>LR215989.1:28455101-29887079 GCA_000469805.3 Hymenolepis microstoma
CGTCAATAAATCTACTGCGCGTATAAGCATATTTTTCGTGGTCTTCATTGTATGCTGTCACTGTTGTCGTCATTGTTATTCTATTGTTCTAGATTGAAGGTGACAAATAGGGCAAATTAAAAGAGCCTCTTTTCCAATCATCATCTTATCTTAAGTTAGTCCTTCTTCCTATGCCACTAACGTCCATCCCATTTCATACTGAGCATTATTCTATTCAAGTTGAAAAATTGTGTATTTCACCCGCATTTGCGAAATAGGCATAAAGGAGTAGAGTGAATGAATGAATGAATGATGATGAATGGATGTGCAAGAGGTCAAAAAGGCCAGATAGTGACGAATATGAAAATAAAGAGGGGGGGGGGAGATATTTTCTGCTAACAAAATAAATAAATAAATAATAAAATTGTTTTACAGAATTGAGTGAACTTCATCGGAATCTGACCGATGGCGGAAATTTGACGCTCATGGGACATCGCATTGTTCCTGTTTAGTTGGCTGCACAGTATTGGTTCTGGACGGAACAAACACCTTTCCTACTGTACAGTTGGTGCTGCTGACTGCAATGTTGTGCACCACCAGCCTAAGCCATTTCCACCATTACTATCATCTTCCTCTCAAGCACTTTGTTTTGTCCGGTTTAAAAGTCTGGCTAAAAATTTGGACCTAAAGCCAGCAGAGCACACAATATAGGGTAAAAGAGATTACGTGCCGATGTCATTATTTCAAACTTTTAACCGGACTTTTAAAACGGACAAAGTAATGTGGTTGAGAAGAAGGTGCTAATAATGGTGGAGAAGTTACTAAATCGCTTAGGCTGATGTGGCACCACTCAGTAATCAGCGTCATTAACTGGATGTACAGATGTATGTACCGCTCAGAACTTTTATTTTCGCAAGGAAGAAAACAGTATGGGATTGGTTGTTTTGTTGAAGAGACGTGCTTATTCGAGCAGCTATCACACTGCGAAGCATTGAGACCTACCTTTAATAGACGTAATGATTTGAGGCCTATGAACCACATTAATTCACGCATTCGTGCATTCTTTCATCTCATATACTTGCATGCGTACGTATGGTGCTGACTCTCAACCTTAGGAGTTGCAGTGTACGTACGCATTTATTTCGCCCATTGCAGCCATATTCTTGGTGGATTCTTCATTCATTCATCCATTCATTCATTCATTCATTCATTTAGCACTCGTACACGTGGGTGACGAGCACGGTGAGTGTTTCGTTCGCTTGCCCTCTGTCTATCAAGCCCACTGATTGTGTTGTAGGCAATGTATCTGTGTGCACGCATCCTCAACTCCATCTTGTGTGTGTTTCTGTGGGTAGTTCAGCTTACTGTGTCAAAGGTTAGCCCCGAGTGGAGGTGAACTAAGAGGATTGTGAGATTGTCAGGTCTTTCTTCATTTGATGGCTGTGTGGTGCATGGTCGTCCACAGTTGGAGGAGTGATTTGTCTGATTAATTCCGCTAACGAACGAACGAGACTCCAGCATGTTAAGTAGTGCATCTGACCACTGTTCCAGCAGAGCGGCGTAATGTCAACTGCATGGCTCAGTGGGAGATTTGGTGCGTATGTGCAACATGCGCGGTCGTACTGCTTCGCGTTGTTTGACTGTGTATGGTTGTGGGTGGTTGTGTTGGGCATGTGAGTGGCGTGCTTCCCCTGCATGATGTGTTCCTGTGGTGGATGTACCTAGCAGTCGCGGCGCGAATGCTCACTTCTCTACGAGGGGCACGTGGAAGAGTCCGCACAAATAGAGCAATAATGCGTCTGGCGAGCAATCGTTGGTCGCCGGTGGCATGCTGAATGCACATGTCCTAAATCTGTATCGCCCAATTTGTGCCCAATCGTTTTTCCGAAAGTCAACTTTAAATGAGCATGTTGATGCAATTCATTTACATAAGAATCATAAGTGCGTATTGTGTGGCAAACATTGTGCATATACATTTTGTCGTTGTATAATCACAAACCGTCAGAAACGCACTACATATATGCAATCAATGCGAAGAGAAGTGCACTAAGAAAAGATATCTGTTCCGTACATTTAACACGAAAACTATTTCAATCCACCAGATGCATGAGCGCAACTGCATGAGCAGCAATAGCGGACTGCATGTTTCGACTAGTGATTGAAGGTTATATGTATTGTGAATAAATTGGGCCTGTTTCTCAATCACCTTGGTATTATCCCATTCAGGTTGAAAATTAGTGTATTTCACTAGCAGTTACGAAGTAGGCATAAAGAAATAGGGCAAATGAAGGACTCAGTTCTGAAAGAGGCCCAATAGGCCAGTTAGTGACGAATGCGAAAGTAGGATATATATTTCTGCTAAAAAATAAATATCAAATAAAATCGGTTTGGAAAATTGATTTAAGTTAATCAGAATCTAACCGATGACTGCAAATTGATGTCCATGGGACAACGCATTGTTCCTGCTTCCTTGTGTGCGCAATGCCGCTTCTGAGCGGAGCGAACACGTTTTCTACTGTGCAGTGGGTGATTTTGACTAACGTGTCGTGCGCCACCAGCCTACGCAAGTGCTCTAGAGCTGTGGAGATTAAGCGTATGCAGAACAGCAAATTGCAGTACAAGAGTAAATGCTCCATCGTAGATTATGGAGATTTTGCGTTCTCGAATGGCAATTCGAATTGAGAAAGCGTCTTGCAAGAGGACTCTTTTCAGTGCGTACTGCTTCATCTCATCTACTCCTTCGGTGCTTCGAAGTTTAAGGAACCGGAACTTGGCATTACTCTGTGATTTTTTAAATTATCTCTGATAAACCTAATTAAATTCAAAATTTTTCCAATAATTCTACTCACTTAATACAAATTATTAATGATTTGTATTCATAGTGGCAAGTCAGTCTACTTGACTTGGTGAATCAGGTTATTTCTTGTGTTTTAAAGCCATACAGAAGTTTTAGAAGCAACAATATAACACCAGTTGCATTCAATAAAGTTCATCTTGAGTTTTCTCTTTGATAAGGAAACTTGTGACATTGGTCAGTTGTAGTAATGTCTGCCTTCAAGAACTTACCATCACAGTGCATGCACGACTTCTAATTGTTGGAGAAATTCATCAGGTAAACATACGAGACTTCCGAGTTAGTGCCTCCACTTTCTATTAATTCACTTGCATTTCCTGTTACTGTCTTCTAGAATTGAACGTTGACCTTTATCTAAAACTATTTGAAGCCTTCTCTTCTTAATGTGATTTCAAAGTTCATTTATTGGCTGTTGTGTGGGAAATCTCGATTTAAACTGCGTGTAAATTGTGAATTGTGAACCTCAGGAAATGGAAACACATTAGCCCATACCCTGTAAACAAATCTCATTCAGAATCTTCCCCTCAAGCATTGTATCGTTGAAAATTTTGATCTAAATGCATGTTTTAAGAAATTACGCGCCGCTGATATCAGATTAAACTGTCTAACCGGAATTTTAGAGAGGTCAAAATAATGTGATTGAGGACAAGGTTCTACTAATGGTGTAGAAGTTACTAAATCGCTTAGGCTGATGGGGCGCCACACAGTAAGCATTAGCTCAGCATTAACGACTGGATCTGCAGATATATGCTCCGCTCAGAGTCAATATTGCACAAAGAATAAAACATCATGAGGGTTGGTACAATATCCAATTGTGGAATGGGTGCGAGGGCAGACAATTGTTTGCAGACGACTTAATGTTTTGTTAGAGAGACGTGACTATTCGAGCAGCTATCACACTGCGAAGCATTGAGACCTACCTTTAATAGACGATTTGAGGTCTATGAATCACATTAATTCATGCATTCGTGCATCTCACATACTTGCATGCGTACGTGTGCTGCTGACTCTCAAAATTAGGAGTTGCAGTGTACGTACGCATTTATTTCGCCCATTGCAGCCATATTCTTGGTGGGCTCTTCATTCATCCATTTAGAAATCAAGCACTTCATCCCTCGACCACATTCATCATCAACCATTACCACATGGCTAATAATGATTGCGCGACTATAATGACTGCCAAAATTCATACGCCAAAATGAGGTACACGTGGGGCAACTGACAAATAAGCATTAATTATTTAGGTTCAGACTTACAGGAAATACATTCACTCGTATAGCACCACCACCGCTAATGAGAACTTGTAATTTGTAAAAATTAAACAGCCATTTTCGGTAGAAGTGCACGCGTATCGTCAAATATTTCTAAATTGAATTTCATAAAATACCCGGAGAAGCTCTAATTGTCGAATGAAAGGCTGGTGTGCTGATTTGTATCTTCAAGCTTTAATATATTAAGTCTATTATCCTATATGCTATTCTATATGAAATAATATAGGAATGAGGGAAGTGAATTAAGGGGCATTCTGAATTTGAAGCAACCTATATGGAATTCTGCAAAATGATATGCTTTTAACTATTTTTTGCAATATCGCTTTTCACTATGTTTGATTGCAGTATGTTTGATTTTATATCGAATCATGATTTACAAATTTGCCAAATTGGAATAATGTTTGTGTATAGCATCGAAATTTTACGAGGTAGGTTAATTGATCTAATTTTAACTTATTAAAAATTTGTTTATCCTATGATTACCTAGCTTTCGAAGAAGCAACTGTACCGATTACAAATCGCAGACTATGTTAACTGATGGCAACGCAAATCCATTAATAAATTCCGAGTTTGCATTGCCATACTATAAGATGAATTAAAACTGGTTTATGAAACCAAAACATGTAAGCATAGTATAGAGGTAATTCTTGAAAACTAATGTCTACTTATCTCTCACAAGTACCATTGTAGTTGATTTTAATTGATGGAAAGAATCGCAAATGGTCAATGGGTACAGGATCTCAGAGTCAAAATCTCCCAAGTTCGCAATTCCCTGGCATTTCCTTTTGAGATATCCTTGTGGAAAAAGAGAGGAAAACTGCCTTAACTGATCGGACGTTATACAACAGGTTTTTCTTCAACTTGATATCCTTGAATTAGTAGATTAGTTAAAATTGAATGATTAAAGTTAACTTTAATCTTGCTTAAATTAACATTTTCGAAATTGCCAAAAAATAATTGCATTTTATATGAGGTGTCAGTCGATTTAGCATAATATTGGTAACAAAAGCTGCGAGTAGAAAATCCACATTTAAATGAAAAAAGATATTAAGCTCTATAGAAAAATGTGAACTCCATTTTGTCACTGGCTTTTTGCGAATTTGGACTCCTATGAAATGGGAGACTTATACTTACACGTACTACCTCAACGAACGGACCTTTATTAATGCACACAAATGAATATCTGCAAATTGCACGTCTGTATAACTAGCATTTTGGGATGATAAAGGGGAAATCAAGAAGATTGGGCTTGAATTGAGCAAACAATTGTAGCATGATGATTGGAGGCTTTGCTGATATTGAGGAGCCATGAGCAGAACTGAGAGAAACGAAAATTGTATTAATATTGTACAAAGTAATGCAGATATACTTCAACGTTTCAATCATAGGATGGCATCTGAATGCAAGGGCCGAATAATCCGGTAAAGGAATAAATTGAAGTCGATTAGATGTATATTGCTAAGGAGGGCCATTAAAAGTCCAACTTTGTTTGAATTTACTCAGTTTACCCTTCCCCTAACCCCCTCCCCTCCGCACACACTATTCACATATTTCTGGGTGAACAAATATCTGTGATATTTAAAGTTTGGTGGCCTTAGGTCCTAGGTTCCTGAGATATAGTTGAACACATCGACAGTTCCCGCCTCCTTCGGCATAGGCAAAAGAATCTACATAATCATTGCATTCTTCAATACCTCCGGTTACTCATCTCTTCAAGAATCACCCCGAAGTTAACAATGGGAAGATAGTTTAGATTTGTCACACAAGTTTTTCGACGAAGGTTTTCCACCAATTTTTGTCCGGGTGTTTTTAATCTCGCTAGTTTAACCTTTATACTTTTCAACAATTTTGGTGTTTAATCCGTTGATAAGTAAACTACATTTCACGATTGTGTTTAATTTTCTTTTAACTTTGATATGGCGAATTTTGTAAGTATCAATATTCCATGAATTTGGGATCATTATATCAGAAAGGCACTAATCATGCTCAGCATTATCTGTTCAAGGAAACTCAACAAATAGCCAATTCCTAGACGAATCCTAGATATGAGCTGCAGCGGATTGTTACACTAATATGTCTTGACTAATGTTCAGTAACCTCCTCAGCAAGATCTCGTAGTTTGCAGTGGCTCCCAGGATTACCTAAGCTACCGCTACCGTTTATTTGGGATGTAGGTCATTAAAATACAATGAAAGGTTTGTTAAACCAAGCAAGAACCATTGATTGATGGCTTGGTGGTCACTGCGCTCACGACCTACAATTGCATCATAAATTGTATGTGTGATGAACGAATGCATGAATGCGTGAACGAATGTGGCTCAAAGACCCTAAATCATTGCGTCAAGTTAAGTATACGAGTTGTTAGAATGAGAAGAAAAGGTAAATATATCTTTCTTGAGAAGTGAAGATGTCAGTGGGGCTTCAGTTCCAATTTGTGTCCCATTGTCCTCTTCATCAGGAGGACTGGGATGTTTATTTCTATTGGGGGTAGTTCTCGGGACAACCAAGGTCAATTGAAATGTCTTTCATGAAAGGAAGTGTGAATTCTCTTGGTCCCATGTTTCACTATCCAACTCCAAGTTCTCCAATGCCAAGTGAATGCTAAAATTATGAATTGAGCTGACTCAAAGAACGAGTGTTTAACTGTCATGTGCTTGTGTTTTACCCGCAATTTGATACTGTTTAATCTACCTAATTAACATGAATTTCACCCTGAGCCAGAGTTAACTTCGATTTATTCATCTATTCTATCCATTTATATATAGAGAAAAGAAGGCTGCGACTATAATTAAGAAAGAATAATCTACCGACGTCTCAGACTAGACTTCTAATAATTATGTCACTTATTAATATCCATTACTTATTCATGCGTCAACTTTGAAACCCTTCGCTAAAATGAAGCTTCTTGATTTTTATCGTCTGAAGTGTAGTCTGCCACGTTTATTTCATCGGTAATTTGTTGGCTACTACAATCTTCTAATTTGAGTTCAATGTTGATAGATATAAAAATACACTAATAACAAGATTGACATATATTGAATGCAGGTATTATGGGGTGAGGTGATTATCTGAGCATGAAGCCAATTTAACAACCCATGACATAGCATAAGCCGAGTTGGGGAGCTAAGACACGAGAGACTCAGTTACATTGTCACCAGAATGCTTTAATTTCAACAGTGGTAGACAGACTCCCACTTCTATGCTTACTTCGAGTCAATAAATTGGGATTAACTTTCATCTGCCTCTCACCTCTCTATTCGGGGAGTACTACGGGTTTAATAGTGGAGCTTAATGGTAAACTTTTAATTTTCTGCCACACTCAAAGAGACGTCCGAGCCCTTATCTGGTGCATGCCAATTTCATGGTTATTGACCTTCAAATTCACGTGTTCGCACAAGTTGACTTCATTGATCTTAACTGTTAAATTGAACGTACTTTCGTTATTTATGCGCATTAAGCATAAATCAATCCTAGAATGGATTCGCATATTCCCAAAATGCCTTTCGAAACAATACTCACTATCAATAAAATCATTTTAATTTCGAAGCACATTTTTAGAACGTATTTGTCTTCTTTAAATATTTCAATACTTAAGTATACTGCTGATTGTATTCTCATGAATGATATTCACTTTTGGCGTAGATTGTCAACATGTTAGATTTAAATGTTTCTTGATTACAATCACAATATCGTGGCACATTTCGGCCTCTCCTGCGATTTGGTAACTTCAACACCATGATTAGAATATTCTCCTCAAACACTTTGTTTGTTCGTTCTCAGCAGACATTCCATGCTAGAGGATTTCACCATGGAAGTGCTTGAAGATAAGTCATATCGTATTGATGTAGCAATCCGCAACATTCGCATGCGTATATGTGAGCTTCGCACTACATTAATTGATGTTATTATTCTCTGTGCTCAAGGACACATTTGTTGAGTTGAGTGAATATTTCCTTGCCTATGTGTGTGCGTGTGTGTGTGTGTGTGTGTGGGCTTCGTCAATAAATCTACTGCGCGTATAAGCATATTTTTCGTGGTCTTCATTGTATGCTGTCACTGTTGTCGTCATTGTTATTCTATTGTTCTAGATTGAAGGTGACAAATAGGGCAAATTAAAAGAGCCTCTTTTCCAATCATCATCTTATCTTAAGTTAGTCCTTCTTCCTATGCCACTAACGTCCATCCCATTTCATACTGAGCATTATTCTATTCAAGTTGAAAAATTGTGTATTTCACCCGCATTTGCGAAATAGGCATAAAGGAGTAGAGTGAATGAATGAATGAATGGATGAATGGATGTGCAAGAGGTCAAAAAGGCCAGATAGTGACGAATATGAAAATAAAGAGGGGGGGGGGGGATATTTTCTGCTAACAAAATAAATAAATAAATAATAAAATTGTTTTACAGAATTGAGTGAACTTCATCGGAATCTGACCGATGGCGGAAATTTGACGCTCATGGGACATCGCATTGTTCCTGTTTAGTTGGCTGCACAGTATTGGTTCTGGACGGAACAAACACCTTTCCTACTGTACAGTTGGTGCTGCTGACTGCAATGTTGTGCACCACCAGCCTAAGCCATTTCCACCATTACTATCATCTTCCTCTCAAGCACTTTGTTTTGTCCGGTTTAAAAGTCTGGCTAAAAATTTGGACCTAAAGCCAGCAGAGCACACAATATAGGGTAAAAGAGATTACGTGCCGATGTCATTATTTCAAACTTTTAACCGGACTTTTAAAACGGACAAAGTAATGTGGTTGAGAAGAAGGTGCTAATAATGGTGGAGAAGTTACTAAATCGCTTAGGCTGATGTGGCACCACTCAGTAATCAGCGTCATTAACTGGATGTACAGATGTATGTACCGCTCAGAACTTTTATTTTCGCAAGGAAGAAAACAGTATGGGATTGGTTGTTTTGTTGAAGAGACGTGCTTATTCGAGCAGCTATCACACTGCGAAGCATTGAGACCTACCTTTAATAGACGTAATGATTTGAGGCCTATGAACCACATTAATTCACGCATTCGTGCATTCTTTCATCTCATTACTTGCATGCGTACGTATGGTGCTGACTCTCAACCTTAGGAGTTGCAGTGTACGTACGCATTTATTTCGCCCATTGCAGCCATATTCTTGGTGGATTCTTCATTCATTCATCCATTCATTCATTCATTCATTCATTTAGCACTCGTACACGTGGGTGACGAGCACGGTGAGTGTTTCGTTCGCTTGCCCTCTGTCTATCAAGCCCACTGATTGTGTTGTAGGCAATGTATCTGTGTGCACGCATCCTCAACTCCATCTTGTGTGTGTTTCTGTGGGTAGTTCAGCTTACTGTGTCAAAGGTTAGCCCCGAGTGGAGGTGAACTAAGAGGATTGTGAGATTGTCAGGTCTTTCTTCATTTGATGGCTGTGTGGTGCATGGTCGTCCACAGTTGGAGGAGTGATTTGTCTGATTAATTCCGCTAACGAACGAACGAGACTCCAGCATGTTAAGTAGTGCATCTGACCACTGTTCCAGCAGAGCGGCGTAATGTCAACTGCATGGCTCAGTGGGAGATTTGGTGCGTATGTGCAACATGCGCGGTCGTACTGCTTCGCGTTGTTTGACTGTGTATGGTTGTGGGTGGTTGTGTTGGGCATGTGAGTGGCGTGCTTCCCCTGCATGATGTGTTCCTGTGGTGGATGTACCTAGCAGTCGCGGCGCGAATGCTCACTTCTCTACGAGGGGCACGTGGAAGAGTCCGCACAAATAGAGCAATAATGCGTCTGGCGAGCAATCGTTGGTCGCCGGTGGCATGCTGAATGCACATGTCCTAAATCTGTATCGCCCAATTTGTGCCCAATCGTTTTTCCGAAAGTCAACTTTAAATGAGCATGTTGATGCAATTCATTTACATAAGAATCATAAGTGCGTATTGTGTGGCAAACATTGTGCATATACATTTTGTCGTTGTATAATCACAAACCGTCAGAAACGCACTACATATATGCAATCAATGCGAAGAGAAGTGCACTAAGAAAAGATATCTGTTCCGTACATTTAACACGAAAACTATTTCAATCCACCAGATGCATGAGCGCAACTGCATGAGCAGCAATAGCGGACTGCATGTTTCGACTAGTGATTGAAGGTTATATGTATTGTGAATAAATTGGGCCTGTTTCTCAATCACCTTGGTATTATCCCATTCAGGTTGAAAATTAGTGTATTTCACTAGCAGTTACGAAGTAGGCATAAAGAAATAGGGCAAATGAAGGACTCAGTTCTGAAAGAGGCCCAATAGGCCAGTTAGTGACGAATGCGAAAGTAGGATATATATTTCTGCTAAAAAATAAATATCAAATAAAATCGGTTTGGAAAATTGATTTAAGTTAATCAGAATCTAACCGATGACTGCAAATTGATGTCCATGGGACAACGCATTGTTCCTGCTTCCTTGTGTGCGCAATGCCGCTTCTGAGCGGAGCGAACACGTTTTCTACTGTGCAGTGGGTGATTTTGACTAACGTGTCGTGCGCCACCAGCCTACGCAAGTGCTCTAGAGCTGTGGAGATTAAGCGTATGCAGAACAGCAAATTGCAGTACAAGAGTAAATGCTCCATCGTAGATTATGGAGATTTTGCGTTCTCGAATGGTAATTCGAATTGAGAAAGCGTCTTGCAAGAGGACTCTTTTCAGTGCGTACTGCTTCATCTCATCTACTCCTTCGGTACTTTGAACTTTGAATACCAGGTGAGTATGCGCCTCTCTCAAGATACTCTTTCACAATGAACTTATCCGCACTCATCATAACCTATCCTGGAGTTACACTCTGATCTGTGTGATTCCGTCTCTGATTTTGAGTTAATACTTTGAAGCGATATGTATTAAGTGAAGCTTACTTAAGCGTAGTATTTACTTAAAAGTCTAAAAATTTCATCAAACACTCATTTCATCATGTGCTTATAAGTCTGTTTCAATCGATTTCAAAATCCGAAAATAGACTAAAATAATTATTTCATAGCTTATGGTAATCAGTACACAATCATTAACAGTAATATTCATTAAATATATCATTTATCTCAGCAAAGAATAATTTGTTCATTCACTCAAAGATTACTTTAATGAAATGAGACTGAAAAAGGGTATAGAGGTTTCAAATGATAGTAAATTGAAAGGTAGAGCCTCTGCGTCACGCTATGTCATTTCTCACGTCTGATATTCCTTCCGATCCAGAGTTTAACCAGTTTCCTTTAACTAGATATGTTTCCATTTTAAATGTCCTGGGACAGCTCTGAATGCAACGGTTCATTCGATAAATAATAATGAGAGAATTTGCTACATTGCCGATATCATTTTCACTCGTCGTGTATTCGACATGAAGTTATCTTGACCTATTTGTGATAGAACAGATAATTTCTATCAATTTCTGGACACATGAGGCTTGTACATGGGGAGAAGAGTGTATCAGGAGAATCGGAAATAAGTGATTAACAAAACTTCGTTCCGCGCAAATATGAGATAAAGTTTTAACTTAAATGAAGAACCACTTTAGATGAGACTATGAAATTTCATGTGCTCATGTGAACAAATTTTAGTTTCATATCTTACAACGTTCTCCTATCAAATATCACTTCATTTCATGGAGAATTGCTCTGCTAACCATTGTAAGATCGCTTACCAAATCTTGCTCATTTTTTCGCTATTGAATCAAAATTGCACGATATTTCTTAAATAAAATATTGAAATAGATCAAATCATGTCAAACTAATTGCATCGGCGATGTTTTACTTGACTTGGACAAAGATTCCAGAGAATAAAATAAGGAATTGCGAAACACCGCTCAAGGCCTGCAAGTGCACACCTTAGTTTATTGTGCAAAGCAAAGATAGCCTCTGAATCCAACATGTTGACGTGATAAATAGGGACAGTAAATCAATGATCTGACTGAGGTTTTTCTCAGGATGGGATGAATGTCACTGATACAAACTTTAATTAAAGTAAAAAGAATTTTATTTTGTAAGCTTTATGAGAATTGGTGGAAGCAACCAGGAGAATGTATCTGCCAATTATAATATCAACATGGAAATAACAAAATGTTGTTGTAAATTAATCTAAGAACCGCTTAGACATCCTGCACCCATCGGAATTGACAATCATTAATACTTTAGTACTTCTTTCGGTCGACCAAATTCGATTGTTTAAAAACTGTTTGCCTTTGAAAAATATGTTCACAAGCAAATACACTCAACTCTGTAAACATGCCGATACCTCCATTAGGTTAAACTTTATCAAGTTCATTTAAACATAGTCTGGGGCAATCTAAACACTTTATACAGAGTAAAGGTAAGCCGATGGTGAAATGTGAAGCATTAAGTTGTTTAAATCTCAAGTTTTCATTGGCGCCTTGCTGATTTTATGGCTTGAACTTTTGGTGTTCTCATCGGTTAAAGCTCAGTCCTAAAGCCTTCTGTGAGGTAGTGGTCATTTTAGAATGTTGTGTTGAACAAATCATTGAAATGTGTGAAAGATGGACTTTGTGGGAAACATAACTTTAGAGTGGTAAAAGCAAAGAAGTGCATCATGCCTTGGAGCAAATAAGGTCACAACTTCAGAGACCTAGTGACCGATCATTGACCGATGTCACTGCGTGGTTTTCATACACGAAATTTTTCGTAATTGCTATGCTCCCTGTCAAAGAGGAAAAAGAACACATAACCCAAAAGATACCCTCAACAGACAGCCCGACATTTACAACCCAACGAACACGACACGACCGATATACATTAACGGTTTAAACGTATTCTACGTCATACGTCTGTTTTCTCTATCGCTTTGCGATAGCTTGGCTAATTCTGGTAGGCTTTTCAAACTAGGAGAACTTGCCATGGAGATTACTGAGTAAAAGCCAGGTCAAGGCTTATTAGTGCAGCAATAAGCTACAAATTATGGTCTTTCATTTGCATGGGATCCATAGGTTTCTGACGCACTGACAGCATTGAAGTAATTAGTAACTTAGGACGATATTGAAGTGGTTCAATATAAGAACAATTGACTTGTTGGAAAAAACGGTGGATCTTTAGCTGCTCCGCAGTGAGTCTGTGGCGCACGCAATCTGCACACGATAAAATGCGCTATCGAACATTTTGGAGTTTGCGGCTGTACGTGCAGACCATTGCTCATGTATTTTGCTATTAATGTGCACTCAAACTATGCTAGATTTAGTTAATAACTAATCATGTTTGCCGATATCATAATGTGTAATAAATGCTTCGCTTGCAACATGTCTTCCTTCTCTATATCATCGCGATAGCCTTTCCAACTAGGATTCTCATACTTTATGTCCATGGCAGAGCCATTTTCTCCAGGCTCGATTTTGTCCGAGCATATCACCAGATTCCAATAACTCCAGAGGATATCGTGAAGACGGCCGTTATCACGCCATTCGGCTTTTTTGAATACTAGCATAGTTGTCGGAATTGACGATGAAGAAATGTCTGGAATTAAATTGTCGGAGTTATAATTTTAATGATTCCTGAGTTGATACATAAGTTTTTGACGCACTGACAGTATTGAAGTAATTAGTAACGGAGGACGATATTGGAACGTTTCAGTATTAGCCCAATTGACCTGTTGGAGAAACCGGTGAGTCTTTAGCTGCTCCGCACTGGGTCTGTTTTCATAAGGCGGAGTTAGACACCACTGAATAAAACCATTGACATTAATTAAAGAACTACCCTTGAAAACTGACCATCCAACCATTGCTGTTATTTTGCATCCTAGAGCCCATATGTCGGCTTTAGTCGTTAGAGCAATTATGTGTTGCAATTCTGGCGCTGCACAATAGATGTTAGAACTAGAGTCAAAGTGATCGAAACTTTGGGTGACAGGAAGATCATTTGCACGATCGAAATCGGAAATCATCAAATTTCCGGATTGTGAGAGAAGATACCCTCAATAGACAGCTCGACAATCGCAACCGATATTTATCCCTAGTAAAACACCAGCGGAATAAACGTATTCTACGTCATACGTCTGTTTCCTCTATTGCCTTGTGATAGCTTAGCTAATTCTGGGAGCCTTTCTTACCTGGGATAAATCGGTTCTTATATCTGCATTGAGGGGTGAAGAATAGACTTACCTCCATGTGATGCACCCTGAAAAAACGTATACTCACACGGCAAAAATGTCTATAAACTGGCAGTTGACTTCAAATTACTGTGACCAGCCTGAAACGAAACTTCACTATGAAAAATCGTCCTTGTCAAGTCGAACCACAACTTCTGCAGATCCCTCAGTGGAATGCTGGAGGGATGTGACGGGACAAGAACATTCAAATCCAGAAAATTCTGGATACCTATGATATAGACTTAATCACAATCGTGGAATCCAACCTTACGGATGACAAACTCACATACTACCAATTTCTAGGTTGCACCTTACATCTGCTACATAAAGACCGGCAAGTGGCCAGTGGAATATTGACTGTAGTAAAAGAATCAAGAGTAATAATTAAGAGTATGGGCTCAATGCGGGACATATACGAAATAATCAGGTCAAATGTATGGCAAAGTCAAAACCATTTCAGTATGTACGCGGTCTATAATCCATCCCAGAACAATTAATGGTAACTGCGAAGAAAAATACCTGAATCAGCATTACCGTTCATAATTTTATTATATATTTACTGCAGGCGAAAATAGGTAAGACCTGGTGGTTGGGTCTGAATTATTGATATATTTTGCCTATTTGGTTTATTTCACAAAACTCATATGAATAGTTTACGAAGCATTGTACCATATCAGTATTTCTCACGAGTTTCTATGGCTTGTGGATAAATGAAAACGCCACATTCAATTGACTCACCTTAACAGAAGATCTGAAATAAATTTTCTCCGAAGTATATGGACCAATTCTTAATGATTGAATATTTCAATATTGCAACCCAACGTACAATATTTAATAGTAGAGACCAGCTGACAGCAAATAGCTACAAATTCCACAAACGATATTTCTGACGGGGAGCAGAAATATTCAGAGAGCTACGTTAGAGTATCAATGCAAATATCTTGCATAGTTGATCCGGCACAAATAAGCCCCCTGGTAAACATTGATACTCCTCTCTAAAGTCCTATTACCTGCCAATAAACAGCGAAACTCACACAAACAGTTTTCCTCCACAATTGGTTAGGTCGTATTCAAAGTAGTGATAACACGGAAGGTATAGGATGAAGTGAGTTCGCTTCATCTACGGCGAATTACGAAACATGATCAGTACTTAAATATATCTTACTTTGAAAGAACATTAATTGCTTGTTAGATATTAAAGCTTCTGTTTGCTAAACGCAGACTTAGCAACGCGATCGATAACAACACCACATTATTTTGGAATTACTTTGGTCAGCCTTGATGACATTGTGTGCTTCGCACTATCTCTGATTTTGGACTAGATTTATACAGTATTTACTAAGTGGACAGTTTACGTTCTTACATTCACATATCATGCTTCGCCACCTGGATCACATCAAATGCCCATGCGTGATGTTTAGCGCTTATCAACCCAGCTTATTTGAGCAGGAGAATTCGATCTTGCGGTTGTATTCCACTTTTTCTTCCTTCCAAACTCGCTCAGTATTCTGGGCGTTACAGTTTCAAAATGAGATGGCTAAAGATTTGAAGTTAGGAGAGCTCCATAAGGTGTGGATAGTACTCTTTGAGTCATTCATATGAGACATGAGATATGCATAACTCAATGACCTCAAAATGCATAACCCACCACCCTTAACATTCTGACTTCAATGTAAACGTCAACTCGGTTCCCCGCACCATCCCTCAATCTTCGTTGGCCCATTGTACTACTTCTGAGTATTCGTGAACTATCACTTGAGTAAGAACCTTTTTATTAATGCTAGTAGTGGAAAGCAAATCGTTCATTTAAAAGAATTACCATATTGTAAA
The DNA here is from genome assembly GCA_000469805.3 of Hymenolepis microstoma. Lineage (NCBI taxonomy): Eukaryota > Metazoa > Platyhelminthes > Cestoda > Cyclophyllidea > Hymenolepididae > Hymenolepis > Hymenolepis microstoma. The sequence goes on from LR215989.1 coordinate 28,471,149, forward strand.
TTTAGTATCTATAATTTGTTGATTGCTTAAATAAGAACTAGACGCCAGATAAGTGCTACTGATCGAGTAGAAAGCGAAATACTGTGCTATGGAGTTTAGTCAAAGTAAAATAATATTTAATATTCTTTTCTTCAGCAAATATATATATCTTAGGTTACAAGTAATTTTACAAATATATTGTCGTAAAAGAACCTCATTAAAATTCGCCTTGAAGAAGTTTAATTCCTTCTGCTTTTCCCTCTAATCAAAAATAGACGCCATCATTTGGACTTATTCTTTGCTCAAGCAAAGCAAGTCCGCGTCATGTCTGCTTCTGAAAAATGAAATCTTCTTCATGCGCTGTTAGTTGGCAATTTGAAATGTCCACAGACGAAAGCGAATGTACTTGAGGTGAGGTAGCATAATGATAAGTGATACAAATTTCAAATATTAGGTCTTCAAATTTGCTCCCGCCGTCTGTTTTTTTTAAATTGGAGGCTTTATTACAACAAAACGATTGCATACATTAAGTTTCAAAGCATTGTCCATCGTTAGCCACCACTTTGGCCCATCACTCGGGCACCAGGCGAATCCTGTGGCGAAAACAATTTTCATCTACCGATAAGATCCACGAGTCGATGAGTCCAATTTTTCACTTATTCATACGAGCTGAAGTGCTGGTCAGCCAGGCCGTGTGCCATTGAACGAAGTGAGTGAAGTGAAAATCAGCAGACGGAGCAACATCTGGAGAGTACGGTGGAGGGTGAGGTAAAATTTCCCTTTCAACGTTACGAGATACTTTTCACTGCTTTGACCCATCACGTGGGGTCTAGCATTATCATAGTGTTAAATAACCTTATCTTGTTTCTCCTTGTACTGTGGCCGTTTTTCAGCATCCTGAAAGCACGGTTCGGGCAACTCAATTTCGTTCTAAAACGCTCACTCGTGTTGGTTTCAGACGCTTTCAGTTATATATATAAAAGTTGTTAGAATGGGAAGAAAAGGTAAATATATCTTTCTTGAGAAGTGAAGATGTCAGTGGGGCTTCAGTCCCAATTTGTGTCTCATTGTCCTCTTCATCAGGAGGACTGGGATGTTTATTTCTATTGGGGGTAGTTCTCGGGACAACCAAGGTCAATTGAAATGTCTTTCATGAAAGGAAGTGTGAATTCTCTTGGTCCCATGGTTCACTATCCAACTCCAAGTTCTCCAATGCCAAGTGAATGGTAAAAAGTCTGAATTGAGCTGACTCAAAGAACGAGTGTTCAACTGCCATGTGCTTGTGTTTTAAGCGCAATTTGATACTGTTTAATCTACCTAATTAACATGAATTTCACCCTGAGCCAGAGTTCACTTCGATTTATTCATCTATTCTATCCATTTATATGATAAGAGAAAAGAAGGCTGCGACTATAATTAAATAAGAATAATCTACCGACGTCTCAGACTAGACTTCTAATAATTATGTCACTTATTAATATCCATTACTTATTCATGCGTCAACTTTGAAACCCTTCGCTAAAATGAAGCTTCTTGATTTTTATCGTCTGAAGTGTAGTCTGCCACGTTTATTTCATCGGTAATTTGTTGGCTACTACAATCTTCTAATTTGAGTTCAATGTTGATAGATATAAAAATACACTAATAACAAGATTGACATATATTGAATGCAGGTATTATGGCGGGTGAGGTGATTATCTGAGCACGAAGCCAATTTAACACCCCATGACATAGCATAAGCCGAGTTGGGGAGCTAAGACATGAGAGACTCAGTTACATTGTCACCAGAATGCTTTAATTTCAACAGTGGTAGACAGACCCCCATTTCTATGCTTACTTCGAGTCAATAAATTGGGATTAACTTTCATCTGCCTCTCACCTCTCTATTCGGGGAGTACTACGGGTTTAATAGTGGAGCTTAATGGTAAACTTTTAATTTTCTGCCACACTCCAAGACACGTATGAGCCCTTATCTGCTGCATGCCAATTTCATGGATAGTGACCTTCAAATTCACTTGTTCGCACAAGTTGACTTCATTGATCTTAACAGTTAAATTGAACCTACTTTTGTAATTTATGCGCATTAAGCATAAATCAATCCTAGAATGGATTCGCATATTCCCAAAATGCCTTTCGAAACAATACTCACTATCAATAAAATCATTTTAATTTCGAAGCACATTTTTAGAACGTATTTGTCTTCTTTAAATATTTCAATACTTAAGTATACTGCTGATTATATTCTCATGAATGATATTCACTTTTGGCGTAGATTGTCAACATGTTAGATTTAAATGTTTCCTGATTACAATCACAATATCGTGGCACATTTCGGCCTCTCCTGCGATTTGGTAACTTCAACACCATGATTAGAATATTCTCCTCAAACACTTTGTTTGTTCGTTCTCAGCAGACATTCCATGCTAGAGGATTTCACCATGGAAGTGCTTGAAGATAAGTCATATCGTATTGATGTAGCAATCCGCAACATTCGCATGCGTATATGTGAGCTTCGCACTACATTAATTGATGTTATTATTCTCTGTGCTCAAGGACACATTTGTTGAGTTGAGTGAATATTTCCTTGCCTATGTGTGTGCGTGTGTGTGTGTGTGTGTGGGCTTCGTCAATAAATCTACTGCGCGTATAAGCATATTTTTCGTGGTCTTCATTGTATGCTGTCACTGTTGTCGTCATTGTTATTCTATTGTTCTAGATTGAAGGTGACAAATAGGGCAAATTAAAAGAGCCTCTTTTCCAATCATCATCTTATCTTAAGTTAGTCCTTCTTCCTATGCCACTAACGTCCATCCCATTTCATACTGAGCATTATTCTATTCAAGTTGAAAAATTGTGTATTTCACCCGCATTTGCGAAATAGGCATAAAGGAGTAGAGTGAATGAATGAATGAATGGATGAATGGATGTGCAAGAGGTCAAAAAGGCCAGATAGTGACGAATATGAAAATAAAGAGGGGGGGGGGGGAGATATTTTCTGCTAACAATGCCAACGCAAATCCATTAATAAATTCCGAGTTTGCATTGCCATACTATAAGATGAATTAAAACTGGTTTATGAAACCAAAACATGTAAGCATAGTATAGAGGTAATTCTTGAAAACTAATGTCTACTTATCTCTCACAAGTACCATTGTAGTTGATTTTAATTGATGGAAAGAATCGCAAATGGTCAATGGGTACAGGATCTCAGAGTCAAAATCTCCCAAGTTCGCAATTCCCTGGCATTTCCTTTTGAGATATCCTTGTGGAAAAAGAGAGGAAAACTGCCTTAACTGATCGGACGTTATACAACAGGTTTTTCTTCAACTTGATATCCTTGAATTAGTAGATTAGTTAAAATTGAATGATTAAAGTTAACTTTAATCTTGCTTAAATTAACATTTTCGAAATTGCCAAAAAATAATTGCATTTTATATGAGGTGTCAGTCGATTTAGCATAATATTGGTAACAAAAGCTGCGAGTAGAAAATCCACATTTAAGTGAAAAAAGATATTAAGCTCTATAGAAAAATGTGAACTCCATTTTGTCACTGGCTTTTTGCGAATTTGGACTCCTATGAAATGGGAGACTTATACTTACACGTACTACCTCAACGAACGGACCTTTATTAATGCACACAAATGAATATCTGCAAATTGCACGTCTGTATAACTAGCATTTTGGGATGATAAAGGGGAAATCAAGAAGATTGGGCTTGAATTGAGCAAACAATTGTAGCATGATGATTGGAGGCTTTGCTGATATTGAGGAGCCATGAGCAGAACTGAGAGAAACGAAAATTGTATTAATATTGTACAAAGTAATGCAGATATACTTCAACGTTTCAATCATAGGATGGCATCTGAATGCAAGGGCCGAATAATCCGGTAAAGGAATAAATTGAAGTCGATTAGATGTATATTGCTAAGGAGGGCCATTAAAAGTCCAACTTTGTTTGAATTTACTCAGTTTACCCTTCCCCTAACCCCCTCCCCTCCGCACACACTATTCACATATTTCTGGGTGAACAAATATCTGTGATATTTAAAGTTTGGTGGCCTTAGGTCCTAGGTTCCTGAGATATAGTTGAACACATCGACAGTTCCCGCCTCCTTCGGCATAGGCAAAAGAATCTACATAATCATTGCATTCTTCAATACCTCCGGTTACTCATCTCTTCAAGAATCACCCCGAAGTTAACAATGGGAAGATAGTTTAGATTTGTCACACAAGTTTTTCGACGAAGGTTTTCCACCAATTTTTGTCCGGGTGTTTTTAATCTCGCTAGTTTAACCTTTATACTTTTCAACAATTTTGGTGTTTAATCCGTTGATAAGTAAACTACATTTCACGATTGTGTTTAATTTTCTTTTAACTTTGATATGGCGAATTTTGTAAGTATCAATATTCCATGAATTTGGGATCATTATATCAGAAAGGCACTAATCATGCTCAGCATTATCTGTTCAAGGAAACTCAACAAATAGCCAATTCCTAGACGAATCCTAGATATGAGCTGCAGCGGATTGTTACACTAATATGTCTTGACTAATGTTCAGTAACCTCCTCAGCAAGATCTCGTAGTTTGCAGTGGCTCCCAGGATTACCTAAGCTACCGCTACCGTTTATTTGGGATGTAGGTCATTAAAATACAATGAAAGGTTTGTTAAACCAAGCAAGAACCATTGATTGATGGCTTGGTGGTCACTGCGCTCACGACCTACAATTGCATCATAAATTGTATGTGTGATGAACGAATGCATGAATGCGTGAACGAATGTGGCTCAAAGACCCTAAATCATTGCGTCAAGTTAAGTATACGAGTTGTTAGAATGAGAAGAAAAGGTAAATATATCTTTCTTGAGAAGTGAAGATGTCAGTGGGGCTTCAGTTCCAATTTGTGTCCCATTGTCCTCTTCATCAGGAGGACTGGGATGTTTATTTCTATTGGGGGTAGTTCTCGGGACAACCAAGGTCAATTGAAATGTCTTTCATGAAAGGAAGTGTGAATTCTCTTGGTCCCATGTTTCACTATCCAACTCCAAGTTCTCCAATGCCAAGTGAATGCTAAAATTATGAATTGAGCTGACTCAAAGAACGAGTGTTTAACTGTCATGTGCTTGTGTTTTACCCGCAATTTGATACTGTTTAATCTACCTAATTAACATGAATTTCACCCTGAGCCAGAGTTAACTTCGATTTATTCATCTATTCTATCCATTTATATGATAAGAGAAAAGAAGGCTGCGACTATAATTAGATAAGAATAATCTACCGACGTCTCAGACTAGACTTCTAATAATTATGTCACTTATTAATATCCATTACTTATTCATGCGTCAACTTTGAAACCCTTCGCTAAAATGAAGCTTCTTGATTTTTATCGTCTGAAGTGTAGTCTGCCACGTTTATTTCATCGGTAATTTGTTGGCTACTACAATCTTCTAATTTGAGTTCAATGTTGATAGATATAAAAATACACTAATAACAAGATTGACATATATTGAATGCAGGTATTATGGCGGGTGAGGTGATTATCTGAGCATGAAGCCAATTTAACAACCCATGACATAGCATAAGCCGAGTTGGGGAGCTAAGACACGAGAGACTCAGTTACATTGTCACCAGAATGCTTTAATTTCAACAGTGGTAGACAGACTCCCACTTCTATGCTTACTTCGAGTCAATAAATTGGGATTAACTTTCATCTGCCTCTCACCTCTCTATTCGGGGAGTACTACGGGTTTAATAGTGGAGCTTAATGGTAAACTTTTAATTTTCTGCCACACTCAAAGAGACGTCCGAGCCCTTATCTGGTGCATGCCAATTTCATGGTTATTGACCTTCAAATTCACGTGTTCGCACAAGTTGACTTCATTGATCTTAACTGTTAAATTGAACGTACTTTCGTTATTTATGCGCATTAAGCATAAATCAATCCTAGAATGGATTCGCATATTCCCAAAATGCCTTTCGAAACAATACTCACTATCAATAAAATCATTTTAATTTCGAAGCACATTTTTAGAACGTATTTGTCTTCTTTAAATATTTCAATACTTAAGTATACTGCTGATTGTATTCTCATGAATGATATTCACTTTTGGCGTAGATTGTCAACATGTTAGATTTAAATGTTTCTTGATTACAATCACAATATCGTGGCACATTTCGGCCTCTCCTGCGATTTGGTAACTTCAACACCATGATTAGAATATTCTCCTCAAACACTTTGTTTGTTCGTTCTCAGCAGACATTCCATGCTAGAGGATTTCACCATGGAAGTGCTTGAAGATAAGTCATATCGTATTGATGTAGCAATCCGCAACATTCGCATGCGTATATGTGAGCTTCGCACTACATTAATTGATGTTATTATTCTCTGTGCTCAAGGACACATTTGTTGAGTTGAGTGAATATTTCCTTGCCTATGTGTGTGCGTGTGTGTGTGTGTGTGTGTGGGCTTCGTCAATAAATCTACTGCGCGTATAAGCATATTTTTCGTGGTCTTCATTGTATGCTGTCACTGTTGTCGTCATTGTTATTCTATTGTTCTAGATTGAAGGTGACAAATAGGGCAAATTAAAAGAGCCTCTTTTCCAATCATCATCTTATCTTAAGTTAGTCCTTCTTCCTATGCCACTAACGTCCATCCCATTTCATACTGAGCATTATTCTATTCAAGTTGAAAAATTGTGTATTTCACCCGCATTTGCGAAATAGGCATAAAGGAGTAGAGTGAATGAATGAATGAATGGATGAATGGATGTGCAAGAGGTCAAAAAGGCCAGATAGTGACGAATATGAAAATAAAGAGGGGGGGGGGAGATATTTTCTGCTAACAAAATAAATAAATAAATAATAAAATTGTTTTACAGAATTGAGTGAACTTCATCGGAATCTGACCGATGGCGGAAATTTGACGCTCATGGGACATCGCATTGTTCCTGTTTAGTTGGCTGCACAGTATTGGTTCTGGACGGAACAAACACCTTTCCTACTGTACAGTTGGTGCTGCTGACTGCAATGTTGTGCACCACCAGCCTAAGCCATTTCCACCATTACTATCATCTTCCTCTCAAGCACTTTGTTTTGTCCGGTTTAAAAGTCTGGCTAAAAATTTGGACCTAAAGCCAGCAGAGCACACAATATAGGGTAAAAGAGATTACGTGCCGATGTCATTATTTCAAACTTTTAACCGGACTTTTAAAACGGACAAAGTAATGTGGTTGAGAAGAAGGTGCTAATAATGGTGGAGAAGTTACTAAATCGCTTAGGCTGATGTGGCACCACTCAGTAATCAGCGTCATTAACTGGATGTACAGATGTATGTACCGCTCAGAACTTTTATTTTCGCAAGGAAGAAAACAGTATGGGATTGGTTGTTTTGTTGAAGAGACGTGCTTATTCGAGCAGCTATCACACTGCGAAGCATTGAGACCTACCTTTAATAGACGTAATGATTTGAGGCCTATGAACCACATTAATTCACGCATTCGTGCATTCTTTCATCTCATATACTTGCATGCGTACGTATGGTGCTGACTCTCAACCTTAGGAGTTGCAGTGTACGTACGCATTTATTTCGCCCATTGCAGCCATATTCTTGGTGGATTCTTCATTCATTCATCCATTCATTCATTCATTCATTCATTTAGCACTCGTACACGTGGGTGACGAGCACGGTGAGTGTTTCGTTCGCTTGCCCTCTGTCTATCAAGCCCACTGATTGTGTTGTAGGCAATGTATCTGTGTGCACGCATCCTCAACTCCATCTTGTGTGTGTTTCTGTGGGTAGTTCAGCTTACTGTGTCAAAGGTTAGCCCCGAGTGGAGGTGAACTAAGAGGATTGTGAGATTGTCAGGTCTTTCTTCATTTGATGGCTGTGTGGTGCATGGTCGTCCACAGTTGGAGGAGTGATTTGTCTGATTAATTCCGCTAACGAACGAACGAGACTCCAGCATGTTAAGTAGTGCATCTGACCACTGTTCCAGCAGAGCGGCGTAATGTCAACTGCATGGCTCAGTGGGAGATTTGGTGCGTATGTGCAACATGCGCGGTCGTACTGCTTCGCGTTGTTTGACTGTGTATGGTTGTGGGTGGTTGTGTTGGGCATGTGAGTGGCGTGCTTCCCCTGCATGATGTGTTCCTGTGGTGGATGTACCTAGCAGTCGCGGCGCGAATGCTCGCTTCTCTACGAGGGGCACGTGGAAGAGTCCGCACAAATAGAGCAATAATGCGTCTGGCGAGCAATCGTTGGTCGCCGGTGGCATGCTGAATGCACATGTCCTAAATCTGTATCGCCCAATTTGTGCCCAATCGTTTTTCCGAAAGTCAACTTTAAATGAGCATGTTGATGCAATTCATTTACATAAGAATCATAAGTGCGTATTGTGTGGCAAACATTGTGCATATACATTTTGTCGTTGTATAATCACAAACCGTCAGAAACGCACTACATATATGCAATCAATGCGAAGAGAAGTGCACTAAGAAAAGATATCTGTTCCGTACATTTAACACGAAAACTATTTCAATCCACCAGATGCATGAGCGCAACTGCATGAGCAGCAATAGCGGACTGCATGTTTCGACTAGTGATTGAAGGTTATATGTATTGTGAATAAATTGGGCCTGTTTCTCAATCACCTTGGTATTATCCCATTCAGGTTGAAAATTAGTGTATTTCACTAGCAGTTACGAAGTAGGCATAAAGAAATAGGGCAAATGAAGGACTCAGTTCTGAAAGAGGCCCAATAGGCCAGTTAGTGACGAATGCGAAAGTAGGATATATATTTCTGCTAAAAAATAAATATCAAATAAAATCGGTTTGGAAAATTGATTTAAGTTAATCAGAATCTAACCGATGACTGCAAATTGATGTCCATGGGACAACGCATTGTTCCTGCTTCCTTGTGTGCGCAATGCCGCTTCTGAGCGGAGCGAACACGTTTTCTACTGTGCAGTGGGTGATTTTGACTAACGTGTCGTGCGCCACCAGCCTACGCAAGTGCTCTAGAGCTGTGGAGATTAAGCGTATGCAGAACAGCAAATTGCAGTACAAGAGTAAATGCTCCATCGTAGATTATGGAGATTTTGCGTTCTCGAATGGCAATTCGAATTGAGAAAGCGTCTTGCAAGAGGACTCTTTTCAGTGCGTACTGCTTCATCTCATCTACTCCTTCGGTGCTTCGAAGTTTAAGGAACCGGAACTTGGCATTACTCTGTGATTTTTTAAATTATCTCTGATAAACCTAATTAAATTCAAAATTTTTCCAATAATTCTACTCACTTAATACAAATTATTAATGATTTGTATTCATAGTGGCAAGTCAGTCTACTTGACTTGGTGAATCAGGTTATTTCTTGTGTTTTAAAGCCATACAGAAGTTTTAGAAGCAACAATATAACACCAGTTGCATTCAATAAAGTTCATCTTGAGTTTTCTCTTTGATAAGGAAACTTGCGACATTGGTCAGTTGTAGTAATGTCTGCCTTCAAGAACTTACCATCACAGTGCATGCACGACTTCTAATTGTTGGAGAAATTCATCAGGTAAACATACGAGACTTCCGAGTTAGTGCCTCCACTTTCTATTAATTCACTTGCATTTCCTGTTACTGTCTTCTAGAATTGAACGTTGACCTTTATCTAAAACTATTTGAAGCCTTCTCTTCTTAATGTGATTTCAAAGTTCATTTATTGGCTGTTGTGTGGGAAATCTCGATTTAAACTGCGTGTAAATTGTGAATTGTGAACCTCAGGAAATGGAAACACATTAGCCCATACCCTGTAAACAAATCTCATTCAGAATCTTCCCCTCAAGCATTGTATCGTTGAAAATTTTGATCTAAATGCATGTTTTAAGAAATTACGCGCCGCTGATATCAGATTAAACTGTCTAACCGGAATTTTAGAGAGGTCAAAATAATGTGATTGAGGACAAGGTTCTACTAATGGTGTAGAAGTTACTAAATCGCTTAGGCTGATGGGGCGCCACACAGTAAGCATTAGCTCAGCATTAACGACTGGATCTGCAGATATATGCTCCGCTCAGAGTCAATATTGCACAAAGAATAAAACATCATGAGGGTTGGTACAATATCCAATTGTGGAATGGGTGCGAGGGCAGACAATTGTTTGCAGACGACTTAATGTTTTGTTAGAGAGACGTGACTATTCGAGCAGCTATCACACTGCGAAGCATTGAGACCTACCTTTAATAGACGATTTGAGGTCTATGAATCACATTAATTCATGCATTCGTGCATCTCACATACTTGCATGCGTACGTGTGCTGCTGACTCTCAAAATTAGGAATTGCAGTGTACGTACGCATTTATTTCGCCCATTGCAGCCATATTCTTGGTGGGCTCTTCATTCATCCATTTAGAAATCAAGCACTTCATCCCTCGACCACATTCATCATCAACCATTACCACATGGCTAATAATGATTGCGCGACTATAATGACTGCCAAAATTCATACGCCAAAATGAGGTACACGTGGGGCAACTGACAAATAAGCATTAATTATTTAGGTTCAGACTTACAGGAAATACATTCACTCGTATAGCACCACCACCGCTAATGAGAACTTGTAATTTGTAAAAATTAAACAGCCATTTTCGGTAGAAGTGCACGCGTATCGTCAAATATTTCTAAATTGAATTTCATAAAATACCCGGAGAAGCTCTAATTGTCGAATGAAAGGCTGGTGTGCTGATTTGTATCTTCAAGCTTTAATATATTAAGTCTATTATCCTATATGCTATTCTATATGAAATAATATAGGAATGAGGGAAGTGAATTAAGGGGCATTCTGAATTTGAAGCAACCTATATGGAATTCTGCAAAATGATATGCTTTTAACTATTTTTTGCAATATCGCTTTTCACTATGTTTGATTGCAGTATGTTTGATTTTATATCGAATCATGATTTACAAATTTGCCAAATTGGAATAATGTTTGTGTATAGCATCGAAATTTTACGAGGTAGGTTAATTGATCTAATTTTAACTTATTAAAAATTTGTTTATCCTATGATTACCTAGCTTTCGAAGAAGCAACTGTACCGATTACAAATCGCAGACTATGTTAACTGATGGCAACGCAAATCCATTAATAAATTCCGAGTTTGCATTGCCATACTATAAGATGAATTAAAACTGGTTTATGAAACCAAAACATGTAAGCATAGTATAGAGGTAATTCTTGAAAACTAATGTCTACTTATCTCTCACAAGTACCATTGTAGTTGATTTTAATTGATGGAAAGAATCGCAAATGGTCAATGGGTACAGGATCTCAGAGTCAAAATCTCCCAAGTTCGCAATTCCCTGGCATTTCCTTTTGAGATATCCTTGTGGAAAAAGAGAGGAAAACTGCCTTAACTGATCGGACGTTATACAACAGGTTTTTCTTCAACTTGATATCCTTGAATTAGTAGATTAGTTAAAATTGAATGATTAAAGTTAACTTTAATCTTGCTTAAATTAACATTTTCGAAATTGCCAAAAAATAATTGCATTTTATATGAGGTGTCAGTCGATTTAGCATAATATTGGTAACAAAAGCTGCGAGTAGAAAATCCACATTTAAATGAAAAAAGATATTAAGCTCTATAGAAAAATGTGAACTCCATTTTGTCACTGGCTTTTTGCGAATTTGGACTCCTATGAAATGGGAGACTTATACTTACACGTACTACCTCAACGAACGGACCTTTATTAATGCACACAAATGAATATCTGCAAATTGCACGTCTGTATAACTAGCATTTTGGGATGATAAAGGGGAAATCAAGAAGATTGGGCTTGAATTGAGCAAACAATTGTAGCATGATGATTGGAGGCTTTGCTGATATTGAGGAGCCATGAGCAGAACTGAGAGAAACGAAAATTGTATTAATATTGTACAAAGTAATGCAGATATACTTCAACGTTTCAATCATAGGATGGCATCTGAATGCAAGGGCCGAATAATCCGGTAAAGGAATAAATTGAAGTCGATTAGATGTATATTGCTAAGGAGGGCCATTAAAAGTCCAACTTTGTTTGAATTTACTCAGTTTACCCTTCCCCTAACCCCCTCCCCTCCGCACACACTATTCACATATTTCTGGGTGAACAAATATCTGTGATATTTAAAGTTTGGTGGCCTTAGGTCCTAGGTTCCTGAGATATAGTTGAACACATCGACAGTTCCCGCCTCCTTCGGCATAGGCAAAAGAATCTACATAATCATTGCATTCTTCAATACCTCCGGTTACTCATCTCTTCAAGAATCACCCCGAAGTTAACAATGGGAAGATAGTTTAGATTTGTCACACAAGTTTTTCGACGAAGGTTTTCCACCAATTTTTGTCCGGGTGTTTTTAATCTCGCTAGTTTAACCTTTATACTTTTCAACAATTTTGGTGTTTAATCCGTTGATAAGTAAACTACATTTCACGATTGTGTTTAATTTTCTTTTAACTTTGATATGGCGAATTTTGTAAGTATCAATATTCCATGAATTTGGGATCATTATATCAGAAAGGCACTAATCATGCTCAGCATTATCTGTTCAAGGAAACTCAACAAATAGCCAATTCCTAGACGAATCCTAGATATGAGCTGCAGCGGATTGTTACACTAATATGTCTTGACTAATGTTCAGTAACCTCCTCAGCAAGATCTCGTAGTTTGCAGTGGCTCCCAGGATTACCTAAGCTACCGCTACCGTTTATTTGGGATGTAGGTCATTAAAATACAATGAAAGGTTTGTTAAACCAAGCAAGAACCATTGATTGATGGCTTGGTGGTCACTGCGCTCACGACCTACAATTGCATCATAAATTGTATGTGTGATGAACGAATGCATGAATGCGTGAACGAATGTGGCTCAAAGACCCTAAATCATTGCGTCAAGTTAAGTATACGAGTTGTTAGAATGAGAAGAAAAGGTAAATATATCTTTCTTGAGAAGTGAAGATGTCAGTGGGGCTTCAGTTCCAATTTGTGTCCCATTGTCCTCTTCATCAGGAGGACTGGGATGTTTATTTCTATTGGGGGTAGTTCTCGGGACAACCAAGGTCAATTGAAATGTCTTTCATGAAAGGAAGTGTGAATTCTCTTGGTCCCATGTTTCACTATCCAACTCCAAGTTCTCCGATGCCAAGTGAATGCTAAAATTATGAATTGAGCTGACTCAAAGAACGGTGTTTAACTGTCATGTGCTTGTGTTTTACCCGCAATTTGATACTGTTTAATCTACCTAATTAACATGAATTTCACCCTGAGCCAGAGTTAACTTCGATTTATTCATCTATTCTATCCATTTATATGATAAGAGAAAAGAAGGCTGCGACTATAATTAGATAAGAATAATCTACCGACGTCTCAGACTAGACTTCTAATAATTATGTCACTTATTAATATCCATTACTTATTCATGCGTCAACTTTGAAACCCTTCGCTAAAATGAAGCTTCTTGATTTTTATCGTCTGAAGTGTAGTCTGCCACGTTTATTTCATCGGTAATTTGTTGGCTACTACAATCTTCTAATTTGAGTTCAATGTTGATAGATATAAAAATACACTAATAACAAGATTGACATATATTGAATGCAGGTATTATGGCGGGTGAGGTGATTATCTGAGCATGAAGCCAATTTAACAACCCATGACATAGCATAAGCCGAGTTGGGGAGCTAAGACACGAGAGACTCAGTTACATTGTCACCAGAATGCTTTAATTTCAACAGTGGTAGACAGACTCCCACTTCTATGCTTACTTCGAGTCAATAAATTGGGATTAACTTTCATCTGCCTCTCACCTCTCTATTCGGGGAGTACTACGGGTTTAATAGTGGAGCTTAATGGTAAACTTTTAATTTTCTGCCACACTCAAAGAGACGTCCGAGCCCTTATCTGGTGCATGCCAATTTCATGGTTATTGACCTTCAAATTCACGTGTTCGCACAAGTTGACTTCATTGATCTTAACTGTTAAATTGAACGTACTTTCGTTATTTATGCGCATTAAGCATAAATCAATCCTAGAATGGATTCGCATATTCCCAAAATGCCTTTCGAAACAATACTCACTATCAATAAAATCATTTTAATTTCGAAGCACATTTTTAGAACGTATTTGTCTTCTTTAAATATTTCAATACTTAAGTATACTGCTGATTGTATTCTCATGAATGATATTCACTTTTGGCGTAGATTGTCAACATGTTAGATTTAAATGTTTCTTGATTACAATCACAATATCGTGGCACATTTCGGCCTCTCCTGCGATTTGGTAACTTCAACACCATGATTAGAATATTCTCCTCAAACACTTTGTTTGATCGTTCTCAGCAGACATTCCATGCTAGAGGATTTCACCATGGAAGTGCTTGAAGATAAGTCATATCGTATTGATGTAGCAATCCGCAACATTCGCATGCGTATATGTGAGCTTCGCACTACATTAATTGATGTTATTATTCTCTGTGCTCAAGGACACATTTGTTGAGTTGAGTGAATATTTCCTTGCCTATGTGTGTGCGTGTGTGTGTGTGTGTGTGTGGGCTTCGTCAATAAATCTACTGCGCGTATAAGCATATTTTTCGTGGTCTTCATTGTATGCTGTCACTGTTGTCGTCATTGTTATTCTATTGTTCTAGATTGAAGGTGACAAATAGGGCAAATTAAAAGAGCCTCTTTTCCAATCATCATCTTATCTTAAGTTAGTCCTTCTTCCTATGCCACTAACGTCCATCCCATTTCATACTGAGCATTATTCTATTCAAGTTGAAAAATTGTGTATTTCACCCGCATTTGCGAAATAGGCATAAAGGAGTAGAGTGAATGAATGAATGAATGGATGAATGGATGTGCAAGAGGTCAAAAAGGCCAGATAGTGACGAATATGAAAATAAAGAGGGGGGGGGAGATATTTTCTGCTAACAAAATAAATAAATAAATAATAAAATTGTTTTACAGAATTGAGTGAACTTCATCGGAATCTGACCGATGGCGGAAATTTGACGCTCATGGGACATCGCATTGTTCCTGTTTAGTTGGCTGCACAGTATAGACAGCTCGACAATCGCAACCGATATTTATCCCTAGTAAAACACCAGCGGAATAAACGTATTCTACGTCATACGTCTGTTTCCTCTATTGCCTTGTGATAGCTTAGCTAATTCTGGGAGCCTTTCTTACCTGGGATAAATCGGTTCTTATATCTGCATTGAGGGGTGAAGAATAGACTTACCTCCATGTGATGCACCCTGAAAAAACGTATACTCACACGGCAAAAATGTCTATAAACTGGCAGTTGACTTCAAATTACTGTGACCAGCCTGAAACGAAACTCCACTATGAAAAATCGTCCTTGTCAAGTCGAACCACAACTTCTGCAGATCCCTCAGTGGAATGCTGGAGGGATGTGACGGGACAAGAACATTAAAATCCAGAAAATTCTGGATACCTATGATATAGACTTAATCACAATCGTGGAATCCAACCTTACGGATGACAAACTCACATACTACCAATTTCTAGGTTGCACCTTACATCTGCTACATAAAGACCGGCAAGTGGCCAGTGGAATATTGACTGTAGTAAAAGAATCAAGAGTAATAATTAAGAGTATGGGCTCAATGCAGGACATATACGAAATAATCAGGTCAAATGTATGGCAAAGTCAAAACCATTTCAGTATGTACGCGGTCTATAATCCATCCCAGAACAATTAATGGTAACTGCGAAGAAAAATACCTGAATCAGCATTACCGTTCATAATTTTATTATATATTTACTGCAGGCGAAAATAGGTAAGACCTGGTGGTTGGGTCTGAATTATTGATATATTTTGCCTATTTGGTTTATTTCACAAAACTCATATGAATAGTTTACGAAGCATTGTACCATATCAGTATTTCTCACGAGTTTCTATGGCTTGTGGATAAATGAAAACGCCACATTCAATTGACTCACCTTAACAGAAGATCTGAAATAAATTTTCTCCGAAGTATATGGACCAATTCTTAATGATTGAATATTTCAATATTGCAACCCAACGTACAATATTTAATAGTAGAGACCAGCTGACAGCAAATAGCTACAAATTCCACAAACGATATTTCTGACGGGGAACAGAAATATTCAGAGAGCTACGTTAGAGTATCAATGCAAATATCTTGCATAGTTGATCCGGCACAAATAAGTCCCCTGGTAAACATTGATACTCCTCTCTAAAGTCCTATTACCTGCCAATAAACAGCGAAACTCACACAAACAGTTTTCCTCCACAATTGGTTAGGTCGTATTCAAAGTAGTGATAACACGGAAGGTATAGGATGAAGTGAGTTCGCTTCATCTACGGCGAATTACGAAACATGATCAGTACTTAAATATATCTTACTTTGAAAGAACATTAATTGCTTGTTAGATATTAAAGCTTCTGTTTGCTAAACGCAGACTTAGCAACGCGATCGATAACAACACCACATTATTTTGGAATTACTTTGGTCAGCCTTGATGACATTGTGTGCTTCGCACTATCTCTGATTTTGGACTAGATTTATACAGTATTTACTAAGTGGACAGTTTACGTTCTTACATTCACATATCATGCTTCGCCACCTGGATCACATCAAATGCCCATGCGTGATGTTTAGCGCTTATCAACCCAGCTTATTTGAGCAGGAGAATTCGATCTTGCGGTTGTATTCCACTTTTTCTTCCTTCCAAACTCGCTCAGTATTCTGGGCGTTACAGTTTCAAAATGAGATGGCTAAAGATTTGAAGTTAGGAGAGCTCCATAAGGTGTGGATAGTACTCTTTGAGTCATTCATATGAGACATGAGATATGCATAACTCAATGACCTCAAAATGCATAACCCACCACCCTTAACATTCTGACTTCAATGTAAACGTCAACTCGGTTCCCCGCACCATCCCTCAATCTTCGTTGGCCCATTGTACTACTTCTGAGTATTCGTGAACTATCACTTGAGTAAGAACCTTTTTATTAATGCTAGTAGTGGAAAGCAAATCGTTCATTTAAAAGAATTACCATATTGTAAATTTAGTATCTATAATTTGTTGATTGCTTAAATAAGAACTAGACGCCAGATAAGTGCTACTGATCGAGTAGAAAGCGAAATACTGTGCTATGGAGTTTAGTCAAAGTAAAATAATATTTAATATTCTTTTCTTCAGCAAATATATATATCTTAGGTTACAAGTAATTTTACAAATATATTGTCGTAAAAGAACCTCATTAAAATTCGCCTTGAAGAAGTTTAATTCCTTCTGCTTTTCCCTCTAATCAAAAATAGACGCCATCATTTGGACTTATTCTTTGCTCAAGCAAAGCAAGTCCGCGTCATGTCTGCTTCTGAAAAATGAAATCTTCTTCATGCGCTGTTAGTTGGCAATTTGAAATGTCCACAGACGAAAGCGAATGTACTTGAGGTGAGGTAGCATAATGATAAGTGATACAAATTTCAAATATTAGGTCTTCAAATTTGCTCCCGCCGTCTGTTTTTTTTAAATTGGAGGCTTTATTACAACAAAACGATTGCATACATTAAGTTTCAAAGCATTGTCCATCGTTAGCCACCACTTTGGCCCATCACTCGGGCACCAGGCGAATCCTGTGGCGAAAACAATTTTCATCTACCGATAAGATCCACGAGTCGATGAGTCCAATTTTTCACTTATTCATACGAGCTGAAGTGCTGGTCAGCCAGGCCGTGTGCCATTGAACGAAGTGAGTGAAGTGAAAATCAGCAGACGGAGCAACATCTGGAGAGTACGGTGGAGGGTGAGGTAAAATTTCCCTTTCAACGTTACGAGATACTTTTCACTGCTTTGACCCATCACGTGGGGTCTAGCATTATCATAGTGTTAAATAACCTTATCTTGTTTCTCCTTGTACTGTGGCCGTTTTTCAGCATCCTGAAAGCACGGTTCGGGCAACTCAATTTCGTTCTAAAACGCTCACTCGTGTTGGTTTCAGACGCTTTCAGTTATATATATAAAAGTTGTTAGAATGGGAAGAAAAGGTAAATATATCTTTCTTGAGAAGTGAAGATGTCAGTGGGGCTTCAGTTCCAATTTGTGTCTCATTGTCCTCTTCATCAGGAGGACTGGGATGTTTATTTCTATTGGGGGTAGTTCTCGGGACAACCAAGGTCAATTGAAATGTCTTTCATGAAAGGAAGTGTGAATTCTCTTGGTCCCATGGTTCACTATCCAACTCCAAGTTCTCCAATGCCAAGTGAATGGTAAAAAGTCTGAATTGAGCTGACTCAAAGAACGAGTGTTCAACTGCCATGTGCTTGTGTTTTAAGCGCAATTTGATACTGTTTAATCTACCTAATTAACATGAATTTCACCCTGAGCCAGAGTTCACTTCGATTTATTCATCTATTCTATCCATTTATATGATAAGAGAAAAGAAGGCTGCGACTATAATTAGATAAGAATAATCTACCGACGTCTCAGACTAGACTTCTAATAATTATGTCACTTATTAATATCCATTACTTATTCATGCGTCAACTTTGAAACCCTTCGCTAAAATGAAGCTTCTTGATTTTTATCGTCTGAAGTGTAGTCTGCCACGTTTATTTCATCGGTAATTTGTTGGCTACTACAATCTTCTAATTTGAGTTCAATGTTGATAGATATAAAAATACACTAATAACAAGATTGACATATATTGAATGCAGGTATTATGGCGGGTGAGGTGATTATCTGAGCATGAAGCCAATTTAACAACCCATGACATAGCATAAGCCGAGTTGGGGAGCTAAGACACGAGAGACTCAGTTACATTGTCACCAGAATGCTTTAATTTCAACAGTGGTAGACAGACTCCCACTTCTATGCTTACTTCGAGTCAATAAATTGGGATTAACTTTCATCTGCCTCTCACCTCTCTATTCGGGGAGTACTACGGGTTTAATAGTGGAGCTTAATGGTAAACTTTTAATTTTCTGCCACACTCCAAGACACGTATGAGCCCTTATCTGCTGCATGCCAATTTCATGGATAGTGACCTTCAAATTCACTTGTTCGCACAAGTTGACTTCATTGATCTTAACAGTTAAATTGAACCTACTTTTGTAATTTATGCGCATTAAGCATAAATCAATCCTAGAATGGATTCGCATATTCCCAAAATGCCTTTCGAAACAATACTCACTATCAATAAAATCATTTTAATTTCGAAGCACATTTTTAGAACGTATTTGTCTTCTTTAAATATTTCAATACTTAAGTATACTGCTGATTATATTCTCATGAATGATATTCACTTTTGGCGTAGATTGTCAACATGTTAGATTTAAATGTTTCCTGATTACAATCACAATATCGTGGCACATTTCGGCCTCTCCTGCGATTTGGTAACTTCAACACCATGATTAGAATATTCTCCTCAAACACTTTGTTTGTTCGTTCTCAGCAGACATTCCATGCTAGAGGATTTCACCATGGAAGTGCTTGAAGATAAGTCATATCGTATTGATGTAGCAATCCGCAACATTCGCATGCGTATATGTGAGCTTCGCACTACATTAATTGATGTTATTATTCTCTGTGCTCAAGGACACATTTGTTGAGTTGAGTGAATATTTCCTTGCCTATGTGTGTGCGTGTGTGTGTGTGTGTGTGTGGGCTTCGTCAATAAATCTACTGCGCGTATAAGCATATTTTTCGTGGTCTTCATTGTATGCTGTCACTGTTGTCGTCATTGTTATTCTATTGTTCTAGATTGAAGGTGACAAATAGGGCAAATTAAAAGAGCCTCTTTTCCAATCATCATCTTATCTTAAGTTAGTCCTTCTTCCTATGCCACTAACGTCCATCCCATTTCATACTGAGCATTATTCTATTCAAGTTGAAAAATTGTGTATTTCACCCGCATTTGCGAAATAGGCATAAAGGAGTAGAGTGAATGAATGAATGAATGGATGAATGGATGTGCAAGAGGTCAAAAAGGCCAGATAGTGACGAATATGAAAATAAAGAGGGGGGGGGGAGATATTTTCTGCTAACAAAATAAATAAATAAATAATAAAATTGTTTTACAGAATTGAGTGAACTTCATCGGAATCTGACCGATGGCGGAAATTTGACGCTCATGGGACATCGCATTGTTCCTGTTTAGTTGGCTGCACAGTATTGGTTCTGGACGGAACAAACACCTTTCCTACTGTACAGTTGGTGCTGCTGACTGCAATGTTGTGCACCACCAGCCTAAGCCATTTCCACCATTACTATCATCTTCCTCTCAAGCACTTTGTTTTGTCCGGTTTAAAAGTCTGGCTAAAAATTTGGACCTAAAGCCAGCAGAGCACACAATATAGGGTAAAAGAGATTACGTGCCGATGTCATTATTTCAAACTTTTAACCGGACTTTTAAAACGGACAAAGTAATGTGGTTGAGAAGAAGGTGCTAATAATGGTGGAGAAGTTACTAAATCGCTTAGGCTGATGTGGCACCACTCAGTAATCAGCGTCATTAACTGGATGTACAGATGTATGTACCGCTCAGAACTTTTATTTTCGCAAGGAAGAAAACAGTATGGGATTGGTTGTTTTGTTGAAGAGACGTGCTTATTCGAGCAGCTATCACACTGCGAAGCATTGAGACCTACCTTTAATAGACGTAATGATTTGAGGCCTATGAACCACATTAATTCACGCATTCGTGCATTCTTTCATCTCATATACTTGCATGCGTACGTATGGTGCTGACTCTCAACCTTAGGAGTTGCAGTGTACGTACGCATTTATTTCGCCCATTGCAGCCATATTCTTGGTGGATTCTTCATTCATTCATCCATTCATTCATTCATACATTCATTTAGCACTCGTACACGTGGGTGACGAGCACGGTGAGTGTTTCGTTCGCTTGCCCTCTGTCTATCAAGCCCACTGATTGTGTTGTAGGCAATGTATCTGTGTGCACGCATCCTCAACTCCATCTTGTGTGTGTTTCTGTGGGTAGTTCAGCTTACTGTGTCAAAGGTTAGCCCCGAGTGGAGGTGAACTAAGAGGATTGTGAGATTGTCAGGTCTTTCTTCATTTGATGGCTGTGTGGTGCATGGTCGTCCACAGTTGGAGGAGTGATTTGTCTGATTAATTCCGCTAACGAACGAACGAGACTCCAGCATGTTAAGTAGTGCATCTGACCACTGTTCCAGCAGAGCGGCGTAATGTCAACTGCATGGCTCAGTGGGAGATTTGGTGCGTATGTGCAACATGCGCGGTCGTACTGCTTCGCGTTGTTTGACTGTGTATGGTTGTGGGTGGTTGTGTTGGGCATGTGAGTGGCGTGCTTCCCCTGCATGATGTGTTCCTGTGGTGGATGTACCTAGCAGTCGCGGCGCGAATGCTCACTTCTCTACGAGGGGCACGTGGAAGAGTCCGCACAAATAGAGCAATAATGCGTCTGGCGAGCAATCGTTGGTCGCCGGTGGCATGCTGAATGCACATGTCCTAAATCTGTATCGCCCAATTTGTGCCCAATCGTTTTTCCGAAAGTCAACTTTAAATGAGCATGTTGATGCAATTCATTTACATAAGAATCATAAGTGCGTATTGTGTGGCAAACATTGTGCATATACATTTTGTCGTTGTATAATCACAAACCGTCAGAAACGCACTACATATATGCAATCAATGCGAAGAGAAGTGCACTAAGAAAAGATATCTGTTCCGTACATTTAACACGAAAACTATTTCAATCCACCAGATGCATGAGCGCAACTGCATGAGCAGCAATAGCGGACTGCATGTTTCGACTAGTGATTGAAGGTTATATGTATTGTGAATAAATTGGGCCTGTTTCTCAATCACCTTGGTATTATCCCATTCAGGTTGAAAATTAGTGTATTTCACTAGCAGTTACGAAGTAGGCATAAAGAAATAGGGCAAATGAAGGACTCAGTTCTGAAAGAGGCCCAATAGGCCAGTTAGTGACGAATGCGAAAGTAGGATATATATTTCTGCTAAAAAATAAATATCAAATAAAATCGGTTTGGAAAATTGATTTAAGTTAATCAGAATCTAACCGATGACTGCAAATTGATGTCCATGGGACAACGCATTGTTCCTGCTTCCTTGTGTGCGCAATGCCGCTTCTGAGCGGAGCGAACACGTTTTCTACTGTGCAGTGGGTGATTTTGACTAACGTGTCGTGCGCCACCAGCCTACGCAAGTGCTCTAGAGCTGTGGAGATTAAGCGTATGCAGAACAGCAAATTGCAGTACAAGAGTAAATGCTCCATCGTAGATTATGGAGATTTTGCGTTCTCGAATGGCAATTCGAATTGAGAAAGCGTCTTGCAAGAGGACTCTTTTCAGTGCGTACTGCTTCATCTCATCTACTCCTTCGGTGCTTCGAAGTTTAAGGAACCGGAACTTGGCATTACTCTGTGATTTTTTAAATTATCTCTGATAAACCTAATTAAATTCAAAATTTTTCCAATAATTCTACTCACTTAATACAAATTATTAATGATTTGTATTCATAGTGGCAAGTCAGTCTACTTGACTTGGTGAATCAGGTTATTTCTTGTGTTTTAAAGCCATACAGAAGTTTTAGAAGCAACAATATAACACCAGTTGCATTCAATAAAGTTCATCTTGAGTTTTCTCTTTGATAAGGAAACTTGCGACATTGGTCAGTTGTAGTAATGTCTGCCTTCAAGAACTTACCATCACAGTGCATGCACGACTTCTAATTGTTGGAGAAATTCATCAGGTAAACATACGAGACTTCCGAGTTAGTGCCTCCACTTTCTATTAATTCACTTGCATTTCCTGTTACTGTCTTCTAGAATTGAACGTTGACCTTTATCTAAAACTATTTGAAGCCTTCTCTTCTTAATGTGATTTCAAAGTTCATTTATTGGCTGTTGTGTGGGAAATCTCGATTTAAACTGCGTGTAAATTGTGAATTGTGAACCTCAGGAAATGGAAACACATTAGCCCATACCCTGTAAACAAATCTCATTCAGAATCTTCCCCTCAAGCATTGTATCGTTGAAAATTTTGATCTAAATGCATGTTTTAAGAAATTACGCGCCGCTGATATCAGATTAAACTGTCTAACCGGAATTTTAGAGAGGTCAAAATAATGTGATTGAGGACAAGGTTCTACTAATGGTGTAGAAGTTACTAAATCGCTTAGGCTGATGGGGCGCCACACAGTAAGCATTAGCTCAGCATTAACGACTGGATCTGCAGATATATGCTCCGCTCAGAGTCAATATTGCACAAAGAATAAAACATCATGAGGGTTGGTACAATATCCAATTGTGGAATGGGTGCGAGGGCAGACAATTGTTTGCAGACGACTTAATGTTTTGTTAGAGAGACGTGACTATTCGAGCAGCTATCACACTGCGAAGCATTGAGACCTACCTTTAATAGACGATTTGAGGTCTATGAATCACATTAATTCATGCATTCGTGCATCTCACATACTTGCATGCGTACGTGTGCTGCTGACTCTCAAAATTAGGAATTGCAGTGTACGTACGCATTTATTTCGCCCATTGCAGCCATATTCTTGGTGGGCTCTTCATTCATCCATTTAGAAATCAAGCACTTCATCCCTCGACCACATTCATCATCAACCATTACCACATGGCTAATAATGATTGCGCGACTATAATGACTGCCAAAATTCATACGCCAAAATGAGGTACACGTGGGGCAACTGACAAATAAGCATTAATTATTTAGGTTCAGACTTACAGGAAATACATTCACTCGTATAGCACCACCACCGCTAATGAGAACTTGTAATTTGTAAAAATTAAACAGCCATTTTCGGTAGAAGTGCACGCGTATCGTCAAATATTTCTAAATTGAATTTCATAAAATACCCGGAGAAGCTCTAATTGTCGAATGAAAGGCTGGTGTGCTGATTTGTATCTTCAAGCTTTAATATATTAAGTCTATTATCCTATATGCTATTCTATATGAAATAATATAGGAATGAGGGAAGTGAATTAAGGGGCATTCTGAATTTGAAGCAACCTATATGGAATTCTGCAAAATGATATGCTTTTAACTATTTTTTGCAATATCGCTTTTCACTATGTTTGATTGCAGTATGTTTGATTTTATATCGAATCATGATTTACAAATTTGCCAAATTGGAATAATGTTTGTGTATAGCATCGAAATTTTACGAGGTAGGTTAATTGATCTAATTTTAACTTATTAAAAATTTGTTTATCCTATGATTACCTAGCTTTCGAAGAAGCAACTGTACCGATTACAAATCGCAGACTATGTTAACTGATGGCAACGCAAATCCATTAATAAATTCCGAGTTTGCATTGCCATACTATAAGATGAATTAAAACTGGTTTATGAAACCAAAACATGTAAGCATAGTATAGAGGTAATTCTTGAAAACTAATGTCTACTTATCTCTCACAAGTACCATTGTAGTTGATTTTAATTGATGGAAAGAATCGCAAATGGTCAATGGGTACAGGATCTCAGAGTCAAAATCTCCCAAGTTCGCAATTCCCTGGCATTTCCTTTTGAGATATCCTTGTGGAAAAAGAGAGGAAAACTGCCTTAACTGATCGGACGTTATACAACAGGTTTTTCTTCAACTTGATATCCTTGAATTAGTAGATTAGTTAAAATTGAATGATTAAAGTTAACTTTAATCTTGCTTAAATTAACATTTTCGAAATTGCCAAAAAATAATTGCATTTTATATGAGGTGTCAGTCGATTTAGCATAATATTGGTAACAAAAGCTGCGAGTAGAAAATCCACATTTAAATGAAAAAAGATATTAAGCTCTATAGAAAAATGTGAACTCCATTTTGTCACTGGCTTTTTGCGAATTTGGACTCCTATGAAATGGGAGACTTATACTTACACGTACTACCTCAACGAACGGACCTTTATTAATGCACACAAATGAATATCTGCAAATTGCACGTCTGTATAACTAGCATTTTGGGATGATAAAGGGGAAATCAAGAAGATTGGGCTTGAATTGAGCAAACAATTGTAGCATGATGATTGGAGGCTTTGCTGATATTGAGGAGCCATGAGCAGAACTGAGAGAAACGAAAATTGTATTAATATTGTACAAAGTAATGCAGATATACTTCAACGTTTCAATCATAGGATGGCATCTGAATGCAAGGGCCGAATAATCCGGTAAAGGAATAAATTGAAGTCGATTAGATGTATATTGCTAAGGAGGGCCATTAAAAGTCCAACTTTGTTTGAATTTACTCAGTTTACCCTTCCCCTAACCCCCTCCCCTCCGCACACACTATTCACATATTTCTGGGTGAACAAATATCTGTGATATTTAAAGTTTGGTGGCCTTAGGTCCTAGGTTCCTGAGATATAGTTGAACACATCGACAGTTCCCGCCTCCTTCGGCATAGGCAAAAGAATCTACATAATCATTGCATTCTTCAATACCTCCGGTTACTCATCTCTTCAAGAATCACCCCGAAGTTAACAATGGGAAGATAGTTTAGATTTGTCACACAAGTTTTTCGACGAAGGTTTTCCACCAATTTTTGTCCGGGTGTTTTTAATCTCGCTAGTTTAACCTTTATACTTTTCAACAATTTTGGTGTTTAATCCGTTGATAAGTAAACTACATTTCACGATTGTGTTTAATTTTCTTTTAACTTTGATATGGCGAATTTTGTAAGTATCAATATTCCATGAATTTGGGATCATTATATCAGAAAGGCACTAATCATGCTCAGCATTATCTGTTCAAGGAAACTCAACAAATAGCCAATTCCTAGACGAATCCTAGATATGAGCTGCAGCGGATTGTTACACTAATATGTCTTGACTAATGTTCAGTAACCTCCTCAGCAAGATCTCGTAGTTTGCAGTGGCTCCCAGGATTACCTAAGCTACCGCTACCGTTTATTTGGGATGTAGGTCATTAAAATACAATGAAAGGTTTGTTAAACCAAGCAAGAACCATTGATTGATGGCTTGGTGGTCACTGCGCTCACGACCTACAATTGCATCATAAATTGTATGTGTGATGAACGAATGCATGAATGCGTGAACGAATGTGGCTCAAAGACCCTAAATCATTGCGTCAAGTTAAGTATACGAGTTGTTAGAATGAGAAGAAAAGGTAAATATATCTTTCTTGAGAAGTGAAGATGTCAGTGGGGCTTCAGTTCCAATTTGTGTCCCATTGTCCTCTTCATCAGGAGGACTGGGATGTTTATTTCTATTGGGGGTAGTTCTCGGGACAACCAAGGTCAATTGAAATGTCTTTCATGAAAGGAAGTGTGAATTCTCTTGGTCCCATGTTTCACTATCCAACTCCAAGTTCTCCAATGCCAAGTGAATGCTAAAATTATGAATTGAGCTGACTCAAAGAACGAGTGTTTAACTGTCATGTGCTTGTGTTTTACCCGCAATTTGATACTGTTTAATCTACCTAATTAACATGAATTTCACCCTGAGCCAGAGTTAACTTCGATTTATTCATCTATTCTATCCATTTATATGATAAGAGAAAAGAAGGCTGCGACTATAATTAGATAAGAATAATCTACCGACGTCTCAGACTAGACTTCTAATAATTATGTCACTTATTAATATCCATTACTTATTCATGCGTCAACTTTGAAACCCTTCGCTAAAATGAAGCTTCTTGATTTTTATCGTCTGAAGTGTAGTCTGCCACGTTTATTTCATCGGTAATTTGTTGGCTACTACAATCTTCTAATTTGAGTTCAATGTTGATAGATATAAAAATACACTAATAACAAGATTGACATATATTGAATGCAGGTATTATGGCGGGTGAGGTGATTATCTGAGCATGAAGCCAATTTAACAACCCATGACATAGCATAAGCCGAGTTGGGGAGCTAAGACACGAGAGACTCAGTTACATTGTCACCAGAATGCTTTAATTTCAACAGTGGTAGACAGACTCCCACTTCTATGCTTACTTCGAGTCAATAAATTGGGATTAACTTTCATCTGCCTCTCACCTCTCTATTCGGGGAGTACTACGGGTTTAATAGTGGAGCTTAATGGTAAACTTTTAATTTTCTGCCACACTCAAAGAGACGTCCGAGCCCTTATCTGGTGCATGCCAATTTCATGGTTATTGACCTTCAAATTCACGTGTTCGCACAAGTTGACTTCATTGATAGATGCACCCTGAAAAAACGTATACTCACACGGCAAAAATGTCTATAAACTGGCAGTTGACTTCAAATTACTGTGACCAGCCTGAAACGAAACTCCACTATGAAAAATCGTCCTTGTCAAGTCGAACCACAACTTCTGCAGATCCCTCAGTGGAATGCTGGAGGGATGTGACGGGACAAGAACATTCAAATCCAGAAAATTCTGGATACCTATGATATAGACTTAATCACAATCGTGGAATCCAACCTTACGGATGACAAACTCACATACTACCAATTTCTAGGTTGCACCTTACATCTGCTACATAAAGACCGGCAAGTGGCCAGTGGAATATTGACTGTAGTAAAAGAATCAAGAGTAATAATTAAGAGTATGGGCTCAATGCAGGACATATACGAAATAATCAGGTCAAATGTATGGCAAAGTCAAAACCATTTCAGTATGTACGCGGTCTATAATCCATCCCAGAACAATTAATGGTAACTGCGAAGAAAAATACCTGAATCAGCATTACCGTTCATAATTTTATTATATATTTACTGCAGGCGAAAATAGGTAAGACCTGGTGGTTGGGTCTGAATTATTGATATATTTTGCCTATTTGGTTTATTTCACAAAACTCATATGAATAGTTTACGAAGCATTGTACCATATCAGTATTTCTCACGAGTTTCTATGGCTTGTGGATAAATGAAAACGCCACATTCAATTGACTCACCTTAACAGAAGATCTGAAATAAATTTTCTCCGAAGTATATGGACCAATTCTTAATGATTGAATATTTCAATATTGCAACCCAACGTACAATATTTAATAGTAGAGACCAGCTGACAGCAAATAGCTACAAATTCCACAAACGATATTTCTGACGGGGAGCAGAAATATTCAGAGAGCTACGTTAGAGTATCAATGCAAATATCTTGCATAGTTGATCCGGCACAAATAAGCCCCCTGGTAAACATTGATACTCCTCTCTAAAGTCCTATTACCTGCCAATAAACAGCGAAACTCACACAAACAGTTTTCCTCCACAATTGGTTAGGTCGTATTCAAAGTAGTGATAACACGGAAGGTATAGGATGAAGTGAGTTCGCTTCATCTACGGCGAATTACGAAACATGATCAGTACTTAAATATATCTTACTTTGAAAGAACATTAATTGCTTGTTAGATATTAAAGCTTCTGTTTGCTAAACGCAGACTTAGCAACGCGATCGATAACAACACCACATTATTTTGGAATTACTTTGGTCAGCCTTGATGACATTGTGTGCTTCGCACTATCTCTGATTTTGGACTAGATTTATACAGTATTTACTAAGTGGACAGTTTACGTTCTTACATTCACATATCATGCTTCGCCACCTGGATCACATCAAATGCCCATGCGTGATGTTTAGCGCTTATCAACCCAGCTTATTTGAGCAGGAGAATTCGATCTTGCGGTTGTATTCCACTTTTTCTTCCTTCCAAACTCGCTCAGTATTCTGGGCGTTACAGTTTCAAAATGAGATGGCTAAAGATTTGAAGTTAGGAGAGCTCCATAAGGTGTGGATAGTACTCTTTGAGTCATTCATATGAGACATGAGATATGCATAACTCAATGACCTCAAAATGCATAACCCACCACCCTTAACATTCTGACTTCAATGTAAACGTCAACTCGGTTCCCCGCACCATCCCTCAATCTTCGTTGGCCCATTGTACTACTTCTGAGTATTCGTGAACTATCACTTGAGTAAGAACCTTTTTATTAATGCTAGTAGTGGAAAGCAAATCGTTCATTTAAAAGAATTACCATATTGTAAATTTAGTATCTATAATTTGTTGATTGCTTAAATAAGAACTAGACGCCAGATAAGTGCTACTGATCGAGTAGAAAGCGAAATACTGTGCTATGGAGTTTAGTCAAAGTAAAATAATATTTAATATTCTTTTCTTCAGCAAATATATATATCTTAGGTTACAAGTAATTTTACAAATATATTGTCGTAAAAGAACCTCATTAAAATTCGCCTTGAAGAAGTTTAATTCCTTCTGCTTTTCCCTCTAATCAAAAATAGACGCCATCATTTGGACTTATTCTTTGCTCAAGCAAAGCAAGTCCGCGTCATGTCTGCTTCTGAAAAATGAAATCTTCTTCATGCGCTGTTAGTTGGCAATTTGAAATGTCCACAGACGAAAGCGAATGTACTTGAGGTGAGGTAGCATAATGATAAGTGATACAAATTTCAAATATTAGGTCTTCAAATTTGCTCCCGCCGTCTGTTTTTTTTAAATTGGAGGCTTTATTACAACAAAACGATTGCATACATTAAGTTTCAAAGCATTGTCCATCGTTAGCCACCACTTTGGCCCATCACTCGGGCACCAGGCGAATCCTGTGGCGAAAACAATTTTCATCTACCGATAAGATCCACGAGTCGATGAGTCCAATTTTTCACTTATTCATACGAGCTGAAGTGCTGGTCAGCCAGGCCGTGTGCCATTGAACGAAGTGAGTGAAGTGAAAATCAGCAGACGGAGCAACATCTGGAGAGTACGGTGGAGGGTGAGGTAAAATTTCCCTTTCAACGTTACGAGATACTTTTCACTGCTTTGACCCATCACGTGGGGTCTAGCATTATCATAGTGTTAAATAACCTTATCTTGTTTCTCCTTGTACTGTGGCCGTTTTTCAGCATCCTGAAAGCACGGTTCGGGCAACTCAATTTCGTTCTAAAACGCTCACTCGTGTTGGTTTCAGACGCTTTCAGTTATATATATAAAAGTTGTTAGAATGGGAAGAAAAGGTAAATATATCTTTCTTGAGAAGTGAAGATGTCAGTGGGGCTTCAGTCCCAATTTGTGTCTCATTGTCCTCTTCATCAGGAGGACTGGGATGTTTATTTCTATTGGGGGTAGTTCTCGGGACAACCAAGGTCAATTGAAATGTCTTTCATGAAAGGAAGTGTGAATTCTCTTGGTCCCATGGTTCACTATCCAACTCCAAGTTCTCCAATGCCAAGTGAATGGTAAAAAGTCTGAATTGAGCTGACTCAAAGAACGAGTGTTCAACTGCCATGTGCTTGTGTTTTAAGCGCAATTTGATACTGTTTAATCTACCTAATTAACATGAATTTCACCCTGAGCCAGAGTTCACTTCGATTTATTCATCTATTCTATCCATTTATATGATAAGAGAAAAGAAGGCTGCGACTATAATTAAATAAGAATAATCTACCGACGTCTCAGACTAGACTTCTAATAATTATGTCACTTATTAATATCCATTACTTATTCATGCGTCAACTTTGAAACCCTTCGCTAAAATGAAGCTTCTTGATTTTTATCGTCTGAAGTGTAGTCTGCCACGTTTATTTCATCGGTAATTTGTTGGCTACTACAATCTTCTAATTTGAGTTCAATGTTGATAGATATAAAAATACACTAATAACAAGATTGACATATATTGAATGCAGGTATTATGGCGGGTGAGGTGATTATCTGAGCATGAAGCCAATTTAACAACCCATGACATAGCATAAGCCGAGTTGGGGAGCTAAGACACGAGAGACTCAGTTACATTGTCACCAGAATGCTTTAATTTCAACAGTGGTAGACAGACCCCCATTTCTATGCTTACTTCGAGTCAATAAATTGGGATTAACTTTCATCTGCCTCTCACCTCTCTATTCGGGGAGTACTACGGGTTTAATAGTGGAGCTTAATGGTAAACTTTTAATTTTCTGCCACACTCAAAGAGACGTCCGAGCCCTTATCTGGTGCATGCCAATTTCATGGTTATTGACCTTCAAATTCACGTGTTCGCACAAGTTGACTTCATTGATCTTAACTGTTAAATTGAACGTACTTTCGTTATTTATGCGCATTAAGCATAAATCAATCCTAGAATGGATTCGCATATTCCCAAAATGCCTTTCGAAACAATACTCACTATCAATAAAATCATTTTAATTTCGAAGCACATTTTTAGAACGTATTTGTCTTCTTTAAATATTTCAATACTTAAGTATACTGCTGATTGTATTCTCATGAATGATATTCACTTTTGGCGTAGATTGTCAACATGTTAGATTTAAATGTTTCCTGATTACAATCACAATATCGTGGCACATTTCGGCCTCTCCTGCGATTTGGTAACTTCAACACCATGATTAGAATATTCTCCTCAAACACTTTGTTTGTTCGTTCTCAGCAGACATTCCATGCTAGAGGATTTCACCATGGAAGTGCTTGAAGATAAGTCATATCGTATTGATGTAGCAATCCGCAACATTCGCATGCGTATATGTGAGCTTCGCACTACATTAATTGATGTTATTATTCTCTGTGCTCAAGGACACATTTGTTGAGTTGAGTGAATATTTCCTTGCCTATGTGTGTGCGTGTGTGTGTGTGTGTGTGTGGGCTTCGTCAATAAATCTACTGCGCGTATAAGCATATTTTTCGTGGTCTTCATTGTATGCTGTCACTGTTGTCGTCATTGTTATTCTATTGTTCTAGATTGAAGGTGACAAATAGGGCAAATTAAAAGAGCCTCTTTTCCAATCATCATCTTATCTTAAGTTAGTCCTTCTTCCTATGCCACTAACGTCCATCCCATTTCATACTGAGCATTATTCTATTCAAGTTGAAAAATTGTGTATTTCACCCGCATTTGCGAAATAGGCATAAAGGAGTAGAGTGAATGAATGAATGAATGGATGAATGGATGTGCAAGAGGTCAAAAAGGCCAGATAGTGACGAATATGAAAATAAAGAGGGGGGGGGGGGGAGATATTTTCTGCTAACAATGCCAACGCAAATCCATTAATAAATTCCGAGTTTGCATTGCCATACTATAAGATGAATTAAAACTGGTTTATGAAACCAAAACATGTAAGCATAGTATAGAGGTAATTCTTGAAAACTAATGTCTACTTATCTCTCACAAGTACCATTGTAGTTGATTTTAATTGATGGAAAGAATCGCAAATGGTCAATGGGTACAGGATCTCAGAGTCAAAATCTCCCAAGTTCGCAATTCCCTGGCATTTCCTTTTGAGATATCCTTGTGGAAAAAGAGAGGAAAACTGCCTTAACTGATCGGACGTTATACAACAGGTTTTTCTTCAACTTGATATCCTTGAATTAGTAGATTAGTTAAAATTGAATGATTAAAGTTAACTTTAATCTTGCTTAAATTAACATTTTCGAAATTGCCAAAAAATAATTGCATTTTATATGAGGTGTCAGTCGATTTAGCATAATATTGGTAACAAAAGCTGCGAGTAGAAAATCCACATTTAAGTGAAAAAAGATATTAAGCTCTATAGAAAAATGTGAACTCCATTTTGTCACTGGCTTTTTGCGAATTTGGACTCCTATGAAATGGGAGACTTATACTTACACGTACTACCTCAACGAACGGACCTTTATTAATGCACACAAATGAATATCTGCAAATTGCACGTCTGTATAACTAGCATTTTGGGATGATAAAGGGGAAATCAAGAAGATTGGGCTTGAATTGAGCAAACAATTGTAGCATGATGATTGGAGGCTTTGCTGATATTGAGGAGCCATGAGCAGAACTGAGAGAAACGAAAATTGTATTAATATTGTACAAAGTAATGCAGATATACTTCAACGTTTCAATCATAGGATGGCATCTGAATGCAAGGGCCGAATAATCCGGTAAAGGAATAAATTGAAGTCGATTAGATGTATATTGCTAAGGAGGGCCATTAAAAGTCCAACTTTGTTTGAATTTACTCAGTTTACCCTTCCCCTAACCCCCTCCCCTCCGCACACACTATTCACATATTTCTGGGTGAACAAATATCTGTGATATTTAAAGTTTGGTGGCCTTAGGTCCTAGGTTCCTGAGATATAGTTGAACACATCGACAGTTCCCGCCTCCTTCGGCATAGGCAAAAGAATCTACATAATCATTGCATTCTTCAATACCTCCGGTTACTCATCTCTTCAAGAATCACCCCGAAGTTAACAATGGGAAGATAGTTTAGATTTGTCACACAAGTTTTTCGACGAAGGTTTTCCACCAATTTTTGTCCGGGTGTTTTTAATCTCGCTAGTTTAACCTTTATACTTTTCAACAATTTTGGTGTTTAATCCGTTGATAAGTAAACTACATTTCACGATTGTGTTTAATTTTCTTTTAACTTTGATATGGCGAATTTTGTAAGTATCAATATTCCATGAATTTGGGATCATTATATCAGAAAGGCACTAATCATGCTCAGCATTATCTGTTCAAGGAAACTCAACAAATAGCCAATTCCTAGACGAATCCTAGATATGAGCTGCAGCGGATTGTTACACTAATATGTCTTGACTAATGTTCAGTAACCTCCTCAGCAAGATCTCGTAGTTTGCAGTGGCTCCCAGGATTACCTAAGCTACCGCTACCGTTTATTTGGGATGTAGGTCATTAAAATACAATGAAAGGTTTGTTAAACCAAGCAAGAACCA
The DNA here is from genome assembly GCA_000469805.3 of Hymenolepis microstoma. NCBI lineage: Eukaryota > Metazoa > Platyhelminthes > Cestoda > Cyclophyllidea > Hymenolepididae > Hymenolepis > Hymenolepis microstoma. The sequence goes on from LR215989.1 coordinate 28,504,799, forward strand.
TTGATTGATGGCTTGGTGGTCACTGCGCTCACGACCTACAATTGCATCATAAATTGTATGTGTGATGAACGAATGCATGAATGCGTGAACGAATGTGGCTCAAAGACCCTAAATCATTGCGTCAAGTTAAGTATACGAGTTGTTAGAATGAGAAGAAAAGGTAAATATATCTTTCTTGAGAAGTGAAGATGTCAGTGGGGCTTCAGTTCCAATTTGTGTCCCATTGTCCTCTTCATCAGGAGGACTGGGATGTTTATTTCTATTGGGGGTAGTTCTCGGGACAACCAAGGTCAATTGAAATGTCTTTCATGAAAGGAAGTGTGAATTCTCTTGGTCCCATGTTTCACTATCCAACTCCAAGTTCTCCAATGCCAAGTGAATGCTAAAATTATGAATTGAGCTGACTCAAAGAACGAGTGTTTAACTGTCATGTGCTTGTGTTTTACCCGCAATTTGATACTGTTTAATCTACCTAATTAACATGAATTTCACCCTGAGCCAGAGTTAACTTCGATTTATTCATCTATTCTATCCATTTATATGATAAGAGAAAAGAAGGCTGCGACTATAATTAGATAAGAATAATCTACCGACGTCTCAGACTAGACTTCTAATAATTATGTCACTTATTAATATCCATTACTTATTCATGCGTCAACTTTGAAACCCTTCGCTAAAATGAAGCTTCTTGATTTTTATCGTCTGAAGTGTAGTCTGCCACGTTTATTTCATCGGTAATTTGTTGGCTACTACAATCTTCTAATTTGAGTTCAATGTTGATAGATATAAAAATACACTAATAACAAGATTGACATATATTGAATGCAGGTATTATGGCGGGTGAGGTGATTATCTGAGCATGAAGCCAATTTAACAACCCATGACATAGCATAAGCCGAGTTGGGGAGCTAAGACACGAGAGACTCAGTTACATTGTCACCAGAATGCTTTAATTTCAACAGTGGTAGACAGACTCCCACTTCTATGCTTACTTCGAGTCAATAAATTGGGATTAACTTTCATCTGCCTCTCACCTCTCTATTCGGGGAGTACTACGGGTTTAATAGTGGAGCTTAATGGTAAACTTTTAATTTTCTGCCACACTCAAAGAGACGTCCGAGCCCTTATCTGGTGCATGCCAATTTCATGGTTATTGACCTTCAAATTCACGTGTTCGCACAAGTTGACTTCATTGATCTTAACTGTTAAATTGAACGTACTTTCGTTATTTATGCGCATTAAGCATAAATCAATCCTAGAATGGATTCGCATATTCCCAAAATGCCTTTCGAAACAATACTCACTATCAATAAAATCATTTTAATTTCGAAGCACATTTTTAGAACGTATTTGTCTTCTTTAAATATTTCAATACTTAAGTATACTGCTGATTGTATTCTCATGAATGATATTCACTTTTGGCGTAGATTGTCAACATGTTAGATTTAAATGTTTCTTGATTACAATCACAATATCGTGGCACATTTCGGCCTCTCCTGCGATTTGGTAACTTCAACACCATGATTAGAATATTCTCCTCAAACACTTTGTTTGATCGTTCTCAGCAGACATTCCATGCTAGAGGATTTCACCATGGAAGTGCTTGAAGATAAGTCATATCGTATTGATGTAGCAATCCGCAACATTCGCATGCGTATATGTGAGCTTCGCACTACATTAATTGATGTTATTATTCTCTGTGCTCAAGGACACATTTGTTGAGTTGAGTGAATATTTCCTTGCCTATGTGTGTGCGTGTGTGTGTGTGTGTGTGTGGGCTTCGTCAATAAATCTACTGCGCGTATAAGCATATTTTTCGTGGTCTTCATTGTATGCTGTCACTGTTGTCGTCATTGTTATTCTATTGTTCTAGATTGAAGGTGACAAATAGGGCAAATTAAAAGAGCCTCTTTTCCAATCATCATCTTATCTTAAGTTAGTCCTTCTTCCTATGCCACTAACGTCCATCCCATTTCATACTGAGCATTATTCTATTCAAGTTGAAAAATTGTGTATTTCACCCGCATTTGCGAAATAGGCATAAAGGAGTAGAGTGAATGAATGAATGAATGGATGAATGGATGTGCAAGAGGTCAAAAAGGCCAGATAGTGACGAATATGAAAATAAAGAGGGGGGGGGAGATATTTTCTGCTAACAAAATAAATAAATAAATAATAAAATTGTTTTACAGAATTGAGTGAACTTCATCGGAATCTGACCGATGGCGGAAATTTGACGCTCATGGGACATCGCATTGTTCCTGTTTAGTTGGCTGCACAGTATAGACAGCTCGACAATCGCAACCGATATTTATCCCTAGTAAAACACCAGCGGAATAAACGTATTCTACGTCATACGTCTGTTTCCTCTATTGCCTTGTGATAGCTTAGCTAATTCTGGGAGCCTTTCTTACCTGGGATAAATCGGTTCTTATATCTGCATTGAGGGGTGAAGAATAGACTTACCTCCATGTGATGCACCCTGAAAAAACGTATACTCACACGGCAAAAATGTCTATAAACTGGCAGTTGACTTCAAATTACTGTGACCAGCCTGAAACGAAACTCCACTATGAAAAATCGTCCTTGTCAAGTCGAACCACAACTTCTGCAGATCCCTCAGTGGAATGCTGGAGGGATGTGACGGGACAAGAACATTAAAATCCAGAAAATTCTGGATACCTATGATATAGACTTAATCACAATCGTGGAATCCAACCTTACGGATGACAAACTCACATACTACCAATTTCTAGGTTGCACCTTACATCTGCTACATAAAGACCGGCAAGTGGCCAGTGGAATATTGACTGTAGTAAAAGAATCAAGAGTAATAATTAAGAGTATGGGCTCAATGCAGGACATATACGAAATAATCAGGTCAAATGTATGGCAAAGTCAAAACCATTTCAGTATGTACGCGGTCTATAATCCATCCCAGAACAATTAATGGTAACTGCGAAGAAAAATACCTGAATCAGCATTACCGTTCATAATTTTATTATATATTTACTGCAGGCGAAAATAGGTAAGACCTGGTGGTTGGGTCTGAATTATTGATATATTTTGCCTATTTGGTTTATTTCACAAAACTCATATGAATAGTTTACGAAGCATTGTACCATATCAGTATTTCTCACGAGTTTCTATGGCTTGTGGATAAATGAAAACGCCACATTCAATTGACTCACCTTAACAGAAGATCTGAAATAAATTTTCTCCGAAGTATATGGACCAATTCTTAATGATTGAATATTTCAATATTGCAACCCAACGTACAATATTTAATAGTAGAGACCAGCTGACAGCAAATAGCTACAAATTCCACAAACGATATTTCTGACGGGGAACAGAAATATTCAGAGAGCTACGTTAGAGTATCAATGCAAATATCTTGCATAGTTGATCCGGCACAAATAAGTCCCCTGGTAAACATTGATACTCCTCTCTAAAGTCCTATTACCTGCCAATAAACAGCGAAACTCACACAAACAGTTTTCCTCCACAATTGGTTAGGTCGTATTCAAAGTAGTGATAACACGGAAGGTATAGGATGAAGTGAGTTCGCTTCATCTACGGCGAATTACGAAACATGATCAGTACTTAAATATATCTTACTTTGAAAGAACATTAATTGCTTGTTAGATATTAAAGCTTCTGTTTGCTAAACGCAGACTTAGCAACGCGATCGATAACAACACCACATTATTTTGGAATTACTTTGGTCAGCCTTGATGACATTGTGTGCTTCGCACTATCTCTGATTTTGGACTAGATTTATACAGTATTTACTAAGTGGACAGTTTACGTTCTTACATTCACATATCATGCTTCGCCACCTGGATCACATCAAATGCCCATGCGTGATGTTTAGCGCTTATCAACCCAGCTTATTTGAGCAGGAGAATTCGATCTTGCGGTTGTATTCCACTTTTTCTTCCTTCCAAACTCGCTCAGTATTCTGGGCGTTACAGTTTCAAAATGAGATGGCTAAAGATTTGAAGTTAGGAGAGCTCCATAAGGTGTGGATAGTACTCTTTGAGTCATTCATATGAGACATGAGATATGCATAACTCAATGACCTCAAAATGCATAACCCACCACCCTTAACATTCTGACTTCAATGTAAACGTCAACTCGGTTCCCCGCACCATCCCTCAATCTTCGTTGGCCCATTGTACTACTTCTGAGTATTCGTGAACTATCACTTGAGTAAGAACCTTTTTATTAATGCTAGTAGTGGAAAGCAAATCGTTCATTTAAAAGAATTACCATATTGTAAATTTAGTATCTATAATTTGTTGATTGCTTAAATAAGAACTAGACGCCAGATAAGTGCTACTGATCGAGTAGAAAGCGAAATACTGTGCTATGGAGTTTAGTCAAAGTAAAATAATATTTAATATTCTTTTCTTCAGCAAATATATATATCTTAGGTTACAAGTAATTTTACAAATATATTGTCGTAAAAGAACCTCATTAAAATTCGCCTTGAAGAAGTTTAATTCCTTCTGCTTTTCCCTCTAATCAAAAATAGACGCCATCATTTGGACTTATTCTTTGCTCAAGCAAAGCAAGTCCGCGTCATGTCTGCTTCTGAAAAATGAAATCTTCTTCATGCGCTGTTAGTTGGCAATTTGAAATGTCCACAGACGAAAGCGAATGTACTTGAGGTGAGGTAGCATAATGATAAGTGATACAAATTTCAAATATTAGGTCTTCAAATTTGCTCCCGCCGTCTGTTTTTTTTAAATTGGAGGCTTTATTACAACAAAACGATTGCATACATTAAGTTTCAAAGCATTGTCCATCGTTAGCCACCACTTTGGCCCATCACTCGGGCACCAGGCGAATCCTGTGGCGAAAACAATTTTCATCTACCGATAAGATCCACGAGTCGATGAGTCCAATTTTTCACTTATTCATACGAGCTGAAGTGCTGGTCAGCCAGGCCGTGTGCCATTGAACGAAGTGAGTGAAGTGAAAATCAGCAGACGGAGCAACATCTGGAGAGTACGGTGGAGGGTGAGGTAAAATTTCCCTTTCAACGTTACGAGATACTTTTCACTGCTTTGACCCATCACGTGGGGTCTAGCATTATCATAGTGTTAAATAACCTTATCTTGTTTCTCCTTGTACTGTGGCCGTTTTTCAGCATCCTGAAAGCACGGTTCGGGCAACTCAATTTCGTTCTAAAACGCTCACTCGTGTTGGTTTCAGACGCTTTCAGTTATATATATAAAAGTTGTTAGAATGGGAAGAAAAGGTAAATATATCTTTCTTGAGAAGTGAAGATGTCAGTGGGGCTTCAGTTCCAATTTGTGTCTCATTGTCCTCTTCATCAGGAGGACTGGGATGTTTATTTCTATTGGGGGTAGTTCTCGGGACAACCAAGGTCAATTGAAATGTCTTTCATGAAAGGAAGTGTGAATTCTCTTGGTCCCATGGTTCACTATCCAACTCCAAGTTCTCCAATGCCAAGTGAATGGTAAAAAGTCTGAATTGAGCTGACTCAAAGAACGAGTGTTCAACTGCCATGTGCTTGTGTTTTAAGCGCAATTTGATACTGTTTAATCTACCTAATTAACATGAATTTCACCCTGAGCCAGAGTTCACTTCGATTTATTCATCTATTCTATCCATTTATATGATAAGAGAAAAGAAGGCTGCGACTATAATTAAATAAGAATAATCTACCGACGTCTCAGACTAGACTTCTAATAATTATGTCACTTATTAATATCCATTACTTATTCATGCGTCAACTTTGAAACCCTTCGCTAAAATGAAGCTTCTTGATTTTTATCGTCTGAAGTGTAGTCTGCCACGTTTATTTCATCGGTAATTTGTTGGCTACTACAATCTTCTAATTTGAGTTCAATGTTGATAGATATAAAAATACACTAATAACAAGATTGACATATATTGAATGCAGGTATTATGGCGGGTGAGGTGATTATCTGAGCATGAAGCCAATTTAACAACCCATGACATAGCATAAGCCGAGTTGGGGAGCTAAGACACGAGAGACTCAGTTACATTGTCACCAGAATGCTTTAATTTCAACAGTGGTAGACAGACTCCCACTTCTATGCTTACTTCGAGTCAATAAATTGGGATTAACTTTCATCTGCCTCTCACCTCTCTATTCGGGGAGTACTACGGGTTTAATAGTGGAGCTTAATGGTAAACTTTTAATTTTCTGCCACACTCAAAGAGACGTCCGAGCCCTTATCTGGTGCATGCCAATTTCATGGTTATTGACCTTCAAATTCACGTGTTCGCACAAGTTGACTTCATTGATCTTAACTGTTAAATTGAACCTACTTTTGTAATTTATGCGCATTAAGCATAAATCAATCCTAGAATGGATTCGCATATTCCCAAAATGCCTTTCGAAACAATACTCACTATCAATAAAATCATTTTAATTTCGAAGCACATTTTTAGAACGTATTTGTCTTCTTTAAATATTTCAATACTTAAGTATACTGCTGATTATATTCTCATGAATGATATTCACTTTTGGCGTAGATTGTCAACATGTTAGATTTAAATGTTTCCTGATTACAATCACAATATCGTGGCACATTTCGGCCTCTCCTGCGATTTGGTAACTTCAACACCATGATTAGAATATTCTCCTCAAACACTTTGTTTGTTCGTTCTCAGCAGACATTCCATGCTAGAGGATTTCACCATGGAAGTGCTTGAAGATAAGTCATATCGTATTGATGTAGCAATCCGCAACATTCGCATGCGTATATGTGAGCTTCGCACTACATTAATTGATGTTATTATTCTCTGTGCTCAAGGACACATTTGTTGAGTTGAGTGAATATTTCCTTGCCTATGTGTGTGCGTGTGTGTGTGTGTGTGTGGGCTTCGTCAATAAATCTACTGCGCGTATAAGCATATTTTTCGTGGTCTTCATTGTATGCTGTCACTGTTGTCGTCATTGTTATTCTATTGTTCTAGATTGAAGGTGACAAATAGGGCAAATTAAAAGAGCCTCTTTTCCAATCATCATCTTATCTTAAGTTAGTCCTTCTTCCTATGCCACTAACGTCCATCCCATTTCATACTGAGCATTATTCTATTCAAGTTGAAAAATTGTGTATTTCACCCGCATTTGCGAAATAGGCATAAAGGAGTAGAGTGAATGAATGAATGAATGGATGAATGGATGTGCAAGAGGTCAAAAAGGCCAGATAGTGACGAATATGAAAATAAAGAGGGGGGGGGGAGATATTTTCTGCTAACAAAATAAATAAATAAATAATAAAATTGTTTTACAGAATTGAGTGAACTTCATCGGAATCTGACCGATGGCGGAAATTTGACGCTCATGGGACATCGCATTGTTCCTGTTTAGTTGGCTGCACAGTATTGGTTCTGGACGGAACAAACACCTTTCCTACTGTACAGTTGGTGCTGCTGACTGCAATGTTGTGCACCACCAGCCTAAGCCATTTCCACCATTACTATCATCTTCCTCTCAAGCACTTTGTTTTGTCCGGTTTAAAAGTCTGGCTAAAAATTTGGACCTAAAGCCAGCAGAGCACACAATATAGGGTAAAAGAGATTACGTGCCGATGTCATTATTTCAAACTTTTAACCGGACTTTTAAAACGGACAAAGTAATGTGGTTGAGAAGAAGGTGCTAATAATGGTGGAGAAGTTACTAAATCGCTTAGGCTGATGTGGCACCACTCAGTAATCAGCGTCATTAACTGGATGTACAGATGTATGTACCGCTCAGAACTTTTATTTTCGCAAGGAAGAAAACAGTATGGGATTGGTTGTTTTGTTGAAGAGACGTGCTTATTCGAGCAGCTATCACACTACGAAGCATTGAGACCTACCTTTAATAGACGTAATGATTTGAGGCCTATGAACCACATTAATTCACGCATTCGTGCATTCTTTCATCTCATATACTTGCATGCGTACGTATGGTGCTGACTCTCAACCTTAGGAGTTGCAGTGTACGTACGCATTTATTTCGCCCATTGCAGCCATATTCTTGGTGGATTCTTCATTCATTCATCCATTCATTCATTCATTCATTCATTTAGCACTCGTACACGTGGGTGACGAGCACGGTGAGTGTTTCGTTCGCTTGCCCTCTGTCTATCAAGCCCACTGATTGTGTTGTAGGCAATGTATCTGTGTGCACGCATCCTCAACTCCATCTTGTGTGTGTTTCTGTGGGTAGTTCAGCTTACTGTGTCAAAGGTTAGCCCCGAGTGGAGGTGAACTAAGAGGATTGTGAGATTGTCAGGTCTTTCTTCATTTGATGGCTGTGTGGTGCATGGTCGTCCACAGTTGGAGGAGTGATTTGTCTGATTAATTCCGCTAACGAACGAACGAGACTCCAGCATGTTAAGTAGTGCATCTGACCACTGTTCCAGCAGAGCGGCGTAATGTCAACTGCATGGCTCAGTGGGAGATTTGGTGCGTATGTGCAACATGCGCGGTCGTACTGCTTCGCGTTGTTTGACTGTGTATGGTTGTGGGTGGTTGTGTTGGGCATGTGAGTGGCGTGCTTCCCCTGCATGATGTGTTCCTGTGGTGGATGTACCTAGCAGTCGCGGCGCGAATGCTCACTTCTCTACGAGGGGCACGTGGAAGAGTCCGCACAAATAGAGCAATAATGCGTCTGGCGAGCAATCGTTGGTCGCCGGTGGCATGCTGAATGCACATGTCCTAAATCTGTATCGCCCAATTTGTGCCCAATCGTTTTTCCGAAAGTCAACTTTAAATGAGCATGTTGATGCAATTCATTTACATAAGAATCATAAGTGCGTATTGTGTGGCAAACATTGTGCATATACATTTTGTCGTTGTATAATCACAAACCGTCAGAAACGCACTACATATATGCAATCAATGCGAAGAGAAGTGCACTAAGAAAAGATATCTGTTCCGTACATTTAACACGAAAACTATTTCAATCCACCAGATGCATGAGCGCAACTGCATGAGCAGCAATAGCGGACTGCATGTTTCGACTAGTGATTGAAGGTTATATGTATTGTGAATAAATTGGGCCTGTTTCTCAATCACCTTGGTATTATCCCATTCAGGTTGAAAATTAGTGTATTTCACTAGCAGTTACGAAGTAGGCATAAAGAAATAGGGCAAATGAAGGACTCAGTTCTGAAAGAGGCCCAATAGGCCAGTTAGTGACGAATGCGAAAGTAGGATATATATTTCTGCTAAAAAATAAATATCAAATAAAATCGGTTTGGAAAATTGATTTAAGTTAATCAGAATCTAACCGATGACTGCAAATTGATGTCCATGGGACAACGCATTGTTCCTGCTTCCTTGTGTGCGCAATGCCGCTTCTGAGCGGAGCGAACACGTTTTCTACTGTGCAGTGGGTGATTTTGACTAACGTGTCGTGCGCCACCAGCCTACGCAAGTGCTCTAGAGCTGTGGAGATTAAGCGTATGCAGAACAGCAAATTGCAGTACAAGAGTAAATGCTCCATCGTAGATTATGGAGATTTTGCGTTCTCGAATGGCAATTCGAATTGAGAAAGCGTCTTGCAAGAGGACTCTTTTCAGTGCGTACTGCTTCATCTCATCTACTCCTTCGGTGCTTCGAAGTTTAAGGAACCGGAACTTGGCATTACTCTGTGATTTTTTAAATTATCTCTGATAAACCTAATTAAATTCAAAATTTTTCCAATAATTCTACTCACTTAATACAAATTATTAATGATTTGTATTCATAGTGGCAAGTCAGTCTACTTGACTTGGTGAATCAGGTTATTTCTTGTGTTTTAAAGCCATACAGAAGTTTTAGAAGCAACAATATAACACCAGTTGCATTCAATAAAGTTCATCTTGAGTTTTCTCTTTGATAAGGAAACTTGTGACATTGGTCAGTTGTAGTAATGTCTGCCTTCAAGAACTTACCATCACAGTGCATGCACGACTTCTAATTGTTGGAGAAATTCATCAGGTAAACATACGAGACTTCCGAGTTAGTGCCTCCACTTTCTATTAATTCACTTGCATTTCCTGTTACTGTCTTCTAGAATTGAACGTTGACCTTTATCTAAAACTATTTGAAGCCTTCTCTTCTTAATGTGATTTCAAAGTTCATTTATTGGCTGTTGTGTGGGAAATCTCGATTTAAACTGCGTGTAAATTGTGAATTGTGAACCTCAGGAAATGGAAACACATTAGCCCATACCCTGTAAACAAATCTCATTCAGAATCTTCCCCTCAAGCATTGTATCGTCGAAAATTTTGATCTAAATGCATGTTTTAAGAAATTACGCGCCGCTGATATCAGATTAAACTGTCTAACCGGAATTTTAGAGAGGTCAAAATAATGTGATTGAGGACAAGGTTCTACTAATGGTGTAGAAGTTACTAAATCGCTTAGGCTGATGGGGCGCCACACAGTAAGCATTAGCTCAGCATTAACGACTGGATCTGCAGATATATGCTCCGCTCAGAGTCAATATTGCACAAAGAATAAAACATCATGAGGGTTGGTACAATATCCAATTGTGGAATGGGTGCGAGGGCAGACAATTGTTTGCAGACGACTTAATGTTTTGTTAGAGAGACGTGACTATTCGAGCAGCTATCACACTGCGAAGCATTGAGACCTACCTTTAATAGACGATTTGAGGTCTATGAATCACATTAATTCATGCATTCGTGCATCTCACATACTTGCATGCGTACGTGTGCTGCTGACTCTCAAAATTAGGAGTTGCAGTGTACGTACGCATTTATTTCGCCCATTGCAGCCATATTCTTGGTGGGCTCTTCATTCATCCATTTAGAAATGAAGCACTTCATCCCTCAACCACATTCATCATCAACCATTACCACATGGCTAATAATGATTGCGCGACTATAATGACTGCCAAAATTCATACGCCAAAATGAGGTACACGTGGGGCAACTGACAAATAAGCATTAATTATTTAGGTTCAGACTTACAGGAAATACATTCACTCGTATAGCACCACCACCGCTAATGAGAACTTGTAATTTGTAAAAATTAAACAGCCATTTTCGGTAGAAGTGCACGCGTATCGTCAAATATTTCTAAATTGAATTTCATAAAATACCCGGAGAAGCTCTAATTGTCGAATGAAAGGCTGGTGTGCTGATTTGTATCTTCAAGCTTTAATATATTAAGTCTATTATCCTATATGCTATTCTATATGAAATAATATAGGAATGAGGGAAGTGAATTAAGGGGCATTCTGAATTTGAAGCAACCTATATGGAATTCTGCAAAATGATATGCTTTTAACTATTTTTTGCAATATCGCTTTTCACTACGTTTGATTGCAGTATGTTTGATTTTATATCGAATCATGATTTACAAATTTGCCAAATTGGAATAATGTTTGTGTATAGCATCGAAATTTTACGAGGTAGGTTAATTGATCTAATTTTAACTTATTAAAAATTTGTTTATCCTATGATTACCTAGCTTTCGAAGAAGCAACTGTACCGATTACAAATCGCAGACTATGTTAACTGATGGCAACGCAAATCCATTAATAAATTCCGAGTTTGCATTGCCATACTATAAGATGAATTAAAACTGGTTTATGAAACCAAAACATGTAAGCATAGTATAGAGGTAATTCTTGAAAACTAATGTCTACTTATCTCTCACAAGTACCATTGTAGTTGATTTTAATTGATGGAAAGAATCGCAAATGGTCAATGGGTAAAGGATCTCAGAGTCAAAATCTCCCAAGTTCGCAATTCCCTGGCATTTCCTTTTGAGATATCCTTGTGGAAAAAGAGAGGAAAACTGCCTTAACTGATCGGACGTTATACAACAGGTTTTTCTTCAACTTGATATCCTTGAATTAGTAGATTAGTTAAAATTGAATGATTAAAGTTAACTTTAATCTTGCTTAAATTAACATTTTCGAAATTGCCAAAAAATAATTGCATTTTATATGAGGTGTCAGTCGATTTAGCATAATATTGGTAACAAAAGCTGCGAGTAGAAAATCCACATTTAAATGAAAAAAGATATTAAGCTCTATAGAAAAATGTGAACTCCATTTTGTCACTGGCTTTTTGCGAATTTGGACTCCTATGAAATGGGAGACTTATACTTACACGTACTACCTCAACGAACGGACCTTTATTAATGCACACAAATGAATATCTGCAAATTGCACGTCTGTATAACTAGCATTTTGGGATGATAAAGGGGAAATCAAGAAGATTGGGCTTGAATTGAGCAAACAATTGTAGCATGATGATTGGAGGCTTTGCTGATATTGAGGAGCCATGAGCAGAACTGAGAGAAACGAAAATTGTATTAATATTGTACAAAGTAATGCAGATATACTTCAACGTTTCAATCATAGGATGGCATCTGAATGCAAGGGCCGAATAATCCGGTAAAGGAATAAATTGAAGTCGATTAGATGTATATTGCTAAGGAGGGCCATTAAAAGTCCAACTTTGTTTGAATTTACTCAGTTTACCCTTCCCCTAACCCCCTCCCCTCCGCACACACTATTCACATATTTCTGGGTGAACGAATATCTGTGATATTTAAAGTTTGGTGGCCTTAGGTCCTAGGTTCCTGAGATATAGTTGAACACATCGACAGTTCCCGCCTCCTTCGGCATAGGCAAAAGAATCTACATAATCATTGCATTCTTCAATACCTCCGGTTACTCATCTCTTCAAGAATCACCCCGAAGTTAACAATGGGAAGATAGTTTAGATTTGTCACACAAGTTTTTCGACGAAGGTTTTCCACCAATTTTTGTCCGGGTGTTTTTAATCTCGCTAGTTTAACCTTTATACTTTTCAACAATTTTGGTGTTTAATCCGTTGATAAGTAAACTACATTTCACGATTGTGTTTAATTTTCTTTTAACTTTGATATGGCGAATTTTGTAAGTATCAATATTCCATGAATTTGGGATCATTATATCAGAAAGGCACTAATCATGCTCAGCATTATCTGTTCAAGGAAACTCAACAAATAGCCAATTCCTAGACGAATCCTAGATATGAGCTGCAGCGGATTGTTACACTAATATGTCTTGACTAATGTTCAGTAACCTCCTCAGCAAGATCTCGTAGTTTGCAGTGGCTCCCAGGATTACCTAAGCTACCGCTACCGTTTATTTGGGATGTAGGTCATTAAAATACAATGAAAGGTTTGTTAAACCAAGCAAGAACCATTGATTGATGGCTTGGTGGTCACTGCGCTCACGACCTACAATTGCATCATAAATTGTATGTGTGATGAACGAATGCATGAATGCGTGAACGAATGTGGCTCAAAGACCCTAAATCATTGCGTCAAGTTAAGTATAAGAGTTGTTAGAATGGGAAGAAAAGGTAAATGTATCTTCCTTGAGAAGTGAAGATGTCAGTGGGGCTTCAGTTCCAATTTGTGTCCCATTGTCCTCTTCATCAGGAGGACTGGGATGTTTATTTCTATTGGGGGTAGTTCTCGGGACAACCAAGGTCAATTGAAATGTCTTTCATGAAAGGAAGTGTGAATTCTCTTGGTCCCATGTTTCACTATCCAACTCCAAGTTCTCCAATGCCAAGTGAATGGTAAAAAGTCTGAATTGAGCTGACTCAAAGAACGAGTGTTCAACTGCCATGTGCTTGTGTTTTACCCGCAATTTGATACTGTTTAATCTACCTAATTAACATGAATTTCACCCTGAGCCAGAGTTAACTTCGATTTATTCATCTATTCTATCCATTTATATGATAAGAGAAAAGAAGACTGCGACTATAATTAAATAAGAATAATCTACCGACGTCTCAGACTAGACTTCTAATAATTATGTCACTTATTAATATCCATTACTTATTCATGCGTCAACTTTGAAACCCTTCGCTAAAATGAAGCTTCTTGATTTTTATCGTCTGAAGTGTAGTCTGTCACGTTTATTTCATCGGTAATTTGTTGGCTACTACAATCTTCTAATTTGAGTTCAATGTTGATAGATATAAAAATACACTAATAACAAGATTGACATATATTGAATGCAGGTATTATGGCGGGTGAGGTGATTATCTGAGCATGAAGCCAATTTAACAACCCATGACATAGCATAAGCCGAGTTGGGGAGCTAAGACACGAGAGACTCAGTTACATTGTCATCAGAATGCTTTAATTTCCCCAGTGGTAGACAGACTCCCACTTAGTAGAAGAAGTTGGCAATAAGTAGTGAACATCGAAGACAGGCAGTCACTGGAATCCAGGTGAGAAGTCGAAAAACATGAATCTCGGAGCGTAATCTACTCATTTAGAAAAGATTGTGCAGCCTACATCGAATACACCATTTAAAGTAATGTTATTTGGTTCCTTGAGGTTGCTCTCAGTAAATGTTTGGTTTTATTCCCTTAACCACTTGTCGAACTCTGCTAATCTTTCTAAGCTGCCATGAGAACTAATTCGAATGCAACAGTAATGATCCAAGGGATCTTCATATCCAGATGTCCAAAGACAAGCTGAGATTTAATGCCAAATAAAAGGGGGTGGGGGGAGGGGAGGGGTTGGGATGGGGCATGATTCTCCCACCTGTCACGTCTCAAGGAATAATCGAAAGTACTTTTTATTTAATTGTTTTGGCTGCAACAGTCCGAACTCAGCTCATCAAATTTATGCGTCGTAGAGTACTACAAAAGCCAGGTTAAAGGATAAAGTGGGTACAATTTTTGGATGCTTCGGTGAGGGCTCAGAATCAAATTGACGCTCTAATCGGCGCTGATTTTGGTTGTTTTACATAAACCTCCTTGAAAATTGTGTATTTTCTCTATTGAATTTCCTTAAAATATAGTAAATTATGTGGTGAAAATGCACTTTTGTTTTACCAGTGGGACCAGCACTTTTATCCTGAACACTTAGTATTTTAAAAAATTTGTGAAATATAATTGCGAATTGTATAAAATTGTTGAATATTTCACATATTAATATCGGTTTAGAAGATTTTGCTGACGCTAATATTTAAAATAATTGTCAAATTATACAGAATATTATATACAAATTAAATATACACAGAAAAAATGTGTACACGTGTTATTGTGGCCAGTTGCCCCACGTGTACGCTCCTTTTTGCGCATGAATTTTGGAATTCATTATATTCGCGCAATCATTATTAGCCGTGTAGTAATGGTTGGTGATGAATGTGGTTGAGGGATGGAGTGGTTGAGTACTAAATGAATGAATGAATGAATGGATGAATGAAGAATCCACCAAGAATATGGCTGCAATGGGCGAAATAAATGCGTACGTACACTGCAACTCCTAAGGTTGAGAGTCAGCACCATACGTACGCATGCAAGTATATGAGATGAAAGAATGCACGAATGCGTGAATTAATGTGGTTCATAGGCCTCAAATCATTACGTCTATTAGAGGTAGGTCTCAATGCTTCGCAGTGTGACAGCTGCTCGAATAGGCACGTCTCTTCAACATAACTACCAACTCCATGCTGTTTTCTTCTTGCGCAATATTGGTTCTGAGCGGTACATACATCTGTACATCCATTTAATAACGCTGATTACTGTGTGGTGCGCCATCAGCCTAAGCGATTTAGTAACTTCTCCACCATTATTTGCACCTTCTTCTCAACCACATTACTTTGTCCGTTTTAAAAGTCCGGTTAAAAAGTTTGAAATAGTGCCAGCGGCACGTAATCTCTATTACCCTATATTGTGTGCTCTGCTGGCTTAGATCAAAATTTTTAGCCAGACTTTTAAACTGGACAAAACAAGGTGCTTGAGGCGAAGGTGATAATAACGCTGGAGAATTTCCGAAATGGCTTAGGCTGGTGATGCACAACACTGTAGTCAGCAGCACCAACTGTACAGTAGGACAGGTGTTTGCTCCGCTCAGAAGCAATACTGTGCAGCCAACTAAACAGGAACAATGCGATGGCCCATGAGCGTCAAATTTCCGCTATCGGTCAGATTCCGATGAAGTTCACTCAATTCTGTAAAACAATTTTATTATTTATTTATTTATTTTGTTAGCAGAAAATATCCCCCCCCCCCTTTATTTTCATATTCGCCACCATCTGGTCTTTTTGACCTCTTGCACATCCATCCATTCATTCATTCATTCACTCTACTCCTTTATGCCTATTTCGCAAATGCAGGTGAAATACTCAATTTTTCAACTTGAATAGAATAATGCTCAGTATGAAATGGGATGGACGTTAGTGGCATAGGAAGAAGGACTTAATTAGAATAAAATGATCATTGGAAAACGGGCCAAAATATGCTTATACGCGCAGTAGATTTATTGACGAAGCCCACACACACACACACACACACGCACACACATAGGCAAGGAAATATTCACTCAACTCAACAAATGTGTCCTTGAGCACAGAGAATAATAACATCAATTAATGTAGTGCGAAGCTCACATATACGCATGCGAATGTTGCGGATTGCTACATCAATACGATATGACTTATCTTCAAGCACTTCCATGGTGAAATCCTCTAGCATGGAATGTCTGCTGAGAACGAACAATCAAAGTGTTTGAGGAGAATATTCTAATCATGGTGTTGAAGTTACCAAATCGCAGGAGAAGCCGAAATGTGCCACGATATTGACATTGTAATCAAGAAACATTTAAATCTAACATGTTGACAATCTACGCCAAAAGTGAATATCATTCATGAGAATACAATCAGCAGTATACTTAAGTATTGAAATATTTAAAGAAGACAAATACGTTCTAAAAATGTGCTTCGAAATTAAAATGATTTTATTGATAGTGAGTATTGTTTCGAGAGGCATTTTGGGAATATGCGAATCCATTCTAGGATTGATTTATGCTTAATGCGCATAAATTACAAAAGTAGGTTCAATTTAACAGTTAAGATCAATGAAGTCAACTTGTGCGAACACGTGAATTTGAAGGTCACTACCCATGAAATTGGCATGCAGCAGGTAAGGGCTCAGACGTCTCTTTGAGTGTGGCAGAAAATTAAAAGTTTACCATTAAGCTCCACTATTAAACCCGTAGTACTCCCCGAATAGAGAGGTGAGAGGCAGATGAAAGTTAATCCCAATTTATTGACTCGAAGTAAGCATAGAAGTGGGAGTCTGTCTACCACTGTTGAAATTAAAGCATTCTGGTGACAATGTAACTGAGTCTCTCGTGTCTTAGCTCCCCAACTCGGCTTATGCTATGTCATGGGGTGTTAAATTGGCTTCATGCTCAGATAATCACCTCACCCGCCATAATACCTGCATTCAATATATGTCAATCTCTTATTAGTGTATTTTTATATCTATCAAAATTGAACTCAAATTAGAAGATTGTAGTAGCCAACAAATTACCGATGAAATAAACGTGGCAGACTACACTTCAGACGATTAAAATCAAGAATTAGAAGTCTAGTCTGGGACGTTGGTAGATTATTCTTATTTAATTATAGGCGCAGCCTTCTTTTCTCTTGTCATATAAATGGATAGAATAGATGAATAAATCGAAGTTAACTCTGGCTCAGGGTGAAATTCATGTTAATTAGGTAGATTAAACAGTATCAAATTGCGGGTAAAACACAAGCACATGGCAGTTGAACACTCGTTCTTTGAGTCAGCTCAATTCAGACTTTTTACCATTCATTTGGCATCGGAGAACTTGGAGTTGGATAGTGAAACATGGGACCAAGAGAATTCACACTTCCTTTCATGAAAGACATTTCAATTGACCTTGGTTGTCCCGAGAACTACCCCCAATAGAAATAAACATCCCAGTCCTCTTGATGAAGAGGACAATGGGACACAAATTGGAACTGAAGCCCCACTGACATCTTCACTTCTCAAGAAAGATATATTTACCTTTTCTTTCCATTCTAACAACTCTTATACTTAACTTGACGCAATGATTTAGGGTCTTTGAGCCACATTCGTTCACGCATTCATGCATTCGTTCATCTCACATACAATTTATGATGCAATTGTAGGTCGTGAGCGCAGTGACCACCAAGCCATCAATCAATGGTTCTTGCTTGGTTTAACAAACCTTTCATTGTATTTTAATGACCTACATCCCAAATAAACGGTAGCGGTAGCTTAGGTAATCCTGGGAGCCACTGCAAACTACGAGATCTTGCTGAGGAGGTTACTGAACATTACTCAAGACATATTAGTGTAACAATCCGCTGCAGTTCATATCTTATCAACTTCAATTTATTCCTTTACCGGATTATTCGGCCCTTGCATTCAGATGCCATCCTATGATTGAAACGTTGAAGTATATCTGCATTACTTTGTACAATATTAATACAATTTTCGTTTCTCTCAGTTCTGCTCATGGCTCCTCAATATCAGCAAAGCCTCCAATCATCATGCTACAATTGTTTGCTCAATTCAAGCCCAATCTTCTTGATTTCCCCTTTATCATCCCAAAATGCTAGTTATACAGACGTGCAATTTGCAGATATTCATTTGTGTGCATTAATAAAGATCCGTTCGTTGAGGTAGTACGTGTAAGTATAAATCTCCCATTTCATAGGTGTCCAAAGTAGTAAAAAGCCAGTTCACATTTTTCTATAGAGCTTAATATCTTTTTTCATTTAAATGTGGATTTTCTACTCGCAGCTTTTGTTACCAATATTATGCTAAATCGACTGACACCTCATATAAAATGCAATTATTTTTTGGCAATTTCGAAAATGTTAATTTAAGCAAGATTAAAGTTAACTTTAATCATTCAATTTTAACTAATCTACTAATTCAAGGATATCAAGTTGAAGAAAAACCTGTTGTATAACGTCCGATCAGTTAAGGCAGTTTTCCTCTCTTTTTCCACAAGGATATCTCAAAAGGAAATGCCAGGGAATTGCGAACTTGGGAGATTTTGACTCTGAGATCCTTTACCCATTGACCATTTGCGATTCTTTCCATCAATTAAAATCAACTACAATGGTACTTGTGAGAGATAAGTAGACATTAGTTTTCAAGAATTACCTCTATACTATGCTTACATGTTTTGGTTTCATAAACCAGTTTTAATTCATCTTATAGTATGGCAATGCAAACTCGGAATTTATTAATGGATTTGCGTTGCCATCAGTTAACATAGTCTGCGATTTGTAATCGGTACAGTTGCTTCTTCGAAAGCTAGGTAATCATAGGATAAACAAATTTTTAATAAGTTAAAATTAGATCAATTAACCTACCTCGTAAAATTTCGATGCTATACACAAACATTATTCCAATTTGGCAAATTTGTAAATCATGATTCGATATACAATCAAACATAGTGAAAAGCGATATTGCAAAAAATAGTTAAAAGCATATCATTATGCAGAATTTCATATAGGTTGATTCAAATTCAGAATGCCCCTTAATTCACTTCTCTCATTCCTATATTATTTCATATAGAATAGCATATAGCATATAGAATGAATTTGCTCTAATCCAGGAACCAATTCTGCTGTGTACAACAAATCATCCGTAGTATTTAAAAGAAGGGCATCATTGAGAATATCATTCAATG
This sequence comes from Hymenolepis microstoma, assembly GCA_000469805.3. Classification (NCBI taxonomy): domain Eukaryota; kingdom Metazoa; phylum Platyhelminthes; class Cestoda; order Cyclophyllidea; family Hymenolepididae; genus Hymenolepis; species Hymenolepis microstoma. Next base: position 28,524,311 of record LR215989.1, read on the forward strand.
TGAATTTACTACATTATCAATACCATTTTCACTCATCTTGTATTCGACATGAAGTCATCTTGACCTATTTGTGATAAAATAGATACTTGCTATCAACTTCCTGACAAAAGTGCACATGAGGCTCGTACATGGGGAGCAGAGTTCATCAGGAGAATTGGAAATAAGTGATTAACAAAACTTCGTTCCACGCAAACATGAGATGAAATTTTTTAAACTTAAATGAAGAACAACTTTAGATAAGACTATGAAATTTCATGCGTTCATGTGAACAACTTGTAGTTTCATATCTTACAACGTTCTCCTAGCAAATATCACTTAAGTTCATGGAGACTTGCTCTGCTAACCATTGTAAGACCGCTTACCAAATCTTCTTCAATTTTTCGCTATTGAATCAAAATTGCACGATTTTCCTAAATAAAATATTAAAAGATAACACTGATACAAACTGATTGTAAGGTAAAAATAATTTTTTAATGTGATTTATGAGAAATGGTGGAAGCAACTAGGAGAATGTATCTGCCAATTATAATATCAACATGGAAATAACAAAATGTTGTTGTAACTTGATCTAAGAACCGCTTTTTCATCCTGCACCCATCGGAATTGACAATCATTAATACTTTAGTACTTCTTTCGGTCGACCGAATTCGATTGTTTAAAAACTGTTTGCCTTTGAAAAATATGTTCACAAGCAAATACACTCAACTCTGTAAACATGCCGATACCTCCATTAGGTAGAACATTATCAAGTTCATTTAAGCATAGTCTGGGGCAATCTAAACACTTTATACAGAGTAAAGGTAAACCGATGGTGAAATGTGAAGCATTAAGTTGTTTAAATCTCAAGTTTTCATTGGCGCCTTGTTGATTTTATGGCTTGAACTTTTGGTGCTCTCATCTGTTAAAACTCAGTCCTAAAGCCTTCTGTGAGGTAGTGGTCATTTTAGAATGTTGTGTTGAACAAATCATTGAAATGTGTGAAAGATGGACCTTGTGGGAAACATAACTTTAGAGTGGTAAAAGCAAAGAAGTGCATCATGCCTTGGAGCAAATAAGGTCACAATTTCAGAGACCTAGTGAACGATCGTTGATCAACGTCACTGCGCGGTTATCATATACGAAATTGTTCATAATTGCTATGCTCCCTGTCAAAGAGGAAAAAGAACACATAATCCAAAAGATACCCTCAACAGACAGCTCGACATTTATAACTCAACGAACACGACACGACCGATATACATCAAGAGAATAAACGTATTCTGCGTCATACGTTTGTTTTCTCTATTGCTTTGCAATGAGAAGAGATGTCGAGCGACGACATTTGTTTGCTTGTGAACAGCTGCCGCTTGAAAGGCAAACGTGAAAGGGATTTCTCCATCGTATTGTTACTGGGGACGAAAAATGGGTACATTAAGCCATAATCACCCCAAGCGCTGAAAATCATGGGGATTGCCCGCCCAGTCGTACTGCTGCGTCAATACGTCGGCCCGCCGAATATCCATGGCTCAAAAGTCATGCTTTTCGTTTGGTGGAGGGACTGGCTTGGCGTAATTTGTTATGAGCTTCTGAAAGCGTCTGAAACCAACACGGGTGAGCGTTATAGAATGCAATTGAGGCGCCTGAGCCGTGTTTTCAGGACGCCGAAAAACGGCTACAGTACAAGGAGAGACACGATAAGGTTATTTAACACTATGATAATGCTAGACCTCACGAGATGGGTCAAAGTAGTGAAAAAGTATCTCGAAACGTTGAAAGGGAAATTTTACCTCACCCGCCACCGTACTCTCCAGATGTTGCTCCGTCTGCTGATTTTCACTTCACTCACTTCGTTCAATGGCACACTGCCTGGCTGACCAGCACTTCAGCTCGTATGAATAAGTGAAAAATTGGACTCATCGACTCGTGGATCTTATCGGTAGATGAAAATTGTTTTCGCCACAGGATTCGCCTGGTGCCCGAGAGATGGGCCAAAGTGGTAGCTAACGATGGACAATGCTTTGAAACTTAATGTATGCAATCGTTTTGTTGTAATAAAGCCTCCAATTTAAAAAAAAAACAAACGGCGGGAGCAAATTTAAGGACCTAATATTTGAAATTTGTACCACTTATCATTATGCTACCACACTTGAAGTACATTCGCTTTCGTTTGTGGACATTTCAAATTGCCAACTAACAGCGCATGATGAAGATTTCATTTTTCAGAAGCAGACATGACGCGGACTTGCTTTGTTTAAGCAAAGAATAAGTCCAAATGATGGCGTCTATTTTTGATTAGAGGGAAAAGCAGAAGGAATTGAACTTCTTCAAGGCGAATTTTAATGATGTTCGTTTACGACAATATATTTGCAAAATTACTTGTAACCTAAGATATATATATTTGCTGAAGAAAAGAATATTAAATATTTTTTTACTGTGACTAAGTTCCATAGTACAATATTTTGCTTTCTACTCGATCAATAGCACTTATCTGGCGTCTAGTTCTTATTTAAGCAATCAACAAATTATAGATACTAAATTTACAATGTGGTAATTCTTTTAAATGAACGATTTGTTTTCCACTACTAGCATTAATAGAAAGGTTCTTACTCAAGGGATAGTTCATGAATACTCAGAAGCAGTACAATGGGCCAATGAAGATTGAGGGATGGTGCGGGAACCGAGTTGACGTTTACATTGAAGTCAGAATGTTAAGGGTGGTGGGTTATGCATTTTGAGGTCATTGAGTTATGCATATCTCATGTCTCATATAAATGACTCAAAGAGTACTATCCACACCTTATGGAGCTCTCCTAACTTCAAATCTTTAGCCATCTCATTTCGAAACTGTAACGCCCAGAATACTGAGCGAGTTTGGAAGGAAGAAAAAGTGGAATACAACCGCAAGATCGAATTCTCCTGCTCAAATAAGCTGGGTTGATAAGCGCTAAACATCACGCATGGGCATTTGATGTGATCCAGGTGGCGAAGCATGATATGTGAATGTAAGAACGTAAACTGTCCACTTAGTAAATACTGTATAAATCTAGTCCAAAATCAGAGATAGTGCGAAGCACACAATGTCATCAAGGCTGACCAAAGGAATTCCAAAATAATGTGGTGTTGTTATCGATCGCGTTGCTAAGTCTGCGTTTAGCAAACAGAAGCTTTAATATCTAACAAGCAATTAATGTTCTTTCAAAGTAAGATATATTTAAGCACTGATCATGTTTCGAAATTCGCCGTAGATGAAGCGAACTCACTTCATCCTATACCTTCCGTGTTATCACTACTTTGAATACGACCTAACCAATTGTGGAGGAAAACTGTTTGCGTGAGTTTTGCCGTTTATTGGCAGGTAATAGAACTTTAGAGAGGAGTATCGATGTTTACCAGGGGGCTTATTTGTGTAGGATCAACCACGAAAGATATTTACATTGATACTCTAACGTAGCTCTCTGAATATTTCTGTTCCCCGTCAGAAATATCGTTTGTGGAATTTGCAGCTATTTGCTGTCAGCTGGTCTCTACTATTAAAAATTGTACGTTTACCACTAAGCATCGGGTTGCAATAATGAAATATTCAACCATTAAGAATTGGTATATATATTTCAGAGAAAATTTATCTCAGACCTTCTGTTAAGGTGAGTCAATTGAATATCAACCTGATTCTCTTGTGTATTCACAATAATATGAGCAATTAAAGAGAATATTACTATTATTTAAACTTAGCAAAGTGATTTCTGTATAACCTGACAATTATTTTAAATATTAGCGCCAGCAAAATCTTCTAAACCGATATTAATATGTGAAATATTCAACAATTTTATACAATTTGCAATTATATTTCACAAATTTTTTAAAATACTAAGTGTTCAGGATAAAAGTGCTGGTCCCACTGGTAAAACAAAAGTGCATTTTCACCACATAATTTACTATATTTTAAGGAAATTCAATAGAGAAAATACACAATTTTCAAGGAGGTTTATGTAAAACAACCAAAATCAGCGCCGATTAGAGCGTCAATTTGATTCTGAGCCCTCACCGAAGCATCCAAAAATTGTACCCACTTTATCCTTTAACCTGGCTTTTGTAGTACTCTACGACGCATAAATTTGATGAGCTGAGTTCGGACTGTTGCAGCCAAAACAATTAAATAAAAAGTACTTTCGATTATTCCTTGAGACGTGACAGGTGGGAGAATCATGCCCCATCCCAACCCCTCCCCTCCCCCCACCCCCTTTTATTTGGCATTAAATCTCAGCTTGTCTTTGGACATCTGCATATGAAGATCCCTTGGATCATTACTGTTGCATTCGAATTAGTTCTCATGGCAGCTTAGAAAGATTAGCAGAGTTCGACAAGTGGTTAAGGGAATAAAACCAAACATTTACTGAGAGCAACCTCAAGGAACCAAATAACATTACTTTAAATGGTGTATTCGATGTAGGCTGCACAATCTTTTCTAAATGAGTAGATTACGCTCCGAGATTCATGTTTTTCGACTTCTCACCTGGATTCCAGTGACTGCCTATCTTCGATGTTCAGTACTTATTGCCAACTTCTTCTACTAATCATGGTCAATCTTGCCACCTAGTTTCACTTTTCTTTCCACATTGGAGAAGGCAAATAACTCAGCGTAATGCTCTATGGCTTTCAGTTTCAGTGTAGCAGTACTAAGGAAACATAAATTCGTAAGCTGCTTGTAACTTGATTGGTGAGATGATAAAATAATACGATTGAGCATTATTTGTCGAGTTCATTGTTTAAAGATAAGGGTAAAACTTTGCAAAAGACATTATGACAGATTTTAAGAAGGGTAAATCTGTTTCTTTTCTAAAAAACCTTGAAAGTAATAATGACTTTGGCAATAAATTAACCAACTTCTAACTGAAGCATGATGATTTGAATGAGTACACATTAGAACGGCTACTTTTATTGATCCATTTAAATTGCCCATCTTTTGTTCCGTCGCTAACTTGTTTCTCTCCATAGTCGGCCATAAATTCGTAAATGAAAATGCGTTACTGATTTTGAATCAAAATTAACCGATATTCTCTTAAAAGTTCAAATAATGAGCGAACTAAAATGGCTTGTTAATTATTTTTAACAAATTGCGGTCTGTGCCACCTTAATCCGCATTCAGAAAATAGGCCAACGTAGAAATGACCTTGAAACTGACAATGACTTGTAATAGCAAAAAACATATATCTGTTGTCTTTAAGATTTCACTTCCTGCTAACTATTGCAAAATACGAAATTAAGATCGAGTTATTTATTTTATTTACATCAGTGAAAATAATGAAACAAAGAGACAGTGATTCTAAATGTTGAGTCCCACTATACTTTTCAATATTCAAATTGTTGGGGTTAATTCCTTTTACAAGTCTCATTTGAGCCGACTAAAATTAGAATTGGATACGAGAATGTACCAATTTTGCAACAGGTTAATTATGAGTATTACTACATGGAAATTTGCTTCCCCACATACATAGATCAGCACTTCTAAACTGATAACGTTCACAAATTCTACATATTTTCTAGCCGCGTATTTTGCCTCAAATATCCAACGTTATGAACAAGAGTTCATTTCTAAAATGTTGTGTTCTACATGTTTAAAATCGGTAAAAGTTTGTTTAGAAAATATTGGCCTGATTAATATATGTACACGCAAAATTTCCTGACATGAATTTAACACAGTTTTTGTGTGTCAGCGCGTTATCTACCAATATTGAATGATGAAATATGCCACTCTGTTGAAGTTTACTCGAAAAATTTTTCAGGCGAATTGTATAATCTAGCTTAGGAGAGTGACGAATCCACCAAGTTTTCCTCAAACTGCTTTAGAAGTTACTTTAAGATTTTATGACTAATTTATAACCAATAAAGTTATGGATTCCTTGAGAAAACATTCTTGAAATAAATTTAACATTTTGCATACTTGTTGCAATTCAAAGGTTATTCATCAAATTCTGCAAAACTATTCGAGCATTACTTCAGATTGCTTGAGAGATATAATGAAATTTATTCAGTACTATTCAAGAGATAATTCCGAAGGAATCCTGCTATAAATTATATTAATTGAGACTAGGAATAAATTCTTTAGAAATAACCATTGGGTGCATTTTGACCGACCAAATGTCAAATGTCATTCATCTACATTTATTCAATGATAGATAATTCAGTAGTTTCTAAAGTGCTTTTGGAGATTGTGATCGTAAACTGCTAGATCTGTGTCGTTTTCTTAAATGTAGCGGGTCAAATTTTGTTTATTTGTAGAAAATGACCGGGAAATCTACATTATAAAAGGGGAAATATTAAGGATTTATGAGTAACCCTAGGACAGTTGAAGGTAGAAGAAACTGACGACAAAGAGTAGTCTACTGATAGACCCAGATGCAAAGATAAGCATTAATGGTTAGAGAGGAGAAACGAGTACATGTGTGGGTAGTGCCAAATCAGGCGTATATGCATGGTGATAAGAGCTTGCTGGTTACTAACGGGGCCTACGATCCCCAGGAAATTGTTATACAATTGCCCATATCCTGCAAACAGTCGGTCATAAGCAATTCATGACATATTAATAGGAAAATTTGCTCAAAGTAAATGCTTTAAATCAAAATGTATTAGCATAAAAGAGATATCCAAAAATGATAAACCTAAGCAAGTTTATTTCCTGCAGTAAAATGAAATCAAAGATTACATAATTTTGTGATACCAATGAGTTTCAAAAGATAAGTCATATTTTAAGCGGGCGAACTAACTTTGGATCGTGGTTGTTACTGCTTTATATTTCCATAAATCCAGGGCTTTGATGTCTGGAAGCATTGAAGCTTCTTAGAATTGCAAGACTGAAAAAATGAATGCAAACCCTATTTAGTTAAAAATAATCATTTCAGTGTGTTACAAGTGCAAAAACAAACTATCCAACAATAACGTATTAAATGAGAGTGTGATTCAGCAATCAAATAATCGATAAAAATTAAATACATCGAAATGAATAAGTTATTGATTGTGATCGGTAGTTGTGACTGTCTTAAAAATTCTTGATCCCTAAAGAGTAACTTAATGTTACTTTTATTCATCATGCCAAAACATTTACTGTTTCCATGTTCCAAAAGTTTAGTGTACAAATATGGCGCCTTCTAATTAGCATACATTATTAATTTGAAGCAAAATTTTCATATATTTTGAGATTTTTTCAGAAGTAAAATTAGGATATGATCAAGAAAGTTTCCTGTTCATAATTCAAATTTCCCAAATATTTAAGTAGTTAATGGGCAAAAGTGTAAGACAATAGTGGCTTTGACTACTTGTACTTATGAAGATATTTGCGCCATTCAAATATAATCTCACAATTTATTTTATAAAGTTGAAATATCGAGATGTAGGTCTACAGGTTGATCCACAAAATCCCAATGTAAAACACATATACTGGTTCTCTAAAATGAGGAATCAATGAACTTTCTCTGTCCTTTTCCCCATGTGTCCCTTCGAAACCAAACAAAGACTAAACACATTACTTGCTACAAATTGATAAAAAGTTTACTTGTTGTATTTTTTCTATTTTTTGAAAGTCATTTCACCTCAAACTTTTCGTTCTATCTATCAATTTTACAATGGATTTCAAGAAATTGACTGCTTTATTTGAAATAAGTTTCATGAAATAAAATGCATTACTGAAATTGTCATTTATCTGCCCCCAAAAGGGATTTACATTCACCTCTTCGGATAAAAAATTTAAATGCAAATTATAATTTGTTTTAAGATGCAAGTGTAAATTAATAAATTTAAGTTCAAAATACTTCCACTTTAAATATATTTATGTTTTATTGAATTCCACGCTTGTATTTAATGTCGGTTAAAATTTTTATTTACTAGTCAATTTTTTCGAAAGAGTATGTTAAAAATAGAATTGAACAGATGCTCAGTTGGAATTGGCATTCTATATACATTTCAGAGAAAAGGGAATGCAAGCTATGATGGTTGATTTAAAAAGTGATGATATCTAAACTTTGAACATTAAGCGTTTTTAATGTGTGAGAGCCTTTAAAGCTTAGCTCTGTGGACCCACGTCAAACGATGAACATTAAGCTTGCACGCCAGCACACCACGCGTTCCTTGTAACATGTCTCTTTCTTCTATAGCTTTGCGGTAGCTTAGCTGATTCCCGAAGACTTACCAACTAGGAGAAAGTGGCATAGAGGTTTCTGAAAATAGGCAAGACTTATTAAGGTAGCCAATCAGCAAGAGCACTCTTCACTTGACTGTTTATTTAGAATACAAACTTTTCAAGCGACGAATCATATTCTCACCGATTGGAGGGTATTTTAGATTTGTTGAGAAAACGCGTTTGATATAGGATAGTATTTTAGCTGGTGCCAAATATTATGGACCAAAAAGTATGCAATAAATAACCCACCGGATTTTGGTTCTTATATTTGCATTGAAAAGCATTATGCTCACCATCTTTAATCCAATTGATTGAATTTTTAGTGAAACATGAAAATTTTTATGTACTCCCTCGTCCATCACTTTAGTATCTGGTCTGCCTGCTGTTGTAGTTTAAGTTGCAAGCAGTCAGAGGCAACTGATTCATAAGTCGTTGGCATGAAAGTATGAGTTCGTAGAAGAGATGAAATAATCATGACATTTTTCGCCATAGGCATTTTAAAATTATAGTTAAGGAGGAAAGATTATCCAAATCTGCAAATCAGAGTTGACTAGTCTATCTTCCAAAAGAATGAATACCCTCTCTCCCTTACTCCGCCCACGATATAACATTTGTCTTTGTAGATAACGAACACATTTACAAAGACTGCCGTCATTGATAATTAGTGTCACATGGCAACTATGACGATTCTATTTTAAATAGATCCGAAAAAAATATTAAATCAGCATGGAGAGCCATGATTGTTAGTTCAATAGTGCTAAATGTGAATATTAATGTAATGTGAATCCGACTGTTCAATTACGAACACCAAGATTGTAATAACACACAGGGGAATACAATGTCCCCTTTATACACAATGCTTTTAATGCAATATACATGAAGTGAAAAGTCATTTAGACGAACTATAACAATTTACCAAGAGTGAATAAATTGGGATATGAATTGATCTGATTAAAATTTGCCAAGTATTGGGCTCTTTGTAAATAACTGCGTATTTTTATAAAGCACCTTCGTACTCGAGTCTCATCTTCCACTTTTCAAACAATTAATGGTAACTGCGAAGAAAAATACCTGAATCAGCACTACCGTTCATAATTTTATTATATATTTACTGCAGGCGAAAATAAGTAAGACCTGGTGGTTGGGTCTGAATTATTGATATATTTGCCTATTTGGTTTATTTCACAAAACTCATATGAATAGTTTACGAAGCATTGTACCATATCAATATTTCTTACGAGTTCCTATGGCTTGTGGACATATGGAAACGCTTGTATGCAGACACTTAATCCGTGTTTTCATTCTGACCTCACATTTCCATTTCTTTTAATGCGATATCGCTAGTACATCCTTTGTAACCCCCAATTAAAGTTGACTCTTTTATAATCAATTTTTAATTAAAATAAAGCTATATTCATTAAAGTCATCATGTGCTCATTATGGCAAGATAAAATTCTTCTTTTTTCAACATACCAATTGAATTAAGGTTGCGATTTTGCCTGTCTCAAATCCAAATTCAATGTGACAATTAACTTACTGCTTTCTTACTTGCGAGGACGTGTCTTCATCGTATTTTGTAGAGAAGGATTATATTTTTTATGTTGGCCGTTTTTCTTCAAATTAATGCAGACAAATGACAACCTTCCTTAATTGGATGAAAAGAATTGATTATAAAAGTATTACTTGCGCATAAATCCCATTTAATTTATTTATTGCATTTTATGCTAATTTTTAAGTTAAACACTAAACGTCCCTCGAGTACACTCGATCATTTGAGGTTATCTTTACACTGATTAGTGAAGATAAATTATTGAACAAAATTGCTTATGTCTGGGGGAGGATGTTATCAATTGAAATTGAATATGTAAATAAATGTGATAAAATTGTCGTTATGCGAAATGCTGTTTGGAGAAGTAGGCTTAAAAATTAAGGCTAACCTTTCAATCCAATGATAAACAATCGACACTACATACGAAATAGAGAAATGGATAATATATTCTCGATTTCAACTCTATGATGGCTAAATGAAGGAGTATCGCAGCAGTGTATCGATTTGTTTAATGAATATTAAAGTTAGATGATTCAGTTTAGACATTAACGTTTATTTTGTGCTTTTATCATTTGAATATTTAAATAAACAAATCAAAGTAGAGGTAGTCCAGTTAAATGTCTCTCTGAGTATGCAATCGTGCTCATTTAAAATAAATGACGTCTTCAAAAATATCCGTTTAATCAATGCTAAATAATCGATGCAACACTGTGTTCGAATGAATTGTGCGGCGTTTATTGCAAAATGACACTTTAAAATATTTGAATTCCGATTATAGAGTCTATTTAAACGTTGTTATGAGCTATTCATAATTTGAATTTTGATATCTTGAATGGGTTTCATTTTGGCAGTAAATATAGATGGTCTATACTCCATAATTCAAGTTTAATTGTATAAGTAGGAATTATTTTGAAGGCGCTGAAATCCGTTTTACTTACTAGAGAAATTTATCATTTGCACAAACAGAAACTAAACTTCAATTCGCAGCGATAAATATTCTGATCTTCCTCGATTTTTTACTTGTATCACAATTTCTATCTCTATGATTTTATTAAGCATTAATTTAATTTATTTTAATTTAATAGGTAGTCAAAAAATGTTAAAAAAATTTACAATTTTAAGTGGTACTGATTTGTTTCATTTAAATACATTAAGTATGCGTCTGACTTTCTAAGCCTTTTCATTAAATCAGCAATCATGAAACTTTTAGCATAATTATATTATTTAAAACAAAATGAATAAGAATGATTAATATTTCAATTATTATTAAAATATTCATATAATGTTCATTTTTCTCATTGAAAATTGGCCATAAGTATTATTCAATATTTATAACTCGATTTAGAAATTAAATGCAATTTTCTCAGTCAAATTTTGATTTACAGTACATTTTAAAACATATTAAAGCTTGAAAATACAAATCAGCACACCAGCTTTTTATGAGAGCTTTACGTGATATTTCACGAAATTCACTCTGAAAATATTCAACGAAATGGGAGTAATTGTTCAGACAAAGGATGTCCAATTATTTTGCACTTTAAAGTTATTCATTAACCCGCTGTGCATTATAAAGTTTAGTGACGATATCATAAGCTCATGCGGATTCTACCCAACCATAAAATGAGAGTGGTTAATTGCGAAATCATATGGATGTAATTGGTCGGAGATGCAGATTTAGAATGGCCATCTGTTGAAGATAGCAGTAGTCAAAATTACAAGTTCTTCATTTTTTTAAGTAGCTAATTTGAGTAGAAGGGAACAACGAAATAAGCACTAGCCAATCAATCAGAATCAACTAGCAACAAGTTAGGCTTCGACCTGTGTTAAAATGTCTTTGATTATCGATCTTCATCGAGCCAGTTTTAATTATAGGACTATGCACAAGGTAGCAAGGGAACACATTTGAAAATCCGCTTTGCTCTGCCGTGAGACCGACTTTGGATTTTATCCTTAAAGAGTCATGGAAATGAAGCGCCTGGAGAAATACAAATCTCAATCATAGCCGAGGTAGAATTTCTCTGTACGTTGACAAGAAAGTTTTCTCCATTTTAATTTACACTATATTTATTGAATTGCATCGGGTACTGAGATGAAATGGGATAAGTTTGCACTAAATCTTACACAAAGAAGCATTTGTTTTGACTGGGCGGCTGTAGTTAAATCAATATTGTTTTCTCACATAAAAGGTTTTTAGATGACGATACTGTAGTGTGATGCGACTAAGAAGAAAAATTGCGAAATAAATCTCTTTGATCTTTTCTAACATATCCGCTCTCAGAGCAACCACAATCGACGTTCATGATGAGCACTCTGAACCATTGAATGATCAATTTTTTATAATTCGTGATATTCTATATTTGCCAAATTAAAATAAAAATTAAGCATTGATTTATCTTTCTGTATTTTTACAGGATCACTTTTATCTTGACCGACCTGTACCTAGCATAATATATTAAAACACTAATATTTGTATTATGTTTATAATAAATTATTTTGAAGTTTTTTAGGTAGGTTCAAATACAAAATATCGTTTTTGTGAACGCAACGTTTTTTCAAGAGTTTTGCTTGGCTTTCCTATATAAGCCCGTGAAATTTATTTACAACGTCAATGTCGGTGTTAATGTCTTCGCACAAATATGTCTGTTGTACTTCAAACTATTTATTCGTATTGAATTCATTGGTTTTTATTTGGACATGAGGTTCTCATGATTTGCCAATTATATGTAAATTCTAATAATTTACCTGTAAATAATTAACTTTACCTTGCGAAAACGCAGCCAATAGAGCAATTACATCTTTGAAATTTTACCTATCCCATCTTTGTCATGTTGGTTCTATAAACTGCGGAGTGCCTTTTAACCATTGAAAGTAAAAATGAACTTAAGTAGAAAAGCTAACCTCTCTTGTTTAAATAATAACAGTAACTAAACACTGTATATTGTCGACACGCATTTACCAAAATGAAAAAAATGATAAGGAATGTTTCAAGTTTTTTCTTTTAACATTAGGTGTTCATTTAGGAAATGTCACTCAAATCTAGTTTACAGATCAAATGAAGCAAGTCAGTTTGATTAGTTGGCGTTTCTCTTAGTTTAGATTAGGATTCTATTAATTGAAACTAAATAACTTGTATCTAAGTAAAATTAACTTATCAATCCATACCTTATTATTGATAAAATTTGCATTTAGTTAAAATGTGCCAAATGAGATGGACATTTTTGTTCGAATGTCGAATTAAAGCTTAATATAAAGGTATTGCAAACCATTATTGTGTTCTGAGACTGGTGTCTATCTTGAGAAATCTATAATTTGTGGCCGATTCATACTAATTTATCTATTTTTAAGCCGGCCATTTGCTATCGGTTACCACTTTGGCCTATCTCTCGGGCACCAGGCGAATCCTGTAGCGAAAACAATTTTCATCTACCGATAAGATCCACGAGTCGATGAGTCCAATTTTTCACTTATTCATACGAGCTGAAGTGCTGGTCAGCCAGGCAGTGTGCCATTGAACGAAGTGAGTGAAGTGAAAATCAGCAGACGGAGCAACATCTGGAGAGTACGGTGGCGGGTGAGGTAAAATTTCCCTTTCAACGTTTCGAGATACTTTTTCACTGCTTTGACCCATCACGTGGGGTCTAGCATTATCATAGTGTTAAATAACCTTATCTTGTTTCTCCTTGCACTGTGGCCGTTTTTCAGCATTCCGAAAGCATGGTTCAGGCGCCTCAATTGCATTCTATAATGCTCACCCGTGTTGGTTTCAGACGCTTTCAGGAGCTCATAATAAAATACGCCAAGCTGGTCCCCTCTCCCCTCCCCCCCTTCAAACGCAAAGCATGACTTTTGAGCCATGGATATTCGGCGGGCCGACGTATTGACTTATCAGCATGACTGGGCAGGCAATCCCCATGATTTTCAGCGCTTGGGGTTATTATGGCTTAATGTACCCATTTTTCGTCCCCAGTAACAATACGATGGAGAAATCCCTTTCACGTTTGCCTTTCAAGCGGCAGCTGTTCACAAGCAAACAAACGTCGTCGCTCGATATCTCTTCTGGGTTTCAACCCGTGGGGTACCCAATATCCTTCTTTCTCAATCATTCCCAACTATTTCATTCGTCTTGAAACTGCTTGCTCACTGATACTCACCCATTGATTTTGATAATTCTTCTTGACTTTGACACGAGTCTTCACTAAGAATCGCTCACCTTCAATTCTGCATCTTCAACAACTTTTTCGCCTCCACCACTATGCCGGTCTTCGACAACCATTCCCTCCGACACGTTCTGTCACTCACTAATAGCCAGCCGTTTTACCATAAGTATTGGAGATAAATCGGTGGCCTCATCCAGTCCGCAGAGTTTTTCATATTGAAATAAAAAGGCAATACTTCTCGCAAATCACGAGAATTCTGTTTAAATTTGGACATATTAAATTAAAAATTTTATTATTAAGCAAACATAAATGAAGTTATGTCAAAGTAAGGCTATATTTACAGATGTCGAAACAAAGTGTTCAACATCTGTGATTAATATATTTCAACTCCTACCGACTATTACCGCCATCTTTCGAAAAACGGCGGCAGCTAATTTGTAGACTCAATATTATTAGTGAGAATAACAGTCGTAACTAAAGTAATGATTAGGTACTCCAAGCTGATTTAAATTAAATGGTACATTTCAGACTTAATTTCTGAAACTTTTATTTGAACAATCTCCACATTATTTACACTAATAACAGGAATCGTGTACCCACGTCAAAACTTGGCTAAAGTATCTCTCTAGTAATATTAAACTTTTTTGCTTGAATCATTTATTTGAACCTAATTTACGAATTTCGTCAATTGTCAGGCAGCTAAAACTGAGTTAAAACAGAACAAAGTAATCGAGAGAAAATACGATTTTATTTCCTTTCTATAATTTGAATAAAAATGTGATGAAAAAGGCTTAGTAACAAGTGGTTTAAGTATAATTGCCACAAAATGTTTACTTGATTACGTTTACACAAATAAGTTTTGATGTAATCTTTTCAAACTATGACAAAGTTTCCTCCAATGGATAAACTCTTGAAATTATTCAAGTTACCTTAAACACCATCGGGGAAACAGAATGCATGGAGGGATTAATGTTCATTTTGGTCATAAGGATACTGACACGTTTAGTCAATAGATGCTATTTTGTCTACGCTGAACATGCAGCGACCATTGATTGTTGATTGGTTAAAAAGTCTCTGCAATCACAACCCTGCTTGCTCCCTAACGCGGTCAATAGCACAACCACAGGTCCTAGATTGTTCAATCGCGCATGAGATTCCTTTAAAAATCCATGTTAGGGTTGTTCTATCTGCAATATTAACGTCCACTCAGCATTTTCAAAGTTCGTCTATGCACATGATCTCGCCTACTACTCTGTAAATTTAATTTCTTTGTGTCCAAACCAGAGGGTTTTGTGAATAAAATTTTATTTCTAAGCATTTTCTAGCACCGTTTAATTGACTAAATATGGTATATAAGTTTCTAGACATTGGCTGTGAGCTTTGCTCACATTTGCTGTAACGTCTTCTTATAATTATAGCAAACTAATTAAACAATAAAATAGTAATAATAAAATGACTGTCAAAATAATGGGCTATGACATTATTAATAATCTATATACATAATTAGAGACTGAAACAATGGTAATTATTATTATCTGAAAATATTATTGTTAAAGCTCAACTATATATATATATATATATACAACAAATCTAGCTTCCTTTGGAAGAATAGGAAGTATTTTTAATTGGAGTGATTTCCTCTTTATCCATGTACGAATTTTCTTCTGATCTCTTCAGGGTAATAGTGTCTGAAGACGGTGGGGGAGTATTCTCACTGTGAATAACCCCAACATTCCTTTTCTTATCGTTGGTAATAATTCTATTTCGGTTATTTGGGTACCGATATTCATTACTTCGAGCTTTTAAGATCATATTTTCCTCACTGCGTTCCTCTCTGCTTTGGCATATTCGATTTCGATCTCTGTATTTCCAACGACGATGTTGCCTCTGCACCACCTTACTATAAGGTAATTAGACCAAAAAATTATACAAAAATATCAATAAATAAAAATAATTAGCATTAATGTAATTAAAATTTCAAACGAACTATCTATTTCTTTATGTTAATGCGGGTGATTAAAATAATTTAAATGTAGAAATGTGAAAAGAATATTTTGAAGTACAAACTTATATGCAATTAGTTGTAAGTCTACATGTTTGGGAAATATTTCTGAATGCAGGCTCATGAAAATGTAGTAATTCAAAATGCAATAGAAAGTAATGGGGAAAAATCAGCACTAAGATTTTAATTATCAACATTTCACAAGCGTAATATGTTGTATTGGTCAATTTGATTGGCAAATCAGGTTAATAATGAAAATACAAATTATAACAAATTGAAAGTTTGCGTATGAAAGATGAAAATTTAAGGCCTTTAATTGATTCACACTTTTTTTGCAAGTTATGCTTAATTGTATTTACTAATTTTTAAGGACTTTACTGGTTTGATAAACGTGGCATATTATTGGATCTTGCAAATTTCTATTATGTCAATCGCAGAGCAATTATTTTAGAAAGCACGTGTTCAACTCACTTTATTCTCTTTCAAACCCTATAAAGTTGAAAAACCAAACACTCAACTTAACGTAGTCTAAAAAATTGATTCAAGATTTCACTTCATAATTTAGGTTGTTTTAGGCAAACCTCACTTAGAAAAATAAAATGATAATAAAATTCTCAAATGAAATTAAATTTGAGAGTTGTCATTTTGTAGAATATCACGAAACAAAATCAAAAAAAATTGCGCCGCAGATTAATTGTTGTTGATAAGAGGAGGTTCGGGATATTTATGTATTTAAGCACTCGGCAAAATTTCAAATGTATCATAAGTATGAAATATTGCCAAAAAATGCATTCTTTCATTGCTCCAAAATATAAATTTAAATATTCCATAAAATTGTTCTTATAGTGCATCCGCCTATAAAGGTATCAGTGAAAAATTGTAATTTTAAAAGGAGACTCTTGAGATTGAAATTTGTTTCAGTTTTATTTTTTAAGAAATACCTTTGAATGGTTGCATGACATTCCTTGAATATTTAAATCTTCCGTGAGGATAAAGTTGTTATCTTGTTTTGTACTTAATAATAAAGTAAAACATTTTACAAGAAAATAAATAGTAAACCCTGTAAATGGTTGCCAATAAATTATAATATATTAAAATAGACCGTCGTTGGAAAAAGTTAATTTACAAAATACGGCGGATATGAAAAAGTTAAAGCGATGTAAACCGACCCCTTTACAGAAATTTCAGTATCAGGCTTCATCATCAATCCGTTTTCTTCCATTTAAATGTCAATTCCTAGAACGCAAATTTATTGAAAGATATTAATATATATATATATATCGATATATATGATTAAGTGTATTGAGACATTTATCGACATGAACTATAAGCCGTATCTAACAGAATTGCAAGCTTATTATTTGATAAACGGCGAGTTAAAAGTGATTCAGCAGATTCAACAGTAGTTATAAAAATATAATTGCGTCCAATTTTAGGTTAAGTGTAAACTTTCAAACAATCTAGATGTAACTACATGTTAATTTCAAAATTTTTAAATTACTGATTATTTTAGAATAAGACAGCATATATAATTTCATTTTTAGGTAACATTTAATGAACTATTTTAAGAAAAGCATCGGCCCTCAGCTATTTGACACATTTATTTTTCTTAATTAAATTGAGCATTTTTTTAACCATTTACATTATTATCATAACATAACAATGCTAAAACAATATATTCACCTTTCGAGGTCGATTTGATAAATATTAGCAAATATTACAACAAGGTCATACAAGAAATATTATTTAAATTAAAAGCTGAAATAAGTTTGATTATTGAAGCGAGAATAGTTGAAATAATTTCGTTATAAGAGTAAATAAACCGAATATATATATATACAAGATGGTAATTAATTAAGGAAGTACGAAGACTTTTATAGTTTTAAAAAATTTGAATTAATAAAAAATTTTCGTGCATTGAAAACTTAAATGCCTAAAATAAAGCTGATTTATTGTGTACCTATTTCCCTAATGAATTAAGGTAGTTTCAAAGTAACTGCGTTGAAGCTAAAAGATATGACGCTTAAAAATAATTTAAATCCAATTATTTCTTTTCCTGATCTACTCTCCTTCTTGAAAATATGTATTAAAAATATGTTAAATGTGTTAAGAAAAATACTTGCTAAAATAATGAAGTGCTTGCGTTTTGAAAAAATCTATTCAAATTTTCGGTGAGGGTTAAATGCTCAAAGTTTGCTATTCAACGAGACCAGTTGATTATAATCAGTTATTTTTAAAAGTAGTAATCCATAATATTATCTTAAGTATAAAATAATTTTGTTGAAAGCACACACCTTTGACGATTTTTACGACGCTCAGTAATAATCGTATGAGCACTGAATATCCAGAAGATCAGTGGATTCACGGAGGAATTAATTGACGCTAATGGCTAGAAAACAAAATATTAATACTCGTAAATATCAAACCGACGAAATTTATTCTCTTTGTTAATTCTCCGATTATGCTTAAAATATTTATTCTAGCCCCTTCAAGATGATGTTTAATATGGTGAACGCAAATACGATAAACCATACGGCTTATGTTTTTTATGAATATTTTAGAATTATCCATTGACACAATATTCTATGGAGTGGCAGAACTATTTCAGATAGGGTTGTCTAAAGCAGTCAGTGCACCTATTTTAGAAAATTAGGATTTCTGATTTTCCATGCACTGAACGACATCTCTTTTTCTCCCAGTATTATTTAATATTACAAAGAAGCATTAACTACAATTTATTTAAGTTTTCACTGACACAGATTATTAAAAGGATTTGATTTAAAAATTTGTTCTGTTGCCAAAGTTACATATCGCAAACTTTACGAAAAGAAATAATTTTTATTATTTAGTTAACATAAGCTTACTTAAAAGTTTATAAATGTAAATATAATTTATAATCCGCTTGTTTTACAAAGTGTAAATGTTAATATAAACGCTTTCGTGCAAGTGTATCATCCATTTTGAAATGAGACATGATTACTTTGCACTTTTAAACTTGATACTTACACGATGTAATGTTTGGTTAAGTGTTGCTTTAATATTCTAAATATTTAAAAAATAAGAAAAGTTTTTACAATACCTCTGTCATCTGAAAGATTCCAAAGTAAGGAGTTATTTTCAATCATATCATGGGAGATTTAAATTACTACAGCCAGCTAAAATCTGGATACACTGAACAATTTATTGGAATGCTTTTAGTTTGATTGCATGAAAAGCATCTTTTTGAAAATTAGACGTCTTTTTGCCTTTTTCATCTCCTTGAAATTATTATACCTTACTTGCGAGTTATTTTATACACTTAAGCAGACATTGAACAAGTAATGATATTTTCAAATAAAATAAAGCTTCATTCAACTGGTGCAGATATTTTAAGTCATCACTGAGTTTATTTGATCAAGCAGAATTCGACTACGCTGCAGACGTATTTGACTTTGAATTTTTTATTTTGGTGAGATTTTGCTTAATATTAGGATCTGATATCTACGTATCAACTGGAAGATTTTAAAAAGGTCATCAAACTATTGTATGTATATTTTTTCAATCTATGCAAACAAAAAATGTATTACCCAGTATTACGCCCTAAACAGTTCATTGTGTACACATGGAAACTGACACAATTTCACAGAATCATCAATGAACAGACATGACTGGAGTCCGCGTCTAAACTATAATTAGTCTAAAAATAATTTGAGTTTGCTACACCAAACTAAACATCGCATTGCGATTTGCATTTTGCATTGATCGAAGTCATGCTCAAATCTACTGAACTTGCACATTTTTCATAATACCATTAAAAGGGGGACTTTTTCGTAAATATAAACGTCTAAAATTATTTTATGTTTAAATTTTTCTTAAATTTTTTTCATGTACATGACGATACTTTAAATGAATAAAGTAGTAAGTTTACTATAATATGCCAAGTTAAAAATACTTACTTGGATTAGAGGAGATATGGCATAGAGTTTGGGTGTGTGTCTTCCAATAATTTCATAGGTTGTGAGAATATTGTATATTACAAACGGACAGCAGCATATTATATAAACTAAAATAAAATGCAATAACAATTTAAATCAAATGGACGGCAAAATCTAGGGATGCATTTGGAGTTATTTTTTTAAATTCAATTTTCCAAACGATTCTTAAAATTAACTAAAACCTAATCAAAGTTGGAAGTGAAGTCTATTAAAATAATGTTAATTTAAAGTACATGACTGTATTTTTTACAATTTACTCGAAAATGACTTCGATGTCCTTCTCATTTTCACAATTTAATACCCTATCTTCCAAATTTTCACCAATTTTTGGAATATTCACCGCCATTTAAAGCTTCTTCTAAATGACCAATGTAAATAGAAAACTGTATTGGTCTACAAACTGTTTCATTTTCATTTCATTTTGCGGTTTCATCTAAAGTAAAACAAAGAGACTTTCCCATTGCAATTCCCTTACTTATTTGTATTATTACTACGGACACGTGTCATTTTTGAGGTTATTTGTTTCTTCTGCAATCACAAATGATAAGGTGGCTACTTTCCTAACAAAGTCAAAATACGCTTTATAAGAACATGCACACCACATATACGCTTGAACAAAAATAACCATTAAAAACTGTATGCTTTGGTAAGATCACATGACGCAATGTTTGAAATATTTGGTTCAAATATGAATTTTGCTTGTTTAGGTAAATGAGAGTTCATGTAGGTTTGATTATATAAAAGAGGACACAAATTAAAACCAGCTTTTTTAGATTATTTCAAACCTGAAACTATAACAAGCGTCATTTTGACCGTTTTTATTCTCGCCCGTGGAATGCAACCAGGTGAAGAGGAGAGTGGAATGAACTTGGAGCTTTGAGAAATCGATTTGGTTTCTGAATTGATATTACTCTGTTGGGTTTGGGAATCGTGGAAAATATGTGTTACGACTCGACGGAATTTCGATGCGGGTTTGTTGACCTGAACAATCGAATCTTTATCGTCAGTAACACCGGCTTGCCATATTCGCACCACCATGATGACATGGCAAACGGCAATAAAGAGGGCCGGCAAGAAGAACGCTGTCACGGACACACTTACAATGTAGGCCTAAGGGAGAAATTGCGCACAATTACATATAAGAATGTAAATTATCCTACTTCCTACACAGTCGTTTTGGTAATTGCTGGCAGTATTTGTTCAAAAATGGTTCATTCAAATTCTAGCTTATTTAATCTCCACGATGATTAGCCCATTTAAGTGTATAGGAATGAGAAATTGACAGATAGGCATTGTATTGCTTATTGTTTACGAACTGAACGGTAGCTATCTCTATGACTATGAATCAATCGTAAAACACAATTCCTTTGATAAATAAAAGAAATAAAATCTCATCCAGAATTCTTCATCTTTTAAGTCCACCAATCATTTTTTTATTGATATTTTTTAGAGAACAGGTATTTTGTTTCATTAAAAGCTAACCCCACCAAATTACTTTTGACTGCAATTTTATAAAAACCCCCACTTCTTTTATTTTATTTATAAAATATAAAAAAAAATTTAAAAACCCACCTCACTACCTTTGATTTAGAGTTTAATGGCAAGGGTGTCTGCCTACCAGAAACATAACTAACCTTAAAGGTTTCAGGGTATATTTCAGAATTACATTAAAACTTAAGATTAATCTGACGTAGGCGGACTCTATTTGAAGTTGAAAGATAAGAGAATATTTATATATTTCAAGATGTTTTAGCGAAATGTAGCAAAATTTTATGTTCAAACACAGCCAAATCATAGAAATAGTAACCCATTGTCTGGCGTTTTATTGGGAAATTTGATATTTTCTCTCGCTGATGTAAGACGGTACTGTTTAAAACAACGCGAATTAGTAAAGTCATATTCATTCGAGACACAAAGTCACCTGCGCTTAGTTCCCAAAAGTTAATATATACATGGCTTTTGATTACATTTTAATTTCCAACGTTAAACTGAATAATAAGACGTTTGTAATTCCAGTTTCATTTCCATCCAGTCTCAAATCTCTACGAAGAAAAAGTTAGACTTAAATAGATCCGTCTAGAGATATTTTACAGATTAAAAAACTAAAATTAATTTAAAATCATATTTCTGTTTATGATAGACTCCAAATAAATAATTCGTAAAGTATATCTTGAATGAGGCATTAAGTTAAACAGATACAGTGCAAACTGCTCTATTAATTTGTATGCTTGCTTAAATTAAGTACAGAAAACTGATTTTCCAATTTTTTCTATTTCTTCCGCTAGTCTATTTCAGTACTTGGGGTACAGACATTCGAAAGTTATTCTCCCACCCCTCCTCATTTATCTCCATGTCCTTTGTCTGTGGTTATTCGAGATTGAAGAAAGTGCAATTTGGGTGCTGAGATCTAGACTATATATTATAAATAATATTGAATCTTAATCTAACTCCATGAATTTCAGTTACAGCGAAATATTAAAACCCATTTATAGTTTTATTTCTTGTTTAATAGATTATATCGAAGTGATAACTATTGAAGTTTGGAGCCCTTAAGGTACTCATGGATTTGAAAATGATTAGAAATTAAAAAAAGTAAACTAATTAGCTGCTTTTTTTAGTAAATTACATGGTTTTGGAGACTAAATCAGACGGTGATATCATTCAACAGGAAAGAGGAAACTATTTAGAAAACTCGATCTAGTTTGAAAGGAGAAATGATCCACTAAGTGATATCAGCTTGCATTATAATTCACTAAAAACAATATTCAACTAGATACTGTAACCAGATAAATCTTAAATAAAATATTTTAGGGCAATTTTGGAACAAAAACATTCAAATGCAATAAGGGAGAATCAACATTTATCCCTAACAAGTTAAGTTTATATTATTTGGCATGCCAAAGCTCGCTCATTTTAAATTATAACAAAATGTCAAAAATGCTATCGCCTAAACCATGAGTACCAGATAACGTTTAAGTAGAATAAATACATTTTCCAAGCCGCTTGAAAATTCGATCTCAATACTGGTTAACGCAGCTATTAAAATATCATTTATTTTGATTAACAGCAAGAATATATTGTCGAATAAATATAAATAAAACATCCACATCAAGTTCGTGATAAAATAGAAAGCTTTGTTTGACATTATTATGCCTTACGAGAAAAAAATTGCTTGAATAGTGGTGTTACTCACTTTTGGTGTAACACGTGTGAAATCATATACACATGTTTGGTTTACAATTTGAGCTAGAATGGGACTTGGCAGCCCAAAAATACCGGCAGCTGCCCAACTGCAGAAGACCAGCATTTTCCGATGCATGGCTAAAATTGAGAGAAAAAAGAAGTCATTTGTTTTAATGGACTGAAAGTTGCTAGTAGATTTAAAGTTAAGCAACTGTGACTAAACTCCGGTGAATTGCATTATGGTAATTACATATAAGCACTAATACTCAGCTAATATTCGCGGCCATTTTAATTAAATTTATCCAATTGATTTATTTATGGTTCAAATGTCACCTTGACTTATTATATCTTGTATGTAAATGCTTTGATTTAGTGATGTTGAAGAAACAAACAACTTTGATTATAAATAGAATATGACAATGCGGCAACATGTCTAGTGATAACATGTAGCCATAGTTTGGTTCTGCATTCGACTAGAATGATATACGTCAAGAATGTGCATTTATGCAAAAGATATATATTGCAACTAAAATTTCCATATAATTTTGACCTAACCTGAATGGCATTAACATATTTCTGATTTATTAAGTGATTTATGCAACTAATCATCTAAACTTGTCAATCACACCTGTGCACTTCCGTTTGTCAATATGAAATTTACTAATAGTACCGAGGATGCCTAGAGCGTTCAAAAATGAATTTACTAATTTGGGAATGTAAGATTGTATGAAAAACTTGGAGCAATTTATATTTTTTGGGTAGCTAAATATATTTTTCATTTTTTAATGCCGTAAATTAAATATTATTAGAGTTTTCAAATATTTACAGGATAGGAATCATTTGCCAAATTTTCGTATATACAGCACTTATTTTGCAGGACAACTGAAATTGGATAACAGTAAGTCCGGTAAATAATATTGGAAGTAAATTCAACTAACAAAAAATTTTAGTGCTCAAAATTTGTCGTGAATTCAGGCAGAGAATGTTATTTTAATGTGCATTTCCTTTTCAGAAATTTGAATCTCATGCCTAATAAATGAATGAAGTTCTGTTCAAGGTGTCTTTTGTGATTGATCATCTGCTGTTTGTCTTCAACATTCGCCACATACTTACACATATATTTCAATGAATGCATCTTGATATTAAGTAGTATATGTAAATTTAAGAGGTTAGAATTAAGATACCTCAGATATTTAACTTAACTAAGCTTAATATGTAACGTTTCCTCAAAATTATCAATACACATTTAAATACCATAAATAAGACTTCCAATAAATCAATATAATTACTTAATTTCATTATTATTATCGCATTAATTTCATAACTCGCCTTTCTAAATAGTCGAAATTTTGGCATCTGATGAGAAATATTTTAGTAAAATATGAATCGTATATGCATTAACTGTGATTGGTCATCATTTAACCATTTAACTACGAAATAAGCTAACTCCTAAAAGTTGCAGTTATAATATTTCAAAGCATTAAATGAAGCAACACTTTTTGTAAGATAAAAGTAATCATGTAAAAGTCAAACATACCACCGAAGCAAACCTTCTTTGTCGATCTCATTGGATTGATGACCACTTCTGCTCGATCAAAACTCAACAAGATTAGAGCAAAAGAACTCGCGTAAATTGACGTTCCCTAAAACCATTGAAATGGTTAAATTTCCCTTTCTCCATCATAAGACAAAAGTGCTGCTTGTAAGTTAATGATAGAACCATTTTATACATAATTGGATTAAAAAACTAAAAGCTACTTAAAAATCGACTCGAATAGTAAAAGCGAAGTAAGTAAAATTTTAAAAATCTTTATGAGTGCTGTTCAATCAGTGATCAACGTGGGCGTGCGACTATGTAGTAGTTGTTAGATCGATAACTATCGACGCGTATTTAATGGTGTTGGTGGTTAATCACCTGGTTAACTCTTTTAAACAAGGCAGGTGGCAAAATACGAGTTTCCTTTAGGAGTTGACCCAAGATACTTAAATAAATTGATGTTGCCACCATTTTTAATCACTGGTTTGCTATAAATTTTCTGGAACATACCTTATGATAATCAAAAATAAACTGGCTTGAAAGTCATTAGTTTGAATCAATTCTAACCTTTCAATTAGTCAATAAGTTTGTTATATAATTTCAAAACATAAGTTAAATTATTTCACTCATTATTTATTTCAAAAGTGGCCTAACTTGATTATAATTAATTAATTTGCCATTATTTATAATTAAAATAGCATCAAAGCTAAGAAAAAATAACCACGTAAATATAAAAAGAGGATGAAAATTGACCTCATTAATTATTGAATTCTAAGTCTGTGTTGAATTGCAATTGCATTTCTAAATTTATAAATTTACTTGTGTGCAGTTTTGAGATCTACACATAATTAAATTGAAAAAATAGGACTTTGCCTGAAATTGCAATTTATATTTTATTGGCAAATGGTCTATTATAAAGATTCAATAATGATGGCAACATGGAGAAACTCTGTTTGTGATAGTGACCGGGGGCCTAGTGATGAATGACCTCATATTTCTAAAATTTGTAAATTCAAAAATATTATTGGCTGAACATTATCAATGAAAATGCATCGTTTTTATAAAAAGAAGCTTCTAATAAGCATACAAGACTGTCATCGAGAAGTCTATAATGTGTGTTTTTTATAATTGGAGAACAAAATAACCCGAGCGATCTTGGAAACACTCTGCTAAGTTGAAAAAACCCGACGATCCTAATTTTAGTTGTCGCAAACAGCGAATCGGAGCAGATGCCAATCAATATGCATTTAACTCAAGAGTTGACTTTGGCGCAGATACTAAGTCTTTGAAAGTAGATCGGGTTTGCGTATTTACCCTGTTCTATAAGAACATGAACTTGCGGGATCATAAAATGTAGATAAAGGCAGATCTTTGATCTTGAAATAATGGGCGACATTAAAAAGTGACTTTACTGGGCTTTATAACAATTTGAGTTACGAATAAATCAACTGATTTCGATTTTTTACAAATTTTATTTACAATGCAACATTATTTGCAGTAAAATCATATTTTCGAAAGATTTATAAGTCGAGAACATTATATAAAGATTCTTAAAAGAAGTTAGCTGTGAAAATAAGTCTAACTTACTTGCATATACTTCACCATTCGGCACACAAATTCTGGTGCGTAAAAATTTTTCACAATATATAATATTAATTCCGGCAATATTGCTCCGATTGCAACAAAGATATCTAGAAGAATTAAATTAATAAATACATAGTTTGGTTCATTGAAATTTCCACCGCGTTCAGAACAAATTAAGTAGATTTAGTTGTGGGTATAACAACCATGTAGTTTTATAAAGCTCATTCCGTTAGGGAAATTTTACGCATCAGCCCTGGAAACAATTCACTATTCGATTTTGGGAGGGGGATTTGTGTCTTCGTGAAATGATGACAGTAAAGCAATTATGATTTTATTACTGACAAAATAGGCAAATTATGAAATGTTAAGTAAATGATAAAAGAGTAATTTGGTAAACGTATTTCCTGCCTAAAGTACATCTTTATAAACTTAGAAAGACAAAAAAGCATATTGGTATTAATAAATCAAATGATTGTCCGTCTCCGTATAAATGCAATCATGAAAATTAAACAATAGTTGAAATAAAAACTGAAACAAGTCAATATGCGAACCTACCTGTTATAGCCAGATTTAAAATGAAAAACCGCATCCTCTTTTTCCTGCCGGTTCCACACATAGCAAAAAGTACTGACAAATTTCCAATAATATTCGTTGTAAAAAGTACTATTAATATGATCCTACAGATTTGCATCATCTGCAGAAGAACAAAAAAGAAAGGATATAAAATCGAGCATTTTCTCAATGTTTAATTAAATCATATTAATTTAACCTTATCTTGTGTCATGTTCAAAGCATTTACTGCTGTGTTAATCATAAGCGTTTGGCTTTCTGACATAGGAGGATAATCCTCGGGATTCTGTGAAGAACTGTTCATAATAAATCCGCAATATGTATGTCGTTTGATTTTGCGCCGTGCAAAGCGAAGTGAATGAAATATTTTTTGTATTTAAAACCATCTTTTCATTGGTCAGTGAACTAGCCAATAATAATCTTGAAGCGTGTGCTTCTTTGTGATGATAATTATACAGCTTTAACGTTTCTGCAATTTTTTCCAAACTAACTGGAGATTTTTACATTTCTGAATGACTTTGAAGAAACTTTTATCAGCCTAGGTTAAATGCCCTCGTTTGGTGCGTTAACTAGATAAATATGCAGTCTCTAAGAAGGTAAATTTCATATGTAATTGGTATTTTGCACTCTAGAGAGGCTATTTATGTAGTAATTGCCAACTCGCAACTCAATTTTGAGTTTTTAGTGATTATTCCACCAGTTTCTTCTTATCCCACTTTACTTTGATCATGCATATATTCATTTTCTGCCCAAATGAGGCCTGGCTCTTTATGAGATCTGTTCCCCCCTCCCCCCCATTTCCCTCTCTCTTTTCGCGTAGTCAAAATCAGATTAATTTAAAAGATTGAATAAATGTTTCAATCAATAGGAAAAAAATCAGCTACATCTCTCCCTATTAAGCTACGCCCTAAGCCATACCTTATCTCCATTTACTATCTCAGTACCCACAAAATTTTCAATACTACCTCAAGATATTCACTGAACTGATGCTCTAATAGTCTTTTGACTGTAACAAGTAATGGATTGTTTAGCTCCAGCAAAAAAAACTTGGTCTTGTTCGTGCAAATTGAGCGGCCAGGACAGAACACGATAAGGTGGTATAGGGTGAGTGACTTCTAGGCGTGGGCCAACGAGGACACTCTTAGGGTATCCGCTGGTGAATAATCACATAATGGCAGGATTAACTAACTTAATTCCAGTAATATTATATTCCGATAAGCACGAGACTATGTGATCAAAACATTGAAGAGAGTGATAATCCCGGATTTAGTGTTAAAAATGAAATGTCCTAATCTGTATTGTATGTGTAAGCAGCAGAATTAAAAATAAATTATATATTGCACTTTTTCACGTACTTTAGCTGTTTAGAAAGAGGTAAGAAAATTTTCTACAATTATCAAATTGTTTGATTCCAGCTCAAATCCTTGGTTTTATTACGAATAACTTAATTACTTTGTCATGACCTCTCATTACTAAGATGAAGGCAAATAATATGTAGTTGTACGTAGTAATAGTCAATGCTACTTATATCCTACATTGTAATCATTTAATTATTAGTCCAGCGTTAAAAAGAGAAATCTGGACTAATCTTTCCTCGATTAAAAGGACATTAGTTTATGCTATTATATATATTTCATCATTACCTATAGTAACATTAACGATTAACATTAACTTTGCGGAAAGCAACTGATATTTGCCAAATATGACAATTTTTCGTTTTCAAATTTTATTTTTCCGCTGGTACTTTCTATATCCGAATTTTAATTATTGTAGTTGGCATTAGGTGTTTGAGTAATCGTCCTCCTAAGAATAAGAAACGTAAATGATTATAACAAGATACTCAGTAATGATAAGGATTATAATGTATTTTACATATCAGAGCTTTGTAAGTTATGCTCACTCAGGTTTAATACGATAATTGATTTTTCAATTAAATACGAAGCAATAATTGCTTAATTTTGACTAAAAGCCGGGTAGATTCGGATGATGTTGATCGGAATACCCCGAAGAATATATTGCTTACCAAAGATTTTTAAGGAAACTCCGTTACACATAATATTAACGTTAATAGTGGCATTTGGCTCCTCCATTATTAATGTCCTTTATAGTACTCTAAGCATCGGACTTCACGTGGTCTTTAAAAGTCCATTTTTATTGGTGAACCTGTGAAAGGGCAATTACTTTGTAATGAAAAAGCAATTACCTATTCGCTAGCATTTGTATACTTAATAGATTTCAACTATTTTATCCAGAACTTCCTTGAGGTATGGATTTACACCTTTTTGACGTTCTGGCTATGACATGTCAATCAAAGTGTAAAGTGCCTGCTTATTGCATTTATTTCTGGTATTAACACAACTTCTAGACGTCTCTCTAAATATAAAAAGCATCATTGCTAAACCCACAAGATGCCAAACTCACTTTTAATTTCAGCAGTTGGTGAAATATTATGAATCACTTTGTAAAATGAGAAATAGTTCAATTCTGAATAAGTTTTACTGTCCTTTTTTATTGAAGTTGCTCCGGTTGAATTTGGACGGCATTATGAATATTCATTTTCATATGGTGAGCGGATCGGTTGGTATTTCATGATTTTACTAAAAATGGCTGCATAATGTCATTGTTTCATTTCTGAATAGTATTTACTATAACTGAGAGTGTACTAAAAGAGGTTGCCTGAATTCTAAAGTGAAAAAGATTTTACAAATTATAGAGTTTAGAAAGAAAGAGAAAGAATCCGCGGAGTTCAACATCTGATGGTATTTTAGAGTATTTTGGTTGACCTTAAAATGCTTGTTTATATGCAACTTGACCGGAGATGGACGGGTTAAACAAAAAGCTCTACCACGGAATCGTACCATAAATCTTGCATTCTTTTAAAATGCAAATGTATTCTTAAACGACCTTGAAATTGTTAACAGAGTAAAAGGCTGCTAAAGTTGACCTGAGCTATGCTCCTTAAAACAATTAAAATTTTTATAGAACGCATTACCTTTATCAGATACCTTAGTTCAAATTGCATAGATTCCTAATTAAACGACTTTCTCGTTTTGATATTCAAAGGTGATTTGTCAATTACTTTGTGTTCTTGATTTAATTCAGTCAGAATTTTAATTTAAATTCATAAACATTCATTTCCTGAAATCTTTTCGATGTTTATGATTCATTGCTTGATAGAGCAGAATCTTCATTTGCTAAAATTTCGTTGGATATTACTGCACCAAGGATTAAAGTGGTTTTACGATCCGCGTTCAGAAATCGCAAAAATCATTCTAAATTGATACAAAAAGTGAAAATACATCGCCGATTGTAGTATTTGATAGCAAATTCTATTCATCGCGCAAATTTATTTGCATCAGCCAGACAAGACTAGATGATTCCAAGCAAGACAATTAAATTAAAAAGTATTTGTTACCGATTCATCGAATTTGATTAGTTTTAAAATTTACAAAACTGCAAGGACATTGCCTTGAATAATTTCGTACTAAAGTCTGTAATTGCAGTGATTTCGCCTTATTATTGATTTACGCTTTTTGAAGGTCATTTTTTGGAGTCAAATTACTTTTTGTGGCAATTTCAAATTCTAAATCCGAACATTTTCTGTGTCCTGAATTCAAACATTATATGCCAAACAAAATAAATATTCAGTTAAAAATTAAAGAGTGAAGTCTACACTTGGTCGTATTGATCGAAAAGTCATTGATTGAAAAGAGGTTTAAATTCCAATAAATCGCCTCAACACTTACAAAGGAAGGTTTTACGCCTCAGTTTTGCTGCTATCGACTCTTAAAAGATATGAAATGGCATACAGCTATTGTGGCCATTTCAGTATTTATAAATAATAAATTATCTCAAACATTCATTAACAATGTCAATTTATGTAAATTTTGTTCACAGCAAAGACCTGCATGGTTTGGTTCTAGATAATCCACTCAAATTTACATTCAAACTAATCCTTCCTATTTGCCGAGGCATTGTTTTCAAAATTTCTCACAGCTCGCTCCCTTTATCGTTTAATTATATTAGAGTAATTAGAGGTATATGTTAAGAGACAAGTCACTTACGGCATTAAAAATGTAAATCCCCAATCTTAAGGGAATTCGAGTAAAAGCGAGGCTACCAAGAAAAGCTCCCCAATCACTGACTGGATCACCGCTCTCTAGAGAGCAGTGACCAAAGGGGCATTTCTATGTTCATTTTCCTCTCCTTTCAGGATGCATAAAAGGCGAAAGTGATTGAATTGCCACATATCACATTGTTCTATCTGATCTTTACCTAAAATAAAGTGTATGCCATTTCAGAGGAAACTTTGAAAAGCAACTGCACATACTCTCCCGTTGGTGACGAGAGGAAGTAATAATATGATGCAAAATGTACCAGATCTCACTCCCAATTCCCGAAAAACCACTTCCTTGAACTCTAGTTATGCATCAGCTAATCTTATCTGATTGCTTTTATACTGACAAATGTATTTATGTCAACCTCGTATTTGGGAGAAATCTTTGCATAATGCTCAATAATACTGCTTTATCGAAGGTAATAAAATTTTGACGGTGATCAATATTTATCTGCAGAATAAGGTAGGCTTTCGTACATACACGAAAATACGCAGCATATAAGACCTCCAATTCAGGTTTTATTACGAAATCTAGCATCTCGTGGCTGCCAAATAATGGCCACAAATCTTCCCATAAAGTTGAGAGCGGATAGTTGAGCGACTAAAGACACGAATTTGTGGCGCTTAATTCACTTCTTTGATAGCTTTTACTCACACAACATTCCATATGAGAATTTAAAATGCAGCAGAAGTGTTTGAGTTTATAAAAATGAAAGAAGAATCTTTTAACGAAGAACCATACTATTACCGATATATGCTTATTTGAGGCTAGGAATTCGCAAAATATGTATG
The DNA here is from genome assembly GCA_000469805.3 of Hymenolepis microstoma. NCBI lineage: Eukaryota > Metazoa > Platyhelminthes > Cestoda > Cyclophyllidea > Hymenolepididae > Hymenolepis > Hymenolepis microstoma. The sequence goes on from LR215989.1 coordinate 28,555,925, forward strand.
CAGAGCCTGCTAAAGAAAGTGTGGGGTTAGATATTTACGGACATTCTTTTGAGTAGACTCAAAGCTCTGTTGGTTAAATTCTAGATTTTCCACGAGCTTAAATGAAAACCATTAAACGAAATCATTAGTATGGGAGTTATTTGAGTCTAAAATAGCTCTAAGTGTGGTGGTATCTCAAAATGATTGAGGATCAAATTGCTGTTCATGGTTTTTGTACTAAGTAAAGATCCCAAACCAAGCCCCAGATATCAACAGCAGGCTGTTAAAAATACGGCAAGTTGAAATCCAAATGGAATATATTATCCCCCTGATTTTGGTGGCGATGTTTATAAATTTCGTCTATAAATTGTTGATTGTATTTTCTTCATAATATTCTAAATTAAAACTCTGCAATGGCGCAACAAATAGGCTGGTGCTTAAGCATCGTATAACATACTGTTGAATTTCATCACCAAGTGTACTTTATCATCGCTCGCACTGCCTATATAAAAATCTTGACCATTCCATCCAACCACCACCTCTCTTTCTCACACACCTCCATCACCTGCACGTGGGCTATCTCTGTTTTCTAACTTTATGGAGACCAGTAAGTATTTACGAAACCAATCTTATTGTCACGTAAATAATTGAAGTAAAGAGCTGATTCACTACACTAATGCATGATACTTTTGAGAGAAAAAACAACTCAAATCTACCATTAGATGTATCAGTTCAGTATTTTTAGTGAAGTTTTGAAACAAGATCGAGTACGTTAATACTTGAAACAATTGCGTGTTTGAACTAATGTTAATATTTGGAATTTTTCAATCAACAATGATTTCAATTATTACTTAAAGCTTTAAGGCTGTTATAAAAGTCTATTCTCAAGTATAATTTATTTAAATTGACATCTAGGGAATTAAAATTAGTAATGCAGAAAGCAAATCGTAATACCCCTAGGCATCTATTCTACTCTAGTACGATTCGAATGATATTCCTATAAAGTAACTTTTTGTTATTAAATTTTTGTCCGACAGTAAAGCACGAAAAGATAGGCTGCTTAGTCCACCTATAGATTGCACACCTTCAAATTCATGCATCTATAATAATTGTTCCATTCATACCAATGAACGAATCACGAGTTTATCAGCGCACCGTCTCATTGCTCTCCTCCCCCTCATCCTCCCCCTCTTTCCCAGGATCCAGCTGTTCCAGTTCATTCCTGACACTTTTTGTCCAAACTTCGTTTCCTTCTTTTCCCTTCTTTGCTCTCAAATTCAACCGTGAAACGTATATGTGCTTATAGTTAAATCAAGGTTTTCTCACCCGCAGAAGACCATTGTATCCCGCTAGTCTTAGGAAGTTAAAATTTGTTAGAATATTTTCTGGTCCAATTTAGTCGGACTACTCAAGTGAACTCTTTGACTTCAGTCAAGACTTTTCAAGACTTCATAATCGAAATGACAGGTCAACGTACTATTTCTCCCAAAATTCAAATTTAAATAGACTCCTTTTGAAAAGTTTCTGGTCGCTTTATTTCCAAGCAAAAAATTAAGTTACGTACAATTATGTTAGAAATTTAATAGTTTAATAATTTTGTCAAATTCAAGAGGTGTATAAAAAATTGGGTGCAAGCAAAATGACCTTGGAAATGTGGTTATGTATAAAAAAATATGAAATTTTGTTTGTTTTGATTCACGCTTCTGAAGACCTTTAGCTCGAAAATCTTTCAATTCCGCTTTCAACTTTGAAGAAATTTAAATAATAAGAAATCCATTCTATTATTGCAGGATCTAAACTTTATGACGGAATGGCCAGGAAGTAAACAAGAAATTAAATGTATGTTCATGTATTCTTGCTTCTTATTATGAATTTTATGCTTCAAATGTGAATTTACATGTCAACTCCAAGCATAATTGAAGCAAAAATGTTAGTCTCTTAATTCGTATTTGGTTAAATAATTAAGCTAATTAATTCTTCGTAAATTGTGCTAATCTTACATGTATGGCAGAAATTTTGTTGTAAGCATGCGAATTGAGTTAAGCTTAACAAACTCGGCTCTTAACTCAGTTCACGGTTATTAATTAGAAAATTCCTTAGAAATGTGATAACGAGACTCTGATAGTTATTTTATTAATAAAATATTCAACCTTTATCCATTAAAATACTGTAATGTTACAGCAGGCAATTAGATTTTGCTCACGTTAGCAAAAATTTTGTAACACAAAGTTCCTAATCGTTCTTTTTTCTGCTTAAACAATGCAAAGCAAACTTTTGTTCCTTAACGGAAGTAGACGTATTCCATTACTCTTAAGTAGATTGAATTTAGAATGAAATGAGGACGGTTTTATTTGGAGTACGGTGTGACAAGACGTAGGACCATTCCAGGTTTTTTAATAATGAAAGCATCATAGAAACCTTGAGAAGCACTAATTTTTCCCTCGACAATATCTGTGGGGAAATTGCGTGATGGCCTGTCGTTTAAGCTACGTATGTGCTGCCTATATTTGGCTCTCATTTCTAAAAGAGAAGGGAAGGGGTGTAGACTACGAATTCCATTCCTCACATTTTCACATTTGTGTGGGTTTACGATAGTATATTCTTTGCATGTATTTTTAGCTTTGCGCTAATTTGCGGGGATAAATACTACTTCAGTGTATTGATGAAAATACTGTGAATACGTGTATAGTAATTTCTTTACTTGACTGGAGTGATGTTAGCAGTATCTTGGACTTACAATTCTGAATTTCAATGCCGAGCCTTCCTCGGGAAATGCATAAATAGAGCAAAGCTCCAAAAATGTATACAGTAGACTAGTTACAAATAATAAAAAAAGTTTCCTATTTTGGTGTGATCATACAAAAGAGTAAAATATTTTATATTTTACCCTCAACAATATAGTACGGATTCAGATTATTAATATGGCAACTTATCTAACTATTCAAATTTGAGGAAATTAGGACATTTAATCTGATTGAGTAGTATACGCCGATTATTAAATGCCTACTTATATCCCATAGGTGAAATTATGTCATCAGCTTTTGCCGAGATTATAGGTTCTGACGTCGGACTGTCAGGCAGTCTAGTAGGTAAATTTAATTCAAATGATGACAAGCTTGAATTTTTATTTAATCAATTTTTGTCGAAAATATATTATTCTTAATGAAATTTGCTTTGAAATAAACAAAAATTATGAATATATATATCGAATTTGAAAATAGCAAATGCATTTAATATTAGCAATATTTTATAAAATACGACCGTGCATTGGTAGTTAATCAAAGTATCAAATTTTGAGCTTGTTAGATGTGGAATATAACCATCAACGGACGTCAACTTCATGCTACACTAGGACCGTTGACATCCAATGAAATGAATTATTACCCAATTATCACATTTAATAAGATATGAAGGGTATTAAAATGTTGAGAAAATGGGGGGCAAATTCAGTTAGACTATAAATTCTGAGTGCTCAGACACAACCAGCTTGACTGCTGCATATACAAATTTTGTAGTCACACTACGAACTTCAGAATTCTAGGTTGAGTTGTTAATAAATGCTTCATTTTAAGGAATCGATATTGGCGGCATCACTTTTATTCCTATGAAAAATGCACTAAATTAATCATGATTCTAGAAGCATAATACCTCTGATAATTAATTTATTTCTTTTTTGGTCTCAAATATTCCATATCTGATGAAAGTAATTACCCTGCTCGAATTTAGACAATTGCACACTTTGGGTTTAATTTCGTCACTGCAGATGAAATCATAAATATGGCAAGCGATCCTTGATGATACAATGGTCGGAATTTATTAATCCATGCTGACAGATTTATATACACTGTTTATTAATTTCAAATAAACATAATTGATTTGCATAATTCTAGTATCTATGATACTTAGGTATAAATTGAAATAACCAACTATTTTTAACTCTAAAGATAATGTGCTATGTTAAAATTTTGCTGAGTGGCTCCATGTTCATTGTTCTACCATGGGTTTAAATGAAGGCTGAGTGCTCATCAAGGAATTGAAATAATTTACTGATTTTGCTTACCTTCTCTCACATTATTGTTGCTTATAGCGCAGAAAAAGTACAAACTCGTTATGATTTTTATGATGAAGTGTATCAGAGCCGGAAATGTAGCTAAGAACTTTTAAAAGACAAAAACAATCAGGAGAATAAAAAATAAATGAATGATGAGATCTAACGGGACAACAGATATTGAACATTGACTTTACATATTTTAAAAATATGACTATACACGTCAAGTTCAGTGCTCGTTTGACTGATAAGTATTTCAGTGGTTGTGATGTCACAAAATTAATTTGTGGCTCATACAAACAGGACCTAGCAGATGAGATTGGCTGCAATAAATTGTACATATAATTCCTCAATTCAGTTTAGTTAGTGTGAGATGCCAGTATCTTTTAATATGTAATCAATCTTTCATCATGCAATGCCCGAATTTGGGAAAGCGGGCTTTAATGATGATTTTGAACATCTGCAACGATCTACACGCTGTTTGGCAGTCAAACAAAAAAATTTTTATAGGATAAACGCATTACAGCCAAATTTGCACAATGTACAGCGTATCTTAATTCATTTTAGTTATAAATACAATTTAACTGCCAGCCCATATTTTCGTAATAATGGGTAAAATGCATATGCATTATAGAAGTACATATTCCGTAGCTTTACAGATTCACTGGAGGTTCTGTATGTAGGCAAAATATGTTTTTTGGGGGGATGCATTTGTCTGATTATTAAAATTTGGTCCTTTGCAATAATGAAAAGTTATTTGAAAAGAACAGATATTTTTGAAATATAAAATCCATTTTCAACTTCGCCGGGGAAAATTTTTAGTAATTTTTAATAATTGCATTTCCATCTTGACATTTAGTATCCAATTTGAGGTAAAGGGTTCTTTTAAAAGACAACTTTCAAGAATTTGAGTAAAAAGTAATTTTTAGGAATGGTGATTCTATCCATCTTGCGGGTTGAAAAGTCTTGGGATGTTAACACAGTCCTTCAGCCAACGCACTTCGCTTTACCAGGTGATTCCTCCTTTATTAACTTTGACAAAAATGTGAGCGCACCCACTTTCTTAAAAGTGACACTGTGTACAAATTTAAGTATAGGAAATTTTAAAATAAATTAGGGGGGGGTTTATAATTGGATAATTAAAAGAAATCGTAAATTGCCCAAAACAATTAAGTTGTACATTTGACTCATTCTTGAGAAGAAAATTAGCACGATGCGCATAAATCAAATTAGAACAAAAATTATTTAGTGAGACATTTACCAAGTAGTCTGTTAATAAGTTCTAAAAACCGGTGCCTTTAATGCCTTAAAACTGAAAACAACTTTGTAAGTCCGGTGATTAACTAAAATAAATATAAAATATACTCTTTTCGTATACAAATAAAATTTTATCTCAAAAATAGGTGCTGTTAAATTTTCGTAATTACTGAGTGGATAGAGCATTCATCGTACGCTTCTGTGCATTCAGAAGTCAGCGATATGATGTAAATATTTGGTGGGCGCAATTGTACCCAACACTAGCATTAATTACTCGAACTTAATTCCTTCTTGTTGTACCTCGATAATAAAGAAAGGGATCAGCTACAAAAATATAATCAAGTAATTAGTTGTTACAAGAAGTAAGCTCGCCTTTAATCTTTTCACATTCCAAGATTGTCATGGCAATAAATATTCTGAAAAGTGCAAACTAACGGAAAATGTTCATATGCATGTGAAATTGGTGGGAAATTTAAAGGCGGAGCTGAAATAGATATCCAGAGGTGAATCTCAATATCAAATGTAGAAATTGGTCTACGTCACTCAGACCTCCTCCATCCAATTGGCCAATAATGGCCAATCCTATGCATTCATAGTGTTAGTTTAGAAAAAGTCAATGAATGTGTTTAAAAGATCTCGTGAAGTGGATAAGCCCATTTAGACCACGATGGTGGGTGCAAACGCCTATAAATATGCCATGTAGTATGTGCGAACTTGTAAAAAATCAAGTGTGAAAATGAACCATACGTTCACGCAAGTTTAAACACTATTAGTTATAGATTTCAATGCAAAAAATTACCTCTTTTCTCCATTTCTTCAAAATTATTAGTAAAGAATCAATGCTTTGCGGTGTTTATGGGCGATTTATTTTTTTCACTATTATGTTCAAACTAAATGAGTTCTGATCCTCGATGAAAATTATTCTTTCAAATGCTTTATTTACTTACTTGAGTAATTGTTTACAACACTTGCCTCCTTTGTGGTTGGCTTTTACTTTTTGTTGACATAGCTGAAGAGATCGTAAAATGGATGACTGGTATCTAACATCAACATGGTGTGATATGCTGCGATACTAGCAATTACGTTTCAATACTTTAACATAAAACAGATTTTCTAACTTCTGCACCCACAGCAGTATTCCAATACTCTACTTCCAAGCATATTAAATATTAGATCAAATTAAAATTTCACGTGCCACTGTGTAAACAGAAGGAATACTTGTTAAGTTATTGCGAAAATAAACGAAAGAGAACAATAATCACTGATTCTCGATCAAATTAAATGAAAATTTCAAATCTGAGTCGATTTCGCTTTAAACAACACAACCATTGATGAGATGGCTAAATGGAACGAAAAGTTTAGTGTCAGTGATTACCTCGGAAAAGGTGCTTATTCGATAGTTTTCGATGTTGTGAGCACAAGTGGACCGGATGAGGGCAAGCATTATGCACTAAAACGATTCTTCCTCAAAGATCCATGCGCTGTTCGCACTGCTATTCGTGAACTCAAAATCCTACAACGTTTTGCAAATGAAAAGCCTGACTGTAAACAACTGCCTACTATTTACTACAGTTTCATTCACAGTGGTTCACCCTGTATTGTCATGAAGCTTTTATCAAGGCATACTTTACTCAGTTTGGTAGGCAATTTCTTCTATCTTACAGAATATGATGTGGCATTTTATGCTGCAGAAATATTGCATGGATTAGAACAAATTCACTCAATGGGTATCGTGCATATGGACATAAGAGAAAAAAATATTCTTGTCACAGAGTCAGGTCATTTGGTGATTTCCGATTTCGACCGAGCATACGATCTCTCCATAACTCATGCCTACAACAACTTAAGATTTATACTGCCCGGCTGTTATTCAGCTCCGGAAATTGAAAAAAGCTTTTGCATTTCAACGAAAGCTGATATATGGAGTTTTGGCATCGTTCTAAAAGAAATGCTCAATGTGACATTTGATCCTTCCGTTACTCTTAAAGATCTAGTTAGCAGGTGTTTAACTGAGCCTATCCATGATAGGCCCACAGCTAAAGAGCTCAAAAATCATCCAATATTTGGACATTTTGACTGGGGTGGTATCGCCGCCTGGAGTTATCCACCCCCCTTATTGCCCTCTTCATTACCTTACGAGTTTGGGGATGAAGTGGAACAACTGAAGTCATTTCTAAAATATAATCCAACAACAGAAAGCGCACAAGAATTAATGGAGAAATCTACTGAGGTCCAAAATCAAGCGTTTTTGACTCAATGTGCCTTTGGAAAGAGTCCGTCCTTTATTATTAAAATGCAAGAGCTATATCTTTCTGAAGATGGAACTCAACTTATAGGTAGAACACTCTATGCAGATTCTGTGTTGCAAGGTGAAGAACTTCATGAATATATGAACTACTTTAAGGAATACCAGTCTACAAATCCAAAAGTTGAAACTAAAGAAACTGAAACTGAAACTAAACATTCATAGGATGCATTTAAGTTTAGTTTGTAAAATTTTTTGTAAATTTTTTTGTAAATTTAATTATTAATTGTAAAATGGAGGGGTTGCTTTTGTGTTTTACAACAGAACTTATGAAGAAGAAGATAATTATATTTTTCTTCCAATGGATATTTGAATTTTGGCCACTTTGTCACAGTTTTTAAAATTTAGAAAAAAATATGCAAAACGTAGCCGTTGATGAGCAATTATTTATCATTTCTTAAAATTTCTAAAACGTTAACCAATCTGTGTGTGGGGACACAACTTCAGCAATCCCAATGCAGAATCGATGATCAACACCAACTACGATCATTCAAGGTCAATTCCAATGCACGATTTTCCGACCAATCAATGATCCAAGTTATAATGAGGTCATCGTATCATAAAGTGTATATAATTACTAAGTTCCACGTCATAGACTGACATACAGACTAGGTTCCCTGTACACAGTGCACTCCGCCATCTTGTCACGGCGAATAAACGTCTTTTCTCCCACCTCGTCTCTTTCTTGACTTTGCAGTAGCGTAGCTACTTTAGTGGGAACTAACAACCAGGAGATTCTGCCACTGGGGTTTCTGAGTACATTCAGGCTTACTTAGGTAGCAAATCCGCTACATGTGCTACTAAGAACAATCTAATTTGTTGTATCATTAATATACGGACAGTTTTGTAAATTTTAAGTTGAAATTTTGAAAAACACTACTTTACAGGCATGCTTAGTTAGATTCTGACATATTTCTCTCATATTTAATTATTTTAAAAGCAAATAGGAAGCATAAATCTATCCAATAATGAACAGTAAGATGATTAACGAAGGAATGAATTGTTATGCTTAGCACTTCAAAGCTATCTTTTCCGGTTAAATTGCGAGTATAAAACAGAAACTTTCGTTAAGAAAGATCTCTTTTACTCTGCTAAAATACAAAGAAGTTCAATTTTTACTGACCTAATGTTCACTGAAACCTAGATTTTGCTGGACTATAGTTGATTCAGATAGGAAAGGAAACTAAGACATAGTGAGCTCAACTCAAGACTCTTACCAATAAACAGAGGCTTTTCATAGGAATGCACGTTGCTTTCATATTTTTCAATTTCGACTATCAAAATTTGCTCTCCACTGTAAGTATAGCTAATGGACAACTTAGTCTTAATCTACTGGAATTTATGTTCTGGAATCCGCAGTCATAATTTTAGTTTGTCGATCAATCCATTTTTATAACTACTATAACCATCTCTTTGACAATTTTATAGGAATAACTTGCCAACCCGACCTAAGGTGACATTTAGCTTAAGGAAGATTGAAAATCATCTCCGTGCGCATTCCACAAATGTCACATAAAGCAGTACTAACTTAACCTTTAGAGAAAATAAATCAGCACCCAATGTGTTGCATTATTTTGTTATCGATAGTATTCAAAAATTTTGCTATTTAGGAATCACAGGATACAGACGGACTTCATACCTATTAAAGATATTTAAATAACCAAAGTGAAAAAGGCAATAGTTTTTTATGAAAATTCAATATTATACTATTTTGGTCAACTTTATTAATTACACCCTTTTTATGCAAAAAAAAACTGGAGATGCACTTGACAACTGTTCGTCATTTGTTTATCTGATTAAGTTTACGAAGCACGCAAATTCAAATATTGGTTTGTTTACTCCTTGTAATTTCTTATTTCATAATCCAAGAGCATGAAGGATTTTCTCAATGTGATGATAATACACAGTTTTATTCTCGGGGAAAACGTTATTCAAAGTTAATGGTTTAGTGTAATTTCAATAAGAGGCGAAATATACTTTTTCCACTTTTAACACTAGGCCTAGACCTAAAATAGGTAAAAAGCAAAGAAATTGTACATCTCTTAAAGTGCAAAATATTGAGATATTTGGATTATTTTTTAATGCTTAGCAAAACAATTTTACAAGTTTTGATAATTTTCGGTGTAGAAAATAACAGTAAGTCATACGATCTCGGCACTTACTTGAATATTCTCATTGGTAACAACTGACAAAAAAAGAATTCGCAGTGCTTTAATGAGGTAAATTCATCGAACTAATGACACAACAGGCTTTATACAGTTTTAGGTAAGTAGGCAAGTTAAATTGGAGTACTTCATTTAGCATGAATAATTTTTAAATCTAATTTACTCTGTGCATGCACATGAGCAATTCAATTATTAAAGGGTGCCCGTCTATTCGGTAGATACATACAGAATGGAAATGATTGCTGCCCTGCTTTATAAAAATAGAGACAATTACGTTTTATTTTTGGTAAGGAAAGTAGATTTAGAAATAACGGCGTTGTTAAAATGGAATAGAATGAATATTTCCTAAAACTAACTGTTTATGTAGTTTCAATTCAATTCGTTACCCTTTAATTGTATCATTTAAAAGTGGAAGATGATTTCAGATAAACAAATAGTCTTTACGTAAACAATTTTATGTACGCAGAAAACAAAATGTAAATTGGAAAGATTGTACTTAAAAAATTGGACATTAACTCGATGCAACTACCAGTCCAATTTGAGTTCAATCCATATCCGTTAAAAAATGTCGAAGATTAAAAAATGAATTGCTCTCCTATTTGAATTTCCAGGCAACTGAAGTTAAAATGGACGGACAAAACTATTCGCTTTAGCATGTAATAAACATGTTTTACTGCAAAAATCCTTCATTTTAGATTGCCGTATTAGAAGCAATGAACATATATTGGAATATTAAATTATTTTTAAGTTTGCAATATATGAATTCCTCCAAGGCGGTGTTAATTAATGTAAAGGATGTTCTTTATATATAAATTGGCATTTTCTCGTTTTTCCGATTAACTGAAAGGGTTTCGGTAATTTGCAAGAGAATTTCAAAGCAGTGCAAAACTAATTTTTTACATTCATTTGCAATACTCCTGACTAATAGCTATTAAAATTTTATACAATTATATAAAATAATATAATATTACTATTACGAAATTTGGCTTACTGATCGTATTTTTTCGGCAGTTACTGACTACAAAATTGAAATTGAAATAAAATATTATTAATAGTCTCTACCTAACATTTCCAAATTTTTGAAGATCTCTAATGGAATTGTGAATAATTCAGTTAGATTGAATTCATTAATATTATGGGATTGAGAGAGAGAGAGATTTTAACAACTAAAAAGGGATCTGAATCATAAAAATACGGAGAGCGACGCCAAGGCATTAAAAAGTTTAAGGCATGGTTTCACATTCCGTAATTCAACGAGAATATTCGTTTGCATAAGGATTTGCTGGTTATTATTCAAATTTTTTCAATGCCCAATGAGCGTTATTATTTAAAATTTTCCAAATTGATTTTCTTCTCTTTTATTCGAAATATTTTATCAGATATACATTAAATACTTGCAAAAAAATAAGTTTTATAAAAATCCTACTTCTTGTGTTGAAATGAGGTTATTTTTGCGCTAACTAGTACAAACTTCTATGCCTTTATTTCAAGTTGAACAAATATAAAATGCTTGCAGGATTATACTCTTAGAAAAAAAATTAAACAGTATCTGAGCATCGTTAGCCTGAAAGGCTACTCAAAGGTCTCTCAGGACTCTCCGTTCAGTGTTTTAAACATTTTATCTGCTAATTTGCATGATTTATTCGCGAATGAACTTATTTGTATTATTTTAGATAACATAACCAGTTGAAACAACACTCAAGCATCATAATTTATTATCACTCTATTTTTTAGTCTTAGGTAATGTATAGTCCTTGATCGCATTTCGATCCTTCAAATATTTCTTCCCATTGGTGTTATATGAAAAAGAGGTTAAAAGATATCTTTTTGCAAGGAAATGGCAATTTAAATCAATTGACCCAAGAAGGGCCTTCGTTTAAATATTGACTAGTGAAAATTTTACTTCATGCCACTACAGGGATTGTTAGTTTTAGAAATACGATGAGCCGAAACACCTTCACGTGAAATATTTCTCAATTTGAGAAAAATTGTTGCGAAAAATTATGAAAATTATAGCGGAAGCTTGGAAGCCCTAACTATTTAAAAATGTTAGCTCAACTTTGCCATGTCCGAACTGGAAGGTAAAAAATGTGTTAAAATATTATTGGTTCTCCCAACCAATGGGAAGTAAATTAAGCTGGTCTAGAAGACTAGGTCATCCGTTCCATATGCAATGAATAGTGCCGACAATCGATTGCGTCGTTCCACGGACCGTATCGTAGAATTCAAATCTGCGAACGTGGACTGCCTATTTAGTAAGTTTTGAACAGATGAGGTTAGCTCTTTGTTACTCTCAATATCTCTTTCATTTCTCTCTCTCTCTTATCAGTTTTATAAAACTAAAGTAATTATATGACGAATTTTTATTGTTTCGTAAATTACGATGTTATTTTCTTATTCTTTTTTATCATTCGAATAAACTTAGCGAGTGGACTGCTTTACGGAATGCGTCATCATTCACATACTTTGTGGAATTTTTTTGCTTTGACAAGTAGAAATTATAACTTATATTAACGTTTGGATATGGATTTATGCGCTTTGATATATTTAGAATGTTGCAAGGATCTCAAACTTTAATATTGTTAAAAAATATTTTGGAATATTCTAAAATTGAAGCAAAGTAAATTTGTAGAACTATTATTTTTGGTTAACATTAACGGAAGTGTTTTACAGACTATCTACAGAAGTCTAAAGGTGATTAAATTTATTAACACCAAGAAGTAAGTATGTTGTAAACATGCGAGTATTTTTCGAGACAAACTTGCGTGTCTCCCCAATAAATATAAAAATCAATCTCTGATCATGGAGCTTAGAAATGGCCAAAAATGAAAGGATTAGAGTTTTCATTCATCCAAAGGTAGTTCTGCAATTTTGCGATAAGAAAAGTTCTTGTTTTAATCTCCATTTTGTGCAGACCCCACGCACTGTATTAATTAATAAGTGGGGCGCTTAAAAAATTTTAGAAGGATTCAGAACAATGAAAACTAGCATACAACATAAAAGATATTGTGGGTCTATCCTTCATCAATATCACTATTTTTAGATTTTTTGCCCACTCACACGCAATTACTCTATAGCATTTGGATCAGTTAAATTTGCACTACTCGCAGTAGTACCACAGCAAAAAACAAACATGCATAATAAGCAAAAAACCGACGTCGAAAAACTGAACGCTTAGTATATGTACATATGTAACACCGATGTATTAAGCATGAATGCATTTGACTCATGCTTTTGGGAAGCAACTTAAGTAATTAGAGATTGACGTGATCATTGCCTTAAGTTCGCAAAAGTTTGAGATAAATCGATAGTAATTTTAAATAACCACCTTACATATTGGACACAAATTTTGCGAAAAAATGGTTTGGCACAAATAGTTTTACCGATCGAAAAAGTCAGTTTTCAAAGAGAACTTCAAAATGTGACTTAGTATTTATGTTGAATCCTGATATATTAATAGATGGCAAATATATGACACTTATTTCTTAAAATGGTTAAACTTATTCACTAAATTATCTAAGGCTGAAAAATGGGACCAAACAAATTGCACGTAAATGCAGATAATTTGAAAAAAATGAGGCGGTGATTAAACGCTTATTATGCATAAAATATTAATATATATAATTATTATAATATTTTACCCATTCTGTGGCCCTATATCAAGATCAGTTTTGTAATTTTTCACGGATGCAAAATAAAATGCCCAAAATCTTATATTTTTTCATCTTTTGAAAATTCAAAGATTACTTAATTTTAAAATTAAAAACACTGCTTTGAAATATATTTTTTATGTTTATAAGGGATTGTGTGCACAAGTTGCAGCCATTTATCTAAATTGTGTAGTTTATAACTATTTTCGATTTGTGATAAGTTTCGCAATTGCGAAATCATTGATGTACCGTATTATTGGGAGGAATTTTAAAGGCAAAAAATCGATGCATTCAATTTGAGCTATTAAAACAGTTCATAATGAACTATATTCATAGAGTTTTTATAATTTATAAACTCAGAAAATAAAAGTGCCGTAAATGGCATTAAATTGAATTGAACAGCTGTTATCTTTTTTTGTTTTTTTTAATTTACAATAAACACTGAAAAGCACTATTAATTTAAAATTAAGTTGAATGAAATTCAGTTCAAAAAATATGCTGTCTGGATAGATTAAAATTCAAAAGGTTTAAAAGCTTTTTTGTTAAATGCAAAGAATGGTTTTTTCTTTGATAATACCTTTATTTCTTCTACAAATGTTGAAATAGTCAATTTTGTATACTCCCAGTTGAACATTTTATCTAAGCGTGCTTTTACTGAATTGAAGCTTTCTTTTCCTTAATTTTACTGAGTAACTTCAAGTGAACCAGTCTTAATATTAATTTGATAATCGATTGGTAATTGTGATAAACTATGAAGCAATACCTACCTAACAAAAAGGAAGAGGGAGTATCATAGTCTTGTATGTGTTGAGGACATGATCTAGGAAATATGATATCTTTTGATTTCTTGAGCAGTTAATGTATTCACCATCAAAAAATTTTGTCAAGGTGTTTTCTTTTATAATTGCTCTGTTGCCATGTATAAAGCCAATCTTGGACAAAAAAAGGGAAAGAGGTTTTTAGATCATATGGTTGTTTTATTTTTAGAGAAATTAACTTATTCGTTCAGAACTGGAAATGGGCTGTTTGGTTACCTAATCATTGTGACGCCGAGTTCTTCACTGGAGATCTGAAATATTCATGTGTCAGTGTGAGTATTCAATAATCGATGATCTTTTGCTCTAGATGCAGACCGTGAGAGCCCATTTTTGTGTTTAAAAAATATTTTAACCCTTTCTCAGTTAGTGGCCATTTTTGTATGCTTAATATTCAAAGACAACGAATTATATAATAGCAGTGATATTTTTGCCTTGAATATTTTTTGTTATTTTCTTGGAGCAAAAACAGATTGAATTGACTTGCAAAGACCTATTGAATGTATGATAGGCTAAAAAGAGCTTATAAAATACAATCAACTTATGATTATTACTTTTGCGACAAAATCTTATTGATATATTTGACCAAAGTAGAGCTTAAATTTCCACAAGGTCTCCTTTGAATCATTAAGTAATCAAGGGTCATTGCTAAGCAAACGTTTCAAGTCCTACAAATTATAATAGAATAAAAACGAATTTAACGCCTCAATTGGAAGGTAGGTATCAAGTTTTACACATAAATGATTGTAAAACTCTGCATTTGAAAATGACGCAAGAAATTATTAGTAACCTTAAATGAAGCCACAATATTAATCAAGATGCTATGAGAATATATATATACATATTTTCATTTAAAGAAACAAGCTCTTCAACGCAATATTGTCTTTTTAAATATTTGCTGAGTTTGCTTTTTATAACTTAACAGTAATTTCAGTGAAATCTAGAGTAAAATATTGAAACAGAACTGGGTATTAATGAATGAATTAGGCTTGCATTGGTGTGCTGCAAGAATAAATTGTGACTAAACCTCAGAAATCTCCGTGGCAAATCCTCTGGTATTGAATGTCTTCTGAAATTAACCAATCTACTTTAATTATATAGTGGAAACAGAACGCATGACGTGGAATACACTTGTTGAGGTTTTGATGATTATCGGTACGCTGACCCTACAGTAACCACTTGCTGTTTATTAAATTAGAAGTCTCCACCGCATTTGCTCCCTGACGCGAATGAATAGTTGTTGTTGGTAAAGAATTACAAAACATTTAATATTCATTCTTATTAACAGGAATCATGAATTATAGCTGTATGGTATAAAGGAACATTCAGATTGAAAATAATAATGTAGAATATTTTGAGAGAGAGTGAGCGGCTGTGCACAATTTTTAAGTTTAGGCAGTAAGAGAAACGAAAAAAAAATAAGAGAATTTCATTTGAACTCCCAAATCTTTGCGTGAACTGCACTTCAAGTTTACAGTCACAATAACTTTTTCTTTACTGCATCATTAATAAATATGATTTTTTTAGTGTGAATGAATTCGCCTTAATTTATTTTTATTTAATAAATGCCCATTTTGAATTCGTGCAACTTCACCTATGAAAAGCTTTTTTACATCGCCACATATAATCGTGTTGGATTTATTGGTATTGGACCACGAAAGGACACTTAAAGGCAAAATTATCATGACATTAAAAATTTTCAAATTTTCTTTAATGGATGATTGAATCGTACTAAAAAGCTGAATTTATTTCCACTTCTACTTCAAAAAGGTGCTGCAATTCATCGTAAGTTGGCATTTATAAAAACGAAATTCTAAAAACTTTGACATAATGGTTAGAATGCAAACATTAATCATTTTGACGTGGTCTGATGTTATGTTCTAATGGAAATACATGAGGAAAATAATTTAAATTTGCCAAAATAAAGTTTTCCATGGAACCCTTCCTGCAAATTTCCAAAACACGTCGCTTGATACTAATCTTGTTTATTTGGTGGAGCATCTTCAATAAAAATTTGACGCCTATAATTTATTGACGGTAATTTAGAAAATTGAGTGCAAAGTGTAATTATTTCCTTATGTGATTTTGTAAATAGTTGTTCATAGCCTCATTCACCGTGTTGGCTTCAACTGAACCAGAATTGATATTGTATTGATAAAACGATATTTTCAGAGTGCATATCTAAAAAATTATTTAATTTAAGATCTTAAACTTTGGCTCGAGCTAACTTTATGGTAAATTTCTACTAACCGCACATTTTTGAGAATACGTTTTGCTCTGTAGTATTAGTAAAATAATTAAATTAGGTATATTTTAAATTTCCTCTGCAAAGCTTTTATTTTAACACTGTTTACTTAATCCAAAAATTCATTAAGACAATTAATACTCTTACGATCCAAATAAATTATATAACATCTTTAAATGCCCACTTTAGTACAACATATTTACTAACAAGAATTAAAATATGGACAATTTTAAACTTTACTTATTCTCAAATTCTCAATAAGCTAAAAAATTATCTGTCTTTTTAACATAAAATTATAATTGAATATAAGATATATCGCCCATTCAAGTCGCAAATACTTTTCAAGATGGAAGTGATAGTATTGGATGAGTTTTACTCAAGGACCAAATTTCAATATTTTGCTGCTTGACTAACGATCTTTCCAAAAAACTTAAAGCTGACTACGCTGAAAACACAAACAAAATAAGTGGTTTTGAATTTTTGCCTTTAATGTTAATATTAATAAAATGGAATTCGTTTCTATTTTAATCTGCAATTGGCAATAATCTTGCATAATATGTATATATATATATGTATTGGTTCTTCTGAAAGTTCGCCTTCAGATGAATTTTTTTTCAATTTAAACAAGAATCACAAAACCGTTCTGACAGCAGTAAAAGGCATTTGAGTATTTTGAATTTAAATGGATTTCTTTAATAAAACATGCTAATTTAAGTTTTTAATTACACTAATATTCATGAATTTGGTTGATTTGTACGCCCAGATTTTAATCAACTGATCATTATAGATGACAAGTGAGACAATTTTAGTATATACTTCTTCCATTAACCAATGTACCAGAAAGGTCGCAATAATTAACATTATTTCAATATATCCTAGTTTCATTAATCATCATTTCGCCATATTTGAACGTTAACCTTCCGCTAAAAATGGTGTATTAAAGGGCCACAATTGCACTAAAGGTTACTTTGGAGGATAACCAAGTCATTTTCCATTGTTGATAAAAAAATTTCTGTTTTTTTATATACTTGAGAAGTGAAAAATATTAATCATTTTTCTCATAAACAAACATTTTTTCTTAATGAACTAAAACCTTTCGTTATTAGCGATGTGCGCGTAAAAAATATCCTTTGATTAGTTATTTTTTCAAGACGAAATAAACAAAAAGGCGTTTGCAGTCTGCTTGGTTCTAAAGTTCGTGCATTCAATAACTGTTAATGGGAAAAATTACGTGCTTACTTTTTTCCACTGGCGTGAACTAATGAATTTTTAGTCTAACCCACTGTCAGCGTGAGAAGACTCAAGTTAACGAAAAATTCAATTCAATCCACTTATCTCAGCTACTTAAGTGCTTTATTGTCAGTTGCAAATAACTTCCGGACTACATTTGGAGGCCTGTGAATAGATGAAAAACTGGGAATTATGCAATGGATTTGGCCGATCAATGGGACATTTTTTTAGATTTTGTTCGCAAAATTGCTTATATCACTCTTAAATAGAACTAAGTTAAAAATCAAATACAAATATCATATTCTCTGCTTTAAAATACCTGAGTTAAAATTATTACCTTAGAAATTCTGCCTTCTTTGAATAAAATCATTTTCAGCTAAAGTAGAAAGCATCAACGTTGTTATGTTCAGACATTCTAGATTGTATCAGTTAGATCTCTTGCGAGAACGTGGACAACCTAATCCTTCCATAATGCAAATACTGTAGAACTTTTAATAATTTGGACAAATTTTCTCAATCTCTACAACACCCACTTGCCGCTAAACTCTCATACCAAATCCAACTCACAAAAGGTTGCAATAACTAAGGCTTAATATTTCTATATTTTGACTAAATGATTAAAACTATACATTTTTAGAAATGTTAGAAATGTGAGGATAGTCGCAAATAAAACTCTGTGGCACAATAATAATTATAATGGCGCACTTGTAAGATCATTAACTTTCAAATCCTTAGCTTCTATTGATGTAAATCACATAGATTGAAATAAAGGCATTAAATAACAAGACCAATGTATCCAATTATTCTATTTTAACTTAAAACAAAGTGGAATACAAGTGAGGAAAACTTGAAATTCGTATGAATCTACAGCTCAAGTTTTCATACGCTATATATGAAAGAATTTGACCGTTTTGACACAATTTCACTTAATTTTTTTCATTTGAGTGCCCAATGCTATAATGGCAAACTTTCAATTATTCACTTGGCATGAAACTTAATTAATGACTTTCGCATGTGATTAAAATTCCAATGACCAATCAAAATCATCCCCCTCCCCCCTCCCTCCCCCTCCGTCCCCTCCCCTCAGTTTCAATTATAAACTTAAAATGCCAGCAACTTTAAATATTTTGAATCGCTTTTATCACTGTAAAGGTCAGTGAGCTCTGATATTTAAATTGAATTTGGTACAATTTATCTACCCATTGCCATATAGGAAAACATAAGTAAGTTCGAGTGACAGAACCAAGCATGCAATAATTAATAAACCAATTATTATTAAGCTTTGAATAATACCGAGAAACTCAAGAAGCAGACAATTGAAACCGATCTTCTGAGCATGTGGAAAGCGCCAAGAGAATTTTAACCTTTATTAAAACGTAATCAAATCAAAACTTTCCTAATTTCAAGCGTATATTGTGACATGATGCCTCACAATTTTTGTAAGCCATTAGATAAACATTTTAAAAATATAAGCATATATATTCATATGTATATATATATATATTCAGATTACATTTTTTGATACGTGTGATAAATATTTCTGATTAATAATAATATTATGGTAGGTAGTGCATAATCTATGCAACTACAAGCTTAATTACTGGTTTAAACTTAGTCAGTGAAGCTATTTAAGTTGATTTTAAACCTTATTTAAACCTAATAAATGAGTTATATTTTAAATACTGCAAGTGTCTCCAGCCAGTTTTTGAAATGAAGGATGATTGAGTTTGCTTAAAGGCCAATAGTGCTGGCAAAAAGTAAAGAATTTACGCAAAATGACCTCATAAAAGCGTTTGTTAAATGGAAATGTAGGTAGCAGATTATCTGAAAAATATATTCCCAGAGAACATAGTTTTGCTATTATTTCCATAAATGGCAAAAAAAATGGCAGTTATTAAGTTTTTGTTTTGACATATACATTCTTTGTAACTCATTTATTCCGAGTTTTAAAAATAGTTCTAAATTTTGGCACTTATCTGCAAATTCGAAAATCCAACTTCACTCTGTGTGAACGCGCTTAGTTCTCACGCCCGCCTTCGACACTCTCCCATGACTTTCTAATTTTTGAACTCTGACTGTTTGCTGCAAGTCAATTGTGGCCATAGGTGTAAGTATTGGCTTACCAAATGTCTTTCAAATAATTAAAAGTTCATTAGAGTTTTTTGTTCCAAGATAGCAGTGTTAAATCCATAACTCCTTAACTGTAGCTATTTGTTTCGGTGCTGAATAAAATTATATTTAATATTGATTTAAGAAAAAAATTTTTTATTTACTTTAGGACATTCTATGTACCTCAACACTAACAGATTAGCTAAGATATTAGGTAGTAACTCAGGCAGCTAAGCAATAAGAATCAAAGGAAATTGCTACTCAAATTCTGATTGAAATTCCATTTATGGAGCAATTTTTCGTATTTGATTGCAAAAGTGTCTGTCAAATTCCGAAATATCCTTAAGTATCAACTGATTGTTTGAAGTGGTTGTCTTCAATTATTGTAGGCAGTTCCCAGCTTAAGTACACTTCGTTCTCCTTAATAACTTCTAACTTAAAATGCATGGGGCGTGTTGCAACGTTATGACTAAAATTGGATTGACGAAAACAAAATGCCGATTGGGAGATAAGCTTAATTTACTTAGTTCTGCTGTTTCAAAATTCCCTTTGGTATTTTTTTAAATTAATCTGGAAAATCATTTTATAATATATGGCATAAAATTGATTTAAAATTCAGCCCCAGTCGGAACTGAATTATGGGCTTTATTCACAAATATGGTTTTGCATAACTGAACGGCTGAGCAAAAATAAAAGAATTTGATAACAATAAATCAATTAGGAATGTTTTAATTGAATTAGAAAACGGTGCCTGCTATTAGTAAAAATTGTTTGGGCCTATTGCCGGAACTTCTTCTGAGATGGTTCTACTGATTGATGAAGTTAATTACAATCGGAGAGTAAATATTAGAAATGGTGTATAAATTAAACAAAACCTCATTAGCTCGGAATTCGTAAATAATAAATACTGGGTTCGATATTAAAAACTCATTAGATTACGGCTTCAAGAATTTATTATTTTATTTGTCTTTATTTGTCAAATTTATAAGTATTCTATTAGTATGAAACTTTATTAGGGATGGAGATTATAAATAAAATTTTCGGGTAAAATTGTGTGAATTTATTGTGCGCATAATATCAAATGAACCATTTACACGGTTAGACATCATTTATTTATACTATTTATTGAAATAGATAGTAGAAAAAGTGGAAGCACATCAGATTCCAACCTGGGAACTCAGTTAATGCATATAACAGCAATAATAATTAAATCATTATAATCCTATTTTTTTATCGTGGGAAATTAAATAATATCAGGTGACCACAGTTTCATCTGGATTAATTAATAATACTTCAATTCATATTTTATGATTCGATTGTTAGAAAAATAAAATTAATTGAAATTTTATTGCTTCAAATTCCAAAGCTCAAATTCCCTAATTCGGTGGAAGATAAATGGTCATTCATTGCCTACAGTTTTTATTGGCTAATTACTTAATTAGTATGGGTGGTCTGCCCAGGTCGAATAATTACTTCCTTCAAAGGATGCGAATCCGTTTGAATGATCGCGTTGGAGGTAATTATTTCATATTAAATCATTAATTAATCTTTATATAATTTTTTTCAATTCAGGTTTATGAACAATATTTGTTCAACCGGTTTGCTCGAAGAAAATATTAATAGAATCCTGACAAAGATATTGCATAA
Source organism: Hymenolepis microstoma (assembly GCA_000469805.3). NCBI lineage: Eukaryota > Metazoa > Platyhelminthes > Cestoda > Cyclophyllidea > Hymenolepididae > Hymenolepis > Hymenolepis microstoma. Next base: position 28,577,375 of record LR215989.1, read on the forward strand.
AAAATAACTCCAGCCAGTCAGAAATGGTTTTAAACATTAAGAAATTGCATCTCCAAAGGATTTAAAATCGACAATTATGGTAATTACAGTAAAACTGAAACCATACGTTCCCTTAGGATATAAGCGTACGTGATTACAAGGATTTATTTTTGCCTGCGTTAGAATAGAGGATGAAGCACCTCTCTGTAAACTGAGAGGATATCAATTTTGGTGCTTCCTATTTCTTGTAACCATTAAAGTTTCAGTCTGTTTTGCATTTTTAAAAGCTTAAAATTAGTAACTGCAGTGGAGACGGAGAGAGTTTTTCCAAACCATCTATGGCAAAGCATTAAATTTCAAATTGCATCCAGTTGGCGCTAAGGCAGGAAAAGTAAAGGAAAACACGCAGAGTAATAATGAAATAATAATACTCATTTTCATTATATACCATGATGAGGACGCAAATGAGGAAACATGAAATGAACTTAACCCCTTATTTTAATTGCCCCACTTTTAATTACACACTTCTAGGATGTACTTTCGTACCCAGCTTAAGTTGTATTAAAAAGGTTTGACGAAAATGCATTAAATACTCACTTGGAAGTTTTATGCTCTATCACATAAGATTAGCTAAATAAGTGAAAGCTTAAAATCGGCTTTTGAATTCAATTTATTAAAGTGAGCTAAATTATTTACGAAACTAATTGACAGGGTAAATTTATTTCGATTCTATTTTATGGTTTTATATCTCCTTTCTTTTCATTATTTTTACATAGCAGTCTTACACGTATTTAAATAACTTATTATAAATATAACTAAATTATTAAAAATTCTCTTTTTTCTAGAAGACGGATAAACATTAAATTTTACTTCTTAGCACAATTCAAACACGAATCTTGGCTTATTCATATTAATACCAACAGAGTTACAGGCATAGAATATCTTTAGCAAATCCAATGGACAAACACTTTAAATTTTATCGCCTTAAGATATTTATCAAAATTAGGTAACCTTTTGAATTCATTTTCGGTTTCGTTATTTTTACCTACACGCACACGGCTTGAAGTGAATCATGTTCTTTATGTTGTCTTACTGTATTGAAAAGGAAAACAGAAGACTTGCAGCTCAAACGAATAATCTGCACAAAATAAAGAAAATTATACGAGTTTGAAGTAGATGATAAATGGCTGGCCGCCTGTCTAGTCAAGAAACACAGTGACTGTTCTTCCATCAGTAGTCTTGCATACCCAGGTGTGTGAGCGTGAGAATCTAATCGAATCGGTGACCCAATGAATGAGAGATGAGAATGACGAGTTTCTCTCCCCTGTTTAACGAAATTATTCCATTTGACTTACAACGACAATTACTATTACAATTAACCTCATCCCTCAAGATTCATGCTTAACTACCTAATAGGTATTTCTCTTACATTGCTCTCTAAGGTGTAGAAATCAACCATTTTTAAGAGTGCGTCAATATTGATTGTTGAACAACAAAAACAATAGATGTGCGTTTAAAATGTAGTTATACCTCAATGCAATATTACAAATTCTGGTGTTTTAAGTCAATCGCTGTTCTATTTGATTTAACAGCTTGCTTGCCAATAGTCACACACCAACCTAACCAATGGAAAATATGGCATATCATACTTTTCCTTAGCTCATTTTTTGAAATAGTTGCTTGAAAACCTCCTCTTCAATATGTCGGCCATTCTAGTTGGATTTCATTCTTCCACAAATCCTAAAATGTACTTTTAGAAAAGCATTCAAATAAGCAACAAATTTCCGGCTTTTAGTTTCTATTGTTTGTTGTAGTAAATTCCATTCTTTCGGACTAATTTTCATCTGCTTTTGAAATAATTTTTTGTCAAAATAGACGAAATATTTTTTGCATTTTTGAGCGTCTTTGACATACATATATATGTCAATTCTATATAGTTACTCTGAAAAGTGTGGAAAAGTGATAAAATTAAACAGAAACAGAAGGTGCTTATGTTATGACTTTAAAGGTGCTCAATAAACAAAATGAAATCAAGTTAAATTTTTGAAAGTAATCGAAACATGACATGCGACAAATATGAGCGCCATATTTTGCCCAAACTAAATTAATGTGACTTGTAGTATAAAATTGCCGTTAGGTAATGAAGACAGAATATGTAGGTGTTTTTATTTGCCAATGTACATCTACTTCTAGCTTTCAATGCATTTATCAGGATAGTGTAAATGAATTGGAAATTGATTATCCTCGAAGCAAAAAGTTTTAAGGTAAATCATCACTTATTTAAAAGTCGGTTCACACCTAATTTTCTTAGTAAAATATTAACAGTCCTCTTTTTTCTAAAATTTTAATTTGAAAATTAATTTTAGACTATTTTTTTCACATTCAATATATTTAAGTTAACAAAAATCCTTAGCATAAACATGCCATAATAGACACAAAATTATTAGCAATCTTTCGCAAAACAATAATATTTTCAATCCCTCTAAGTGGATCTTATTTCGATTTCTTCGAACATTTGAATTTTAAAATTGGAATTAACTTATTCAATTTCCTTCATTTTGGAATAAAATAGTGCTGAAGACCTATCTTTTTTCAAATACTCACGCAATTTCAAATAAAATAAAGCATTTGAAAGTTATTTGCACTTGTTAACTTTTGTAATCTGATTAATCTCCCAAACATCCTTGAATCCTTGAACCAAAAAATTACCTTTAATGCATGACAACCACCAAAAAATTTAGAACGTTTTAGCAAATATATCAATTTATGATGTAGTTAAGTCACATATGGTCGGATAAGTCTCTGCTAAAACAATTTTCAGTTCGGAAGGCACCGTTTGGGGCTCTAGGATGTAAAAAATTACGAAGATGCCTATACACTTTATTAACAAATTGATTATTCTGGCCATTGACATTAGGCAGAGAGTGTAAAGGGGGGGTAGTTCGATCACGACAGAAGACCTCAAATTTAGAAAGAGAGAAATGGGTGACAATTCTGAATACAATACTTTTTGATACTTTCTGATTAGCAAATATCTAACGAAGGCTGACAATAACGTTACCGGTCGTTGTAGATTTAATGGATATATCCTCAAGTCACTTCAAAAATTCAACCAGAATTTAGTGTGAGATATGAGACGAAGGAATGCTAGTTTAAAAGAACGTGAGATCCCTTCGGCACTGCTCTAATTTAGGGGTAGGTAGCTTTAATAGGACATGTTTTCTTGGAACGCTTTCATCTTTCATCTACCGTACCCAATCGCCTGGAAGGAAACAAGTGGTTTGATTGCAACGATCAACACCTTTTAGAGCTGTAATCTTCGTGGATCAATCATGAGTTATGGCAGAGACATTAGTGGGACAACCTCTCTAACGTCCTATTGGGCATAATGTTTGGAAGTTGGGATTGATTGTTCCTTGGCTATGGTAGGGCTCGTATACAAATCGTGTTGGAATGACTTTGACCATGGAGGAGTCCATAGAGTGTATGGTACCCGTCACTTCCACACTATCCTTGAATAGTTGATGGAACTTTGTATCAGGATTGGCCGTCTAGGCTAAAATTTTAGAGGAGAGCGCCTTATTAGAAATTAGGAAACCTTGAGATTGTGCAGAATTGTTAGAAGAATTTACAGAAACTAGAATAGTTGGCGTTTTTGAATAATCAAGAGTAAAAAAGCTTCACTTCAACTGATCAGCTCTGAAACATTTTGTAAAGAATTGAGCCAACCAATATTTACAACAAAAACTGAAGACATATTGTTTTCGGGCTTGTAAAATCACGGGAGGTGATCAATAATACCTGATTATTCTCCCAAGATAGCTAAAAATCCCAGAAAACAATAATAATACTTAATTTTCCTAATAATAATAGAATATCAATATGCCGAAATTCTGAAAGGCGATGCCACTGCGATTTGGCACATTTTAACAAATTTCTCAATTATTGGCAATGAATTATTAATCTATTTTTCTTTATATAAAATTGTTCATTTTTGCTCAATGGTGATATTCACTCTTTGCCTGTAAAAAAATAACACTTCATGAAAATTTTTTATTGGACTGCTACACTAATAAGCCTTGACTTATGCCCTGTAGCAAAATCACCAAGTTTGGAATAGTTCTCAGGATTAGCCAATCAATGAAGAAAACAGACGTATTACGAGGAACGCGTTTATTTGGGTTGTGTATATGTTGGGTTTTGTGTGTGATAACATGGAGTAAAGTCATTATATAGAGGTTGGGCATGATTACACAGCAATGATCTTTGCACTCGTGACCTCATTTGCTCCTTGGCGTGATTTGTTTTACGCTTGCAGCGTTCCAGAATGTTCGAGCAGGCAAGCGCTTCTTTGCTTCAGCCATGCTACCGTTGTGTTCCCCAAAAAACCTAAATGATTTTCAACTTGGGGTGGCATACGAACATCACAACGAAATGAAGTAAACTTATTACATACAGCAGATAATTTTTTGTCATTTTCGAACTCCTCTTTTTCACAAATAATTTAATTAATTAGCAATTATCACAATGATTGGGGTATGAGCTTTCAATTAATATTTATATAAGTAATAAAAGGGAAAATTAATATCTTCTTGGTCATTATATTTTAATTTAAAATGCAATAGTCATCGTCCTCTTTGAATATGATTTATTGGTATTGTCATTTCTCAAACCCCGTGTCTGTAACAGAAGTTAGTTATCATTCCACGCTAGAGAAAGTATTGAGGCTTTTTAATGAGGTGCACTATTTCAACCATAATGAAAGTTAATACGAAAGAATGAAAATGTAGGAATAGGCTCCGTATGTGTGCTGTCGTTGTGGGAACGCGAATTTCGTTAATGTGGAAGTAACCATAATGGGAAGTAAAATAAGATTGGGAACAAATGAAAGCTCGAAATAGACGTAGGCAACGTTTGCGTAGATTTATAGTTTTGGGGAAAAGCTCAATCGGACCACATACTACAATATACTGGTCCATAGATATGCTCGTTCTCTCTATAATTCGATCTCCGCTGACTGCGTCTTGATAATACTCAACAATGTCGCTTATTCTTCTCTCCTGATTCCGTTTCCTACTTCTGCGTCATCGCCTATCTCATTGCCCATCATTTGTTCAGTATATACATGGTCCAAATTATCTCCTGCCCTCCAAACTCGGAAAATTTCGCTGGAACCTGCAAGCCTTGGGTAGATCAATCATTTCGCTTGGGGATTTCTAAGCCTACATGGGCCTTAATCTTAAAACACTTTTACAGAATTAGAGTTGCTTTAGCATCAATCCGATTGCATAGGCAACCAACTTGTGTGTGAGTTAAGCCCCAGAATTCTACATGTTCTTTTAAATTAGATACGAAGGCGACACAGTGTTAATTTCTTAGGTCAGGTGCTCATTGGTACATGATCTTTTCACCTGACCAAGCCAAGTTTTGGAACCACCTCTCTTCATGCATGTGAAAAGTTCTTGAAGAAAATTTAAGAGATGCATTACTTACAATCCGCAGTTATAGAACAAAAAAATTTGAGGCATAAGAAACCACTACAGTCGCGTGGTTACGTTTCTTTCTGTACACTTCCTAAAGGTTTGATATCTGAGCACTAAGCTATGGAGTATTGACTGGATAAGCCCTCTTATTTGCTTAAGAATTGCGGAGATTTTAGATTTTCACCAAGCTTAAATTTAAAATTCCATTCTTATGATCCGATTAGTGTCCACGATAACTGGAACTTATTGATCACTTGTCACACCACCAATAATTGAAATAAAATAGAATTAACGTAGATTATACTGACATTTTGGGGTGTCAGAGATGAGATAAACCGAATCAAAATTTCTCAGACCTCAGTAATCCAATCACACTCTGAATCCTAAATGTAAATAAAGCATGTCTTTCAGATTCCTAGACTTCCCTCTTTACGTTAATTCAGTCCTGTCTCCGGTAATATTTTGGACACATATCTTAAAGCAATTTTGGTCGTTCCGCCACAATTAAAAATTATGAAATATTTTGCCTCACTGTGGGTTATAATAATATTCAAATTACCAGTTCTATTTTACCCATTGTTTACCCTTTCAGTTAACTCTTTCTTACTCAATTGGTTGGCTGGAATATTTTAAAATTAATTTCCACATTGCCCTGAAATATTTTTCACCTCCATGACTGATCACCCATCTCAATCGCCAAAATTCGAAAATTGGCTATTATTTCATAGGCAGTGATATCTACCCTCTTGAAAGCAAGAACTTGTAGGCGCTGCGTTGTGAGCAGACCAGTACAGCACAGCCTGTTGGGTAACTACGAAATATTCCTGCATATTCACCTAAAAGCACTCCCATAACTTTATATCAGATTGTGATAGCAATTCACTGTCATAAATAATTGATTATATACCAATTTCTAACTTCTATGATTTCGTGCCACCACAAATAAACGATAACTAATAAATTCCAAGTATGCACATCCCACCTTTACGATAGTTATTTAATTAATAATATACGAAAATTATTGTAAGTGCTTAATCTCTCAGTTGCAAAAAATGTGGTTTTTTGCTGGGGGTGGATTTTTAGGGGACTATGTTTCTTATTTTAGGCAACAAAATACAGAAATTAGCCCAACATAAGTGTTACGTCAATACATATTCAGTTCTATCATATTTTTAGGGTAGGATTTGTCAATAGTGATTGCATTGGTGGTAAACTATATTATTCAGATGTGAAATTTCATAAATTTTGTGAACTTGAGGGTATTTTAGAGCAATACATTAACGCGGCAAAGACAGTTTGCATTTTATCCTCCAGCTTCCCCTGCCTATTTCATTAAATGAACTAAATAGAACAGAACGCTGTTAAAACGATGCATTCTTAAGTTATTTTCTACATCGGTTTAGATCCGCAAAGTTGGCCAATTCCTTTGATTGACATACACTAGGGACCACGGCTAACAGACAACGGCAACATTACGCTGTTCCCAGAAGACCGAGTAACGAGTGTTGGGTGGAGACTAAATTCTTTCATGCATAAAAACGCAGTCAAAACTTTGGGCATGAGAAGTGAAGGGAGGGATGTGTATGTATGCAAAAATGGACTCTATTTATTCAGGCAAAGATAGACAACGCCTTTTTTGGCTGCAGCTTTCGATACTAAGGGGATTTTTGAAAGGATCATAATGACAGTGAGGAAAGCTGACGATTTTTAGGTTTTTCTTTTATTTACCTTAGTTTATTCATAATTATTTTAGGATAATTGGAATACTTAAATATAATTGATGATTGAAAGTTTTGAATGGGACATAAGAGAAGATCACAAATGAAATGGGTTATATTTGAAAGTATAAATACTTTTAGGTGATCATCCGCTGCCTCTTAATCAACTCAATTATGACACAGTGAGCTTAAGTTCCACACAATAGTTTTGACATGCTTGCATTTGTTCTATTATCGTCTTTCACTTATCGATTTATGTTTACTTTAGTTCCTTCCTTTCATAATTGTTTAAGGGATTAATCCCACAGCCTTTTAGCGGTTTATTGATTTCCTTTGTTACCCAATAGCTGTCCTTTAAGTCCAACGTCCAATCTTCCACTACTTCCACCTTCCCCTCCCCTCCCCCCCCCTCGCCCTTGAATACTAGTAAAAACTGTGTTGTTTATATCTTGTAGTGCGTTTTGCAGCATGTAGAAGATTGTGATGACAGAGCCATTCATCAGGTCATTATAGACTCAGAATCTCGGGTGATGAACTGAATGATAAGGTAGATCGACTGACCGTGAGCAAATATAGAAATACCCACCATAAAGTAAACAAGACGAGTTTTGTGCTTTAGAAAACACAGCTGAACATTTTAACGAAATGACTAAAATGAACAACACTAATAAGTAGGTTGTTTTCTCTGTGTTATAGAATTTATTTACCAATTAATGATATATATAATTTTTGACCAAATGACGTAAATTAATTTGCATCAAATGAGCCTATGCTGTAGAGGATATTTCCATATTGGATAGGAGACTCTGACAAACTTTGTGGCTAAACTATTAGCTTCCAAAACATTTTACTGACATCAAACAGAGAAGCGTTCATATAGGCTGTAAATGAAATAGGTCAACTTCAAAGTATTTATTTAATTCAATAGGACACGAGCAAATTCAACATAATAATAACTAGGGAAATATTCGCTGTCATTTAAGTATAGAGGAAACAATTCTCCTTTAGACGGTTAGTTCCATTAGAATCTTTCTTTTCAGGTTTCAATCATACAACTATTTACAATTAGTGGGTTAGTCTAATGATTACCACATTCAATGTCTTCCACTGGTGTGCCGGTACTACTCCGGTAATATAGACTCCACAATTAGCTAAAAATAAATGTCTGTTAAATTAGTATTAATTACACTTGCGACAAGACTTCTTAAACTCCTGAGGCCACTCTGCAGGTAAAATATTATATTATGCCAACTCGTAGGGAATTTTTTGAAAGCAACACTCTGAAATGATCTTCAGCTGTTTTAATTGGCAGAAATATGCCAAGTTATCGTCAAACTAAGTAGTTTTACATACCAATTTGCCAATCAAATATCATTAGAACCGCTAAAAAGTCAATCGAAGTTGTTTTACCCAATTCTACGCCACAGTTTCCATGTGGATCTTGGGGATGAGTTAAAAGATATAGATTAGTGATTAGATGCGACTCAAGTTTCGTTTAGAACTTCATGCAATTTCTGCTCTCATGTTTCTCTATAGAAAACAACTAAGCACTTTTTATAATTACAATTTATATTTAGAAAGGACAAGCACAGTTTGACGAAAAGTTTATCCAAAACAGAGGGTGATTGACGGTTGGATGAATAAAAAGTCAGCGAGCTGCAGAGCCTCCCCTTCCCTCGGAATACCAACCCTCAAAATTGGTGAGGCGCAGTGTCGATTCTATTCAATCACCAAGTATTTTTAAGGTAAAGCACTTTTCATAAGATTAGTAGTATGTTATCGCTACTTTAGACGTAGTTTAGATAATTTTCGGGCTTTATTATACTTGGGAACTATTGTGGACGAGAGTTAGACCTGTCCACAGCCGGTCGGATATGAAACAAGGTTCCTGAAATTATGTTAACTTTTTAATAAGTATAAGAACAAAAATAAACTGTAGAACCATTTGATTTGATCCATATTGAACGATTTAAAATTTCTTAAATGAAATAATATATATATTGGTGAAAGAAAATAGAAGGATATTTAAGGAAAAATAAAAGGGTAGTCGCTAGTCTTATCTAAAATTTTGTCATTATTCTATGAATTTCCAAGTTCAGATAATTTTAATATTACAAACGTTACATAATTTCTAATAATCGTATTTAAATCAAAGAATGATTAAATTTTAGACAGTACTTAACCAATTAAATGTAATAAACGACTTAAAATTGAATTATTTTAATTAGCTTAAAATCATATACAAAATTTATTTTTTAGATAGTTAGACCCTGCAATTTTACCGCTAATTCTTTAATAAATATTGGACTCTTATTTTGAACATATATTTGTTATACTGACTCAATAATTCTTAATACCCCAAACAGGCAAATAGTCACAATTTTAAAGAATCTGAAAAGGTCAAAACTGGATTAATTTGAATACACTTAAATAAATCTGCTATTGAAGTATGTATAATTATCTATTCAAAAGGTGCATTTTTTAACTAGCAACTTAAACTTGAATATACCTCCTTGAGATATTTCCATTGTGGAAATATGCATTTTATATATTTTTATGTAAACCAATTACACACTAACTTTGATCTCGATTTTATTAATTACAATTTCAGTTTTAGATGTCCGCTGAGGCAGTTAAAGTTGCTGTTAGATGCAGGCCACTAAATAATCGTGAAAAGTTTTTGAATTGTAAAGATGTGATCAGTATTATCCCTCATCGCGGACAGTGTTCAATCTCAAACCCTTCACGAGATAAAGACCCGCCAAAGACATTCTTTTTCGATGGAGCCTTTGATTTGAATTCCACTACTGAACAAATTTATGCAGATATCGTTTATCCTCTCGTCGAGGGTGTTACAGAAGGATATAATAGTACAATCTTTGCTTATGGTCAAACAGGTTCGGGCAAAACATTCACTATGCAAGGAGTACCGGGTGATTTACCAAATAAAGGAATTATTTCTAGGTAATCTTGAGCTCATTTTATTATTCTGTGTCTTACTTACAACCTTATTTTGACTTTATTGCGTATTTAGGTCATTTGAACATCTATTTGAAACAATTGCAACTAGTTCTGATGTAAAGTATCTTGTTCGTGTATCGTTCTTGGAAATTTACAATGAGGAATTGCGAGACCTTCTCGAAAAAGAATCAAGAGTTAAATGTGAACTTAAGGAGCATCCCGAGAAGGGAGTTTTTGTGATGGGTCTTTCGATGCATAAAGTGAAATGTGTCGAAGATTGCAAGGTAACGTTTAATATTCTATATTTTAAATATTTTTAACTAGGTTATTATGGAGCAAGGTTTAAAAAATCGGCATGTTGGGTCCACACTAATGAACACAGATAGCAGTCGATCACATTCAATCTTCACTGTCTATCTCGAAATGGTTAGTACCGATGAATCGACTGGAATTGAGCATCTAAAGGCTGGGAAATTAAATCTGGTTGATTTAGCTGGTTCAGAAAGACAGTCTAAAAGTGGGGCCACTGGAGACCGGTTTAAGGAGGCTACTAAAATCAATCTCAGTCTATCTGCTCTTGGAAATGTCATTTCGGCTCTTGTCGATGCTAATGCACGACATGTTCCTTACCGAGATAGCAAGCTCACTCGACTGCTTCAGGTATTTTATTTCTTGTTCGGCCAATATTTGATTCCATTAAGAATTCACTGGGTGGCAACACAAAAACTCTTATAATAGCTTGCCTCTCACCAGCAGACAACAACTACGATGAAACTTTAAGCACTTTACGCTATGCTAATCGAGCAAAGAACATTAAAAATAGGCCTATTATTAATGAAGATCCTAAGGATGCTCTTCTTAGACAATATCAAGAAGAGATCACTCGCTTAAAGGCTATTTTAAATGGCAAGGTAGAGCCAAATGAATCTATTCAGCCATCTCTTATGGAAACAGATGAGTTTATTCGCGAAAAACGGAAGATTGAGGAGGTAAGTCAACAAATTATTACAAATGTTTAATTAATCTATTCATTACTAAAAGTATTATTTTCTTTCAAAGGATTATGAGCGGAGGCTGTGGGAGAAGGAGGCACAGTATATGAAGGAGGTAGCTAATAGGGCAAAATTGGAGGAGGACATTTTGAAATTAAAAGACCGTCTGGACAAAAAGCTAAAGAGACTGGAAGAGAAGTATAGAGGGAGGTCTTTATCGATTGGAGGTGGGTTGTTACTTCTAAGATGCACTAATTAAGTTTAAGTAAAGTATTCAACATATTACTTTTTCTTTAATGGTTTTTTTTTCATCAGCCGAGCGGAAAATTTTGTGCTGTTGTTAGTTAGAATGTTATAAAAATTTAAGATCTTATTTTACATAATACTATTGTTTGCTTATTTGATTGAAAATGACTACTGAAAGTGGAATTAAAGTAATGGAAAATTATGTACACCTTCCAAGATAACCTTTTACGTAGGAAGTAATGATAAAATAAATGATTATTTCGTTATCTCAAAGTACAGATTTCTAAGAAGTTTGAGGTGGTTAGGCTCCTTACCCTTTTAGTTATTATGGTTGTAAGGGACTTCAGAAAGGATATTTCGGTTATAGATGGTTTCTTGATGTGATTTAATAACGGTCACATCGGTTCTCGAGCAATGAATTGTGTCTTCTTGTTTTTTCATTGTCACATTGTCGTATAATAAATTTGATTCGTTTAAGAATTCGGGCGGCGGCTCTTCTCAAATGAGATTGAATAAGTCGATATTTAGAGCAGAGCTAGATAAGTAAAGCTGACTCTATCTTGCGCAAACATTTTGTAGATGAAGATACTAATGATCTCGATGGCGGGATTTGCGATGGCAGTTTGAGCTCTAGAACCTACAGTCTATCTGACTCCATGGTGGAATTGCCTGCATATCTTCATGATTCCATGACTCAGGATAATTATAAACCGTCCCGAGAAGAGCTTCTTCAAAAGTAGGTTTTATTACTATTTAAAATGTACTTTTATTATTGACTTTTACCTGGCTGGCAAATATCTTGTGAATAATGCTTAGATTTTCTCCTTCTTTAAGTTGTATAATATAAATATAATGCTGCTTTTATATGACTGACGTTACTCACAACTGATGAGACGTCGACAGAGCATCCACAGACAAAATAAAAATTACTTACTGAAGTATAGCTGCGCGTGGGACTTTGAATTTACTCCATTGTTTTGTTACCTGCTTAGCCAATAACAGGGAAATAGCGAAGCTTTTTTCAAGGTTACAGTAAAAATGGTCGTCATTATAACTTACTTTCCGCTGAACTTCAAAGAATTTAAATAATATTGTGCTTTAATCGATATCCACGTCGGAAATACTTTGAACTTCCGTTAGTTTGGTTATCGCATTTTTTCCCACCGGAAAGTGATATCAAACTCCTTTCATTGTTCCATTTTTAGATGCTGGTATTGTTGGAGCGTTAAGTCAGTTTTATTATGTGTAATATTTACTTTGATATCCGCTCTCATATGTACGGGTGGGGCGAACGTTTCCTTACTCTCCTGCATTGTTTCATTCTAGCTTTTACTCATCATTACTCTAAAATTATTCCGATCACAGCCTTACTACAGTCAAGAATTTGAAAATTCGCTCTTAAAGTTAGGCGAAATTCGTTGAATTCTGTACAAAACAATGAGAGTGGGAAGATTACTGGTAATTCTTCTCATCTGAAACTTTTACGATTGACTTTTGTCTATTGTTACCAACTTAATTTGGAAACATGCATATATTTTTTGCATCTTTCATCGAGAATGTATCATTCATTGAAAGCACTGAAAGTAGCAATTGTTGCTTGAAGCTAAGAAAAAATTTTGTTGCATTGAATAGGGCATTTCTTGTGTATGTATACTATTACGAAGAGTATTGGCTGTAGACTAAAGCTCAAAGAGACAAAACCACTTTAATTAAATTGAATTCCACCTAAAATTGGATATTTTAAGCCACTTTGCTTCTCTGGCCCAAAAGAATATAGAATGAATGAAAATTCCAACTTAATAAATTGAGTTAATGCGCCCGATTTTTTACTTTTTTACCTTTATCCACTTTCTTCCCAGCCATCTATACATACTCACCGGAATAAATAGTTACGCACGGTCCTTCTGTATATTGCCGTCCACCTTGCAGGTATGAAATCATTTTATCTACCAATCACTTAGCATATATAGATTTATAATGAATACGTCAACGTTACTATGGTTTTCTCATGAGAGATTCTCCCTTACATTGTCTATGCTCTAATGTTTCAATTGTTCCACTTTCTGGACAAGTACATTTAGTAGAAGCATTACTTCATTGCCAAAGAACGTATTTAAGTGCGATGTCTTCACAATGTATGACATTTGACAGGATAAAATAGTCTAAATTTCAATGGTTTCTTTGTTCGTAGTTTACTTAAACTAATGAAATGCTTTACCTTTCGATCGTGTCATTATTTATCAGCAATCAAGTTTATTTCCCATTAGTATGTTGGCAGTATAAGGACATTTTTCAGTTCCTTGGAAAGGAATCTTGACAGTTCTGAACAAGGGGAAAGTTAGTGGCTGTAGAGAAGAATTCCTACCACAAACTCCATTCTCCTAAAGCTTATGCAAAGTTATGTTTAAAAGATTTTTATTCATGCCCTTTGAAATCATTTGATTTGCCTCAAGTGCAATATTCGTTAATTATGTAAACCTGTTTATTTTGAAACACTAATTTCTCAATTTTTCGTCGCATAAGCACATTCTGATTAGCTTTAAGAGCAGGAATAAAATTGTTTTGCCAGATACAAATATTCCTGTTAGGACTGAATTTCATGGGTTAATAATAATTATATGAGGTGTAGACTACACAACTAATGGTTTCTCCCTATTTTCGAGTAGATTTGTGGAGTATCCGATGTGTAATGGAGAACTTAACAGCCTAAATATTCATTTCTGTCAGTTAGAATCAATGCTAAAAATCTCATTTTCCCTCGAGGTGGTATGAGTTGTGCCGGTGATTTAAAGGGATTTTATATATTGCTATCACACAATGATCTTATGGTGATAAGGATAATATATCTCCCGATAAGTCAACCTGTTTCCCTGCTTTTTATTCCTGAGATACGGCTTTACGGAAGAATTTTCCAAAGCAATATTATAACTTTGCAAATAATTAATTAATTCGATAACTAAAGCTTTTTCAGGTCGAAAAATAAAAATTGACATTAGCGTTCATATGAATAATAATTGAAAGCCCTAATTTTCAAAAAGTGTCACTAATGGTGCTGTCATATTTAGATACTAATTTCAAACATTTACATTATTACTCAAAATAAAGCAAAACATTTAAACAATTTTTCATAATGGAATAGGACCTAGACTCGTGAGATATCGGAGTGGTGAAGGGAGAAAGGAAACGGTTGGATAAAAAAGGATGTAAAAGCAAGGATTTTCTAAATTCTAAGGTGCATCGATTTATCCATCCACTCATTTGGATTTTGACTCCCTTTGCAGTAGTATCCTAGTGCTCCAAGACCCAATTTTCAAGATTGGACTCTTGATTTCTGAATGATTTCATCTGTGCTATTCGGAGGCTGCTTCCCAATTAATCTCAAGGCGTGATTGGTTAAACAATTTTTAATGCATTTTTATTTTTTGTATAGCCAAGAGGGCTTAATTTCCTTACATTTAATCAAAATACCAGCAAGATACACTTGATGAGCATGCAACGAATACAGGAGTAGCATTTTGCGTCAATTTGAAATATTTGTCTAAGGAGATGATTGTGTTGTAGAATGTAAAAAGTCACATGCGATCTATATTTTAAACCACTTCCATTTGCAGCTTTTTGTCAACCAAGGAATTTCGTTGATCGGTTTAGTTGCTGGTAAGTTTAATTCTCTGTTGCAGTTTTACCGATAATGCGAGTCATTTCAGACAATTAAATTATTACAATTCTGTTGAATGTCATACGAAAGCTCATTTGTGTACTCACTTCCTCTCGAAGCATAAATAGTGAAGTGCTTGAAAGGTTCCTTGGACAAGATTCGAATACAGGTAATATGTCGTTCAGCCATACAGCTCCTTGATAGCAGTCAGTTGATTTTAAAATAAATATTCAAATTTTTAGTAAGTAAGACATCGCTAATCGAACCAAGAAAAATAGCTTAGCCCAGTCCACTCCCAAGACGCTAATGAGATTAATTATTTCCAATTATAGCAATACAATATCTCTGCTTGTCAATCTTAATAATTTCTGTACTACTTCAGATCATTTAAAACATGCTTTGTTTATTTGACTTTTTGAACAAGGAGACACTAAAATTTACCCATGATTAACAGTTCTCTGTGCACTGAACACATTGGATCATATTTTATACACCTCGTGATCCTATTTTCAAGCTTTCTCATATTCTAGACTTCACTTGCTGGAAGCGGATATGTTGGGTGGAGAGGAGGCGAACAACTCTGAGGTTCGAGAGCGTCGATCACGAAGAAGACGACATGCGGAAGAGCGTTTACGAGTTTTGGCTGAAACGAATGCCTCACTAAATGAAGGGGCTGACGATGATGGAATAATGCTCAGCATCTACGAGAGTATTTCAGATGAACTTCGACATAAATCCAAGCTCCTGGAGAGAGAAGAGCAAAAGGTGGTTATCAGTAGAATAGCATAGTTCTTAAACCAACCATGGGTTTATGATTTTGAAAATCCTCCTTAGGCTATCCGGAATAACTTATTCGCTTACTTCAATCCAGGAGTCATGTATATTTCAGCTTTAGTATACCAGATAGCACTATTTTTACATGCAATTTGCATTGGGGCAAAGTATTGGAATGATTCTGTAAGGAATGGGAAGATAAAGGAATCGAGAAGTTGAGAATGAATTTAGTTTGTCAAAAAGTCTTATTTCATTAGATTTGAATTCGGAGTATAAGGGTCTTTAATTGATGCTCACTTTCATCCCGATCTCACCCTGGGTTTCTAAGTAAATTCCATAGCTTAGTGGACGGCTGATTATTCGGGAACATATTTGAACGTACTAATATTTCAAATAGAAACGCTCAGTGCACAAGTGTACAATAGTGATATAAGCAAGTAAATGAGTAGTAAATATATAATCAAAAAAGTGGCCATAGTTATGTCCACAACGCTATAGG
Organism: Hymenolepis microstoma; assembly: GCA_000469805.3. Lineage (NCBI taxonomy): Eukaryota > Metazoa > Platyhelminthes > Cestoda > Cyclophyllidea > Hymenolepididae > Hymenolepis > Hymenolepis microstoma. Next base: position 28,593,682 of record LR215989.1, read on the forward strand.
AATCCTGCGAATCGGGTTACTTGACAATGAAAAACGTTCCCTCTCCCCTGTCCAAAATTGCCTAACCATAAAATTATCTGGATCAGATAATTTATTATGCTTCATAAATTAATATTTTGACAACTTTTAAAGCGCTCACTTTTGTGATTTTTTACTGTTGCTGCAAATGTGAATGAATTCTGAACGCAGATGTAATTGAACATCCTTAATTTAAGAATTAAAGCTATTACTTGATCCATCATCCTTTATGCTCATTCCTGATTTACATTCTTTACTTACAGACCAACTCACTGGAGATTGAAATTGGTGATCTACAACGAGAGTTTGAAGTTGACCGACAAGACTACCTCGAAACCATCCGCAAGCAAAACCAGCAGATAAATCTGCTGCAAGCGATTCTAGACAAGGTTCAACCCTGTATTCGAAAAGATAGCAATTATTCCAATTTGGATAAAATTAAGAAACAAGCTCGGTAAGCCTCTTTTTTCGAATTATTTGAATGTTTTGCTACTCATACTTATAAGTAGCCTATTGATGCTTCTAGATATGATGAAGAAACTAACAACTGGATAATCCCACCACTAACCACTGAGCCTACTGTGCTTCCACTTTCAGTTAATTTGAATAATCGCTCAGTTTCTTCGAGTCAAAGTCATCCTAGCACTCGAGGTTTCGAAGCTGCGAAAGAAGAGGAAATGCAGCTCTATGCAAAGTTATCAAGTCGATCTCAAAATCACATAAAATACCTCAAAAATAATAGAATGGAGAAGTTACTTTTGGACGCGGGTATTTAAGCTAATTAAGTTTGAGGATTCTATTTAAGTTTCCTTCTTCAAATTCACTGCAATTCAAGTATGATAGCGAGAGAACAGAGTCATTCATATTTAATCAATTACCATTTACGATCATCGTGCTAAATCGCTATTCTTAGGCTTAACTAATATAGTTAGTCAGTCAATAAAAGTTAAAATATATATACATACATATGTCGTTCCAAAAAATAATACCTGTTGTACTTTTCGACCAAGATTTCCTGAACAAAATCAGGCGAAATCATTTTAAAGCCTATTTTTGTCAAGTATTTCTTCCCTACTTAGTACATTTTTTATTAAGTATTCTTACAAAACATAATTAAACTACTTTTATCACGTGTCTACACCTAGTATATATTTTTCTCTTAAATGTGTAAGCCCAAGTGTGCAATTTTAAAGCTATTGTGGCTTTTGCAGACCAATCAAAAATTATTGTGCTGGGGAAGAGTCAGTATCTTTGCACTCGACCCGCATCTTCTGGCAATTGTTTATCCTTCGGATCTTCGCCTCCATCTCTTTCTGGTTCTCAAGGTTATGAAACAGTTTCTGCATGCTCTAATTGTTGTCTACTGCTATTGTGATTGACTTGTTCACTATGCGTAGTGAGTAGGAATTCGCTATATAAATTGGTTTGCCACTATAATACTACTGGAAGATAGATTCTGGATACTGATTTGAGTTTTTTAATCAAATACAACTTTGGATATAGAGCGGATTAACTGGACAATGACTATTTATCTGATTAATCAATAAGGTAGCATTGACGGGAAGTTAGTTCCAAGCACGAGTGATAAAAATTGAAAATCGGTAAATAGACAAATGAAGCAGAAAGGCTGTGGTTTTCTTTCGATTTTTGTCTACTCAATTTTGGAAAAGCAACAGTGTTGATAATTATAGAATTCATTGCTATTATAAACATTCTTTATACTAATCTTGATTCACAATGGTTAGTTGTAACATTAACGACTAAAATTTAATAAAAACCATTTATGTGAATGAAAATTTAAATGTCTTTCGAATTGATTGGGTCATTTTCAATTGTTCTACTGCTTTCCATTACTTCGAGAAAACCACATCGTGAAATAGTCATTCTGCCGGCCATTCATTTTCATCTTATGGGACTGTGAGAACACTGTTTTCAAATTAGAAGGCCAAGGGAAGAAAGTAACCAATTAATAGTGTCCATTGGTAATGGAAATTCGAGGGAGAAGGACAACTAGGGAGAGTGCAATAAAATAGTGCAATCACCGTGTCCTCAACTTTACCAGGTGAATTCTAAATTACGGGGAAAGAAGCGGGAGCAAATGGCGTTTAAGCTAATGCAAAATTTTAATTGGAGTTTTTCTAAACGAGTTAAATCAATATCCCATATGAAATTCCTATAAAATATTTTGAGGAATCTTTCAGCACTCCTACGCCATCCACCTCTTTTTTTCGATTAATAGCAGTTATAAAATTGATCGAAGTTGAAGAGACTAGTTCATTTAGTGAATTGATAATACTAAACTACTGATAATCGGATGTCCGATTTTTCATCCGACAGACTGCAAGCTTGAAACGCTGAGAACATTTATGCACATGTCATTTTGTTACGGCTTAGATTGATTTATGATTATTTTGATGAAAAATTTCAAATTTAGAATTATAATATCTAACAGTATCTGTTAACCTAGTCTATGATTTTGTCCCAGGATTAGCATTGCTGGATCCTAGTGGGAATGAGGAGTTCGTTCAGCTCTCAAACATTCTTACCTTCTAATGGTATAATCTTCCGTTACAACATGTTTTTTATTCCTTAAGAACTTATAACTAAAACATAAATCTGGAGGTTTTGGAGCAACCCTAAAACACTGAAAAATATAAGTAAAAACCTCCGATGACTTTCTCTTTGACCCAGTGGTTCAATGATCGATGTGTATGACTACAGAGGTCGCGAGGTCGATTGTAATTAGTGCGTTGATCTGTACTGCTAAAAGAGAGGGACGATTGGAAATAAATTTGACCTCAGTGCAGCTCCATGATACCTAAGCGTTATTAATAGATTTGTGAGGTCTTGATGACTTTACATATAATCGTAAGCCCTTCAACGGTGTCCGCTTTTAGATATTAATCTTACGGAAAATAGGAATAGTATAAATGCTTTTAAACAGAGCTTCTATTATCTGTTATGTCAGTGACAGTTAAAGTATGCGTTGAATAAGGCCCCAATTATTGCTTATATCTCAATTTTCTTCTTTAGCCTGTACAGATTCAAACGGGAGATTACCTTACATCTCAGATTCAAGTATTTCTCGATCCGGAAAAGACTCATATCCGAGCAATTCAAATCTCGTCAAATCACACAGGATGACCAAGCAAAATCCAACCAGGTGATACCACTTCTTCACACAGAGTACTTTAAAATTGAATTTCTTGAGCAGAACTGAAAATCGATTTCTCCTATTTTTAAATGTGTTTTGTTTAATTGCCTGTATTTGAAGTAAAATTCGATCGTCATACTGCCGTTTCGAGAAACTATATGAATTAAAAAACCAACAACGTCTTGCTTAAATAAATTAAATACCTACAAATAAGACAAATTGCTTTCATTTTTCACTACAATTTGCTGTCGATACTAAATTAGCCCTTATCTTTCTTTAGGCGTTATTCTGTACATCTGATATTTCAATTAATAAAATATCAATCGTAACAAGGAAAAACCTGATCAAATGATACCACGTGTTTCTTAAAAGAATGTGTTGTAAAATCATATTTTACTAATGATTCTAAAAGATTTTTACGTCGATCTGGGCTTGTACCTCGTAGCGATTTAGCTACCTAACTAAACTGACTGTACTCAGAAACCTCAGTGGCAATTTCTCCTAGTTAGTACGACCCCCCAGAATTAGCTTAGCTATTGCAAAGCTGAGAAGAGACAAAGATAACCAGGGGACGCGTTTATTCATGGCATGCATGCATGGCGTGGAGTGTAACAAGGGAGGAAGCTTAGTCATTCAACATGGCGGATTAAGTAAAACGAGAGGAGGCTTTTGATTGGCCATTGACTGTTTGCCTCGCAATCAATCCGTACGCGAAGTTGAACGGCCGCACCTTCAAGCCACGCTGTGCGCTCATGCGATGACGTGTCCCACAATCTCTGGACGCAATTTCTACTAGAATTTCAGAGGTTATGTTAGTAGAAAAAAGCTCCCCATACCCCATAGACTCTACTCAGGAGTAAATTACTACTGCACTCATTCTTTCAAACAAATAGTTAATCGAAGATGAGGAAGTCTATCAGATCTGGTGCCAATTTGGACATAGTGTAATGATAGTGGCCTAGTCAGTTGTGCTTCACAGAGAGCCTCCTTACCTCAGACTCGAAACGTGAGGTGTGCGAATTGATCAACAGTAATAAATAGAAGGGGGAGTTCACGTTTCTGCCTTTTTTTCCATTACAAAATCTCTACTAATCGAACCTTTAGATCCCTCATCCTAACTTGATTTGATTGACTCTGTTAATCTTAATTGTGCCAACTCGCCATATCAAGGAAGATTAGTAGTTCAATATTTTCATTAACGTATGACAGTTAAATTGAAAACTTGATAGCTCTATGTTAGACTTATTTTGATCACCCTCTTTAGTGGAGCAAAATTAACCCGATTAGCATAGACTGCACATTTGCTAAGCATTATTCTCATTAATTGAGCTTGTCAGCGCAAATTTTCATTATTATATTGATTGCATTTGCATTTCAGGCACAGGTGGCAATATGTATTGGCGTTTAAAATTGATTAATAAAATCATATTATACTGCTACTTTTGTTTTTATGGATAAGGACTGTAAGAAACAATCTGCCCATAAGTAAATACTCTTAAATGAGGATAAGTAGAGAAAATGTTTGGGGTTTGACAGTCAAGTAAAATCAATAAAGCTTAGTTTAACCAACTGATCTTTTACAACCATGGGGTTAGGATTAGTTGGACTTCCCAAATTTACAGTTCCGCGTAGAGTCTCTTTTTATCACCAAGCAGATAAATTAACGATAAATTATGCGAGAGTGGAAAATAGAACCATATGAACCGCTCCAACCACTAGCCTCCAAGTTTCTCATAAATATCTCAAGTTGAGAAATGATACTAACCTCTATCGGAGTTGCCACAAATTTATGATCGCCTATAGCTCCTGTATGGAAAATATTAAAATTAATTTAATTCTCTTTTTTCGATACTAACTTAAATGAATCCCTATCTATGGACTCTATAATATACTAGTCTACCAGATTCAACCTAGCAGTACTAATTCTTTTGATTTGGCCATCCAGCTTAACAATAAAATATGTTTCAGTGGCATGATATAGTTTACCATGAGGAAATAAATTGGTTCTCCAAAATTATAAGCGTCGAAGTTGTGAGGCCCAGATGTTCCCTTTGGATGAGACTCTTTTGATTGATTTTTGTTCACTGCATCAAATTGGTAAATTGAAGTTTCATCTCCGCTAACACAATATTTAAAAAATTATCCTCATTTGCTCTTTGGATCAGTTGTTGTTCCTGTAACGCTTTTGGAACCCACCGTACCCACCGAGAGCTTGCTCGATCAAAGATTTTCAGCGAGAATTGAAAATACTGGTCTGTGTGCGATCGCCCATCTTGTTCCACTAGTTTCTTCACAAGAGAGAATTATTCATGATTTCTTGCTGTGATGGGTCTTCCTCTTTCCTCTTTAAACCGATTAAGCCAATCATAAATGACTGCTCTACATGGCGCAAAGTCCCCACAAACCTGTTGTAAAGCTTCTATGATCTGAACAGGTTTCCAATTTAGTTTAGTCAAGAATTTCATGTTGGTTTTGATTGTAAAAGCTGTCATTTGAAGGGTGGAAAACTGCTAGCCATTTTGAAATGCAATCAGTCTTGATCGGACAATGGTATGCTATTAAGGCAGCTCTAAAGATATGTTTGAACTTGTAAAAACTTGCCAATCTTTGTTCTATTTAAATTTATGACATTTGTCTGCCAATTTTTTGACTCACCATCGTATTAGCCAGACTAAATCAATACAACTGAAAATTCCACTTACCAGTAGGCGTCGAAACCGTAACCACTGATTCTTAGAACGTCAATTGCAACGCCACAAGAAGAATCACCGCTAAGGCTATTAAAGATTTAGTAACCCTCAGCCAGTAAGTAAACTGAGGAGCATAACTTTTCAGAGGATGACTTTTCCTTTTTCCAAGTTAGGGACTGCAAACCGCCATTTACTTCGGTCAAGAATTAAGTCTTCAAGGAATAACGTGGAAAACCTGCAGCTTTGAAGACTGGTCAGGTCAGTCTCGTGTTAATAGATCATGGGATAGCAAATTATGAAAGGAGTGGTACTTCATAACAAGTAAGTTAGGCATTTATTAAATACTTTAAAAAACAACAACGCATTCACAGATTCTAGAGAAAAAGCTATTTTCCCAGAAACCTAATATACCAGAGAGTAAATCCTTGCAGGAACCTCCATAATGGTAAGATCAAAGAAGAGTCACCGAAAACGACCAAACCCAAATATATTAATATGATTGCATATTAACACTCAAACCATGAAACGAATATAAAAGAATTTTGTTACAAGAGAAAAGGTCAGAAAGCCTATACATACATTCTCAATCATGATAGCTTAGTGAATATTTGGTTCGATTATGGTAAACATGGGATTACTAAAGTAAACAAGTATAAGCAAAAGGGAAGTATGTTCAACCCAATCACAGTCAGAAAGTAGTGTAAGAAAGAACTCAAACGTCGGGAAGATCGTCTTTGGCAGATGTGAAAGATTTTGAAGGTTGGGGTGATGATGGTGGAGCAGTTTGTACCAAAGACGCATCTGGCGGTGGAGAATGACCTTCTTCATCGAACAGAGACGGCCATTGCTCGAGAGGTTCATGCTTTTTCGCCAATCGAGTATTCAAATCATGAAGCGCTATCCGCCTGGAAGACATAATGAAAAATATGTTTATTTCGTAACTAAAACTTGTAAAGCTAGACTCCTAAGAGCCCTACTTCAAATCATAAACGATCAACCTCAGTTTACTTGTTTCGCTATCAATCCTACGCGAATTAACAATTGAGGCGTTCACTCGGTATTTATTGATGTTCTCATTCTATAACACGAACTACCCTCTAATAGCGACGTAAGTAAAACAAATACAATCCCATTTAGGTTAATTAACACCATTTAATGTGTCACTTAAAGATCTACCGATTATTTATTTCTAAACTAGAAAATTATTGTGACAAGTGCTAATAAAAGCACTGTCAAAAAATCTAGCAATCTTTCAAAAATAGAAATGCAAGTAGAGATTTCGATGTCATTGAACAGTTAAATTCCCAGAGAGCACAAGAGCCCCAATTGCATATGGCTGCAAAATGCAAAGGAAATAAGAACTACCGCGAGAGTAGAATGATAAGTCAATTAATACTTCAGTTAAGAGTGCATATGCTATGCAATTTGAAGAAATATGTTAACCACATATGACAAATAGCAGAATAAAAACCAACACCAATTTTCAAAAATAAACCAGTTATTAAACAAAATTTACACTTTCCATAGAATACAGAAGCAGTTGATAAGTCACTGTCGGAACTTAAGTAGATACATGATCGTTGCAAACATAGTGAAAATGAGGTTAGTAATTAATGAGAAGTTTGAAGTATCAAGTGAAAGCAAGGTAGGGAATGCAAAAAAAGGATGTTGGAAAGCTTACTTATGCCGCTCGTTATCGCTGAATGAAACGGTAGGAACATCCCTCGAGAAAGATGAGGCAGAAAGAATTTCGTATTGTTGTTCAATTTTGGGACAGAGTTTCAGGGCTACGAAGACAGCATAAATAAAGTTCACTAGAATTGCAATAAGTGGTTGTACCAACCGAGGAAAGAAACTAAAATGGAAAAGGATATGAGTTCAAAAGTCGTTAAATAATGAGATTTAGCATGGCAATTAAATAACCAACCTGACGAAGGCAAAACTTAGACGAAAATCACCCCGTTTTCCATCCGTGTGCCTTTGGAAGAACCTCAGATAAGTCCATCCAAAGAGAAGACCAAGAGTTGAGTAAAAGAATGTAATACAACATATTACACCGAAGAGTTGCAAAAACAGCACGACTAGCAAGAAGAGGAGGGGACTATACTTATACAAATTCTGAGCTAATGTGTTGGAGGAAGTATCATATTTTAGCTGCTTAATGGCGACGGTCACAGCAGCAACAAAGGCACTGGATCCGGTAACACCTGTGTAAAATAAATCAGCCTCCGTTCTGGAATTCGCAAATTTCAGGTAATAATAAATTAAACACATAAATCCGGGAACCCAGGTGGAGATTATTAAAAACTTAAGCTTTTCTACGAGATTCCATCGTTTTTGTACAACAAGATCGAAGGCAACATAAGCTACTGCATCGAAAAAGTACAAGACAATATTTGTATTCACGAGAAAGAAGGTTAAAAAACGATATACTTGAAAATGAGGGTAGTAAATCGAACCAGTAGATAACTTTAAACTATCGCAAACACCGAAAGATAGAAGGGAGCAGTCAATAAAAAATATAGAAAGAAAAAGTTCAGCAAATAGAGCAAATGAGGAAATAGATTTTATCAACGAGAAAAACCCCATTGGTAAAATTTTGCAAGTTATCAAGTCTCGCGCTTTCTAATAAGACCATTTTAACGGTTTCAACGTTTCGATGAATAATTAATGTAAATTCATTAGCAAAAATTTTATAATGTCTTAAAATTTGGTTGTATAACAAATATTGATAATTTACTGACACTTTGCATGCTTAGAACATTTTATGTATTTCAGTCAATTATTAGTTATTATTCTGATCGTCCACCCTTTCTATTTTACGGTGACAACTGGTTATTTCGCCCCAGATAATCTCTGTTATTGAGAATATCTTGAGCAACCAATTTAGATGGTTCAGCGAGAAGAGATTACAAGTGAAAGTGATTCCCCTCCGATCCCCAATGAGGATTTAAAAATAGTCTATTAGTATGCATTATTCCTTTTTCAATAGTGTTTCACTTGATTGAATCATAATCTGCCTCTAGATTATCATATTGCATGGACTGATAAGTGGACGATTTTCTATAAAGCACCCATTGCCCATTAAAATCTTATTGAAATTTTACAGTCCTTTCAATTATGACCAAATCCCAGTGTTGTTAAAACTACCAACCACCTCTACACCATCAGGTAGTTAGCAAACCATGCTGCCTATGATATCTCCTAGCTGGATCATCTTATATACCAAGTTCCAATCACTTAGCATGCGAACCTTGGTTGAAGAAAATCCCATAGACTACAAATCCATTGAGATTTACTGATGATAGACAAAATAGTACTGAAGGGGGGGATGGGTTTAATATTTATACACAATCTAAAATCATGATCGAGAGTCCAGTCAAGTAGAGTTGAGTAAAGAGGGCTGATTGATGGGGAATTACTAAGCATCAGACATGCTGCGTTTCCTTCGGAAGGTTAACGTTAGGCCGCTGTCAACCTCGTCATCAGACACAATGTGATTCTTCGCCAACATACTCCCCCTCTTCGAAAGTTCACCCATAACAGCATCGTCATCATCATCACTATCGGAAAAGCAAAGAATTGGTGATGAACGTTCGGACATGGCCATGGAGGAAATTCCGTTGGTACCGAATTCTCCTGGGAATACTTTAAGATCTTCCCAAGCTCGTTGAATTCGGCTAAAGGATGCTGTGCGACGCAGCCGGTTTATCAATCTAGAAGAATTAAATAACCAGGAAATACTATATTTGAAAGAACACCTAAAACAACCTTAATTGCTGCAAATTCAATGAAGTTCAAGTTGTGCAAGAAAATCCAAGTAAGATATTACAATATTGAAGAAACTGATGATAGGAAGTAATCAAGCTGTGTTTAGTGTTCTGTTTACCTATTACTGAATCGTCAAAGTTAATGAGACCATGAACGGCGTAGACGGTGCTCAAGATACAATATCATCACCACGTAATTTGTTCTCAACTACTCGCCAACATTCTTCTCTATTCTTGGTATTTTATAAAAGGTCGGTTTTTTTACCTTAGGAGACTCCTCAAGCCAGGTCAATTTCATCATCAACAACCAATCTCCTCTCCCTTATAAACACGGATCTAGACGAGAACCAAGGCAGTCAATATGTATGAAAAGAACACTTCATACTTTAGAAAAAAGGAAGTGTCAGTACGAAATTCCTTTTTATACTTAAGATGATCAGATTAATGAAGCTAAAGGCGATTATAAACGTCATACATTTTCTGAATTAATTCATCAATGCGACTAATTGCCAGCTTCGATTGAAGAGGAAGAATATTTAGATCAAAAATTGTATTTATTGTACTGCCAAATTAAAACTACGATAGATAATCAAGACCTAAGTTGGTGAGCATGAAAACTCAAAGCCCTGATAACATTTTCGATTGCAATTTATGAAATGAGAGGGAAAAATGTACAGAATAAATTGATTCAAGTGCTAGATGTCAAAATCATACCACGTCGAGAAATTTAAGCTAAAATTGGTCAAGGTTGTCAATCATTAAAATATACAGCTCCCTGTTATCAAGTTCACCTTATGAAAGCGGCGCAGCGATTATGACCCTGACACAATTTGCTTGATAGGTTTCAACCGTAAATTATGCGAATTTAAATGCACATAGAGATGGAAGAGCAGAAAAACTACCAATACCCTTTTGAGTGATAGTACTTGATCAAAGGATATGTACCCACTTAATAGCAATGCCGTTCGGGGAAAAATTGCTTTAGCAAGTAAGTGAATTGACCTGTAAAATGTAGGAATAGGCTAGGACATGCTATTTTGAAACAATTTTCACGATTTTGCGTTTGAAAAAAAAACTAAATCGACACTGAAAGAATGTGAAATGAAATGTGAGTGACCAACTGGCAAACAGGTTGGTGAGCTACAGTTAATGTTTGGTAGGAAATTAATCATATGGTTTATTAACTAAATGCAATCTATTGAAAATGGACTTACTCATTAGTCATTGCCCGCCGTCTAGCACTAGTGAACCGATCACGCAACTTATCCCGTGCCCGATCGAAGTCCGTTTTCCAATCAGCCTTGTAGAGTTTAATAGCTGCGTTGATACCAATAGGGTAGACCATAATAGCCCAGTAAATGTTGAGCGCGTCGAGAATGAGTGAAGAGAAGAACCAGGAGATATCGAGACCAGGTAAACGAACACGAGCCTTCACATGACCCTCTGAACCGAAAATATTATACACAAAGGCCCAGTAGGGAAGTATCATCAAGTTGCGGGTGATTACAAAGAATATGGAGAAGATGAGAGACACGATAGCCACACGTCTTCGATCGAGAGTGTAGCCAACTTTACGATAGAACCACCTGTTAGGAGGCAAAAGAAAAAGCAAGTATAATTTGTCGAAACACAATCTGAGTACAAATGCAAAAACACATCCGTTCATTCATAAAGAGAGAATACATTGCACTAGTTGCGCAACCAGATGTGTATTGGGGAAAGAGTAAGGATATTTAGTCCATAGGATAGAGGATGTTTATTTCTTCACCATTCAGCAATGAAGAATATGTGATACAGTTTTCAAAAGATAATGATAAGAGTCTAGAATTGAATCTCATTTCAAAGTTGAAGATAAAATTCTGATGTGCATCGTTTAAACCAAATTTCTATTCTCTAAGGCTTAAAACAACCGAACAGTAGCCGCTAGAAGACCTTGCTGATCGTTACAGCTGAGAAAAACTATATTATAAAACTTCAACTTTAAGATAATTATCGCCAAATAACTTGATTCTAGATATAAAAAAGATGAGATCGGACTCTGATGTTGACAAAGTGACAGTGAGTTTAGGCAGAGTCATTAAACAAGACTGCCACAGACTTAAATTAGCTTAAAATTAGCTGACCATTCAATCTGTATCTACCAGAGCATGTATTCCATGATAGTGGCCACGAGTTCGAAACCCCTCAACATTCAAAAGACCAGAAAGAGAGTCAATAGAACTTGAAAAAGAAGACTGAGAACAAATATACCGTAGAAGTCTATTCATGCAGTGACGAAAGTGAAGAGACACGAGATTGAGGAATCCCTTATTTATTGATTTGCAAAGAAGCAAAAATGGGAGTAGCGAAGCAATAGATAATCAAAATGACAGGTCAATGAAGAATAACAAAGTGCATAGAACAATTAAGGCAAAAAGAAGAATTACGCAGACTTGACTCTCGTCAAGAATTAATTAAAACACAAACTGGGACAAAGATGCAAATAAATCGATTTCGAAATGACACCACGCTAGCTTCTCTCTTCACGAAATCAAACCAGTCTTGGTTTTCGCATTCAACTCAAGTTAACACGTTTTAAATCCACTTCTAGGCAGCCATGGCGTAACATGTTGGATAACGACTTTTCCAGAAAAAATCAAATCAGCAAATCACTTTTAATTATTCATAAGATTTAATTTGTTGTTAAGATCTAATAAAATTATGTTCGTTACTTTGCAGTACTTCGGAGTAAACGCTACTATTATGATAATTTCATGCTGCTATTGTGGTCTGGAGATTCGCAGACATTTTAGGTGGCTAGCAAATCTATAACATGGTAAAAAACACGAATTTCACTACGTTAGTGGTCACGACTTGGATACTTATTGATGATAGTTTAATAAATGGGAAAATGTGTTGCATGTGACTTGTAATACTCTACGCCGTTTACACTGACCTGATTGTCAAATAACTTGTATGACTTCCTCATCAGTCACTTAATGTACAGCCAATTGATTCCCATAGCATCGGCTCATCTCCACTCACATTGTGTGGATGCCTATCCTCTACTCACCCATACTTCAATTAATACCTACCCTTTCTCTTCTGTCCCATGCCATGATCCAACACACCATTGCTCCCCATCCAGTTTGAGAAGGCTGCCACTTCCGGTTAGGTTTTAAGATCGGTAATTTGTGAGAGATAGATAGCTAAGCTTAATTTTACGGGCGGGACACTTAGGTCTCGGTCATGGTCTCCCATTCTCACAGAGTAGAATAAAGTTCAACTATTGAAAATCAATTACTAACAGTAATTTTATTGCATTAATATTTTTTCTAAGTTCCAGACCCACTTATATATGGAAAATGAAAATGAAAGAAGAAAAAAAGAAAATGAAAAAAAGAAATTAAGGAAAACAAATTGTGCATACCTTTGGTTCGTGAAGGGAGTTGAGAGTTCAGTTGTAAGACGATACACACCAAAGAAGAGACCGACCCTGTGGTCCTGAATAGGCAAAAAAGAGACCCCTTGAGATAGCCGACAATCAAAATACACATTTTACGATAGAGCATTTAAGTGGAATTTACCAAAATGAGGTAGAAGGCAATTGTTGCAACGAGGTGGTGAAGAGTGAAAATTGCCATATTTTTGCGATCATAGTAAATCGGCATTGAAATCAAATCTGTAAGAAAAAAAACCAATTGAGGAATCGTGACACCAGAGAGCTATTCACATGTGATTTTTTGCATTTTTATAAATAGGCAAATTTAGAAAGCAGAGAATTGAGAAGTCGTAAATAGCCCGCCGATCTAATTGGCAACCGATCAGGTAGCTAAATTTACATAAAGCACTGTAAGCCGATATCAGGTACAGGATCAAAAATGGCTCAGACTCCAAGGAAGAAAAATTTCGACTTTACTTCAGAAGATTTTTATGCACATCCGTAAAAACTATAACTGCAAAAAGCTGTGCTAGGAAGTCAATAACCCGGGAGTCCCAAGACGGGACTAAAAAAGACTTAAAAAACCAGTCAATATGAAAAGTAAAAAGAGCAATGTGCGCCAATGATGTAACGAAATCAGATACCACAAATTGCATAACGATCCATGGCCGTTAACATAGGTAGCGGGCAGCAAGGATGATACTAGAATCTTGAGGACAATTACTAAAAAAAGATGGCAAAAATGCCCTTCCATCGATTTCGAAATTGTTTTCCAACCATTTAAGCTCCATTGTAATTGTGCTAATAATTTTAAATAAAACAGGAACAGTGTATTTAAGCAACCGACATTTCAATAGCAAGATAATATGGATTTAAGAAAATAGAGCCAGCAACTAAAACCATAAAGGACTGGGGGTATTTATGACCTACCGCAGGCATGTGCAAGGAAGGAAAATCTAAGGTCATTTACGAGGCTTCCTGACTGAAATAAGCTAAGAATTTAATCCTTTTAAGTCCGAATTATTTTTTGTGTTCTAAAGAATTGTTTCCACTGTCTTCCCTTCCGTTACGAATCTAGTACCAATGAGTTCATTTTGAAAGAGGACCGTACGGTTCTACAAGGCGTTAAAGGGTTAAAATGGCGTCCCATGCATAGATAAAGTAAAATTCGATTTCATTCCACAATACCCAAACAGCAGTGGTAGAAAGGGAGACTGGAACTCTTAGGAAGTCTAATTGAATATTTTTGTTATACCCAAAGCAGACTCCACTACTTAACCTCATTGCCATTTACTGGACACGTGATAAATAGAACAATTATAAAAAATAGATATGCTACCGAGAAGTCCCTTAATCGACTTAAGAAAAATGTATGTATATTTACATTACAAATAAACAAATCAAGTCAATGGGCCGACAACCACCCAAAGATTTCGATAAGATGGCGTTGTCCGAAAATTATATACAACAAGTACGTCATTGACGCCAAGAGACCCATAGGAACTATAACTACCAGAAGATCAGTGCAAACGCACCCAAAGCAACTGTGTAGTTCATTCTGACAATAAACGTCGCCTGATTCAAGCAACAACAATCGTACTCGCAAACTTTTGGAGCAACAAGAGTGCAACCACAGGATATGCCTTCAGCACACACAAAAAGACTGAGGAAATGTCATCTAGTGAACTGTTTATGAGTTTACCTGTTCGATTAATGACTATGAAATAATCTGATCACGATGAAAGAGGACAAGGGAACTCGAACTTACCACATGTGAAGTAGCCGATGGAGATACACATTGCCATAAGGCCTATTCTCCCTTGACCACTAAAGTGAGAAAAAAAATTAAAGAAAGGGATGTGATTTATAAACACCATAAAAATGGCATCAGAAATTATGTAGATCTACTCCTCCCCCCTCCCCTCCCATCTCTTCTTTTAAAGAAAGCAAGTAGTTATTATAAGCTGTTTTCATTATAGTTCTAACAGATTGATTCACAAGACAATCAGGCAGGAAGTTAATATAAATCTATTAAAGATAGCATGATGCATAAACTAACTGATTCCATGAACATGTATGTGAGTAGACTATGTGGAAGAGGAGACATACATTTAATGAATCCATACTTCAATATTCCGAGAAGCACTAACCAACCAGGTAAAGTAACTCGACTAGTTCCATCAATAGGTCCGGTTAGGTGGCATTGCCTCTCCATCTCCCTCAGTGGTATTCATAACCAATGTCAATGACCACTAATTCCATTAGAAGTGGTTTTCAGTTACATAGCTAATCAGATGTACGTGGAAGTAAATGATATTTAAGTGTAAAACCACACTTTAACCATAGAAATCCATTTCACAGCACCAAACGTAGGTCATAGATCTGTTTATACTTTGACAAAATTGACCTAATGAAATGGTCCCTCTAAATGTACATCAGAAGAAGTAACATTAAGAAAACAAAATAGAATTCTCTGTATCAGTTATGCTACTTCAAAGGAATATGAGTAAAATTTCCTCTGCCGTTAAAAAACTCGATGTGTATATGACGTACAAAACTCTAATTAGCGTCCAATATTGAGAAACTAGAAACTTACAAAAATGGATCGGCCCAAAGTTGATTTTCTTTGACTAAGGAAACCACACAAAGGATGCTAACTATTGTGGCGTGAATCGTTGACATGAATCTGAAAGAAAAGCACAAAAAAAGATAGAATAGTCAAATAAAAGCCGTTTATGTCAACAAAAAAAGATATATCGTTATTTTAGCAACAATAATCAAAACCAGGAGTTATACAAGAGAATCGTCATGTGAATGGTACAAAGTCAAGCAATTGAAACACATGAATTCAAAAATAAAGAGAAGATTTGTACCTAAACTTCCAACAAACTGGAAATAATTTTGGAAATTCAGATCTGAAATAATTGCCAGAGCTTACGATAGAAACTGTATTTATTTACTGAATATAAATCCTACGAAGAACAAACTTTAATCAAATATAAGGATGCCAGTCAAAATATATACAATATGTTATAAGTCCTAATTTGAAAGGCAATGTCATATTTTCCAGGCCACTTAGATCAACCATAATTTGGTGGAATGTTAAGAACATTCAGAAACCATGCTTTTTATAATTAAAATTATGATTTTTTTCAATTAAAAAAATCAATGCAAAGAAAAATCCAAATAAAATCAGATAATAATCTATAAACTATAAACAGAATTCAAATTTTCTTAAATATTCTCTAACCTGGAGTCCCATTCCATGCGTTTATTCTTAGACAAGGCACAATAAGCAGGATTATTCCTGAAAATCCATCTTGAAGCGAGATGATGAATGAAAGCCCAAAATAGAAAGCTTAAAAGAATGTACATATGATATTCTTGAGGTCCCATTAGGGTTTGCAGTTCCGCCGTGGCTAATGTATTTATCGGTGGTTCACTCATCGCCAAAAATACTTGGCAAAACGCGTGAGAAATTAGCGATGAGTGACGAACGAGTTCCTAGAATGCTCCACCAACCAAATCACTGACCTTGGGATGGTAGTTTTGCCTACATAACTAAGCGTATTTATGTGCACACGTGAGAGAGTTTCTGATGATTGATTGGCTGATATTTACGCGGGCTTAAACTAGAATTAATTCGAATAGAAGTTTTAATAAGCAAGATATAATCATAAAAGCATTTTATTTTAAAATGCAAATGTTTCATATGAATTATTCTTTTTATAAATAAGTAACCATAAGGAGTTTCTAAAGCGGGGAAATCAAACAAATAAATTTTTTAATAGTTGAAATTCGTCTATTTTAGAATATTTGCCCTTTTTTCTATTTCTATTTATCGTTAAATCAGCAATAACTCAGTATTGTCACATTGGTCTGCCTTTTTTACTTCAATTCTACTGTGCTTTCTTGTATCTGCGGTCATTATAATAATAAACATCAATGTCAATAATACTTTAGTATTTTGAATCACATTTTTGCTTCTTTAGTGTTCTTTTCTTATACGCAGGAACGCAATGCTGCTAATATATGTTTAAAACAAGTTTTTTTAGAGCTGTCTGTGTTACTCCATGGAGTGCGCAAATCTATTAAGGCTGACCGAATGTGCATCCTGCACGACAGAGTATTTTTAAAAGTGCTGTGTGCTACCTACCACCTAGCAAACAAATGCGGTCGTGCGTACAGAGGCCTTCTCAACTAATCAGTTATTAAAATTCATTCAAATTGGCGCCAAATGAATTCAGTCACTCATTATGCTTGTCAGTTCGTTATATTTGGGGTCAACGCTTTTCGTGCTATGCCTTCTGTGTTATTGCTACTCCTGGTAGAGCCCAGCTATCTTTGAAGGCAAAATTATAAAAGGGATCTTTTCATTGGCTACTTGTAGTTGTCCACAACTAGGCTTATTTTTGCTCTATCCACTTAATGCCATAGCAGTTAGCTCGTTGTCTTATGTCCACGTAACTAAAGTATTGTTGGTTACCTTTCAACTAATATATAATTTTCGTTGAAATCCTTTTAATTTATTTTCGAAAACCCATTTAGTTTCCCATATTTTGAGAATTCTTTACCATTAGGTGTATGTTGTCTGATACTCCACTTTTTCGGTATAAAGCAAGGTTAATAGGTTTTTGGGTTCGGTGAGGCCTTTGAAATACATCATATCTATGTTTCTGCTAATATAAAATTACCTCTAGGTGTCTGAAGTTTTGACTGTTAAGACGATACACAAATTCGTTCGACCTGAAGAGTTTTGTGACCTCCACGTTGTGGATGTTGATTGAAAAAACAAGATGAATTTGGTCACTCGGACATCCTTAAAATCACAGGTGCCCGGACATGGTTAACTGACTGAATGAGGGAAAATAACATGTTTATACACTGACAGCTAACTTGCGTTAAATTCTCCTGCTTGTGTGGGATTGGAAATATGCTTCAATTCAACAATGAATAGGTGTAAAGACTAAAGCGATAGAATATAGGGAATTCATCCACTTCGCTCTTTTCACGGATGAATAAAGTGAATTCCCTGAGATTGGATATAAATGGTTGGAAACGCACAGACCAATCACCAAGGTGGTAATGTTATCGCAGCTAATGATGAAGTATTAACATTGAGAACTATCCGTATATGCCATTTTTTCATTAGCTTTGATGCATCATCTGTAGTTGGGAGAACAGTATCTACTGACCTACCTGTGCAATGATGTAAGAAGCAACAAACAAATCGAAGCTACTCGACATGACATGATCGATCATTCAACTTAGTCAACCAGTTAACAGCGTCTTTTTATCACGAATATTAACTCTAGCAGAATCGTGAACGATTAGCTTTGAAACGTTTGAATATCACTAAGTGAAATAACCCTCTTTTGGCAGAATGAATACTTCGAAACTTCCAGAAGCTCTAGAAGACTAATTTCATCATATACCCCCCCCCCCCTCTCTCCAATTTTCTCCCTTTCACTCTTTTCATTATCATTTTGTTATTTCATATGTTCATATTTTAACTTTGGATAATATTAACCAGATGTTTGGTTCTATCTTCATGAGTCCGGCTCTCACCAACTTCGACTTATGCATACACTCATATTACTTTTGTTTCGTCCTTATAATAATGATTGGGAATATTCTATTAATCGGATTAATATGAATGGGACTGTAAAAAGGTCTACCAGATTAAAAGTTTGACGTTTTTGTCGGTGTAGTTAATTCATCCTTTATTACATAATGTCCAAACTCCATATATCCGCTTTTGTTGGAATGTTATCTACTTCGAATCTTTGGCAGTTCATACAAAAACCTTATGACAAAATTCATATCCTTAAATTCAGAGGTGGTGGAGAGGTCATGACAATGCACAGAACCGGAAGTTAGTAATGGGCTTAAATGAAAGACATGAATGTTATATTCATTAGCTTCCAAATGAACGAATGAATAAACGTTACAGTTATCTAATCCATGCTCATTATGCTTCCATTTTATACTCATGCCACTAGATACTTAATACTGTACCAATTCAAGTCACAGTCTCTGTCTCTCCTTATCTTATTCTGCGGCAAAAGTTTTAGAGGCTAGAAAGAACAATACCTTGGCCAGCCTTTCCTATAATTCCTTTCTCAATTCTTCTTACTATTGTTAAATATGCATTGATTCACACAAATAACTTCACCTATATGGCATAGGCGGAAGGAGTTAAAACGTTGGGTTTTTAGACTTCTTTTAAATAGTGATTGGATAAGTTATATTTGATCTAGGTTAACATAAATCCATGAATGAAACGTTCCTCACAGTACCTTGAAAATAATATCTATTCAGATAATCATCACCTTTTAACTTATCTTAAAACATTTTTTAGCTCAATCCTTTTTCTCTCGAGAGAACAGCTGCTACTTATTCCGAATACATAGTTGTTAGCAAAATGTCCATACTGTCCCTACGCTAAGGTAATAACCAATCCTAATCTACGTTGAATTTGTCCTCATGTCACCTCATTGGCTGAAGCAGTGAGGCAGCAAACTGAGCAACAGAAGCTGCTAAAGGCAGCCATTCTCAAATCTTCGTAAAGTGAGAAAGTATTTTGCCTCAGAGTTTCCTCTTTATAAATCCTATTTATGGGAGACAACGTCTCTTCTCGAGCAAAGACCCGGATGAAGGAAATATGGAGAGCCATGAAGAGGACCAAAACTCTAGAATCTTCCAGTCTCGAGACTCCTCTTCGTCGTTGTCTCAATGTCTTCGATCTAACCCTTCTTGGCTTGGGTTGGTCTAGATCAATGCGCCGAGTAGATTAGATATGTGCTTTAGAATTAAGTGAATTGTTTTCTCTTTCAGGGAATATGACTGGATCGGGAATCTATGTTCTGACTGGAACTGTTATTCGTGACAAAGCGGGTCCATCCATTTTTCTTTCGTATCTTCTTGCAGGCTTCACTGCCTTTTTGAATGCTCTTTGTTATGCTGAACTAGGATCTCGCATTCCTAAAGTGGGTTTTATAAATGCACCTTATGCTAACCAAAACTGTGCGACTTCCAATGTTATCAATTCTGTAGGCTGGATCTGCATATTCATATACCTACATTGCTAGTGGAGAGTTTCTAGCCTTCATAATCGGATGGTCAGTGATCCTGGAATATGTTCTTTCTGTGGCCAGTGTTGCTCGTGGTTGGAGTGCTACAATCGATGCTATGTCGCAGTCAAAAATTAGTAATGGAACTATGTCTGTCTTTGGAAAGTAAGGATGCCTTCATTCCCCATTCACACCCCATTTTCAGATTCCCTGAAAGCGCTGAATTCCTGGGTCAATATCCAGACCTACTTGGGACAGGAACTGTACTCATTCTGGGTCTGATTCTTAGTTTCGGAGCAAAGTTATCAGCTCATGTTAACTCAGTGATGACTATACTCAATGTCAGTGTTCTCGTTCTGGTCACGATACTTATGTATGCTCTACCGAATACGGCTTTACATGGAATTGCGCCCAAATCCCACGGAGGATTCTTCCCACATGGAGTAGGAGGGATGATTTCAGGGGCAGGAACTTGTTTCTACGCCTTCATTGGATTTGACGCGATCACTGTGAGCAGTGAGGAGGCGGTTAATCCTAAACGGTCGATTCCCATAGCAACCGCTGCATCAGTGAGCATTGTGACCCTGATTTTCGTGCTAGCCTCATCAGCTCTTCTGCTTTTCGTGCCTTGGTGGACAATAGATAGACAAGCGGCATTCACAGCGGCAATACGGTCCCGACAAATCACTTGGGCTACGTATGTAGCTGGTATTGGATCTCTATTGGGCATTGGGGCTAGTTTATTCACTAGCCTATATGCCATGCCTCGTATTGTCTATGCAATGGCCGCTGATCGATTACTTCCTGGATGGATTGGTTATTTACTACCCACAACTAAGGTATCTTTGTTGACTGTGCTATGTAATTCTACAACTAGGTGCTAATTAAAACGGTATATTTTGAAAATGAAATCTAACGAAATTAGCCGTTTCGTGAGCCAAATAACGCTTTTTAGTCTAAGTCCCTATTTGATTGGTTTTACATTCAAGGGCATAGCTATCGATCACGCGTTATTTTAATTTCCTCAGGCGTGAATTCTTATTGGACAATTTGTTTACTTAATTTAGCCTCTCTTACTTCATGTTTTTCTAATGTTCAATATTAAGATGGACAAACTTTATAACCAAAAACAATTCAATGTATTTATTTACATGTTAATACGTAACTAATTAAAATTCGAAAGACTTTACAGCCAATCTTCTAGTCAAGCCGTCGCGCTGTCTGCATGTTCTATCGTGTCCGGATGGGGGTAGAGAATTTGCACTAGTCCTCAACAGGCCGATGTGGAATTATGGTCATATGGGAGATATGATGTCCCAACAACCTTAAGATGGATTTTTCACTTTGACGAAAAAGGGCATTGACGCAAAACCGGCTTAGGAGCTAATTGCACTAGGTGAACGTAAACGATTCTGTGAGCAAATCCGATTAAATTAAGCAGAACAATTAATTCATTGAAAAATCTAACAGAATTTCAGTGCAAGAATGCAAAAATCTTGTTTCTTATAAACTTAATAATAGTAGTGGTAGAAACAGTAAAAAAGTTGATAATGATTAATTTAATTCGCGCTCTTGTGTTAAAAAGCACTTGGATGAAGTAACTATTTGGAAATAGCCATTTTTTTTGATTCGATAACTTAAACACTCTTAGAAGAATTATGCATGCTTTTAAAGGTGCCCATTGTTGCCATGGCAATCTTCGGAGGATTGGCGGCTATCTTAACTCTTCTCTGCGACATTCATACTTTGACAGAGTTTCTCAGCATCGGTACCCTCATCGCTTTCACAATTGTCTGTATGAATGTCTGCATTCTCCGCTACTGCAACTCCGACTATGAAGAAGATACGAAATCAGTTTCAACCATGCCGACATTTATGGGTGATGTAAGTTGAGTAAGCAATAGGTGCCGTAAAATTTGTAAGATATTCACTTTAACGAAAGATTTCTTACCATAGTCCAAATGTGAGGAAGGAGTCTACGAAATGAATGCGGCAGAATTCTCAACTCAATGGCCAGTGGGTTCCATTAAACCTCGATTTCGTCGACTTGCGACAGCACTGCACTTATCATCAGTTTCAGCTGCTAATCCTGGCTGGGCTCCGGTCGTTGCTTTAGTAGTATACGTAGCCGGGGCTTTGGGAGTTGCAGCAGTTGCTCTAGCAGGAGCAGAATATCTTGTGGCTGGCGCTTGGTGGTCTGTTATCCTTACTATTATCTTCGTTTTTGTTGCCATCACTGCAGTATTTATTATGTCCATCCATGTTCAGAACACTTCCTTCGATTCATTCAAGGTTAGTTTTGGTGATTCCTCATATCTACTTCACTAATCTTGTTGGCAATTTATCAACCCAGTCTGCACGTCTATTGATCAAATATTTAATCGAGTGTCCTTGAAACCTTGAGATTTACACTACTTTAAAAAATTGTGATATACAAACAGGATCTTTAGCGCAGCGCTTAATTTAACAGAAAGACTTCTGATTCGAATAAAGCCAGCTGCTTGTTTAGGCAGATTGTTCTGTTCTGTTTAGAAGCTAAGACGAATGTTTTAATTAAAGTATTAATTGCAATTATAAATCCAATAAATAGAATGGTTGTCTGAACTGTTTGCTTGAATCACGCCATTTTATTATTGTCCTATAACTAGTCATTTAATAGAAATTCGTCCATTTAATACAAACAAAATGAATCACAATCAGAGATAGGAGGGGGCTACTGTACATAGTTCTAAATCCCCTCTAGGTAATTACGTATTTTGAAGAGAGAGGACTAGACGGATCTTCAAAATTGCAGACACTTCGAATGAACCAATCAACATTTAAAGTCAAGTATCTGACCCAGACAGCGTGTTTTCTACCTATGCTTGCCCCTGTTTTAAGGGCACAGACACACATTGGGTAAACTTGGTAACATTTGGCGATGAGTGAAATAATGCTTTAGTAAAAGTAAGCAGATGCCTAAGTTATCCTTTTTTAGACAGTTTTTGCACAACCCGGTATTCAGCTCCTGTTAGGAACCACTATAACGTTAATAAAGTTGTAATATAAACCGGGATCCAATGCTTTCAATCTTATATCCATTACTTGCATTAAAATAACCTTAATTAGAATTATTTCCTTTGTCAGAAATTTAATTTTCGGCTTCTATAATAGTCTTAACGTGCACTCAGAAAAAATAATTAAGCATAATGCCTAATTCGCACATGTCTGCTAAAGTGTATTTACTTCTTAATTGAAGTTGCTTCACACGATTGGTCTTCGACAATTGAAGTAATGTGATCCAATTATACTGAACGTTAGCATCTTAATCATATATCAAGGAAGTTTCAAAGATGATACTGGCACATAACTACCCAATTTTGAATAGGAAACAATGTCTATCTGGCCAAAAAAGGCTTTGCTTTACTTCTCATTAACAACTTTCCCACTCCAACTCATATTCTATGCTTACTTTTTATTAAGATTCACTTGTTCTATTTAGCTGATTGTATTTGTGGTCATGTCGATGATTGAATGAGGAGTGCCAATGTGATTCAATACCTTATTAATCGTCATCAATGTAATGCTTAAGCAAAGCCATCGTGTACCCACACTTTTGATGTTGGAAAATAGCCAAGTGCCACAAATCTAGGTATTCATATCTCCACTCGCATTACTTCGAGTGAAAAGTTTCAATTTAAGAGACATGTTTATGAGATGTGGGTAGTGGCCTGCCTTATTGACCTACAAACATCAGTTTATCTACTTTGGCTCCTTTTTCATACATTCCTTCAAACTTCCGCTGATTCTGTCTCATCAGGTGGTTTTAGCTTAGGGCTCTTTCAAACGTTTACATTAAAACTAGATGGCTCTATTCTACTACCAACTCTTCATCGCATGAGGATATGGTTCTAAATTTCTTCGGTAAGGTCCCTCGAAGAATATTTTGAAGAACAATAGAAAATTAACTTTACTCGAATGCAAATCAATGAGATAACCAAACCTATAGAAGAGTGTGGAGGCTATCGATACCGTAGAATACTGCTCTTTGTAACGCGTAACTCCGACCTTTAAGGCAGTATTTTACTTCATTATTTCAATGCAGAATTCCTTAAGCTTTGATTTCTCAATACTTCAATGTTCTCAATGGTTGCATTAGGTTAATAATTGCTCTAAAAGTCTTTGGACTTATTTAACAAAAAGGCAGTAAAGGTGAATGAGTATTCCAAAAACAATAGGCTCAATGTGAATTCTAACTCAATCTATGAAGTCAAATTTGATTCTGATGATAATGAACAATAAGTTGGGTATTTTTCAACTTTCTTTCATTTAGTAACCTCGGGTTATTTTTTGATTTATTCGATTCTATCTTTCTTAGTGCAACTTAGGCCTTCAATTTGCAAGCACCGGTCATGTAATAAGATCTTTAAAGCGACTAAAATGCTTGTTTTGCAGTATTTTATGAAATATTCCCGTTTTTGATCTTGTAGGTTCCTTTTGTTCCGTTTGTCCCATGTCTCTGCATCTTCTTGAATATGTGTCTTATCGTCAAATTATCCTTAATGACTTGGGTACGACTCATCATTTGGTCCGCCGTCGGTAAGCACTTTGTAACATTTCCGAATAGATCATTAACAGCAATAGCATATGGTCAGTAATTTTCTCTTATTGCTAAAATGGCTAATGAGGTATATTATGACATTGTATACCACTAGAAGAGCATTACTGACTATCTCATTTTTACATTAATCCATCGGCGTTCAAATCTGTAAATAGGTGACTTTAAACCCAATCTCGTAGGAATTATATTATGAGCACTGAGTCGTTCTTCAAAGCTTTTGGTTTTTTCCTCTAGGTTTGATCATCTACTTCACTTATGGCTGGTGGCACAGCAAAGAGGCGAACACCTCAGGAGAATTCGACCCTCTAGTTCAGACACCTTGCGACGAGTCTGATAAGGAGGCGAAGGTGGATAAATAATTTCACAAACTGCATTCATTCAAATTTCCAGTTTGAGTGGGTGTTATTCTTTTCTCTTCCTCTTTCCAGACATGAACGTTGTGTGTTTGTCCATGTCTGAGATGTGTTAGTGTCCTGTAGTTGTGATTTAAGAAAAATTATTTGTATCGTCTGTCGCACCTAGTTCTCTTTGGCAATTACATTAGATTCAGCTATTAAGTTGTGGGACGCGTCATCGCATGCGCGCGTGAAGGTGCGGCGTGCAACTGCGCGCACGGATTGAGCACGGTGAACACAGTCAATCAAGGGCCTTTCGTTTATTTTAGCGAATGTGCCATTTTGATTATGACTAAGCTTCCCATAGCTCATAACATGATATATTGAGACAGCGATAGACGTATCCCTCACACCACGTCTGCTTTTTGACTTTACAGTAGCTTAGCTACTTCGGTGTGACGTACTAACTAGGAGAATCTGTGATAGAGGTTTCTGGGCACAAT
The DNA here is from genome assembly GCA_000469805.3 of Hymenolepis microstoma. Lineage (NCBI taxonomy): Eukaryota > Metazoa > Platyhelminthes > Cestoda > Cyclophyllidea > Hymenolepididae > Hymenolepis > Hymenolepis microstoma. The sequence continues at coordinate 28,619,246 of LR215989.1, forward strand.
CAGGCTTAGTTAGGTAGCTAATTCCGCTACAAAGTATAGATGCAATCGTTTCTTCACGTAACGCCAGTCCTGTTCGGTCACTAAGGTTTTTGCCTGGGGATTGTACGCACTTTGATCGCTTGAGTCGAAGCTGTTGACGACGGTCTATAGCGACTGGCTACCAAGTGTCAAGATCCAACAGTATTAATGCATAACATCAAATCGAATTTCTTCAGCGTTAGGGAAAATTGAATAAAGTTGAGCTTAAAAGTCTATTTATGTTACTAATCCGACATTATAAATACTAGACGCGAATAATTGATCAAATGATTGAACAAGTACAAATTCTACAAAATTCTTATCAAATTAAACGAAGGATTCCATGGCGAATACTTTAGTAGCGATGAATGCAGCGCTTACGCATAGCTGTAATAAAAGTCAGTTTTTATATTTGCTTTAAAGCTACGTCAAATTCCACCGACAGCACTATCAAAAGGATGTTCCATGCTTTTGGCATTAACTACATATTACGCATTTGATAAAATCATACGTCTGAAATACCCGTTTTGTTATGCATTATTATCATTGTAACTTCTTCAATAAATCACAATTTCTATGTGTTCCTCTAGACGAAAAGTTTTTTACTATGCAAAAATACTGCTGACTTGTATTGTTTCATAGGCAGAAATCACTCGAATTTTTTTAATGTTGAATTAAAATGACGCTTAACATGGGCCATTGTAAGCATGTCAAACCCTTGTGCTATAGTTACCAAATAATATTAATATGCGCAAATTAAAAGGAAACCGTCAAGAAAGAGCAAATAGACAGGCAAAATATCTGATACGTAAAAAATGCTAAGAAAAAAGACTACAATTTTTGAAAATGGCTATCATGTTTTTAAAATTTATCAAACTGCGTTTCTCATTTAATTCCTCAACTGTGAGGATTCTACAAATTGAAAGATGTTACGACATGTGCTCTTTTGGAAATGGTATGACATTCAGTGGATTTCTATCAAAATGATGGCAGAAAGCCAATCGATGCAATAAACTGATTAAGAACTCGTATTTTGATATTACGACTATCTGTACATCTATCGCTTCATTTTGGCTTCTAACTAGTTATCAAAATATTTAAAATATATATAATATTTTTTAAATAAAAGCATAATTCGCTTCATATTATTAAAAACAACTTTAGAGAGGCATTTTTTGAATACTTCAGAACATCGATATTGCCTAACTGATTTTATTAATTAATTCTTTGAGCGGTATATTCGGTTGTCATATTTGGTTAGGTTTTGTACTATGGAAGGCGCCAATGGAGCCGTTCATTCGGTAAGAATTGTTTGTTAAATCACTTGCGAATGTGTTATTTAGGCCAAAACACCCGAAGAGATCGCTGAAGAGAAATTGAGGGCGAAGTATCCGAACATTGGCGTGCAGAGTCAATTGATTTTGCAGAAACGTCTTAATAAAAACGTAAATTTCACAGAATTTTTCGCCTATTTCGGTGTTTTAATCAGACATTTTATGATTTTTCCGTTTATATTTTAATTTAAACCTTCAGCACTTTGTTTTACGGTTCATCTACACAAATTTACTTCATATTCATGTATTTTTTTTGAAACGGGGATTTTATACATTATATTATCATTTTAAATTTATATTTTCGCTTATTCTGTCAAATGTATGGTTTCATCTTTTTTATCAGGTAAAGTACTTTGACTCTGGTGATTACAATATGGCCAAGGCCCGGTGTAATAGTTCACAGAAAGCTGGTATGCTGAAGGCCCAAACAGCATCAGCGATTCCGGAGCTTCCAGTTGACGTAATTGCAGCTCAACAAACTGGTGATACGATTCCTACCCCAGATAACGTTCCCGCCGTACGCAAGAAGGCTGTCGAATTGCAACACGAGCTTCAGCACCAAGGACAGAGTGCCACTCCTGCTGTTGGATTGACAACTGTAAACACAACAGCTGCTGCTTCAGTGGCTCCTCCTACTTCACCATCTTCGCGCTCACCCACTAGACCCGCTGCAGAATCACACTTTGTCCATCTCCCTTCAGTCTTGGACAAATAAAATCGCCCAAATCGTTTATAAAAGGATATTTTCACTCACATACTCACGGTCGCCTTTCCCTTAAAATGTGTCCAATTATCTCCCACCTTCCCAAACTTAGCACCTGTGTGCTTACTAAGTGTGGAACTGTAAATTGAAAATACATGTACCTTCGTTATTTCGTTCACCTGCTTACACCGTCCGATGTATCTGGTGAATGTGTGCATGTGAGTTTAAGTTTGTGCATCGTTGCTGCGTGTCCTTGAGTTGTGTGCTCACATTTGTTCCCTTCCCCACTTTTAAATCGCTCTGTGAGTTTTTGATAATAAAATACATCTCTTAAAACGTTCATTGGCGCATTTTGTTTTCAACTTCGTTCATTTCAGCAGGGGTACTCAGAAACGTGGTAGTTGTGCTACTTTGAGGAGTTCTTTAGCGATGAAGTAGCTGAAGTTGGTCAGTTGCTTCAGAGCGTAACTCTATTTTCAGTTAAATAGTTTGGGAGCATTTCGTACCTAGACTGATATTAATTTTCCCCCCAAAAAAGTAGTTTAGAGATACGTTACTTTATTTGCTTGGTTTAACCGGTGGGCGAATGCATATTGCGTGTAACTACTGCTTTTTGGTATTTTTTGCCTTGCTCGGAAACACTACAGGCAATTCGTAAAGCTGAAATGTTCACTTGCTCTTCATAAGAATGAGCGCAGGTATTTTGCAAACTCTACCCCTTTTACCTACTTTCATTGAGGTTTATTTCTATTCTAAAATGTCATAAGCACATTTCAATGATGCTTTAAATCACATGCTCCAAATGCCCCTATCTGAACTGAATAAATTTTTTAGAGACTCAGTTTTGAAGATATTTTTATTTGCCACATTAGCACTACTTATAAATATCACGTTAGCACCTCCAAAAAAGTATAACATGGTTTATGCCATTCGAAATTCGTCAGTAATATCGTTTGCAGCTCTTCTCATTTTTTATAAAACAATAACTTAGCTACACTAAGCTAAATCAATTAGGATTTATAATCAAGTTAACAGGATCGATTCACAATTTAGATTGAAATAAATCTGCAGCCATTAGTTTTTGCGATATTAATTCACCCAGAAAAGCGTATGACATAAGGATAAGGGCAAAGTCATAAGGCTTTATTAGTAGAAATCAAGTTTAATTTAATTGACAGAATGACTTTTTAGCCTTCTCAGCCTAGATTGAAATGAAGTGACAGATAACCGTCGACTGCAGAGTGAACGTGGGTTTTATTCGATTAAGATGAAGGTGTTAGTGAAAGGTAAATTATACCTCGATACGTCAAGCTGTTTGCCTAAAAGGTTGATTAGCTAGTTCTAACAGAAATAAATGTGACTTATCAACGAACCTTGGCTAGGCGGTATATGTCGCACATGTTCCGTGAGTGTAAGAGTAAGATCGAAGCTCACGTGATTGGATACTTATCTAATAAATGAGTACCTTCAGATCAATAATATACTACTTATTTCACTTTGTGGAGTGCTTTATTATTCACAATTATCATGACAAACATTAAGAAATGCCAACATATTTAAGAGCTTGCTATTAGTGTTGTTGAACAATAAAATAAATTGTTACTCATAATAAAGAATAAATTCTGTTAACTAGATTGTATCCAAGCTATACACATTACCTGTTATTGCCAGTAATTAGTCAGGCTATACAAGGCGTTCGGAGTAAACTTGACAGTCTCGCTAGGAAAAGAAAAGGTTGTTGGTAAAAATACAGTTTCCTAGATTTAAATGAAGTTCAGTGGAAAGAGTTGTACGCAAAATAACCAACATTAGCGTCTGCTAGAGCCCCAATTAGTCCACGAAATATAAACCTGGAGCAAACCAATTTATAATTTTCCTAAGAAGGGTCTCAAAATCCACTTTGATTCCGTCCATTTACTGGTTAGCTTTTGAAGTATTGGCGCGGCGAGTAGAGTCTTTCTCCACACCACTAATGCATATACTGAATAATACATTGGGCAAAGATCTGGAGGTGTGGGAAGGGAGTGAGGGAGGGATTAATGTAGCAGTAGAAATGATCTAACAATCGTTTTTGAAATTTCCTTGAGGTGCGACAGTGGACAGAATCTTGCTGTCACCAGAAATATAACCTATTATTGGCTACTCTCTTTAATTATTCAGGGCTTAACTACTACGGTGGTCATCAATTTCACGTAAGTGTCTGAAACCAACATTAAACAAATGTGAATAGGGGCAACACTTCACACACGGAAGTCGCACATCCGAAAACCATGACAGTTTCTGGAAATTTAGTCTGCCTTACTCTAAGAGTGTAATTTGGACTGTATGCAGGTTAAATTCGTTGCCAATCTGGGTGTTGTGCCTTTGATCTTGAAAAAAGTTCGTCTCTTTGGAAAAGAACCAGTCTATTTGTGCTTCAGCAGGATGCTTTAATTTGCTCAAAACGTTCTTCGCCTTTGTCAGGTCATTTTCGCGGGCCTTTTGTTTGAACAGCTAACTTCGTTAATGCTTGTATGAGCATGTAGTGATGAAGATCTCCATTGAGAGCACGCTCATGGTAGAGTCTGAAACATCCAATTAATGGTGACGAAAAATTCCTATGCCAAGGTGCTCCAACACTTCCTTCTTCGGCAGATTTTCGAGGAAACCAGATGTGCAAGTACAGTCATATTGTCTCTTATGTTGCTTTCGTCTAGCCACACCAACCACGTGGTCTTCACTGCAATTCTCCAGTTCATTCCGTGTTCGTTTCATAGAATTGAGAGTGGCTACGATAATCTCCTTATTTTAAAGCCCCGAGCGAAAAACATGATACAATTTGTTCGCTTCCACGATTTAGGTTGGTTCCAGCTATCGTGCTTTCTCGTCATCATCATTATTAAAATACTCTCGACTATCACAATTCTCTCACTTTGAACTAAAGTGTCCAGACTGTTCATTACACTCACTAGGCTTTTCGTTCTTTAGTTCTAGGCCCCGATCCTGAAGTATATAATTTAATTAAAAATGACGTCATTTTGAAACTAAAAGTGGGACTCTTTTTGACCATTCTTATATTCATATTTGTTCAAAACCTCTGCATAATTCGTTTGTTTTGTCACAGGGAGTATAGTTTGCACAGCCCGCTTAATCACCTTGGCTATTATTGGATTGTAGTCTGATAGTAGGTCTATACACGCTATAATTTTGAGTTTTACGAGGAATTTTTAACATCTTAATAAGAATGTCTGTTGGCTTGTGTAAAAAAACAACGGTATTGGAAGTCAATATCTGATCCATCTGCCCTGTTGATAACCAACCCTATTTAGGAAAGTGTTTTTCAACATCTTGAAACTTCTCTGGTGAGAAACTCGAATTTGCCAACATCTACGTTGGCCACACTTAACCAAAGCGATTTGCTCATTCAACTCATTATAAGTGCGCAGGTGGGAGTCGAATCTCTGACACCTAACTTGAGGGAAATGTAAGTTGACCAATGCTTCTGCAACACACAGAAGTTAAGTATGTTGCATCTGAAAATATACCACTATATTTCTTCGGCGATAGCATGAACTCAGTCTAACTATTTTAAATCTTCCAGAATATGGAAACGTGGATTTGTCCTGTATTAACACTTCAGATGTTATATCATATACCATATGGTATATATACTTTAAGGATTGAAGTCTCTAGTCTTTCCCAAATTTCACTAGGGTTAGCATTTTTGGTTAAGACGTGATTTAATGGAAAGAACATGATGAAGGAGCCCAGGAGAGGGAGAGAGAGAGAATGGAGGAAGCTGCATTTCTTAGATTACGATTTAAATCAAAGTTATTGGCTGCATCCTTCTGCTTCACACTCCAATGCACCACGCCCCAATTTCACTCTTTGCACCGAGATTCTAGAGAAATTTCATAAAAAACATCCAGAACTTATCGAACAATTGGATACTTTTAGCCACCGTGCTAATAAGGTAGAGTTCATAGGAGTTTACTCTTGGTGGACAGTGAGAAAGACGTAACTAGACTTCTAGTTGGAGGAAGATGAAACAGAAAAGAAAAAACATTCTGTTGAGAGACTGTAATGAGTAAATGTTAGGATCAAAACCAAGTTGATTAATAGGTAATATCTACACGCACACACCCACACCACAGTTTTAATATTGACCCCAGGTGATGGTTCAGATCAGGTTATACTAATTACGCTAATAACTCCAGAGGAAATCTAAAAAGCGCTATCAAACATTCGTTAAGGTGTAAAGCTAGACTTGGGTCGTCTCTTTACTAGCATGGTTTAACCAGTAGGAATGACCAATCGACTTCAAACTCGGGACCTATGCTAGTATCAGTATGAAAGTGAAAGAAAGTACACAATATACCCACATAAATTAGAGCAAAATAATATAATTTTGTGGTTAAACTTGCACAATATTCACGTAGTATGAATGTAGCACAGGCTAATGACTTTTTTACTGAAATTTTATGCCTTTATATCCACCTGAAATAAAATATTTGCAATTTTTGAAATATATGGAGGGTAGGCTTTAAGCGATGCATTTTAAATTTAATAAAATTGATGTTCATTTCTTGAATTTCTCTAAAATTTGCCCAATAAATTAAATTCGATAAGTTAACACCTTGACACATTTCAAAGGTGAGTTATAAAAGAGCAAAGACCCGATTTATCTGTAAGTCTTTGTAAATTCACAGTTGGAAAAAATGTACTTGTTTACTTTGAATATGCCAATCTTACATCGTAATAAAGTCAGAGTCTCAGTAGGGATTTCGCAGATCAGAGCAACATGGAAACTCAGTGATGTAGCGACTTAACGCAGAAGGTAATAATTCAAAGTGGAGCACAACGGACGTTATGGTAAACAAACGTGCAGTAACGAAAGTAAATCATTTACAACTTCTTAGTTGTCCAGTTTTAAGCCTCAAAGTGGGGGAGAGGAGCAAACTTATAATTCAAATTATCATTATTCTACGAAATATATGACCTTGAAATATTTGAAAAATCATTGGCCGCCTAGTTAGCCAATGATTACAGGGGGCGGTTTGTCCAGGGGCTACCTAGCGTATGCACATATGGGCGTAGAAATCCAATCAAATGGAATTGCCAGTGAATGGGAGATGGAAATTGTAAGTTTCTTCTGAGTGGAGCGTAAACATTCTATTAATCTTCCTAATAGGGACTCAAAGAGTATGGGCTTTAATAAACAGGTAGAATTGCAAGTGTATTACATCTGCGAGTTGATGAGAAGGGAATTATGTTTTATTTATTGAAGAAATATTTGGAAAGTGAGGAGAGAGGAGGATGAGGAGGGAGGAGGATGAGGAGGGAGGAGGAGGAAGAATCAATATTTCTTAAAGCATGGGCCCATTTCAAAAGGTAATATCGCTAATTTGAATGGGATTTGAATTGAGTCCGATTAAATAATGAATGATTAAATAAACGTCTGCTGGGAGCTTGAAGGGAAATCAAGTAACAGTCAAACTGAAATTTGACCTAGAGTAGTTGTTAAAGAATGGATATTATGTACAACTTCTTACTACATTTGTGCTTTTATCCATTTGAAACAAAACCCCAAAGGGCGACAGAAAGTCAACAAAAGGCTGATTATTACGGTTTCTTGAAACCAAGTACCTTCCAATCCACTACTAAGACTGATGTCATTATATTTCCTTTCCTCAAGCGTGATAAACATTATACGCTGCGTTAAAAAGGGTAATTTCACCATCATGCAGCAAAAATTCCACGTTAAGTCTATTTTTATTGGCTACTTTAAGGTTGGTAGGAATTAATTTCATGTTTAGGAAGAGGGAAAGTCAAAAATAGGCGCCTTGACTCAAAAGCCTCCTCTTTTATAAGCAACAGATGTTGTTTTTTTTATATGCTCATCAGACAAAAATGTTGGACACTTTATCACAAACCAGCTTCTACACAAGCGCATTCTCTGCTCTTTCTACTTTACACTAGTTCCTCCCAACTTTTGATTCTATGATTTAAGAATCAGCCTTATTCCTCTTGGTCCGTGAGAAGAACACTTTTCTTAAGAAAACAACTCAAACCTTAGTTTGGTGGGGGTCAAAATTCGATTCTACTGACTTCATTTAGTGCTAATTTACATATCATATGTAACGATTTCTTGAAATCATTCTAAGTGACAGAAAACACTGCTGTCTCGAAAAATTCCAGTCGTATTTAAGATGAATAGAGTTTTTAGGTAATTTGGTGAAATTTGAAAGCAAGCATGTTGAAAGCTAATTCTACTGAATAACACAGAATTTTCAAAAAAATATGTTACTGATTGTAAATGAGTACAATATTTTAATGCCTATTCGATTTCAATAACCAAAGGGGATGGCATATTAAAATATTAGTTTTCCCTTTACTCAGACGTATTTTGATACAGTTCCCTAGATATATTGGATCATCGGGAAAGCAAAAACAGTACTTATTTCAGAATTCATAAATCATTGTCTTATTTAATGAATTTTTCCTTTTGCAGTCATTTTTTTGACATGTTCCACATTATCTGAAATAATACAATCATTATAGTAGAAGTCCAATAATAGCACCTTAAATATTCCGACAATCGATCAATGCCCAACACCAGACTTCACAATTATTCATTTAACTCACCTGTAGTGGATCCCAAAGTGTCAATGTCACGGCCTTTTTTAAGGCAAGAGTATCAACTCAAATGGAAATATGATGAGTTTTCGACCTAATGCCCTACTGCTTCTAGCAAGTCAACCTCGCCGCTATTTGACTGATAAGCTCTATACTTATGTCCAATTATCGCACTCAATGGTATTAATTTTTTGAATTTAGACAGTTATTAGGGTGTACTTAAAATTAACCAACAGTAATTCACGCCTATACTTTAAAATATAAGCCTAAAATGTCTTTCCTATCGTCTCAGGTGTAGTTAATGGCGATTTAACGAATGTCTATTCTATTACACCTTAAACTGAAATCAATAAGTTACCGCTAAGTTATAATTTCAAATTTAATTATGATATTTGTCTATGAGCGTTAGTAAAAATGTGCATCAGAAATGGTGATGTTAGATGTTTCAATGTAACCTATATTAGAAGTGGGGGATAGAAAGTGGAGATCGACCGACTACACCAACAGTCCTGTATCTGACGGTCGTTTGAGTTTATATGCGAAATCTGAGATATCGAGGAGGGACGAGCACAAATCGCTAATCAACATTTTCTGTCTGTATCGATTGAAAATGCTTCAAGTGAAAGCAGAAACAAATATAATTTGCTATTAGAATAAATTAAAGTAGTATCGTGAGATGTATTAGGAGAAATCTCTTAAAACCGACTCATTTGAAAATCAATAAGTTGAATTTTCTATCTGGCACCTGGTGCAAGCGTTGATTATAAATAAAAATTCTTTTTAAAAACGCGACTTTGCTTAACTGAAAATTTAAGGTTGGTCTCGGGGAAAATAATTATTAAAACAATCAAGGTCTAAATGAATTCAATTGTAAAATTTTTTTGGAATTTTCAAGAAACGGGAAAATTCGTTGAAAAAGGATGTAAACTATATAGATTCCAATTAAAATACAACTGACCGAGTTCAAATCACTGAAAGTTTTGTTTATTATTGAAAAAAACGGATTCGGCTGATTGAAAAGATGGCAAAAGGTGAATTTTTTATTGCAGGTCATTAATCAGTATCTATGTTGGTGGCAAATAGATCACTGAGATGACTGAAAATTATTTATATACTTTAGATTGCTATTCCTAAAAAGACAAAATTTGAGAGTCGATGCATAAAGAGTGATTTAATTAAAACCGTTGGGTCTGTAACAAAGTTGATCTGTTAGTGTTTATCAATGCCTCTTAATTACATATAGGACAAATTTTTATAAATCACGCTCAAATCACAGCCCTAAATTTGTGAACTGAACACTGAAACAATTTGATTTAGGACAGCATGTCCATAAACTGATCCATGATGTACCTCCTTTTAACGAGTGCACAGAGTCTGATTTAGAGTATCAACCAAATATTTGTTAATTTTATAAAAGTTTTATCTTTGCTTGGGGCCGTCCACGCATATTTCCGCTGCTCTCAAAATTTATTCACAAATCGATTCATAATTTGCATTCTCCACACACACACACACACACACACACACACACACACACACACACACACACACACACACACACACACACACACACACACACACACACACACACACACACACACACACACACACACACACACACACACACACACACACACACACACACACACACACACACACACACACACACACACACACACACACACACACACACACACACACACACACACACACACACACACACACACACACACACACACACACACACACACATTTTTCGCCCCTTCCTCATTTTGAGCGGCCAGTTTTTTATGTTTTCAACTAGGACTTTTGTATTCCCGTTAGAACACTTCAATTCTTCTCCTACTCTTCTACATGCATGATTTCACTCTAACCATGAACTTTCAATTTAGGTAAAGCTGGCTGACATCATTAGGAAGACCACTGTAAGAAGATTTGTTACAAAATGATAGAACTACACTCATCAGCACTTCTACATCAATTCTTTGTCTAAACATATTTAACTTACCGGTAAAAGTGACTTACTCACGACAAGGTCTTTGTGATGAAACAATTACCAATTAATGTTTATATTAGGTGAGTTGGACTGAGAGATGTAGTTTCCAGCATTGTAAGTGGAAAACAAAGTAACCTATATGTTGATTTCAGTCCTGAAAAGTGAAGAGTTCCCCGAATTTAGGTGATCTGCGTCTCTTCATTTTTTGAACCTAAGGAATACTTCGGTTATAAATATATATATATATATATATAATGGTATACTTTTTCAGTGTGTGCTTGAATAGAGTTCAGAAGTCTTTTTCATTGGAAATGAAAAGTATAATTAAAAAGTGAAACCAAAATACTGTTTCCAGCTGAATGTAAAACTACGGCTTTTTGTAAAGCTCTGAAAGTAAATTTAAATTTAGTTCACATATAATTTTATTTGAATTGAACTAAAGAATCTGATAACTTGTTTAATTGCAAAAACAATTGACTACCTTTTAGTTACTCAAAAATGTTGTCAGCAGAATCGGCCGGAATGATAATTATTGTAGTTATTGAAAAATTTGGCCTTTAGAAAACATTTATGTTACTGCTAGGAAGTCAAATCGAAAATTTTCGGTCCGCAGTATCACTTACTGGACTTCTTGTTAGGTCAAGAGAATGGAATGTTGCGAACATCGATCAACAGTCAGCCAATCGTTTATCCAAAATCTAATTCTAAATAAATGTATTTATTTTCAAAATCTAAGAGCGTCATTCGAGGTACATATTCTTTTCACCAACCCTTTACTGGAGTTTAAGTAATTTTAACTCATTAAGTCGCTTGACTGCGATAAGTACAAAAGTTATCAAGAGGAAGGAGGTAATAAAGGGCTTGAAAGAACAAATTTTCATTGGACAACACAATCTTAATGACCTCATATTTAAATAGCGCGTAGAAGAATGGGCTTTAGAGAGCTATAAGACCGTAACTGGAAAAAATGAACAAATTGATAAAGAGACGAAAAAAAATGAGTTTTATATTGAGTAATTTTGAACCACTTGTTACAAACCTACCTTATCATCAATAAAATTGAAATCGATTTTGCCTATTCTTCCTAATGCTATTGGGCCTTTCTTTGAGTCCTTATTCTTTCTACTTTGTCAAAATTCCACTGTTTGGCTATGGGCTACCACATATTTCCTAAAAAGCATCCAGCAACAATCAATATCACCTATTAGTGCCACCTTAGTGTGATGAAATTCTTGGTGATTTGGTGGACCAATGGTTTAGTTCCCCAAACTTGATGGTATTTTAGGGCCAAATTTTTTTACAACAACGCAATTTCAAATACTTAGCAAGGTCCTTATTCCATCTTAAGCCACTAACCAATGAAAATTGAGTTGCCCTTTAATGGTTCCGAAATTAGCCGAAATACAAAAACACGGTTAATGAGATAAATCCATTCGGTAGAATATAAACCTAGACATATGTTTGCACAATATTTTAAAAAAAAAAATTACATGCATGAGGAAAGTCCTCATTAAAAGCACAATTTCGCCAAGCTGAGATCAGTCTACTTAAATGACATAAAGTTACTTTTATATAGTCTTGAGAAATTAAAGGGATTAATTTACCTTAATTTTATCGGCCTCCCAAAATTGCCACAGATCTCAAGAACGAAATTATCGCAATAGTGGACCTCACTCCAAAGCACTGCAAGACAATTACCAAAATTTTAGTGCATTTAAACAAAACCGTGGTTTACATTTGATAAAAATTTTTCTTCTAACCAATTATTTTAATATTTATTTGAGGTTCATATTAGACTGAACAAGTAACCTTTTCGCGAAAAATAGAGATGTTAAAATTGTAAAACTGCTATATTTATCAAAGGTAACTTAAAAATAAGGATATTGAAATCATATTGTAAGCTAAACCGACTAGTAAAGTTTAATTTTGAAATTATTTCGGGTTTACAAATTATCCCACCATTGTAGTGTTTCAGAAATTTTGTAGGCGGCAATTTATGATCATTGGTACTAAATGAACTCTATCACAATATTCAATGCAGAATAATTTATGCCAGATCAAGCCCTAGTACATTTTGCGGAGAGTGGTAGTGATTTAAAGGTTTAGTTCAATAAACTTACGACTAGCATGCTTTAAACGACTGTCTTAGAACCTTTTTGTTACGAATACCTGCTTTTAATCATATCTAATAGTGTTGAACCAATTATGTAATTGACCAATCGTCGGTATAATCAATGCCATAGAGAAGAGAGGTATATTTTATCGTTTGATAGTTTGCATCAAAAGGCTCTGAAATATTGGATATCTTATAATTACATGGTAAATAGATTTTCCGACTCGAGTTGAAAATAGAACCTGTAGCATATGTTGACATTAGCTAGAGGGGACAGATGTGGTTTTGTGCCTCTCTACTTAAAATAGCTGTGAGGAAACATGTAATGGGTTTGAAAAAAGGATACATTTAAAAATGAAAAGTTTAAATTTCATTTGAGTGAATAATGGGGTACTAATGATAATAATTTAAAATACAATTTTGTACCCACATGAGGCAAATAATTAGTGATATTTATCCTGAGAAAACACCCACTTAGCTTTTTAAATGAAACGAAATCTAATAGCACACTATATTTAAACTGGGTGCGTATACGTTTATCTGATTCTTTGCTTTAAGTATGATTCACTATGACACATCTCAGTGTTCTAAAGTTAGCAGTTCATGATTTGGCTCTTCGGTTCCTGGACAGTTGATTCAACCGGATGATAAGTTTATCTTCTTGACAAAATAACAGTAAAATGGTAATTCAAGCACAATGAATTTTTTCAAATTACAGAGTGCTCTCGAGTCAACCTACTCTATTTTGCCATTTAAATTTACACAAAATTAACTAAACAGTACATTATTCTACATTTCACAAAAATAGAATTTCAATCGATTTCCAATAAAAATAAAATAATTGTAGAAAGATTCGTTAAAGGGGGGGGGAGACGCTTTTCCAATAAATGCATAGTCCGAACAAAATTTTAAAGATTCTAGCGGCACACATCATGAGTAAGGCGTTTAATTCTTCGGAAAAATGCAGTCAAAAAATAAAAAAGATAGATCAATGAAACACATTTTTAATGGAAGCCTGTCGCATAAAAGGTAGTCAATGACAAATGGCATATTTAAGTGGCTTCATTAGACATTTTTGAAAAAATTGCTAAAGCAACCATTTATAAAACGCACTCACTATTTAAAGTTAAAATTTCCTGGGATGTGCTTTTGCCAAACTGTTAAAGCTCTTCCTGCCCTAAAATGAACTTTGAAGTGGGATAAGAAGAAAGGATATCTTCTTTTAGAAAATTTAGTGGGTTTGATAGAGATTTTAAAAGTTAATTAATGTTCCCCAATAGAAATATACATGATTAACAATAAATTGGATGCAAAATTTAGACGAATTGAATGCTGATAGAGTTGCAATTTGATCAACCAGTTCTGGGTTTAAATTCGGTGAGCGAACCGAAACAAAAAATGGTCAAAGTAGGAAAACTTCAGAAGAATGAAACTGGAAAGCTAATTTCAATTCCTTACATTTCCTGGATTCCCATAAGTAATTGGAGAGAGGTCTTGAGAACCCATTTTTGGCAAACTCTAATCATTGACATTGTTAGAACAAAATGGTGGTTAAACATATAGAGAAGTATGTGAATAAGAACTAAGATTGGAGCAGTATATAAATGGCTGAAGGAAAGAGGCGGCAATTTTTTAAAGACGTTACCGGCATATATTTGCCATTCTATTTTCTTCAGATCTTCACTCTAACAATGGGATAGAGAGACAAGACACGTGAGTTTGTTGACCGAAGACCTTGGGTAATATAAACGAAAGACCAAATAGGACTTAAATGGTCTTTAGACGTTTGAGCAGACGGTGCACTTATTTACTGTGTATCATAGACACTTGGAAGAATCTTAGGTGCAACAATTTTAGGACACAACCGATGTAGAACTTTAACCAAACTAGTAAATCTCGGCTGAGTGTGAAATTTTAAGCGAATTTATCAATTTAGAGGCTTATATCGGCGGAATGAACTTTAATTGTGCACAAGATCCCTAAATGGACAAATGGGTCAACTTTAACGATTTTTACTAATGGAAATAAAGAAATTCGAATAGATAAATAATCCTTAGACATGTTTTGAATTATTAATTTTCAGACCTATTCCACTTGAGGAGAGCCAAAAGTAAGCTTAGTCCACTACCTCGCTATTTAACATGCAAGAAACTGAGTTGGTGATCTACGTCAAAGCCTCACATAGGAGATTTGGGAGAATCTCCAGTCTGCTTGAGTGAGAGGGGGGGGGATTGTCCAGAAGCTAGATGTGCAATCTAGCGTAACAAGCTATTCTTTCTTCTAATTTTTAGGAAATATTTAGTTTTGCTGGCTATGAAGAAAAATTGTTCACACTCGAACTCAAGGTGATTAATTTAAGCGCTCCACGAGGACTCAATGTATCTTTATTATAATATTACAGAAAGGAGAAGAAGTAAGTCATGACTGAGATTAATAGAAAGGAGGGTTGTGAGGTATAAGTTGTTTTTGTTCGAACCTATTTAAACTTTTATACACTCTGCATAAACCTGATCGGTAAAGGAATCTAAACGGTCTATGGAGGCTATACCTCTACCGAAAGGAATAAAGATAATCGATTGAAATATGTTTCCTTTCTGAAAGTGACATTAATCACAGGTTATCCATAGCACCAAAAACTTCAATCACTCAAAGCATGTCACTAAGTAAATAGATATTTGCCTCTCTTATTGACTTAGTTAAAGTATTCACATTTATTAAAAGTAGCACGTCATATTTATTGATAGCTAATGTAAGCATTACATCAAGCAACTTGCGAATCCATAAAATCTTTTTATTAAAACACAGTGAATAAATAGCAGAAATGAAGCGCTGAGTTAACTGGCATTAAATAAAGTAGTGAGGAGGCATCAAGATGTCTATTTGGAATGAGGGAGCAAAAGAGGTGACCAACCATTTGCCATCAGGATATTCGTTTTTAGGTTGGATTAAATGAATATTTTTGAATCTATTTATGTTTACCCAATAAAGGGCCATATACTTCTTCAAAATATGTACCATAATTCGAAGATTGCTTTTGTGGTTAACGGCAATATATTTGCCATAAGTAAAGCTCACATGCTTTAAAGTTGCACAAATTTTAGTCTCGCTTTCCAAGCAAAACTTTCCCGAATGAATATTAGTTCAGTTAACTTAAAAAATATAACTAATTATATAATCAGATATTGTTTGTTATTTGAGTTATTGATGTTTAATATTTGTTTAAATTTAGCTCAAAAGGTCCTAAATATCTGAAAGTAAATATAATTTACTCATTGATTTCAATCCAGCTGATAGTTCTATAAAGTGTTTTAAAGATTTTTGGTCAGATTTAGTCAAAGTAAACTTTATTTATCACCTATACAAAGTATGTAATCATTTTAAATCTCCATAGCAATCTCTATTTCATCTTTACAACTACACTTTGATTAGTATAGGGACATTTCCACAATCACAAAGGTGACAACATATATAATAAAGCAGTATCTTCAAGGTCACCATTTTTTGAGCAATTTGCCGGGTACAACAAACTTTATTACATTTTGTCATCGATCCGAATAACTATTAAATAAATAATAACTAAATGAACTACGCTAATCAATTAATTTCGTGTGTTGCATTTGAATGTGGAATTAATTGAGTCAAAGAACGCTGTTTTCTCGTGAGGAACTACCAATAGAGGGTACCCTAAGCTGCCCAATTAATCTTTATTTAAAATCACCTTGCTAACAGTAACTTTTGATGAGTATTTCACTTGGAAAATAAAGCAATTTCTCCTTTTTAAATTTTAAGGCCTAATCCGGCGAAATATATGTGCACTTACCCACTTTCTAAGTTTTAACTTGCTTCAAGGCAATTTTGTAAAAAATGCACACTTCATGAGCGACTTTAGAATGAAAAATATAAAATTTTTGAAGTTATCGATTTTTTTCTTAAGGCTACATTGCTATATTCACAAACATTTTATCCAACTCTCCATTTGGATTATCACACATTAGAATTAGGTCAAGATTGAAACTTTCAGACTCCCTATCATAACTGCAAGTTTCGCTTACCTATTGTACGGACTATGCAATAGTACTTACCTCATATTCGTAGGCATGCTTCAAATTATAGCTTATTCCACCAAATAGCGAGGGTGCTGCAGTCATTTATCCTATTACACTTGAGAGAGTGAAATTTCGCTCCTTATTAAACAAATTAAGATCACAGTATTAATGAGGTCAAATTTTCAGCCTTAATAAATGATGCCCCTTGACCTTCCAATCACCTTCAGAACAGAGTTCTACCTCAATCTAATTCGTCTAATAATTAATCTAAAATACTTATATGTACTTATATATATATATAGAAATATATACTGGTCTATGTAAATCCTTGTACAATAAACACGTTCAAAATGAGCATTAAAGAATCTGTTTTCTTTCACATAATCACCTCAGAAATTAAAAATAGATACTAAACTACTACTTATTTGAAATTTAAATATTCTATTAAGTTGAAAGTGTTAAATTGTAACTTACGTGCAGAATTTCAAGTACTTTTATGAGGACAACTACACTTTTATGGTAGGTTTTCCAGTTACCAGAAAACGCTTTAAACACCAATAATAGACTGAAAGATGATTCATAGGAACCTCTGAATAGTGGATAGTCCAGCCAATACTTTTGAAGCATACGTTGCTAACTGCAATCAAAATTTGTTAATACTTGAAAGATATGGACTTGGTCTTCCATTTTGATTGATGTTACACTTTATCAAAGCATACAGAAAACGTACCATTCAGTGAGAAAACTATAACTTAGTCTTAATGGAATAATTCATTTTTAAAGTGTTGTTTATCACAAATGGATATAATTCTGATAAAGCTACGTTAAATTGTAACCTACTCTAATGAAAATGCAAAAAAATCAGGTACATAATTTTAATTATAAGTAAATTATTAATAAACGATGCCCAAGGTCTCTATGAAAAAAGTAGTTGCTTGAGGTTGGTGGTCTCTAAGATATCCAGACACCTGAATTATAAATTTAGTAAGATTTGGTGTTTTTAAAACGTTATAGGCTTCAGAGGTGAATTTATGTAGTACTCAATTCCCATTGCTATATGATATTATTGCCACTGAAAGCCCTTAACAATGATCCCTACGTCTATTGATTGGCGCTTTTATGCGAAATGGGTTAGAAACGTTGAGTTTATAGATTGTAAGCCACTGACCATGTCGCTATCGAGGGAGTGGGCGTTGACCAAGCTAGGTTCCTCGTTATTTTAAGTGGAAGCAACCAAACCAACAACATAAAAATGGGAGAACGGTGGTCATTGGCTAATACATACGACATACCCATCGACTCTCGGATCAGGATAGTCGCCTATTCTAACATTTGTACGCTCTACTGCTTCTTTGCATTCACTCCTACCTTTCATAAAAATCCAGACGCTTTTGCTCGTTCAATATATATGTTGTTGCTTAGAAAAAATATTCATCTGTAAATTAGGCACTGATGTCACGATATGCAAAACTTTTGCCAATATGTGAACTTAACTTGCAATTTCCAAGTTTATTTAGGCAGAAGATTATTATTTTAACTGGCAATAACAAAACAAAGCAACAGTGCGGGGAAACATCGGGTTTAGTCTGATAGCTATACTCGTGTAAACGATTGGAACAATTTCTAAATACACGTGGATGCGGTAGTCATAAAAGTTTACATTTTACTAACGCTGCAGTTGTACTAGTTCGTTACAACTAGTGAAAAAACTACTTGTTTGAATAAACTAAAAAATCTTACCCGAAACGGCATCTTATCTAAACCCAAACCGGAGTATTGTCTTTGTGAAGCAAGACCTCGTCTACGCTACTTAAATGCTAACATGGTCAGAATCTGCCGATGTGATCCATGTGCTCACTAGATATCGCAAGGCTACAGTTGATTCTGACCGGAAGGAGGGAGGGATTAGTCAGAAGTTTATTTACTCAAACACTGCATTTATACGTATATCGTCCATTTTTAAATAACTTGATATTAAAGATTAAAACACCATAAAAATTCTATTAGCTTTAATTTAGAATAAGCGAGCACAATGTCAAGAGCGGTGTGCTGATGTTGGTACAAAGACCAACTGTGGGAACTACTTCTCACGACAAATAGCAACAACTAGGCGGGCTTAGAATTTCGTATTACGTTTATCAACCACCACCACCACCACCGCCACCTCTAAATAGCTCGAAATAGCTTAGTAACTTATTAGGAACACGAAAAAGGATCCTCAATTATTTGATTGTAGGATTATAAGACAAAAAAGAAAAACAATAGTCTTTGGTAAGCACAAATTTTATTATAACTATCATAATTAAAAATTTAGTTAGATAACTTTAAGCAGATATTGTAAAGATTACCATCATTGATAAAAACTTCACGAACTTTCCATTAAACTCTGCATTCTCACACCCTGCTGAAACTTTTGTTTTGGATTCCAAACAGCCTGGTTCTGCTTGGCCTCTGGTCGGTTCCCCCAAACCCTGGCTAGAAGTCAATTATCCTTATTCGTTAACAGCAATACACTTCAGTTATAACTGGTTCGTCCGGTTTTGGAAATTCGTAGCGGATTATTACACGTACAGCCCACCAAATACATAGAAGTTTTCGAAGTGTCAACTATAGGGGATGAAGTATGTGTTCGATTTGAAGACAGCCGGTGTTTTTTTTCAATGACGTCTTAAACAACCAATTTCTCGTTCCTAATGGCAATTAGGCGAAAAGGATGAATTCTCTTTTGTCAAAACTATAGGAATGCACATATTTCTCCGCTCATCTTTTTACACCGGGAAAGTTGATGCGCAGCACAAAAAAGTTCCCGCCATATTCAATTAACCAATGCGATCCAAGTGTAATTGCATCACTGAGTGTTGCATATGCGAGATCCTGCAATAATCCTCCCATAGTTGGCAGGGGATCTGATTCAACCAGAGATCTTAACGCGTCATCATCAAAATTTACAAGTTGTTCTGATTTGGGTACATCAATTGAATTCCTGTTGTCCAATTTAAATCATTTAGACATTGGCCGAGAGTTAGCATTTATCCATAAATTTAGTAGACATACAGACGTCGAAGCTCAAAAAAAGGAAAGCCACATAGTAACCCTACCAAAAATGTCATTTATTCCGCACAAACATACTTTAAAGCCTTTTCTACAAAGTAAAGACTTCCAAAGTTATCTCCTTCATTGTGTTTGAACACAAACAGAATTCAAGTGCCCCTTTGTATAAAAGGGACTTAATATTATGGGTTTTGGTGGAAGATTCTTCAGGCCCAGGGCTTTTACAAAAAGGGCTAAGCTACCTTTCCCGAACATGAACTGTGCTTTGTGGAGTATTTTCCAAACCTGATAGGTTATATCACTGGTAGACTTTGTTTACCATACTGTAATAAGGCTTAAATCAATGTAAACCCTGAAAGAATTGCCACTTCCCTAAATTTGGGCTGTTGTTAAACGAATTACAAACAGCCATTTATTAATGTTAAATTTGGGTAGACGTTATGCTTTTAATTCCAAATGTCTGACCTGATTATGAAATGAATAGCACATTTCACTATTTAAATACGCTTAGATTGTATAGAATAAATTCTTCCCTCTATAAAGTCTGGTTCAATCACATTCACTTCCATAGCTGACTAGACAAGTTTTAATTTTATCCTAATTATATATTTCCTTATAAAACACCCGCCTGCTAGTGTGTTTGATTATGAAAATCTAGAGGATTGGGAAATTTTGGGGTAGAAAATCGATAATTTCGATTGCTCAAGGTCTTACCTGACTTGGTTGTTGACTAACGAAGCTCTCGTTTTACCCTACTTAAAGGATAATGGGTCCTTTTTCCTTCCATGAAAGAGCCTTAGAATTAATCACATTAGTTAAAGCATGGTTGATCGCAAAATGGATGATGATGATGATGTTCTCTTTTTAGGTGGATTCACTTTAAAGAAATGATAAAATGTGAGTTCAAAAGGGAAAGGCTAGAAAAGAAATACTTTAGGTGTCAACAGTTTTATTGATCTTAGGTGTCCCCCAATTTGTGGCAGTACCACGTGACTTTTCTACTCTAATAATCGCTTTTAAGGCCTTCAAGGAGAAATTTGTCTCAGCAACTACACCTGTGGTAACCCTAGGTCTCAAATCTTATAAATTTGCGCTAATAGAAGGCGATATATTGAACCTGTTCCATTAGTAATGAAGTTAATTAGCAAAAGGTTAATATCAATTTCGTTTCAGATAAGCTTTCGAAACAGATCAAAGAATAATTAAATAAGTTAGCAAAAACGAAAATAAACCACTTATAATTAAAATAATCTTCTAAAAGCTTTAAAAGTTGGTCCAAAATGCCGTAGAAGGAATTTATTGAAACAAAATACTGAAGATCATCAAATCAAGGTGAGTTCTCCCCGTATTAAGGAAAAACATGCAATATTCACATATCTACTATATTCAAAGCTCACTTTCTTACCAAAAATGGAATTAGAGGCCTTCAAGATAGCATAGAGTCTGGGAGAGGGTAATTGACAACCTTAGTGGAAATTGGAGGATTATTCAATGGTCTTTGTGTTCATGAGGTGCAGGATGTTTTGGAGGAATAACAGCAACCGGAATATGAGAGTTGTGGACAACATAGTCCGAAACGCTACCCAAGAAAGTTCTCCTGATCGCTCCATGACCACGGGATCCGATAACGATAAGATGAGCTTTATGATCGGTAGCAGATCGCACAATGGCAGCACCAGGTTTGGTATCAATGTGAAGGAATGCTTTGTAAGGCAATTTGGCATTCTTGGCCATTTTCATATACTTTTGTCCTAGCGTCTTACCTACGACAACACTCTCTTCCATCACTCTTGTCATATCATCAATCATAATGGGATTAGACTCAATGGCTAACCCAACAGCAGGAGAAGAGTAAGCAGGTTCGATGACATGGACAAAGAAAATAAGATCCTTTTCGGTTTTCAAGTTCTCCAGGTACCAGGAGAATGCTCTTTCACAGTTAGGACTAGCGTCGATAGGAATAAGCACATTTCTGTGCTCAATAGTTGGTGTTGAAGTTGAGGTAGTGTTACAACTTTCACTAGCAGACATAGGTGTAGACCGGGTGCTCTAAAGTTGTAATATAAAATAACAATGGTCCGATTCTAACTCGTAGACAAAACTTTAGCGTTATTGGCTAAGCCTTCAAGGCTAATGCTTGCGATTGGCAGGGATGATAAACGCAATAACGTGAGCGAACCGAATTCTGTATGAAAGCAGACCAATGGGAATAACAAAAGGAAATGAACAACTGTTAAACTTTCCAGGTGGTTTGAAATGGTTACACGAGATGTTAATTGGCTTGCAAGCATTTATATTAAATGGCAGGCTTTATGATAGTTATCATTAGCCCTTAACATCGAACATCTAAGTCACAAAAGTCGAGAGGGGGAACAGAAGAGTGATTCGCAGATGTAAAAGAGACAGACACAAAGGTAGAGAAAAAGGTGAGGTGAGTACTCTGGAAGTGGTAGAATATGACATACAGTCTGGTTATGGTAGTTTGAAGTCAACTGCCGGTTTATGGACTTTTTGCCGTATGAGTAAACATTGTCCAGGGTGCACCACGTGGAGGTAAGTCTATTGCGCACCCCGGTTTTCAAACGTTCTTTCACCCATTATAAAGTTAACTTTGTTGATTTGTAAGAAAAGGTGCCCATGTTTTACTTAGTATGACCAATGTGTTTTAACTGACTCACTTATTGTAGCGTTATCTTATAAGAAGTGTAATGGGGGGATTTTTCAAAGTTTGTGCATCGATGGTGTGCACCTATAATGTCAGAGTAGAATGGCCGGCATCAACGATTAAGTATGGATGGTTTAGAGGGTGAAAGAAGAAGATATGTGATATCAATAGGCAATCGCTATCACTAATCAATTACTCATTTACGTGACCTAAAAGTAAAATATATGTATTGGCTAAGAATTCAAAAATAACCTAATTTTCACAATATGATTATTGGAAGTTTAAATTTAAAGTTACTCCCCAACTTAAGAGCTCTGATGAAAATTAAGCTTATAAGATAAGGTCACTTACGGTCATCGAAATGCAAAGTGTAGAGAGAAAAAGCAGGAAATTTGTGGCAAACGAAAATAGGAAATGCCAAAATTTTAACGTATTTTTTTCATGAAGATCGAATAGCATTTTTTATCAAAGTATATTTAAAGATGCGGTTATTTTCTGTTTCAAACAAGATATTTTTAAGGAGTAGTGAGTACAATATTATCCTCAATTTGTAAATTGAACGCTACCGACGAATAATGTGTCGTAAACTTCTCACCAAAGTACACTCTGTAGCGGATCAGCTGCCTAACTAAGCCTGACTGTACTCAGAAACCTCAGTGGCAAATTCTCATAGTTCGTAAGACCCCAAGAATTAGCTAAGCTATAGTAACGCTAAGGAGAGACAGAGGTATCCAGGGGACGCGTTTATTCTAGACATACATGGCGTGGAGTGTAACAAGGAAGGAAGCTTAGTCATTCAACATGGCGGATTAAGTAAAACGAGAGGAGTCTTTTGATTGGTCATTGGCTGTGTGTCCTCGCACTCAATCCGTACGCGAAGTTGAACGGCCGCACCTTCAGGTCACGCTGTGTGCTCATGTGATGACGTGTTCCACAACTCATTGGTAATAAAAATAATTAAATTCACTTGAAGATCTTATCGACTGTGAGAAAAGAACAACAGGACACATAGCTGTCAAATTCCAGTGAGAGTTAATGATTAACTTATGGGCGATTTGACAAACTTTTTAAATGTTAACTTGTGAATTTGCGTTCTGAATGTTATACTCCAGCATACATATTTACTTTAATTAGTGAAATAGTCCACAGTTGACATTATTATTCGAAAGCATGGATCAGACAACGTAAAACAATGCTTATTTTGGCAATCTCGTTTTTACAAATTTATATCTAACGAGCAGGTATTTATGACAGTACTTAACAACTCTTTTTTAAGCGTATTAGTACTAGAATAGTAGACTATTATACTGACTGCCCATATAAAGGGAATAGATGTTGCCTTACTAACAATTATGTACCTTGTTTGCTGATCTTGTATCAGAGTTTAGCCAAGGAACGGCGATAGTCTTGACATGTGTGAGACCGTTAATACCTCACCCAGAGTTTTTGTTGAGGTACTGGCTTGATCGCCGATGAAGTATCTCTAAATCCAAGTGAACGTACATTTACCAATTCACTGAGTTAAGGTCAGGGATTTATTCTAAAGATTTATAGGAAAAGCCTCGTAAAAGGTGGGATGACATGATAAGTAGAAATAAATGTGAGAAGAAGGGGAGAAGGAGTAGGATTGGGTATTAGAATCAAAGAAACAAAAATGTTGATGCATGGGATGAGCAATTCAAGTTGTGTTAAAGGGGCTTATTGAAGCTCAATAACGCAGGTGACCGATTTCACGACCTTTGTGAGTCATAGCACCAAAAGGAGGATGAACATTTTTTCGCATTATCGTATGGGTACTACGTAGATAAGGTTGAAGTTTTCGTACTTTTAGTTAAATGTATGAGTGAAGACAAGAGAATAGCACTGAAGGGAACTAAATACCTATATGTAAACCCTATAATATTATGATGGCATATAGACGATGCTATTACAGCAAAACAATATAAAAAAAGAATATTGATTTTAAAAGCGGAAGTCAGTATCATTGTCTGTGTCTTGAAGTGGGTCACAGTAGAGATGCGCACTTGAGAGAAGGATTATTCTCCTCGACAATTTTATGAATTCTAACCTTCACTGGCGATAAGTCAATATGAATCAATTAACAATTAGACCTGCAATTTAATCTCGCTGGGAATCTATCCAAATTTATGCTCTTTTATTCATGAACATAGAGCAATTGGCCTGCGGGGGAGGGGAGGATAATTTGCCTCTGGCTAATAATGCCTGAAACGGAAGAACTGGCAAAAGTACTGAAAATTCAGTGAGCCAAATTATTTAGATTTCCTTGTGATACAAAATCCGTCCCTGTGACTGGATATGAGTCTGCCTTGATTACATTTCAATAAAGGGTTCATGAGCTCAATTAAACCATTTTAAGGATCTCCAAAGAGTACAATCTGAGATTTCTGTTGTACATTGCAGAAAAATTAATCACAATTGTTCGCTATGCAGTTTATCTCTTCAGCAGTAGCGAAACAAACCAGTTTAAGCTTTTTTCAAAAAAATTATATTTTTAAAAATACAGACAGAGTATTTTGCGGTTTTCAACAAACACATACAGTGGAAAAGTGGAATCAGCTCAAATTTTAAACTCCTATAATTGTCAGACAATGGCTTCGGTAAACAGAAAGTAGACCAAAATTGATGCCATAGTTACCACACTTGACATTACTTTGATTGAACCACTTACATTTTAAAATGTGGTACAATATTATTATGAGGATAATGTTATGTTAAACTGTGGTTTAGACATGACATATGTTTCCTGTGTGATACAGAGATGCACTAATGAAAAGTTTTGTTTTGCAGTTGCTTCAACTTGAGCAACTGAAATCATCAATGATAATAAAAGTGTTGGAAGGAATTTAGGCAGTAAAGCACCAAGAAGCATTCAAAATTGACAACAAAAAAGGTGATTTAAATTAGGCAGAATGGGAATACATAAATAATCTAATTTCTAGAAGAAGGCAAATACTGGGAAATGTTAGATCACACTTATTAGGAGCAGAGACCAGAATTCGACGTCAATTTAGTGTTGACCAAACTTATTAATCTGACTGTTCACTTATTTGCTCTAATCGTAACTGAGCAAAGCGCAAAAATGAGCCAAACTTTAGTTTTTAGAATGGGTGGAGCTAAGCTACAATGGAATTTTGTTAAAATCGTTAATTTTTACCTTGCTCTGTTAATAAAAATATTACAAATTCCCATTAAAATCACGTTTTAATGTGATTTAAGTCAGTTATCAAATTATACCTTTAAACTTACATATATGTCTGTTTAATTACCTTAGAAGATCTTTAAAATATTTTCGAACATGAGAATTGTTTTATAAGTTAAATTATCACCTTTACAGCCGTCCTTATATTTTTTATTCCTTACAATGAATCCTTTTTAGTGTGTAATAAAGTACATTCTGATAACTTTGTGGAGTGCACAACCTTGTCATGACTGAAAAGTGAGGTCTCATGCACACTCAAACAGACTCGAAGGTGCGGCCGTGCTACTTGTCGCTTAGGCAACAAGTGTGACTGTGGACGCAGAGGCTTTTCAGCCAGCCACCAATCAATAACCTCTGCATGATTTAGCAAACCTTTCATTGTATTTTAATGATTAAGTTCTATGGCAGACATGTACAGCCCAAATAAACGTATTCCACGCCATACGTCTGATTCCTCTGTACTGTTGAGGTATGGTGGCTAACCAAAGGGATATTCCAAACTAGGCGAACTTTCCATAGAGATTACTTAGCATAAGACTTATTAGTGTAGCAATCCGCCACAACTTTCAGTAGATAAGTTATAAGTCTATAATAAACTCATGGCATTGTGATAAATCTCTCCAACTGCATTCTGTAGTTTCGTTTGTTCATCTTAACTATGCAATTATGCTGAGACATGCACTACAATTTTGGTAATACTAAACTATCATATTCTAAAGTTTTTAGGTAATCAAACCCCTTAATTTTATTAAGGCGTTCCGAAATGCAAAGTTAGAGATTAAATGTCCCTACCAGTAGAATATTCCAAATTTGGAAGATATATGCCAAATATTTACATTTCTAATTACCTTCGCATTGATTAGGTGGAATGCTCGTATATGTATCATCGTAACTCTCTGCATCAAAATACATTTTTGCAAACATGACTGTCTTCACTACTTATTACACGCTTTAAATCCGTCTTATAAATAGCTTTAATAATGCGAAAACTCACCGCTTATGTAAACCATTCATACTTTCTAAAAGAAAATTCACTTAGGAATTTTTGCAAACTGTGTAATTTTAAATTGGTAAAACATTTATTGATAAGTGCTAAATTTAGTGCGACTTAAAATACTGTGCTGACTCTTTAAAAACACTTCTTTTTCATAAGATATAACCAAATGACATTTTTTGCTTTTTTGATAATTTTATCACAATTAAACTCTCTTTGAATAATTATATACAAATAATTAGCGCATGTCAAGCGATAAATTATCTATCACCAAAGTCTTTTTCGTATTTCGCCTATTAAGTAAAAAAACAAATAATGTAATGATTTTTGATTTACTTAATATCAAAAGCAGCTCATATCTTGGTAGTTATGGAGCTTTTTACTTTCAATTTGCGATAGCATCAAAATTATTGACGGTAGTTCTGGATTTGTTAGATGGAGTTAGCATTATTCTATTTAAATGTACGAGTTTAGTTATCTGGAGGGTTTAAGTTAAACCCTGTGTACAAATAACCGTTTTGACCCCGATAAGCAGAAGATAAGTGTAAAATAATCCACTTTGATATTCCTAAATTAGGGATTCGATAACTTTCACGATTTCATAAGAAACTACTGCAAAGGAAAGACACCTTTTAATTGTGCACAAATAGTGGTCAATTTCAGCTTTCCTACGCTCCATTTTCAAAGACTAATGCAAATATCAGAACATAGTATGATTTCCTAATGCCGCCTAGTAGTAAAAGCTCTTTTGAAAATGTCATCTATGCCGTAAATTACTCCATGAACTTGAATGTAAAACGGCCAAAATTCGCCCCAGCGCATAAGTCAAAGTGGTTTCATGAGGAATGAAAAGTATAAATTTTTTCATTAAATAGGATTCAATCGTGTCGGATTTATAGATTTAGATTTCAGTGCTCCATTTTTCATTATATTAATGGTGGCATAAACGACTTTAAACACATCGTTTTAAAGCGAAATATTGATTCCTCAGAAAATGTGGAATAATATTACCACCACTTTATAACTTACAAGCACTTCTTTTATAGAAAAAAGAGTATCAATCGACACAGAATGATCAAAAATAGAATTCGGACGCTTTTTGAGATTAAAATATTTATCATAATAATAGAACAACTTCGTAAATTCGTAAATTTAAATTTTTAAATTTAAAAAGTGAATATATAACTATCTTAATAACATAAAGCTAAAACTACTGTCAACTACTCTTAATTTAACTAATTAAAATCAGGTCATGTTTCCACTAATAGCTTCCAAATGTAATAAAAGTTATAAAGATTTGGGGTCAAAATATTAAATTAATCATTTAAAGCTGTAATAGTGGTTGCGAAGACAAACATTTTATCAGGACATCAAAATGACGAATGTCCATCTATAAACAAATTCATAAGTGAGCCATCGCTTTAAGTGTAGCTCATTAAAACAAGAAATCGCTTTTCCAGTTCATAAGTTATCAAGCAACTTAAAACCCTATTACATCTATTCTTCCATTAAAATGAGAAGTGGCTTAGTCTTGACCAATTTAGTTAAATCATTAGGTCGATAAACAAATTACCATTTCTCTTTACCTTATGATACCACACATTACCGAAAACACCATTTCGTATGAAATACAGCCAAATTGGAGCATAATTTTAATAGTTGAATTTAAATTTTTAAAGTAAATACCTAGTTGTCGTCTGTTTGGTGACGAATCCTTTTTCTTTCAAATTTTCAAACCTTCTTTGGGGCGGACTTTTCTTTTCTTAATACTTTATATCATAGATTTTGTCATCGAAGTAATTTCTAAAAAATTTCTTCTTCTTTATCTCCACCTATGTGACTATTTAGATGAATTAGAGGGGGATTTCGAGTAACTTTGCACCTTTTTGTACACTTCCAATTAGGCCATTTCTAATGGCCTACATTTGAAAGATTGAAAATCTTGATTAGCTTAAAAATACTAATATTTGGCTTTGTTTATTATTTTCCAATAACAAGAAGACAAAAGTCACAAACGATGGGGTATTAAAATCACAAAGATAATAATACATGAATCTCAAATTTTAAATTAGTTGTTACTTCATATATATCTGGCTCTTTCTTCTAGGTTCCTTAAATGGTGGTATGATTAACATGGGAATGGTAGAATGCTTGGAAACATATCCACTGACACTATTACCCAAAAATAATCGCCATCGTCCGAGACCACGTGTTGCAATTACGATTGTGGTTGCTTTGTTAGCAATCGCTGAATTCAAAATTGCTTCCTCGACTTTTAGATGTGTGGATATTGATCCTCGAACCCCCGTTAGGCCTCGAACATGGGCGTATTCGAGATATGTAGAGCAGATTTTTCTTGCCGCAGCTATGCGGTTGTCCATAACAAGACCTCTTGATGGGACTGGATAACTGGAGAATACTGAGTAACCTAATTCCTCCACAACATCACCAATTGGTTTGATGACATGCAGGACAACGATTACATCTCTGGATTGAACGAAGGTATTAATAAACCAAAGAAAAGCCTTCTCTGTACTCTTTCTATCATCAACGGGAAAGAGGAAAGTCCGGTCGCTCATGCTGCCCAAGCTACTGCTAGTGTAAAACCTATGTGCACTCCTGCTGCCCGAAAGAATTTTCAAACTCAAGGTCAGTTGAAACGGAGAAAACTGGGTCAATTTTTATCCAATAGGATTAGCTGACCTTAGTATTTGTATCTTGTGGCCTTCAGAATTTTAATTACGCAGCTCTGCTCTTATATTCTGCACTTACATCTAATATGAATTTAATGGGGAGCAAAGTCAAGACGTCTAAGCTAACTTTATTTCCATTTCATAAATATTTCCACGTGTACTTTAAAGGCGTTAATTTAATTTAATTTTTTTGTGCTTCCTTTTCGAGGACTCATTCCTACACACGTTTCCTTATTAAAGGGAAATTTTGTGATATCTGTGTGACATAGATATACTAAGACAAATTAAATAATCGAAGATTTTTGGTTAAATTTTGCAAATAGCTAAAAATTCCTAATATTTTTCGAGCGCTTTTCAGTTTGGAATTTTAATAAAAAAACTGCATTAATTGAAAGCTTCACAAAGTCAAATTTGTGTAGAATCACGAATATAAGCGAAATTTTAAATCCCTTTGTTATAAACATCATCGGTTCCACCTATTGACTGGCTTGAGGAGAGAGGCTCCATGATCGTACTACGTGCTATATGAAGCCAAAACATCATTGTCCCAATTGAGGTATTAATTCAATGGTTGCGAGGCCTATTAATTGATAAAAATTTAACCGAACGAAAAAAGCATTTTGAACTAAATTTTCAGCTGTAGCATTAATTAGTACAATGAAATATACATGTTTGCATGTCATGGATATATCAATGTTAGCGTCCATGCCTACATTCTGAGCTTACGATTTTCCCAACATTTATTTAATGCTGAAACCATTAAGCAGGAAAATAGCAAACACTGAAACAATATATGCTGATAGGTAGGTAGATTGGCAGACGTCCTGCAAAATTCTAGCGGAATAGTGTTATTACTGTGAACTCAGGAGGATTCAAAACTTATTTTCATTTTGCTTGTTCGATCGTGACAACAAATGCGTTAAAAGGGATGGATTTTGACGCACTATTAGAATTTACGGTTCGCTAATACTGTGAATTCTAGACAGTGGCAGCACCTTACAGTACATTACTGAACTATGCATATGATTATTGAACATTTTATCGATTATTAGTACTAACTAACCATCAAAAATTCTAGCCTTGAGAGGAGTCGGAAACCATTTTTTATATTGTTTGAATCTCCAATGATACAAGAAATTTAATTTAGAAAGTGCAACTATTGGATGACGCCAAATATACCAAAAACTGGTTTTTTCGATAATGATATGATAGCAGTGGTTTTGTATTATTTTTTTGATAAATTTTATTGCCAAAACTCATTTTGAATATGCCCTTATGTCTGGCACAATGCAAATTGAAGTCAGTGGCATTATATTGCAAACTTAAGTGCACAAAGTGATCTATCCAGCGAAATATACTATTGGTATTTGTGTTAAATAAGTTAAGAATGACAGCTGCCAAGCTATTTCGAAAAGTTAAGTTTGGTAAACTTCTTTCAGGTCAAATCATTCTCGATCTTGAAATTTACGAAGCTAACTTGTCTTTTGCGTGAAAGTTTAATCACCAAACATTGAGAGTAAGTTTATCGTTGCAAATGCGCCTTAAAAAAACTTAAAGTATCTTCTACCAATTATCCTGTTTCCCACTCCATTATGACAAGCTAATAATTAAATCCTGCAAGACTAATTCTTGAAGATTTGCGGTACATAATCCTAGTTGCCATTGTTTTATTTGCATTCTACGTTTCAACACAGATGCTTCAAATAGCCGTTCGCCTTCCACTAGATAGTGTTAAAAAAAGTTCATTTTCTTCATTCGAAAAATAATGTGGACACTATGTCTGCGTAAGCATCTGATAAGGTGACCATTGTGAAGATTAAGAAAAGATAAAGGATTTTTGAAGAGAATCTGAAGAGGTACCTTCACTCGTTGGCGATTACGTGAATAGTTATCAATCTAACAATACATAGATATTAATTTATGCCTTAAGATGTCAGCAAATCGTTCTCATTTTTTCCTTTAGTGAGTGATTAACGTTTTATATTACAACATATATAAGCAATAAATTTCCCTATTGAAGAGAGTCTCTAATTAGATTCGGCAATAATCTAACTGCAGATACTGTTGACAATATATTTTCTCATTAAATATCTGAGTCCAGGAGTGATTAACTGACCACAATGGGATATAGGTGGAGCTGAAAGGTATTGAAAAAGGAAAGATGATGAGTGGTAGATGCAGGGTCTTTCTGTCTGTTACGCATTTAGGCCAGTAGTACCTGCTCTGTTTCGATGGATAGTAGAAAGAAACATTGAAAATTTTCGGTGGCTGAAGAGAATTTATAAAGTTAGTTGATCGAATCTCGTTTT
Organism: Hymenolepis microstoma; assembly: GCA_000469805.3. NCBI lineage: Eukaryota > Metazoa > Platyhelminthes > Cestoda > Cyclophyllidea > Hymenolepididae > Hymenolepis > Hymenolepis microstoma. The sequence goes on from LR215989.1 coordinate 28,651,003, forward strand.
TAAACGCTCGAGAATCATGTCGTCATAGTGGTGCATTGATGGCGAAACAGACAGCTATTCAAGCCCCATGTCAAAGTTAAACATAAAGAACTGTTAATCTTTAATAAAGTGAAGAGGAATCATGTTTTGAGCTGCCGATATTCATCATTGTTCCTGGTGGTTTTGGGTTATCGTAGCTAGAAACGTCGCATCCTGACATAGCTGGCACAACATTGCCCATAAAAGCTTGTTTCCTACATATGGAAGAACTTAAATATTCAATTTTCTGAAAAAATAAATACTTATGTGGTTCTTGATGCACTATGCTTTATCTTTATAAAAAATATATGCGGAACTATTAATGAAACGTTTTCGAAATCGCAGTCCTTTATTTGTTGCTATTCTCCCTGTTGTCAATATTTAAAGGTGGTATGAGTTGGCCTACTGTAAGTTGAAACAATAGTAATCATGTCGACTTTCGAATGGTACTACTAATTGAAAAAAGTGAAAATGCAAACAGTTTCTTCTCACAATGTTAGCATCAACCAACATAATTTATTTCAAATATATAGACATAATTGGCAAAGGAAGTCGGTAAATTTCAAACACGTTTAGTTAACATAGGGAATTTCGATTACACATGGAAATCTAGTATGGGCATACATACTAATACGTACGATCGTGACGGGAAATAATTAAATCCAGAGTGCATATATCCTTTATGAATGGCCGTCAGTGTATATAACGACAACAGGAATGGGAGAGTTATGGACTACATAATCCGAAACAGATCCAAGAGAGTTACGCCTGGGAGGTCCAAGGCCCCCAGATCCTATAACAATCATATTTGAGTCGTGATGTCTGGCGGATGTTAAAAGTGCTCGACCTGGCCTTGTATGCACGTGAAGAAAAGCAGATGTTTCTAATTTAAACGCCTTTGCCATTGCAATGTAGGAAATTCCAAGGGACTTGGATCTGTTCAGCACCTCGTCAAAAGCTTTTTTTGGGGTCTTTCCTGGTTCTGTTGAACTACTGGAAGCCCCACGAAAATTTGGGTCGGGTTCCATTACATGAACAAAGGTTATTTGATCTCCAGGTAGCATAATGCGATCTACGTACAACTTGAAAACTTGTTTACAAGTTTCGTTTTCATCTATAGCAAAAAGGATTCGTCTTTTGACAGCACCTTCCTCAACGTCCGTGGTGGACATTTTTGTGACGGGAAGTTGGTATCATAGTATTTAAATAGATAAAACAGCCAATGGTTGCTGGATAGCTGGGCCATCGGTACATATTTTATTGAGGTCAACCGTGGGATTCAACTTTAAAATTTGGTAATGATGGGGTGGGAAACCGTACTTTATCTCTCCTTCGAGGAGCTACCTCTGTTGCTCGTGAACGTCTTAGTAAATTACTTTTTTGGTAAATGGAAGAAATGTGGTGACAGTTATTCCTCCAAATTTGGTGTACTTTTATGAAAATTTAATTAGTTAGGTTACGATAATTTCAGTGTTATCTCATCTCATAGATGCAAACTGAAAGTTCAGTAAACAAGCAGGGGGTTTTTCAGGCATCAATTGAGGAGCATATACTAACATTAGTCTACGCGGCTCCGGTTGCATTTTTTGCCTAAATCTATAATCCATTAATGAAATAGTTAGTGTCATATTGGAATAAAACAAAATCAAAAATCAAGTAGACAACTATCTCACCAATTGAACGTCAAAGGAATGCAAGGCCAGAAAATGTCGAAGCAATTACATATGCAAGCGTATTGGTAAGCCTTTTCTAAAGCACGCTGATACGTCCTGAGTTATGAGAAGTTTTAAAACTTGTTGCAAATTATTGACTGTTTCTTATTTTGTTGTTCGTAATATTTTGTATGGATCACTTTTAAAGAAAAATATAACATTAATTTACCTTTCTCTATTCACACTGTGGCTCTGTTATCGCGACCAACCGGTATTTTAAATCCGTTGATAATTTTTTTTTTTAATAAAAATCAAAACTTGAGCATAAAAATGCAATCCTCCTATGCCGCAAAGTCTTATCGATCTACACATATGTTCCTCGCACATATATCGGAGTCGAAACAATAGTTCCCCAGTCTCATCACATTTTCCCGAACAATGGTCTATTCAGATAGTTTTTCAACCATTTTGGGAATGATGTTTAATATTGGCTTAACTTCTATCCTGCCTCACTTCAGATTGAGACATCAAGAAACACTACATGGTGCGAACTTATTAGTTCCAGTGCTCGGTATTTTTCTCTATTTCCTATGACTAAAATTATTAGTAGTGCTATTGTTGCTTCTCCCTTCCTCAATCATATCATGTTTTGCCCACCGGGTTACTAAGCCTGTTCCCCACTCACTATCGGTGTCCCAGCCAGTGGGTTACTCGAACGATTCTGTTAATAGAATAAGCCATAGCAATTAACAACATCATAAGCACTCCTAACCCACCAGAAATGAAATCATTGGAGAATAAATGCTCCATTGATTGAAAGATGTGAATTTTCACGTTTGAGATTTAAATTAAAGATCTCATTGAAAATTTTCGGTATAAAATTTACTTTTAAATATACTGTAATGTTCTAACAGGCAATTGAAGCAGATGTCCAAAGTCACATTTGTTATAGCAAAAAATAAAAATACTTGAATTTTGCGTGATCGAACACATGGCTTTGGATGTTTTGACCTAATAAAATGTACATGTTGACTTCAATGCAACCACCAATTATGTTTTAGAGACTCCAAACCACGGGATTGTCAGGGCTAGAGGCAAAAATAGTTTAAACTTCTGTCATATAGAGTAGCTGGTAGATACTTAACCTTTCTATAGTAACGAACTTTTAAATGCGCATCCTCGGCTTGAAAAATTTGCTCGGAAGTCGTGGTGCATTTTCATCTCAAGTTAATTTTCAGATTACCTACAGTGCAGTTCCTTCAAATATGTGAACTAGATTTTATAACTATTAACTTCTTTAGATTGATCTCGGAGTGTGTATCTTGAGCTGCTTCACTATACTAAATATTACTCAAATGTAGTTAGTAAGAGTATTTTGATTGCAGATAGCTTTGTTTGAACCGAGGGAAAATATTGGATAATTAAAAAATTGATATCATGAAACGATTGGTCCTGCAAACTCCGCATTTTATAAAGCCCAGTCAGGATGATTTAGAAAGAACAATTAAGTCGAAAAACTAAAGTTGAACTAATTAACTGAATGTTGGGGTTATTTAAATCTTCAAGTTTCATTTAGGAATTGAGGAAAAAATACATTTTATATGCGGTGGAGTTAATATTATTATCAATATTACAAAGAAAAGTATATTGAAATGGTAAATTAAGCATAATCGTGTATGTCGAAATTCTAAACAAAAATAATTTAAATGCACAACTACGTACTAGGAATTACAAGAAAAAGACTATTAATCTTTATGGAAAGGGTAAAAGGTGTCATCACATAAAGTTATCAATATACTCTTTATAGAAACTACTCCGACGAATCCGCCTTTCGCCCGTCGTAGATGGGACAATAGCCAACGCAATATCAGGACAATGTCTCAGCACATACTCAGTCACAGAATCAAATTCCACCTTCTCTGATTCACCCGCCACGTTCCCACGTGGACACATGAGGATTATTTGGGTCCCACGTTCCCTCGCAGTTCTCACAATACTTAGGGCTGGACTAATATCCAGTTGAACCACTCCTCGGCATGGGATGCTCCTTTCATGCGCGCGTTGAAGAAACCGTCGGACAATATTTCTTCCTCCTACCATAGCAGCTTCTACCAGAGGGTCATCTGAACTTACACCGACCTTCTGCATTTGCAATGTAGGTTCCACAATTGAAAGAACAGTTAGCTGATCCTCAGGTCGACGAAAATACTGACAGTACCAGTTGAAGAGACGTTCACCTACTGAGCTGTCGAGAACGGGAAACAGAATCGATCGAGTCGAGAGGGAGTCATTTCGTTCGATTCCACCGAACCTAGTGCTACCGATACTGTAGGCCTTATTAACTGTGTGCTTTTCCTCCTCCTGCATGGGCAAATATGACGAAGGAAATTCGGAAAGATGACAGATAAGGTGTGACCGAGTGAGGACGCTTGGGGTCAGGGTGTACTTTTAAACTCGGGGGGTAAATATTTTGCCTATATTTAGATTCAAGAGTAATTTAATTTCAGACAGGGCCAATCTTAATTTTATTACTAAAAATATCGCCAGTAAACTTAATGCATTTATTCATGTGCCTCAATTTCAAATTTTGCCGCTATTAAATACTTAATTAAATCATATAAATTAAAACACAGAATGCGATGTAAATATAGACCATGAAAAATGAGGTTGGGATTTGCTTATTTTAAATCACCGAAGTTGAAAAAGGTACCACAATTGTCAAGTGGTGCTGTGGTCAGTTTGTGCAGAATCAGTAAAGAGAAGAGACGTGTATTGAAAGTTACCATATATTGACCCAAAACAGCACAACATAAGCTGAGAAATAAGTAGGACGAGAAACTGGTGAACAATTGTAAGCCTGATGTCTTGATATTGATTGATTCCTTACATATTTAAAGGCTAAGTCAGAGTGACGTATGCCTTGTGTCACTCTTAAGGAACCAAAAGGGTTATACCTACTAGAATTTGGTTGGCACGGTGATTATAAAATATGAACTTAAGTGAGTGAGGGGTTAAATTTCTGGAATGTCCAGAGTTGCTTTCAATAGAGGCCAAGTTGATTATATGTTAACAATGCCGGAAGTCTTGGATAAAGTAATCTAAACAGAGAACGAGTTGGCTCCACAAATCCTAAGACGATCTGATAACTGATGAACATGATTCCCAGGTAGATGAAAGGTACAAGAATTATTCGAATAAATGATGCAAATAAAAGACAAATCTGAGCAGAATTAAAGTTAACTTTATGGTTTTGGGAAACATTTGAACAACGCTTTGTTAATTCGTCAGTTCTCAATCCTATTTCTATAGTATTCTTTCCTAAACATGCTCCCACTTTGCCAACTATTTTTGCATATTTACTTGGTAAACACTTAGGTGGAGCTATTTGGAAAATCCCTAAATGACCTCATAAATATTAGCGAGCGTATTTTAAAAGGACCTTAAAAAATTAAAATCTAAATTTTATTGGTTGATTTCCCTTTACTTACCGGTAAAGGTAGCCGGTGTTGTTGATCAACCATGGTTGTCTATATACACAGGATTATCTGATAATTTAGTCTGATAGCGCAAAAAGATCGTTAATAGATGTCATAGCAAGGCGAAGGATAGAGCTGAAGAGGTTCGAGTAGACCTAAATTGGTTCAGTGTTTCACGTCTCACTGCTCTTAATTTAAATGACAGGATCTGACTCGAAGATTCGTGAGTGGGTTCTAAGATGAATGTTCACATTTATTTATCACTCTGTTACCATGATCTTTTCAGATGACTTATAACGCCCATAAAATACACACAGGGCTCACTAGTATTCATTCGCCCATATACTAAACAGTGGTTTAAACGCAATGAAAAGAGATTAGTGGAAGAGTATAAATGTTGTTACTGAGTATTGATAAGTAGCACTATTTAGCATTCCATATTTTCACAGTAGTTGAGGTCAAAAATTGACCTCCTTCAAGGTGAGATATCAAAGCGTTGGGACTAATCCAAACAGGTGGTCCAAAAGTCATTAATCGATTAGAGTCAATAACTACCTACAAAGGTAAGTTAATATATAAGATGACTATGATGAAGGCGGTGGTTTAATTAATAAGCTGTAGTATTATACTCAGTTCAAATGTCTCCCATCGAATACCCTAATTGAAGTGTGTTTTGTACACCTTTGGTAGAAATACAGCCATTATAAGCTGAAATATGCGGTTAAAAAAAACAAGATAAATAGAAAAGCTATCTAGTTGAAGGCAGGTGATTTCGACTTGTTAAACCTATCTATTGATATGACTACGCCCCTAATAATTAGTAAATTCAAATGTTTTGCATAGTATCAGATCATAATCCCTTAAGAAAAGTGATGTTAACCCAGGACAGAATGAACAAGATTGGAAATTGACAGTCATTATTAATTGCATTTAACGGGGTTCAGACAACTGTTTGAAAATAATTAAAAATTGTACAAGAAATTCTTCTTATATATTTGTATTGTTTTAGAGTAGTGGTTAAATATGAACATTTGATAATCAAGAATTTAAAAAAAATGTTTCTTAACGGAATCTACTGCCCGCCTATCAAAACTGCATGCGTCAGATTATTTGATGGTAATTATTAATTCAGTGGACATTTTATCATTTTTTTAGCCGTTAGTAGCCGGCCATTTTGGTCTCTCATTTCAGGTTAATCTGAGAGGAAGCTGTATAACTGACTCTACTTCTTCAAATCATTTCTCCTAAAAGATAAACTACCAACAGTATAATCATGTCACAGTTGGACAGGTGCTTGGTAACTGATAATTCTAGAAAGCATACCTACTTAAATTCATTCAAAAGAAAATTAACTTATCACAATCTTAACAACACTACAAGATAGAAAGGAGATTGAATGTTTCGAACTAGTATTGTAGGTGGAATTCATCCCTCCCCATCCCAAATTAATTTTATGGAGATATGATGAAAGGCTCTGGCTAAATTCTAAGGATTCGTAGACTGAATAGGGCACAGGAAAATGAGATCATAAGATCATTGCTATTGGAGCATAAAAACAATGATCTTAGGTTTAGAACTAAGGAAGATCCACTTTAATTGGGTAGGAACGAATTACAGGAGAGGTTACATAAGGTCTGGGAGTTTAAGCAGTCGGTCGCTCAAACTGTAAAAACGGAGACAAAGGACATACAATGTGGCGATTAAGACGATTTCCAAAATTTTTAAATCACTGCACCTCACTATGTAAAAAATTTATGAAATACAAAATCTTCACAAGTTGCAGAACCAAACAGGCGCCAATCGGAAGATATCGGAGTGGTAAGAAAAATTTTCGCTTATTAAATTTATGTGAATTATATCCACTAGTCAAAAAAATGAAAATTTAAAATTTTTTATTTGCAATTGTTAAAGTAAGTATACGTTGCTTACATTATCCGTTCAACATACCGTATTCCAACAGCCGTGTCTCAATAAAGATTTGAAATGAAGGAAAGATGTGTCCTAGGAGTTCGATTAATGGTTCAGCGGTATTAAAACCACAGTGGCATTCGAAAGCGTCATTTAAAAATTAATTTGCTCCAATTCCGAATATGGTAAACCCTCAGTATCGATTTTATAAGCTGTATAATCGTGATAATGTCGGAATAATGTGGTTATTTATCTGCGATATGCAAATTATTTACGTAGGGTTGTCAGTATTGAGCATTATCACAACACTGTTAATAACCCTAGTTGTTCAAAAAACACAAATAAAACTTTCGAAGTGGCAAAATCACAAGACAGAACGGAAAGTAACGCTCTGCCACTTGAATAGCAGATTTGTAATATGCAACTTATAATAAGATGCTTCACTATGGTGTATTTACCATAAATAAACCGCCTCCAGTCCCAAATATTGAAAGTTTTGCAGTAATTTTCAATTATTTTCAAATTTATTTAGAGTAAATCGGTCCCCATTTCTTGAGGATGTAGTGGAAAGATAGCCTCAACAATGTAGTAGAAACAGACGTATGACGTGTAACACGTTTTGTGGGCTGTTTTTGTTTCAGAGCTTAGTCATCAAAATTCAATCAACACGTGACGACTATTGATTGGTGGCTGACTGAGAGGTCTCTGAGCTCACGACCGCACTTGCTCCCTACGTGACGAGTAGCATGTTCACACCTTTTAATCTGGCTGAGTTCGCACGAGATTTCCTTTTTCAGCCATGACAGCGTTATGCACTCCACAAAGCTACATTCCTAATCATAGTGCTGGATTGGAATAAATCATGCTATGAAATGATTCGCTAAAAAACACTTTGGAATAATCAGAAGCTTTAAAATGTTCGGAATAGATTATTACACTCTTTTTCCCTTTATATCTGAATTAATGTATAGATTGTGAAAGGAATATTTGTAAAGACGTCACACCTGCGTACCATTACACCACAAATCGGATTATGTGATTTCCAAACTTTCCATTCCATTTACCAAAGGAAAATTACTGAGGAACTAGTTTCAAAGTGACACCGTGTTTATAGAAAAAAAATTTGCAGTATTTATAAATCCAGAGAATTTTATGAAGGTCACTGAACTGTTAATATTCTTGCTATTTTTGAATGAACTTTATAAACTGAAACAAAAGTGACCTAGCATAATTAGTCGCTTAATATATACTTTTAAGAAAATGTAGGCAAAATCAGATATGAATTGGTCACGGAATCCATTAGAATTCCTACATAGCAATGATGACAAAACTTTAATGTCAGCACAATAGCAACTCATATTTGCCTCGATCTAATTTTTCTCATTTGTGCTAATTGTGCACCTGTGACTGAGTGAGCCGGGATGCTCAATCGGGAGGCATGCAATGGTGAGTTTTCGACTACTGTGTACTGTAAAACAATTATTTCTAATTTTAAGCAGAGAAAATCAATTAGATATGATGGGCAAAATATGATTAGCTGTTTAAACACAAATTTGCTCATTAGAGAACTAGTAAATGCTTGATAAAACGGTTACTATCTCAACATCTCATCTAAGTCTGTAGCTGATGAATTCACGATTAAGTCTTGACTAATCCAACTCAATAATCACCATGATGAAATTCCCTGATTTGGATAGGCCCTTGAGGTTAGCTGCCTCAACATTGTAGAGGCAATTCTACATAAGCATGTCTGAGGTCTACAATCACCAATGAAAGATGGGTTATTCATGAGTCCTTAAGATAATAAGACCTGCCTTACTTTCCTCTTATCACTTCAACTGGTGGAATAACGATTCTGCTTAATATGTCAGCCTACATACCTAAGTGTTTTTATTCCTTCAAGTTATTGATTTAGGACACCTAAACTGACCTCTGAAAACTGAAAACATGACTGTCCACTCAGAGTTCTGATTGAAACTCAACTCAACTGCACGATTAATTGCTTGTGGATATTGTGTATATACGTCATGAAGTAGAAGTATGCTGTCTCTTTCATAATTCTCACCCAAATAATGAATTCTGAGACGCTGATGGAAGGTTTTGTGGTCTTATTATAATTCTTACATCCTGCCTCCCCATCCCCCCTCTCAAGAAGTGAAAAATTTATGGTCGCGGAGTTTTGCATTCAATCTCGGCCCAAGTTAAAATATTGCAATATTTTATTTCGAAATATAAATATCAGTGCGGCATTTCTGCTTTTTTCCTCAAACACCTTTTAAGGGATGTCTGAAGCCAATCAAGTACTTTATTCTGGTAGCTTTAATCTACTTTTCACTTCGAATCTGTTGAATTAGCAACAAGAATCTCCTTCAATCAGACTGATTGGAGCATCGAAATTGCATAGCATCTTTTATCCATTCGTAATTTTATTGGATGTAGAATGATCAAGTTTTGTAACTCCAGCAGTTTTGAGGTTACCCGTACTCACAGGTGTCTTAAACTTTGGAAAATCCACTAAGTTTCAACGCTAGCAATTCGGAAATGTTGATTTCGATTTAAACACTCAGTCTTGGAATGACAAACAGACTCCCCAAAAAAGGAGTGAAATATCCAGCGTTTTAAGTTCCTCTTTTCATGGTTCATTTAGTCCACTGAGCTACCATAAAATTTGTGTGATCTAAATTAATATTAAAGTAGGATTGATGGTGGCTTCAAAAGAATATGAATTTTAGGTTTCTAATACTATTCTTTTTATTTTTCAGTGGGCGCTATTCCCCACAATTATTTTATTCAACTAGCATGAGTGAAATCTTCTCACCAGAGGCTTTTAGAGACTAAGTTTATCAAATCAGGTGATAATGACTTGTGCTTCGTACTCAGATCTAACGCATGCACTGAACTAATTAACAATGGCATCATTGCTTATTTTTATATTATATACATATATATATCTCTTCTTATCTTTAAACCTTAATTTCCTTCAAGGCAACTTTTTTGCTATCAAATCAACTTTATCACAACTCTTTTAGCCACATGTTCGTTTGGCCTTTTCAGTCAAGGACTTTTATCTAAGATTCGCTTGATACAAAATAGAAGCGTTGAGGAAGGGGCGGCAGCAGGAGGTGAGTTAGAGGCAAATATCTTTCATTTCAAATTTTTTTTTGCATAAATTCATTTGACATAGTTCGGTCGAAGTAAAGTACATCCGCGTGAAAAAGTTTGTGCATATGCACATTCTGTTTGCTTTCTAAATGAAAACGTTTCGTTCAAAGTGTGAAAACCTGCGCAAATATTACTCGTACTTATGATAGCACTCCTAATTAATAAAATAAATTCATTTGGATAGAGATAGCTTTCCCTGCAAACTAATCGGAGTTAAATATCAGCGATCTCTCAAGCAAAGTGCAAGGTTTCCGAATTCATAACTTGATCCGAGCACCATTCATTGTACTTGAAGAGGAAAATTAAACGTGGGTATGTCAAATTTATGCCCAGTCATCAGTTTTAATTTTGCTTTGTTCATAAGCGCCGCTAACTTTGGTTATTTGACATTCCTTTATCTGTCAGGAGTGATCAATTTACCAATTAACGTTTAGTGAGGAGAATCGATTTTCTGACTTAAATGACATTGCTTCCGTTACACTGAATGCTCACAGCCGAACTTATGCCAACATTGAACAATAAATCAAGTGTAAATTTTCTTGATATATTGATTTTAGATGCTTGGGACCTTCTCAGATAGTCATATTGTTTTCATTTATCTACTGTTCTATTTTCAAATTTATTTTGTACAAGTTTCTCACCCTGTGAGCGGAAAATTTTATCCCATTCGAAAAGCTGTTATAAGAAAACTAATGATAGAGATTTTAGCAATCACAAGTTTAGTTTAAGTACGTATTAATGTAATTAAGCCCTTCAATCAATGTTTTAGGGTTCTCTTTGATCCACCTTAAAAAAGTGCTTGGCAGTATAAAATACGTAATGGCATGGGTACTTAGATTTTAGTATGTGAATTTTAGCGAAATAAATTTTCCTTTTTTATAACATGATTTGCTAGGATAAAGGCCATTAATAGAGATTTTATACAATCAGTAAATATAAGGCCCAAATTGAGTGACTCTCTGCGTTCCGCCACCATTTACGACTATCTAAATGCATATTGAAATTACACAATGGCTCAATTATATCCTTCTAGAAATTCAAATTTGATATGGAGTATTTTATTTTACACTTTCTACAGTTTATTACAGCATTTTAATTTAATGACTGTTGATCTTGTTGAGTACACAATTAGACTAAGCAATGTTATGCGCGCTCAAGTGTGCGGTCGGGATGCTGATCGCGATGAGGAGCAAATAAAGTCACGAGCCTGCAGACTTATCGACAAATCAATAATCAATGGTCATTACAGGGTCACCGTACCCAAACAGTATTTCATAATTAAGCTCTATGTCAATGTCCTTCACAACTCAAATAAACGTATTCTAAGTTACACGTTTGTTTTCTCCTTATCGGATCTTGCCATAGAGCTTACTGAGGATAAGCCAAGGCCTATTCCACTAAAATCTCAATTAATACTCTTATTTGAATGTTTGAATACCTACCCCATAAATCATTTCGAACCAATTTCCAATATTTTTCAGAAAAGCTGCTTTATATTCGCAAATTGAGATGAGTTACCTTTCATTTAGAAGTATTTATGAATGCTGCGCAAGGATACTGTAAATGTTGATTGCTAAAATAGTAATAACTTAAATTGAATTTGTGCATGGCTTCATAATAACAGCTAGTATAATACACTTATCGGTGGAACGATTTTCAAAGAACTGAGCGTGTAAAATGGACCATCATTTATCCTTTAATTTTCTGCTTTTTTCTGTATTTCTGCTAGAAATACAGTACAATCACCACGAAATATCATGGAATCTGGCAATAGGGACACTTTACACATGATTAATACTGAGAAAATAGGGAAAGAAACGGACAGAGCCCAGAGTAGAACTTATAAGATCGAAATGATGAATAATAAAGTCTGCTCTTCTTGGGGGATCATTAACAGTACCAAGAAATCATCACGAAATTATTAAAAAAAATTGGTGTAGAAAACATGCACCATGTTCTAATTTCCCAAAAGTAATTTCTCCATTGTTAATAAACATGGCTAAGTGAAAAAAAAACTGTGTATTTAATTTTCGATATGGGTTAATACAACTCAATGCAACGTTATTACACTAAAACGCAGCCCGATATTTCATCTGGAGTGTACAAAACAAAGCGTTTTTAGAGGAAGCTTATGCTGATATAAAGACAATATGCTTTTATTTGAATACAGAATATGTACATCGTAAAAATATGTTAGTTTTAGACGTTCAAATAACTTAAGTTGCAGCTTCATTGATGGGAGGAACGACGACCACAGGAACTGAAGCTCTCTTCACAACATAGCCACTGGAGCTACCGAGGAAGGCTCGTTTCATTTTTCCCATACCATGGTATCCAATCACCACAGAATCGACCATGTTTTCCCGAATGGCTCGAACAATAGTCCTACCAATCTTGGTGCCATAGAGGATCCTAGCCCGATGATCGATGCCTTCTTCATTGCAGAGCTGTGTATATCGTTCAACGGTATGCCGAGCCTCTACGGCGCCTGTTCGGCATGCTTCAATCACATCGTCACCCAGTCCTTTTGAATTTCCATCGCCGTCAAGAGCATGAGTTCCTTTCGTGAAGCTTGGTGATAGGATATAAGCGAGAATTATTTCATCTTCTTTCTGATAATAGTTTCTAATATACCATCGGAATCCCTTCTCACAACCTTCGCTGCTATCAATAGGGAAGAGAACTTTTTGGCCCAAAGTTTGCATCCTCTAAAAATCTAAAATGATAAGTATACTTTTATTTCGTTAGAGGCGTTGCTTTTATACTCTTACCCCACCATTACAGGTGCAAATGAACTCGGATTTTCAGTTTGCAAAACATTATTGAGCGCTTGTCATTCAAGGTCAAAGGGTGGGTTTGGAAGTACCACGACGGAAAGTTATAGACTATTTCGGGGGCATTGACTATTTGGTTTAAGTGCTTTTGCACTTGGTAAGCGCTACTTATGCTTTGTGATTGCGTGCCAATTTATTTAAAAAGATAATGCTTAACTCCATGTGAAAATGTATGATATTTCTTCATGATGGCAATAAGAAGTGGTTGATAGGTAGCAGAAAACATATGGTTTTCGTTTATCAAATCGCTAATAATTCCCTCAACTTGGCAGAGCTTTGGTAACTATTGAATTTTTAATGCTTCCAAGATTTCGTAATCCTCTGAATTAACTTAGTTACTCTAATTATTTGCAGACTAACTTCGACAGAGTTATTTGGAAAATTGTCATAAAGATGCTCAACTTTTCGTCTGATATGTACTATTGAAATCCATTTAGTAGGTTCTTTATTAGGAGAATTTTCTATTGTTGTGAATGAGCATTATGGCAATTTGAGTTCTAAAAAGGGAGAAACACATTGTGTTATCATTTATTGGGAGATCACTTTTTTCTCAATAAATGATATTGCACTAGAATGTACCTTGGCCTAAACGGACATTCGATTTCTAGTAGTTTGTCTCTTGGTGTACATACATGCGCAAGGGCCCCTGGAAATATGTGATTTTGTTAGTCAAAGCCTACTTAGAGCTTGCCACTGCATTTGTGGAATGAAAGGGAGGGGAGGGTGGTTGGGTTTACCAGAACTCATGTTTGCTCACCAATATACAATGAAGATATGGGTGAAATCATGAAAGAGTACACATTCAAAAGCGTCGTTCTTAACCAACTCTAAACCGTTCTCTTAAGCCTTCCTTTTTTAACTAAGTATTTGAGCGTATACGGTTTATCTTACCCAAATCAGACATTTTGCCCTCAAAAGGATGATCGTTTTTAAATTTTACCATATGCTATACTCACCTAATGTATCTTCATTCACATTAATTACCCTGCCTTCCAGTGCATATATAATTGACATTTTGACAGCCATGTAAACTTAATTTTGAATTTTAACTAAAACTTGTAAAATTCCTGAATCAGTCCTTCGTTGCAAGGCACACTCATCGACTTGGAAACTATATTAATTTGATGATTTTTGATAAATTGTTAATTTCATCATCTTTCAATGCATTGCACAGAATGAAATTGGTCAAGGCTTTTAAGCCTAACTTACTTCTCTCTCAATTCCTGTTCCTTTCTCCTTTCCCTTCTCACTCAATCATAATTAACAAATACGAACATTAGAGGAAGACTATAGGTTCGAGAGGGGTGTCTAACCTTATTTTTCAAGGATTGAAAGTGGAATGCTTTAGAAGAATGCTTACAAATTGGTGATTTATGGTAAATTGAACTTTAAAATAATAAATTCGATTTTGATAGTAAATTTGTAAGTGCTCATTTTCCCGTCATGATTTGTTAAATTTTTGCCAAATTCTTTGGTTTCTGAATTCTGCATTCTTTCATCGGGGACTATAATTTTTGTGAATATTATTGGAACCCTGGGGTATTTTACCGTGATATTAAATTAAAAACAAAATAAATTATTAATAACTAATAGTTGTCTCTATTTGTCATTCTAAGCCATAATTTGTGCCTGCGTTTGGAAGTATGTGGGGGGCAAAGCGCTACCGAGGCTGACCAAGGGCAATTCAGTCACCATAGAACATTCTGGAAAGTGCGACTATGCGTAGAGTAACCCCTCAGTCAACCAGTAATCGATTTTACTCTGCGTAGATTAGTAACGGATTCATTTCTTGACTAGTCACATGGGTAGTATGAACAGCATAAGCTTCATGTGTTCAGTTTCCTCATTGATTTTGATGCAGTTTAGCTAATTTTTGGAGTAATTACATTCGAAGGCATTTTGCTAGAGATGACTTTTTTGAGGTTTATTCACGGCTTATTTACGTATTCTCCGGTAAAAAAATTAATTCCCAAATAGGAGACCGTTAAAGTGACACTGCATTCCGGGATTTAATTTTAAATGTTAGCAGGCGTGTAAAGAAATCAAATTGAAATTTTTTACATAAATATAGCATAAACCCTTTCTCTAACCCATAATCTATATTTCTGTGCAGTTCGATTCTTTGTCAATGTTCGAAAAATCTGGGAATATTGGCGCTCTTCGTGGAATAAGTCTCCCAATTAGATCTCCCTCTCTAATCTCGCGAAGTGTATGTAATTTAAATATTTAATATAATTCAAATTTCTTCATGTTATTTCTTTGTGTAAAATTTGTCAAAATTTACTTTTGCCTATTATTTTGACTATGGGCTTATTTCTGAACTTTAATTTTTCAGTGAATCGAAATGGGGATTCCATTATATTGACAAATTTTGGCTTCTCAGACCTGAACCGATTACCTAAGATATCGGACTATGCATCCATTTAAAATCTCAGTTAAATAAACGGTAGCGACCTTGTTACTCAGTCGAAATGAGTCAGCTCTTCCGGCGATCGATTAATGTAACTAATTTGAAGATCCGGCTTTCGGTCGTGGCTAATGCGTGATCTAAGCCTAAGATGTAAATATGTTGTTAATACCTTTGTAAAATGCCACATTGGTTTCAAAAGTTTTCCAAGCCAAACCTATGAAATTGGGAATTATATGGTTGACAGGTTGGTGGATCAAAATATTGCGCATAAATTTGCATATTACATTTTTCATTTTGAGCTTATGCGTGATTTGAATCATTTTAGTGGTTGCACCCAGTGAGTATAGCCGACATCCTCGTTGAATCAGTCTAACTAGTAAAGGTGAAATGTACCATTTTTTACCAAAACGGCTTCATGATGACAACATCGACTCAAAACAGGTGGTTGCAAACATTTTCAAACTGGACTAAGGTAGCCACCATTCTAAAACCCAAAACTACTTCCAAAGTAACATATGATACAAATTAACTTTTTATGCTAATTCGATCATTTATTAAGAATCACAAGTAAGAGAAGGCCATATCGAACGGTTTTATTCACTTGCAAAACTCGGAGCGCGCACTAATCCCATTAAGTGTTGGACTCCACTCCTACTGCGAACATGTTCATATCACATGAAGTTTGTTAAAACGCCAGGGGATAATAGGATAGCCGCCGAGTCGTCATGTAATTAGCACAGAGAGTGTGAAAAACAAGTGCGCGAGGGGGTAAAGTAGTGGTGTATAGAAGCTAGAACATCATAATCATGCGGCAGTTTCGCGCTCATGTCTGCGCCAGGGGTGTCACGTTCTCAGTCTGAGTTGTTAAAATACCAAAAACTAGTTAGCAGAGAACGGAGACAAATGTTATCCTCGATTGAGGTCAAGGCCTAGGAAAGGCGTGCCATTTTTGAATTGGCAGGTTGGCTCAAGGAATGCGTTGTAAACATCCTCTCCTCCAGTATGGGTTGAACACCATATGTGCGTGTAAGAGAAAATATGTCTCTTTCAAGAGGCAAATGAGTAAATACGGCTTAATATTGACGGCACATTGTAATGACCTATTGAGTCAAAGTACCTGTTAAAAGAGCTTTTTTCGACAGAAGTGTTCTGGGTGTGGTTTTCCACCAAATGTATTCTTAGGGTCTATTTGATATTAGCAATTAATACATTTCCAAGACAGTCCCATATAATCATCACGTGACTCGTAAGTCTTATTTGAATTTATAGATACTAGTACGTATTATTCAGTTATGAAACTGTGAATAACAAATTCATTCTAAAAAATCCCTTATTTCATGAGAAGGAGGTTGCATTCGATAGGAATAATTTTCCGTTTTAATACATTCAAAATTGAAATGAAATTTATGCTCCTTTAAGATTAGGAACTGGACATCCTTATGACAGTTTATGGTTGATATTTTTGTGATTAAATGTAAAGTTATAGTTTACGTTGCTTATGTGCCATTACTATTGAACCGCCAATAATTGCTGGCAAGTGTTGCACGCTGCATCTCCTATTTATCATATTTTGCTTATAAAATACAAAAATGATAAGTGATTTATCTTTTGCTAATCTCCAAGGCGTGCCTCGCAAGACACGTGGTCTAAATTAGCTATTTATCCAGTCAAAGTTTTAGTAGAATTAATTTGTCACCAGCCTTTTTCATCTATTTTGAAAAGTTCAGCCCCTTGGAATATTTTCTGGTAAGCTTGTTAACCTACCCATTCTTTGTTTGTAGTGATTTTAGCTCGAGGTTTCGTCAAAGTGGACATTGTATATCTTCAAATTTCTGCGTACATGGCAATTGTTGGTACATTTTTCTGCCAGTCAAATTATCTGTTTGTCCGGTTTTTAACTCAAATGCCTGTGTTAATTAGTTTAAAACGAACAGAACAACCGAGTGGACGATCGGCTAAATTATTACTCCACTTTTAAGTAAGATGTTATTCGAAATTTGACATTATTACTTGGGATATGAGTAGAATAAAAGGCAAACTACGGGACGTTTGGAATAAATTTGACAGCCTCATCAGAAAAAAGAAAACCTGCTTGGTCATTACGAAATTCAATAGATTTAGAATTACCTATACATATGTCAAAAAATAACTGCCACATAGGCGTCTATTACAACCTCGATCAGATCATGACTCCGCTCGGAACCTGGAGCAAACCTTCCATTAGTCAGAATGACGATTAGTATCTTTCTCAACAGCGCCAATACGCACATTAATAGACCAACGGATCAATATCATGGTGAAGGAAGGAGAGTTCGCAGGCCATGCACTGAGACTGATGTAGTGGTAAAAATTACTTGAAAACCACTTTTGACCTTTCCTTGAGGTGACAAGGGACAGAATCTTGATGAAAACATTAAATTTGACCTATTATTGGCTACCATCGTCCATCATCTAGATTTTAAATGCTAAAGTGGTCGGCAAGTCCACGAAGGCATCTGAATTTAACATCACCTCATATTTAGACAAACGCAAAGAGAGACAGTACATCACACATGGAGGACGATACACATCCGAAAACCATGACGGTTTCTAGAAATTTAGTCTGACTTGTTCTAGGATTACCTTTTGAACTTTATGCAAGTTCGACTATCTGTTACTCTGCGTGTTGTGCTTTTGGCCATGATAAAAGTTTTCTTCATTGGAATTAGATAAGATGGTCCGTTATGTTGCTTTTGACTAGCCACAGCAGCCTCGTGGTCTTCACTGCAATTCTCCAATTCATTCCACAGTGTCGAGAGAACAGTGAGCAGCTTAGGTAATCTTCTTATCTTGAAACTCGCAACGAACAAAATGATACGAGTTGTTCTTCTTTATGCATCAGGTGAGTTCCGGTCATCAACCATTCTCGTCATCATCACGTGTATGAAAGAAGGAAAGGTTTAAATTTAAAAAAATCAAAGTGTGACTGAATACCTTCGAAGCTCCTGAAAAAGACAATCAAGTATTATTCTGCAGAATTTATCCGAACGCCCTATATGTTTGCTCGTAAAACATAGAGAAACTGAAAGCGGAATAGAATTTGCCTTACGGAATAGTGATGTGAAAGGTACCAGGAATTAGACCCCCATTTTAAGAATTGGATGATAAAATGGCTTTTATATAATTTACAGACTTTTAGTTCGTAAGCAATGAAGCAGAGGTGATGTCTGTATGATTTATCACTATTCTGTCGATAACACTCATCATACCATGTATATGCGTCGAGTTTCACAGTTGGGATGTGGAAGTAAGAGACCATAGTAGCTTCGAAGGCGAATCTTAAATTCAAACCATTACGCAGAAAATAATTTATGGCGTTTAACTTATCTCTTATCATAGCCTCACTAATGTATTCCAATTATATCATTCAGCGTTGTTTCGTGGGTTCATGGATATCTCGAAACGGATTTAAAATATTATAGAAATCGATGTGACATCGATCACTTATTTCAATAAATTGTACCAATTGTGATCACAAGGCATCTGACTAGTAAAATCATGAAATAGATTAAGAAAAGACTATATATATGAGAAGATAACGTCATGAGACTCGATATATTTTAAATATCAGAGACTCGCTGTTTATTTGATTGGATTTAGATTTAATGGCTTTAGATTTTAGCCCAATAAGCATTTAACTTCAAATATAATTATGTATCATAATTTAATTTTTCTCTCATTGGATTATCTTATTGCCATATATATGGTCTTTAATTTGAACTTCTCGAAAGCAGTGGGCAAATAATTGTAGGAACAAACCCTTTTATATTTATACTCTCGTCATTAAATACAAATATAATATAGAGGCTTTGGCATTGAAAGACAATGGGTGGTTACAAATACCGCGTAAACAAATTTCGTCAAAAATTGTATTTATAATTATAAAATAACCAGGTATGGACTCATAATAGGTTCCACCTCTATCCTATTTGCGAATATCATCGGGTTTAAATGCGTTAATTCTACCGTTTTATCACATACCACGCAAGCTGAAATAGATTCCTTTTCTAATTTAAGAGGTAAACATGCAATTAAGTGGTTATCGATTGCTCCGATAATATTTAGTTGTATTTTTCGTTTCGTTATATAATTTATTTTTTTATGAAAAAAGGTTACTTCGAATACATTTAGCTTATATAAACCGTAGCCTAGTAGGAAATTGCCAAAATTCCTTAAATATCAATAAGCTATCCGGAGTTATTAGTGTCAGTAGTAGGCAATTAATTTTGATAAATCGGCATCCAATCAAATAAATACGGTCAGTCAATAGAACACTTAAGTAAATCCCAGGAGAGTGGGCAGAATATATGATAGAATATTAGAAAATGGTGCCTGTTTGTCCTTCTAATACAATGAAAAATGACGAAATCCTCTTGTGGGTTTGTCCTTGTCAGGGCAAGGAACAACTGTAACTGGGACACTGGAATGATGTACAACATAAGTACTCACACTGCCCATAAATGTCCTGCCAAGAGCATTCAGTCCTCTACTAGCCATTATGATATGATCCACATCAAGCTCGTCTGCGACAGTCAAGATCGCTTCGCCAGCTTTTGGGTCGGATCGAACGAATGCTTTTACGTTGATACCGGCATCTCTTCCCCAAGCGAGGTATTTGTGAGCCAGGGCTTTCCCATTATCCAAAATAGTATAACTTGTTGGATTTTTAATGGAATTATCCTGCAATTCTTCCTCTTTATCCTCTTCAACCTTCCTTTTGGATGATTGATCAATTACGTGGAGGAAAATAAGAGTGTCCTCTTTATTGAAGAAATTATTGATGTAAAATTTTAGCGCATGTTTGCAGTTTTCATTTGGATCTACTGGTAGGAGAACAGTACGTCCCATATTGTAGTTTTTCTTGAGTTTTACAATGCCTCTTACAAATTTTATACTGGCATACTATAACTGTTCTTATTGGTGAGTCAAGACGTGAAGTGAGCTTTGTTGATTGGCGAGCGGTGATGACGCTACTTCTTATCTGACTCAAGCATGAAGAAGATTCAAGTAGGTGAATTGACAGTACTACTTTAACGCCTAGAAACCCAACATTGACATGTGACTTTAAAAATCTTCAACTCGCGGTTGTTATTTGGATTCTATCATGTAATTAGTCCATACATGTTGCATGAATTCATACGTTAAACCGTTTGCTAGGAACTTTGAATTGCAATTTATCAGTATAATGAAAATATTTGCACATAGAGTTAATAGCCTTCCCTGGCGCCACCAAGATGATAGAGCACAAAAGCGCCGTTTAAAATCACTCAAGTTGTTATTGGCACAAAATGGTGTCGCTCTAAAATGCTAATCGATTAGAGATGACGCCTAATGTGAAAATGAGTTAATTACATTTTCTAAAGCAGAAAGGCTTCAGAACACCATTATTCACCCCAGGACGATAATGTAAACCTCCTTTCGAGGGAAATGTAGTAGCGACATGGAAATATTTTGCCTAAAATATCTGTGATCTTGAGTACCTTAATTTGGAATTCTGGTCTCCAGACTCCCAGAAACTGGCCACATTATAGATTGCTTTGAGACAGCTACCTAAGCATGATTTACCTCTCCAGTGTCTAGTTTTTTATCAAATCAATTGAAATTATCAATGCATTTTTAAGATTCGATCCGGACTCAAGGTTCTCTCTGAGTTCCTGAGGTTCTAACTAACAGGACGACACATATTACTGAGTAGTATGTCCCTTAAAATAAGAAAAACTTCTACTGCCAAAATAAACAGTGCGAGAAACTTTTCACAACGGAGTTCGATGTTATAATTTACAAATTAATGAGATGGTATGATCATACCCGTAACTAAGTGAGTAAGACTTAAGCAGTGTGGGCATTATCCACAAATATTTGAGAATGCGATTCCCTGAGAGAACATGCACAAAATGCATTGCTTCCATGATTCATAGTAGGTGAGAATTTTGAACCCCTGGCTGCACTATCGATTTCTTCTTCACTAGCTCCAGGTTTACACCATAATAAGTTCGCCCGCCCGCCATATTTACTTGCATTCTTATTATTAAAGATGTAAAAGCATGTCACACCAACATAAGTATCGATAATGTGATATTAGGCAACCAACACTTAAGAATCCAAAAGTATTTAATTATCGATTTTAGAGATGTTAGGTAGTAGTGACGACATACTAAGTACACTCACGTTTGATCCGCCTGCATGTACCCTTTAAATTGCCTCAGGAATTTGATGCTGAAGACACAAAATCTCATTATGCTAAAACGTGTTTAAACACTTCTACTAGCAGATTTATTTAAGTAGTCATTTTGCATTAGTAATCAAAAAGTTTAATAAAACTGACTTAATTAATTTGATATTTCTTCCAGTAAATCAGGAAAAGGGAATTTTATTTGTGGGTAATACCTATGCTTACACAAGGCCTAAAAGGTTATGAAAGAAATACGTTAAGATGCACTATATAAGTCTGGCCACAGCAAATAGTAATTTATTATTCAGGGAGATCAATCTATGAGATATCAAAAGTTTCTTATAAATCTAATATAAATAAGAAGGCATGGCAATTTAGGAAAAGAAAAAAAAAGTTAAAAAGCAAATAACAAAAGTGGCATTTGAGTTATCATGGCTTAATTAATTTGTCGTATCAAATCCTAAATTGCTAATTTCGTAATAATTTTTAAAAGACTGATTAAAAAGCGAATCCATTGTAACATTGTTGGCTTGTAAAAGGTATAATTAACAAATGGCAATGACCTTATACCTTTGTCACCCTCACCCTCTAAACGATGTGCAGAACGGAATATTCTGACCTTACCCGACCACATGTAATCCAGGTTTGTACTACCGACGCCCTTGGGTTTATTCGTGTTTTCAGTCGATTGGCTTACCTTAGTGACTGAATTGGCATGAATTGAATGCCATAATTGCAATTAGTCGGTTTCGACAATATCTTCTGCTTTCTGACTTTAAACTAGTCGTAAAATATTTGCAGTCATAAAAGCTTATAATTGATGCACTGAAATAATATAATTTAAGATTGTCTTTCAATAATTTCCCCACCAACTACATTTACTTGGCCCCAAATCACATTAGATTTCTAATTTTGTGCAACTAAATAATCAATACGGAAGTAAGTCTTAGAGACGGCTTTCAAAACCAAAGTTAACTGGAGAACGTTTAATAAGAAACCCTCTCTTTTCCAGAATTAACAATTTTTATAAGCCATTCACATCGCTAGACGTGTACTGATAAGTATCGAGGGGGTTACCTCTGATTTGGTTGACAGTTTGTCAAATGCGGTTCTTCAAGCTCATTTTTTTCCCCTAACATCTGCATTATTAAATCCCTATTATTAATTACAAGCTGACCATTTTTATAAAAAATAAACTCAAATAAACTCCGAACTAATGACACAACCTTGCACAAAAACAGAGTTCTGGGGCCAAGGGGTACCGCTGATTCCCTTTTATTTTAGACATCATGGGATTGTTTAGCTGGCCTTATATCATCGATCAGCAGTAATTCCCCAACTAGAGGATACGGAGAGTCGAAAATTTATTCCTGAAATGGCAAGAGGTGTAGGAAATCAACTCGTTTTATGCTCATCCTAGCTCAAGATCCACTAAGCAGCAACGCACGGAAGCATGATAGAGATAACTAGTTGTAATATATTGGGGGTAGAAGAGTGCGTAAAGATGGATACAGATGAAGAGAGAAGGGGAATAGATGTAAACCAGTACTCTACTAAATTTGTTGGCTTTCTTGCTATAACATATTACTCTAAGGCATTATTAGATTTTGCAATGTAAATCAATGTAGGCTTCATTCGTGGTCACCCTTTGAAAGTGCAATGCACTTTACTCGTATTTACTTAAAAGTAATGGTACATAAGATGATTATTGATGGCAATTAAACTATACGGCTATTGGTTGAGAAATTTCCTGAAGTTCACACGAGTAGAAGGACTAACTCAGCTTACCTTAATGAGTCATTGCTTCTAACATCCATTGAAAAGTGTCTTCGCTGAGGTAAATATAGTTCGGACAACTTGACCGGAGAACAATTCAGAAGTCTTAGTGTCATCTCTGGAGTCTAAACGGAGCCCTGGTTAAAACGAATGGGAGAAACCCCTAACGTGAAGCTGTAAGAAACGGTCAGGGGAGTTGGGATGGTGAATCTTACGACAAGTCTACAAAAGATCACTATCTATGCTTCAATCCGCACAATGTAGGGCACAACTGAATCCTTCTGTCAAATAGAAAATGTCTTCATCTCTTAAATGGTGTCAAAGCAAACATTTATATCAACAGTGAGGTGTTAAGTAATACCGTTCTGTTGGTGCCGAGGTATTGAACGTAAAGAGGGATGTTGCAGAGAGGTTCTCCACAGTACTCCAGAACCGTCCACCGTCAACAATAACCAGGACCACTCGAGCGAAAAACAGCAAGCTTTAAATAAAATGAATCACCATTTTAAAAATAAATCAAAGTACCTGAAAAATAACGGTATCTTGACTATTTTTCGTATCGACGCCAAGCCAAAAGTAGCATATGCCAATTTGCAAATTAATGGGGTTCAGGTTCGTCGGCAACTAAACACTGTTTCAGTTATTGCCATAATGACAGAAAAGTTTTGAGATTAATTAGGTCGCCCAAAACTGGAAGCAGTCCCCCAAACTCTAACCATTGTCTACGGCAAGTCTGTCAAACTATCAGGATAACCAGGGAGAAACACAATCTACTGGGACATTCGCATCTCTGCAACAAATTATGTAGAACTCTCAACTGAATCTGTTTGGTCTTAACTGGCATGGGCAACTGAGTCTTTGGATCTACTTACAAATGCTACTTGCATTCGTGCACATTCTCCCATATCCATTACTTCATTCACATCAAACTCGACGATCCAGCTTTTTCCGAGATATTTCAGGTAGGTCTTGGTCTTTGTAATCATACCAAGGCGCAATAAAACGGATGCTCAATGATCAGTCTAAACGGTTAATTCCACCAGCAGTCTTGTCAATGAGGACGAAGAAAATTAATCGTCTGCTAGAAAGTGGACTTTTAAGATTCATTTCATATTCAAAATAACCTGCCCCCTTTATTGCTGCTAGGAAAACAAGTGGAACTCTCCGGTTGAGTGCTTACTATTCTACTGGTAATAAGTACTCGCTTGTTACTCATTACCAGTTTAGCAGAGGATTATTTACGAATCGAAGTTGCACCAGACATATGAGAGTTACTTTCTATCAATACGTACTTTGGCCTCCATCAATATATCAGACTTCGATTCGATGTCAAGACAGTATCTCTTATCCTCAACGAATAATGGACACCTTGGTAATAGGCCTCTCTAGTGCTACTGCATATCGAGACGACAATAGCAAAAAATTCAAGCTCTTGTCATCGTACTTCTTCAGCATATTCAAGAGTATGGCGTCCGTCTGCGAGCTAAGAAAAGCAAATTATTTGCGCCCTTTAAAACTTACCTAATATGTGTCTTTTTTATAGAAATGGCCATCGTACAGACCCAACAAAGCTTCCTGAAATTACAGAAACTTCACAACTTACGCACACAGAGATACATTATGTTCTTTTATGGGTCTCATTAGCCGCAGTAAATTTCCGCATGCACTACATGATACTTGGGGTCCTTCGAGTAAGCAGCTGGGAAAAGATAAGCAATGGAAATGGATTCCCAAACGTTGGAAGACTTTCACAAAGCAAAAAACACATACTCACTTCGGATATGCTGATCTCAAATCACATTCCGAATCTAAAAATCATAGTTGTTGCGAAAGCCTTGAACAATGGCGTCTTCCCTGATGGCTCAACAGAAACCTTGACTCGTGTTCCTCCCCCTCCTCCTCCCCCCGACTAACTGCAAATAAGAACTACGGCCAGATTGAAAAGGGAGTCTCTAACTACAATTATTGCTATCGAAAGTTCCATAAATTCCTCCGCGGTCGCACATTAACCTGCTGACGAATCATAAACCACATCTCTTTATCTTCGGGTCCATAAAAGGACATCCCGGTTTACAATACAGTCAAACTTCAGCGTTGATCTTGGCTTCAATTTAGATAAAGAATATCGGAGCGCAACAGAATTCGAACAAGCTAGTTTTGATCCAGAAATGATCCGACGAGGATATCGATTTCTCAGGTCTAGGAAAGATGATATACAAGGATCTCTTATTTGAGATCGTACGCAAACTTCAATCACTTCAGATGAGTTAAAGTGCGCGAGAGCTAAAGATTCAGTGCTGAAAAGGACATGAAATATGGTAGCTCAGGAAGGTGAAAATCAAATCAAAGTGATAATCTAGAGCTTCACAGGGGTTTCGATTTTCTATCTGTGGTTGCTTCATGCTTAATGATTTTAGATCATGTCAAAATACTTTCAGCGCTTTATAGCAGTCATCCAAGTGTTAGCAGCATGACATCTATTATAACAAAGTTGGCCTGCTACCCTGTTATAGGCAAGGACAAAAATGATTTCTCGTATCATGTCGATACGTTCCTTTTGATGCCTCGAATGTTGCCTCATTCAATGTTAAATGACCCTAGTCCAGTGGAAGCTGTTTGGGACGAAAATTTAGGATGATCCACACTTGCTCAGCTTTCACATTCATGAAGATATGTCATCGGATATATCTCTGCCCCTAGCACTCACCAAAACCATGGAACTCGAAATTAGTCCTCTGATTATCATCTTGGATGCTTTTGGCTTTCAACTGTTTGAAAACAGAGGACTTTCCCAAAGACCTTAGTTTGGAACATAGCAGGAAACTCCTCCCCCCCCCCCCCCTCCCAAAAAAATTTCAGGCTCATTGAGGATTCAAAAGTTTCCATAGAAGGCTCTATTAGGAAGTTGTTGGACTACTTATATTCAAAAAGGAATTAGATAAGAGTCTTATATATGTATATATAGCGTAAAGGGTGCGTGGAAGGTAATAGACTGTCATCTTAATCCCGCATTATTATTCAATTTGTGGAATTTTTTGTGGTATTTGGGAGGCTTACACGATTACAGTAAACACATCGTAACGCTGAGGATTAATTTAATTTAGCTAGTTAAACTGCAATAGATTGTTTCCATCATTGGCTAGTAGGAACTAATATAAACGTGTAAAAAGAAACACTGAGTTGGATTCTCTTTGCTGACAAATTGTGTACTTATTGCTTCCGTTGGGCCATAACTTATAGATCCAGGTTTACCACAACTCCAGTTGAAAGAATACTTTCCATCCCACTTGAATATGCATTTTTTAACCGTAATCAATTTTAAGCACAGTAAGCACTTTTCAATGGCCATTGACAGCTAAAAACTGAGTCAGTTGTATTAAATATGTATTATCACAAGTAATTCCAAACGAACTTTCCTAACCTGAGTCGATTCCTTCGATATGGTACACAACATCCCATCATCATTAAATTTTCTTAATTTTCATGTCAGTCACTTCTATTTATTGGTAGTCACTAGTCCAATTTAGCACGTCTATTTCATATATCCGCGCAGCCATCATGGTCATATTGTTCAAATGACATTTAAGTCTTGGGTGCTTCGGAATTTAAGTTGAAATTATCTCTAATCTGCTATGTTTACTATCAAAAGCTAAACACCTACTTTCTGTAAACAAAAACAGTATGCCTATAAATCGATAAATATTGCCGCATCTTGGCCATGGAAACATTTGGATGACAGTCATTAAGGGAAGGGGTAGCGATAGTATGTTCAACCACATTCGCCTCTAGAGGAGTGCTTTTACTAAACCGGACGTGTCATATCATGTGAATTAATAAAAAGCGAACAAGCTATGGCAAAATATTGCCTGTGGTTCAAAGTATTCCTAAAACTCTATACTCCTGCTGTTTATACAATATAAACCTCGTCTTCGTGAGGAAAGACGAGGTCAGACTCGTTATTATTGGCCCTCATTGTCATCGCTTTTTCGCATGCCTCCAAGCATAAACGAATAGCCAGAACCAGATTACTCATAAAGCTAGTCACGATGTGACACAAAGATAATTTTATTCATAATAGTAATTGATATTATTGGTCACATTATTACCAAAAAATACAACTTTAAATGGTGAGAAGCAGCTGAAATGATAGGATCAAAAGGAAACTGGATGCAACAACAGCGTACTAGAGTTCTACTTTATTAGATTTTTGAGCCCAAGTTGTATGATTTTTGCAAAACGGGGCAATCCACACACCAAGTTCAAATTTCACGATTCCCATCCCTTGAGTTGCAGTAAATGATTGTTTGTGATGTTCATTGTTTGCTAAGCATCTTGTTTAAATCAAAAGAGTCGATCATGTCACTTTAAATCATGTCTTTTTTCAACAGCTGAAAACTCGGAACGATCTAGAATAACCTCAGAGATGAGAACGTACACATTTTATACTAGAAGAACTTCACAAGCTGCGTTTCATCAAGGTAAATAATAGCAAGCTATCGGCTCACTAGATATGATTTCCTCATTCGTAATGTATACTTTCATATAAGGCCATTGAAAACAATCACGAACTGAAATTTTGCCAAAGCACAAAAAAAACCAAATAACTTTAGAAAAGAAGTTTATAGGGGACAATTTATGAGCTGCTTTTGACATAAAATACAAGGTTAGTTGACCAAAATCCCACTTCGGCTTAGTGCAAAGATCGATGCAATAAAAAATAGTTCGGGAAACCCAGGCATTTTTGTTCTTGAAGTACTGGATTCATCTGCTAATACTAGTGGACCACTACGGCATTCAGGACATACAAAATACAGAAACGTAGCAAGAATGAACTTTACCTGCGAATTAATAAGAGAGGTGAACTATTCTCACCTCAATTGGGTCAAAAGCAAAGCAATAACACAGTCAAAACTATAGGAGCGTAAATGAGGATGAAAAATAGCACACAGTAGGTGAAGAATGCTAACATTAGCAATGAAAATTGTTGAAAGGAAAATGATTCGCTTACTTTTTTAAGAAAAGTGAAAAATGACTTTACTAACAAATGGATTAATTCAATCAACTGAAATAGATGGAAATATTGCATATTTCCTAGTGTCTATGATCTTTGGAATATTCAAAGTGGACAAGATAAAAGAGGTCCCACATAATTACGGAAAGGTACGTTAATATTAGATTTGTATTTAAAAGTAGTAAAAACAGAATATTACATGACTCCAGGCAAGCGCTCAATATAACCTTCAATAAGATATGGAACAGAGGGAGGGGATTACCCTAGGACATTGTACTTTAAGGCAAATAAATAATGCACGCTGTTGTCCTATCACCTGAAAGGAAATTGATGTCTATCCGTTGAAAGAAAATTAATTTACAAAAAAAGGTAAAACCACTAGAACGAAGAATAGCATAACTGACTAACTAACATAACCAAGTACCAAATAGCACATTTTAAGCAGTGAGAGAGAAATAAAACACTTTTAAGCAGAAAGTTGCATTATGAATACGGAGAAAGTCGGTCATTTAGTGGAGAGCGCAGACTTAAACGACCACGGGCCAAGAGAGGTAAATGCATATGTACACGGGGTTCGTATCTTCTTACACCACCCACAAACTCGATTCAGGTTCAAAAACCCGAGAGCACAACTCTTAAGAGGTATGACAACGGGAAAATCTTGTTGAAATTTGCCCTCAGAAGAAAATTCTTTAATCAAAAGTAGGCCCATTTAAAATCGTGGTTGAAAATGAAGTTACGAATAAACTACACTAATTCACATATTGACATTAATTAAGTGCTGCAAGGAAATGCAAAACTCTCACCGTACAAGAGGGTCAAAATCCACTACAGATAATGAATTCTATAAGGGAGTTTGCTTTCATGATTGCGAGGAAAATGCCTAATGAGGAAATCACAGTGCTATCAAAGCTAATAAAGCCGTTTAAATACGTAGAAGAGGAAGCTTATGTACCTTCAGTATATCAATGATCAATGATCATGAGAGTTAAAACACTTATCGTCTGGTAAAAATGGAATACAAATCAAAGTTTAAAGGGATAAATAAAAGCCCATGAACTTAAAATTTAAAATTCCCAGACTTCATAAGTCTTAAATGTTAACAAGAAATTTAACTAACAGATCCTGAGGCCGATTGCTCAATAATTGAAAGTGAAGTATCCGTCAGAGTAACGGCAACTGACCCGCGACAACACCAAATTTGAGGACACTTTTGTTTACGTGACAGTTAGAGAAGTCACGCGATTTCAAACCAAATCCATGTGTAAACTAGGATTAATTCAACAAGACAACTGCATAGAAAAGGAATATGAAAAATTTTATCGGCAAGTGCTTTTACTGCCAATCAATCATATAGGAATAGTAACGGGGTAACATGATATGAATAACAGAGAGGCATTTAAATATTCTAAACATTCGGGGGAATAATCGCAACAGGGAGAGCAGCATTGTGGACAATATAATCACTCACACTGCCAAGAAATGTGCGTTTAATCGCTCCAAGACCACGTGATCCAATCACAATGATGTCAGCTTCGTGATCAATTGCTGATTTACAAATTGCAGCACCGGGTTTGGTGTCCACATGTAAAAAAGCTTTGCATTCCAGTTTCTCGTCTTTAGCAAGTTGCATATACTTTTGACCCAGCTTCTTGCCAGACGCGATGCTTTCTTCCATAACCCTTGTCATATCATCAACCACCATAGGAGGAGATTCCATAGCCAGCCCAATTGCTGGAGTTGTGTAGACGGGTTCGATTACATGAATGAAGTAGATGAAATCGTCGGGTTTTCGCAAGTTTGCTTCATACCACTTGAAAGCACGTTCACAATTTTCACTTGAGTCGATAGGAAAAAGAACTTTCCTAACCTTCTTACAATCGGACATGCCAACGCGGTTGCAAATAAAACACTGCAAGTTACGCGCATCACTTGGTCAGCTCTACGAGAACTTTAATTGGTTAAGGATGAATTCCCGCTTCTGATTGGTGGAAACGGACATGTATGCTGAGCGTGATAAACCACTGAGATTGCAGACAGTAACTATTGGTCAGCGAAAGTGTCACGCAGGCTTTCTATTTGGTGTTGAATATCCATCCAGTCTATGAGAGTTTAGTTCCTTCCTTTCCTGTATAAAATCGGTAATAGAAGTTAAGCAAATAGTCTTAAGCATAAGTCAGTTAATTCAGTGATATGAAGTAATTATTTATATGGAATGGAGAAACTTTAATTATCTTGGATTTGCTGGATATCAAGCGTAAAGTTTTGCGAATTCTGGGGCAAAATCTATGTGGTTTAAAACTTAATGAAATAATCTCCACTTGGGTCAATTTATCTATTTTGAAATACATATTTTAGTTCATATATATTTCAGAGATATTTAAAAGTAACTATTTTTATGCGTATTCTCATTTTTATGCATTTCAATAATGTTGCCGGTATAAATTTCAGTCCAGTTTTAGGTTCAATGTCTTCAATATCATCAGTCACAACGGGAGCTATTTTCTTTTCTATGTCATTGGAGCTTTTCATCAAATATTATTTTTCCCAAGTTAAAATCATTTTATTTCATGCATAATTTACATGACGGTTAATACTAGTTGTAAACCAATGCAGAAGTTCACTAGATGAAACTAGTTTCGAGACTTTATTCAAATCCTGTCCATGACAGAAGCCCGAATATATCCTTCCATATATTCTCATCACTTTTAAGTGGACGGTTTATTTAACGGTTACAGTTATAGTTGGCTTCTTGGTGCATTCTTATCTTTAAAGAACTTACCATACTGCGAAAGCTAGAAGACATCTACCAAGGTCTAAGAAGGTGGGAGATATTCTCTTATAATCTATTTGATATTGATTTATCTAGTAGGATTAACTGATATTCAAGCAGCGCTTAAAGTCGAAACATCAGTATAATTTATACTCCATAATAGCTTAAATTAGATATCAATGAATGACAATATTTGGCATCGTTCGACCTTAATACGAGGATCGTGAGCTCTATAGTGGACAAGTAGTAACATCAGCAAAGGAAGTTGGCAAGAGTACTTCTGCACAGGAGCAAATTATTTTAAAGTAGGACTTGCGAAATCACATAAAATCTATATCTATTAAGGGTTGGCCAAGCATGGGGAGGCATAAATTTATGAGGTCATGGGTTCGAAGTAGGGTAAAACAGATGGACGCTCAGATCTGACATCACAGTAGGTCTTATCTAGCTGTGGAGACTGAAGTGAAGTGAAGCTTTGGGGCAAATCGCAGCTTTCGAATCAGTGTTTAACCCGGCATTTTCTAACTCATTTATTTCGTTTAGTGTATAACCCACTCCCCATTACATAAGTGATTTATCGATTTACCTTCCTCCGTTCTTGAACACTTGTCTTTTATAGGCCCCTCCCCCTCCCACTTGATCCTAGTTTCTTCAATAAATTAAACTGCCATTGATCCTATCCCACTCCTACCTTGCATGGTTGATCTTCTATAGCTGATCAGGGCTTTAGAATAGATTCGAGTAGTGTAGTCACTCTGTCAACACTATTAAGTTTTCCGAGAATTATCACTGAAAGCTGAAGGTCAATCCATGATTCCAATATCGAGTAACTGTAGATATACCAGCGTGTACACGCATGATGAGGAAAGGGGTGGGGGGCTTGAAGATAACCTATGGGAAGTAATTTACTCACTCCAGGTGATATCAAGATTTTTACTTTCTCCCTTCATTTAATCAATCTAGTAGATAAAGGAATTGGCTCAGATTTAAAAAAATACGATCTTTCCAAATGGAGCCATTATTCCCTGATTTATTAGGCTAATACTTTCAAGTATCCATAATTGACGGTTATTATTATTTCTGCAATAATAAAACTATATTTGAGAAGCGTTCCGAAATTGATTAATATGTAAGAAAATGTGTGAGTTAGAACAAGTTCATAGAGATGTCACAGGATTTAATCCACTACAAAGGGATTAATGAGCTGACATTTTTCGATCTTTTTTGAAAACATAGCTTTCCATTTTTGCTGATGGAATATTTGAGTTTCGGAACTGTCAACAGAGAGTAGAAATATTGCTCTATCATTAACCTTCATTATCATTTAATAAGTTATTCAAGTATTTATTGTTAGTCGAAAAGACTGAGAAATCATCTAATATTAGGTAAAAACAGTATAGTAGCTTATAGAACATAAACGACCGGTTTATTGATTTGAGATAACTGAGTTACTTTGATAAGTAATTTGAATTAAAATGTCTGAGGAGTGCGATGGGCACGGTAGAGTAAAAATAATATTCTCGATAAGAGGTTAGCGGAAAATCATTCATACCACAACTTGCAAATCCTTTAAGCAAAAATGCGTTCAATTGTGAGAATATTTCGCCAATAGAGTATTTCTAGCGCATGTAATAATCTTAGTACTATCCATTGACGTAGCAAAAATAATAAAAATTAATTTGGCACATTGATAAATTTAAAATTTTCATTTTGCCAGATTAAATCGGTATTGAAAACGTTTCCTTCTAAAATTATGGATAACATCAAATAAAAAGATATCAAAAGATATTAAACCGCATTACGTTCAAATTAATATGGCACATGTAACCATTCGAAAAAATTCGGAACAGTTGTTTTGATATTATTTTTTATTTAAAACAGCTGACCATCCAAAATAAGCGAAGCAAAAATGCGGAAATTCACGTTAATGTTAAACTATACAGATCAATTCTTGCTATAAAGCAGTCGAATCTGACAGATTTTAATTATTTAACTTTAATCTGCTAAGTCTAGTTCGACTAATATGAGTCGAATAAACTTCTATAATGGAATGGCGTAATAAATAAAAAGCCGTTAAAATGTCGGCGAGAAAACATAGTAGAAGAAAAAAAACGGGAAATTTTTTTGTTTCACTAATGACCTTAACTTCGTTACATATTGCTAATTAATTAAACTAAATAAAAAATTGGCGATTAATCTTCAAGATAATCTAACAAAAAGAACAAATAAATGTAAGATTCCGAAATTACAGCGCTATCATAGAAGAACAAGGAAATCAGATAGACTAAAAGATGCGCCATGCTACTCTTTGCGTAGGGAGAAAATGCGGTCGTGAGCATATAGACTTCACAGACAGCCACCAGTCAACACTCAATAGCAAATAGTTTAAAAAATAAAACTCCAGAAATGCTAGCATTTCTGCCAAGATATAACAGCGCTAAACATATAGGGCCACTTTAATATTTTTCTTTATAATAGGAGTATTTCAGCATACAAAACAATGTACATTAATTTCTGGAAAGGTAGGCAAAATACTGAATAGAGCTTAAAAAATTTCCATAATATTCAGCATATAATTAATAATAGTAATATATGCATATATGTATATGCTTCTATTTACACAAAATTGATTGAAATCAGTTTGAACTTTTGGGGAAATCAGGCTAAGGTAATAGCTTAAAAGGATGTTACTGATTCAGTACGTAAAGTTATTTGAGAAATATATAATAAATGTAATCAGTATAAAGTAGTAAATTTTGTGTGTCTAAAAACCAAAGAAGTCAAAAATAATTATGAATATTTAATGATCAAAATTAATAGTAAATTTTTCCAAAATTAGATAAACTAATTAGTCTCGGTAATTTAGAGTTATTTTGTTGAAAGTCGGACATGTATTCTTTTGGAAAACTATAGTTGAATAATATTTGATACATACCTTTAACCGCAAACTAAGCATCTATGAAACGTAATATTAGACGTCATAAATTGTTAGCAAAGCATTTAAAACTATTTTTAAAAAAATTTAAGGAAACAAAATATTTGCCAAATATTATGAAGAGAGTTAGTAAAAATTTTAGAATCACCTCCAACAATAAATAAGGGAATAGATATTACTATTTATTAAAATACAACTTTTGGTGACAGTTTTAAACAATATTTATTCTACCGACCATTCGAAATACGCGAAAACCTAAATAATGGAGGTATTCGATTTTAACAGTTGTGTGCGCAATTAAACCACAGATAATAATAAAAAAATAAAAAATACAATTTCTGCCTAGTAAAACAAAGTAACTTCACTAATTTGTTTGTATACATTAGATTTATTGATAACTTTTTGTTATATGTATTGGTGACATATTTTTTCTCTCATCTGTAAACCCGATTATTTATGCAAATCCTCTTTCCACTCCAATGTCTTTATGTCTAGGCATTTCTATTTATCAATAACCCACCTTGATATAATTTATTAAATTTTTTCTTAGAAAATCTCTTAAGTCAGTTTTATTCCATTTACATGGGTGAAAAATATTGTATTTTATTTGGGCGCTTATTAATCCTTGTTCATTCGTGATCATTTGTATTTTTTAGAGAACTGTCATTACAGCCAAAAGCAGCACCTCTTATACTGTTCTGAGAAAGGTTTGCTATTTTGTGATGTTTCATCTTATATTTTATAAGTCTAAACTTTAGTTTGTAGTTAAAACTCTTGACATTCTGAACACTGTTTGTCTCTATTTAATATACTGAAAATAAAGTGTAAAAATTAATGCACGTTTGCTAGAACGTTGTCAATTTGCCACGCTATTATGGAAAATAAATAATTTCCATTGCTATTTTTCCCACTTTATATATTTCTTATACAAGATTGTTTTATCATGAATAACTCAGATAAAATTCGAATCTTTCGAAAGAAATTAATTATTTTACTTTAGACAAATGAAAATCCTAAACAACCAGCTATCGTGTCTGTCGCAGATCTGGGTGGCACTGGTAAGTTGCAACGTCTTTTATATCTCTTCTATTTCCACTTTTTCTGAAAAACGCGTTTGAGTAAATGGCAAAAGTACTAAGACATAAAAAACAAATAAATCCAAAGTGCGCAAAAAGTTATTTATTTGCACTCTAAACAACATTCTTTTTTACTTTTTTTTGTCACTCTGTCGCATATATGCCAGCATTTTCTTTAATCCCCAGACAAATTACGTATTCTTTCCTCCATAGCTCGCACATCAAAATGACTATTTTAAATGCATTGACTAATGAAGCAATATTCAATCTAAATCAGAGCTCGTTTGCACTCCTAGTCGATTGGCACTGGAAGGTGATAAATGTAAGCAATCTGAGGAAATCAGTCTTGGTAAGTCCGTTTTTCTCGAAAATAGAACAGTGTAAAGAGTGATCACACCAAATGCAAACGAATCTACACTATCGTTGCATCAAGATCATATATATTCTCAAACTAATGTTTCTTGGTCCCATATTCAAATCAGTCTTGCTGAGTCTATCACTAAGTCTGTCACGAAAGATATCGTCATTAACTAATTCCATCAGGTATTGACTAAATTCATTGTATCCAGAAATGCCACTCAGTTCACCTCTGCTAGTTTTGAGGACTCTTAGTGGTTCATGTATCTCTCTTTTATGCTCTCTAGGTGATCTCAGTGGCGAGGATGAGCAACTCGCTGACAGTATGAAATCGTATTTCTCATTTCATGAGAGGAGTAGAGAGTGGAAGAGATTCTTTATCCTTTGCACTTTAGATGCCGAACGGCTTCTCATGTCTATGTCCGAATCTGGGTGCTCTATTTCAAAAATCCTCCTTATCGGGGCACACGCTCATCTTTCAAGCTGAAAAAGGATCCAACAGAGTCTTATCTGGAATCATGTGATCTCCCTCCCCTTCGCAGTACTAAAAAGGAATAGGCGATATTTCCGGCGCAATAATTTTTGTCACGCCTTGGTTGTTGAATGTTTGGTGGGGATTGTTAATGACAATATTTTTCGTGGCAGACTTAATGAGGACAGCATCAAACCGCATTGAATACAAATCAAACAGGATTAAATGGAAGATTCGTCGGATAGACTCAGCAAGACTGATTTGAATATGGGACCAAAAAACAGCTTGAGAACATGATGATGTAGATTCGTTTACATTTAATGTGATCATTTTTTGACGCTGTTTCATTTTCGAAAGAAACGGATTTACTAAGTTTATATTTTCTCGAATATTTTCTATAGAATTGAGCAAACGTGCTGTTTTTTTGATTCTTCATTTGAGCACATTTTAACAAATATAAAAAGTATATAAGCAATACTTTTTTGCTTTAATCTCTCTTGGGTAAAATTATTAATTCTATTACATATTGTTATGGTTTATTTTTCAACCTTAAACGACAAGAGAGAAGGACTAAAACTTATCTTTCGAGATTGAAATTGCTCATATTTTCAAAAATGACCAAGATAAAGATAATACGTTATAATAAATGTCCATAGTAACACGAGGCAAAAGGGATTTTCATTTTTTATTGTGAAAATCAATTGAGATCGGTTAATAGAAAGTCTAACAAATGATGTAAGATGGGCCATTCAAAAGACACCCAATGCTCATCTCCAATGAATCTGAGTTCCAATTTATTTAATTTTTTTGGATTCGTATTGTAAATAAGTACTTAATATGTAATTCGCTTCCCAAAGTTTCATTTAACTAGTTTTAATTCTGATGGATAGTTAATATTTTCTTCAATTTTCTATATGAGGAAGATTATCTTGCAGTCCTAACCCAGCAGAGATGATCTAACAGAAAATATACTTTAGCAGTGCTCCGTAAGATCATCTAATTTTCGATCTAAATGAACTAGTTCCGGAGTCAACTTGAGCTTATCTTATTTCTGGTCGCCACTTTTGTGCT
The DNA here is from genome assembly GCA_000469805.3 of Hymenolepis microstoma. NCBI lineage: Eukaryota > Metazoa > Platyhelminthes > Cestoda > Cyclophyllidea > Hymenolepididae > Hymenolepis > Hymenolepis microstoma. The sequence continues at coordinate 28,688,145 of LR215989.1, forward strand.
CTTTTTTAAAACTTATCTCGTTACATTTGCAATTTTTTTGCATTTTGCAATGGTTTATTATTCTTTGGAAATGCGGTTCATGCTCAAACGGGTTAAACTGAATATTTAAGTATAGTTTTGTTATAAAGACACATAAGACCAGCTCGACCTCTTTCAAAACATATTTCTTCCATGTTTAGAACGTGATTATGCGGCATTTCTCAGTTTGCCTCCTATGAAGACGCTACTAACGCGCTGCCAATGGATCATAATCATTCTACCGGGTCAAGAAGAGGGCGCTGAGGACTTGGAAAAAAGTAAAAATTCATCGAGCAAGGGGGACAAACCCAAGTATGCTCAACAATTTTCAAATACGTTTTATTAAAAGGAAAAAGCTACTGAATTTGACAGTTTTTCTATCGTAAATTTATATCATTCTTATCTTCTTATCTTATTATAATCATCTCAATACCATTAGTGTTCTATTTTTCTTAGCTTGACTATGTGGGCTTGGAAAAAACAGAAATACCACAGCGAATTGTAATTGACATTTAGTTATTATTCCGATCATCATTAACGGACAAATTCCCCCTTCTTTAAAAAACTTAGTGATATTTTAATTAAGTGGTCACTTTTCAATTTAGCTTGTGTTTAAGAATTATCCAAATATTGGCTTTCTCTAACTAATCATTTGCTAGTTTATAATTGGAAAATACTCGAGGATGGTAAAATCTAATCAGTTAGAACTCATTACCTTCGTCTGTAGAGAAGACAGTTCCTTGAGAAGTTAAATGATCTACTTCAATAATGTCCTAAGCGGATTTTATTTATAATACGAGCTTTAAATCTAAAATGATTTTTTTATAAATTGCAAACTAATATATTTTAGACAAGCGTCCTTGCCGAAATTTTCGGATATGGCCGTGGATGTGTTGGAAATATTGAGAAAGCTTCAGTAAGTTGTGATGCTTAGTAAAGTATCAATCTTCATTACAACTTTTAATGTTATTCTATGAAGAACACCTACATATTTATCTAATTTACGCTAATTTTTCTTCATTGAACACTGCTATGTCAAGAACATCAAGAATCTGATATGGTGCTTTCAACTATCAGAAGAGAGATAGACGACCAATTTTGAATCCCTTGGATAGAAATAAAGGACTCAGATCCGAAGGTTTAAAACTTGAACAGCTAGGCGACAATACAATGAATTCTAATGAATTTTGAATTCATATGAAGTCCGGTTTGGTCCTCTTTTCACCAATTGTTTTCTCTGTTTAATAATAATACTTATAAAGGAACCAGAAAATTATGTAATGTATGTGGAAGCAGATGAAGTAATTTATACCACTTATAGGAACATCTGTTTCATGCTTCGTTCTCCCATGCACAGAGAATTGAGGGAAAAAGACCATCTGTCACAATAAAGAGGGAGCGATAATAGGCAGGCAGGCAGTCTTTGATCTAATTTCAAACCTAATCATGTTGGAAATCATACCCTTCGCTAAATAAAGAAATTAGCTACTGTTTTTCGCTGTTAAAGGTTGCTGTTTAAAGTAGTACTATGAGTTGAAAAGTAAGTTAGCTTGTTGTTGTGCTTTCATTAACCCCCTATCCTGAAACAAATTCTGTCATATGCCCATAAATGCAAAATTTGTCAATGTTCATATTAATAATTTATTCTGATCAGCTAGGATCAGTATAACGACTATTGGAAAGAGGGGTCAGGAAGGCTGTAAATGCTCTTGAGTTTGTGGTATGATAGCTGTCTACCTGCTTTTAAAGCATTAATTTGGATATTTGATAACGTTGGCTTTCAAAGTAGTGTGCTCTACAAGACTGCTTTATTCTCTTTGAATCTATTTTGCATTTCCCAATTTCAAAATAAAGGTGTAGTTTGCTTGAAAGAAGAGGAAAGCATGAATCCCAAGTTACACCTGTTTATAATACTATTTGATTGTGTCAGCTAATAAAATCTAAGATTCAATTAAGAAAATATAATTGTTGTGAATAATACATTCCTTAGAACACTTTTCAATTTAAATAATTTAAACCTACAACCAGTGAACCGGAAATTCCAGATATGTTTAAAAGTAGTAGATATAAATTTATACATAATCATGTTTGCAAACTCCACTTCACTACTCAAAAACTAGGGTCTCGAATTCAAGTTTAAAGGAGGGAGGATGCAGGTGGCTTCTTTGGGAAAAGGAATACAATATAGATTTATGGTGAAAACAAGGAACTTATAAAAGTGTGCAAGCGTAGGAATATGTCCATATTATAACAAATACAAATCTTAGCATCTTAGACTCGAATGTTTGCCAACGGATAGATAGTTTACACTTCTGGAAGAGCAAAGTCTAAATCAGCGCAAATTGTAATTGCATGCTATTTAGACTTTAAAAGTCACTTGGGATATATAATTGAACTACCTCAGTTTCGTGGAATCATTTGTATAAATTGGTATTATTGAGAGTGCTTTAAGTGATTAGTCTAATAAAGCAGTGTGCTCATGAAATGGGAAGTTAATATTCAAATGGTCATCAAACACAAGTTTTGCATAAGTTTTGTAGCGAGAAAGTGCCTCGGTTGGAATGTGGAAACAAGTTTAAGATTAATTGTAGGAAAAGGGGTATCCTTTTCTTAGGTTGCTTTGAAAATCGATGGTTGCACAAATAGATTAAAGTTATTTCTTTTCAACTGAAACATAATAAATAATTGAATACTTGGCCATTATATTATTCTCCTGAAGAGGCCTAAATCAAAATACATTTTGACAGATTCGTTGATATGGACGATATCATAATCAACAAAGTAGAACTTACTTTGAATCGATGACTTTCTTGTTTTTAAGCATAGGAATTATTCCCCTATCTAAAGTCTATATTTTTACATAATGTCCTGATTTAAACCTCTGTCATAATAGACTTTATCGAGTGGTTTTATTCGGCGAGGGTCTTGGCGCAAATATGCTTGCAAGAGTAGCTGTAAGTTTAAATCTTTTTTTATTTCCCACGATATTAAACATCGCTATATTGAGATTGATTTATCTTATAACTGCCAGTGTCTGGATGAAGAGATCGTCCTCGGTGCGGTGCTCATCCATTGTTGTGGAGTCTTTCTTGGACGTCTTGCAGGTGTGAAAGATAAGGTTTGTAATTCACTTTGCGAATAAACTCCTAACCTGATTTATTTTTAAAATAAAGCGCTTTCCATTTTTTTATTACTCACGAACTGTGGGATCATGGATGGAGGTTCCTTAAAAAAAACATTTTTTTTGACATTTAACTTTCGCCGACCCTGCTCCTACCCCTTTTCCCATATATCAACATTTCAAACGAGCGGCCAATCCAGAATAAGTCTGCATTTGCCAAATTGTGTTCCAACTGCCGGTTTCGAATAAGATGAGAGAAGAATAAATAAGGTATTGAAATAAAAAAAGGTGCGCTAAGCATTTGATAAATTCATGTGTACCAACTATTTGGTACAGGGGTGGTAAAGAAATAATTAATTTCTTCCAGTAGCACGATTGTTAGTTCAAGGAGTTTAACATGGTTTTAGGAAAGAGGTCTGGCTGAATGTTTTGTGCGCTGGTTGTATATTAGTATGTAGCACGTAAGTGGCAGTATTGAGGAGTTTGGATAAAGATTTAATGCTTGGAATGCGTAACCCAAGGGAAAATTTCTGGTTAGGTGATTTAATCAAGATGAGTATTGAAAATTGCGATCGTGCAAATGAGATTTTGCTGTTTACGAGAATTTGCCAGAGGTAAATTGGTATAAGGAAAACGATAAGTCGAAGGTCAGGGATTGGAAGTCCTTTTGGAGATTAACATATGGAAGATTGTGCTTTGGTGGATGAATCTTAAGGCGTTTGGAAAAGTACGTTTAAATGAAGGTAACAGGATCTTGCATTTATTTGCAATAGCCGATAAACACGAGTAAACCATCACGTTCAGGCATAAATGATGTAAATTACAAAAAACAAAGATTACTGCATGAATTGGCGAAATTAAAAAAACAGCTTTTAACCGCTTGCACTTGGTTATAGCCTAAACGAAACACGCTTTTAGAATAAAAGGCCTCAAACGCAATTAAATCACAGACACTCTATATTAATATTTCTTCCCTCAGATGCAACAGTGGCGAGCGAACAATCTTCCAACCGAACCCTACACAGAGAGGCAAATAATTGATCATCGATTCAAATCTGTGAGTCCATTGTAGGGCCTGTATAGTAATATTTTAATTTTATTAACTTGTCGTGCTTAATTACCCAACATCAAAGGTAACTAATTGACTGCAATGTCTAGCGCCTTTTATTTGCTACAAAACTGGTAATTATACGAGGTACTGAAAGGCAAATTGCCGTGATGTTTTATTTTCGTCACTTAGAAAGTATGTGTACTGCCTCTTAGATTTGTGGGAAAATTCACTATGCTCCCGCAAAAGTTAGTTTCTTACCCAAGCAAATATCATTGCAATGATTTCTAGAAAAATAAATATTGTATAAGAATGTATTGGAAGTGACTTTCATAGATAAACTTTCCCAGATGTTTCGACTTGTAACTTATAAATTCGCAGTTCCTATCTTCTATAGCTATTCTGAGATTTGATGAATATTGTGGAGGAAAAGTGGTGGAATGGACCTAGGTTCGAAATTCCTTACTAACTTCCCAATCTTGTCTTTTTTACGATCGTCAGATATTAACGAGATGAGAGGAAAGGTTATTCCCATCAAAGTTTATTTTGCAGAATCGAGAACCACAAGAGGGAAAAGGCGTTAGGAAAGTGGGAAATTTGATTAATTGTGCTCTCAAAATGAAAGCTATGGTTAAAAATGCCTAAAATAAAGTAAAAGGTCATTTAGGAGGTGTGCAAGAAAAGACTTTGTCCGCCGCCTTAAATGATGTGCATTTCTATTTGTCAAATTCACTCTGTGTGTGATAGATCAACAAGAGGCCTTAACAACCAAATTATTGCAACACAGCTTTCGAAAGGTAGACGCCTTTAATTGTTTCTTCTTTTACTTTTTGCAAATTTGTACCAGTTTCTTTGTATTCCCTTTTTCTGCATTCTCATTTAGAAAAAAGCATTTCCACCTTCGAAGCCCTCTCACTGCTTCGAATTTTATGGTCTTAATTCCGAACGTCGTACGGATATAAATTTAGTTTGAATTGTTGACTACAGTCTAATTCTAAGTTTAAAAAATTGATTGACAATTATTAGCCTTGAAAAAGACATCATCATTGGAAAAGCATAGCCACATTCACTTATAGTGGTTCATTCGTAGTAGTCTTGACATTTGCAAAGAAACGGTATATGAGGTTCTGAAGGGAAAGAATATTTGGTTGTGAAGGGACTATAGTCAAATAGTTGCTAATAGGTTAAAACGGTTACAAAGTGCTTAGAAGAGTGGAAAGAATTTTATAGACTACTTGTAGTCGTCACCACGTTGAATGAAACCGGCTTCAAATTCATCACAAATATTTTACTTTCAAACTATATAAGTAAATAAACAACTGGGAAAAAAAGTAAAAAAAAACTTGTGTTCTGGCTTTAGTATAAATTGCAGAATTCAGATACTCTAGTGATTAAAGTATAGACAGGAATTGAAATAGGCGTGTTAAAATTTGCTAACCAAGCTCATTCACCTCTACTTGATTGTATTTAGCTAGAGAGTTCTCGAGTCCCTTTGACAATCAAGTCCTAATAGAAAACTCTATGCATTATTTGGACTGAAGTCGGGAAGTCGCTGATGTAGGCAATCAATGAAGTTACTCCCCTCTCAATCTGGTTGCCAGCTTAAATGCATATACTGGCGCCAAACTTGGAACATTCATCTCTCCCCTAAACCCTTTTTCTTGCCTAATATTTACGTTTACTTGTATTATAGATAAATCGGCACCATACGGTTAGTCAAACCGCTATGATACTGTTCATACAATGGAAGATGTTTCGTTTTGTTTCGTTCTTGTAGTTAACTTGAATTAATTCAAGTGCTTTTTGCCTTTAGATGAACTCAGAGAAGCATTCATTAAACTTAAAAGATGCTGAAGCTGAATTCAAGGATCGCCTTCACAACAAACTGAATTTAAATAACATTAAGAAGTTAACCGTTGTCTATGAACAGTGAGTATTTCTTTATTGAAACCTCCTGCGTGTACATTTTGGCTGATTTCTAAGTTCTTCAAACATGTATTTATAGGCGAGTTTCAATGACTGAGCAAATCAATCGTCTCAAGTAAGTTGAATACTCAAATAATCAATCGTAAACAAATTTGATTAGGTAAAACAAAGTTTCACTTGTAAATCTACACGTGTGTATGTTCTATTTGGATATTTTAAAGTATTTATGGAAAGTATTTATTTTGAACTCTGTAATAAACAGGTTGCTTTATACAGCGAAATCTCCATTTAATCATGTGCCAACTTTACTTTGGTTAAAAGATCCCAATAAATAGTCTAAGTGGACAGGTGACATGGTTAGAGTTACTGTAATGCCAAATGTGAGGCTAATATTTGGTCTAATACTTCTCCGTCTGCGAATTCCTACTCTGAAAGCATGACAAGATAAAACACTTATAGTCCGAGAAGCTCCTCATTCTGATTCTGAATTGCCCACTCAGTGATAGCATGCAAATGTCTACAACTTTCAAAATATTCACTTCATGCTGCTAAAAAAGACTTTCAACTTTTTTATAAAGTAGGAAATAAGCTTTAAAAATTTCATCAATACCTAAATTATGAGGCTCTAAGCGATATAAAATACCCACGACTTCATTTAACTGCCGTATAAAATAATGCTGTTAGTCTATACACTTGCCAGTTAATAACATTGTACGATATTGTTAATGATACATTTTTCAAAGATCGGTCGTTATCGAAATCAACGATCTGGGAGTACTCGTTTCGCATAATGCTTTTAATGAAAAGTTAGTGGTTAAATATAGATACGTCTCTAATGGTTACCTTTCATGCATTAAACGAAGCTATCGACAACGTTATGTGAACTCGGGCGGTTTATATTCGGTCGTCTTTTTTTAAAATTAAGTGAAGAAGAAAAGGAGTTTGGGCAAAAGGCTTTTGAATATACTGTGTGAAGTCAAGCATCATTTTTTTAAATAAATGTAAAACCATCGCGTTTTGGTTCTTTTGTTGGAGATAAAAAATTAATCAATAACAGATCTAAAATAATTAGTTAATTTGGGGGCAGGTATGAATATAAATAGCGAACATGCATTAAACCATTGAATAGGTAATAAAGCAGATTCTATCTAACAGTTGTGGTGAGGAATGTTGATGGAAAATTTATTCTATCAAAATTTTTCTAGTATTCCATTTAAATAGCGCACTGTTACTATGCGCTCTGTAAGAAATAGTTGGAACTATTAACGAATATTCTTTAAATCTTTTATTTAAGTGTATACTTTTGCTAGTAAATTTAAATCGATTTCTTGATTTCAAATAAAATCAAATTAAAAATTTAAAAAAATATTTGTAGCCTTTCTATCAGATTGAAATGGTTCAATTCCCCTCGACAATACCCAAAACTACGGTAATGAGGGGTGTTCTACTATTCGTTGTTATTTATTCAAATTGATCTAATGGTCTATCAAGGATATATCGCTAATCAGGAGTGTTACTAATTAGTAGCATTTCAAGATCACTATATTCATTGTACGAGGAATAAGTAATACTGGGAAATTTTGTCGTCAAATTTAGGAATTTCCATCCAGCCTAGCCTGTGATTTGGATTCCTATATCTTAACGATCGTCTATTTGAAGGAAGTCAAGTTTTGTAGGCCATTGGTTGAACATTGTATCAACATTCGATTTCCAAAAAATAAAATTATTTTGAATTTTGGAATTAAGGTTAGGGCCATAATTAAAAGAAAGTAGTTCATAAAATGTAACTTAAGGTCTTTACTCAATTAAAAGCTGCCCAGTTCTCTTCATCGCGGGCAAGCAGTGGGCCAACTTGAGTCGACATCGGCTTCTCGTTGAGGCGGTGAAGAAAATCCATGTCCACAATCAAGTCAGCATTGAAAGTATTGAATACGACGATACTGTCAGTCCGCTTGTCGAAAAGGTAACGTATTATCACTTTATTTAATTAGAAGTCATCTGTCAAGTGCAGATGATAAGATTTAACCACTTGTGGACAGAATTTCTCTACTTTGTTTAAGTAAGGATGTCTTAAGGTTATAGATATTAAGGTATTATATTTCATAATAATTATCTTCTAAAGCGTTAAGTTTAACACCCCCAAGCTATCTAATTTCCTATATTTATTAATTGCAAATTAAAATGAAGGGTCATGCCGAATTAGGATATAACCAATATATCAACAGGCTACATCATTGCAGTGACCCAATAGATATAGAATGACTAGTAGTATTTTTGCTATAAGAGATACAAAAATAGAACCTTCTCATAGTGTAAGAAACAAGCAGACTGAAATGTTTGTAGTTGATAATGAAATATGGTCCACAATAAAATAAAAATGTCAGGAAGGTATCATTTTCTTAGTTACTATTCCTTGAGACAAAAAAATTTATGATTCGTCCCCACTATTATAAGTTTTAGGACATGGCAAATAAAACAATAAATGAAAAGAATAGAGTTATGAGCTCGTGCTGGCTATTAAAATCTTGACTCACCTATAATTATTTCTTGTTAAAGAGTAGCACATAACTAGTGGCATAGTTTTTTGTGTTATTGGAGAAAACTTGGTTCTAAGGTTGGTTAACAAAGACTTCTCTGAAAATCGAAATGCCTCCTGCAATAGAGTATAAGCCCTTGCTCGAAATCTGAAATTTTATTTAGTTAACTGTTAAAATGCCAAAATTATCTTGTTTACAGAGCTGTCAATTATTTTAACTTCAGTTATGTTCATTTGTTTAAGGTATATTGGTTGAATGGCGAGATATTTCTTAATCCAAGGGTCAATTAATTGTGTTTCTCATGAGCTTCTTTAAAAATGGAATATGAGAAGGAAATAGCACGTATTTTACTTGAACCTCGATTTGCTCATAAGAATTGACTAAGCCTACTGCTAGCAGTGTTGGAATTTTTCGGAAAGGAGATATTCTGGAGCTAACCTAATGGGAAACTTCGATTATACACACTTTGTGATATAATTAAACCACTTCTGTTGGTCATCCATTTAATTGAATTCTGAAGATGAGTAACAATTTTTTGAGGTCTATCTCTGCACGCATACGTGTTGATCATTGCACTTTAAGGGCATGAGTATTCATCAGCAATTACTTGAACCAGCGATCTCGAGTTTTGGTGGTCGGTTCTTGATGGGTATTGTTTTGATCAGTGTATAACCTCTGTAGTGATTCTTGAGAAGCGTCATTATAATTGCTCTTTAATAGGCACTTTTAAGTAAGTAATGCTCATTCCATGAACTTGTGTTGTCCCGCATAAAATAGAGGTGTTGTTTTGAATTCATACGTGCGCAGACATGTACTAGCCAAAAGAAATATAATGCACTCCAATATGAATACATTGCGCCCTTAAAATATTCCTAAGAAGTAATAAAATCGACATTTTGTTTTAGCCGGAAAAGGTGGCGGAAAGTTTGAGATACTTCCTTCAAGGATTGGGGCTTGGTGAGCGTAATTTTCTTTTAATTTTTATATTTCCAACATTTCCTCAGTTTAAATCTAAATTCTACTTTACGTTATTTCGAATAAAATGTTGGCTTTAGAAGTAACATTTTGTTTGACGTCATCATGATATATAATGCTCAATGTTACGTTTCAACTTTGTATCAGAGCATGCAAATATGGGAAAAGGGCATTCAAATAAATGTTTAAAAATGTTTTTTTATCGCGCATGTGAATTATTCGCTTTCATAAATTTTTATGAATGCAAACTCATTCGGACGGTGGTGTACAACCTGCCCGAAATGATTTAAACGTCCAGATTTTTCCAAGGATACACATTTTAAACTTCCTGTCATATTTTGGCAGAAGGATTTATAAACTACTAATAACAACAGTAAATGCTCCCATTGGAAGCTCGCATAAATTCAATAATTCGAGACCTATGTTTTCATTCTTATTGCGCACGTTACCAACATATGAAGAATGCTAAAATGGTATCCACCACTCACAAAAACCTGAGCAGTTAATTGAAAAAATGCAAAATTGTTTATTATTTCCTCCCGTTGCTAAAAAACGAGAAAATAAATTTTCATTTCATTAGAAGCTCAAATTGTCAGAAGTACGGTCGTAGGGACATGCTAACTTTAGAAAAAGCAATTATATGCAATTAGAGTTGGCAGATTTTGTAATTTTTTAATTAGTTAATGATGGCAAAGAATGGTAATAGATTTGCATTTTGTCAAAGAGCGGGTATGAAATCCATTTGAATAGGCTACCCAGCTTCATTTGAATGTGCACTTCGTAAAAAATGCACAACTCTCAATGTGTAAGTCATTTCAGAATGGGTTCAATATTGAGCTTTAATGCACCGAGTGCGAAATGCATTTTGTTTTGACTAAACAGGCGATAATCACCACTGTTAAATTTCAAAAAAGATATATCCGAAAAGCTGTTTTATTAGTTTTACGATGTTCATTTTCACATATGTTAGCGTCTTCCTTGAGATTCACTTTCAAAACTATTTTGTTTAATATGGAAACTCAGGTTTCATCTAATAACTTATGAAACCAAATTTGACCCTTTTGCGATCTGCAGACTCGTATACTGGCTGAGATTAATGAAGGCAGAATTTCTCACTGGAGTAGCGAAACTCTAAAATTTAACCCAAGTATGCTCAGTGAAACGTATTCAATAATGATTATTATATACAATTCGAAGGATATACATCATACTCGATAATATTAGCCCGTAAAGAGTAATTGTTTACTGGTTTACACAATTATATTTACTCAGTGACACCGTTGTCACTCAAGATAGCTTATTCCGAAAATCACTTAATGGATGTATTAGTCACATGAGTTAAGGCATAAAATGATTAAAAAGTAAAGTTTTGGGAAACTTACATCTATTCGTTTGGGTATTATATCGGAGAAGCAAATGGGATAGTGTAATGCATCGACTTTGAATTCTGGTACGAGATTTGTGATCACCCTTTCCTCATTTCGAAACTCGCTTCTATTCTAAAATATAAATGTTTGATTTATTCTCCGTATTACTCTGTGCGGTCTTAAAATAGGAATAACTGCCTGAAAGCATACATCCTACAGTGTAGAGCAATCGGAGAGTGGTTGCGTGACTAAGTTCTTCTTTTACATGTTCGTTCATCTGACATGAAGTTTTCAATCCGATAGAAATTAGAAGCGTAGTAGCAGCGGTATTCAGACTTTCATTTACCAATATATCCATTGTTATTGCTCACCGATAGGCGATCTTTCAATTACTAAAACAATAATGAACTCTCCTTTATGAAGTCATTTTTCATATCACCGTTTCTCTTGCGTAGTAATCTAATCTACAAGCTAGACTTGGCTACGGTTTAACATACTTATAGTTAACTAAATTATGAGCACTATTCTCGTGTTGGCATTTGCCTATTTTCAGATGAAATATAAAACTCATATTGAAACGAATTCGCTCCTGGCATACTTATCTTTTTTTTAAAATACTCTCGCGATTTCACTCTTAGCAAGCAATGGGTTGCTAATATTCGTATAAGGAATTAAATTAATTTTGCAATATACTATTGTTCTCAAATGATTTATTAATCATGGCTGAAATTCCAGGTCTCCATCAAGGCGATATATTGCACAATTAGACAGTGTAGAAGGAAATTAGTATTTTAAGTACTAAATACCACTCTAATCATACGATTTTTTCTTATAGTGAGTTGCCTTATCAGTAGCACCGCTAATACTGGCTATAAGATTCGTGGAATTATGCCCATGCCTTCCTTACCTGACGATGGCGTGGAGTTGGAGAGCTCTCGCAATGACAACTTCACAACGAATGACCAAAAGGGTCCCCGCAGATTCTCCCCACCACCAATGGGACAACAGAAACGCATAGCTCCACCATTTGTGCGTCGACAAATGTCCATGGCTGAGTTGGACATGCCTCGAGGACCAGCAGCTCTCAGTTCAATTAAACCATCCACTTAATGTAAACTCGTCATATACATGATAGCATTTACCCCACATAAAGATTATTCGTCCTACCTCATCTACTTATTCAAAACATTTATTCATCATACATAAATTTCGTTCACCAATTCATTACATATTATCCAAATATCCTATAAGCATTCCCTACTCTCTCCATAAAATGAGTTCTTTACTCTAACACTTGAATGCCTGTTTAAGTGCAAGTTACGTATTTTTGAGAGTTTGGTTTGTTTGTTTAAAGCGTAAATTAGGCCACTCGCTTAATGTGATGCTACTTGATTCCATTAGTCCCATTTGAGTGCAAATGGCATTTTCCATTAACGGTGATTAATAATATCAAAGCATCTCCAAAATACATGTTCTTTCATATTTCCAGACCTATAGTTTTATTGAATGATTGGGAGAAGGAATCTGCGTAATATATTATTAATCAATGTTAAGTGAACTTTCTAGTCAACGTAGACAGAAGTTAGTGGTTTGATAGCCATGGGTGGATATTATATGAGTGCAATTAGTTACTAATTCAAGTTTCTCGGAAGGGAGGCTTATGAAGGCAATACCATAATCTTAATTTGCTTTGAATATAGGTTTCTAAGGGCACGTGAATGATAAAACTTTAATTGGAAATCGTGATGATTCGAATAATTTGGCTTAACATAAACCGTAAATGAAATTATACATGGCCAGCTCTGTTACTAGGTTTGCCACTAGCCTGTATGCTTGGGAGAGCTAGATATTGTGGATTTTACAGACACTGATGCACACCTCTGTTAAAAGGGTTAAAACTGGTCAAGCAATTGGAAGAATTCTAGGTTCTGTCAAAAACAGATAAAATCTTCAAAAACGTGTATTTTTAATGGGGTTTGGCATTATATGGCCCGTATAACGGTGGTTAGTATGAGTGGAAAGTAGGTGCTTGCTCCAGTGTAGGCAATGTTTTTTCTACACTTTGGTCAGAAATATTAGCACTTTTCAGGAAAAGTAGAAGAATGACTCACACCGCCGCCTCGTTATCCTTAGTGTCATAAACATGGTCTGAGACGAAAAAAATCAACAAGAGGGAATGAACACAAAGGTACATTCATGGTGTAAAGGCGATCAATTAGATGAGGTGAGACGAACTTGGATAGAGGTGTTTAACAAAAATTTTGTGTGATTGTCTAACGCAACTGTCACCGGCTTAGTGAACTCCAGTGACCTCAACCAACTGAAAGTGCGTTTACTCGTCCCATTCACCCATTAATGGGTGTAAGAATACTTGAAATGAATTAAATTGGCGTGACCAATCATGCATTTAAATCGACTGGTCAGTGGCTTACCCAAAACACGAACACTGAATAGTTAGCTTTAAGTACTGGGATATAAAAAACTCAATTTTACAACTTATGAGAAAGTGAGCACCTCAATACTTCAAATATGGTAGAACTGATAATAGTTAGAAAGTTATTTACTTCCATTCAATCTACCGTTCACCACGTACTCGACTAGTTAATTATTTTTTGCTTTCGAATGCTACTTAATGACTAAAATGTTTTTCAACTGTCCAATAGTTATTACTCAGACGTCACTCACTTTGTAATGACTGGCTTCCAAGTGGAACGATGGTGAAATTTTCCATTGCATTGTTTGATAGCTTTCTTATTGATTAGTTTGAATGAAGTTAAAAGGAAATTTAATTAACTCCGTCAGTGACGCTTCGGCAATATCATACGTCTTCGATTTCAAGCTTTACCAAACCGAATTTTTTCCTCTGCTAGGTAGTGGAATCCTAGAACCGAATAAGTCCTATTTTGGAACCAGTGCAATCGAAAATTTCAATTTATTACTGTAGGATCAAAGTGGACATTTCGTTTCACGGAATTTCGTTGTAGAAATATTATTAAAATTGACTTGCTGCAGATGAGCTGCAGCAGTTATACAAATTATATTATGTAATTATATTTAATTAGATTTGATTTAATTAGATGTATTTTTCAAATAAAATTTGTCTTAATGGTGATAAATTTTTAACTTGGATATTTTACCACTTTATGTTCATTAATTACAGGCGCAGTAGTAATTGAAAGCATGAAATTAGGATAAAATGAACTTATAGGAACTTTGAATTTTGACAATAAAATGCTCGTTTGACTTTGATTAAAAGCTACTAACTAAAAATTTCCTTAAAGACATTATCATTTAGCAATAGTATCCTTTTTTATTCTCATTTTAATAGGATATCGTGATTACATCACGTCACTATTTCATAGGAATTTCACGACTATATCAAAGTTATTTTAAATACTGTGTAAAAGAGGACCACTGAACACATTTCCAACGAAATGCTTTGCTTTGTGTGGATCAATCAAAGTCACCAATCTTAAATCTGGTGTTCTCTATCAAGCAAACAGGCAATTATTAGCATATGCAATTAAATTTCACAAAAAAACCATCTGATTAACCATTCATGCCATTCTTATGCTATCACATTTATTTCACCAATACATCATACTAACACTTGTGTAGCTGTGTGCACTAACTTCCCCACACATTCCCCGTTTTCCACCTTAAAGGCACTCACTTTATTTGGCACACTGACTTCATTCCATTCCTTGCGCTTGTATGTGATGGGCCATCAATGCAGTCCTGTGTGTGGTACACCTACCTAATTCTACTCCTTCAGTAGTTATGTTGGAATCATGTTAAGTAATCGATTCTTGAGACTTTTATCCTTTTCCAAATACTTCATTACCCCTTAGAAAAACTCAATTGTACACCAAACTTGCATTCACCATTGCCAATGTGAAGATATCATATCATGGACAAATTTGCTAAAGCATTTAAAAGAACAAATCACCACCCCAAATTTAAATGAAATCATTCTATCGAAATATCAGTAATTGACACGTCTACTGTTTTTAATATTTCAAACTAAAATTGAATAGGATTCGTCAACGCCGCACTTTTTAATTTTTGAAGAGTTTACGGTCTTTGTTCACTAGAGTGAAAATTTTGCCAATAACATCCACAACAGTTTTAAATATTAAACCGCAATATTATGGCTCCCGCCTGTTTTAGTACTTTCAAGAGAGGTAGTGCTCAAGTTAGAAGTTTATTACTTCTTGGCCAATCGCACCCACCACATTTGACTGTTTTTCCTCTTACACTGCCAGGAATTTAGGGGAAAGCACGAACATCATGCAATTCTTAAACATTAACAAAGTACTTTCTATGGCATTCGCGTGTTAATATAACCAAAGCATGGATACGGACGTGGTCATAAAGACAGTTGTGCTTTCATTGCTGTCAATGGACCAAGCTCGCCGTGATGTTCGTTAAGAGTGCTATTACTTTTTCTCAAAAATGTCCTAACATTTTATCTCTTAATGCTTCAATGCAAGGCAAAACATAAAGCAAAAGAGAGGGGCCTGTCAGGAACATATGAAAATTTTAGTCTTCTAAAATATTCATAACTACAGTTTAAGCACCAAGAGATAAAATAAATGCAGCCAAGAAATATTTAAATCCATGGCAGTGGAAAGGGTGTACAAAGCCAAGATAGCGCTTTACAAATGTTATTTAGATTTACAACGAAAAATTCAATCTCGCCGATTATGGTGAACAGGTGAAGCAAATAGTGGCTAGGTGGGAGACATGCAATGAACAAGAATAAAATATCACGAAAGTAGGCTTTGGCAGTCTTGATTACCAAAAATCACGAACTCCATTCGATTCTTAATATTCTTTGTATAATTACTCACATGCAAAGAAATAAAGACTAACAAATGCAGTATTTATGATCTACACCAAAAAGGCATTAGCATATTTGATATTTCAACTGACCTTTGAATAAAAACAGGCCAGTTGAGCCTTAAATAGGAAAGTAAACCGATGCGGATAGTCATTTATTTTAGTTGACAGGCAGAGACAATGCTAGAGTGCCAAAATAAAGAAAATATTCATCTCCCAGAATGAAACTTGATCTGTGAGATTTACTGTGTTGAATTAGTGTAACCTGCTTAAAATAAAACCCTTTTAGACTTTGAAGCGCAATAAACGAATTGCAAGACTGATCATGATAAGTAAATAAACAATCGGTCAATAAAAGTGGACACCGTGAAGAAGAATTATGAGCTTTGAATTAAAGCAGCGAACTCCCAGTTAAGTGAATAGTCTACAACCTGAAAACAAGTATCCTAGCTTTCGACCCCCCCCCCCCCTCCCATTGTTCTTTATTGCAATTTGAATTGTTCTCCTTTAATGTAAAAGTTAAAATGTCCACACTAACGAGGGCCATGTTATTAATAATGTCACGAAAGGCATCTACAACACCAAATACAAACTGGAGGATTTATGGAAATTGATTTGGAAAATGCGAGATTTCCAAACACCATTTTTGCATTTCAACCGTTAACTGGATATTCATTAACATTATTTCTAGTATAATATCAAAAATGTTCTTACACCCTGGAATGTGTGAATAGAAGGCATCGAAGTTAATCGAGCTTCTAAATAGCCACTAGCACAATTAAAACAAACCGTCATTATCAATAAACAGTGCAAATGAATCCAAAAATAGTAAACTATTCAGTAAATTAATAAACCGTCAAACATTGATTTAATAAAATATCTATGAACTTTATACAAAGAAGAAATAATTGGAAATAATAGATTCAGAGAACAAGGTTTAAGAACAATGTAAACGCATAAATAATATTAGTAAGCAATGAGAATTGAAATAAAAATAAAATCGCAAATTAGTTATATAATTGAGAATAACACATCTCCAGTATCATTGACAAACACTCAATGGCTACACACCAGAATAAATTAATAATACGCGCTGAATATTCGAGAAAAGTACAAAATCTCATTGAAGCCTGGTAGGCTTGAAAAATGCTTCACCATGAGTTGTGATTTTAATTAAAATAAAGGGATAAAACTCCAGTATTATAATGATAAATATATATAAAAAAACCTGAAAGTCCCTTTAACAGCGAGATCATAGAAAAAGTGGGAATTATTTAGGGTAGAAGGCAAAACTTATCAAATCTGGAGATCGCAATTAGTAACACTTCAAAGCAAACAGAAATAGAATGAAAAGCAAAAAATGAAATTGACCGCGATTAGAACTAACGACTTGAAAGGACAATAAACCCAAAATTTTTATTCATGCCTCGTGTTTTTAACAAATTTTCACTTCCAACACAAAATTTGTTACCTGCCACAAATATTCGCAGGACATGGAGTACGCAAAATATGACAAAATCTATTTTGCCATTAAACGAACACTTAATTCAATTCTAATATTCCAAATAAAACTAATGCAACCCTTATACATCAATTTGAAAAAAAATAAATAAAAACCAGGTTAATAATAGTAAACAGGTCTATTTATCAAACAGAGGCGGTGAAAGACAAAATCCCTTGGCACATATGTAGATCTCAGCAGAGTCCTTACGACTGGCAGGTGGTTTAAGAATGCGAACAGCAGGAGAGGAAGCGGCGGTAGGACCACTATTAGCATCCCAGGGACCTTTGTAAAAACGCTCCAGGAGGATCTTGAATTCATTTACTTCCTGACAAGCCCAGAGCTTCACGAGCAAGCTGGCGCCCGGTTTGGAGATGTGTAGAGCCAACTACGTAAGACAACAAAATTTTAAATGAATAAAGCGGTAAAATTACGGTAGTAAAACAAACCGAAAAATGCAATAACCTAGAAGCCACTGAAATAGAATATGAATAATAATTTCCCCTTGTAATATTTTGGAAACTTTGCCATCCGATAGGCAGAAGATAGACTTTGGCTGAGTTGATTTATAAGGATTAGCTCCATTGTTACCAGATTCAAAGAAGCGGAGTGAAGCCAAATATGAGGCGGGTAGAAAAACTATTGAAAATATGAGCAAAAGCATCATAAAGTTCGTGTCACATTTCTAGAACTCCAATAAAGTGCAATGTAACGAAAAGTTAAGGCAATGAAGAGAGCCAAACTGACTTAACAAAATAGCCTGCGGTAAAATTAAGGCTTGCTCGAGAGCAACTACTCCCTTAATTAGCATAACTACTTGATATCTTGGTTTTACCCCCCTGAATATCTTACCTCGCAATGTTCTGCTTACGATTCATCCATCTTTTAACTAGTTTTGATGCACGTAGAGAGTAAGAACGAATATGACTAAACGAGTTTTAATGGTCTCCTGACAAAATCTAACTTAAAGTTTGTTTAACCAACCATTTTTTAAATTCTAGCATGGAGATATGACTAAAGGATAATCCCATTGCATAATGCTTTGAAAGCCTGAAACTTTCGATGCAGATTAATCTCTCAAGAGAATTGAAACTAAGAGAAGAGAATTTGTAGTAAAAGTTCGGTGCAGGTGAACTGTAGTGAGGTGCATCATGTTAATTATACTACTTCTCTTCGTGTCTACCTCATTTTTCGGCAAATAACAGCAGAAAAATGACGATGGCATGATCAACCCCGGAGTAAATCATGAGGATAAATGGACTCACGAATCTAGGAGGCAGATGGTCAAGATTGAATATCTAGAAGTTAAAAGGTCAACAAAATCTCTTTTGCTAATATGAGCATCCCACTACTCCCTATCCCAAATAAAGTTGCGACCGTGATATCCCGACTTCATTAACAACTTATTACTAATTAATTCCAAGTTAATACTTTGCCCAACTAATTAACTGCTCCATTTATTTAAATGCATTGTTGTGATGAAAACCGCGCCACGATTGTGTTTCAGTTAATAAGAAGCCTTCATTGACATAGAATTCATCCGAAGTAATTTTAAACGGTTGCAAAATTAAAGAAATTCTTCAACACGACTCCTCCCGTAACTGAATGACTAGAAATTTGCTGGCTAATAATGCTTCCTCCAACCAGACACTACAAATGAACAAAATTGAAATTGAAATTGCACACTGCATTAGGTGATTAAGTTCGGCAGTGGAAAAACGTAACAGCTATCAAATAATTTCAAATGTACAAATACACTGGTGTGCGACGGCGCAATTATTCACTAAAAGCCAATTCATCACTCGGAAAATCGGGCAAGTGTGTGTGTGTGCGTGCGTGTGTGAAGTTGATATGCTGTTCACTCGGTGATTCGATCTGAGCTGTCGTTTCCCATAACCAACTAACCTACTCCCCACAAATGGCTAGTAAAAATAGAGAAATGCCATGAATTTTTCACGTAGTAGCGAAACGATGCAGAATACAAAATTGCTGAGGAAATTAAGTTAGGAAAATGTAAAAGAAAGGTCACGGTGACGTGGTAACATGTATATTCGTATATCCGTCGGATCGGTCAGCACAGATTAGAAATCTCTTGATACTTAATCGACGGCTAACATATTCCATCACGCAAATTAGTTGTAAGTCATTACTGAAAAGATGTATTTTAATCAGATGAATTTCAGGAAACCCGGCTGCTAACGGGTATAAATTTTGGAAAATATTCCCAATATTCCTTCCTCATAGTCCATTTATCTGGCAAATATCTGTTCAATTAGAGGGCACAAGGAGGAAAACTAATGATTGAAAGAAATGCAATATTAGTAGATAAAAATATATATATATATAGAGAGAGCTATCTAATCAATTTATTAAGTGGTGAAGATATCTACATATTAACAAGATTTAGAAATCAGATTCAATCAGCAGTTACATAGATACATTACTGGCGGTTCTTCTTAGAAAATAAAAATATATTATAGGAAAACAGATCAAAACTTGAGCAGAAATTTCAAGGGAAAAAACTTTATGTTTACGATAATTAACCAAATCAATTTCCGAAAAAAGAGAAATACAATGATTTCATTTTTAAATTAATACCAAAACCTCAGAATACATCAAGATTAGGCACGATAGGAAGATTGCAAAATAAAATTTTAATATTCTCTTCCACAGATTTGTCAAATTGGAATTTGTAACTTATTATCAATAACAGAACCGACCTAGAACTTCAAAATTTGCAGTAGAATGAAATTAACTAACCTTGAGAACACACTGAGCAAGATTGATTAGATTAGGATAATCTATTTGTGCAATACCAGAAGCAGGAGGAGCAACATCGCTCATCACAACATCAACACATCTTTCACAGCCCCTATCAAGTGCCTCCCTCACTTGACCCAGAGTACGAGCCGTATCTCGGAGATCACACCGAGGAATACACAGAACGCCAGGGACAGCCTCGAAGTCGTTTATGTCGAGTGCCACCACTCTGCCACCAGAAGAAAGCTCTACTGCAGCTTGGCTCCAAGATCCCGGAGCTGCACCACAGTCAACAATTGTCATGCCAGGTTGAATCAACTTGCTACTACCAACCATATCGTTGATTTCAATAAGTTTGAAGGCACTCCGACAACGATAGGAATGGACTCGAGCTTTGCATACGTAGGGATCTCGGCGTTGGCGTTCCAGCCATCGCTATAAAAAATAAATAAATAAATAAATGCATAATTGGCTAAAATCCCTATTGCATTATTAGTGATTTCGTCGATTTGCAGGACAGGTCCCTTTTCATTAAGAAAAGACTTTCTTTAATTCTATTCAAATAATCATGATAGACTTGCCGTAAACATTATTGACAAATATACTGTACAACCCACCTCCCCTCCTCCTCCTCCAATTATAATGAACGAATAGATCCCTCTTTTAAGAGTTAATTAACATCGGACTGGAGATTAGGCGTCCAAAATTCTGGACAATTAGCTTGAAAACATGGACATAGTGGTTTTTAATGTCAGTAACACGGATTGGATACAAAAGTAATAGTTTACCTTAATTAGGTGTAAAGTTATTACGCGTTCAAAAAAAGAAAAAAACTATTAGAAAATAGGAAAAAATATGTATATTGCTTCCTGCATGAGTTCCTTAAGAAGAAGAAAGTGGGTCTACTTGTAGCAAAGGTATTAACAAAACGTTCGCCCAGTTTCAAGTCAGCTACTAATACCAACATCAGATTAAAGAGGTTAGTATTGACCTATTAATCTAAATCACCAGTAAGGGAAGTCGGATGAAAGTCGAGAATAAACTCCGAACGTTTTTACAAGTGAAATTCGAATTCACTCCCGATTTTCCACATTATTAACTCTAGTAGCTAGATTTGACTATGCCTTATTTCCTATCGTTCCAAATATCCAAATTCAGGAGTTGACATCTGCGACATTTGGAGATTACTAACTAGTAGATTAGATTGCAAGAGTGGTCATTCCACACTCTCTAATGTGACAGAGCAGTTTGATAAGTATTTTAACATAGCAGAGCTTCCAACAGAACGAAATCAAACTGGAACCTATTTATCACTAATCTCGAAATGCAACCATTCAAGACCTTATAGCAATTTTTAAGCAATCAATAAAATAGAGATAAAACACAAATCAAGATGATATCTTAGCATAGACCACATTGAGGAAGAAATGCTGGTGTGAACATATGTAAATGCGAAGTCGATTAAATTTTGCTGATTGCCATTCCCAAACAGCGAGATCTATTTTATGAGGCGCTAGAAAAGTACTTGGCGAAATTTCCGAGGCTTCGCTGCCTTGAGTTTGAAACATCTACATAGGCAAGCAAAAGCGTCTAGTCTGCACAGCCTGCATAAAAAGTCTGCTTTTAGCAATTTTGATATGCAAGGAGACGTCAGCTTCATTTCGCATTCAACGAAATTGATTAAATTTTTAGAAGGCCGACAGAATTGACCGAGTTATTGCAGAAAAGAAGCAAATAAAGGATATATTTCAAGAATAAATAATTAGATTTAACAATTGAGGTCAACACAAAGATTACAGCAATGAAGAAAGTGAAGGAAATAATGGGAAAAGCAAAAATAAATCATACGATCAAAGAGCGTTTTGTCTTAACTCCACCCTCCCCCCCCCCCCAGTATTTTATATATTTCATAATAATATACATTCCTTAGAACCTGTATGAAGATTCTGTTGTAAAATTCTTTTTGAATGGCAAATTCATCGTGCCTTGATAATGCATGGTATGGAGTCTAGACACTCAGCTAAAGCGCTCGTACATAGTCAGAGGCCACTGGTTGCACGCTAAATTAGAGGAGTGATCAATCGTAGTGGTCACAATTTGGCTACTAAAGAAAGCTGTAGAATTCTGATTAGGAAGTCTCAATGGCATGCTGAATGCTGAGGAGAGCTTTACATAATGAATGGGTAGACAAAAGATAAGCCTGAAGACTGATAAAGCGAAACAGGTAATGAATATGCATGAGGAGTAATAAGCTTCGAATTTATCGAAATAGAGCTACAATCAATTCCATAAGACATATTTCAGACTCTTTCCAGAAAGAAAGCCTCTGTACGGTTTATTAACTGAGTTCGCCAATGAGCCAAGAAGCAGAGTTGCCACTCAGTCCAACACAATATACGGAAATTAAATTAGCCACTCATCTCATCAAATCAATAGCTCCCAAGGGGGAGAGACATATTCCAAATACTTATGGATTCATAAACGCAGCTTGAGTTTGGCTGAGCGATAACTAAACAAGGCCATATGATGTGGCATAACCGCTCCCTAATACTCGAATATCCCTTTTTCATTATATATAAATATAGGTTTATTCAAGATATCCCAATAAATAGCAAAATATATAAAATCAAACGATAGAGATATATTCATGATGAAATAGCGTAATGCACTTACGGTTGCCAACATATTTAAGTCAAACTGGAAGGATTTAATGTTACTATCGAAATTATTCTTTATTAAAAACAATATTGGGTCTACAGCTTTGTCCCCGCCGTTTTTTGTTTAATTTGAGGCTTTAATACAACAAAACGATTACATACATTAAGTTTCAAAGTATTGTCCATCGTTAGCTACCACTTTGGCCTATCTCTCGGGCACCAGGCGAATCCCGCGGCAAAAACATTTTTCATCTTTCGATAAGATCCATGAGTCGATCCAATCTTTCACTTCTTCATACGAGCTGAAGTGCTGGTCAGTCAGGCCGTGTGCCATTCAGCGAGGTGAGTGAGGTGAAAATCAGCAGACGGAGCAACATCTGGAGAGAACGGCGGGTGAGGTAAAATTTCTATAACGCTCACCTGTGATGGTTTCAGAAGCTTGTAATAAATTATGACAAGCTGGTCCCCCCACCAAACGCAAAGAATGACTTTTGAGCCATGGATATTCATTCGGACGAGGTGTTGACGTAGCAGTATGGCCACCGGGCAATCTCCATGATTTTCTGCACTTGGGTTAGGGTTAAGGTCATTGTAATGTACCCATTTTTCGGCCTCAGTAACAATATGATGGAGAAATCTCTTTCGCGTTTACTTTTCCAGCAGCAGCTGTTTACAAGCAAACAAATGTCGTCGCTCGACATCTCTTGGTTTCAACTCTTGGTGGGGTACCCAATATTCTTCTTTCGGAAGTCATTCCCAACTGTTTCAGGCGTTTTGAAATTGCCTGCTCACTGATACCCAGTGATTCTGATATTTCTTCTTGAATTTCAC
Organism: Hymenolepis microstoma; assembly: GCA_000469805.3. Lineage (NCBI taxonomy): Eukaryota > Metazoa > Platyhelminthes > Cestoda > Cyclophyllidea > Hymenolepididae > Hymenolepis > Hymenolepis microstoma. The sequence continues at coordinate 28,711,728 of LR215989.1, forward strand.
ACGAGTCTTCACTAAGAATCGTTCGTCTACAAGTCTGCATCTTCAACAACCTTTTCCCCTCCACCACTATGCCGGTCTTGGACAGCAAAATCACAGCTCTTAAAACGTTGGAACCATTTCCACCGACACGTTCTGCCACTAATAACCGTTTTACCATAATTATCTGAGATAATCTAGTGAGACTCAGCTAGTCCGCAGATTTTTTCATATTGAAATAAAAAGCAATACTTCCCGCAAATCACGAGAATTTGGTTTCAATTCGGACATACTTAATTAGAAATTTTATTATTATGCAAACGCAAATTAAGTTATATCAAAGTACGGTTATATTTACAAATGTCAAAACAAAGTGTTCGACATCTGTGATTAATATATTTCAACTACTACCGACCACTAACGCCATCTTTTGGAAAACGGCGGGAGCAAAAGTGTAGACCAAATAATATCACGTAATAATACTCATATCATAAGTATAAAGTCCAATAAGCCACACATGGAAAGCCACTCCATGGACTGAGTTTTTGAACTTGTAATTCGGTGTAAAACAATAGTAAAAATAGTAACAGTATGAGAGATTTAAAATAAAACAATAGCTTCATTAAATCAAATACTCACCTCAGAACTGCTTCCTTTCCGACGAACAAGATCCCTGATCAGAATATTATATGGGAAATAGATTCTTCTTAGGATACTCATATTTTCAGAAACTGGTAAACGATTATCTAAAATGGGATGAACACTGGTGAGCATTTTATCAGCATGAAAAGAAACACTACTTATTGTACATAAGTAAAAGAGTACAATATTTTACAAAACTTGGTATAGGTGAAATGTGAATAATCAAAGAGTAGGGCAATTACTACGTTTAAATGTAACACACAGTTGATGGGGATAACAAAACGGTTAATGGTACATCTGACGCCATCCTGAGAGCACTTAATCTTACGGACTAATGGAGTGATTGGGAAAAAAGGTGAAAGGTAAAAGATCAGCCAAACTAATCTGTGAGGGTACAGTTTTCACACTATATGGCTCATGAAAAATGATAGGGAATTGAAAACATTTTCTTAGTGATGTTTTCGTGAGTTCCTAACCGTTCTCAGATATTAACGGTTACTCGTAAGCTATAGGTTACCTTATTCTTAGTAATTAAGGAGCAGTAGTTGGAATCCCTATTCTCGATCAATTCCAACCCCAATAACCGATCTCGACTTCCTTCTTATTAACACAACTCAGAATCGAGGTGATTACATGTTCAGTGGTCATAGATGATCTTAGATGTTTCAACAGTTATTATCAAAATAAGATATAAATTAAAATTTATAACAAACACCTTCACGAACTTCCTACCACCTCTAACCTTAAAAATAGTACACCACAGACAATAGAAACAAACACGCGTTGCCATGAGCAGAATTGTAGCATATAAAGATCACAGTCTTTATTAAAATAAAATGATAAAAACAGAATATTTCAAACACAATAGCAATGAATTCAAAACAAGAGACTTTTTAATCAAACAAGTCTGAGAAATACGTTAAAATGGTCGTCAATTCGGGATCATATAATAACCAGCTTCTCCTGCCCTGAGAACGAGAATATTTCCTGCGATGTGAAATGAATGGGTAGTAGGAGAGTGAACAAAGCGAGAGAATAGGAGACGAGTGGAAGAGGAGGTGTGCTGTAACATTCAGGCGGGGAAAGGAGATGGTTGGGTGGTGGCCATAACCACAAACCCCGACGAAGAGCATCACGCATTTGATGAGAAATCCAAGCAACTATAATGGCCCATACAGCCACCAGAACCGGACGAGGTGGATAAGATAAGAGTGAGCAAAAATTTCGACCTATGTAGTCACCAATTAGGAGAAGGACAAGTAATAACACTGGACCTCCTGTCCAGTGAAGGAACGGACGCCCAGGTAGAGATCGAGCAGCCTTAATAGAAAATGTTGGTAAATCCATTTAAAATCCGCAAAAAAAATAGAAAACATCTTTGGTAGTACTTAGATTTTAAATGAGTTTAAGATGAGAAAGTGCTCGGAAAGTGCTAACCCGCATTTCAGTACAATATTAACTAATACTCATAACTCTGATGGTCACCACTAATGCTCATTTTGAGGGAGGAGAGACCTCTCAATCGGTTATTTGTTCAAATAACTTGATTTTAAACTATCAATGCAAACTTTACAATGGAGTAAAAATAAATGTTGATTTACTCATTTCAGTCAATGATCCAAATTAGGAGAATGGAAGTCTAAATAAAACCTTAAAAGGATAGGTATTATTGCTAAATCCCATTCCTCATTCATACGGCGATCGATCATAGTCACATGCTATTACAAAGTACGTTTAGTGCACGAAATAAGGCCATCTGAGACTGTGACAACAGGATTATTATATATCAAAAATCCAAAAAAACACTAAAGGGAAGTTGTCAATTAAAACAGCAGGGCTTTAACTTCATAAAACCATTTGATCTCATCAGACCTATCAAAAGAAATGAAGAACAGATTAGAATTTATTGGCCTAGAGACTGCCATTAATCAACCTACAGCGGCAGTATTAAACCCACGTATCTCGTCGAATGATTCTGAATACACCTACGTAATCTACCTACCCCAGGTTTAACAAACGGAATTAGAGATACTCAGGCAAGTTACATTCAAACACAACAATTACGCAATAAGATTATGAAGATTTGGATTAAGGGAGTAAACGACAGTCTCACAGATTATTTAAAAGTGAAGATCAGTCTTAGCCAATGCAGAAAGCCATTCAATTTCCTCAACCTCTAGGATTAACAAATTGTATTGCTCAAGAATGACATATTTGAGGTGCTTGTCTGTTCACGTTTCAACACTCAAGTGATATGAATGACCAACTAAACAAGGTTAGGTCTGGCCAACAATAGGAGCGGTAAAATTTGATCCAGGATACTTCCACTCGACTAAAGGAAAGCCTTAACAATACCTTTCTTGGTAAGAGTACTACATTATTAGCTAGGTTTCATTAAAATTTATCTTTAATAATTGGCCAAAGTGGCGAACAATCTTGAACGTATACCGTAGTAAAATTAAATTCATACATTGCAGCTTAATTAAAAGTCATTACACAAATAAAGATATGACTAACCAATCTAATGACTTTTATAGAAACATAAATAGTACGCACCTTAACAGAGAAACTTCCCGCGGCAATGAAATGATCAATATCAACGACAATAGCAGCAAGAGAAGCCAAGAAAGTGGAAATAATCATTAGTCGATATGATTTAGGCTCCGGTAGTTCAAGTGAGGCAACCAGCCAGAAGCTAGCCCCAGTGAAAGCATGAGCCAGCGTCTCGATAAGTAGAACCATCCATTTCAGGCGTTCGTGTGATTCAAGTACCTGTGAAGTCTGTTTCACAAAAAATTCCAGTAGGTAGAGAACAGCTGTAACCGCAGCTATAACAGCAGCGGTAAAGGGTAATCTGCCCACCGTTTGGATGTGTGGATAAAAGATCTTAAATCGAGAGCAAGACTGTGAACAATCACTACTGATACTCCAGACAGCATAAAATATAAAATTGGCAGGCATATATACAGTTTATTATACAATTTAGTAATACACATTAATTCTCGTCAGGTAGAGGGAATTCCTTAGCCAATTCACTGCCAGCTTCATCAAAGACCCGGTTCATGGGTTCATTATCCTCCCCATATTGGATGCATTGATCAATCACAAAGAGTAAATCCTCTATAGATTCCTCCTCTTCTTTGTTAAGGTGTTGGAAGCGAACTAAACTGTAGCGATTGATTATGTCGGCTAACATGCATGATAGATTGGCGAATTTTCGCGGCCTTTTGGGTGCCGTCAAGATGCCTTCATTATTTTCTTCCTCAGAAGATTCGCACAAATCTTGGATGTCGGGTTCGAGATATCGAGCACAGACTAGTTTCTGCTGGCTTTCAGAAAGCATATCCATCTTAGTCATAACATTAACATGTGGCGTGCGAAGGCAAACCATAGCAGAGAGAGCAGAAAGAATCCCCGAAAGGAAATGTGAACCATCAACAAGGAACCGAGCATCGAGAATAAACACACTAACGACATGAAAATCCCATCTTCGTTGGAGATATTCTATAATTTGCGGGAAGATGGTGAGATGAGAATAGAGCTCGATTTGACCGGGACAGTCGAAAAGAATGTAATCCAACTCTTCTTCACCAATCATATCATCGATCCAACCAAGCTCCGTGCAAAGCTGTTCCATGCAAAATATTAGACCTCCATTGGGCCCCATTTGTATGCAATCCATCACGTCATCAACCTGTATGAATAATAATAAAATTAGATTGTGACAAAAACGATAACTTGCTTGAATAAACTCTCTGATATCTGATGATGGAGCGTAGGCAAAATATTCCGCAGCAGGATCCAGATTAATTACTTTGCATGGGCGACGAACGCTTTCGCAGTGCTTTTGAATGGTTGCACAGTAGGTGGATTTGCCGCAACCAGCGGGACCGACGACAAACTGAGCGTACCTTGGCATAATTTCTATATCTAGACAGAATATGGTAAAAGATGTCACAATTTGTCGATAAAACCAAAAATATATGACCAACTAAAATACTTAATAGAATCAGGACAAATTTTGACTAATATGGTAAATGCTTTCAGCAAAAAACAGACTCAACACGAGAGAAATGCGAATTGTGCCAAAAGTAACCTTGGGTCTTAATAAAGGAATGGATTAAACAAAACATAGATAAATAGCGAAATAGTTAAATTTTTATACTATAGAACTGTTTTAATTTTATTTATTTATTTTACTCTCCTGATTGACGTGTCATTATATTTAGCTCTTTTATTAAGTATTTGTATGCCATACATGAAATATTTGTAAATAAAAATATTTTTCCAACATCTAGGCGTCTAGCGTCCAACGTCTAGCGTCTATTTGTTCTGGCTATTTACAGGACAATTTAAAGGCCCTTCGGTCACCTTTAAAGTCGGCATAATATTTTTCTTTCATAAACGAATCTAGTGTTATAGCTCAAAACCTTTTTAAACTTTATCTATGCTAATTAAATATACGTATTTAAGTATAGCTAAAAAATTGATCCTATACTTAGTTTTAAATAATCTAATGAATATCTGGATCAAATAATAAACCTTAAGCGAAGTAATGTTTGAGTGTGGGTGTGTTCAGGACCAAACATTTTCATTTGAATTAAGATCTCAATTAAAGTATATTGATGTGATGATTATAAATAGCTAACTAACTGCAAGCATGACACTTAAAAGATACCATCCACATTACACGTATTTGTGGTCTATTACTTTCAATGCTTCTAATAGGAGGTTGATGTTCAAGTAAATTTTCATTCCAGATCAGGGTCTCTAAAAGTAATACAAGTTGCTTTTAATAGCAAAATTTATTTATTTAATCAATTCAAAATCAAACAACTAAGTGGAGAAACCATTTTAAATAAAGTGTATTATCTCCTTCATAGTGTGTGGCAATATTTAAAAGGGGTTATTACGTTAAAAATCGAAGTGTCTAATCAGTAATACCCTCAACTCAACCGAAGCTAACCATATATCTATAAACTTGTAAATAACTTGTTCAGTTGACCACTTTATAGAGGTAAAACTTCGCCTTCGTGTTCAAAATGCAGTTTAGTGTTAGGAAAATAAATGCATTTATATGGAATTGGATATGAAATAAATTAATAACTGATTGGTTGAGCAATATTGACAGGGGTGGAATTGTCAATGGTGGTCTTATGTTTTCATGACTAGGCCTGAAAGTCTAAAAATTAATACTTTAAAATAGGAAGAGAGGTTATTGTTGGTTTATAATGACTTTAAGCTAAGTAAACTGCCCCTTCTCTCATAAAAATGTCGAATTTTCGTCGTCTGTACCTTTTGAGGTGGGACAGTTCGTATCACATGTCTGTTCCACAAATCTTTCGTCAATTCCACTCATTTTTGGATGATAGAATATTTTTTGCGATACATCTTGTCAGCTATAGGCCAACATGGACAGGATGATATCCCCATGCAGGACCAAAAATTGTTCCTAAGTGCAAATAAAAACGCAACATCCTTTGTCAAATCAGAAAACTGAATGTCAAGAGAATACATTTGACGGTCTCGTCAGAAAGGGAAAAAGTGGTAGGTAGTCACAAAATTAAATCGATTTAAAAGAAATTTAGTAGATAAAGACATTACACTATTGTTCAAGAGCGTGACTCAAAGTAACCGCCACTTCCATCTATTGCAGTTTCAAACCAGTCCTGGCCCTGAACCTAGTGGAAGTTGATTCTGCACATTTCATAAGAAAAGCCTCGAAATTAGGCTTTTTTATACTGGCCCAAGGACCAGTTGACTGAAAACCGTTTTTGACTTTGCCATTAGGTTTGCAGTTTACGTAACGAAATTATCTAAGCATCATTTCAGCAAGCTATGAGTGAGTAAAAGAAATTCCTGCATATGGTTTAAAAGAATAGCAAATAAATTATTACGGTATTTATAGACCATTTCAGATATTTCATAATAAAATGCGAAACATATTATAAGATTAATAGGCAGCCCTGGTGGTATATTCCAGCTCCGAGCAAATTAATTTTAGGGTTTTACACTAACTGTCATACCTTATAATTTAAAGGTACACATTCTATGGAGAACATTAGTGTATCTTCAATGTCATCTTTTAGTTCTTGTCGGTTTCATTTCGGAGTAGCAACCATTATAATTTTACTTAATGAACAAAACGAACCAACAAGGTACAAACAATTTTCTAGTTCTAGTCATAAATTCACAAATTTAATTCGTAAATATGCTTCGGATCAATCAAACTTTGCAGCTCATTTTGAATGCAAATTCCTGCCTTGCCCTGTGTTATAATACTTACTAAAGAATGAAAGTGTAAAGTAATAAAAAAAATGGTAGGGTAAAAGAAAAATTTATGCCACCTCGGGGTTCAAATAATTTAATTTTCAACATTCTTGGAAATTCGTGTAAATTTGGAGTAGGTGATTCAACATTTATAAAATTTCTGAGCGTTTGGCTGAATACCCCCCTATTTAATGCCTATTATTTAAATAGACTATGCTTGCATTTAAACAAGTTACAGATTCGCTGCAAATTTTGTCGATAGCTTCTTATTTCTTGGAAAATTTCAATTTCAAATTGCATGGTTTGGAAAAAATGTAATAAATTATCTGAATGCGATTTAGACTAGGTTACGATTAAAATCAGTGTTTAATAGAGTACACCGAAATATTTTGCGCTTATTGAAGCATTTGAGAAATAACTATGCTACAACGCAAGTTAACTGTTAAAGGATACGTATAAACGTATTTTGCCTTGTTTAAACAGAAATTTCTCGCAAAACAAAATAAAATGTACAAAATTCAATTCATCTACACATTGTCTCGGTATGCTCAAAATCTTTTGAAATTGCCACATTCAATACAAAACATTACTACTACTTCAACGACTGCTACGCTTATAGTTGCTACTACTTCCAAAAATAACACGGTGTCTTTGTCCACTGAAGGGATTTTTTAAGGAGCCTATCATACGCAATGAGTCGTACTTCGTATTTCATTTACTACTATTTCCAATTATCTAAAATTTATTTTCCTAAAGTTTTGGTGAGTCTACATCTTGATGAACCTAAGTATCTAGAGTAGGAAGCCGTTCATCATGTAACTTCAATTGATATGAAGGCGGATCTTCGATTATGTATGCAGAAAGAATTTAAAAAACCAGAAGACAAAATAGCCTATTATAACTACTATTCAAAAAAATTTGAAATTGCTACTTCAAAGCCAAGAAACTTTGCCTCTGTTTGTGATGGAGATTGGGAATGAAACCAGACTTAGGCAAAAAACCAGCTGACAGATTTTAATTGATCATTGTGTGAGAATATTAACATTTTCATCAGGTCTTTAGGGATCCTCCTGTATTTACTTCAAATGGTTAATTTTGATCTCCATTTTACTGCTTAAGAGTTACATCTGATGTCAAAACAATTATTATGGCTGTCTGGGAAAAAATGTATTGACAGATTTCAATATACTTCAGGACGGAAGAGAAAGTTGTAGTGGTAAAGCATTTTATCTAATGTGAAATGATTGGAAATATCTAATTTCTTAAATTCCTGGAACATATTCAATACGTACCTTGCAATTTTACAATACCACCTAGGTACATGTACGCAATTCCCACACGAAAAAAAAATGAGCACCCAAACATTTTGGAGCGTGAGGCCGCGCGTGCAGAACACTGCCCAGATAAGTTCAATAAACGCTTCACTCGCGACGTCTTCCTAGTCTATACCATTACGATATTTCAAGTCCGGGAGCATCTCCAAACACAGGAGAATCTGCCGTAGAGATTTCAGAGTATAGTCAAGGCCTATTAGTATGGCAATCCGCTACATATGTATATATATAAAGCACTGACTGTAGATACAAGTAGGAATGTTATCTAGTTCAACTTCGTCAGTGAGGCTAGATATTAGATTGGATAAACAAAGATCCAACCAAATAACTCATTTTTTTAATAACAGGGCTAATAGTAGCGTCATTTGTCCCACCATCTCTTAAGTTGCTATAGCATACTCGTACCTAACCTAACTTAACCTCCTTATGTACTTCAGGAATACCGTATTCAATAACTAAAGCAAAAGTGGCTTATACTATTGTAGCAGAAAAAAAAAGATAAGAACAACCAAATTGAAATCAATAAAGAAGATTCACCGAATAAAATCTTATACAAGAAGTAAGTCATACAATAACATTAAAATAGACCAAGTAATCAGATTATCAAAGGATGATGATTATGCAGTTCGAATGTTAGTGCTATAATGATCAAGTCTAATGAGTGCAGTTTGTGAATCGTCAGATGCGGCACTGCCGCTACGACTGAGAGCAGTTCGAAGGAGAGCGTTATCAACAACCCCACTAGTTCCAGGAGTAGCTTCCACTTGAACAGCTTTCTTCATTTTAATAAACTCTAAAGAGGAGGACGTGACTACACCTTGGTGGCCACCAGGCCTTGTTGATGAGCATGTCTTCGATCGACGTTTATGAACCCTTAAAGAGGATGATTTGTTGGGCGAGTCGATCGCTATCGGAATATCTGCTTTAACCACCACACTAAATATATCATATATTACATATGGCAAACGCAAGCACATACGCTTTCAGAAGTTGATCGTGGATTTCCAGAAACTTCAAGTAATCAACATCAGTATAGGCCTAAATGTGTCAAAGTGAAAGAGGTTTTTCCTACACCAGGATCGTGCCTCGCGCGATTATATAACTCGCAGTAAGATTCCACAAGTTCTTGATTGGGCTTGGGAAGCATGGCTTCTGAACAAGCACTCATGAGGAAATCACGAATACTTCGGACAGGTGGCGCTTCAAAATATGGATAAGATTCCAAAATTTTTTCCTCTGAGATAATAAGTAGCTAATGAACACTTACTCAAATCAATAAATAAATCAACGGTCTTTGCGCGGAATTGAAATCCGAGATTTCCTAAAGAAGATATGAGCGATTAGATGATATTACTTTGGGAGGCATCATTCCGAAGATCAGATTTTGAAGAACAAAATACTCTGGGCTCGGTTCGAACCTTTACTGTCGAATTTATCTGAGAGTTTATTAACTGTTTCCAAAACTAAATAAGTTTCGACATCAAGTTTAAGAATCCAAACCTTTGGAGCACCACTTCCAACAGATGTATAAACAATACGACCGATACGACTTTTGCGACGTGCAATACTCCGTTTAATAACTATGAAAATTCCAATAAGAATAATGGTGCCTATAGCTACAAGCACCAAAAAAAGCGAAAGGGCGATCGTTTGCCCGGACATCAAGACTGTTTATAATACTCGCGACTGCGTTGATAAAATAAAAGATATGCAATATTCCTGTTCGCCATAACATGATATATTTCCTATTAACTATCAAAATATTACTGCGATAAAGTTTTAAAGGTCATAGTTAACTAGACATATTATAATTTTATTGCTTTTACAAGTAAGTATTTCTAATTCGAGTATATTGTTAATCTATTCGTATTGGTGTTAACAATATACCCACACACACACACATATATATATGGGCTATGTAAATAAAGATTGCAAATAGAATATGAATGGTTAAGGAATAAGATATATTCATCCTAAATTATCGGTTGGTTTGAATCTGCAGATCAAGTATTTTATGATTTCTACCCGAAATTATAGGAAGTAGTAATTAAAGAGAGACGACATATTTGAACTGCAACTCAAATTAAGAATATCCCTGAGATTGTTATTATTTTTGGAGAGAGTATTATGCTAGGAACTACAAAAGCGTGTTATAAATGAACCTGAACATGACTTTACTAGCTTTTAAATGAATTAACTTAACCGAACTTAAAAGAGTGTTTTTGGGAGGTTTCTTTTATTTTCATCCTTTAGTGAATCTTGATGGAAGCAAAATAGGCAAAACTATTAGCTGTATTATGTTAGCTGTTTTGTCCCCATAAAATGCCTTTATTTGATTAATAAAGGTTTTGGGTTAACTGTATTCTGCATTGACATTCTCACCTGTTTAAGTCAACTGCAGGTAAGTGATATTCAATCTGCAGATATATAGTAGCAAAATGGCTTAATTTCCTGCTATTTACTAATATAATAATAGTTATGCTTTACAGTGATTGGTATATTTGAATTGTTGGGGCCTTATGGTTTACAAATAAATAATACTAGAAAGTGCAGTTGGTGCACCACGACAAATCGATAAAATTGATTTTCGTCATCCTCTGTATTTTTTGCCTTTTCCCATTTATATCCTATTCCCATTTGTACTCATTGAAAGGAAATCCTAATTACCTCATTATAATGCAAGTACACAGTCTATGTTTCTTTTAAAGCTTCTAGTCCTCGAGTATGTAACGAGTTCTTTAACATAGAATTCAAAATGGCAATAATAAAATTTCACCAGGAAATGTATAATGTTGTACATAAGGAATATTCATAACATTACACGTATTTCACTTTATGTGGATGTCTCAAAATGATTGTCCTTTTCTTTAGAGGAATTTTTGCAGGACTGAGATTAGGTTCACTAATATTTTGGAAAAGCAGATGAAACTGCCCCTTTAAAAACCCACGGCTTCAACCATGCTTTTACCTAATAAATTCTTTAGTTTCTCTTCAAAATTGTAACTTAGAGTAACTCAGCGTTCGCAAATAAAAGACGCAGTTTTTGCGATTCCTTGCTTATTATAATGTCGATTTACTTAACTGTTGGAAACGCTAATCTTAGACAACGGCAAAGCCAGTTTATGGATCTTCCTTTGTCCTCAAAGTCATAATTTCGTACAGTAAGCTAAAACCTTACCTGATTCTGGACACAGACATCCTTTTGGTTCTGAAATGCTACTGATGAAAGCGCCTTTGGAAGTAAGTAGTAGTGGATAGCCATTTGACTATATCCCACTCTACCCCCCCCCCCTTATCTCTGATTTATCTTCGTTACATGACAGAATAGAGAAGGAGGCCAGTTGCAACAAGCGATTTTGATAAATAGAAGTCTTCGAGGAGAAGAGGTCAGTTTAAGGGGAAAGAAAGTGGGCTGTGAGATTGCTGAGGAAAAGTTCCCATACAGGGGAAGAAAAATATGATAGACGCTGCGGATTTATCGAAACGAATGAAAATAACTCGGTTGGGCCAAGTCGATTGCACTTGGCCGATTTGTCAGATGAAACTGACTCCCATAGATAATCACGCCAAATGGTATACATTGGCGCATATCAGTTTATATTACCATGGACCTTGAAGACACAGAGGAGTCTCAAGCGTCGAACCCAGTACTATTGTCGGGCTAATTCACAGGAGAAAATATATGAAAATAATTCGCTGCTCCCTCTGAATTTTAACTTGGTGCAATAAACTGAAATGTAGTTTGGTAATGGTGTGTCCGCTATGAGGAGTTTTCCAGGTCTTATTCGCTGTATGAATAGCATCTAATATACTTAATTCTTAAGTTGTCAAACACTCGAAATCTCCAATAAACATTGAGCGAATTCCACTCTATTATTGAGACTAGTTGTGTAAAATGGCGAATAAATTTGATTATGCAGATCAATGGCAGTCAAATATATCCTAGTATCACCAAGGCATCGGGAAATTCGGGAAGAACAAATTTGATTTCCTCTAGAATATTTGGAAAAATCACTCCGATGAAATTGTGAAGCTTGTATTGGGTTTTGTATGTTATGTCTCATTTGGAGATCAGCGAATCCGAGCCACATCCTTTGAGACTAATTAAACAGAAATGGATGTGGCCGGCCTCTATCAACTGGTCAAATTGAAGTTGCTGAAGCAAATAAACAAAATCACTTGGGTGGTTTAATTGAAAGACACTAAATAAAGCGAATCAAAAGAAAAAAAGTAGAAAAGGCAACAGCGTCTTGAATTAGTTCCTGTTGTGAGCACATAATCGAAAACTGCCATTGAAGCGGAATGATGTAATGCAAACAGAGGATGGAAATCTACCTTCACTACAAAGATTGAATCCGGTACATTGTTAAAGGGAGGAAAAGCACCAAATCAAGAGAAAATGGGAGATCGAATCCAAGGAAAAAGTGGAGAGAGATACTTCTAAAGATGCTAAATAGGCTGCCGATCGATAGACGCATGTAAATCGAATGTCTGGTGGGAAATCTCAAAAAGAATTAAAAAATCGACCAGTAAAACAGATTGAAGCAAAATTATGCAGCCAAATGCACTCACAAATATGGAATATGTCACCAGGGGTTAATGTTAAATATAAAGGTAACTTAGATTGAACTTGAATTCAAAGTTCTACGATGATGGTTCGGCTCAAAAAAGGAGTGTCAATGAGAAAATATTGGGAAATTTTTTGCAAAAATTTGTCGCAGGTATAGAGAGGGTGTAGATAAGTGAAACTGATAGGTTATTTATCTAGAAGGCAATTTGATTTTTTCTTGAGTTATCTCTCTTCTTGCTTCTTTCGTTCTTTAATGCACACCATGAGGGGATTGGAGATTATGTTAAAGAAGCTTGAAGCTCTCGGTTTTATGAAATATGGAAGACAATGTTATTTTCCTTTCATATTAATGCAAACCGTAAGCTTTGAATTAAGATTTAATCACTGTGCCAATGGAACTTACTATATCACCTACAAAAACCTATTTGAAATTCTGTTTTATGCCCTTCAATTTATTTCTATTGCATGCAATCACTTTTGTAGGTATGCGGCCTCTCAATCAAAAGCCCGTTTAGAAGAGTAAAGGGAATTTAAAATAGCATCTTAATCAGCTGGTTAGAAGCCAACAAATGACCTTCAATGTTGCGGTGCTGCTTTTTTACTCGGGATAGATAAAACCAGCAGTCTGTCGCCAATTTGCTTATCATCGTTATAATTACAAACCCTCATAACAGCTTGTCAATTTTGCCAGGGAGGGGGAGAGGGGGGGAGGTGGGGAACAGAGAGGGGAAAAATTGATCCTAACTTTAGTAACCCAGAGCCAGTAACTGCATTTTGTCTTATCTCTCAGGCTACGAGTCAACTACGGTTTGGCAAAATCTATCATGTTGACAGATTATGGAAGCAGAACTAAATATATCTAAGACAAATAAATATGAAGGGGTATAAAATCCATAAGGTGTATGGAAGGTTGCAATAAAGATTATGAGACAAAAATTACTAGGAATGAGAGGGTAGCCCATTTGTCTCGTACTCGCCTGCCTCTATCAGAAACAATAGAAAGCGATGTCTATACCATCTGGTCTAACCAACAGTAACACTGAGATCTCACTTCGGCTTAGTAAGTGTACCCACTTCGAATGACGCAGATTTCAGTTTGGTCCAGTAAGATTGCGAACCAGCTTCCAACACGCGTTTGGTTTATTACCTCCAAGGATTAATATTGTTTAGAAGAGCCCTACTTTGCAAAAGTAGCAGAAATCAAATGTTTTTTTGAGTTAAAGAAGGGAAAAATGATTAAAATAATGAATCTAGAGACTTTGAACAGGGTGGACAACCAAAAGATCGAATTCGCAAATATGTGCTTTCGATTGATGGGACAGGATTCCGAACTAAATGCACTTCAGGCATTCCCTACTTCTACTTTTGCTGTTTATTAAACCATGTTGGGCTTTCCATTTTTAAACATTCAACGATTGTATTATATAGTAATGTTTTGCCTTTACTAATTAAAACAACTTATAGACTGGCAACATATCTCAAATACAAGATATACAAGATTTAACGTCCTTGCAGGCATTCAAAGTATGCCGATACCAAAACAAATGAATCCCATAACGCTTTGGTTACCACATACAAACCCCCAGAGGATCGGATAAAAGACATGTTTGCTCTGGAGGACATAGTTTTGTCTTGTGTCAGTTATAGCATGTAGAGAAACTTGAAACATTTGGAGACATGAAAGTCAAACATGTTCAGCTTCAGTAGCAAATGAGTTAATTATGTAGTCAGACACTATGAACCCAGTTACCTTAGATCGCAGATGTAAAACTTTCTGTGATCTGGCTTAGCATCTCTCTCTGTTGCCCGTGAATCATACTTTTATCTGCACACATGGACAGAAGCTCCATCGTTCTTTCCGAATACCAATATCGCTGTCACTGTTTCTGTTGCTAGCCCACCTTATTTGCTGAGAAATTTGCAAAAGCTAGACATTATTACACGAATTATTAAGCCAAGCAAATCTATACCAATTGCGAAAATTTCCATGACTAGTAGCTAAAAGAAGTTCCTAAAGTTCCATGGCGCGTTTCTAGGTACAAAATTAGTGACTTTTGTGTTGAAGCATTCTCAAGACATTAATAGATCATTTCCATGTGATTTTTCTGTCTAGCATTTAAAGTTCTGAATTTCTATCTCTTAGAAATCCAATAATGATTGAAGATAGATAGGATAGAAGAAAAGATAGCTTTGTTTATCTTCAAGTGAGCAAAATTTCGTACTTAATTACGATTTGACTATCCGCCGTGGAAGAAGGAGGCTTACCCATATTAGTTTATATCAGAGAAGGTGCTGTTAGAGATTCAGAAATTTAACCGGTTATAGAGAATGCAATAGAAGAACTTTCTGTCTGTTCTGATGATTCACAGGATAGAATATAGGAAACCTAGACTTTATCATTAAAAAATGAAGGTGGTGTAGATGGTGGTTCATATCATTAAGTTCCTATTAAGAAAACGCGGACGAAACGATCATGGACACATAATTACGCTTTTTACCTATTGTTTCATTAGTCATGTGATAAAGGTTGATGAAAGTGATGTAATGGCGTTATATGTAACCCATTTCAATGTCAATGTAGTTATTTCTCAACTTCCAGTGTTTTCCAAACCTTCTGGCAAAAGCTGCATCATACTTGGCACGTTAATAAAAGCAGCTTCACCTACGCCAATGGAGCAACTAACCGAACATTCCTTTGAGGTCTGCGTAAGTCGAAGAAGTGGGAATTGTACCTTTATTGACCGGTTTCCTAGAAGTGCTTGCTTCCACAATTGGAACCGGACATTTTACCGAAATATTTGTTAAAATTACCAAAACTTCGTGGGGAACAACACGAGAAGACAAACAAAAGGAGGGCGTATTTAGATAAAACTATGAGTTGATATGACAATTGCGACAATTAGGGCTTGAGCCAGAATTTCCAATGTCCTTCTAAGTGCAATATGGATCGAGAATAATCCTATATGAAACCCATGCAGAAATTCGTCAATTTTGTTGGACTAGACGAACGTCATATCCTTAATTTGAAAATCATACTTTCCTTTTCATTTCCGATAAATACGATTGTCTATTTTAGCAATAATTCCTTGATTTTGATTAGACTTAAACATGGCTAGTATTAGTTGATTCAAATCGAATATTAAAATGTGTAGCGAATTAGCTACCTTACTAAGCTTTGACTGTTCTCAGAAACCTCAGTGACAAATTCTCCTAGTTGGTAAGTCTTCCAGAAGAAGAAATAGACGTACACCGTGGATACATCTATTTAGTATGGCGTGCTGTGTTAAGTGTATGTGGAACTTAGTCATTAAATACACTTTATGATACGATGACCTCATATTAACTTGGATCATTGATTGTTCGGAAAATCGTGTACTGGAATTGACCTTTGATTGATCGTATTGGTATTGGTCATTGATTCTGCATTAGTCGTGCCAAAGTTGTGTCCCCACAAAGGCTAATTAAATGTAATCACTGAACGGTCCATTTTAAGAAATCACATACCGAAATCAAGATTGGGGGGTAGAAATCACGTAATTCAAACATGAAACGGAAGTAAAAAAGACGACCCATTATCGAAATTTTCTGTTCCTGCTAAGTTAAACCATTGATGATATTTTTAAAATATAGACTTTTCATAAATTAGAAGGCGTAAGACTGATGCTATATCATAGCCATATTCTAGACACATGGTTTATTCCTGTCCATTCACGCTTTATGTTCGTTGAATTAAAATTACTTCCCGAAATTGAAATATGTAGTGAATTGCCACACTAATAAGTCTTGACTGTATTCAGAAATCTCTATGGCAGATTTTCCTGTGTTTGGAAAGGCTCCCGGTCTTAAACTATCGCAATGATATGGTGGAAGAAGACGTGTTGCGAGTGTAGCGGATTAGCTACCTAACTAGGCCCGACCTTACTCAGAAACCTCACTGGCAGATTCTCCTTATTCGTAAGACCCCAAGAATTAGCTAAGCTATAGCAAAGCTAAGAAGAGACAGAGGTATCCAGGGAACGCGTTTATTCTAGACATGCATGATGTGGAGTGTAACAAGGGAGGAAGCTTAGTCATTCAACATGGCGGATTGAGTAAAACGAGCGGAGACTTTTGATTGGCCATGGCTGTGTGTCCTCGCACTCAGTCCGCACGGCACCTTCAAGCCACGCTGTGCGCTCATGCGATGACGTGTCCCACACGAGTAATGCGTTTATTGAAATTATGGTATCAGCAAACGTTAGTTATCACATACAATTAACATAATTTGAATAAACATTAGTAGTTGATTATCTGAGCAGTACTCTACACATACGGCCGCACTTTCCAGAATTTTCGGGTGAACATTTTATTGTGTGAGTATTGCGCACTCCGCAAATATTGTTATTTTTACCTCAGCTAAGTTAATAGTGCAAATAAGGCGTTCATAGAAAAATAAACAATTTAAAGGATAAGTGAATTAAAATTCTATCGCAGGAAGCTATCAACTCAGAAAGAAAGATCACTTTAAGTGAATTAACAAAAATAATCAATGTATCCAGCTTTTCCCAAACAACTTAGCATTTCGCAGATCTTGTTGTATCTAAGGTAATACAGAGACAGAGAATAGGTACCTGGGCAGGAATTATCAGATTTACGAAATGAAATATGGCAATACGTAAAAAATTTCACGACTTCGTGGTGGCAAAGCAGAGGAGACAAATTTACACGGGTGCCATTAAAGGTAACAGCTGATAAACTATAATCACAAAAAAAAGTGATGATTAGCGCAATAATGGCCTAAGGCTACATACAAAGCAGGTTCAGGCTTTAAATTGATCCAATCCCGGAACATTTCGTTTGTATGATATCCTGCATAAGACATCGGATGTTATGGAGTTTCTTTTGAACAAGAGTTAACAAGTTCATTGAAATTTCTGAGATAGTTAAAAGCTGGGAGAGCATTTAATTAATGAGGGGAGAAGAGGGAGGGTAGAAGTGAAATTTTTAGATTTCTAATATGGAAATCGAAGAGTTCTGAATATAGAGTATTGTGGATATTTGAATTTAAATATTATAAGAGTAGACTTTGGTTCATTTGCATTATTTTACTAACTTACTTCACAAATCAGTTTCGATACATTTAAAAACAGAGATTAGAAAACTGCACATATTTATCAGCATGGGTTGAAGCGTCTTCATAAATTTTTATAAAAATGGAATTCTTTAAATTCTTGAATAATTAGAAGGGGTCGTGGAACAACTTTTAAAAACTATTTTCTCTAAAGAGAAATGGACCCCCTTTTGACCGGACTCCGTTTCCCTGTATACATACTAATGCATATCGTACTCAATATTAAGCACCTTTCGAAAGATACAGCCACATCCAGGTTAAATAGTGTCAAAAGGCATCATTGTTTAAATTGATCAGTTTTAATTAAGTCGTATAATTGAGTAGTTTAAAAAGGATAATAGATTACAGGCTGGAAATGTAAACACATACTGTGGAATAGAATAGTTTGGTACACCACAACAGAAATTAAATAATTAAGTGATACATTGCTTTTATTGACCGAAGTTTTGCCAACCTGTATTCCTTAAGTCAAACTTAACCCGGATTTCCCAACTTTTCTTGCATTAGTAAAAATCAGTTTTAATTTCTTCTTAATTTACAGAAAAACAAATAAATTTGGCTGCTAGGAGTCATGACAATATATTTTAATGGGCTGAACACACATGGCATCAATGAAATATTCGCGAAACAGCACCATCAGCTTGTCCGAAATGAACTCCTTCGCCGCACTTTGGCCTCAGGTGCGAGAGATAAATCAATCTAGCGTCAAAGAGGTGTGTCTCGCAATGGTTAGGAGAAGTGCAATTAACGTACAAGCGTTCGATGGAGGCTGTGCCTGCAGTGTCATCCGTATGTAAACGAAATTAAATACGCCGAAAATGTTTCCTCAATTTTAGGAGTGAGGGTTTAAATGGATGTGACAATGCCTCATTTTGGGAGTGTCTAACTTCTTAATTGTATTCAAACTACCTTTAATCTCATTAGGAACAAAGTAGATTCCCCTCTGTAAAATTATTGAACCTACCACCTCTTAAATATGTTAGGTTGTGTTCCCATGTGCTTGTCAAATGATATTCTAAGAGTACCCGACGAAAGGTCACTCTTAGAAGGTATTAATTTCCCAAAATCCATTTACTAGTAAAATGCCAATTGAAGGTTAAATAAGAGTAGTAAACTGGGATGTTAGACTTATGGTAGTCACCATGGTAGATTCCAGTGGGCTCTGCCATGACAAAAATGTCATCGATGGACTCGATAACCCGCACGTGGCTGTAAGAAAAGGCGAAAGAATCAAAGCGGCTTGTTCCACCTTTCCGTTATTTCAATGTCAATGCTTTGCCAGGGAATGTCAACCATTCTATGTCAAATTCAAACCAACCCTGCTTCCAATCACGCTCAATTTCATCCCTTACTCTGTTTTTAAGCTAATTCTCGTGCTCAGATATTATTCCATGATTATAACTAGTAGTTTTTCTTTACATTTTCATTGTGAAAAATATTAAATAACCCATTATAAAACTGAAAGAAGTCAAGCTCCAAATGGTTGAAATAGGTTATTTGATAAGAAACTTTAAACACCCCGGAAAAACCTGCAAAACCGCCGACAATACTTAAAACTCCTGTATCTAGATCATGTAGTATTATAACGTAAGCAAGTTATAGCTGTGGAAGATTAGTAAAAACGTCAGAAAGCTAAGTGAAGTTAAGAATTTCCTTCCAGAATCCAATGTATGAACATTACATCTCTCATTCTTGAGTTCAGAACACACCATTGAAATGTTTGTTGTCAACGTTTCAAGGTGTCCCTGTTCTCAAGTCCGCTATATGCATACATATATATATATATATATATATATGAATTTGAGGGCTGAATTTACAAAGCAAGTACACTTATCAAAGGATAGAATGAATTTTTGAACTAGTTGTCGGTCAGAAACGGTCACCTAATTTAACCTTTTTCGAAAAGATGATAGTGTGTACGCTTAGCAATTGTAAAGAACAACATCTATTGGGCCAATGGGTACAGTGACTTTTAGTGGCAATGACTTAGTGATCGATTGTCAAGATCCGTGCTTTTCAATGTAGATGGATAACTACGTTGGGTAAAGTTGGTCAACAAAAGAGGTTGGTAGAATGTGATGTTTTCCTAAAAATATCTCATTTTGCCCTCGTTCAGTATTGTCAAAACTTCATTTAATAAGCCTGGAATATCAAACACTATTTAGAAAATACTCATAATAGCTGAACTCTTAAACAGTCACCGGCCCACTTTATCTTAAAATATACTTAAATCTTAGACATAGCTGGCACAATAATTGAAAATCGGGTTCATGATTGCACTTAGTTATTTTCACTACCCGTTTCTCCACTACAGGGTGTATAAAACGTACTGAAGTGTTAACAGCTGTTATTCATTCATCAAATCGCATTAGCTATCAATAAAAGTGAATCCAGACTATCTTCATTAGTTAAAGATGCAATAACCTCTGGGTTAACTGTCGTCCAGAGCTTCCTCAAAGTCAGCTCCTAGGTTTACAAAGATACACGTCTGAAGAGAACTTGAATGAGTATTTTGTTAACTCATACTTTTGAGTAAGAGTAAAAACCGACCAAATCCGCCACTTATTTTATTCAGTAGCAAACTCTAATTTGAATAATGCTCTCAAGCTCGCCGATTCGATCGGGGTAGATTATCAAAAGTTTAAATAAAGGAAATGTGGTTTCATTATTATTAATAGTTGTTCTGTACCTGACCTGTTCCTTGTAAGTTTAGCTTGCTTGTATCTATCGTATTTATGCATTATCTGATTTGTATTATTTTATCCACGCCAGTGCAAAGATTGAAAAGTTTGAATCGATCACTGATGATAGAATACTTTCATATCTAATGGGGGAAATATGATTTGTAAGACAGCCAACCAAACAGATTACCGGGGTATATTGTAAACACCCCTGAAGGTGAAGATTCCACATCGGAGTTCAATAAGGCACTGCTTAGGCATCCGATTACCACCCAACCAAATAAAACAACACTGTTGACGAAGTACTTTCGGGTGCCCATTAAAACTGTGACGTTTGAAATTTAAGAAACAATAAAACAAATCGTACCTAAAACTTCCCAAGTCTATCAGGCTAGGCATTCTGGAGCCAATCATATATGAAATTCAGGCCAAACGACCTCTTCTGTTGACCGGGATTATTCAGGACGGTTGGTTACACCCACGTCACTGGATGTGCATCGAATGGCGTTTGACTCGTAACCTCTGGTTGATCGAGCACTGATCCGTCCCCGCATTAAATTAAGTAAAGCTTTTTTGACACCTTAAACCTTAATCCCTTCCCTTAACATCATTAATAAATTAATTTACCTGTTTTCGTGGCCGCATACTATTTGTCCTAGAGCATAATAATTACATCATTATTAATTCTTAAGTCTAATCTTAACACTTTTTGGATGCATATAGATATTATGAGAAGAATTTTTTTAATGGCGATTTAGGGCAAAAAGGGCGATTCAAATTACTTTTTAACGTGAATTTTGCCTCGAGTCATCTTGAGGTCATATTATTTTAATTTAATTCAAACCCTAATTAAGATAGAAATGGAAAATCAAGAAAATCAAAGATTCGGAACTTTTTTAAGGAATTTAAAGAAAATTCAAAAGTTGCTGTGAAAATTCAGGTAATAACCGCAAAACTATGATCCACATGAAATATCGCCATTGGACCCGAAATTGGGCGCCATTTCTAATTGTGAATTCCTAGAAGTTGAAAAAGTGTGTGATCTAGTAATTCACTTCTAAATGTCCAAATTCTTGGCGTCGAAAACAAAAAGGGCTATTTCATTTTCGACTTTTTGATTTGTAAAGCATCCTTCCTCAAAATTGACCAATCATCTATTTGCTTTATTTTGATTGGTCACTTCGAGAGGATAATTATCATCATTCATTGCCCGAACTTCCGGTCATTTTTCGTGAAGATGCTTCAGAATCAGTTGCCCAACTTAGTGATTTTCATATTTTTAATTTACAAAACCACTGAAACCCTTTTGCAAACGTCAACACGTCTCCAAGTGTATCGCTTAGTTTGTAACTACATTACTGGAACCGATAGTATGGATTTGAATTCCATCTGCCTCCGATATGCTGAAGTGAATAAAATCGATTCCAACTTAGACAATCCCATACAGAAAAATGCTGCTCCCTTTATTATTGGTTATAGAGTTCTTCTTAACCTACCTGCAATGTTTATTTGCCTAATTCTTGGTAGCTGGTCAGATTCACATGGACGAAAGACTCCGATGGTTATACCAATGGTTGGTGCTTGCTTGGCCTGTTGTCTTTTTGGAGTAACCCTGATACCTGGCTATTCCTCTATCCCTTTTCAAATGGCTTGGCTGCTTACAGGAGCTCTACTCTACGGTCTATGTGGAAAAAGCAGTGCACTTGGAATGGGAGCACATAGTTACATCACTGATTGCAGTACAGAAAATGAACGTACTACTCGAATAGGCAGATTGATGGGATCTAATTTTATCGGACTGTGTCTTGGATCATTGCTTGTCACTCTATTTTACTACCTATCTTCATATGGCTGGGTCCTGCTTTTTGTTGTTGCCTTCAACATTGGAACATTGATTATATTAATTGTGCTGGTTAAAGAAAGCGTTTCAATAAATTCTCATGGTGACATCGGTTGTGAATATGGATCACTATACGTGATGAATCAGCCTACAGAGGATGAAACAGCATCTAGCTCGAGAGAAACCGCGCAGAAAATTGAACGCAGATGCTGCGTGACTGTAATGAACTCTTTAGTGGAATCATGGAACTATTTATCCAGACAGAGGCCAAATGGGAGGCATATTTACATTCGACTTCTCCTAGGAGCAGTTCTTTTTAACCAAGTCACGAAGGCTGGGGAGCAGGATAGTATCCTTCTCTACGTGGTGCGTAGAGATATTGGATGGACAGATGGGATTTATGGAGCCTATCTTGGGGTTTACTACGCTTCAATGGCGATTAATCTCATCCTAATTTTCCCCCTAGTTGACTATTTATTTCACCCCTCAGATGTGACTCTGATTCTTATCGGACTGGTGATGAAATCGATTCGGCTGATTGGTACTGCTTTGACAACTGATACAATATTGATTTTTAGCTTTGCTGTTATTGGGGCGTCGGCAGGATTTATTATTTCCTCTCTGCGTTCATTGATAACTAAACTAGCTGATTCTGGGGAAGTTGGAACAAGCTTTGCGCTCATGTCGGTTCTAGAAACATTTGCTAACTTGTTTGGATCTATTCTATTCACATCTATTTATGCTGCTACGGTGTCTGTGTTTCCAGGATGTATCTTCATCATTGATGCTTGTTTGCATATCGGAATGATTGGACTGATGACATGGCTAGGTTGGCGATTGAATGAGCTGCCTGTTTCGGACTAAGTTAAAACTGACCTATAATTGCACTGAATTACAAACAGAAACATTATACAAAGTAAAGATGCTTATTTGCTTCCAATTGAGTTCGTTTTTTGAGCTAATTACCGTTTTTCATCGTTATTTTATTTTAATTTTAGCAAATCCTATTCTTATAGGATACAAAATTTCTCTATTCAAATTCAAAAGCTTCTATGATGATATAAATATTTATTATTATAACAGAAATTACTAAACCTACTTTTTTGCCATTGTCTTGATTTAGTTTAAAGATTAACTGTACTAATTGCAACCTTGTTTACAAAAAAATTAATTGTGACTCGAATTCTCATTCTCTTGCAAGGTGGGTAGGCATCATTAATCTCATCTATTTAATATCGCATATTTCTTTCACAAACGCGTCGTTTCTGTGGTTTATGCGCATAGAAACTAAGGGTATCCATACTAGGCTCTGCTACATTGAATGGACTATAGACAGTATGCCAACTTAACGCTTTCGAAAGACCATTCAGTTAGATTAGCTGGTTCGAGCATCTTTGGCACGAGTCACCCGTAAATCAAGGAGCGAATCCAGAAATTCGAACCTCTGAATGTAATGAGCTGTACCAACTTAGTAAATAAATGCGGGTCTAATAAATCTAAATCTCAAGATAAGATAGGTAGTTTCCCTAATTCTACTCTATTAATCATTATCACGATTTTAAAGTTAAATTTACATCTATTAAATACCACTATCAATTTGCTTAATTCTCTTAATTTAAGCCACAAGGATTTAAAACACATCCTCATAATTCCGGGGCTGGATTAAGGCGCAAGGGTTTTAACAATGGGATTAGAAATCGCCCATCAATACATTGTCGCACGCATTGGCCGGGTTTTTAGGCTTAATTGAAGGAACGAGTTACTCTTCGACATGATCTACGGTCCAGCCACGTCTTAGGATGAAATCGCTTCATGTTTCAATTCGGTGAATTGACGTACAAAGTTAGGCCAACAGTGACCGCTGAAGCAAAGTTATGACAATGCTTGTCAAAAATCTAGCAGATTGAAAGATAAGAAGGGCTTTATCGCCATGCAAAATGCACTAGCATGAGGAAACCACTTATGCAGTGCTCATTATCAGTCTTCATACGAGGCGTGCATAGCGGTGTCATAGTGACAACAATGTAGATCTCAGTATTCTTTTGGAGTTGCATCTTGGAGCCTAAATAAATGTTTGAACCAGTATTGTTAATGCTATATTGATAATTTTTCTACCAACTTCATGAATGACTTCGGCAACTACTATTTACCAATCAAATTCATGTAACTGGTCAATAGATTAAGTAATGAAGACAACATCTTCAAAGACACACATTGGTTCTAGAAAAGAAGTATCAAATGCAGTACAGCTTTCTTAACTAAAACCAATCGCGTACATCGTCTCCAAAAATCGAAGGTAATGTTTTACTATGAAAGACCAGAAATGAAATGTCCCATTTCAATCTGCCAATCTGTAAACACGCACTTAATAGTGACTCCTGAGAAGTTAAAATAAACTAAATTATATCATGAATCGAAGGAATCTTAAACAATAACAAACTAAATATGTCACACAGAAAAAGTATTTAATAGTACTCAGCCAATGTCTTGCCTGTTGAGACTAGACGGAACCCTGAACATCACCATTACACCGTAGAAGAGCAAGCAGTGAGACTCATCTTGGGATAAAACAACCCCGTAAAAGATAACTACATCAGTGAAAATCATCAAGTTTTGCCAAGCCAAAAGTTTAAACTCTCATCTATAAATGTTAACAAGAAAATGTTCCCTGCAATAAATAATGACTAGATATTCTCCTCTTATTCCCAGGCTTACTCTCATGCATCAGTAATCTCTTTCATTAAATTTCGTACAATAAAAGCGTAGGCCATTCTGCCCAGTCTCTTTATCTAGCACTTCCAGACAATACCACAAAAAGTACATTTACAAATATATATATCAGAAGTCCGACAATAGAAGGGAGAGTAGACACGAAAAATGAGAGGTATCAAATAGCAAACTGCAAAATTGACGCGACAGAGGCGCTTTATCATTAGTCGTCATCTTCGTCATCCATAGTAAGGGCGGATCGAGGAGTTCTTGAAACATCCGGTGTCTGCCATGGCTGGTAACCTGTTTAGCATAAATAAAAGGTAAAAGTGAAAGAATAAATAAGATCTTATCTTCGGTACTCAAATTAACGTGACCTTCAGGTAGAAAATAGCTTTTCTACGAGCGAAACTAAGTCAAAAAACGATGCCGTATTGCCTCACTGGCTACTTTGTCTTTACCACTGACAAAATCTCCTAGGCTTGTAATGAAGAACAACCTACCACTATCTTCAGTCTCTTGTAATGATTTGGATTGAGCTGTTTGATTAAAGCAGATTTACAATCTTTTTAGTGATAATCTACATCCCTTCAGTATCTTTAACTAATTGAACACTAGTGTAAAACTGCATAACCCCACCGTTTCTCTCCTCTTTGACAAACTCTGCAAATCTGCATCATAACTACTTCAATGTGCACAAAAAGCGGCAAATAAGAAGATTCTTTGCCCCCCTAAATATGGGTTGAGGTGACGACACTCGTTACATACAATGAGATAAATCGAACTGATGAGATCTGAGTATCCCACCTTAAAAATTAGAATGCTGAGTATGTCCTAGATACCTCCCCCCCCTCCCCCCCACCCTCACCCCTCTACGTCCTTAATGTTAATGAACTATCCGTTAGAACTAAATACAACAGACCTGCGAAAGTATACTCCACTTATTCATTGTATTAAATAGAGACATTCAGTTATATTCTCGTCTCATAACTTCGGTAGATTAAGCGGCTCTGAGACGGCAATTCAGCCATTTCATGCTTGATGATTGGCAGTTTAATGATTTCATTTCATTTAGTAATAAGAAGCCTAATCGTATGCGGAGACTGAATATCGAAAGACTAAAATTGCGAGGATCCTACAGTCATTTCTAACAAGTTCCACCTTTAAATTAATGGTAGAGGTTTTATAAAAAGGAAGCCCATTCAAAATGGTTGGAATTAATGGATGATACATAGACAGTATTGCTCACCTGGAGTGCTTGCACCATCGTCGCCAGCAAAGTGGGCCGGAGTAGCCACAGTGGGATTGAAAGCGTAGGGTAGAGGAGTGGCATCTGCTCTCGGAGTCATGCTTCCCAAACGAGGGGTCATCGATCCCGCCTGCACATAATGAAAAAAAAACAAATGATAGCATGAAGTACCAATTAAAGTAACTATTTTACTTCTATGTAATGTGTTAAGAAGAAGTACAAATAAAAAATCTATGAGCACAATAACCAATCGAGCTAAGGCTGATTAGCGGCATTAAATCCGATTGAAATGGAGAGGCGCCTAATAAACCCAAAAACGGAAGAAATTAAAACGGAATGAAATCACCGATGTGGAAGCAGGGAAAATCACGCAGGAAGATGACAACCGATATTTTAACAACAGTGTCCTTCTGGAAAACAGTTATATAACCAAATCAAGGTAGTTTTGCGCATCACCTTTTCAAATAAATTACACAGTTAGCAAGTGGTGAGAAGGTCAAATTATACCGATTCCTACATTAGTCAAGGTCAACCAGCATGATTGACCACTTCGCTCACTGGAAATCAATGGGATATAGACTTCGAATGCGCAAAGCTATCACTTATTTCTACGTATTAACGCTCCTAGAATTAATTCTTTTGTTATATAAATCAGATAATAACAATCTTAATCAAAGGGAATAAAGCCCAAAATTTTGAGGCCTTCAAATAGGCAATGTGAGGCATATGGGAGCTTCAAAAACAAATTGAGATTAATCTAGCCTCTATTACCAACCTACATTTAGCGAGCACTGACTAACTATATTCTAAAGCTCATCACAAATACTGATCATTCAGTGGTTTGCTCATGCTTTGACTTATCCCAACAGCGTGAGACCGGTTCACATAGATTCAGGCAACGTAATAACAGAAATTCCACTCAGTATGTAATGAACAGTGCGATCATAACAGCTTTCCGAACTCTATCAAAAACGTCGAATTTACTTAATCGCCTCTCAACTACTAAAACTCAGACCAGAAGTCCCGTCAATTTTTTTCCAATTCGTAGTCTCATCTTAATGTTCAGTGTTACCAGAATTAAAGACTGGTAACAATCAGTATTTCAATAGCAAATTCTTGACCGCACTCTACCTATGTTTCCTATCTCGCTGATTTATATACACATACATTGCATTATAAATGAAATTTAAGATACGGCATTAAACTGACATAAAAGCATAAATGCGAGCGAATTTCCAGTCATAAAAAAGAAGAGAATGAGAAGACAACATACAATGGGTGTTCGAGGTTCACGCATAGGCGTAGGCCTGGGTGTACCAGCACCAGTTCTGCCATCGTTAATGAGATTGCCCGAACGATCCAGAAGGCCAACATTCATTCGCAAGACGTGCACCTTCCTGAATTGCGAATGTAATTCCATCAGTACTTCCTTTGCAGTAGCATCACAAATTATTCCCGTTAGACCTTTCAGTGTACCCTGTAAAATAGTAGAAGAGAAGGAATAAGATGGATGATAGGAGTGGTATGTGTTGATTTCGTGTAACCAACCAGTTTCTTAACAAACTAAGAGCAGGTTAGCATTTACGATTTCTTATTCATCGAGTGTCATCTACGTAGAGTTGCAACAATCACAGTTATCTGTGCATTAATTCAAACCCATTTTAACAAAGGCGTTGCTCTAACTACTCATTACCGTAATGTAATATCATTGTGCAGAATACGAGAGTCCGAAACCTGGTTATATAAAAAGGTCACCATTTTACTTAAGAATTTGCGATGAATAGTTCTTCAGAGGTCTTCTCCATTGATAATTTAATGATTCCTTTTTTCTGAACTATAAATTTCTGCGTATTTTATCTGGAAGCAATACTAAAATTCTTTTTACTCTTACCTAAACACGAAAAATATTAATAACTTTGATAGGCTGATCGATAATGGACAATATGGAAAGAGAGCTTACAGCAATTATACGAGCGCTCTTTCCTATAAGGGATCTATCCACTTGATTACCACCCCCGCGACGATTTCCACCACCGCCGCGGCCACCTCCTCGACGACTTCCGGCAAGATGCTGAATGGCCGGCCGACCACTAGATGAACTTGCCGCAGCATCGCTGTTAGCCTCACTGTTCGTGTTGCCACCTCCAACGAGTGCCACCTGTTTCGATTTGCCAACCATCATACCAGAGTTCTCTGGATAGGTGCGACAATACACAAATACCCAACTGCGGTAGATGTAGCGAATCTCACCCACTATGCCGGTGTAGGGCTTGTCCAAGAAACGCACTGTATCCTTCACCTATTCATCAAAGGACATATAATGAAAACACGGAAGATATCTGAAACGTAGTACATATTCTATGCATGTTTTAGTGCTGTAAAAGATTTTCTGAATAAATTCATGATAAGCAGATGACTTCGGTAGAACAATGAGGATGAAATTAGAGGAGGCATAAAAATAGGTTCGCTACTTGTTGGAAACAAGAGTATTCAGAATTAAACTACTTCACGTATCCAAGTGTGCAAATTAGTGTGGGATAGAAATGTTAAGCTGAGAAACAGACAGCAATTCGTAATGCTTCGATCAGTTTTAAAATGATCACATTTACTGGCAACGCACATCATAAGCAAATGTACTTCGAGCTGAAAAATAAATGCCATTTTCCATAACTATTTCCGCTCTGTTGTAACCATGCAGCTGCTTGTCCAAGTGGTATAATGTATACTATCTTTAATAATAGATTGTCAAATGTGTTTACCTTAATAGTATTAGAATTGTGATCCAATGCTTGAGGCGCAACACTACGCGGTCCACCGAATTTGATGACCCTTAGAGCAGTATTGGCTTTCACATTGACAACTCTTCCGTGACAGGTGAGAACAGAAACACTCTCCCTGTCCATTTGGATGACCACGCCAGCGTTTTGGGCGTCGATTTGAACGAACTCGTTGAGTTGAACACCTCCTGGATTACCAGGGTCGGTTGGACCCGCACGATCTTGCCAAAGGCGCAAATCCCTTGGGGCCACCCGAATCTCAGACATTCCACTGTCTGGTAGCACTAAGCAGATGTTGGGTTCGTAGACTAGGAGGAGACCGGTCTCATTCCTATAACGTCCGTTAATCACCTGAAATATCGCAAAAAAAATCTGCAATTTTGTATCACGAGAAAACAACTGAAGCCAGACAAAACTAAAGTTAAATGAAGGAAAGAGAGCATAAAAAACCCGGAGAATAAAGTTGAATTACCAAAAGTTTGAATTTTAGATGCAAGCTGTACACTATATACTTAGTGGCTAATCCGCTGCCTGACTTTACAAAATTCTAATTTCATGACCATTACTATAGATTACTCGGCGAAAATAGAAAAAGCTTACGGCATACTAGTTTAATCTTGGATTAAAAGAAAAATAGTTCACTCGTGCTCATTCAAGGTGTTCTGACTTTGAGAGAAATAATAGGTATCTGAAAGCGATTTAGTTAGAAAGGAGGGAACAATTAAGGAATTAACCTGTTTCTATTAAATGCCACAGATTACCATAGGATTCAAGGAAATTATTGTTGGTTGGACCGAACTGTTATGGCTAAAAAAGGGAATTGTTTTTTTCTAGTCTTGGAAAGTCTAAATCTTCGATTCAAGGAGATTCAGTAGAAAACAGGGAATTACAGAGCGGCTAATTTTGTGCGAATGTTCAAAGAAAAAAAAACATACTTGTGCGTCATCAATGGGATCCTATTCCTCAGGTGCAATCGATCAAAAAGAACTTTCAGTACTAAATTTCCGATTGTTATAATCTATATAAAAAGACAAGGTACGTTAGGGTGTTACATAGCTGACACTAGATTCATTGTCAGACTCTTCACAGATTAATTTCAATAACCAAAATGGCCTTTCCTTCTGTGATGCGTAGTGAAATAAAACCCCAGTTCTCATGGACTAAATCTTCCCCTACTCTTTCCATATCCAGATTGCCCCCCTCCACAGATAGCTAACTGAATTATCTCAAGTTTATTGACTCATTGAGACGATTACAACCACAAAAAAACTAAAAAGGTGAAATTGATAATCTAAGCTTAAGTGAATAGAAAGGACTTTAACAACAAAGGAAATACCTATTATGAAAACAATAATATTATAAAAATCTGGAATATTTCTAATCTTGAAACTGTAAGCAACAGTTCACGAGCAAGTCCCAAATTTTATTGGCTACGTAAAACAAACTCGGCCAATACACTCACTAATAATTTACTAAACACCTAAGGTATTGTCTACAGCTAAGACGAAATTGAAATGATCAGAAGATTAATTTGATTCAAAATAACATAATACGCCAACTCACCTCACTTTAATGGCCAGATTAATCAATTATAAAACTATATTAACAAATCGCAATCTGCTCACCTTGACATGATCGCCCTGCTCAAAGTACTTCCTTAATTCATGTGTATTGAAAGGAATGGGTTCTTTGAGATCATTGTGGCTAGGCTGAACAATAATTCGACCATCCGGTTCAGCAGAAGTAACTGTACCTCGAAGATTCTTCAATTCACCATCACACACTTCCACAATATCGCCTGGCAAGAAGTCGTGGTCCCCAGGAAGTACCTCGCCATTGGGACCCAATTTCGGAGCCATGGAACTCTTGGAAGCCACTGATGCTGCCGCCGCTGCTAATTCTACACTATCTGGCATTTGATTGAAAAGTTCTAGTTCGGTTAAAGTAGGCCGAATGCCCTCTGAGATCTACAGTAAAAAATAAAACCAAACTAGCTACTAAAGTGCATCTAAGTAGGACGCCAAAATATGTCAAATAAACAAGTTAGAAATGGTAAGTTTTTTTAGCGTGCCGGTCGTGTAACTGATCAAAACTCAATGTGAGTAACCAACCCCACTGATTCAATCTGGCCAACTGGAGAGTTCCTCAACGGAGCAGCTTCGTGATATCTCTAAACCGAAGTCAAGTGAAGTGAACTTTGATTTATTCATTCATGATTTTCATTATTACGGTTATCACGAAAAAGAACTGGATGACATGATTTCAGGTAATTTCTCTTATAGCATCTTGTAGACTTTTTGATGAGAAGCATGCATTCGTTAAGCGGTGCAACTGTAATTGAGAGATGAGGATTAAAAGCGTGTCATCTGACTTGACAAACGTGCAATTTGAGCACTACGTCACAGGTGCTGATTTAATGGTCAACGATTTTAGCTGTCATTTTTAACGAACTACATTAAAATTAAACACGGGTAGCTAAATTTTTATGGTTTGTAAAACACAATGAAAACATGCATGTAGTTGTCTAACTTAATATTTAAGAATGAAATATTAGCGGTATGAGCACTTATATGCACTATAAGTGACTTGGGAGGAATATCGCGATGAACAGGAACAGGCTTATAACCTCACTAGCCAATTTGAATGTCTAGCGTATTTAACCGCATAGTTAGGCTATACCTCTTTTCAGAAAGAAGAGATGACCAGAACATTCAGGGTTTGGGGTCCAACGACATACGAGCGATGTGGATGATCTGGAAAATTCGTATTTCCTTTTCTTCTCAGCCAGTTGAGTACAGACACCTATATTCCATAGAAGTGTATACTTATTTTTTCAAAAAAATGCCATTCCACTCAGACCAACTACGGTACATTATAATCTTAAATCTACCTCGAGATGGCGTTATTGGAATTAACGGAAAGAGAGGTATGAAAAAAATTATACATTAAGACAAGCTATCTGTTGATTAAAGAGAAGAATCGACCTTAGAATTTTTATGCGCATTTGGTTTATACGTACGCAAATAGAAGGAACACTGGCAAACAAGATAATCTTCAAAATAATCTTTATTCCTCTACCCCTATATCAGATAAAAATAAAAATTCAAACAATTCTCTGATTTTATCTCAACCTAATGACTAACAAGAGCGTATTCAATCCTAAAACACATCCAACGCTTTCTTGAATTTTTGTTGCTTACGTTATTCTAATTCCACAACTGGCTCCAAAATACCTAAGTTCTATTGCTCCTTCAGTAAATGAACAAATAACTGGAATATGATGACTTACAACTGTATTAATCCTAAAGTCCTTTAGGAGGAAGCCTGCTGAGTCATATTGATTGCCTTCAAAGACAACATATCGACCACTGGTGGAGATACGATCGCTAACTTTAGTAGGATCAAATAGGGCAGCGGGTGGACGCTTCCAATTGAATTTCCGATTGGCAACTAGAGAAGGATCTCCATTCGCAGGTTCGGATTCAAACATTCTATTGCGTTTTCGATCATAATCAATCCGAGGTACAAGTTTGAGCCACACGATATTCTGTGCATCTTCAACGCTTTCAACCTAAAGATAAATCGAAAAAGACAGGAAAACAGAGCATTAACTGTGCTTAAAGATGTAAAGTTTGAATAAAAAGTTTAATACTTACACGTGCTAAATCATTTTTGTAACGACCGCCCTTAATACGAACCCACTGTTTAGGTTTTAATTGTGCGGACTCCTTGACAACACGCAACACATCAACCATTTCATCGACAGGAACAAGTTTTTGATCAAACTGAGCTCTTGCGAGTGCTTTTAGACCATCAATAGCCTGTTTGACATGAGTCTGTTTAAAAGCTTCAATATAGAGGTAACCCTTAAGGGTATCTTTTGCAATTATGGACTTAATTTGGAGGGGAGAAGCAGTGCATTGGAAGGCAAGAAATTTGCGGGCTAAAGCAATAGCAGTTGCTCTTTCCTCACCAATTTGGCACTTGACGAGCCAAAGGTGGGGATCTTTGATACCGGGAAGATTTTGTTGCTGTTGGATACTAGCCGTCATACCATAGCCCTCACCGAGCTGTCTTGACGCGAAGTTTGACTTTTCATAACGCTCTGTAAAATAACGTTCTAGTTCATCCGCATCCTGCTCCGTGAATTCTTGCATCCGAGTTCGGGCTTCTAAATCGCGAGCTGAAGCCATAGCAGACTGAATGGCTTCAACATCCTCATGACCTAGAAGCTCAGCTTCATCATCACCGTACTCCTCCTCTTCCTCTTCGTCATCCACGGCCTCAGCTTCTTCGTTGAAAAGATTCTATAGAGACAAGAAAAACGACCAAATTAGCCCTAAACAATAAGATAATAAAATAATTGCACATATAAATAACAAAAATTGCGTTTAATACAAAGTCGTTTCACTCAAATTATAAATTCGAATGAAAGCTATTAATATTACAACTGGGATTACTGGCAAAAACGATACTTACTCGCACATCGCTTGAGTCACGATAGCGTTCTCCACGCTTTCTACGCCGTCCACGTTCTTCTTCTTCATCATCCTCTTCCTCTTCTTCCTCTTCAATTGAAAGCCTTTCGGACTCTTCGCTAGGATCATCACTTTTTTCATCATGTCGCATGCGCTTGGCAGAAACAACACTATCGACGTCTGAATCCATTGAAAAGCCTTATGGTAATGAGAAAAAGCGCGCGCAATATTTTAGCCAATTTTAAGTTCGATAAAAATGAAAGCCAAGTAATGATCCATTCTATATTTATTTTTAAATTTTATTGATTAATATTTGAGTTGTTTATTTAATATCATATATATTTTCACTACAACTTTTTATATTGAAATTCGCTGATTAATGATATTTAAACATGATAACTTGATGGATTCATTCCAATATCTTTGTAATATTAAATATTTCGTTCAATTATAGTTCAAATAAAGACTTTCTAGGCGTGAATCAAAATTTAGCCGAAATCGACTTTGCGTAACATAAACAGTCCTCGCATTTATGCGTTGTTTTGGGTAAGTTTGCCGTTTTTCTTTGTTTTTAGACATGTTCGAAGTGACCGTCGAATCTCTATATAACTGTTTCAATGTAATATCGAGTAACTCCAGTTCCGATGCTGAAGTAGGATTTCGATACATTTTTTACCCTTTTTAGAAATTAAGGGCTTATCAGCAAATTTTGCAAGGCAGCAAAGGTGGACCTAATGAGAAAAAGCTCTCTTCACAATTTATTGGCAGATTCTTTAAATTATTTCAAACCGAACAAGAAAATAGCTTTAACTGTCTACTTGATTTGTGCGATGATGAAGATTCCATGACTCGCATTCAGGCTGTTCGTGATTTCCAGCAAATTTGTAAATCCGTGCCTACATTTATTCCTCGCGTTTCGGACGTTTTGGCCCAATTGATTATTACTGAAAATGTCTCGGTAATGTGATTTCGTTTTATATTTTCTTTAGGAATCGAACGGAATTAATAATTCACTTAAATCTCTTCTCATAATGGACCCCAGCAGTACTCTCGTGGGGATTTTTAATCAAATTATGTCTAGTAAATCAGGAATTCAACGAAAAAAATTAATGCAATTTTTAATGAACTGTTTGAAAGACATACCAGGTGAAAAAATGACTATAGAATTGGAAGAATTTATTATAGAACACTTAAACCATTTATTCAGTGAAACTTCATCTACTGAATTCGATGCTGTTATTGTTATTATGTCTTCGCTCAAATCACTGTCGACGTTGCTGGGTCGACAAAGATTAGTCAACATGGTTAGCAATGTCGTCATGGACAAAGTGCCCATTTTCGATCCTCAAAGCGTTCAATCAGTTGAACTTATTCAACGGGCTGGAAAGCAGATTGTACGGCTGCTGTCGAAAAATGTATCGGCTGCCAAGTTTCTGAAATATATGCTCGTTAACGTTGTTCCTTTGGTTCTTTCTGTGAAGAATCCCTTCCAACAACGTGGAATTCTGCAAATTTTAACAAATTTCAGTTCTCATCCAGGTGATACGTTTACATCTGTTCCTGAGGATTGCCGAATTCAGTTGCTGCAGCCTCTTTACATGGCACTTTTGACAAGTTTTCCAGAACCCTCAACTCTCACTGATGAAGGCGATGCTCCCGCAAAAATGTCTCTTCCTGCTTTTACTATTGAGTGCTTTTTGTACACACTTCTCAATCTACTCAAATTTTGCCCCACATTTCTCTGTGCCTCAGTCCAAAATGTGGGCGATGCGGCTTCACAAGAGGGCGTCGCTAGACTGCATTCTCTGCGCCATAAAGCCCAATATACGGCACGTCTTATACAATCCTACAAAACAGTGATTGTTGCCGAACTTCAAGCTTCTTTTCAAGCTGAAGGTGGCTGCTCGGTTAAAACTGCCGATGAAGCGAGGCGGGTGAGCTATTTGTTTTTTTTTCGCAGTTACTATCACTTGCCATAAGGATTAATTTGGATAACTGCATAGTGTTTTTATTTTTCACTATAATAAGAGCTTTAAAGCATAAAAATGCGAATTTTTTTATTTTAAGATTCTATTAAACTAAAATATTGGTCAATGGGACTTTAATTAATATACCTATTAACTGGACATTTGTGTAGCTTTCAATTTGCCTATTGCTGAATTGTAAGGGTAATTGAGTCTCGATGATGTTGGTTTTTATCTTCGAGCATGTCCGCGTATTTTCAAGTTTCTCCCTCAAGTTTTTAACATTACTCACAGTATTACAAGACAAGTCTACAATTTTAATGGTATTAAACAAATGGAATGGTTTAGTAGAAAGTTAAACAAATTGTGAATGGAAGGGAATCAGAAGTCATCGAGAATAACGTCAAGATAGTAAAGTTATCGTATGATTTTTGGTTTCGAGTTTGGCAGGTGAGTAGTTCATGTTCCGTAATTCAAATTTCATGAATTGCAGAGGTTGTTTGTCTGATTTCCGGTTCTTATTAACAGTTTTTTTAATCAGAATTATGGGTCTTGCACCTTCAATTCATTCTCTCCCGTTAATTGAAAAGGCAAAATGATTCTGCCTTCTATTCATCATTTTAAGTCAAAAGGGCTTCACAAGCTGTGTTTAATCGACCCATTGAAGTCTTTATTTAATTGAGATATTTAACGTTTATATAAGATTGATATTTTTCCAACTGAACTAATTGTGCACCTTTTTTCACTAGCCTGGTCAAATGTGGCAAACGACCACATGTTCATAAATCTAAGCGATCGAATGGTGACTCTCTTCCACCCGTTAAACGTTGATACTCCTTCCCCCCTTTTGTTCAATTGCTCAAAATGTGATACGTTGAACTACTTTACGAAGAGGCTCTATTGATAGTCCATCTAGAATGTTCGGTATTTAGTTTCTTATCGACCTCTTAGCGCTTTTTTACAGTGTTTATTCCCATCTCAGACTTCTTTGTTAAGTCAGGGTAATAAGCACTTTACTCTGATCACTTACTAAATTCATTCAGAGCTATTTTCTACGCTTGTTTTAGGAAGTAGTATATTTTTTCCCCATTTCCATAGGTCGTCATTAAGTAATTCAGTTAAGTTCAGTCCTATAACTTGATTTTTCGCTGAATTATTCCATTGTTGCCAAGTTTTTCTGATCCTCTCTTTATGAAGGCCCTTGCAAACATTGAAAAGATGGTTCGCTGCATTTTCCGATCAAAAATCGAGCCTTATTGTTTGCAAGATGTCACTTTATCGTGGATCGAACCAGCACCACCAAAAGTACCGACTACGTCATCACTAACGGCGACAACTACTGGAGCAAAGCGTCCTGCATCCCAACAACAAGGTGCTTCCCAATCATGGAATAAACGAAGAAGATTTCAACATCTCTACCGCGGTAGCAGAAGAAACTGACTCGCTGGAAATCTCAATATCGTTGAGTTTTGTTAATTGCATGGAGTTCAATTCTGGCTATGTGTGCATGTTTTTAAAGACGTTGCGTATATGTGTCAACGCATATGTTTATGTGTATAAATATTGATAATTCATTATATATTATATATGCAATAAATACCTTCCCTTGGGAAAATTTTGTGATGTTAAAATGGTTTGGTTTTGCTTAAGCATTGCCATTTGACAAGTTATTATTTATTTTCATGACAGAGCAAAACCCTTTCTAACATTCCAAACGTATAGTAGGTGAAAATCCACTAAACAAGGGTATGTTAACATTTCCTATTGGAAATATTGAGTATCTAGGTAATAAAGTGGAGAATTGAAGAATCAGATGAATTCCACTTAATTTTTGCTAAAAAATTATCTAGTCACCTGCTGTAACTTGATGATTTATCGTTATATATGCATATGCAATATTTCTGACGTCTAAGGGCAGGCATTGATAAGTTATAAAAAAGTATGTTCGATTCGATGAAGGGTAGTGGGAGTGAGAGCTGGAATGGTGCTTTTCTCGATGAAACTATCTTATTCATTTTTAACCCTCTTGCTATTCATAAGCAAATTCTTGATGACATTCCTTTGTGTAATTTCACAGCCATTCCTGTTGCACCGACCAATTGGGCGAAGATGGCCATCTTTGGATTTTTGGTATTTGATTCATCAGTGCCTTCTCGCCTCACTTTCAATTGCAAAGTATCACTAACATCAAGAAACCACACATAATTTTTCTGTTATGTCCAGTCTCCAGGCTCGTGAAACTCATGATACCCGCTTTCAGTCAAACACGGCGGGAAATGAAGCATATAAAATCAAAACTATAACTAGTGTATTTTTCAATCGATAGCTTTCGAAATTCTAAAACATAAGGAAAAGCAATCACTAGTCGATCTCAGAGGAAATCATTACATAGATAACAACTTTTATGGGTCACTTTAATCGAACCAACGCATTCATAGACAGATTCCTTAAATACGTTTTACTTATGAGCACCGCAATGTTAAATAAATTTGAAATGGCCTAGTGGTCTTTAAGCATCTCCAGGTGACGTAAAGTGGTAAGCAGCTTTGTTTTCGAGTTCGTGAAAATTCTGCCGATGGATCATTCCATTTGATGATTGATCATTTAACAAGGGTAAAATGTTAGACTTAAAGGTCCCAAAATTTTGCTAATATAAATCTTTGAGAGGAAAGTGTGTATAGCGAGATTTTAATTAACTAAAAATGGTTGTAACAAGGGCTTCAATAGAATGAAAATGTTCCCTCAATAACATCAAGAGCACCGAGCGTATAAGTGGAAAGGACTTATTGTATGCATATTTTAACTTTTAACACACTTAGACATTAAATGCAGCTACTTTTATTTTAGGTTGTGGAAAAGTACTAGCTGATTGGAAAAAACGTTTCTGCACATTCAAGAAAATTCTGTGGTGAATGAGTTCTCTTTTATCAGCTTTGGTCCTTCAAAATGGCTATATTTCCCCATGCTTCAATAGTCTAGAGAGCACATATATGCTAAAGAGAAATTCCTTTACCAACACCTTTGCTTGTAATGAACAAATTTCCTTAGGCCTTTTTTAAAGGCGGGAGAGTAGGTAATGTTATTAATTAGGTTGGGAAAAGTAAGTATCGAATTTGCATTACATCTGGTCTGAGCCTATTTAGGAAGCGATAAGGTCGAGTTCTGCTATATTACCATGCCATTTTAGCTTGTAGATCTCGTAACCTATAAACTAGTAGACTTGAATGTTTACCTATATCTACATTCTTTAAATCTACGCTATTTACACGAAATAAAAGCTGGCTTCAAAATCCAATTTGGGAGAAAAGTGAAATTTATTAAGTCATTTTAAAATGCAATTAACGGTCAAATTAAACTTTTGAACGGTGGAAATGAATTAAAGTTCTTAAATAATTTCTAAATTCATTATCATGCGTGAAACTAAACCTCTTGTACTTTCTCTGGCTCTTCTTTCACAACTTTCTTCTTTTCTACAATGTTGCGTTTCTTGATGATATCCTCTAAAGTATCCATGGCAAAGCTTGAACGGAGTTTCTTTATAATCCCTTTACGGTTAGTAAGGTCTTCTAGTGGGCAAATTTTCTCAATAGTCTTCTCAATACAGTGCCAAACATCATTATAAATAATTTTTTTTGTAGAACTTGGGTTCTTTAGATTAAGTTTTTGTACCCGAGTCTCTAGTGGTTTTACGAAATCCACATTAGATTTTTTAAAGTGAGCTAATACTTTTGCAGAGTATTCAATATCATTGCTCAGAAAGAGTTCCGCTAGCCATGCAATAGTCTTTTTCTCAACTATTTCGATCTTTGAGTCACCAACTCGTGTAACTGTCCATTCGATAACATAGGAAGGTTGAAAAGCCGAAGCTCCGCGTTGCATTAAAGTTCGGATACATTCGAGGGCATTGTTGCGAAGGGCATAATAAAGGAGAGGGCAGATGGTAATAATCTTTCTCTTTGGCTTTTGTGGTAGGCCGGTCTCCTGGTAAAAGAACCTGCAAATAATTGACGAGTGTTTTCGTAGATAATCCGATAAGTATGACGCCGAGTCGCGTTTTATTGCGCTAATGATGGCGTAATCTACTGCATAAGTAGGAAGGTTGATATCAAGAGAAGGATTAACTGGACGTCCTCTTAAGCAATCTAGTTCCTGATGTAGATTCTCAAATTTTCGGGAAATTGTTAAGTCTGTTGTCATGCCTTTGCGTTCTTCTGTTAGCCAGTGGTTCTGTATAGTGTGTGGAAGAATTGAATTGCATGTGGACGTATATTATTGATCTGTTGTTTTAGGGATAATCCTTTGCATAAGGTAGGAGTGAAAGACTGTAAGGCAAAAATGTATAAAGTTTTCAATGGCAAATTCAGGTAAATTTTAGAAATAGGAATGAAATATCACATTCTATGCAACAAAGAGTGAACATTATATTATCAACACTGATACGCGAGTAAGTTTCCTAGGTCTTGTTGAAATACAAAAAATAGCTGATAAATCATATTAATAATAAAAACCGTTCTAATGTAGTGTGTCCTTCAGTTAAACTGAAAAATTATTTGTTTTATACTAGAGTTTATTATTGTTTGCACAATAATTGCCGTCATTATTTTTAAAATAACAACGAGTTACCCTACATCACAAAAAAACTGTGGGGAACAAAACGTTAACAGTGCTGAACCAAGGAGTCGCATCCGCAATAGAGCATTCTGGGAAGTGGTGTGCCATCAAGTGCGGCTTGCTGCTGATCGCGTTAGGGGATGCGTGGATTTGTGAGCCCAGAGACCTCTCAGCCAATCAACATCCGATAGTCAAGACATGGTCAGCGTATCCAAAATTTCATTTAGCGACTAAGCTCCGTGTCAGTTACACACAGCCCAGGTAAATGTGGTCTGTTACCTTTATAGCGTCGAGATGGCTTAGCTAACTCCGAGGGAGCCTTTCCATACTAGAGGATCCTGCCTTAGAGATTAGTGAGGATAAATCAAGGCTTATTAGTTTAATCCTCTACAGAGCCGTGACAAAGGTACCCCAGACCCGGTGTATATATTTATTATTTTTAATATTTATGAGGGGTAAAATTGTGTTATTTTCCAGTTTGCGCTTCTCACTGCATTGATGACGCTATCTCAATTTTTGAGTACTTATGACACGATACTAGGGGCCAAATATACTCGTAATTAGCGCTGACTTAATCCTAATAAAGTGCCAATTTGACAAAGAGGAGAGGGCAAAATACGGGACGAGGAAAAAATGTACATTTGCTGATGACAAGGAGCAAAACTTTATGGGATTCACTAAAGCATGCAGTATGTACGCACTCACATTTAAAGATTTTTTCAAACGCAATAAACTACGCTTTCGAATCCAGTGCTACCTACGGAGTAATCGAAACAGTGAATGCGTTAGAAACTGCATTGAACGATTTTGCGGGTCACCTGGATAGAAAGTGATGGAAATGGTAATTCAAGCTTGCTTCTATTAACACGAACTGATCGCTGTTAGCATTTCAATAAACACCGAATAGAGGTAGCATGACAAACACTAGCTCATTTCTAACCAAATTTAATCATTTCGGTGTGAGAATAATGAAAATAGAGAACCGGACGTTCTAGACACCTCAAACCTCATTAAGATCCGGAGGCCATAAGCCGCCTCATAAAGTTAATGAGAAATGAATTGCGAAATATTTCTTCACGAATTAATCACCAGTGTACCTTAGACACTTTCAGATACGAATTTTTTCTATCGACTAATTTAAGTGAAGTTCGGCCGTTTTCAAATTAATCTTAATAGGTTTATGAGAAATCATCCAATAATTCATAAAATCATCATCGGCGTGTGAGTCACAAAAAATCGGAAGTTCAAGTAAGCATGTAAGTTACTCATTCGTCAAAGTAGTACAAGATAAATAAAAATATATTTACAAATGTACACAACGCTCTACGCTTGTTCTCTTTGATCTTTTTTAATACGCTTTTCCATTGGGGCGTTTAGATTCTCCTGATTGAAAAACTTCTTCAATAGCCCTATTGATCTCTCCGGGCTGCCACCAGACTTGCAAATAAGCGGTGGTTGAATGGATTCATCCGTGTGGATATTCATAACTGATCCGCAGCCACCAAAACGTTCATTCTGAGAATAATATATGATGCTAATGAAAAGTGAATATGGAAAAATAACATCTACCATTTAGGTTGTGCTGGGAGACTGAACCGGAGGGCAGCAGCACACATTATGCATGGCTCTACTGTAACATGAAGGGTAGTTTCCGGCAGAACTGCTTCCAATCTTTGTCCATTTTCTTCACACCACTGTGATAGTTTCCTGATTGCTACTATTTCGGCATGTTGAGTTGCGTCACCGGTAGCATTTACCTCGTTTCTACCTGAGGCTATCACTTCATTATTATAGATGAATACACAGCCTACGGGGACCTCTGCCGCATTTAATGCCTCTTCCGCAAGTTCAAAAGCCTTTTCCATTTTATCAACATGAATACTTAAAGTTAAAATAAAAATACGGAGCAAGCACTGAAGGCAACCACGCGCAGGCTGAATGGGAACATTGAGTGACCCAGAGTCGACTATTCCAAACTCCTTGAAATGTCTATGTTTCCATTAAATTACTTATGGGGAATAATTAACGTCAATTACTAAATGCGTTTATTTTTTGTATGTCCTTTTAGGAATGCCACTTTTTTTTAATATACTTGAACATGATCGGCTAAAAATCAGTTAAAAGCCCGTAATTATATTAATAATTAATTTAACCATAACATAATGTAGGAAAATTTTATTAAATTGTTAAGGACGCTTTCTCTTCTATTACATGAGTTTCTGATATTAAGAGTTTCTGAGCCTCTTAAATACCCTTTTCCCAATATTTAAAGCTTCCATTTTAATTATTTTTATTCTTACTAATTACCTATAATATTATATTTGAACCACTCAAAATCACGAACACTGAGAGAATATGTTTTAATTTATTGAATTTATTGCGGAAAAATCTGCTAATTATTTTACTGTTCGGTCAGTTATTCCTTGAAAGAAATAATTCCAACTAGCAATATACTTTTTATGCTCAATCTCCTAATTATTTTGTATCAGCGTAAAATTTATTATTAAAGATCATTTATTTATATCAAATGACATGCTTTATGATAGTTATCATTAGCTCTTTAGTTGACTTCAGGCTTCACAGAGGGGAGGAACATCAGAGACACAAAAGTCGAGAGAGAGGACTGAAGAGTGATTAACAGATTTAAAAGAAGCACATACAAAGGTAGAGAAAAAGGTAAGGTGAGGCGAGTACTGTGGAAGTGGTCGAGTATGGCACACGATGGGGTCATGGTAGTTTGAAGTCAACTGCCGGTTTATGAACTTTTTTGCCGTATGAGTAAATGTTGCCCAGGGTGCACCAAGTGGAGGTAAGTCTATCGCGCACCCCGTCTAAAAGATTATTAAAACAATAATTTTGACTTTACGTAGAATGTCTTACTTTAATATACTCATTATTGAAAAAAAATTCGTACTAATATTGTGTACACTTTAGATTTACTTTAGAATGCCAAGAAAAGCAGTTATTCGAATTGTGCTATTCTTAAGGTTATGGTTCACTAAAATCAGTTCGATTGGAAGTTACGCGAAGATCATCTTAAATATAGTTGTTATTACAGAGGAAAATATCAGTGGTAAACAGGAAATCTTGCGCAATAATAGAATTTCTATTATTTAAATCACGCGATAATTATATATCTCTCTTACTTGTGGAACAGTGAGAGACAAATCGGGAAACTCGGCGATTCAGATTGTAAAGTTAATGAATATATTAAAGTGAGAATAGGAGCTTTCAAAAGTTAATGAGAAATGAATTGCGAAATATTTCTTCACGAATTAATCACCAGTGTACCTTAGACACTTTCAGATACGAATTTTTTCTATCGACTAATTTAAGTGAAGTTCGGCCGTTTTCAAATTAATCTTAATAGGTTTATGAGAAATCATCCAATAATTAAGCAAACGTAGTCCTTTGTGCTGCTAATGCTCGCCTGTATGATTATGTTCAGGCTAACTCTTATATCCCATTTTCATTGGTTAGAACGCATCGTCAGCTATTTTGAATGGTGAAATGCATGCTGTGTATATGCATTTATTACAACCAATATGTCGTCAAATGCACTTCGATTGTAATCACCATAGGTCTCGGTAACATTTTTGGAAAAAGACACCACCAAGTATCCGTTACTAAACTGAAGAGAATCCTAGCTTTTACTCTTATAACCTTTCTTTCTCGATTGTATCCAATTTCTAGAATTTGTTGATGTGTATAGCATACATTGTAACCTTTATGCAGGTTTTGAGCTGTTATTTATTCTGCATGCAAAATTCCTTTGTTCTTTTAATTAAAGCAAACTCTACTCATTTTATGCGGAATTGAAACAAGAGCTAGATCGACTTTATTATTTACTCTGATCAATTCGAGTTGTTACCTTGTGCCACTGTTTACAACTAAATGAAAATCAATCCAGCAACCACATTCTCTTCTGGTGTTGATTTCAGACTCATTGAACTGCTCATAGAAGATTTTCGACAGATATTTGTCGAATTATTGTTGGGTGAGGAACGGGTCCCACTCGGTCGATAGATGATAGATAATTTTCTGGAGCTTTTAAGTTGAACTCTCGTGGTTCGCGGTCCTGTGGCAGATCAGAATCTGTGACAAGACTTTTTGACACTAGATTTACTGCCCGAGATAAATGGAAGTCTGAGTCAATTTAAGCATAGCAAGAGATTGGAGACTAAGAGCGAAA
Source organism: Hymenolepis microstoma (assembly GCA_000469805.3). Taxonomy (NCBI): domain Eukaryota; kingdom Metazoa; phylum Platyhelminthes; class Cestoda; order Cyclophyllidea; family Hymenolepididae; genus Hymenolepis; species Hymenolepis microstoma. The sequence goes on from LR215989.1 coordinate 28,756,131, forward strand.
ATGAATCAATTGAACTGATCTCCCTTGAGTGAACTAAATCGAAAGCTGGTACAAAATCGTTAACGCTACCAATGTAATGATTAGCATCCTCATCTTCACGCATAGTCACATTTTAGTATCTGCTAATGAGAGAATTGCTGCCACAAGTGAGGTCGGTAGGTATAAATATCTTAAATTTAAAACAATAATTAATGTATACGGAGCTTGTTTTAATGATAAATCCGGTGACTTATCTCTAAACAACTCCAATAACCTATCTGGATTTAGTGCGATGTTATTTTTAAAGTTATTCATTAAGAGTAATTTTTCTGAATTCACTAAAATGCACCACAAATTCTCTTATTATTTCGTACTAAGCACTTGGAATTGGGGTCATTTCCACAATTAATTTCATTCTGTGCATATCTTTCTCTTGCATTAAAGATGCAGGACATATAGCCCTGCACTTTAATAGGAACTCCATTCCCAAACACTGTGGAAGGTAAGATTAATCTAATCATTCTTAAATGGAAATTCTCCATGGTATGTAAATGCGATGTTATCATTTATAATGCCACAAAATAGTAGTTATCATTTATTGACCAAATAAGTGATAAATGTTATCCCTTAGTTTGAACCTTGCGTAGTTAATTTGAATGGCATGACTGAATCTATGTTTCATGACTGTGTTTGAGGGTAGATATGATCGTTAGCGAAGATAGTTGCCAATGCGTTCAATGCCCAGGTGTACACAACTAATGGGCATAGTGACCGGTCACACCGGTTAGGTCAGGATGATAAAGCGAATAGCAGAATTTGGTTTTCCCACCAGGAAAGCTCCATTATGCAAGGTGCATTCAATAGATGGATACTCCTCATTCAGACTCATAGAAGTATAATTTTCTCGAGAAATACAGGCTTGAAAGTGCAGGAGTCTGCGTACAACTTAAATTTCCATTTCCAATACTTCTACTACCAGAATAAGGTATATATTAAGATATTATTCAGCATCAAAAAAAACATATAATGCTAAGGGGAAATAAACTTTGAATTCTCCTATGAGTGACCTTGAAATGGGGCTAAATAAGTCCATTCTGATCGACCCAGGTCAACACAAATTAGAGAAATGGTAACCATATTTTTCGAGAGAATACACTTATCTGCCACCATGCAGGCTCGTCCTGTTTCCTAATTAAGGAGTCTGAGGATTCCAAAGTTTACAAACCTACTTATTTTATATGATAGCATACATGGTTAATTTTTTGTCATTTCATAAATATCATTAGCTTTAATTTACCAAGAACGCGAGTCAAATTGCCATCAATAGACGAGTTTATACATTTTTCAGTTATTTTATATGAAAAGTAAGATGCGTAACCCTGACAACGAAGAAAATATGAAAATTTATTATAATGCGTACTGCTCATGCCAGTAGAAAGATAAGACTGGGAAAAAAGCGTAAAGAGTTCACAATCTGAACATTTAATCTCTTTCTTGAGATGTTGGCTTTACATATAATTTGATTTGTTCGATGATTTAAACGAAAATGTAATGCGTAGAAATAAATTACTGTGAAATACTTTCAGTGGGACCACACATTAGAAGGCATGCTAATTTCTTGCAAAGTCATGCACACTAGGACGTTCAAGTGCCATAACACGCTTGTAAGGTCAAAAGTCAGCCGATCGATGCCCATTAGTGCACAGTCAGTTAAATGGGTGGCCAATCGCACAGGCAGATTTCACTCAATAAGGCAGGTTATAAGAAAGTTAATTTCTCATAAAAACGGCTTCAGAATAACCACTCAAACTCAGTAAAGTATAATTGACATTTTTAATAGGTCTACGAAAGAGAGCGTTTTAAACGCTTATTGAAATCGAAATTTGAAGAGAAAGTTTTGATGAATTTAATTCACTACGGACTTAAAGTAGAATGCTATTGAACGCAATATTGCTCTATTTTTAGCCATATAAAGAGTACATGCGTCAATAAAATCTTGTGCAATATGAACGCTTTGGGACTTCATTCCACTAATAATAACATGCTATCCATTCATGGATAAGCATAAAGATAACGCAATGCAAGTCCACTACTCAAGTATATATTCCCAAATAGTATATGAATCAAACTAAAGCTGTATTTAATCTACTGTGAAGCGATAATGAATAATACCCCGAGCAATGAGGTGCGTCATTTGAGCCTTTGGTTTATGTTGGGCGTACGCTTTCCTCTGTTAATCAGAAAGAGATTGAACGGATGGGCGAAATGAGGAAGTAGGAAAATAAGAACGAATGGAAAGTGACAACAAGTCCAGCAGTCACCCAATCATCTTGAATACAGAGTTCCAAAACGAACAAAACTCACTTTGAATGTTTCAAACAACAAAAGCCTTTTAGACATGACACATCGTTCGTAGCTCGAGTTAAAAGGCAACTGTTTTAAGATCTAATTTTCTAATTGCCGTCTCTCCCAGCAAACAGTAAATTCAATACTGGGAGCTTTAAATTCCACTTTTCAAATTGGTCTTTACTTACCTCATAACTTCCTGTACCGCAGTTGCTGGGGTATGACACTTCTATCTGGGAATGGAATTTAGACATTGCGTGGATAAGAATGTGATTGGAGAAATGGGGAGTCTCGTAGAGAGCGGTGTCACTCAGTTGGATAAAAATCACAAATTATCTCAAAGCGAAAATTCAAAAGTGACAGAAATGAAGCTGAATATATGAGATAAAAGAAAGCAATAAGAATCTAATTCATAACGCTTACCTGCCCGTTAACTCAGATAAAAAGATTTTTTTGCAATTTTGGTTGTTTTATTAAGGTTATTCCTCCAAAAAATGACCCCACGAAGTTTCCCCGACGAATAATTCATTCTACTAACTACTACCTCTTTACAAGGCAAATAATCGCCGATTTATCTACAGACAAAATAAGGAACGCAATGTCTAGACGTTAAAATTAGTACTCAAAGCTTAACTTACATTGACCTTCTCACTCTCCACCTCAGATCTTTAAACAAGATGCAGTCTGATTGAACCTATGGCTATAGGATGTAATGAATAAAGGACCACACATAATACAATGACTCAATAATATTTCGCCATATAGGAATTCGAGTAAAATGCTTGACTTACGATTCATCCTCTGATTTACTTTTAAAATGTAGAATGGAATGCTTCCGATGCCCTGGATTGTATTTGATCTTCCGTTACCCGATATTTGATTTAACTTCTTTGTCTGTATAATTCAATTAATCATCCATAATGCACTACTAAGAAGTATGCTCCATCATTTTACTTATTGGAGGTGAATAGATCAATCTCGAATTCTGCATTGGTTGCATCATTTTTACTGGTCCCTCATCCATCGACGCATAATGATGACAATATTAACTCAAAGCACATCAGGGTAGGCATGCTCCAAAGCTCAAATTGGATGGAAAATGAAGTATTAGAGCCTTCCAATTAGAAGACCCGAATGCTGAATCCCTCCACATTAGTCAGATTTAACTAATGTGATTGGTCATTGCGCTCACTGGAGGTATCGATGAGAATCGATTCCGTGACTTATGACATGGTACCCAAGCACAGTGAAGAACACCTATCTTACTCAACCGGAAGATCGATTTTCGATACGACTAATTTCAATTCGCTATTTTTGGCAGAGTACTTGAGCTTAAGCACACAGAAAGCAGGTAATTTTTAACTCAGTACTACTAAAGGTGGGAGTATAATTTTTTAAGATTAATAATAAACAGTACAAAGTTTCATCACATACTTTAAGCACTTTGTAAAAAGAGATAAAATAGGCTCACTGTTGCTCGAAAACAGACCCTCCCGCGTTCTTATAGAATATATACCATATTAAAAAGAAGTATTCAAGTTCGACAGCCCATTCTAGATAGAACGACCAAATGGCTTTAGAAAATTGTTATGATCAACCTGGAAATTATTGCTGGTATTAAGAAACTAACAAAATAACGGGAGCTTCCAGAGCTGTAGCATACCAATTCCCCTAATTTGCTTATCCACTTGTACATATCTCGAATCATGGTTTAGCACCACACTCCTTATACACATATCATTGCTAGTTTAATAGCTAAGTGATGGAGCTAATTTTGATTTCTGCTTAAGTCTGTAGTGAAAAAAGCAGAAACTACTTACAGCCATGAATCTGAAGTTCAATGAGACAACTAATTACTATTACCAGAATGCAGTCCAAGAAACAGTACGTGAATGCTAGGAAACGCTTTACATACGTAAAACGTTACTACGCAGTCAAACGAGTTCCGTCGGGTTACAATGCACTTGAAATGTGAAAAATAATCTGCGATTACTTTAGAATTGCGTTAACGCAATTTTTTAAAAAAGAACAATGTTTAAAGTTAAGGAAGGCCATTGAGTAAAAACCAAATACAATGAATAAAGACCAGTGCTTGTCATTTCAAAAAAAATTAGGGAAAGTTGCTGGTCCCATTATCGGCCCATAAGAACGAAATAATGGACATGCTTGACGGATGGCAATTTTCTTCGAAAGTACATCCATAAAGTTAAAGAGCCAATTAAATTATTAATAAGCGGCGCAAACAAATGATGCGACAAGAGTAGGGAAAACTCCAAGCTAATTCTGTACTACTGAACCAATATTACCAATTAGTAAAAATGAAGCGAGAATTAAACCTTACATTTCCAGCTACACACGCGGAGATGAAGCAAAAATGAAGCTTTTCTGATTTAACAGAAAACAAAGTTGCAGATAGGGAATTTTTCAAGTGGAGGCGATATAACTTTACAGGGCTGGATCAAAAATATATATGGGGTTGAGTAGTTACAATGTATCTTGGCAAAATGAAAAGACTTCAGAGGTGAATAAAGAGGTATACTGAAACGACAACTATAAAGTATCTTCACCTCGAATATCTTTTCGGCAGATAGGGCAGGAACCTTTCTAAAATATGAAAAAAACACAAGTACTATCTCAATTTGCATTAAGCGAAATCACAACCATAAAAGCACATGAGAACAAAAAATAAATGAAAGCACGTGATTAGGAATAGCATTTCTAAAAGAAAACTTACTTGAGAGAGCCAAGTTTCTAAACACGTTTGGTGGAAGTGGTGTAGACAGGGGAGGGACATTGTTTCATCATTGACTTTATACTTTTCTAAACATATTGAACATTCTTCATAAGTTCTGAGATCATTTTGCACAAGTATTCGTCTTGGTAGAGAAGCTATATCTGCCGAAGATGCAGGGGGCGTGCCACCAACACCAAAATCTGGTGAGATAATAATTGAAGTCAAATTTAGAGCATTACTGTTAAGATCACCATTCGCCAGTAATTGCGCAATTAGAGCTGACATAGTGTCTGGAAAAAATCGTGGTCGAGACCTTCTTGATGACGTTCCGTGTTCAGGGGAGTTCAAATTAAACGTTGCGATATCAGGATTAATTCCAAAAGTAAAACCTCCGAGAGCGGAATCAATCGCAGATATTAATGTAAAAGATGCAAGGTCTGAATCAGTTTCATTCCTAAAGATTAAGCAATTTAGCTATTTAAATAGCTTACACGTTTGGTTCGGCACTATGCACCGTAGATTCCATCTCCTCGACGAATCCTTGATTACATACGTTACATTGTAGAACAGAATCTGTTAAAGTTGCATTTGTAGGTCGTTCACAATTATGGCAATAATATCGTCCACTCCCAACGCCTCCAGAAGCCATCAAAACTGAGAAACTACACCAAGATAACAGACAAGCAACAGAAGTTTGCCCAAGTGAAACGCGAAAACCAATAAGAATTTAAAAAGGTGATAAAAGTAGGCAGTAGTGATTTAATTTTGTTTCCAATGCTTATATAAATTTTATAATTATATCATAAAGATAATATTTTTTCGCTCCTGAAAAGTTACTGGCATTATTTAAATGCCAAATTCATGTACAACCCAGCTTATTAAACTTTTACAATTTATGACGGGCTTAGCTTTATTTCAATCAATTAACTATCAATATTTTGTTTCGATAGTATAAATAATATCATTACCTCGGATTTTTACCAATTATCTTCATAGATTTATTCAAATAAGTAACTTTGTAGCTATTTTCAACAGAACATAATAGCAAACAAAGAGCTTAAGTTTTTCACAAAACGAACTTAGCCCCGATAATTTAATTTGATCTTTGTAAAACATATTATGTTTTTCCATGATATGGGAATCTTGCATCAAGATAAGTAGAGATCAAACATTTTCTATTTTTGATTTTTTGACATTTGCCGGAAATGTTTAATGATTTTTTCCGACAACTTTATACAATAAATATGTAATTGGCTTGAATTTTTAATGAATTTTACTTTCGTTGCACTAAGCATGGTATAAACACAATCTTGTACAAATAAGAAAAATTACTTTCCTGCTGACAGATGATATTTGTGTGAAGAAGAAATAATTTTTCAAATTAAAGTTGTAAGATAATAAGAAAATAATTTAATTGAAGTGTCTTGATTTATATTACAAAAGATTTAACGATAAGTCAGATAAAGGCAGCTTCAATCTCATTTGAGTGATGAATTCATGCATATCACAGGACCCTTTTGAAGCCATCCAAGAAATTCATAAATGACCACTTTCCGTCGCAGTAAATTTGATAATTCTACTAATTTACAACACGCTTTATTGTAAACTATCCCAAATAGGAAAATTTGATTTATGCTTAAAAATTTTATTTTACTTTTTAATGTCGAGATATGGAGCTGTCGCTGATCTAGGGAAGCAAGCGGTACCAGTTATTATAGTAAATACTCTGTATTCATTTCACCTTCTCTTATGTGGAATAATATCTTTTTAACTTTAAATCGTATAAAACGTAAGCATTCAAATCTTTTCCCAAATGACCTCTCTAATAGGAATTCTTTATTTTATCAAAAATGTGCTACAATCATTAATAATATTGCTAACCCAAAAATACTAATAAAGCCTTTATCTTGTGGAAACCATAGGAATAAATTCCCTGATAGTTAAGAAGACGCGAAATACGAAAAGATTAAAGTGACTATGTTTCTACGATAACATTTCAACTCGAATATATATGTATTAACAAGTACTCAATGACACGAAATTTCTTTCGGACACTTGGAACTTAGTTTGACTTGTTTTATTCGTGTTAAGAAAATCGTAAACATCTAAGACTACGAAGTTGCTAGAATATAGCAATTAGAAATAGACAGGGATTTCTCGCCACTTGCATAACCGATTTCGTATTGAGATGCTGAAGGTTCAAATCAGGAAAGAAATAATTTACAATGCTCGGCATAAAAAATGCTATTAAACCAGCTCCTGGTGATTTGAAATGGTAAAATCTCTACTACCTTATCCATAAGAGATGCAGCTGTGTGTCTGTTTCAACAAGAATAATTGCTCACATACAATTATTATGTGGGATGCTGAGGAGACATGACTAGGGTCACACGATCAAACTTTTGTATTTAAAACGGACTTGTTTATAGAAAAAAGCGAGATGCCTTTCTCTGCCCACAATTCTGCTCCTGAGACATGAGTGACTCATATTTGTCCCCATTCCACACTAACTCGATACAAATCGAGGTCACAAAAAGCAAAACGGTTGAACAGATGTTTCCATCAATGTGTTATTTAACAAGTGTATAGAAAACTTGTCTGTTCTGCCAAAAATTTTTGGTGTTTCATTAATCGAATATTTTTATTATCTGTTAGAATATGCATGACTTATTTGTCAATTTTAGAAGATGTAACAAGCCTTTGCCATACGGTAGAGGTCATTAAATATATTCATATGTATTAATTCTATAAAAAATGAGCTAGCAGGTGTTTCCAGGTGTTTCCAGGTGTTGCGTGGAAAAAGTCATTTGCTACAGTTGAATGGAGCCACTTTTAAGAGATATGTTTCATCACTCATTTCGCGCAAAATTTCGGAGGTGTTCAAGAAAGCCAACTCAATTTTAGACTTGATTCCAATTTTATATAAAAATCCTTTTTCATGAGCCACCAGTCATATCAAATATTCAGTCGTTAGGCCATCTGTTTGAATTCGCATATCCACAACTGCTGTGGGATGCACTTAACTACGTTGATTTTTGTGAATTAACATTTGCCATATAGAAACGAAAATACTTCTTTGTACAATTTTATTAGTAATATATAGGGTTTCACCACCTTTTTTGTTTTACTGCCCAGGATGTTATAACTAACTAACATTGAAGGAGAAAATGCTGACATAAAACGGAATTTTGACTTACAGTATATAATATGACCATAATTTGAATTATTATTTACTATACTTATAAGTTATTACATTTAAAATCAAAGGGAAGGAAACAGAACAACGAATTAAAAAGAACTATTTTCTTTGACGAATTTTATGCTTTTGAATGAATATGATAGTTTATATATTTTTAGTATTAGTTACCTCAAAAGCAATGTCATAAAGTATGAAACGGTTTTAATTTACACTCAATTCAGAATTTTTTTGAGTTTCAAACGTTAAATTACTATTGAAACCAAAAGGTTCAAAGTTACGATACTTTGAATTTCAACGTGGGAAATAATAGTTCAGTTTCAGGCAAAATCGCGACAACAAAAATAAAAACGGAAAAGGAATTGTACTTTTAGATATTATTGTTATTTTATCAAGTGGAAGTCAAAAGTGTCATTAGGTAACAAAAATTGTTTCAATACACCAATGGAAATAACTTCTTTAGAGTGTGGAAAAGTGAAATATTGAGGTAGTAGTTACGAGATCCGTATTATTGAACACATATGTTATTTGTATAAACAAAATAATATTTAGAGTATAACAATTAAAAGATAAAAAGGTTAAATTCGGAAAATCAATTCAACTTAGATTTATCCCTTTTTTGTCCTAAAGGATTTTTGTTGGAATTTGAACACTTCTATAATATTGATTAGCACAATGATAATTATATATTCGTTAAGGTACATGAAATGAATTTAAATCTTCTTTAGTACTTTATTTAAATTCTAATTTTGTCTCGATCATTTTGTGGCTTATAATTTCAGCTGATTTAATTCTCCAGTAGTTTGCATTATAGGATATATTAGCTGCAATTCAGAAGCAGTCACCAAAATTTTACATGATTAATTTATCTAAAATTGTGATCATCTCATTTAGGTTTCCATAGCGCTCCCATATGACAACAGATGGTGAAACGTGGCAGTTGGTAACTATTCTTTTCAACATTTTATATTTATATTTGCTTTCTATGTTTTTTAACACAAAATTTCATTTGAATAAGTATCTCACTTCTAATTTTATATCAAATTTTCAACTTGCTATCTTTGGACTGGTGAAAAATTTTCATTTTTTATTTATCAATGGAATTTAGTTTCCAACCAGCTTTTTCTAGCAATATATTTTAAGCAATTAAAGGCTTTACCGAAGTATTATAAGTTTCGTGGTAAGAAATCTAAGGTTGATTTCAATCAAGAGTGATGATTGGGCTGTATTTATGGAAATTTTTTATTTTAATTTAACTAATATTTTCAGATTTGTCACAATGGAGCCCAGCTTTTGACTGTTAATAGTTGGACATAATTAACATCAGCTCTTTTTTGATTTGAAAAAAAATTTCAGAACCTTGAGAGTTGGCGAGAACGTCGAAGGGCGGCGACTAGAGCTATGACTCAGGAAATGCAGCAGGTCTGCTCTCCTTCGCCACCTCCAACCCTTGGGATTACTGAACCCGTCGACAGACCAGTCACTCTCCCATCTTCCGGCATTAATATTAGAGAAACGCTGAGAAAGTTCAAGTAAGTCAATCCATTTAAACTGGAATATATATCTCTGCTAAAGCTAATGCATCTCACCTCTCCCAAATTCTTTTTGAAGGACACTAGAAAGGTCATCCACCTCAGACGCCGACAGGCGATTCATAACTCAGAAGGATATCAATTCAGTTTCGAGCGGGATTGTTAAGAACAGTCCTTTTCTACTTTCAGACGCGGAAAAAGCTAAACAACTTGCCAATGGTGTAAGGTCCCAAACTTGTACTATTTATTTTATCACGTTAAGATTTCAAACAAACATATGATTTGTTGTCACAAATATCATCATAGCAAACTCAGACTTGATTGTTTTCACGTGAAAAGCTGATGAAACCGATTAGCCAACAAAAGATATAAGTGATATGAATCCGTTTCATACAACTTAAATATTCCGTTAATAATGAGCCCAAATAAGGTACTAAATAAGGTCTTAAAATTAATATCTAATTCTGCAAAAATTGTTCCATATCATTCAGATATAATCTATTTTCAAACTTCTATTCTCGGCGCTAAAGCTGTCTTAAGAGTCAAAGTCTAGCAACTTAGAGCTAATAAATTATAATAGCCTTTTGTGAGATTAATAGATCAAAGTTTGGTTCGGGCAATCGTGGAGAAAGGAGGGATATTTGAGAATAACGTAGTAAGTCGTGAGTGTGAGTAATATATGGAAGAACTTTGTATGAACGTCTAACTAGCTTGTATTTTTGTGCAGTAAAAAACTTTCTCGATATAATATATTGAAAATAGTTATCCATTTTTATAGTCTCAGTGAGTCACTATGTGAACACTAAGGTTAACAGATCTATGAGTCATCGAGTTTGTACTATAATCCTTAAATTTCAGGTAGCTCTATGGAACATCGCTACTGATTATTATTAATTAATAAATGTGTCACCAGACACCAAAGACATTCACTTGCGCGCATTCCTTCAATCTTATACAATCTCCAGTTCAATTTCAACTTTCTTTTATCTCCTCATGAACGGCGAAAATTTAACTACAGTCTATACTTTAAACTATTGGGAGCCGTTGGAGAAGCGGTCAATATGCTCGTTTGTTATTTCATTCATCACGAGTTTGATTTTCCTTGGGCATTATCATTGAAAGTCATCAGAGATTAAACGAGGACGAATTATTGGAAGGCGTATTCTTTGAGAATGGACTTTTGATTTATGCAAATTTCGAAAAATAATTCCTTCCAGTTGAGATTTCCCAATAAGGCATCTCTCTTCCAGATTTAGTCATCAAGATTAACCCAGTTAGAAATCCGTACTACAAAATTAAGGTAGCATATTTTAAAATCACTTCATCTTGTAAAATGTGAAAGTCCGAATTCTATTAAAGGAACTTGGTGGAGTTTGCCACCCGGAACATCTCTTATAAAAATAACCTGATTTCACCCTATCTATCTATTTAAACAAAATCTGCCATTGCTATAACAGTGAATATAGTACACATAGCTACTACTTTGCAGATATGCATCCTGGCAACAATGTTTGTAGTTCGAACACTAATTGCATCTGATTCTTTATATTATTCAATCACAAACGAAAAAATTCCATGTTTATTCTCGACAAAGTAAATGATAGATAAGCGGCATAGAGAAAATGCATAATTGTTACTTTATATGACGAAAGTCATTTGCTCCCATTTCACGAATGCAAATTTGGAAATAATCGCGTTTAACTCAACACATTTATATTATATTTATTTGGTTTGCAATTAAGAAAAGTGAACAAAGTACCCTCAAATAAATGTGGTGTATTAATGAAAATTCTACTAGAATTTTATTGAAGTGCTGAATCAATCATTAAATTAAATCTGCTTTAACTCTTCCACTCAATTGAAATAGTAACGCTAGTAAGTATTCCAATTATAGCTCTGTAATAATACTGAGCACTCAATTAAGTAGTGCTTTGAGTAGACATTTGCACTTCGGTTAATGATCTTTTTCTACCTTTTGAAATGGACTGCTTTTCCATGGGATAAACTTCTAGATTTCAGCAGTATTTTTGCTTGTTTTGGAGAGTGTTTATTCCCCGGAAGAATAGGTGCCATTTATCTGTTTAGTCGTAGTCAATGTGCGTCTAAATTTCCAATATCTTAACCATGATTTTGATTGAAAGACCAGTATGAATCTATATCGCCAGAGTGGTGTAACGATTAATGAGCGCGTCGATTCAGTCATGCTCTTTTGCGCGTCTAGGGAGGAAAATACCCAATCGCACTGGTTAATTTAAAATAAGAGACGTGTGGCAGAAATCGAATCCTGGGTTAATGGTGTCTTTAGCCCTTGATGTGTTTGGGAAAGCACTCCAACTAATATGGTCAATAAATGTTATTTTTATATCTTATAACCCATGACAAAGCAAATGAATTTAAAGTTTTTATTCTGAGAAGTAGCTAAAATGATGTAAAACTAAATTTTTGGAAAATGACCTAAGGGAAAGAGCACCAAATTGTGTTGAGAAGGGAGGTAAAATTAAAACAATGTTATTATACTTGACATTTGAAAGCGGAGTGTAAGCTGGTTACTTAATAGTTAGTAACTCTGGAATAATGTGTGAATTTTTGATTCAGATGCCTCTTGCTTTTTAACCGACTCATTAACAGGGATGGTTGCGATACCACTCTAATCCCGTTATTTTTTTAATGGTCATGAAAGCTCGACGACGTTAAAGCTTGCTAGAGCTCAAAAAATGCCCCTATGAATTTCTAAAGGTAGGCTTACCTCCTATGTTTGGATATTTAATAACAAATTGACCTTCCCCCATTTTTCGTTAATCCAGATATCATTTTTACTATAAAAGTCCTCAATTCACGGTATTCTATTGATTTCACCTAATTTTAATCAAAATTTATTGATGAGTTTCTGACGAAATTGCCTCAGAAAAGGAAAGCACACACAGGACGATTTGATTGGCACTTTGTTACGAATGATATTTATCTTTTAATCAGATTTGTGATTAGCTATTTCATATTAACACTTATTGACTAGCTAATTAACTATATTTGTCAACAAATTGGAACCGCTCTGTGGAGAAACTCGCTTTTCTCTACCGTTCTTGAAGTGCTTAAATTTAGTGGAGTTGGACAAGCCATTCAGTGGATTTGTGCCGATAGGTGGGACAAGCACTTTACATTCTTTTATGCCTGCGAATATTTGCTTGATGGAGAAGTCATGCGCAAATTTCAGTCCATTTTAGCAAGATATTATATTTGAAATATATTTTTTGTAGATGGGTGGAGAAAGGTAAATTTCAATTTTCAGTCACAAAACTAAGCGTTTTATACAGAACTAGTCACGATTGCAAACCTTCCATCCATAAATATAGTTCTTTGAGAGCTTTGGTAACATCCATCAGGAGCTTAGCCTACAAGCCTGTCATAGATCCTCTTATTTCAAGAGCATTTTCCCTTTCTCATTGAACTGAATTAGCCCAATTATATAAAAAAATTGGGTTGTGACATCACTCTCGTGCTTAGAATTGACAAGCGTTTTGTGGGAACATTGAAGAGGCTTTTTCTTTGAATGGCCTATATATTGCGATAATATTAATTTAAATCACCAAACGTAGTAATTATCCTCGAAATTTGTCTTTACTCGATCGATGAATTGAACAACTGGTTGATCCAGAACTTCCCAAACTGACTTTGGGCTTGGAATGACAGATAATAATTCATGCAATTTCCCATAAAAAAGGGAGTCAAAGCCTCAGTATGGAATATGCAATCTTCCAGCAGCAACTATTATAATGTTAATTATTAAAATGTCGGCATATTGTAAAAATAAGTTGCTTTAGAAATTAGATCTTCAAACTAACTTTCTAGATTTCAGTTATTAAATAATTTATATTTTATTATTCCCCATTGTTGTGCCTCGAAGTTATGATGTTAAATACCTATTCAATGGGTGCTGTAATTAAAACAAAAAATCAATATAATAAATAAAAAAATCGATAAACAATTTCACTTTTGCTTTTTGTTAGTATCAGGAATTAATGCTTTGATTATTAACATTTACAAATCTTAACTTACACGCATTAATTGCTCTGTGCCCCGAGTTACAAACTCGCTTGGTCTATTTTTTCTGTAAAGCGAATTGTAATTCTTTTTGAAAATACCTTATTTTAAAGAAGGTTTATTTGAGAAGAAAACAACTTTATCGAATACATTGCTTTCAACTATCTCAAACTATCTCAAAGAGTGTCCTGATTTACTATTTCGATTTTTACTGTCGAAGTAAACAAATATTGATCTCTTCTCCTTGTGTTCAATTTGTTATTAAAACCTAGACTTTAGCATTTCAAATTGTAACATTAGCTCTAACTAATTATTGCTTAACATTTAAATAAAAACATTATTTATACACTACCTAAGTACTGTATAAGTATCGAACACGCTAGAAGGAAAATCTATTCGATGTTTTGTATATTTTATTCTTTAGAAAGCAGATAAGCGACCTCCGCCAATTCGTATTCGTCTCGTTTACAACTCAGACTGTGTGAAAGCAGACAACTTAGGTCTAGTTGTTGGGGCAGAGGGTGCCGATGACGGACCGCCATTTGTCATTCGGGGTTTCGTTAAAAGTAAGGTGTTTTTTTTTTCATCCGTTTCTCCATTTATCTGAATTTTTTACTCATAAATTTAATTTTTCCGGAATAAGTGCACATGAACAAATGGACATCGCTCTAGTGTGGACTATGAACTTGTCGTTTTGAGTTTCTCAATTCGTACATGTTTCTTTCTCTCTTAAAACAAGTTTAAGTGTCAACCTGTTTATCATTGAGGATCTGCACGAAAACATGTGTCAAAGTGAACAGGATCAACCTCTGAATTCAGTTAGTCAAATAAAGTTCAATACAATTTCGATCTCGAGGGTTTTAGTTAGGCGTCTAGAAAGGCCAAATCATAAAGTTTAGGTTTTTGTAAATGAAGTCTTAACTAAACACTCCATCATCAAAGTTGAAATTCAAATAACCCGATGAATTTATTGATTTCCTGCATGTCTTTGCTTTGAAATGGGATGGTAATAAAACGCATCATGCAAATAAATATTACTCACTGAATTTTAATTATAAATATTTTAATAATTACATCTCACCTTTCCTGTATCATTGCTTAATAACGAACCTTGTTGGAGTGGAAGACTTACTTCAATTGATCTTGATCGTAATTTATTTCAGATTCATTGGCAGAACGAAACACATATTCAAAAGTAATATTCATAAATACACACACACACACACACATATATATATATATATATATATATACAAATTATAGGTTTTCTAAGATTGTTAATTTTTTTGCCTTTGATAAGGGCATTTATATTGGGTTTAAACAAGTAGCGTATATTTTAGAATGCCATTTCTCACGCCATTTTAGCCAGGCCTGCTCTATGTATCCAATTACCTTCACATATTAGAACTATGAGAGTAAGGCATTTCGCTAATCTCCTTCTTTGGAAGCGTTTGATTGATGAAAACTCCAGGATGGGCATATTTTTTGTTTAATCTTCTAAACCTCTCTTTATATGCTCTCTCTTACTAACAATTGGGGCTAGATTCAATGGCGGAACGAGGTAATCTACAGGTTGGTGATGAGCTACTTTCGGTTGATAACCTCTGCTGTACCTACACTTCGGATCGTCCCTTACTCATCAAAAATCTCACAAAACTCCATCAAGAACTTCAAAGATTGACCAACAAGCAAAGGCCCGTGGAAGTGAAAGTGTTTCGGGAGAAAGCAAAAGGTAAATCTGTTCAGCTAATAACCACTATCACCATCTTGAAGCTCTATCGTTAGGATTGACTCCACTATATCAATATTAAGAAGCAAAAGCATATTTGGTCATGGTCGTAGGCCATAGTCATGGAATTTCTACTCATCGGTGTGTATTAACTAAATGAGTAGGACTAATGATAATTAACGAATATTACGCCTTCAGAGCTATTTCAAGACTTTTTCCCACTAAAGATGGGCTTTACTCCGTTTCTATCTGCACGAAGCTTTTCTATTCCCTGTCATTTCTAAAACAAATTTCATTTACCGACTTAAATGGTATGGAAAAATGGATATCTGATTATTAAGAAGAGAAACCGATAAATTACATTACCCATTTTAGAAAAAAATTAAGCAGTCCCTTACCCCTAAAAGGCAAATTCTCAAGTCAACTGTTTTATCATTCGAGGAATTTCGTAATGAACTGTGCGACTTTCTGGTGATAAATTATGATTTTTTTTCCAGTTTTTTCTAGTTTATCAGCAAGATTTCAGCTTTGAATGATGTGGGAAAGTAGCGACTAAAATCGGCATTGATGTGCATAGATCTTTCTAAATTCACTCTTTTTTTCAGTATGAGACTTGACTTGACCTTATCAACCGGCACGGATTCACCCCATTACTGTTTTTCTTTCAAATATCCTTACCTGTGGCAAAAGCCAAAAGTAGATCGATTTTATAAAGTGAAAATGGAAAATGAGGAGGAAAGAAGTATGGCTGTCGCATTAATTACAGGGCTACCAAATGATGTAAGAACAATTTTTTTGGACATTCCCGAAGGCTGAATCATAGAGTCATTCCAGCATCATTCACACATCTAAGCATTAATATAGAAATCATTTCCATCTGTGTACAAGGATTCACGTTTAAAGTTGAAAGCTCCACGACGAAAAATATCTTCCTACACTATACCAATTTGTATCTTTTTGTATCCACTTCAATTTTTCGTTTGCATAGTCATTAGTATTGCTTATTTTCATTTAAATCACTCATGGTAAATGTAAAAATGCCCCTTAAAAGTTGTTCACAAATGAACAAGGGAAATAGGAAAAAGAAATCTACTATGGGATGAAAGCTGGATTCCAGTAAAAGCAGAAGGCTAATTAAGACACTATTTTCATCTTTTAATAAATTTTGCTATTGTCTCCCTTTATTTTTAATTGAGTTCATGGTCGCGATTGATCAAAGCTTAGCGGTCAGCCGATTTAGCTGACTTGTCAATTATGCCACTTCAATGCATTTGTCATATTAGATTGTCAGGAACAGCTAAACTATACCGCCTATAACGTTTTTAAGAAGTCAGAGTTTAAAAGCTTATCTCAACGCTCATAGAGTAGTATTATGGAGTCTTAGGGGAGAAACTCAAATTCTTCCAACTTCTTGATTGGTCAGACTTAATCACTGCCGTTGGAAATACTGCTCATTTGATGTACATAGATGGGCATAGATTTCACAGGCGGGCGGGCTAATCGATGTATCACTGGGGCACATGGTGATAATTTTAGCAATTTTCAACGCTTCTGAAGTGAAGCGTTTTACAGTTTAGCATACTGGAAACTCTCAAATGAGGAAGTAGCATTTTAATGCTCCTCCGTGACTAATGTTCACAAGTTAATCATGTCTCATACTATATTTAAGCTGACTCAATTTTCTCATAAACAGCTCTCTTTGGTCAGGAGTTGAACCCAAAACGCCCGAGAGATAGTGATAGCGTGTTATTTATCGCAACATTAAGAACTGCGCACGCATTCAAGGGTAACAGGTCCCGGCATGATCACATCTTAATAATATTGAGTGAGACACAGAAGGAGGAAGCTTGGATACAAGAGAAGATTAATCAGTGGAATTTCCCTAAGTAATTATATGTTTGAGAACGAAATTCAACAATTGTAAAATATCCTCCACTAACAATCCTGACAAACGTCAATTTGTCTTTATACTCTTGCGTGTACATATTTTCCACTATTCCATTCAGTTCTATTGAATGCATGTCTTGATTGTGAACAAAATTAGCTGCGATTTTGTCGAGTAAATGAATGAATGGAAAATGTATAATATCTACTTTCATAGAATTTCTCTCACTTATAATGAAAAGTCATGTGTATGCGAGTGTTCAATTACGCATTTTAGCCGTGGGACATGTTATCTATGCACAACAAATAGGAAGGGGATTTGCATATCGTCTGATTAGCATTTCCTCCTTTCACATTCGGACTACTCATGCCCTTTTTACGATTATCCGTTAATATGCTTGATTTTTTTCATAAATACGAAGTGGTTAAGGCGTTAATCATTTTATGTGCGAAATTTTTTATAGATAAAGCGAAAATATCACAAACACCTGCTGATAGGGTGCGAACTAATGAAAATTCAACAAGGACGGTTGAAACGAAGGTGCGTTTATCGTTGACTATTTTTCTTTAACTACTTGTGAATATTTAGTTAACAGGAATTTTTCCTTTTTGTAGAAAGATGCCTCCTTGTTCAGTGGTTCTTCTCACTCAATGTAAGAGTTATAAGCAAATTGAGTTAAAAGTACTGAAAATGTGATCCGTCGTTCTCAGCACTGTCATCAGTGCTGACATAAATTTAGTACTTAGGTTTCTATTGAATACGAGTCAGGTTAATTTGGTGATGATATCTTAGTTAAGTGTACCAGTCTACTTAAATGACAATCAAAATCGATTCATTTAAACTAGATCTGAAGTGAGATAAAAGGTTTAGCTTAAATTTACATTAATTGGTAGACAGGATAGACAGAAGATAAAAGACAAGTAGTAAACGAAGGTATTTTGGAGTGGAAGAGTAACGATGTCCAAATTGAGATTTCGGAATAAAAGGAAAAAGTTAGGAAATCAAAAGTGCTTTTTCACGCTTGAACTCAAGATTCGTCCGTTTGCATAGTTTAAGTTCACGACAGCATGATATTTAGCATATTACTAGTCTTCTCCCTAGTTTCAGAATAAAAACACTGGCGTACAAAATTCAGTAAATAGATATTGGCTAGTTGATCTATCTCAAAAGGATTCAGGGTTGACTGACTCTTAGATGGAACTGAGGAGAGTAGGCCAAGTTTATCTCAGCAAATCTAAGATATTTTGACTGTTTAAATGCATTGGGAAACTAACATTTTCCAAGCTTAATGAAAAGCATTTCTGTTCATTAAAGTTAATTTGAAATTTTCAAAGGCACTAAATTCGTTTGGCGGTTTTTAAAAACCAACCTTTCGGAAACCTAATTTGCATGAATTCGATGAAAAATAGAAATGTCACACAGTGTCTTTGAAGCGTTTGATAAGGAACTATTTGCAAATCTCTCCTTCTTTGGGTATTTATCATATGCGGAAAGTAACTCTATAACCATTTTAAGCGATATATTGGGTAAAAATAGTATTTCTCAAATAATAGCCGAAATAGTTGACATTGTGATGGTGAATATAATACTCCGATATTTATCATTATTTTATTAATGGTCAATTGGATTAAGCTAATTTTATGCCAGAATGAATTAGCCTTTTTTATTACTCGGGGTATCTCTTCTAGAATTTATTCGAAATCCTTACTTTAATAATTGCCTTTTTAAGGAATAAATGTATGTTTTAAAAGTCAATAATTTACTTATTGATTTCTTAAATGCAGAAGATGGCACGAATATACTGACTGGAGATTTAATTTGGAATTGCACTTGAGGGTTATCTCGCATTTTCTTAATCTGTTTGACTCACCATTATAGAACCAATAGCTTTGAGTTTAGGAGGCCGGTGACTTGCGCAGATTTGAGCATGTAATTCTAATATATTCCTTAATGATCTCTGCTCTCGGACAACCCGCTTCAAACTTCTTAGAGTACAAATCACTCAATGCGGTCCTAAGCATGACTTTCTAGAGGTCTTATAGGAAGTTACCTTTCATCTATATAATGATGTTTTTTGAACTCTCAATTGTTTACTATTACGGTATCCTTAAATATTATCCTATGGTGCAATATAAATATATATTCCCAGTAAAATTTAAACCGTGGCGATTGCAAAAATGACTATGCGGACGATCGAATCTTGCGATCTCTTCGTATTCTTTTAGTTTTATTTCATCATTTGTTGCCTTTTGTTCTCCACCTCTCTTAATCTCTCTAAATAACTAGACTCATCACTTCTGCTGTTCGGTAAATTCCGCTTTGTTCTTGATTCTATCAACTGAGTCTTTGAGATTCTGCTCTGCGAACGAATAAACTAAGTACTTAATTTATTTCAATTATAGGGTGGAGCTATATTTCCCTCGGTGCTGGTCTTTATCAGTTTTTTATCGTAGCTATGGTCTTTTATTTTGTACGTTGGATTGAAATTTCTAAATCTTATTATAGTTCAAATAAGCAGATTGTTTAACCGTCTACGTCGTTTGTGAATACTCCTCCAACCTTGTGTAATTAATTTAAAATGCCACATCCTTAGTTGAGGAGCTAAAGATTAAGCATCTATTTAATTATAATTCAAATTTCCATCTCATACTAAAATTAGTTTGACTTGAAATCCTGTCCCACACTTGGTTAAATATTGGAGCAATTATTCCAAAAATTGGAAATGATCTTAATTCAACATAATTTAGCCTAAAGACATGTCTGAGATTTTAAGTCAATACAAGCACTTATAAATGCACCACCCGCAACAAAGCAAAAATTATTTTTCTTCGATAAATCGTGGCAAAACGTTTGAAATTTTGGTTTTAGCGAGTTCCTTATCTTTTAGATCATCCATATATAGTTATATTTTTCCGAAGTTTGAATTTCTAGACACATTCTTTACGTTTATCAAGAAAATTCATAATTGTGATTGTATAAACTTATTGATTAGTTAAAAAATTGAGTCGTTGTTAAGGCTATATTAATTAATTTTATAACGAGTGACAGCTAATTGCTGAACTATTTATAATGTAATGGCAATAATTCAAGACGAAGTCTTGGATATGATTTGAATATTGCATAGATAGGGTTCAAACCAATATTTACCGAGGTGATTTAGGTTTTGAAATCAAGGTGTCTTTATATTTCTGTTGCTGTTAGAGACTCTATGTCATTAAAGCCTCATTCCATGAAATTTTGAAGCCATTTGATTGGGGCTCACCGGTCATAGCAAATAAGTGAAAACGGAACTGTGTGTTTGCTTTCGAGAACGGAGATTAGCATTCATTTGCATTTTCTCTATCTCATTCATTTCACATTCTTCTAATTGCAGGAGAAAGTACACATCTGAATAGAAGTTGAAAGGAATTAATGGAGGCATCAATCGACTGTTTGTTAGAATAAGTCAACGAAACCACTTTCGCTTTTAATAGCAAAGATTGATAGATAATAAGTTGTGACTTTGTAGCTATAACTTTTAATTTAATTTGTTACCAGACGATAGTTGAGAGGATACTGCGCCTTAGAAATCCATTGTAATTAATTCTGTATTTCTAATCATCAGGCATGAAAATAATTGAATATCTATTTTATAAAAGCTTTAACCTTTAAGTAATTTGAGAAGAGATTAAATTGAGTGAATTAAAGCTAAATATTTTTGAATTTATTCCATAATGGAGAAAGAAATTTGGCCAGTCTAAATGTGAACGCGAAATTAGGTTCCATTTTTATTATTATAAACAACCCCGAAATAAAAAAAAACATTACCATATGATGATCTAAATTAAGAGTACGTGTTCAAAAAATCCTAAAATGGTCTCGCTATTACCTTTTTTACATTAGAAAGGCGCCATTTAATGTCATCTAATTTTATTCAACAATAGTAAATAGCCAATCATCAATGCTTGCTATTGGAATAATATAAACCTCTGTACTTAAATAAAGACGTTTGGCCTTATTAAAACCCATTTCATTTCTCTTTCAAATGTCCTAATATAGACAAGCATAGCATTGATATGCTTCGGAAATTGTGAATTTGATGCATTTTTAAATCTATTTCCCACGGCAATTGACAGCTGAAATGATTTTACTTACCGGTACTCACTCAATGCAAGCCCAAACGGAGTGAGATGATTATTACTTTTTTATTGAATAAGTGCCTGGATTTACTAAAGTAAATTTATTATTTAATCATTTCATTATCTTGAACGAAGATGAACGCTTTATACCAACGACCCTGTCTTTAAGCAGTCCAAATGATCGTGGTAGCTAGTCTCCTTAGAAGGCTTTATGTTTTCCCATCCCTTTTCATTTCCGCTGATAGGTGGTACTTAAAATAAAAAAAATTACAAATAGCATTGGCGTTTCAGTAGCCCCTAAGATCCACTGATCAGTAGTTGACAATTTTCATTTGCTACTTAAAAAGAAGCACTTTTGCCATCTACTGAAAGAATTAAAAGTGGAGGTACTATTATTAGGTCTTCCCATTCGCTCCAAATTTGCATTCGTGCATTGCTATTATATTTATTTAATTTAGTTAATAAAGAGCAGAGGTGTTAATTCTGAATAAAGGAACTACAAAAAATCCATATTTGCTCTGAGGTAAGTCATGCATTTATTCAAGCAGAATAAAAAGTTGGTGAAAATACTTGCAATAAATGAAAAATAATATATTTTTATTAGTTTTACACGTATGTAGTAGATGCTATACAAACAAGCTCCGAATAAACCTTAATAAATTTCCAGAAAGTTCTACTAGATGCAGACTAATACAATCGTGTGCTGGAAAAGTCCTCGTTTTTTCACTACTAAGTGTCAAATATCTGAGTTCGAGCTTGAAAAGGCAGATTATGTCTTGCTTTACGTTTAATTTCTACAAATCACAAGGTATTCTTCACTCTAAATCTTGCTTTAATACCTACTGAGTCAAACTTTGGTAGATATAGAACCCTTTGTTGCCTAAATTGCCTATATTTATCTTTAATTGCAGTTGCAGCGAATTCTACATAAATAAGCCTTGACAAAAATTTAACGCTACTCTCAGAAATTCCTCTACCGTATTATTTATCCCAAAATTAGCTAAACTACTTCAAGAGTAGGGTTAACACAAAACGTATTGATTGAATAAAGCTTATTGCTAATATGGCCGCCTACTAACAGTCAATATTAAGCTGTGCTGCACAAATTCGATTGCTGACTGACTGAGAGATTTCTATACGCGCTTTCCAGTGCTTCAGCGCGCATGAGATTCCCTTGATCCGCTTTAGTGGTGTTAGGCATTCCACATGTTCTCAAATCTTATTTTGGAATTCCCGTATTCACAATTGAAATTTGTGGCGCTGTTAATTCAATTGAGATTAAATAACTTTTCAAACAAACATTAAGCGGACAAACATTTTACCTACTTAAGCATTTGAATTCATTGAATTCTGTTTGGAATACATCGTTATGAGAGAGAAGATTTTGACGATTTTATCAGCTTTTTACCATTACCTACTGATATAACTGTTCTTATCTTGGGCGGTCATCAATGCAATGGCATTCAAAGATGTTTCATTATTCGCGATAGAGTCTTCATTAATTTTACGAAATGTCTTTTTTATTTATTTCAGAATCGATGAAATTAAGCATCCCCAAATAGAAACTAATGAAAGAAGCAGCAGAACTAATTCACCTGATCCGCAAAAGCCTCAACCCATTAATAGAACTGAGTATATCGTCCCCGCAACGGAGCAGGTTAAGTTGGAATATGAAGGTCAGTGTATGGGAGAGAAATTGCTATACGCTCCCATCTAATGCGTAAAAGTATTTACCCTTTCTACTTTTGTAGACCGTTACCTCTCATCGTCCATTCCTTCACGAAAGGATATGTCCTCTAAAACCTCTACAGTAATGAGAAATTATGAACCATCTCATCCAGTAATAGAACCAGTCAATTCTTCAACAGTTGAAACTGTCATTACACGAGTCAGTTTTCTTTTGAATAACATACGTATTTTAAGTTAGAAAAAGGGTTTTTATCAAGGAAGCATTTTCTTCAGTTTCAAAAGAAGTGAGGATAGATAAGTGATTGGCTATCAAGAGGAAATTGATCATGTTAAACACGACGTGTTCATCTAGGTAACACTTAAAGATAAGAAGTTATTACTGCCATGCTGTCATACAACATTTTTTGTAATTTGTAATGACGGGATGCCGGATAAGAGTATATAGTGATATCAGAAATCAAGAGGCTTGATTGATTTAAATGTCGAAATCCTTTAGTTGTATTCTTTTAGAGTATTGTTTGATGTCTGCTGTCCAAATTTTCGGAAGTTCAAGATTGGATCAATATACTTTTGTATGTGAATTCATATCCGCAATTCTTCATTACTATTATTCTCTATTGCTAATAGCTACTAACACGATCTTGTCAGGTCCAAATTAAAATAGTAGCAGGATTGCTGTTGCCTAGAGATAGAGGTCTTTTATTCAAACATCAGTGTGATTATTCAGAAAGTAAAGTTGCCTACATACAAATTTGGAAACAGACAACTGATCAACTGCTTTGTTAATTATTAATTCAACTTTACTGTCCTATTTGACAACGAAAGAGCAGATATCGCAAAATTCATCACTCAATGGAGGATTTCGGTTAGCAAAATTTTTAAATATTTATATACATGTTTCAATATAAATTATTTGATGTGGTAATTCATGGTATACGCCTACTGAATTCATTTGAAAATAATCCGGATTCAGTTTTGGATGACCAAGTGAGACTGATTTCTGAAATGGAAATCTTTGAGTGATGTCCGCTAAACCAATGAAAAGAAGTTTTCGAACCTTTTATTGCTGAAAACTATGTGTATTTAGTTGAATGACATCTAAAAAACTTGTTTACATGTACGCATCTTCTTACAAACTTTTAAACTAAACGATTGCATATTGAATCCTAGCAATTTCCAATGTTCCCAACATTATCAAAAGAGTATTTGATCATTTTTAAGGATTCTCCGGAAGACGGCATGGAAAGCTACTCTCAAAAGAGACACCAACGGCTGATATCACAGATTCGCATAAATCGATCCTATTCGCCCGCATTCGAGCCTTCAAACATTCCACCTCCTCCGGAGCCTGGGTCTTCAGATAGTTTAATTGTAACACCATCAGAATCTCCCCCGTCAATAGTCACTATCCAACCCCCACCTACACCTCCTCTTGTTACTGTCAGCAGCAATATCGATCAACAGTTATCGATTATCACACCACTTCCACCTCCTCCACCTATAGAAACGTCGAATCTTCAATATCAGTACAGATATCCTGAGGTTGTTATCGATAATACGTCCAGCAAATCTGTGTCGAATTCAACTGCTAACTACTCTACACTACCAACAAAAAAGGCCAGCAGTTCGAATGACCTACTGAGAAGTGATATGGACACATATAGACGAGATTATGTTCAGTATGGTAGTGATATAAATATCGCCAACGAAAGAGCGCTTGTTAAACCATCTACTTCAGTTGGGTACGGATGGAGGAGCGAAATGAATATTTATGGGGGAGTAGATTGTCGACCGAAAGATACAAGTGATATTGATTCAGGTGCTGAAGTACCATATCAACAATTAAATAGACCTAAAGCGAAAGAAGAGGGAAGAAAACCTTATGAGGAGGTTAATACAAAATTCCTCCCGAGTATAAAAGCTAATGAAAAGTTGAGATACTCAAATTGTGAAACACTCCACTTCCCTCAATCAGCAATTGGCATTGAAAAACCAGAAGTGAGAAATCCGGAAACAGTATCGTTGCCGCCAATAGAAGTTAAAGAGGGAAAACAACCTACAAATACTTCCACAAATTCAACAATGAGACGAAATGAAAAAAGAGACAATGAGCATCGTATACACAAGAAGCTGAAACCAGCTTCTAAGAGAATTCCTAGTGACCCGGCCCTCCGACAACAGAAGTATGAACTGTTCTAATAAGAGTATGCAAAATAATCCCAGTAGTTATTTTAACTTCTTTTATTTAAGTATGCGATCAAATAGACAATCTCGAGTGAATGTGATTGGCACCTGGTACAACTGTGCAAGTTGTAATCAACAATTAGGTATGTGACAAATGCACTCTGCTAACTAGATATCAGTAGTTGTGAACATTGACGCAAAAATATTTGTTTTTAAGGGTCAAGTGATCTAATGATTATTGAAGAGCTGGGACTCTTCTACCATCTCTCCTGTTTCAACTGCTTCCGGTGCGGAATTCAACTTGGTGATGGACAGAACGAGACATCAGTTAGGATCAAAAATGGGAAAATCTACTGTTATATCTGCTACCATCGACTGAGTAAATCCCTGACTAGGAGTAAAGACAGAAGCAAAACAAGAAATTCACACGAGAATCTTGAACAGAATTCCTCAATATCTAAAACACTTACGAGCTTAGAAGCACATACAAATACCTCCACATCACATGAAACAAGTAGGTCATCACAATTACTGATTCCACAATAATTTAATCCATTTAAATTGAACTATGCAACTTAATGAATAGATTCTAGAGAGAATCTTGAACAAAAACGTCTTGTTTTGTCCCATTTCTGAATGGGTACGTTGTATATTTGTAGAATAAGGTCCACCATCAATTATTCAACTGATTCTTGCACTACGATTTAAGAGATCGAATTACTACATGATTAATTGTTAACCATCAACTTACTAAATCTTCCTCTTCTTGCAGGTAACCACTTAAAGTCTATCAAAAGATGAAGCGAACACAAAATGGAGGACAAACGACTTGTATATACAACAAAATTTGTTGGAGATTTAGAGCCAAACTATAAGCACACCGCTCATTTATATCCACAAATATTGAACATAATAGCTCTATTGATATACTTCATTGACATTTTACTCAGACTATCTCAAAATCTCATTCTTACAAGACTTTCATATGTTCGTATTTATAAACCTGTGATTTAAGCGCATCATACATGGTAGCCATGATTGCAATCCAAAATTTTGGAAAAAAAAGCGATGAAAATAAAAGAAAAACACAGTGTCATTAAATAAAGCACTATATCTACAATTCAGCGGGGAATAGATATCTAAAGCCTTTTTCGCAGAATTTCGTCATCCCAATAGTAAGGGCTAAATGCACGTTCTGTCCGGCTAGAAAAAGGAAATGATTCGGAACAAAATAGGAAATCTTACCTTGGTCTGAGGGATCTGGCGGATTTACATAAGGCATCTGATACTTCCCTGATTGTGGGATTTGAGGTGTGATCGAATTGTACACGGAGAGGTGAGAACGGTCTCTTCAAGCTTTCAAGATCACGAGCGATGGGCTAAATTATGTAAAGATGAGTAATAAATGCACACCTTAGTGTTCTCATATGGAATGTCCTGCTTTGGATGCCAGCATATAATCATGGCGCCATCCTTGGAAACGACGCTTGCCCGTGAACTAAAGCCCGAAGCAAATGAACGCGCTATCACTGAAAGTTTATTTGGGATCATTAAGGTGCCTAAATATAGCCAAAAAATGGTCACAATGTAGGCCAAGCGATGAAATAAGCCAAAAATGTGCGTCAGAAACAGCAAGTTAAAAGTTAAAGCATGAAATTTGTAGATTAACGGCAATTTAATGAGAATAGTTCATCAGATTGCAAACAGGAAATGACCAAATTTTCAGAAAGTCATATGAAAATTTTTGAAATAATCACAAAGCGTTAAAATTAGTGGAGTAAAATTGAGATTCGAAATTTTTGGAAATTCAAGATTACTATAAACAAACCAATCACAAAACAGGCGAGGGCTTACCTCAATATCCAGCACCAAGCGTAGATCCTAGCGAATGCTTTCTTCGATGCTGCTGCTTTACACCTCAGAGAAATAATCTGCAAATAAATAGAATAGGAAATAGATTATTGATAATTTTATTACTTCATATATGGATTTATATTTTAAAAGCAAAATGTTTTAACGTAAGATAATAGAGTTTATTTTACTTTTTGTTTATGGATATGGCAATCCTTCAAATGCTAATCCTTACTTTTCGGCATACATTCTAATATAAAATTGATTTGTACAATGCATTTCATATGCTCAAACACAATTAACTGCCTTTTATTTGATTAAAATATAATCTAGCAGCATCAGCAGCCGATCCAGCGAATTATATGCGCTTTTCAATATAGATACTTGAGTAGATGCATGTTTTCACGACGAAACCTCGATGATTAGAGACGACTGACTGGATTCAGACGCCTAAAGGATGATGCCAAGTCAAACTCATGGTTCGAAAGACTAATTACATAATTTTAGATTTTGATTATAATTCATGAAAGTATAATTTCCTACACAGTACGGAATATTTCGCACAAGTTCCAAGGTTGAGTTTAAATACTTGATAATTTTTTACTATAATATCGCACTTGGAATCTAAACTGTTAGGTCAAATTTACCACAAGGAAGAGGAGGTTTATTAAGGCTATGCTCAGTGATTTCTTTGTGATATTTTCACCTTGCATCAAACTCTCCAATTTGTAAAAAAACATAAATGCCATGATAGCCATACCTATTAGGTAAATGGAATAACTAGTACTAAGTTCAAATAACCGAAAAGTAGGTAAATTTGTCTAAAGTATTATCCTACAAGTAGTTAGATGGCGTTTACATGCAAAAGGGTATTTTATAACAGAGTAAAGTAGAGTTTATTTTAACCAGCATACAATATATCTCATCTTACATTAAGTATCCCCGTGAAATCCTAAATTAACTTATATAACTCACATTGGAGCAATAAAGGATTGTCAAAGATTTTAAAAGAATTTCAATTATCCAGTGTGGTTGATGTAATAGAAATATTGTTTTATCAAGATATCGTAATTAGGTGAGATTAACGATACGAAGTTGGACAAAATTGGGAATACATTTCATAGGTCATTTACTGACCAATAAGCAAATTCATTTATCAACTTTGTTGCATATTCGTCTCAAATTCCGATCATGAGCTTCTGATTTGTTGAATCAGGTTTTATTTATCATGGAAAATCTTGTTAATCGCTACCTCGATGGACTTAAGTCCAATTCGGATGAAACTCGCCTATCAACCGTTTCCGATCTTCGAAAATTCATTGCTTCTGACCTCAAAGAGGCAGCATCTAGCAATTATACAGAAGTTATCGATTATCTGTGTGTTGAACTCAATGAAATGCTAAATGGTAACGATGGAAATGAAAAGAAAGGCGCGATTTTGGCTATTGGTATGTATTTACTTGTTTGATTGCTCTCAGTAAACCAACTTCGAAATAATCCTGAATAGAGTTAAACCAAATTTTCATTTTGATAATTTTGAAAATGAACATATAATTTTTTTAGGATGTCTTGCTGAGATCGATTTCGCTGCTCTATCTCCCTATTGTCCCAAGTTTATTGCTTCACTTAATTCCCTCAATTATTTGGGCGATCTACAACTTATCGTTCTCAGTGGTCGCCTTTTGGGCGAATTCGGTCTTCTCTTGCCAAATGATTTTGCTGAAAGTCAAATCAGACGTGCCTGTGAAAGTCTTAAATCCGGCACTCTGTCGTTTACTCAAAAGGAATTCAATGTAAGCTGTTGAGATCTCTTCGTTTTTGCCTATACGAGTAATTGGCTTAATGAATTGATTTTTAAAAATATAGATCTTGATGATACGTGAAGCTGCTCTGCACACTCCTGTCAGTTTCTATCACAGTATCTCAAAATGTTTACCAGTACTCCTACAATGTTTTAGGGAAAAGGAGGTTAATCTCTTTATTGAATGCTTTATAATCAATTTTAAGTCTGATTTGGCTAATATTTGATTCTTATTTTGTCTAGATTGTTCTTCGCGATCTTACAGCTATGGCCCTCCGCTGTACTCTAGCAATAGCAGCGGAGAATGAACTTGTTCGGCAGGGTCAGAAGCTGGCTGTTGTGAGTGAATTTAATGTGGACGCATTTGGTGATCAGCCGACCCGGTCACTCCCATCTAGTTCTAGTCGTCAAGGCCTTCGTGGAATGGGCAATACCCCATTTCGAAAGACATTCACTATCCAGCAGTCTCCTTCTTTGCCCTCTGCAAATGAACCCCCTGTTGTTTGGTACACCCAGTGTGTCTCTCAGCTTCTCTTTCCCCAGATTAAGGCTCTCGCTCTCAAGCCATCAGATGTTAATGTTCCACCGGTAAGTCAGTAGTAGTCTACTACATTTAACACAATTTAAGAATGTCTACCAAATTTACAAGAAAATGACCAAAGAAGAATGGTCGCACGGCAGTCTCCTAATTCTCAATGAACTTCTTGTCTACGCCAATCCAGAGTTTGAAAAACTCAGAAGCTCTTTGGATTCCATGCTTGAACAGGCAAGTGTCTTTCAAATAATTTTTCAATCGAATGGAAAATATGTTCTATCTTGATTGTCTAATTTTCTGATTTAGCCCATCTTTCATGCCGTTATCACAAACCAAACTGAAGGTGAGACTGCGGTACTTACCGTTGGTCAAACTCAGTGGCCAGTTGTCATTAATCCAAACCATCAGGCAGATATAGGCCTCTTGCCTGGAATCACTGTTTCAGCACTCACCTCATCGAATCAGATCTTTGGAGATGAAGGTGTTGCTAGTGAACTGCTTCGTCAACAGCAATTTCGTCAGCAAAGGGCTGTTCCTCTTGTTTCTGAGGCTTGTCAACGTGTTCTTGGTTCAAATCTTACAAAAGTAGGTCTATTATCACATTGGCGTCCCATTTAGTGCCTATTTTTGCTGCGGTTGCCTTTTCAATTATACTTTCCTTTTATCGATAAGATCTGGGAGTTAGTTCTTAGCTGCTTCACCATGAAGCACACTGGAGTCCTTCATCTCGTCATGAAAGTTATTCCTCGTCTTGTGGCTCTTGCGAAATGCCCTATGTAAGTGCTCATTTCCCAACTTGGTGCTTTTTTACTTCCGAGGTCACCCCCTTTTTACCAATCTGTCTACAGACTGACTGATGTTGCCAGTCACACTCTTAGAAGCATTATTAGGTCTTCAGAAGGTAACGAAAGGTTAGTTTGACCTTAAAAATGACAGTTTCTCTTTGCATTTAGTGTTCTTGTAACGGCTGTTAACTTCCTTTTTGATTGTGTCAATCGGGATAAGGAGAAGGGCTATGCTTTGATAACCCTCGGTCTTATGACGTACGCAGCTGGTGAGGAGTTCCTAAAGCGGGATTATGTTAATAAACTTGTTGAGATCTTGAAGAATGAACTAAAGCTACTTACTGAATCCACCTCTACAAAGTAAGCCATTATAGCCCATCCTTCATTGTTTCCTATGCCAAAATTTCGTCTGACTCCTTCCGTACAATCTGTAGGAAGAAGAGTGGAAGCTTATCAACAGCAATCCTGCTTACGCTTGGTTTGATTGCAAACAATCTTGGCTCGTCAGCTACGGGTCATATTAAGGGTCTGTTAGATACGATAATTGGTCGGGGTTTATCCCAACCGCTCTCTATAACATGTGCTCTTGTTGCTGAACATATTCCTGAGTTGAAGCGGGATGTGCAGGAGGGTCTCCTGAAGCGAATTAATGTGATTCTAGCAAACACTACGGGTATTGGTATTCCAGGAGGTCTTCCAATGGGGATAGCGGCGGGTATCACACCCGGTTCTCCCACTCCTGGTACGGCGACTGTGGGTGGTTATCGACTCTCTATTCCCTCGTCGCGTACTACACCACTGAGGGCGCGCCATTCTTTCGTGGTGTCATCATTTGGCCAAGTGCGAACCAGTGCTGTCCCGCTTCCTGGATTCCCTTGGGGTGAGGCCTTCTCGAAGACCTCCCTTGGTGTTGGTGAAACTGATCTCTCTGGAGATCCTCCAACAGATAGTCAATTGGTTACTGTGGCGCTAAAGACTCTCGGAAATTTTGATTTTGAGGGTGAATTTTTTTGTATACTTATTTCTCTGCCTCGTTTAATCTATCAGTAGTTGCATTTTGCCATACATTTCATTGATATCTCTGTTATAAAGTTAAGCTACAGTTGTATCGCCCTACACTGACCCGATTTAGTTTGAAGAAGACAGGAGTTTGATATTCATAGTCACAGCTTGTTGGCGTCTTGACCTATTGGCATTGGCTAATACTGATCAATTTAAGGGTGGTGGAAGGCCCCTTTCTCATCATTTGTATGTTCCCTGCTCGTTATGAAATACAACCTCTCCAGGTCTTAGGAACACCTATTACTATTTCAGTAATGATAAATTCTGTTGAAGAAAAGTGAATTTTTAATTGTAAAATTCTACCTAAGTTTAAATTTTAATCTTTTATGAACTAATACGACTTCAAATAGCTTGCACGGTTACGTACTATTTTCACCCTATGAAACTGACTTAAGCCTAACTATAGCAGCTTCTATTAATGAAAATCGTTATACAAGTTTAGTATCGTTCTCGTTGGGATAATAGTCTTCACCCGAATTGTGCGTTTATGATATCCTTCTAACTTGGTTGAACTGGTTTCTTAATTTGAATCTGATATTTCACTCAAATACTTGGCGAGCGTTCCTAACTTTCACTATGTTTCTTCCCCTTTAGGTTACAAATTGGCTTCTTTTGTTCGGCACACTGCTCAAAACTTTATTTCTATCAACTCTTGTGGAGTGCGAGAGATTCGTTTGGAGGGTGTTCGAACATGTTTGCGGTTGATGCTACCCCTAATAAATGTAATTTTTTCGGTTTAAATTAATAGTTCTTTGTACCTCACTAGTCTGCCGATCATGTTCCCGGCCAAATGCAAAAGGAGTTGGACGCGGTGTCAGAAGTGCTGGCCAAGCTACTCATTGTCGGTATCAGTGATCCGGGTAAGGCATAAATAGTTTTCGTCTTAATTTGCTGCTCCCTCTACCATTCTCTAGACAGTGAGGTTCGCAAGTGCGTCTTCTCCATGCTGGACAGTCAGTTCGACAATCTTTTAGCACAGTCTCGACACCTCAATTCTCTCTTTGTGGCTCTTAACGATGAAGTGTTTGCTATCCGTGGTCTGGTTATGCAGTGTCTTGGACGTCTATCGGATGTCAATCCTGCCTGTGTTCAACCCACTCTTCGTTGTGTGTTACTCAAAGTAGGTTCCGATTAGTAAAATATTTCATTGGTCTCAAAAATGATATAATCTTCTTATTTGCTCAGACTCTTATAACTTCCTTTACAGGTAATTTTACCTTGTAGAGGTGAGACAGGAAATTTTTGCAAATAACTTTTTCTATTCCACCTGATTCTCCACTTTAGAAAGTGAACTAAAGTAATGGGATGCGAATTGTTTAATATTCTATTTGCTAACCTTATTGAATTAGTGGTTAATGAGATAAACCTGGCTTTTTAACCGTAATAGCAAAATTGATGGAATGCGTTTATGCCCGTAAAATGTGACTGGGTTTGCCAACCAAATTTTGTTTTTGGGAATTGGATTTCTTGAGTGGCTTGACTAGTGAGTTCTAAATGATGTCGAGATAGTTTGCAAGGTTGACATACACTTCCTTCTTCCGATTCTCGAATCTTTAGGGTTTGCAAACAGCAGATTCAGGGCTACCATAGATAAGCACATGTTTTGCTTGTTGGTTCAAATGGTCGCTAAAATTTTGCAGAACAGGCTAGCATGTAGCGATTCAAATTATACATACTGGAATTGGCTTTGTGCTTAAATATACAAAAACTTTTTATCGCATCATATTTTGCATTTTTCAGATCATCACCGATTTGTCAGATAGTGGAACCGCCAAAAATAAAGAAGAGGCCGCAGCTTTGGTTGCCATTCTTGCAGCCACTGCACCCCACTTTGTAGTCTCCTATGGTGAATCCCTCCTTCACGTCATCATTCCTCAAATTCGCAACGCTCTTCCCATCAATTTGCGTATGAAATTGCTCATTTTGCGCAACGATAGGCTTCAAAAAGCTGGTAAATATGACCGCATACATTCTTATCCATTCAAGCACTACTAGTTTAAAGAAAAAACTATCGAGTTTTAAAATATGCTGGTTTATCTGCAAGGCTTGTGTGCTTGAAATGGAGGATTACGAATATACATCAGCATTAGTTCTCCCCTTTTGATAGCCCTCGCTCCATTCAAGGTGGTTGCTAAACGATGTAATGACTTCTTTTTAATGAGCGAACGTATGATTCAACATAAGGAATCCCAAAATCTTGGAGTAAATCAAATAAAGCATTGTAGATTTGCTTTCAAACATATGAGAGCATTGTGGAAGAAGGCAATAAATTTGATTAAATCAATAATCAGGGGGGTGAAATTTACCATATCATTTGAGGCTTGCATAAACGAATTAGTGAGATTGGTCTGTTTCCTTTATTTGATCGATAACAAAGCGTTGACGACACTTATTTTCGATTTGGAAGAGTATAAAAGTGGGACAGACTGTTGTATGTTAACTTCATCATTCGCTTTTAAGGGCTCGCCGCAGAATTCCTACGTAAAGTTGTGTTTCCACAGCCCTTCCAACACTTTATGTTAGTATGTTAGTGTTTTTCTAATGAACGTTTTAATTCATAGTTTTGTTCCAGTTATGATTATTTAGTCAGTACTTATTACCATCCTTAACTTATGCCAGTTGACCACCCTTTAACTATCAATTGGGCTCCTTTGCCTGTCTTTCAACACGGAGCAATTTCAGCATTACGCCTTCTTTTGCTATCGAAATTGTTTTATCTGCATTTTCTTATATCATTAATATGTGTAAAAACGCATTTGATTGAGACTTGCGTGTGGAAAAGTCTACAATCTATTACTCATCACCAGTTGAATTTGCAGATCCTGTAGACGAGTGAAGAATAATTCAATCATATATCATATCTCTAGCCAACCGATATTACTTTGAAGATATAATATTTTAAGCCATGGGTAATACCATTCTCTCTACTCTCAAGATGAAATGAGATTGATTTAATATAACATTTTATTCCTATTTCACGCCACCATGATTTCTCCCAAAGAATAAAGGGTTTAAGGACTGTTGACGCAGGTCTGACCATCTTTATTTAATTGGAATAATCGGGATCATGAATCGATTACTGCGGAGATGTCTGCTTACCAATTGATGATAGCTGATGATGGGATTTGTGGACTCCGCATGTTATGCGCTCAGTATTTGGCATTAGGCTACTTAATTATCCAATATATGCTATGTTGCGTCCTATTATAGGCTCATTAATGATGGCTTCTCTCTCTCTGTCTTTAGCCAACAGATCAGGTAACGGAGCGCTGGGTTATTCCTTTGACATGACAGATGGCAGTGAGGTCTCTCTGAGCGCAGCTTTAATGGCCTCCCAATGGTCAGCTCACTCGGCCGCTCAGGCAGTACAGGCGGTGGCCGCAGCTACTACTCGTGGGGTTGGAACCCAACTGGCTAGGGCTCTGGTCAATGCGGGCAAAACCCCCAATATGCCCAACTCAGCTCAAACCACTGCAGTGTGTGCTCGAGCTGTGATTGCAGCTAACCAAGCTGCACATACGGCAACGGTGGCTGCAAGAGTTATTAGTAGTGCTATTGGAAATCTGGGAAAGAACATGATGACTGTCTATGACGATCTCTCGGTAAGACATTGTCAATTGTGCTTTTACCTCGTAAAGTTTCTTTTAGCTTACTGAAGTGGATTCCATTAGAAATAGCCATTTTGATCCTTTTTAAGTTTGTGAACCGGGCTTTAGACTTTGAAAATCTTGTCAAAAATTAACAACTTCCAGCGAAGTAAGCCTTGTGGGACTTGATTTTTCCCACCTAAGTTTAGAGATTATTGGGTGCCTACTTTTTATGAAAGTGCTAAATTACTACGAATTGTTATTGGAGTACTCATAAAATTGTATTAACATTTTTCCCATTGGTGGAAAACGTGGAGAGAATCAGAGAAAGTTATCTCAACCACTTTTTTCCAATGTCACTAATTCCAGGTTTCAAATGCAGTGACTTGTGCATGGTGCAAATTTTTTTATCTAAACTTCGGAAATATCACTATTACTTCATTATAATATTGTGATTCATACTGGTTTCTATTTCAATTCTGGTTTATATAAAAAAACCGTCTGTTTTCATCCAAAGCGTTTGGAGCTCCGTTTCTGTCAGTTTTGACCACGCTGAATTTTATCTAATTGATTGTCGACCTTTGCTCATAAATGCCCATATTCGTC
Organism: Hymenolepis microstoma; assembly: GCA_000469805.3. Taxonomy (NCBI): domain Eukaryota; kingdom Metazoa; phylum Platyhelminthes; class Cestoda; order Cyclophyllidea; family Hymenolepididae; genus Hymenolepis; species Hymenolepis microstoma. Next base: position 28,791,788 of record LR215989.1, read on the forward strand.
GGTCACAGTCTCTCTGTTTTTCTATCAGCTCTCTGTTATTCCCGTGTGTTTATTATTGGCGGCTGGTAGGCTTTGTGCTTGAATAATTCCATTAGATGAAATTTATTGTTCAATTTTTGGCTTCATCACTGTCGATTGTCTATCCTATGGATGTCTAGCAATCTTTTTGAAAGTTCAGACAAACAGTAATAAAAACGTAGGTGCCCATTTTCTGAAATTATTTTAGTGTTTTAATTTTTGTCCATTTCCTATAGGCCATCCATTCCTCTGCCTTCAACACCATGTCCCGTCTTGACGGTTGTGATTTAGATCTCCTTATCGGTGATCCTGACGAAATCCTACCAGGAACAAATCAGGAATTTATTTCTGCAGCAGCAAGTCTAACCAGTATTGATTATCCAACCGACATTCTCACCAAGAATACCATCTCGGGCACTCTCGAGTCCCTTCGACCTGGTGAAATCGGTGGCCTCTTGCCCACTGTTGACTCTCTTAAAACAAGTGGCCCCTGTGGTCGACGCATTGTAGAGAATGCGAATTCAATTTGGAGAGAGCCTAAGGGCTTTGTAGTTGCCCTCTTTTCAGCTCTTTCTCACATCTCTTCCGTGTGTCCACATGCAGTGGTTCACTTGATGGATGACCTTATTCCAATCCTTACTTACATGTTGCAAGATCCAACATGTCATGCCAAGCGATCTGTAAGGGAACTTGGTTTTTTTAGAATCCTGTTCTAGATTGCAGCTTGGGCTTTCAGCGTTTTGGTTTCAAATACTGGGTATGTCGTTCGGCCTTATTTGAAGCACCCAGATCTCATGGATTTTCTCTTTGGAATGCTTAGAAGAGTGGAATCGAAGAGTATTCAGTCAGAGGTAGGATTGATTAATGCTAATCCATTAATTCGTTAGATTGTCCGTCTACTGGGTCTCATTGGCGCTGTAGACCCATTCAAATTGAAAATCTCCACGGGAGTGCATGACTATATTCAGGAGACGGACACCGCTGTCAGTCAATATGATGTTGTTGAGTCGAGAGATGGTAAATTTCAAAGGCATCAATTGTGTATATTTGATGGTGTTTTGTTTTTTTTTATATTTCTCTTTTATGACCAAGTAGTTGACTATGGCTGGTTCAGAAAAGTAGCGTTAACGAGATCTCAAATATGTTTAAGCATGGCGCTAGTTGATTTTACTACTTAATATTATTTGTCGGTATTTGACTCGAACTGCAAGTTATTTTAAGTTCCTTGTCGAGAATGCTGCAAAATTATAAACCCCTTGCGATCTGGCCATTTGATTTCACTAGTGTTGCCTACGCTTATTTAGGAAAAAAGTAACCATTCTGATAGAAACGGGTTAGTTAATTACCCATGAGGTTATTGAAAAGTTAAAAAGCTATAATTCAATGTGTCTGTAAGGGTGTGACCATCTTAGAATAAAGAAAAGTTCAGTGTTAATGCCCAGTTGAATGCAGTCCTTTTTCACTTTGCCTTGCTTCATTTTAACCCTTTAGCACATTAGTATGACCCACTACTTCTAGGCTCTAATTTTAATGAAAAGTTATTTCTTTTGACTCTCCGCTTCTTCTCGGCAAGTATTGGCTTATTAGATTGTTCTTTTCTAGTTAACTTGATTTTCAAGTTAAGTGTGATTTATGTCGACATTAATTCTTGAGTTTTCAAAGAACAACTCTTTTTCACTGCTCAAGATCCCACACACTTGTGGTTTGCTTCTTGCTGCTGTTTTAGTGATCTGTTTTGATCTTTTTCAGGCACAGTGCGGACGCTAGTTATGTGTATTTGCTAATTTTTGACTACCGGTTGTAAAAATGCTAATGAATATAAATAATAAATCATCTGGGTTCCATACGCATGCACCATGGTAAGGTGTGCTAACACTCGTTGGTAGACTTCAGCTTAATTGAATTATCGCCATAATCTATTGTTTTAGATCTATTACTGCTTTTGAGTAGTTTTGCATGCTTCCTTTTTATTAATTCCTCTTTCTCTTCTCTTCCAGTTGATATCACCCAGTCAGAATTACTAGTAAACATCTGTTGGGAGAATCGGGAGGAATTCTTTGCTGGTTACTCTCTTTCCGCTCTGATCAATCTCCTACAAGAATCCAGAATGAGGGCTAATTGGGACCAGGTAGTACAGGTTATCGCCAATGTCCTCGAATCTTTCAATCAACGCTCTATTCCCTGCCTCCATCAAGTTATGTCCGAACTTTTTAAGTGTCTCCAGGGTCTTCATGAGAATAAGGTATGATATTCTTCATTCTCCCAATATCCATTCATTGTACTGATTTGGAAGGAGCTATTACTTAGAGATAAATAAGATGAACTTGCTGTAGCCTCCTGCCTTCCTTTATATTTTTTCGCAAATAAGGTAGACAGGAGACTGTGAACCAAGGAGGGGAATAGAGGACTTATTTTTCGACTTATCAGCTACTTAGGTTTGCGGATAGATTAATAAGTCATAGGAAAACCCTAAAATTATGTGGTACTAAGAATCGACGAGTTTCCTGAGCATTAATTAACAATGGTATGCCACGTTATCGTCAAACGTCTTTTTAGTCATGACTGATTTTTCTACATTAATAGCTCCAAGAAGCAATCACTTATCACATGGGTACCATAGTGCAGATAATCGGACCATTTGCCAAAGAATTTGTCAATGAAATTGTGGATACGATCATCACCTACTGGAACTACCCCTCTTCACCAATTGTACTAAATAATTGTATTCGACTGGCTGTAGTAACTGCCAGGGCAATCAAGACTGATTTCCGTCCCTCTATCCCGCGTCTCATACCGTGCATTCTTCGAAGTCTCAAACAGGATATGATTGACGAGAACTTGATAGCTGTGAGCCAGCATTTTCTCTGAATAGTTATTCCTCTTCTCTTCACTAATTTGAGTTTTTTTCCTTAGGTTTGTAATCTGATAAGTGATCTTGGTTCCCTGTTAGATGGTCACTTGCATATCATCATGCCATCTTTGATGTCAATAGTCTCAAATCTGGATGAAGCTGCCTATGAACACCTTCTGCAGACAGCTGCTGAGGTAGGAGTCGCTAAACTTGCACAGTCTATCCCATCTGTAACGGTTTCGTCCTCTATACCTGTTGCCGCTCCTCCGGGTTCGATTCCAGTTAGTCAACCAGCAGGGTCGGTTATGCAAGCCCTCTCATCCAGTTGTAGTCCGGAATCTGTTGAAGTGATGAGTGCTGCTTCACCTAACTTCCTTGATGAGAATTTCATGATGGGAACTCCTGTGGATGCTATATTTGGGGATCAAACCAACACCACCATGAGTAGTACCTTCCGAGCATTACAAAAGGCTGCTAATGAACCCCTTATCCCGGGTAGTCTACAGACTCGTTTAGCTGCTCTACATTGCATGGCGCAGATTACTGAGGTCCTCTGTGTGGAAACTCTTGCGGCAAATATAGTTCAGCCCTTATGTCGTCTCTTGAATGCTCTCAATGAGCGGTCTATGAACGTGGTGGATGCTAAGTGCAAATTACCCAATCCTAGTGTTGCTCTAAAGGCGCTTTATTCACCCTCTATGGATGTAATTGCCAATCTGGCTCTTCAAATGGGTCCTGGATTCAAGTTTATTCTACCTGTTGTTGAAGTCACTCTAAAACTAGTCAATATACCTCATTTTAAATTTGAGCAAGCTCTTGAGAAGGTAGGTAAATCTCTTTATATGTTGATACTCCCTGTTCTCTAGGTTTATGAAGATGGTTACAGAAGACCTAATTTATCTGTTGAGGGTCAAGTTATCCTGCAAGACACTCATGCTAATTGTACTCGGAAAGCCGATCCTGAGAAGCAGATCAAAAACTTCACTCTCAATAGGTAAGTTTTAGAATATTAGATGGGGACATTTAAACTGAAACTGACTTCTAAGTCTCTTTTATCTGTTTTTAGCTTGAATCTGCAAAGAGCATGGCAATCCTCGCGCTTGGGAAATCCAGAAGATTGGCACCTGTGGCTAAAGACATTGAGTATTGCTCTTTTGCGAGAGTCACCTAGTCCGGCTATTCGAGCATGTTCACGACTAACTGCTATTGCTCCACAAATTTCACGACTTCTCTTCAATGCTTCCTTCATGAGTTGTTGGAAAGAGCTTCGAGATGCTGAACAGGACGATTTAATCAATACACTTGAGTCTGTTCTCCGTCTTCCGTCGGCTGCAGCCCAATCAAGAGAAATTAGTCAAGTTATTCTCAACCTAGAGGAATTTATGGCCCATGCCGACAAAGTGAGTACATTTCTTTTCTTATTGGGTAGGACTTTTGTTTCTTCTTTTCCTACATATTGTTCGTGTTCCTGCACTGGGAATATATTTCTACATTGGGGTACCTGGGCTCTTAGTATCGGATTACAGCGATTTGAGTGTTTGACTCTCGGCTCTTCGTCAATTCTATCTTGCTTATCTATTTAAGCACTTGTAATTGATGCAATATAATCGGTCTTAATTAGATGAGTTCTTTCGGGAATGTGCAGGTAGTTCTCTGTATGTTGCAGACTTACCAACCCTACTGGTTAAATTTGATAACAGGACTTGAGTTTCTTTTATGGAAACTCCAAGCACTTTCCCATAGCAGGTTTTAATCTTGTTTTTCCTGTTTTTTTGCTCCCTGTTCATTCATTTCGCTCCTAAATGGGACAAGTCATGCTTAGTCAAAAGTATGTGGTTGCTTTTGGGTAGCACCGTTCTGAGACATGCTAGAGATTAAATTTTTGAGTGATTCAATGAATCTTTTCCTTTTAGTTCTCTGCCAAGGCACCTCGTGTTCACCTTCCGCTGTCACTTAATTTACTTGCTGAAAGGGCTATGAAGAACCGGGCCTTTGCAAAAGCTTTGCGCTACAAGGAGTTGGAATTCCTAGATGATGTGGATAAACGATCGGAACCGAGTCCTGCAATTCTAGCCTCATTGTTGGCAATCTATGATAAGTTGCAGCTTTCTGAAGCCTCTAATGGTGTTCTACTCTACGCTACAAAGGACTCTCGAACAAAACTAGTGAGATTTTTCTTGCTTCTACCAACCATTAGATTAGTGATTTTAATTTGTATTTTCTGTGTTTTGACGCAGACTGATGAAGAGTTGTGGTATGAGAAGCTTCACAATTGGGATCGAGCCATTGCCTTATGTGATCGAAAGTTGGAAGACGAGAGAATAAGAGATAAGACCAAACCGATTCTCTGCCGATTGAGGTGTTTGCATGCTCTTGGTGATTGGTAAGAACTCCTGATGATTTCGTTTAAATAATTTAATATACCAATTTGGCAAGATTAATAATCTTGATTCGGAAATTTATAAGCGCGCTTTTTTCCACTTTAAGCCACTTTTGACTACCTGTGATTATTGTTGACATTTTTCTAATGAATGGCAGGCAGTATTTACTGCACTTCTTATATTTATTTAATTCTAGTATAAATGTTGACTACAATTTGATTTTAACAGTTTCATACTTCTCTTTGAAATATTCTTCTGTTTGATATGCTATTTATCTTCTTAGTTTAATGCATATGTTCCTTTGACATTTTTCAAGTTAAATATTCTCGAATAACGTTTACTATTGGTATTTATATAAGTCCGTTTACTTAAAAATCGAGTCAGTAGGGTTAATTAGGCAATAAGAAACATCGTCTTCACATTTGTGTACACTAAAGAGAGGTTTACGCGTTCTTTTTCTTTTGTAATTCACGCATTTTGACTTTCTATTCCAGCTTTTTTTGTAAATTGCGGTTCTTGAAGTTGGATTCATGGTAGCATTATCTTCGATTTGCAGAACTGTTTTGCATTTGAAATAACTAGGGTGTAAGATATCGGAGAGAATGTTGACGTTGAAAATTTCTTTATCAACTTGGATTAGCTAGTACTACTACATACATTAGAAGATGCACCAAATTATATGAAGACTCTAACTTCTTCCACAATGAACTCTAATCCCTAAAATTGCGTGAGACTTGAAAATGGACATTTTTCTTCATAGTAATATATCATTGGCCTACACTGCATACTGGCACTTCTTCATTTGCTTGCTTGGCGTCTTACATTCCAGTCTAACTGTCAAGATTTAAGAAGTGGTGTATGCCTCCATGCTTATTAAACTATTTGAGACCATCCTGGGGTGGGAATTACATATCCAGAGGCAAAGCGTAGATTCTCTTCTTGATTCATGTGTATTGGTTCCCTAATCTTATTCAATTGGAGGTAAACTTATACAGGCTCATGTTTTCGTGCATTTTTTTTAAATTAAGTCCTTCGTTTTTTTAGAAAAGACTGTCAATGTCCTGAAGGTTTCCTTTTCGAATCTTCTGAGCTCAGTTTTAGATTGATTCGTAAAAGTTATTAAGTCTGAGCTTCTTCCTTTTTCAAGACTTTAAGTTTGCACAACTAGGATAACTGGATGTTCAGTAATATTTTCAGGAAAGAGATAAAATAATATACTACATAACGCTTCACTTTACAGTCGAATGAGTGTAGTTTCTTACTACCCCGGACTACGTCTTCACGGTATCCCTTTTGGTCGTAAGATCATAGTTACTAACTCTGCTTTGATTGTACGTAGGAAACAACTGGATACTATGGCTTGGGAACGCTGGAGTAACCTGAGCGAAGGAGCACGTCAGCAAGTAGCTCCAATAGCAGCCAGCGCAGCCATTACACTCGGCTCATGGTCTCGTGCAGCTCACTACACTTCCGCATTCTCCCCAGCAGACCATGAGGGCGGTTTCTATCGTGCTCTTCTTGCCCTCCATGACGGCAACTATGCAGCAGCTTTAGATGAAGTAGCCAAAGCTCGCTCAATCCTGTCTGCTAACCTCATTCCTCTTACTACGGAGGGTTATCAGCGTACTTATCCCGTAATCAAATCGAATCTTGGCTCTCCTCTCCTCCTTTGATTCTTAAGTACATCTATTTTCTGTAGGACCTAGTGGACGCTCAATTGCTCTCCGAAGTGGAGGAAGTAATTCAATACAAACTGGTTCCTGAAAGACGTGCGGTGTTGCAAGATGCCTGGCATCAAAGACTCATGGGATGTCAATCGGTGGTTGAGGATTGGGGGCGTATTATCCAGCTACGTCGTCTTGTGCTTGATCCTAAGGAGAATATGAAGAGTTGTCTGCGTTATGCTGGCCTGTGTAGAAGATCAGGTCGTCTTGTAAGTGGCATGATTTCAGTTCTTTGCAAAAACTACTAAATACCCGGTGCTTTCCACTGTCTAGGGTGAGTGTTAGAAAATGCTTCAGACTAGATTATTATAGATAGTGCCGTTATAAACTGATATATTTATATAAATTTTCAACTTTGGTTCCCTTGGGATGTTCTATTCTGTAATATATGATAATTCGAAAAAAAACAGGTAATGACTATCATCTCTATGGTATTTAGAGCTTGAGCTTCCAAATTATAAATCGTATGCTTCCAAGTGACCCATCCAATACAGACTGGAACCAGATCATAGAATCTCCTGATCCTGCCATTGTTTTCTCCTACACTAAACTCCTCTGGTCATTAAATATGCGTCAGGAGGCTGTCACACGGCTTCAAGTTCTTCGTGACAAGGTCATCGAACCCTTGCTGCGCTCTAATATCAATAAACTCGAAGAGGCTAGTCAAGAGGTGGTTCAGCAGAGTCTGCTCAAATCTGAAATGGTCTCATCGTTGACGAAGAATATTGAGGATCTGAAGAGACTAATGTCTAAGTAAGTTTACCTCCGAATTACCCTAAGATTTGGGTTGAATTATTTTTTGCCGTATCTTCTATTTGTCTGTCTGTGTCGTCTAGATGCTGTCGTCGGTTGGGCAACTGGTATACAGATTTGCACATTCGTTCTTCAGCTGCAGATGGTCGTGCCTTAAATCAAGCTTCTAGTGTCGATTCAACTCTCTTAAGGAAACTTAATGTTGCGGGTGAAGCACTGCAAAATGTAAGTAGTATCCTCACTTATTTCTTACTTTTCGACTTTGAATACATTTTGTGAGGATATATACTTAGTGAATCAGATGTTTCATTAAACTTGTCCCAATGTGTTAGACCCAAATCCGTGATCATCTTAGTTCTACCGAACCATGGGGACAAAACAATGAAAAAATAATTTGACTGTGGATAGTTAATTGCTGAAGACATTCGAAGATTTCTCAAGGTCAACCGCATCGTGGAAAGGACTACGTATGGCTCAGAATCACTATAGATGCACTTACATTTCTCTTGATGAGCACTATCTGCTTTTGCCATATGCTCATAATATTGATCAATTAACTACAAATGAGGAGAAATGGGCTAGGTCGTTGTAAATTTTTGCACCAAAATCTTTTGGTCTCCTTGAACTTGATTTCATTTTGATAATTATTCGTCTTGTGGTACTACATTTTAAAGCTTGCTCTGTTTTAAGGATTCTTTTCATGATCTATGATAGGGTAGAATTTCTTTTATTTCCATTCAGGATGGAGAAGGAGGTTTTTATTAATTATTGCTATTCTTTTCCTCAAAGTTTTGCTTATCCCTACTTCTACTTATTTTTCTTATTCTACTTCAATTCAGTTTTTTAATCAATTTCAACGTTTTTTTATTTCCTTTTCAAATCATAATATTTGCAGATACTGTTTAATCGAGTTAGGTGGCTTGAACTCACTATTTCACTGTGATGAAAAACAGAGTACGTAGATGACCAAGAGTATAGAGAATACTAGCTTGACTAATTTATTGCTAACGACAGCTTAAGTATACTCCCATCTTAACTTCTATCTTCAAAACCAGTCCTAGTAACTATCTAGCTCTGGTTCATTAATTTTTTATGAGTGTCGTTCCCAACCTCTGAATGTCCTTACTATTATTCTGTGCACTCTTTCTCTTTAGGATGATTTCCACGATCCAGCACTTCAAGAAAGTCTCTCCGATCCGGGCATTGGCGCGGGTTTTACAGACGACAAAACTATATCTCTGCACAACTTTGTGATTCACTGCTTCCGCACCGCTACAGAACATGCACCTGGCTGTCGAGCTGCCTGGCAGGCGTGGGCTATGGCCAACTACGACTTGTCCACTCGTCTTGCTGCTGAACAGACACAACTGGATCAGAAGGAGGCTAAGATCAAACAGGTACCTCTAATCACGTCTAAATGTACCGTTAGTATTAAAAGAAGTATCTTATTTCTTGCAAGTCTCTTTGTTGAAAAGTTTTGTCTGATTTAAAAGATTCAGTTTCTACTCAGCTGAATGAAATCATGATTCTGATAGAATAATCTTAGACTATTAATGCATTGTGTTTTAGCAACCATTGGCAATTTTGAATCAATGCATTTTTAATTAGAACATTGTGTAGTTGTATTTGAGATGGAATATAGGACTAAGTGGAATTGCATCCGTACATCAAGGTTTAGCATGTTTTTTATCTTTTATTTAGATGATGGCCTCAGACAACGTTCCTGACAAGATTGCGTTCAACGAAGGCCTGGCTACTATAAATCAACGACGAATTCTTCTTCAAAAGGGTATCGAACAGCTGGCAGCTCCTTCAGTTCGTGGTTACATTAATTCTATAAGCATCTCAACTGGCAATAATCTTCAAGTAAATTTTCAGAAGTCCTAAGTTATTTGCTGAGAACCCAATGCGAGTTGCTAAGCTTCTTTTCTCTATTTAGGATATTCTCCGGCTGATCAATCTACTCTTTCAATTCGGTCACTTCGCTGAAATTCAATCAGTAGTTCGTGATGGATTGAGCAAGATTCGTCTACAGAATTGGCTACCCGTACTTCAGCAACTTCTTGCACGAATTGACACACCCCATGAACATGTGGCCAGTATTATTGTGGATCTAATTATTGGAGTTAGTCGCCAATATCCACAATCTGTAGTCAATAACCTTGTGTTGGCGTTCAAATCCGGTGGATCTGATCGAAGACGGTACTATGCAACGAAGATCCTCTACTTTATGGAAGAACACAGTCCGCGTCTGGTGTATGAGGCCTTTCTGGTAAGTTTAGCAATCGCGTTTGGTAATAAATAAATATGCCTCTATTGGTCCATGATATAGCCTCAGTGGACGATTAATTCAAATCACCTGTATAAGTTGAAGAGTTCTGAGATGGCTAGCAACCCAGTAATATATTGACTCAATGTTTAAGGTATGTATGCATGGGTATATTTGTCGACAGCTATCTCGCATAATCGATCTATATCTCCTGCTTTCCATTTAAAGATTTGCTAACGGTAAGTAGTTCTTGACATTCGAACATTCCTTGTTATTTCTTGATCTCCGATTCTTTGACGCGTAAGTTAATCACGGTTACTTGCTTTATACCGGTTGTAACACCATGTAAATCGCAACATTTCTAAGTTGAAAATGAATACCTTCAGTTTAACTTCATCTCAGGGATGAAAGTCTTGTTTTATCATTCGTTAAAGACCAATGTTCTTTTGATATTGTTAATGTTCGAGAATGCCTATACCATAATTCACATATATATTTTTGCTAATTTTAATGGTACGATTGTTTAAATGAAGTAGCCATTCAATCTCAACTGAATTTGAGTTAACAATATCTTTTCCTTATTCGATCATATGGATGCTTCCTGTGCACTGCCTAGTAAAGCGAAATAGTGACAGAATCTGAGTTTCTCACTAGGAAGGACCTTTTATGCTATCCCTCTAAGTATCATAGCGATGCAATACGCTTTCTTAGACGGTCTTAGTAGTAGTGTTCCGAAACAAAGCTCACAAAATTCCCATCACAAATGATGTTGCTATTTCATTTATACTAAACTTCTTTACTATTAACTAATGATTAGTCCCATTCATGATTTCGTCTTGTTGCTTCAGCTTAATGAAGAATTGATTCGTTTGTCAGTTTCTTGGATGGAAATGTGGTTCGAGTGCCTAGAGGATGCTAGTCGAGTATACTTCGGTGAGAAGGACACAAGCAAGATGTTCCGACTGATGTATCCCCTACATCTGGTTATGGAACGCGGCTCTGAGACTTCCAACGAGGCTGCTTTCTTGCAGGAGTTTGGCAAGGAGCTCAACAATTCGCGAATATACTGTGAACGCTTTGAAAGTCAGGGTATGGGTGCCGACTTGCAACAAGCTTGGGATGGATACTACACCCTCTATCGAACAGTAAGTGTCTAAGCATATGCAATAAGGCAGTAAACTACTGTCAGTGGTGAAAACTTATCTAATTATGGGGAAAAATATTTTCCCTTGAAAAATAACTTTCATATTTTTAATATCAGCTAGCTTCTCATTATGCTAATATTATTTGTCGCTTGTATATTTCAAGTCCTCGTGTGTTGTTCTCCTCTTTATCTCTATTTGAAAAAATCTAGTGTCGGGCATACATATGGTAAAAGCTGCTCTGCATTATCGTTGCCTTGTAATTCTTTTCTACAGCTTTCTAAACGCGTTTCAAATCTTACCTCCTTGGATATGTCTTGCGCATCACCTAGACTACTGAGTTATGGAAGGGATTGGTCGTTGGCTGTGCCTGGAACCTACAAACCACATCTACCTTTAGTGCGTTTAGGAGGTGTGAAGAATTGTCTTATGGTGATGACGTCCAAGCAACATCCTCGAAAGTGTACGATGCTTGGTGAGTTGCACAATTTCTGTTTATTTCTCTTTTTAATCTGACTGGGGCTTATGCAAATTGACATTTATTGTAAAACGAAAAGTTGTCGAAAATCGTGTGCAAGCCTCTTATAAATGGGAGCTATTTGAAAACGGCTTACCGATTTTGAAACCTAATCTGTCCGCATTAAGCTGTCATGCTAAATCCCCTCTTATCCACACTTTGAAATGAGACCGTATGTATTAATGGCTGGATAAAAGTGTTTAATACTTTCATACAATATATGATGGAGACTGACAGATGATTATTAGTAAAGTGTGCTAGAAGTATTCGACCAAAGAATAGTACTAACTACACCTCGAATGCTGTTTGCTTGAAGATTTCGTCGGGTTTGTAAAAAGGTAAATGACAATACAACCTGATGTGTGCTTTTGTAAAACTATTCCCACGAATATTATCTTCAGAGGAAAATCTTAGAAGTAAAGTGGGGAATGAATGCCAAATAAGGAAACGATGATGGTTACACTAATTTAGCTTTTTTTGATTGATTTGCTCTTGGCGATTTGTGGCATTCTTATTATCTGATGCTGGAATAACAATATGTATTCCATTCCCGAAGCCTCTTTTTGGAAAATTGTCATTTTTGTGATCATTGTTTTTAAACCATCCTGTTTTTTGTTTTTTTCCAGGGTCCAATGGCAAGTCTTACGTCTTTCTTTTGAAGGGCCATGAGGATACTCGTCAGGATGAACGTGTCATGCAGTTCTTCGGTCTCATCAACACCCTTCTCATGACTCATCCAGATACACTTCGCAGAAATCTCACGTGAGCTGTCCATTACGTACTCTTTCATTTTCCGTTCAATGCTTCATGCCTAGACAATTTCTTTTTGAAGATCAGGGATTTGGAAAAATAGCATGGAGATACTGATTGTTTTTATTTTTTGTCTTTCTCATTTTATCTCATAGCATCGAACGGTTCTCAGTTATTCCACTGTCCACCAACACTGGCCTTATTGGTTGGGTACCCAACAGTGACACCGTACATAGTTTGATTCGGGAGTATCGTGACAAGACTGACATCACTTTAAATCAAGAGCATCGTGAAATGCTCCATCTGGCTCCCGATTTTGATCGACTCAACCTTAGTCAAAAGACAGAGGTGTTTGAGGCTGGACTCAGGGTCTCAAATGGCAGAGACCTGGCAAATATACTGTGGTATAAGAGCCACAACTCTGAAGTTAGTATCTCTTAAAAGGTTCATAGCTTTATTCCTAACTGCCTGCAAATACTTAACATGAGAATTTGTGGTTTTAGGTGTGGTTTGAGCGTCGAACGACATTCATTCGTTCTCTTGCTGTCATGTCAATGGTCGGTTACATTCTTGGTCTTGGTGATCGGTAAGTTATTCCTTATAGTTTGCAAGACAGCATCTCTTTTTATAAATCATTCCAGTTGAGAAAATGCTTTTAAATTCAAATTAGCCTTAAATATGGAGATAGGTAATTACTATGACTTGTTTAAGTGAGTGCTCACTCCTCCCCTCTCCTTATGCACCTAATTACTCAATTGAAAATACATAAGGGCCTCTTATTCTTGGTAAGTTCAGTTGGATAGTTCCTTTTTAGCCATTCCGTACTGATTTAGCATTTGAGATCAATTGGAAATAAATATAGGCAGTTTACTTAGTAATATTGCGTTAAAAATGGTATGTTTATTTATAATTCAAATCCCTAACGAATAGGATACGTAGAACTTCCAAGTATTTTAGATTTAACGACAGGCATATAGGAATGGCATGCAGAATGGATGAGAGTCAATTTTAATATTGAGTCCGAGTTGACCACGTGATATAAATTTTGTATGCAAGCAAAAAGACCGCAATGACCCTTTTTAAAAAATTTCATTTGGGAAATCTTGGCTCAAGTTTTGTGTGAAAGTCAATCTAAACTTTGCAGTTCAAGGCAATTTTCAATGTTTTTTCTCTAAATATTTCACGGCTGCATTTGATTTTCCGGGTATAATAATAATGGTATAGTTAGCTTAAGAATGGTTAGGATTACACTGTTATTATATATCAGGTCTGTTATTATTAATGTTAACTTTTCCAGGCACCCTTCAAATCTGATGCTCTGTCGTGAAACTGGGAAAATAATTCACATCGATTTTGGTGATTGTTTTGAGGTGGCCATGATGCGGGAAAAGTATCCCGAGAAAATTCCCTTCCGTTTGACGCGCATGCTAGTTGCCGCCATGGAGGTAACCGGTATCGACGGTACCTATCGTCACACCTGTGAGACTGTCATGCAACTCATGCGCACAAACCGTGACAGTCTCCTTGCTGTCCTCGAAGCCTTTATTCACGATCCACTCTTGCAGTGGGTTCTCCTTGATACTAAGAAACCCACTCTAGCTGGAAATGGACAGGCTCCTGGGGCAATGGTCTTACAACAGCAACCAAATTGTGGTGGCAGAATCGTTCCAAGTCAACAGATACTTCCAGAAGTTCCTGCAGCCAGATACCCTCAACAACAGGTCTCAAAAGCAGCTCCCCAGCAACAAGGTGCTGGTGGAAGGAATCCCACGAATCCTAGTATTCCCTATGTGTTTACAGATCCTAACTATCCAAGTAGTTTGTCTCTTAGGGATTGTCGACACATTAACCCCTGGCGACACCATCTTTGCAATGGCCCATGGCTTGGTTGCTATGAGACTGGTAGGTGCTCTATCTGTTGTCTGTTATCTGCAGTAATTATCAGCTTGAAGAAATATGTGAAGGGATTGTCATTTATGGAAACTTTACTATTTATAAGGAAAGCTTGTCGATCCGGAGTTTATTTAAGGTATTATGCATTTATCTTTTACTTCCAAGTTTGTGTAGTGGTCAACGCATACGTTCGGTATGATAGAATTCCGGGGTTTCGTGATTTAATAAACTGGATGTTTCAGTGTATTAGTAATATCTGGTCAAGAGGGAAGTAGACAAGTGCAGTTATTAAAATCGTTGTTGGAAGGTGCTTGAATATTATTGACTTAGGAGGCATTATTATTCTTATTTAGTGCTTCTTCTATTAGCTCACTATTCAGAGTAATTTGCAATTAATTGATTAAAAACATCCGTTTCTTCTTCAATTGAAGCAACTTGGTTCACCGAGAAACTCAAATGTCTATTTCTGTTTATTAATGACTAATTGTGCATCAATAAGTCTTTGTGTTTGATCATGCACGCAATATAGAATTAACCGTTTTGCCTGTGACATAATGAGGATTATGCGAGTTTAGTTTGGTCAAAAAATGTCATTTTCATATATTCTCTTTGAAGCCTGGTTCCCTGCTCCTAAGTTGTAAGTGCACATTTCAGAATGCTGTATCCTAGTTAGGGTCCTGAAAATGTTGTATGTTAAGAATCTCATTTAGCGAAATTAAAGATACAGTCTCCGAAATGTTCCCAAAAAGATGAAACCTATGCTTGTTCGAAGCCAAACCTATATGAGCAGACCTATATGTGCTCAAAGCACTATCAACTGATGTTTCCTATATTCAGCGGTCCTATATGGTGCACTTTAAACTTGCGTGTTGCCATTTACATACCCTCACCTCTGTTTTGAGATCTCATCACCTATAATCCTATTGCTCTAAAGAACTTTTAATTGATGTATTGGCTGTAGATCTATTTGCCCTGTTGGTAGTTTACTATTTTGCGCGAAATTTGACTCACTTATTCCTTCTTTAGCCAAAGGAATGCGACGTCAAACAGAGGCTGGTGCTATCGTTTGTGACCGCGTTGGAATGCAAAACTTCATATTCTCCGCGAAACCACCATCGGAAGCAGATATGTACGACGACATACAGTCTGGTGGAATGGGCAACGCTAGGGCTCGTGACGTTCTAAGCAGAATTCGTCGAAAGTTGGATGGGAATGAAAATGCAATTCAGACAACCGTTCCGCAACAAGTGGATGATCTTATTCGTGAAGCGACATCTACCAGAAATGTTAGTCAAATGTACATTGGTTGGTAAGTGAATTCCACTCGGCATTCTCTAACCAGATGATTCTTTTGTTACAAAGTAAACGTCTCTTCTTTCTTAGGTGTGCCTTCTGGTAATCTTTGGTAATCAGAGTACAACCTTGCGATTGATAACAACTCTAATTGATTCTTTCCCTCTTCCTCTCCTCCCTTTATCTTACCTTTCCTCACCCAAGTTGATTTTTCCCTTTATGTATATTCTTAATGCCTTTCCTAATTATCCTGTGCTTGTGCTCTTCTTGCTCTTTTTGCAATAAAATTGTTTGATACTAACATTCGTGTCAGGTCTAGCAACTTCGCAAGTTTCATTTTTTGTAGATATTGTACACAAAATGAAAATTTACTGATTATATTTTGGATGGCAAAACCTGATGATCAGTAAGTAGTACAGCTGGATGATTATCTTGTACATTTGCTTAATTTGCGGAGGAATCCATTAGAGAATTAAATGATAGTAAAGTATGTCTTATACATTATTACTGATATCATTTTAACTAATCGAAGAGGTGTTAACAACCAAACTTCAACCTCAGGGCATTAGATGATACTCTATACTATTCTTAGTCAATCTTTCATTTTCGGGAGCACTATGCACAAATACGGATTTGTAATTATTTTTGAGAGGAGTTGGCTTAAGTATAAACCATACAGAGAGGATCAGAAACAACTACTATTGGTCACCGATTGAAAACAAATAGCCCATAGAAAGAGAGGCCAACGTGGACCTTCATAGGGATGCTTACGAATTCTTAGGCTTGGCGCCTTAAAGCGCTAATGTAATGTTATTTTATACATTTGAATATACATAAATTGTAATTATTAAATAGTGGATCATCATGAGAGAGAATTACTTGAGAAGCTCGAATAACTAGGAAAGTTTTATCTCATATCTGCTGGGTTTGTGGGGACACAACTTCGGCATGACTAATGCAGAATCAATGACCAATACCAATACGACCAATCAATGATCCAAGTTATTTGAGGTCATCGTATCATAAAGTGTATATAATTACTAATTTCCACGTCATACATATTACATTACACTCCACGCCATGCATGTCTAGAATAAACGCGTTCTCTGGATACCTCTGTCTCCTCTCAGCTTTGCAATAGCTTAGCTAATTCTGGAGGCCTTACGAACTAGGAGAAACTGCCACTGAGGTTTCTGAGTGCAGTCAGGCTTAGTTAGGCAGCTAATCCGCTACAAGTTCAAACCGTAAATTGTGAAATGTCTTATAAAATCATTTGATTTTTCAACCACTGGTTACATTAAAGTGAAGTGGCAAAACCAAGAATCAAAAAGGTAAAGAATATTGTAAACTAAGGGACATATAATGAAATTTGAATTTTATTAAGCAAACTGCTCATTCAGTAAATTTTGAATTTTACATATTTGGCATTAATTTCATTCCATGTTTAAAAATTTCACATTGATGATCGTGGATGAAGGATAATGTTTATTTACAACTCTGATTAGAAGGCAAAAGTTGACGTTTGATATGATAGCATAAATACCAATATGAAGTTACTCAAGATTAAAAAAGCAGTAAATATCTACATTATACTTAATCTAAAGCTCAATAACATCGATAAATTAAACTGACACCCTCTATATTAATATTTGAATAAGCATAGTAGCTGTAGAAAAGAGTAATAAGATTTTCGTTTTATAAAAGAACATATATTTTATAATTTAAAATTTTAATGCATTTATTTTACAATTTTGTAAAAGTTATTGATTTTCTTTCACCTGTTTTATTAACCAATTTGGAAAGGTCGTTAACTTAGCACTATTTCAACCTTGTTTTGTATAGTGTTTTATCTGTTGGAGGCAATTGTGGTAAGCATTTGATTAAAATTTATTAGTTCTTTTGAAGAGTATAAAATATTCGACCTATTTAAAAATCATCATCGTTTCTTATATTCCTTAAATTTATTTGTAGGAGTGATTGGTTTGCTTTCATTAATCATGTAGTGTTATCTATACATTTTTTTCTGATAAAAATCGCTTTGATCTTGAGTATCAGTAGCTTAAGCACCTGATATGTACTAAACAAGTGTGTACCTCATAAGTATTATCATTCGAGAATTTTTTAAATTTTATCCCGAATAGCAATTCTGAATCTCGTAATTCATGTTAATTTCAGTAATCTACATTGTATCAGGGGATTTTTTAATTCATAATGGCGGGAGTCCGTGGGGCTATTCAGGAACTGAAAGTTCAGCAAGACAATGTCCAATCAAATATTGAAAAAATTGAATCGGATATCAAAATGGCCCAAAACAAAAACTATGAAGTTTGTACTTATCATTAAATTTCTCTCATTCTTTTACTTTAAAAGCTAGAGCAGACTAAGCTCTCATTAAGGCATCAAGAGATCCTCCTCAAACAGAAGATCGAGAAAACCGAACAGCAAGAGAAAGCCAAGTTGGACAAGATTCGCAAACTTCAGGCGGATTTCCCTGGTGTTCACGAGTACACTAAGCTTATCCATCCCATATTGTAAATTATTAACCCATTTCAGATCCTCAAAAAATCTCAACGATGCATACGATAGACAAGATAAACTGCTTGAAGAACTGAAAAAGGCACGAGATTTGGCTAACAGAAATGATATGATGTATGAGGAAGTCAAAAAACGCCTTTTAAACATGGAGCAAAGTCGGCATAGAATGGAACGAAGGGCGGATGAAAAAGAGGCGTATGCTTTTTGTTTCTCTATCATTATCATAACGCATACTTACTAACATCTACTCATTTCCTATGTATTTTCACATTTAGTGAAGCCTTTCGCCTGGAGAAGGGCTTTAACGATGTCAATTCACAAGTTGAAGTGTTCATGTCAAAAGATATGGAGGTTTGTCATCACCTGTATACACATCAATTACTCTTCCTAACTGCACTCTAACCACTATGAAATAAATGCCACGACTAAACTTGAAAAACTTTAGAATTATTTGCATTTATTATTTATTATTTATTTATTTGCATTTGCATCATAAACGAAAGTCTGAAATTCACCTTAGATAAACATCTAAAAGATCATTAAAACTTTTAATATTATTCATTTTTTGTTTTAAACTGAATTATTGGAGCAATTGCACGCTCTTTAACTTCTTCACAAAAGTTTTCATGTAATTGCATGCCCAAAATCGGCGTTCACTTTCCAAACAACTTGTTCTACTCCGTAGTCTATAAATGATCAGGCTGCTGGTCTTCAGGGCAATAAACAACGTGAGACGACTGACCAGTCATCGCAATAGTATAGAATTAATCAACTTTATCCGCGTGTAACGATGATGCCAAATATTTCCTCACATATTCTTTGACTAATACCTACTCTTGTGGCCCCATGCCCTTCCTCAGATTCCTTCGTGTGCATTATGTGCAAACTTTCACTGAGTGAATGAATTTGATTGCATTTTTACAGGAATCTCAATTTCTCTCAGAAAATTCTTTTATAGGGGGAATAGAGCAATATTTTTCCCCAATTCGTTAAGTTAATTACCACATATGTAATTTTGCATACGTTAATACCCTCCCTCCATCGTTACTTACTACTCTTTAGTTTTTGCAAATGAAAAATATACTAGTATTGTTTCTGAAATGCGATTATTCCTTTTTTCAGAATGGTACAGATTTAATGGATCAAGTCGCAGAATTACAGAGAAAATTAGACGAGGTGAGTACAACCTTAAACAACCATATGTAAATTTTTACCATTATTTATTTATTTTTCAAATTCGCTACATTTGATATTTTTGAAATCTATCTAAATAATTTATTAAATCGTGCTTAAATTGTGCGTTAGAACAACATTTTATGGGGATTAATGATTAAAGTATTTCATCTGTTTGAGTAAGGCCTGAGAATCTTCTCAAAGGTCATTCGCTATTCGGACTCTGAACTTTTATAGGACTTTCACGCATAGAGGGAAGTGCTCTCAGGGTACATGCTCCTTATACCTATCCATGCACTATTGTAAGAAAATGGTATTATTAGTACTACTTGTTGTATTGCAAGCATGAGGAGGCATCTTTCTCGAGAAAAATTAATTAATTGTCCGAAATAAAGGTGAATTCAGAAAAGTCTGTTCGGATGACTGATGTAAAGTGGTCTTACCCCACCTTTCAACAAAAATCCCCTGAAATGGCTTCGCATTCTAAAGTTCAGACTTTTGTATCTTACCATTTGATTTTCCGAATTATTATTATTCGCGACTGAACTGAGTGGTTTGTTGCCCGAAAAAGAAATTTATAATGCCATCTCGGCACAAATATCTAATCAAACGGTCACGTCCTTTAAAGTTTTTATCGAGTGGTAGAAATAGACATGAGTCGCAAGGGTGCTCAGAAAAAATTATAAATCGATTGCACCAACTTTTACTGCGCCTTATTTGAGGTGACCGTAAGGTCAAAATGCACTTGAGAATAACACGAGACCCCTTTGAAAGGTTTTCAGGCCTTAAACTCAAATGCCAATTTATAGCATTTGGTGAGCTGCAAGTGTTGAGTGGACAAGTGAACTACCAACAATAGTCATGTGAAGAAATGTGCTCTGTTGACTTGTGCCAGTGCATACATGCTATTTTATAATGAAATCTCTATAAAATTGACACTGATAAAAACTTCAAAATTTTCAGGCTATTCGAACCGCGGAAACTACTGAACGCAATGGAAATGCTTTCGTCAAATCCATAGAGAATTTAAAACGTAAATCAAACAATTTTGCTTTTATCTGTGCCAATTTTGTCATGATTACAATATCTGATAATTTGAGTAACTTTACTAAAGCAGTTAATAGGATTTTTTCATGCTGTTTTATTTGTCGAAACAATTTCTGTATTAAAACTATATTAGTTATGTTTGTAAAAGAATATGTTTCGTTTAGCAGACTCATTAATAGTTCGTCATTTCACCCCAAAAATTGTACTCATTTTATTATCACAAATGGTATAAATGGAGATAATTTTTTTCTCTTAAGCAAAAAATCAATATTTACTAATTTGTTTAATTTCTATTAAATTGATATTTCTTTATTAAATTTTCCTCCAAACCATTCCAGTCTTATTGCAGTTAACACCAAGCAGCTTAAGTATTGGCTGTTCTCAATTTAATAGAATCATTGACAGATAAAGTTAGCACAGTTTCATTGGTTCACCACTATTCAGTTAGCTTTTCACACACCAATTTTCTGGTGCTCATTTCACGTCTCGTAAAATTCTCACATATACCACCCTTAATAAGACATTCAGTTAAAGTGAAGAATATGTATTTAATCAGGCGGAAAACCGAAAGATATTATTAAAACACAACTATTCCATTTAAAATGGACTGTGTTTTCTGATATATAGTGGACATGGTCTTTGTGATCTGGAAATCTAGATTAGATATCCGTAATAACAATGCTTTTTTTTATTGTCAGACAGGATTCTAGTTGCTATCCATTTACTTTGAGAATTAAGATTGATTAGAGCCTGTTTTGGGAGTACGGAATTTTCAACCCTCTATTGTTCGTTCCTTTTGTATTCCACAGACCACTTTGTATATTATTAATTTCAAGTATTGATTTACGAGTACATTCGTTATGTACATTTTTTTTAAATCCCAACATTTGCTTTCTTATCTCTAAAGACTTCTTCGCATTACGCATAAGTACTTATGACCTAACCCTGTCTGATAAAGTTAGTTTGCTCAACCGGATTTGTGCATTCAATTAATTTGTTGATTAGAACAGTACGCAAGGTATCGGAAGCCGTGTTGGTTAGAGAAATTGATCCCGGATTGTCACGAGGTTTCTTTGTGACTGGAAGTGGCAGTAGGTCAGAAATCGGATTTAAAAACAGATTAAATGTCTATGAACCTCCAGGCGTGCTGACTTTCAGGCGATTTTACTGGTTAAAATTAAAAAGCTTCCATAATTCATAACGTTATTCTTCTTTAGTGCTGCGATTTTATTCATTTTTTCAATGTTCAGAAAGCCTAGTTAAGATAATGGAAAGAATTAAAAAACCGAATGAATGAAAAGATCTTCAGATACTTATACCGGTTCTTGGTCATCAGCATGCCAAGAACTTGAGAAACTAGATTCACTAATGGACTTCCAGAGGGTTCTTGAAATTATTAAAGAATCCCTTCATAAAATTTGAATTTCAAAAGAAACTTCATTTACTTCTCATGTTTGCAATGACACTTGTTTCCTTTGTAAAATGAAAGCTTACTTCTTAATAACCCGTATATATGTGAAATCCCATGAGAAAAGCTGACTATTCAAGAAATTGGTAAGACTCTATTTCGACGGTTCTGACCATCACTTGTATTTCTCCATTCTCCCACTTCATTCATGCCCTGTGGTGGGTGACAATGCTATATTGGGAGATGCACAGTTAATTTTGCATTTATGGCGGCATTTTGATAAATCTTTATAACTCGAGGCAAAACAGGCAAGTCATAGGTTTCTGATGAAAAACCAGCATTAAGATCTATTTGTTAAACCTTTCAATTCGTCCAAAGTGAAACGTGCAGTTGAGCTTTGTAATAAATGGAATACGCCTCAAAGGTAGTTAAGTCGTGAAACGTCTTTATAGCTTCAGTGAAATGACACTTAGGATTTAATTAAAGCTTTTTTTAAAAACTCGATCAAGTATGAATCGATTTGGGTATGAAATATCTTATTAAAGTGCTTTTAAATTCTTTTCTAGACCATTTACATAAATTTCGAAAAAATTCTATTTATTATAATTAATTTAATCCATTTTACTGAAAGATTGTATTAAAGTAAAAATTTAGAAAGAAGGGTATATGATTTTTAGTGTAAAAGCTGTCGAAGGAACACAATCAACAGTTTTGGGTCTATTTAAACTCCACCTTTTTCTCTTGTAGAACAAATTGCAAGGCAGCGAGGGGAGAATGAGAAACTCCGAAAAGAAATCGATCAAATGAACGACGTCCTAGATGTTTCTGGACCCTAATTTTGGTTCCGCTCTAATCTTCTATCATATCCACCTTTCATCTTTTTTTCTCCAGTGGTGCTTTTCTCCAACAGAGCGCCATTTTGTCTATGTATTTAAAACAATCTCCCCACTTACATTTGAATCATAATCCATCCGATTATGTCCTTGTGAACTAAATTATATCTGCATTAATCTGAAGTGCTTTCTTTTGAAGTGAAATAAACATGTGAAATTTTCTGTCTGTAAATTGGATTCTACCCTCAATTAATCTCCTATGGTAGGTATGTTATAACATTACAACTTCACGAAACCACGTCAATGTTTTTTATTAGCAAAAGGAGTTGTTTTTCTCATGACTGGGTGACTTGTTCGACTGGTTGGGCATTAAAATTCACCTTCACTTTTATTAATAAACTGGCAAAATGGTGGAAGTTTGCACAATAGGGGTAATCCAGTAAAGTCTACTTAGTTACTATAATCTGCCATTTTAAGTTCCACCCGACAGATATATTCTGATGAAAACGAAATTGCCCGAGAAATTGTCACTAATACGTGCTTATATTGGGTTCCCCTCCTCCCTTGTAAATCTGAAAATCCGAAACTTATAATTAGTCGTCAGCAGTGAAGTGAGGTTTGGTGCTAAAATTCACATAAGCCCAGATGTTTGACCTCAACTAACGCTATTCACACTCGAAAGCGTTTTGCGGAATATAAGGCAAGAATAAATTAGCTTTCTTTAATGATACTTCGCCTTTGGAAATCCGAAACGCAAAACGCGATATCACCATGAAACTTGGAGACATCATTTCATACAATATAATAGTTCAATTTGTCTAACGCTAAAAGTGGAAAATTATTAACTTCTTTCTTTCTATACATATAGAACAAATTAACATTTGTGATGATTTAACTTAATTGCATTAGCAAAACGGACTTCCTCGAAAATTTAATGCATAAATTTGTTGGAACACCCTGGTATCGCCACAATTAATTGATTATTTCAGCCTCTACCACGAAGCTAACACTCCATGAGGACCTTCGATTCTACAGAAAAAGCTCCGCTAACACTATCTGACAAAGTCAAAAAAACTTCTTCGAAAAGTGGAACATCCTGCTGTAGCATAAGCAACTTAATTCTTTTCCAATGAAAAGAGATTTACCAAGATGAAAGGCGCAACATACCAACTAGCGAAAAACTTGGCGTGTGTGCACTAAAAAGGTCACCCATCGAGCCTTGCAGACTCAGTCTCCCTAACTTGACTCGTTTTGGTGAGTTGCCAAACTTCACATTGGTTTAAGGCGGTGCTTTAGTTGAATTCATTGCTAATTAATGTAGTTAAGCCCTGGATAACTCATTAGGATTGCCCATAACAAGCCATAAAAATGACTTCAGCAATGCCATATATCAAGGAAAAAGCAAAAATAGTTGTCAACCATTACACCGGTCCCAGTTTATGTAAAGATGGAGGCTGTCGAAAGGGACCATAAACGCTGTGACAATTAATGGACTGAATGAGTAAAAGATTGTGAGACTCTTCTCAGGTTGTTCAAGGTTCCTGGACCTGGATAGTGGCAGGGCTAGAATGAGCCTCTAATGAGTTTTAATGCTTGGGTAAAACGCTGTGCCAATAGAGAAATTTCCTTGATGTCGAATTGCTATTAAATCTATTAACCTTTTAGATAAAAACCCGTTTTTATTATTCCTAATTATTTGTATGCATCCAATATAGAGTAAGTCTCGGCGTTTTTTCCGATTCAGAATGAAAGGGTCAAAGAGACCCCTCAGAAGGTCTCTACTGACGTGTATTATCAACTCGAATAGTGGGCTCTCGGGAGCCCAGTTTAGCCAATTCTGAACCAAAAACGTAAATTGGAAACATTTTTACATTTGAAATCGTTCAGATTTACTAGTATCATATAGAATCAATCTGCTTTCCCAAACCTTGGAAGAAAGTACTTGAGTTTAAGAGACATGACTAATTAATGAGATCGGAATATCGGTAAATTATCTGACGAGCTATTGAAATCCGCAAGACTCAAACTTTGACTGAAGTCTCGGATCCTATCAAAATTCTCCCCTTTAAAATTTATTGAACCAATTCCAATTATTTTCCTTAATTAAAAATCCCAAATTTGCAGATTACAGTGGGCAATAATTATAGTGGAGCTTTCGATGGATTTCAACTGATTTTAGTCTCATAGGTAGATTTTGGGTTGTGAAAAATTCTTCCAAATCTTCAGTTAATTTATCTCCTTTCATCTTCTATTCAAAACAGTTAGCATCTTTCATCTTGGGTAAAAAAACGAAATTGAGTAAAGCGGTGCAGTGTTGACTAACAGAGGAGGACAAGATTGGCTTAGAAAGAAAAGCCTTCCTAAAGTTGATCTTTGGATTCGCGTTTTACGCATTCAGTCTCTTGGGCAGAGTCCACTGCCCCAGGCTCCAATGTTCTCGTATTTTAATTTCAGCACTTTTCGTCTTTGCCTGAGTGCATTCATTTACGAGGAGGCCAGCGTTAATTAACCACTTACTTGATGTAGACTACTGATGAACCACTGCGAAAACACTTTTCTTCCACTAACCAAAAATACAGACACATTTTAAGAAATGGCATGGTTTTAACGTGTATTAAATGGTTCTATCACTTGTGTATGCGTTAATGGTGGTGCTAATTGACAAGTCTATTTGCTAAGCAAATGCTTTTAATTACGTACTAAACTTACCCCCCATAGCCATGCTCAATAAATAGTCGGAATTTTTTGCAACTAAGACTAAATATTAGGCACGCTAAGGCATAAAAGGCCTATTTATAATGAAAATAAAGTAATAAGATAACAATATATTACTTATAATATGAAGAATATTGCACTGAATGAAGCAAATGCTCTTTGGTCAGCAAACTTTTCTGCCAAAACACGAAGCTTTAATGGCGAAGGGTGTTGTAGCTAGGAATTTAATTGAGAACGGACTGATGGCTACTCTTCTTATTGGTTGTCCGTCTTGCCAGAACCCTTTATCTGAGTGATCATAACCCTCCACATTGGGAACGATTAAAATATGTATACTTTTAGCTTCATCAAAACCATTGGTTCTTTGCGGTGATATTTAGTTACAGCGGACTTCACATAAAGTGAGTTTGGTTTTACTATTTTGCATAATGCCTTATGGGAACGATTTACATTTCCGCTGTTACTTCACCTTGCTAGTGCTCTGAATCATACCTCATGTTTGGCTTATTTTCATCTACTAATCGCGTCAGGCAAATGAAACAAACGCTTATGATCTCAATTTTCTGCTTGTTAAACTAGAGTGATCAATAGTTTCTCTGAGATGTTTTCAAAAAGATTGTAGGAGTGAATACGCAATTCATATCTGAAGAAACAGTTTAAAGATTAACAGCACGTTACGAGGATTGAGACTTAATCTTTCAAGAGTACATCCGTTCACATGACTCATGCTGAATGGATAATGCATTGAGAGTCTTACTAATTCATTAGTATGAACTTTCTAGGTAGGCTCAACCTCAACATCAGTAAAGGGATTTCATTAATAATTAATAAAGGGCTTATTTATTACCTACATTCGTGTAACTAATAGACACCTTGATGCTATAGTGTGAATTAAATGTTATTTTTTCATTCATAACAAATAGATTTAAACAAAATGGCACTAATTCCCAAAGGTGAGTAACAGAGTGCTTGTGACACTTTTTTTACAGCCATTGGCCATAACACCCTTGACTTATCATATTTTTTTTGCTTCGTTCATATCCAGGCTGACATGCTGAGTGCTAATACACGCGCTCACAAGATCTCTTGACTTTTTACAATTTCGCTGATAAAATGAAGTTGAAATAGCATAAATGGAGTTATGCGGTTGAATTTCTTTGAAAAATACCATTCTTGCTTAAAACGGGAACACTGGTTTAGAACAAGGAGGTTACGATTGCTGAAATACGCCAGGAAAATTCACCAATTCACTTTATTTTTTATAAAAAGGGGAGTAAAAGTAGCCAATTGGGAGATTCATTTGGAGTAGCAGTTCCTTTGATTTATCCTACCTCTCTTTTTACAAAATTGACTTAAATAATGCGATTTATCATCCCACTCACTAGTTGTACACCTGCGGGTTTCGAATCCGTGACATCGGCTTCACTGACTTGTACGTGGACCACTCCACCATTGGCGAAAGCTGTTTGACGTTTGGAAATATCCTTGAATTTATACCAAATAGCCTGATAGCTTTCGTGAAGCAATTGAAATATCACTCAGACTTTTGAAACGAAAGACTTGCAAAGAATTTGACTTTAGTTTTTTCCATTTCAATTTCCACTTTACATGTTTATGCTTCTGTTAGATGTGCGACAAATAACCTAACGAACAATCTTTCAAATTCTCTTGGCTCAGTACTACTGGAAATCGATCAAGATGTTGTCTAAATGATCGAGTCTTCGGACTGACCTTCCTGGGATGACGTTTTCAGTGAAAACACGATTGACTTCTCAGACTTCTTACGTTCTCCATTCCCCGAGTAGAATAATACTAAAAAAGTATAAATGAGCTTTTACTAGGTCTGATTCCATAGGCATATTACATTATTATAACCCACAGCAAAACAGAAAGCTTTCTAATTCTTGATTATGGGAAGCAACGGCAATTTAATAACACAGAGTTCAACAAATATATGAAGAGGAATGGATCCAAAGGATACAGACGTGACGTATTGATGACGTGTAACTGTTCTTTTGGTAGAAGTCAGTAGTCTTTCAGTTTCATACAACGAGGGTTTGGGCCCTATCTAAATCTTAATAGCAAAAATTGTCATTTGAGCTAGGGGTCTTTACTCCTGTTTTTGAGCAATACTGGCTATGAAGTAATTACAGTAGACGAATTTTAATATGGTAAAACCAGTCTGGGTTATCACATCAGATTTATACTGTATCGTCTAGGTACTGCAATAGAGCGAGTCCCATGAGATAAATTGGTAGCAATCTCAAACAGGCTAAATGAAATTGTTAGTGAGTCCATGATCTAAGTGAAAGATTCAGTATTGGAATTAGACCTTTTGGAAGGTGGCTCTGAAGAAGAAACGAAATAAGGATACCCAAAAGATAGCAGTTATCAAAGTCAAAACCATCAGTATAGTCAAACGAAACACCTCTTAGTCAATAAACAGTGGATGAAATTGAATTTTTCAAGACCACTCAAAAGGCAGTGTGAAAAAATATGTGACCATATGTGGCAGTGTTGTCTCTTAGCTGAGTAGGTCACAAAAACTATGATAATAGTACAACAATGCTACGTTGTCCTTTAGAAGCAAAAATATAGAAAGTTAAAATTTGTATCTAGATATGTTATTTTCAAAAAATTCTGACATTAAGCACGAATGTTCTAGAAGAGTGCAATTTGAAATCATTTGTGGGGACTGTTTTTAAAAAAATAAAAAAAGGCGAATTCAGAACTAATAGCCGTTTATCTACTGAAAGAGTAATTCACTTGCAGTACTAATCAGACAAGCCTTGATCGAGAGAGGAAGATACTTGGGTTTTCTCGTTATTTTTTTTTCAAAAAGCAAAGAATATGTGGCATCATTTACCTTCTGACGATTACCCTTCCCTGACAAGCTAGTCTCGCATTAGTCTTCCTTGCGAAACTGATGATTTACAAGGAGGTAATTTGTAATAGTCACAAAATAGCATTTTCTTCTAACCGGAATTTCTACACTAAGTCAAGTCTGCAATACAACCATATATGGAAACTTTTCCACTAAGGGTTAGTTTGGATAATTTAATTAGCGAATAGTTTATTCGTTTCTGTCATAAATCACTTTTATTACCCATTGCCTAAACACACAAATAAAATAATTAAAATTTATTAAAATTCAATTTTTAATAGCCAAACCAATTATACATATATATAAGCAATATTTTGTTTTTAATCGAGAAGTGATGATTCAATTATACACTGTCCAGGCAAATTCGATATTCTTGGCATACGAACGCTCCTGTATTTCCAGTTCTAACAGGTTCTGTCAGCGTTTGTGTGAATGAAAAGTAGGACTGGACCGGCTCCTTTTACACAACGCGCTGCCTTCTAATGCAAACACACACTTGAGAGTATTTCTAAGATTATTGAATTCTATTAGGGTCACCATTCTGGTAGTCAAGGCAGCACAGATCGAAGAGAGCTAATCCTAATTAACAACCACCTTAGATTAATGGAGTCTTTCTCACAATTTCCTTCATAAAACACGCCACCAGAACGTAGGCTGAGGAGGTAAAAAGCGTATTAGGAAGAGCGAATTCGAACAGGAGGTACAAGTGAATCGAGTTTCATGGGATAGTTAAATTAATGAAAATTTATGTTACCTGATATAGCATATTTAATGTAATGCTTTAACGTATTTCTATTCACATAAATTGAATATGATACACTCGTATCAATACAGATGACTTCGGATGTTAAATTTCTATCACTATAGAAGGGAACAGAATTAACTTTCTCAGGGCTTCTTATCTTTTAGAAATATCAACATTGCATTTTCAACATTATAATTTTATAGGATTCTGAAGAGAATTTCTTCTGTAAAAAGATTTTCGGGCAGTGTTGAGCGCTCACAAATGTATTTCTATACGTTGATGCATTCGGTATTTTTCTTGACATTGTTTATTATAAGAGGAATTTAGCCTAAAAGAATGGAATAATATGCATTAAAAATCACTCGTAGTTCGGCCAGAAAGTATACTTTAAGCCATAAAGGGATATTGCAAGTGAAAATTGATTTTGCCATTCCCAGCTGAATTCGATATAAATGAAATTTTACTCCAGCGATGTATACACTACTAACAAGATTTTAGTACAACGGATTTAACAGACCTCCTAAATAAAATATGCTAAATTAACCTAATTTGACTAATGAATTTTAGGTGTTAGAAAGAAAAAACTTGATTTCTAAATCCGAATGTGTTTGACCTCTTCTGGTATTAGAAAATTTCCATGCCTTGTGTAGGTGGAGCATGCGAATGGAAATGTGAAATTATAAGGCCAAGAGTGGGCTAAATTAGTTGATCACATAACACCATTTTCATTAAAATTGATGTTGGAAGACCCATAAATAGTTCAATTCAGGTTAAAACAAAAGTAAAAATAGGTGACTAGTTTAACTGTTAAGAAAGCCTTATTTTTAATAACATAAAACAACGCTCACACCCGTATAAACAAGAATTTTAAGCTATTGATCAATGTCTACAAATTGGCGGTTGTTTACTATCGGAGGGTGTGTTCTCCCTCCAAGCCAAAACAACCCGTGATGTTGATGACTCTTCATAAATCGTTTCGTTTGCCATACCCTCAATATGCCAGTGACACGTGTGGGTGTTTGTGCTTGTCAGGTGCCTTTTCTAGACAGCTTAATCTAAGGTCATAAGTGAACAAAATTTCGGTATCTGTATGAAAATGAACAGTTCTTTAATTCTTGTCACTTGTGACATTTTTTTAATAATTATGATATTGCATTAATTCTTAATCTCCAGCTAAGTTACGCATTTAGTAATTCATTTATTCATGGGTACAATGAATTCAAGTGGTTTGCAACAGCTGCCATGGGTAGCCATAAGAGTTTGAAATCTCTTTCCCTTGAAGTCACCTTAAACCCTATCACGTTGGACAATGTCTGATTCGATAATTACAGCGTTACTGGATCTAGATGCATTTGTTAATTTATTGTCTTCTAAAATCAAATTAATGCGTAAGCTGTGAAGCGAAATTGTTTTTCAAAGGAGCTCAAACATAGGCAATTTAATTTTAGGGCCAGGCTGCTTTTTCATTAACGAGCATTTATCTTTTTCGCTTTGTTCAGAGTTTATGTATACTTCATAATGGCTCACTCGTACATCCCTAGAGAGCTAAAAAGCGCATATTAACGGGTGGTGGTTCCTATGATATCATGCTACCTTTTATAAGTAGTCCATGTATCTTGAATGAATTCTTCAGTCTTCTCACTCCTTCAAAATTCTTCCAGTATCCCTTTTTATTAGGGGGATTTCATTTCATTGGAACTTAAAAAGGTTGCATTGAGATACATTTGTCTCATAAATCACAATCTTCACTTGGATATTTAGTTATGCCATCTGCAAAAAGCATCCACCTACCCAACAGGCTTTACAATAGGTAAATGGGCATTACCAGTTGGAAATAAATTCAATTTCATGCCATTGTGAAATGTAATTAGGTTTTGCCAGCTAATAATTCTGGAGTTTCTTTATCTACTTCTTATTGCTGAGTGAATAGAATCGACATCCTTTGATGGAATCCAAGTGATTATGATTGTACCTCTCCTATAACACTGCCAATTTGACACTTCTAACTTTACATATTCTCATTCCATTGAAAGCGAGGTCACCGGTACATTTACTAGCACATGAATAGAAGAGCTTACACATTTAATTTTAAAATAAAATTATATTTTGTTAAAATCTATAATTTAGAGTTCACTCTCGAATCAATTGTTAAATTGGAAGAAATTTTAGGAAAGACTAAGAATTTGCATAAATAGGGAAAACAATGAATATTCAATTGAGGGCAAAGAATATTTGTGGATCAATGTTATATAAGAGTGTGCAGATTGTTAAGGCTTCGTAAAGAACTGGCCCGCGCGAACACGGCGCTTCAACTCGTTCCAGCGCATTTGACGCTCAACTGAGACATTGGAGAGTACGGACTGATTCTCATAAGCACGACGAGAGAGATATGGCAAAACTTCCTCTACTGTTCCATAGGGAACATACTTGTAGACTGAGTAGCCCGCGTTGCCTTTCAACAGAATTTAAATCCGTTAGTTACATTCATTAGATAATGCCGCAAAACATGGTCACTCTAACTTAAGAGATTGCCCGGTTTAGGCAGCCAGGGTGACCTAATGTGAATACCAAATAGGCGGCGTATTACATTTCAGTCTTAGCACACAATTCCACAGCTACGCTCACAATCTAGACTTGCAACCCAGCTCTCCTACCTGCCACCCATTCTCTTCGATTTCCTCTACCTACGAGATTTCCCAATGCTCCACTGGTCAATTACATTTTTCATCCGATAAAATTAGATCTCTGCGAATGCCACCTATTCCATATTTTAAAACCAGCTTCGTTCATCTTCCTCACCTTACCCACTAATAAGATGTCATGACTGTAAAGAGCAGCTGCTTAATAAATTGAAAGACTCCATAAAGCAGAAAAAAGCATTTTGTTAACAATAGAATAGTTCATTTCATTAATTAGATTTGGTTTTTTTTAATTTTGCAATTAAGACTTAATAATTAAAATAAAGAAATAAAACTTACCAAGAGGAAAGCTGACATGATCACACATGCCTAGAAGCTGGCCAAAGCATATCAGGTGATGTTCAGGCTTGACACCACGTTCTTTCATTCTGTGAGAGGAAAGTATGAAACTATAACGCACCTGTCGAGCAGTAAGAACCAGACAAACTGGCAGGATTAAAGCAATGTTATCAAGAGTTAGCTGATAAAAGATTTGTCCAAAGCCAAAATGAGATTAAACTAATTGATTCTTTGAGACGAGTATCGGGTACATGCTTAGTTTTCTACTGTTTCTAGGCTGCCATCAGTAAAAAAGCTAATAGGCATGAAAGCCAAGATTGTCACAAGTCCAACCACTTCCTGATGCAGCATTGACTGACCAATTGTACTCAACACTAGAAGAATAAGAGCAACCAAAAGCACCAATCCAAGTAAGATGTGCTGTCTCGGGGTCTCTTTGACATAGTTTTCAACCACAAATACAGAGGAGCTACTGGAACACACGCTGTGTCCTAAAACTAAGACAGAATACAAAATTCTAACCAATTGGGGAAACCTCCGAACATATAATGGGTGACACATTGTTAGTTTTGGCCAATTACGCTACTTTGGGGGCAATTAAAAACACATGCAGGCTTCAGTGGCTTTAAACATTAAAAGATAAAAGTTATATTGGGTAGTGATCTTGTACGAAAATGTACTCCTTATATCCGATTAACTGCTCCCAAATTTATTTTCTCTGAATTTCAATAAATCGACTCCTATTTTGGCATACTTGACACCAACACTTCCTGGTTAGTTCAAATGAAGACTAATTAAGCACTAAATGGTCGATGCAAGCAGCCATGCTTTAACCACTACTTGAACTTCCGTTAGAGTTCTAACAGAATTTGCTGTAAATTGAAGCAAATGCTAAAAAAAGCGAAGAAGCACTTAGATATTATTTGAATACCCGAAATAAAAATAAAATGGTTTTGGATGATCCCAAAACCCCCAAAAACAGAAAAAAGGAGAGAGAAACGTACGGGGTTGATCAACTTAAAGGTTGTCATATGCCTATCGTGTTGTACTTACAAGAACACGATTCAGCCCTTAACATTCACGAATGGAAATTAAATGTGATTTACCAACCATTCGTTCAGACAATCCCTGCTAATCTTTTCACATTCGAGTGACAAATTTTTTTTCAGCACTCTCAATTAACTTAATATTAAAATTGTTTGTTTAATACAGTAACATGAATGCAGTCTGACTTTAAAGTCTTCGATAGACATCGAAATTTATATGGACTCCAACTCTACTCCAAGTAGTGCTTGTAAGCACAAATAAAACAAAAAATTAACCTTTTTAGGGCATATTTCACAGAATCTTCGTTGTGTGTAGCCACCATAATTAAAACACGACCACGGGGTGTGCGTTCCAGCGCTGACAAAGACTCTTCGAAACATTCCTGGTACATCATTGTTGTAGCTTCATAAGTGGGATTAGTAGGGTCGGGATAACCCAACTCTTTTGCCCTTTTGCGTTCCTTTTACGTCAAGAGTGGATTAGCAATAGAATGGGCAAAATATCTGAAAAAAACTTAATTAAGTACTTACCTGTTCGATATAAGCACCGCGAACAAGCTTGGCTCCAAAGAAAAAATCGTTCTTTTCAGCAATAAGCAGATCTTGTCGAAGTTCCTTCAGGGCGTTCTAAAGATGAAAAGAGAACTTCCTATATCATAGACAAACAAACCTTGAGGTAGCACTGATAAGTGTTGAAGATTGTACAACACTCCTTGTTAAAGCGATGCATCATTTCCATGGAAATTCGACGAATTGCAGGCTGAAAGTGGCTGTGTTCGGCATCTATCATTAACCTTACTCCTTTTGATTTTGCATACTAGTTCAATGGAAGCAAATAAGGTTGAAATATCTTAAAAAGACAATACTGGAAAGATTAAGCACCTGAGCGAGGTGGTCAATACGGTGAACCATATTCCTTAATTCTTCGACTCCGTGTTTCGTGAGGGTGGAAACCAACTGTTCAGTTCTACCAATCTACAAGAAGATGAACTGTTTGAAATAACTTAAGAAATACCCAGATTTCAAAAAACACTAGTAAAAGTAACCTCTATATTATTGACTTTAAAAAGTTCGGCAAGATTGCGCTCGAATTGTATGAGATTGTTCCAGTCAAGAAGATCACCGATTCTAGAAGAACTCAAAGCCAATTTTCCACTTACCCATCACCGGATCTATCAAGAATTGTTAGGCATTCTGCTGGTTGATCGCAACCTATTTCAACTCCCATAATTTCAAGACGCTTCTGAACGTTTTCCATATCAGTAGATGCTATTGACGGAGGGATATGGTGTCCTGCTCTAGTTGCATCCGTGAGGAGATTAAAAAAACGTTCCATTTGAACAAGAAAGTCAGAAAATTGGAACTAAAAGGTATGAAGAATATAGCACAATCGTACCAAGGATTGAGGTCGACCCAGAGCTGACAGTTTAATGGCTATAAAGCCTTCTTTTGCTATTGCTCTTGCAGAGGCATCAATACATTCCATTAAGATTTTCAAATTTACGTCGTATTGGCCCTCGGGGCTGTAAAGGCACGTTTGAGAAGAGAACACATCCTTTTGTCTACCACCAGATTCAATACTCTGTTGATATTCCCCATTTATTGCCTTACTAGAAGTATCAGACACTTCTAAGGATTCATATAACGTTCCCCTGAAAATATCAATCAAAATTTTTGGGAAAAATTTACAATCCAAAATCAAAATAATAAGATATTAAAGGTAATAAATCTCAAGAACTACAGAACTAACTTAAGTCCTTTAACAGCATCTGATTCCATATCTTCTTTTTCAAAACCATAATCAAGTATGGATTTTACATTATATCGACGGTAACGTTGAATTAAAGATTGAATTTCCTCCTGATTTTCACCAGCAACAAACTGACCATAAAACGTACTCTTCATAAGTTTCTTGAAAAGCGTTGGGCCGAGAACTTTTCTTCCAAAGTTCATTAGCTAACAAAGAAATAAATTATCGTAGCGAACAAACCTTTTTATTGTTTTTAACAATAAATGGGTACGAACATAAACGAAATACAATGGATGAACGCAGTAGCTCTGGTGTTGATATTGCAGCAAATGAAACTTTTGGATCACGAAAATTTATAAACTCCGCACTAGATTTCTTTTCTTCTTGTGGGACGCTAGTAGCTAGACTTTTTGACGATGATGCAGACGCATAAGCGCGACCATTCCTGACACTCTTGATAAAGCTGGCTGAAAGGGAACGACGGAGCATTTGCGCGAGATGTTCTGAAGGATAATCTATGAGCGCGCTAAACGCTCTGACATGCTTTATCGACCAAGATAAACATACAAAGCCTTTAAATACTGAATGCGTAAATAAATAAAGAAATATAGTTTAATTTTCAATTTATTGTTCTCATATTTTTTGCATTTAATATTATTCAAACGTGCTATCATTTATGCATAATTCTAAGTAAATATGTGGTATTTTGATTCATATTAATTGTGACACTTAAGTTTCAGATCAATTTGTTACATTTGCCACTTCTCTATAAATAACCATATAGCTGCAAGATCCACAAGTTGTGCATACACATTATTATGGTTTAACTACTCCCCTTTAAATTACCTCAGATTCTATTGTATTGACTGTAGATTCGACACCTCGTAAACCGTACATTATGAGCAAAATCGCAAATTAAATAGAATCATTTTGATCTTTATTTTCACTTAGTGTAAATTTCAGTCGCCTTTGTAAACATTACTATTTATGCGCGTTTAAATTTTTAATAATCAGTTGTTTGGTTTGGGCGATTCTACATATCACAATTACTGAAAAATTAAATTTACTTATTCAATAAAACATTACAATAGTGACAATCACTGATGATTGCACAACGTCAGGAGCTAAGCAAGCTTTGGTTCCCAACAAACTGCTTATTACTCGATTCGTTACAATATCTTTAAGGTCTTCGCAGAAATATACGCACCTTCAGCTAAAATTGTCTCTTAAATATTTCGAACACATCTGCTGCCAACCTTTTACTATATTCTATCAGAATTCTTCTAAATCTCAGCTTTCACTTGTTCCTTCTTAGATATTACCTACTGCAGTGCCTGTTGGTATGTTTGAACAATTATTTACTCCCATTTTCTGTGATAAAGCGTTGGTTTTTCGTCCACGACACCATAAGACTCAAACACATAGTTGTCGAATTCTGTAATTCTGTAATTGTTCTGTTTTATTTGAAAATTCATTTGTATTCACATTCTTATGCATCTCCATGTCTTTTTACACTCGCATACACGCATTTACCTTCCATCTGCTCGCACGCTTCCTCCATATCTTCTACCTCTAATACTTTTCATACTAACTCGAACCCTTATTATAGTTTATTAAATCCAACTTGTTCATGTTTCAGACAGTATGTGTATGACTGACTGTTTACAAGATCTCGCTACAGGTGTTCCCAATATGTGCACACGCTTTAATATAGATACTTGAATAAATGTTAATACTCACGACTTGACATTCATGAAGAGATATTACAGACGTCTAATGAAGAAATATTTCCAAACCGGTATTATTTATCAATACATTGGGATGCCTTCTCGTCTACCTCCGTACTGATCTAAGTGACATGAATTTCTACTTCGAGCCACATAAGTTTATTGCATTTCCGCACAACTCTTTGTGTGCTAGTCCTTTGAACTATCGTTTGCTGTTATCAACTATTAGCCTTAACTCCTTAATTAGTGACCTCGGTTCTTGTCACTCCAACAACCAGAAAATCAAATAAGACTCCTAAAGAGGCAGAAAGAGTGTTTTCGTATTTCTGCTTCCCTCGTGACTTCTAAATCGTCTACCAAGATAAAGTTTTTAAAATATTTTGTTCAGTGCAACAACATTCGAGCTTAACCAGAGCTCTTTGTCCATTCCAAGCGACCAGCACTGGTGTTGGGCTAATACATGCTACCGGTTTTACTAAACCTATTTCACTTGAAATCAGAATAGTGTCAAAAGTAGGTGAGGCTGCTCTTCCTTATCAGTAGGATCTTATATATTTTCAAACTAAGGTTCTATGGTCTCACATTCATCTTACTTTCGTCAAGCCTATCCGAGGAACCCTTATTAGGTCCAGATTAATTCGTATTCCAGTTGGTTTGCGAATAAAACCCCAAAATCTGCCGCAACCGGTAAGGTAATAAACACCCAAGCCAGTTATGTGCCAAACATGGTATACAGAACGTTATTGTGACCAAAAATACTACCCACTTCACTTCTATTCAATTTGAGGACTTTTGTCATTATCCAAATATTTCCTTTTCCATTCTCCGCCTTACCTGGTCTGGATGAGCAACATGTTGACTATGCGAAGGACAAATTCTCGTATCACATGGAAGATGAAAGTTCTTCAAAGTTTAGATACCGGATGGCGACTTATGTTGATGTCAAAATTAGGACGCAAAATAGGTAAAATACAATTTTTTTGCTCAGCCATTTTAACTTTTAAACCGAAAATAAATTCAATTGAGGTCTATCTGGATACATGTTGCCTTCCTCCACCTTGTAATCCCGAAATTCCGGAGACCCAGCGGATTTATCGACCGAAGAATTACTCCTGCCTCTTTGGAGGACCATGGAAAATACTCAAATTAAATTTAACACTCAAAAGTGTGCATGAACAATTTTCAACTGGAGGCTGGCATAAAATAAATGGTTTAATTAAAAAAGGTATATGAACAAATTATCGTTACTTTTTCATAAATTTTGTTTATTTGCTAAAATGTTCAAAATTACAGTTGGTGACTTGCTGAATTTTGGAGAAAAACTCACCATTATTGCCGAGAAGAACTAGTTTTGTGTTAATAAGTTTTTAGACATTATATAGCTTATCGGTTTGACTTTTATTTGGATTAAGTGAACAAAATTATCCACATCTGAAGAATTTTGAAATTGAGATGGTTCTACACATGATTGGAAGGTTTTATCCACATGATTTTAAGTACTACAGTTTTCCTACCTGCTCAATCCACTCTATAGTAGGTCAGACTGTCCAATATAACCAAGTGTTAGAATATTATAGAGACCAATTAAAATTTAATGAATTTCAAGTTTTGAATAGAAAGAAGAAAGACCATGAGCATAGAGGTAAGGTTTAACGTCGAGTAGACATTTAACAGACGGCCTGTTGAACATGGAATGCTAGTCAAATGAGTCACTTTAAATTATTACCATTTTGGTTTCCAACTTTGTATAAAATAATATTTCTTGGTAATAAAATTGCTCAACCCTAGTAATAATATATGGTAGTAGCGCATGCAAAATAGGATACTTTCCACTTGACTTTGCTCTTGTCAGGAAATATTCAGAAGTCATACTGGAATGCTTAAGTGTCTAACTGAGCCCCTTTCCGGGGTGGGTTACAAGATGGGCGTGCGTTTTGTTGTTGGTGGTGGTGGTGTGGGGGGAGGTCAAGTAAATGCTACTGCAAATCAAATCAAATGATAGCAAAGAACTTGCATGAATGAATGAAGGTGTCCGCATTTTAAAACTTAATAAAATAGCCTTTATTTTGATTTATTGTCACCGTTGCTGAATGTCCAAACATTTTGATTAATGAAATAAAGTTCCACAACTTTATTTACAAATATAAATAAATCATGACTGTTGATAGCACTTGAACCGAAATTGGTTGAAGTGTGCAGCATTTTACATTCCATGCTTTAATAAATATAAATGAAAGAATGTTCTAGCACCAAAACTTATTGTTAATACTTCGAGATTATTCCAAACTGAGGGTTCACATTTCTTGTAGACAAAGAATAAAGCGATGTTTCAGTCAATAGACTCACGCATATTGAATTTGAACCAATGCCACTCGAAAGAAATAAATCGTAACAATTTAACTTGGTCTAATTGTTGTTACTTTCGTTTAATATACTCAACCTAATCTTTCCAAGAATCGTCAGAGATGTGTTAGTTTTCGAACTTCTCTTCACAGGCTTCCATTTTGCTTCTTGTCAATTATCGACTACGTCCATATGTTCAAGGCTATGGTCCTTAGTTCTCTCAACTGACTGACAACGTGCATTATGCACTAAGTAATAATAAAGGAACTTAAATAGATTCAGAAAGGCAACTTTTGCTCTATATGTGAACCTTTTCTACGTTGCTCTTGTCTAGCCTGATAACGCGTTTCTTCATGCCTCATATTTTAAATGTTACTTTAAACAACAGAGGTCAATAAACACCTGGTGATAGAATATGATAAGATTCCAACAACAGTATCCATGGTATGTCCAGGTGTGGGCGTTCGCAGTACGGAAACCCTTACGACCAGACGTGACTGACGTTCCCAGTAGGGGAGGCGTTTGAATATGAAGCCTACTTTATTTATCAGTAAATTTGGGTGGCTTCTCTGGCTAATTGGTACTTGCCCTGAAATATGAGTAACCTGACGTATTCTTTCTAAATGATTGGCATGTCTGGTCTTTATCTAGCATTATTCAGTTCATTTGCTTCACAATACGGATTGAAATATCGACGCTAAAGGCATGTTTCTGACACGATACTTCGAGTGATCTTTTAATTACGAACTCTATCGAACTTGATCAGCACTTAACTGCAATTCTTTTGCTAGATGGTGTTTAACATTTATTTGATGGACAGTTTTTGCTAGCAATCGAGATAGGCCAAAATTTCCCGTATACCAGAATATACTTGGATTTTAGTATAATAAAAAAGTTTTCAGAATGTCTTTCGATTTTAGTTACATTGATCTTTAATACGGGTTAGGTTAGCTTATGGGTATAAACACTTGTCATCTTCTTAGCTCATTAGCCTAAATCTGTTTTGTGATTTTGTTAGCTTCTTCAATGAATACTCAAAACGTGGATGTTAACCTCCGTGCCATCGGCGTACAGTGACCATTTGCAATGGTTTTCTACCTAGGCAACTACTAAATTTATCAATAAATAAATTCAAATTTTATAATTTTAAATCTCCGCATATTATCTTTGAGTAGCCTTTCACGGTAAATGCTCTTCAGGCAATGGCTTTGTCCAAACTCACTGAATTAACACTGTTTGTATCCACTCCTATTTTTCCACTATCCGCATCCTGAACTGTCGCATATCTTTTCAAAGGTTTTTTGAGAGAAGGATAATTGAAGTTATGTAAGATACATTTATGAGATCCGCCCTTGATCTTTGCTCAATTTCGAACTAATAGCTTTCAAAGTCCGGTATGCTGTTGAAAATATGTAATACTTCAAACAAATTTTGCTTGCTTTTAGGTTCATTAAAACAATGAAAGTTGCATCTAATTGAAGTAAAGTATTTGAAACAATTACCTTTAGAATCTTTGTGCAGAAACAGTTTTTCCCATTTAATTGAAGGTATTGGAACTAGTACGGGCATCAGAGTCAACAGAAAGGAAAAATATATTTTGCTGAAAATTAATTCTGTGCAAAAATATCGAATAATAAATCAAGGACAATTGAATCGATGAATGGCAAAGTGTTTCTTCTTGATTAAAATAGATAACCTTATATGGGTCCTTATTGACAAATAAATTACCAAGAAAGAAGATAACTGAATTCCTGGAAAAGACATTCCAATGGGGAAATTTGACATAATCCAAATGGAAAGTAGAAATACATGAAGTCAGTGGTAAGTTTCAAATGTGCTGAAGATTGGTCCCATCTCATTCGTAAGTGAAGAAAAGATTAGTTCATAAGCAGAACGCTCGAGCATAAAATTTTCGAATTACTATATAAAAAATAAACATTTTATTTTTCGGCTAGCACAAAATCCAACGCATATTTTTGCAACTTGCAGATATCGGCAAAATATTATTATAAATATTAAAATTCAGACAAATAATAACTAAACGGTAAATCTAGTTTACAAAATAACATTGAAGGTTTACATCATTTTGAATTGCTATAGCACTCTGATGACTAAAAGTATTACCTCCATAGGCGGTGGTTCAAAATTGAAGTTCAGGCTCTCCTTATTGTGTCATTTTACGGTAAGTCGGAAATCTGAGTGTTGAAAAAAAATAGATAAGAACATCAAAAGATGTGGATTAACAATGGCTTTACTTGCATCTCTAACTTTACTTTGAATTGACAACTTTGTTAAACTCATTTATCTATTTATTCACGCTTTTTGGGAAATATCACGTCTGCAATCAACTTGTCCCAACCAGAAATGGCCTGTTATGTAAAAATTCGCCTCACCTATGTTCCTTCCTCGCTTCCCCTTATGATATAGTCATAACCATTCCAATTCCCACAATATGTTCAGTGACCCTAATTGATATGGGACTGTCCTATCCACCTTAATTACGCATAATGATATCTTTGTGTTATTTTGAGCATAATTATTAGCTGTTCTAAACTGAGCGGGCGTTTCCACTCTGGCCTCCTGTTTTCGATTAGAACTAGGGTTATATATTCTACGGGCTTCAGAGAATATAACAATGTATATATATATATATATATATATATCAATAAATTGAATTTTAATGCTCTAATGCATTACCGCCTCTTATACCTCTTGTCTAAATAATATCGATTAATCTTTTTGAATGATATATTTAAAGCTATATCCAGTTTTAGTTAATTACCATTATACCGTCAATTAAGTACTTTTGACAATTCAAATAGACTCTTCAAGGCATATCCAGAAATGTGATTGCTAATTTCACTGGATAGGGTTTATGGCACTTGGCGTAAGGAGATTTGAGAATTTGTTATCTAAAAGTTTGCGTTGAAAATTAAAGCTTTCTTTTCCAATAAATGCCTATTTAAACGAAAATTTTAAACGTTCAGTAAAACACTTTATAAATAAACACAATAGGAAAATTCACCAAAAAAAATAGAGGAAGTTGCAGGAATATCAGGATGAGCATCAGGCCACAGGGGGTTTTTTACCACACCCTCTATCCAATTAGTGGCAGGCGATGAGACGCATGACTCATTGGCGTCCACAGCGATGACTATCCCAAATAAAGCCCATTTAAACATCGTCTGGTCTCTTTGTCCGAGTCTGGGAGGGAGGGCTAATGTGTTATAAACATCAGAGCATAAAGAAGCATTACTAATAGTAAAGCCGTAGAAAATTGGACTGAGAAATATGTGGCTATTTGGTGCTTTAGCTGAGAGACCATCATTTGCACACATATTTCAATGACATAAGTTACAATTTCTTGAACCTCAGTTTAGAGCTTTCTTTCATCGGTCTTAATTCCATTGTGAAGAGAGTTTGTTACAAGAAGTAGGTCTGGGTGGAACAATTTCATGGGAAGAGTGATCTCTTTCCTCACTGTATGAGTTGGATGCTTGACTCCAGTTTAGGCTAGCCCATATAATGTTATAGCTTTATTATTTTATTTATTTCGCTAATTTTATTTGCTGCTTAAATTAGTGACAAAGAATTTGTTTTAATGACTACACATTAATTGGCTCTTCCTTTTAACTTAAGTGCAACTGTGCAGTATTAAAGTTGGTTAAAAATAAAGGAAATCCCTGAAATGAAAAAATAATAATATCCAAAAACTAACAAACAGACGAAATAAACAGCTAGTTGTCAAAACCCGTTACAGAAGGATAACTTATTTTTATCCAATTTATTCTTTTTTTGATTTTAATATTATATTTTTACAAGAAAAAAACTTTGAAAGAAAATAATGTGGCCACATTTTTCTCCTTTTAATTTAACTGTTATATGGACGCATTTAACGCACATCGTTCCATCCATTTACGTGACCAGATTTGCGTTCAGCTAGATTTTATGGTTTTTTTAAGCCCTTCACTAAGACCGGCCTAGTTTATTTTTAAGTTATAAATAACTGGCCCTTGTAACAAGTTCAGGGCCGTGCTATCTGACGGTACAGTGTTAGAAGTCCAAACAGAGTGGACAAAACAGACCAATAACGTTGAGTACTCTATTGTGTAAACTAGATAAATAAACTACTCATCAATGGCAATCCAGCCATGATCGATACGAGACTTTAATGTTTTCTTCTTTCGAGGAAACAAAGACAGAATAGAAGCATCCATTCTCGTAACTTTTCTCAAAAGTGAATAAAATGATAGTTCATTAAAATGGGTGATACGAAATAACCCCTATCATGAGCACAGGTTTTAGTATCGCCAATAAGGCATTCTCTACTCGTTTTCAATCTTACAAATGGCACTGTTGGTTAAATAGTCAGCAAAGTACCATTATTACTTCCTACGCAAAATGTTATGCCAATTTATCCTTAAGAAAACTCAAAATCACGTCCGAAGGAAAAAACTAAAAAAAGTGAACAAATACTGCAACATTTCCCGAACAGAGTAACGTATATATTGAGTAATTCTGCAAGCTAAGCAGCGGTTTTTATGACCTCCATAATGTCTACTCATTATATATATGAATAGACAAGCGTTAATGTGATCAGACTAAACTGAAGTCGTAGTTTAGCTATTCCAATTCTTGACAGCGTCAATATGATAATCCCTAAAGATCAAATAAACCAAAACTCGAGTTTGAAAACCTCCCTACTGGATGTAGAACCACACACCGAATACATCCAGTACCAAGCGCACTCATTAATACTTACATGAGCAAGGTTGATTAAGACTTGAACTTTATCTCCTGATTGCAGTTATGAGTATTAAAAATACGACGATAATAGGGCAGGAGATTTGCTATGCCGTAGATTTTCTGATAAGAAGATTGAAACCCAATGGGCGCAATTTTACCGATTTTGATTTTCCACATTGTCAGTGCACCGGCGATTAGCAAACATGTGATCTATGACGTGACAAGCTCATAGGTAGACCACTACGCTGCAAATAAATGAACAGGTAAATCTGATTCGCCAAACCCAACTTTCCTAGATTTTAACATGTTGTCTAATTACTTTCTAGAAGCGCATGGTTTTCTTTTAAATTTTCTTTCAGAGTTAAAAAAAAACAGATTAAAATTTTCCTCCACCAGGCTATCCATCTCCAATTTTATTTGTTTGGAAATAATTAAAGTGAATTTATTTCAAAAAATGCATTCCACCTCAGCGAGCATACTGTTAATAAAATAGATTGGAGTTTGCGTAGTCAGTTTTGTTGATTAATGAAAAGAAATGTAAAATAATTTGGTATTTTCGGAGCTATTTAAGTGGAAATATATTTGGATGGAAGGATAAAGGTATAATATCAAACCCAAAGGACGAAGGAACATCCTAAGTAAATTAAATTATTATTTATATTGAAAAATTACAACTTTTGAGAATCGGGCCAAAGATACAGATGGACAATCCAGTAGGGATAGAAAGGTAAAAAATAATATGCTAAATTGTTAAGAGAATTTGAAAAGTGAAAGAAACAAATTTGGAAGAAA
The DNA here is from genome assembly GCA_000469805.3 of Hymenolepis microstoma. Taxonomy (NCBI): domain Eukaryota; kingdom Metazoa; phylum Platyhelminthes; class Cestoda; order Cyclophyllidea; family Hymenolepididae; genus Hymenolepis; species Hymenolepis microstoma. The sequence goes on from LR215989.1 coordinate 28,836,101, forward strand.
ACGTGATTATGACCAGCCTGAAATTAAACATCACTCTAATAACAACAAAAAATAAAAATATGAATTGAATTTGGATAATTTTATTACATAAATTAAGAATCCTGATTTGCACACAATCTTTGTCCTAAAAAAGCAAGACCAATATTAGTTATTGAAGAAAATTTTAACGTGGCGGAGTGATTAGTTGGCTTGTAGAGTTCTAAAGAAAGAAGGTTGGTGTTACGAAATAAGCAAAAACTCAAGTCTGTTTTTGCCCTTGACTCGTAATTCTCTTCTCCTTCTTAGCTAAAGCATCACAGAGTTCTGTTCAAAATGTATTATAGCAAATATTTTATGTGACACTTAAAATAACAGCCGCTCTTGATAACGTGACCTCGGCAGACGTAGACCAAAAATTTAATCTGATCCTCAAGTGAAATGGTCTTATCATGACCTCGATGACTATTGCACTTATCCTAGCATTAAACCACCCTGATGCGGATATCTCTAATGTGTTAGGGGACGCTAACACCAAAATGGACATTGCAATGCGATCCCGTCTTGGTAACTTTGTGCGTCCCCAATTTTCTTACCTCACTGAGCGTTGGTCAAAGTGTAAGTCTGCAAAGGCAGAGGTCACGAAATTATTATCCGTTAGTGCACATCCAAGGGTGTGAGTTACCAGCAGCCCTGGTTATTTTTGGGTCAATAGCAGAGGTGGTGGAATGTGAGTTCCTAGTACGAGTAGACCTTAAATATAATCAATCTCCAAATGGGTTTGAAAAGGTTTTAACCATATAGGTAATCGGGAATAGGTTTTTGATTTAATTTGAGTTCGATGTGAAACTTGAGCAGAACTCTAAGCGAGATGTTCTCGACCTTTATTTTTCCATAGAAATGTGGTTTGGTCACTATCGCTAATTATTTAACGCTCAAGAAAATATATTTGGGAATTTATTTGATAATTATCCCATTACCGGCATGAGTGGATGTTAGAAGTGGGAGGTAAGTTCTAAAACGTCTTTTATTAGTAGCAGATGTTATGTTTCCTTAAGTACTAACACGAGCTTTATAGATATTCCAGTGGAAATAAAACCGGGAAAATTGACAAAGATATTGTCCCTATTCAAATATTTATTTTATCGTGACTGAATAGAGAGATCAATTGGAAGCAGTCATGACTTCTATGTTGCATTTCTCCGAAATAGGTTTATTAAGACCATGCTTCATGTTTTAATTGTGCTTGAACTAATCTTAAAAAATCCCCCTGTCATTCGATGAGTTTACCCCGTTAAATACAAGATGACATCGATAGAAATTTTAGCTATTTGATTATTTGACAATATTTTCAACATTCTAAAAATACTGGGAGGGAAATTAGGATATCCTTTAAATGCCCCGAGTTTTCACTTGACTAATATTGGTATTGACTGTATATTTTCCTACACTTTCGTCGTAGAAGTAGGATCTGAGCAATAAATACGTGACATTTTATTTGATGGTTTAACCCTTTAACGCATGGATTGTTTTGTGCGTTTTAAAAAAATTTCCCCACTGTTTTTCCTTCTGTTACGAGTCTAGTGCCAATGAGCTTATTTTTAAAGAGGACTGTACGGTCTTGCAGGGCGTTAAGTGGTTAATTGCACATACAGGTACGTTTGAAATTTATTAATTCACTCTGGACTAAATTGTCGCATTTCTGACTTCGGATTTGCCTGACAATTCTTAACGGTATTTGTATCAATCGCGTTAAATACTTCTACAATCATCCTTCACTCTATTCTCAGTGAAAAAAAGTAATAATTTCTCAATCTTAGACATATAAGTGGGTAGTTAAACGTCTGACTACCTTTCAGCCGCCTCATTTCTGTTCAGACGAATTTCCCACAAAAATTGGCCTTAGCAGTGCCAAATCGTCTCAGGTATTAAGATGGAAGGATGGCGGACTGGCAAACGGACAGTCCAGTTAAGATTGTCTAGTGTGATGACAAAATGGATTTAATCACATGAAGCATAATTCAGCATACTAATTATGCTTCCTTTTTGAGCACACCAGAAATCTGACAGCAAAATTAGTCAATGGCAAAGAAGAAACAGTCTTCCCCCCTCCCTTCCCTCCCCCCTTAGATTTGCGTGAAGTTTTCTACGAAAGAACTATTCTTAGATTAACCAAATGCTACTGATTTTCGTTGGGATGCTCTTAAGTTTCCAATGACCATTGTATTTGCGCATTCAGTAAGGACAAACGCAGCAGAAATAATCAAATCAAGGGAATAACTAAATCACTTACAATAATGAGAGTTCATTAGTGGCATAAGTCGTTTAAGACGAATCGCTGCTTTAACTGTCTCGATTCACGTAATGGTTCGCAAGCCTCTCACTTTTGTTAGATCCACCGTTTCAGGCCAATCATCTCATTCCTACAATCTTTATTTGTTGATAGTAAAGACACTTGGCCTTTGACTTCTTATGACCATCCTAACAGGAGTCATCCAAATTTATTTTCAGCATCCCTGCTGTTTGTTTGAGCCAAAATGACGTGATCAACAGTTTGTTTTACATTCTATCTACTTGATAAATGGGTATTATAACTAATATGCTATTTCAGTATGCCCAAAACCTTTTCAAGTAAATCCTTAATAAGTTTGCTTTTAACAACCAGTCGATATTTAGCTTAATATATGGGGATCTATTTATTTTCTTACTCTAATTAGGCATTATAAATCCTAGAATTAAAGTTCAATGAGAGGCAGCGTTTGCTAGTCAGGTTTTGCAGCCATTTATGAATCGTCATAAGAAGTGAAATCTTACTGCGCATAGGCTGATACACCTACAAGGTACGTATGACAACTCTGCAGTAAAATCTAAATGTTGGTTGCTAATTAAATTTGATGAAATTCACTACCAATTTCCCAAGATGCGACACAACAAAGATGAAAAACTTTCCTAGGTATGCGAGATTGTTTGAATATAACACTAAGCTCCTTTGAAGTGTGCAAAGAAGCGTCATGTCCAAGTGACCATTATTTGGCCTTAGGATATGGTGTAAATAGATATTCTACTTATACTCGATAGCAGAAGTTTGACATTCGTTGCCACGCATCCCGTGACGGACACAATTATCAGTACATATCGAATAAGACTGATATTAGGGGCTAATAAATGCATTAGCTAAGAGTTTCACTCTATTCAATAATTCCCTCAGCATAAAATTTTGCCCAAATGCTGTGCTATCTGTTAAATAAACTTGGAAATAAAGCCGAAGACTACGCAATTCACCGAGGAGCAGAACTCAAGGATATGCTCCACTTGATACGCTTGTTTACCGTCTGGTTTACGGTGAAACGACATCTCATGTGCTCTTTTTATTGGCATTACTGAGTGCATTGACTGAATTTGTGCAGAGCAGACCACAAGCTCTGAGTCGTAATCCCCACCCAAAACCAATAATTGTAAATATGTACAACTTCTTAGTCGGCACAAAGTGTACAATTCACCAAGACACATTTCTCGCTGAATGTCTAAAGTACATTTAAGCAGTAGCTCACTTAAATGGGACTATTTATGCGGCCGATCACGCAGATTTAATTAGAGATCCGAATAATAGCACAAAACGGTCTATCGAACTGGATCAGGATTTGTAAACAAAGGGAATACAACTGAGAAAATTATTTTGAAGCGGTACACACACATCCGATTTCCTACCTAGCTAAATCGATATTTTTTTGTCAAAAGAACCAGTCTGATAACGAAAATACGCTGCACCCTATCCGAAACGTGATCAATGTTTCACACGTAGAAAACCAGCTGCCCTACTTGAGTAGCAGTTGAGTGAATTTGCCCAGTTGTGATACTACTCCGTAAATCCTCAAGCTCCTTTTGAGGTAATAGATTTGGTAAAAATAGCTTCATAAATTAACGGGTTTTGGATACATATGTTATATGTGCACTGGCCGGTGCTTAAAAGTATACCATAGTCAAACCGTTCAGACCTAGGAAAACTGAGGTAAGGAGAGTAGACAACAAGTTAGATTCTTAGATGACAATGCGAGGAAATAAAGATTTTACACATTAACCTACCAGCCGAATACTAATAATTGCAATCACAGAAACAAAATAACAAACAGAGGAAATGTGGATATGTTTTAACAAACAGACTAATAAAAAATAAGGTCTTTAAAAGTAAATTCAATTAAGCAAGAGCTAGGAAGGTCCAATTGAAAATAAAGACCAAATACTGGTTGTTCATTAGCAATCACTAATGCAACAAGCTGAACCTGCTTAGTGTTGCTAATAAAACACGTCCCCACAACCAAGAGGCAAAGAGCAGGAAGAAGAATAAGGTAATACCATGAATACATGTCATTTACACAAAAAGCACATATTAGCAGAGAAGGTGGCAAAATATTATTGACTGTACACATGAAAATAAATCAAACTTGAGTAAGGAAATGCTGAGTTAATGACTACTTCTCAAGAAAACCTGCAGATTCCGAGTCATCTGTAGGGTGGGGATGGTTACTAGGAGTTTCACTTTGCACTACAGTACCAGATGCGTTTTCTTCATGCCTCTTTTGCTGCTTATCGTGATGAGCCTTTTGCATTCTTCGCATCTGAATGAGTAATCCAGGGTGAATCCGAAGCGATTTTCGCATTCGACCCAGTAGATCTCCCTTTTTAGGTGCTATGCAAAGATTAGGATAATGAGTTATACATAAGAGAGCAAACAAATTAACCAAATTGAAATTAGCTTTATCACCTGCAGCCGTTGTTGATACATCTGGTTGATGAATTGAATCGTCTTCTGTCAAACATCCATCAATTGACTCGAATGTCGAGGTATCAAATGGAAGCTTAACATCGAGAGCTGGCTCAGCTAAGGTTTATTTATAATACTTACGACTGAAGTTCTCATCCTTAGTAGATTTATCCAAGACAATGGGAGTCCTGGTTATGCCCTCAGTAGGTGAACGTGGGTCAATATCATCTAATTTGAGTTTCTTCACTTTGGGAGTTCTTGGCTGTTCAACATTCTCATTCTCATTCTCTCTCGACTTTGAAATTGGAGCATTACCCATCACCTCTTGGTCTAAAATAATGCGCGTAAACCATTTGAACCAATACCGATAGGGTAAAACACATTAGGTGTTCTACATTATTTATTTGAAAATGAAAGCTAAAATATGCGCACAATCAAATCCATTTCATAATGTTTTACTGTAGCTTTTAAAAGGTAAAATAAACACAACTAATTAAGATACAAGTCAAAAATAATATCGAAAGATGATTTTGCGGCCCAACTATATGTACCTACATAAAGAGTAAATTAATGTGAATATATTTTGAAATTTAACATGTGACTTTTACGATCATATGTAAATTATTTGAATGGATTGATGCATATGGTGAAAAAGTGAATGTAGAGGGCTCTTGGTGGGTGACTGTATGTGCTCGATTTTTATACCATAATATTTTGCATAGCACTTCTTTAACAACATGGCAATTGCTATGGGTTAAAATTTACGTGCTTTTTAGTTTTTAAATTTTCGCAAAATTTCTTAATTTATACTGTTTATTTTTTGTTATAAGTTGCACCTCTTTCTTTATTTCATTATTTTCTTTATTGTTACTTATTTATTTCTGATGATTTGATTTCCCAGTAGCTGCAGTAGTTTTCAATGCAACAGCTCCTAGATGAACGGACTAGTAAAATTGAGCGATATGAAACCAAATTGAAAGGCAATTTATTGTGATTTAATAATAATGCCATCTTAATTTAGATATAATCGCAGCATATAAAAAATTGCAAAGTGAGAATGAATCACTCAGCCGGCTTTTACGTTCATCGGAACTCAACGTACGTATGTTTCGGGCTCATGTTTTTGTTCCAACTTGTTTCGGTAACTTTTCTTTTTGTAGGAATCTCGTTTACGCAAAGAATTAGACGAAAAGAGTAAAATCATAAATAATCAGTCAGTTGAAATTTCTGATCTTAATGGCAAACTTAAAAACCTTGTGAGTTATTTTACGTTACACCTCTCCCTGTCATGTGAATTCTTTTATGTTTATTTCTCTGCAACATAGGTTCTTGAGAAAAATCGATATCGGGATAAGGCTGATAAAATACCGTCCTTAAATGGGCGCATCGATCAATTAACTCGAGATTTAGAATCTGAGCAGCTGAGCTCAAAATCCTTGAAATTCGCTCTTACCCAAGCTCAAGAGCAACATGAAATCTCTACCCAACATTTCGAGGTATGCCGTTACTTAAAAATTTAAGTAGTGTAGTTATCTCAAGCTTAATATCTCAACATTTTGTAGACTAGGATATCCGATATAGTTGCCACTCTCCAAACCTATCAAGAAATTCACAACAATGATGCAGAGACAATCAGCCAGCTTCGGCTGGAGAAATCGTCCAGTCAGAATAAAGAATCATTGTCGGTAAATTCGGAATTTTTAAGTGTGATATTTATTTTGCGAACTCTTAAACATTCATATTTTATATACTCCAAATCTCAGAAAGTATATTTATTATGTCCTGCAGGGATAGAAAACACATTTAGATACATTTAGCTGACAAAATGAATGGGGATTCTTTCTCTTAATTGCTGCTTTATGATTAATGTACTCAGATATTTCGAGGTGTGGTAGCATCAACTTTATTTTTTCACATATCAGCCTCAGACTATCAAACCATCTCCCTCAGATTTAATACTTACGATCTTGGAGAGTAGAAACAACGCGGATGATGCTTCTGGAAGTGATGAACTCTTCGATTATTTAGGACAGTTCTGGCGAGCAATCGTTGAGTCCAGTCAAATTCAACAACCCACTTTTGAAAAGCAGCTTCTGCAACGGCTAAATTTAAAGTACCTCGTTTCCATTGAGTCGCTGGAAACTTGTGAAAAGGAAAGAGCTCTGTTGCAAGACGAACTTGGAACTGTCAAAGTGCGCCTTCAAAGCTTTCATGAAAATACCAAAAAGGCAGTCACTTCTCCTCTTCTAGTGAGCTTATAATTTCCATCGAGTATTTTCATCCTACATTATGTTTCTGTCGATTTCTATCATCCTTGTCATGCTCTTAGACAGGCCTGACTTCTCCTAAGGAAATATTTTTACTTGAGAGTGGTGCCAATGGGGACGCAAATAAACGAGAATTGGAATTACAACTTCAGGAGGCGCAAGATCATATCAAGTTGTTGAGGAAGCAGAACTTTACTACACTTCTCGAGTTAGAATCGGTGAGGAAGTCGATGCTTTCAAAACTTGCCGGTAAACAAAATTTTTGAAGCTATGCCATTGTTTTTGCTGTCAGCGTAGTGATTTGCTTGCTTATTTACAGAGTTTGTAGTCACGGGCTTGATTCACATCGGTCCACACATAGTGAGTGGAATTGCCAGCCAAAGATTGGCCCAGGCTGGCTATTAAAAGGAGTGGCAGATTGTGAGTTTCTCACTAGTGAGGCTCTTTGATGCTACCCTTCTACATACAATGATGGATTGAACGCGCTTTCCTTGATGGGTTTGGAGTACAGTCTTCCCATGCATGGGAGAACATTTACAGCTTAGAAGTCACATATGTAATCTGTTAAGCTAATATCTAAACCTTTAGGGAACTTCACTATAGGGTAAGGAAGTAACATAATCTACTCGGAGTGTCTGTTTTATGAGATTTTATGTTGTATACATTGATAAAACATTGTATATGAGGTAGAACTCTTGTATAAACTATTAGGTAACAAGCCGATGGTTGATTGATGCTTTATAATGTTGTTTGTATGGATATATATCGACTATCAAGGGGATAATTGTTCAGTTAGAATTTGATATACTGCTAATGGTCAACTGCTTGCTTAGCTAATAATTGTAGCGATGATTGCTTCACTGGTGCGTAATTATATATCCAGATGTTAGACTAGGAATTCAATCACCGATAATACGGAGCACGAGGAATGAGGTTTGTGTTTCACTTGAGTGCGCTGAAAATATTCGAACCGGGTTTTAGCATGTATTCGAATTAGACTAACGTTGACACAGTTCATGGGATTTCCGTAAAGGAGAGTTCGGAATTACAGCTTGGGGCGTATGAATTCTACTAATTCTATAAAAATCAAGCTTTATTGCCAATGATCTATTGTATAAGCATACTGTTTACTTTTTTTAATGAATTAGAATACTCTTTTGTCTACCTCAATATAGGTCTGGTCTTTTGATTAATTGAACATATTTCAACATTGACTCCTGTCTAATTTACCTGATGTTCAATATAATTTCTTCGTTATTCCTGGCAACCAAAGGTTAAAATTGACCACCTTAAGGCCCAATATGGGTTAATTCGACCTTTTTTCTTCTGGGATTGGTTGATTATTTTTGTGTACTTGGCGGGCAGACTAATTTCCTCACCTTGGTTATTTGACATTTACAACCCTTATTGATGCCAAGTGAATTCTTAATTGCGCACTAGTGTGTCAAATTTTGAGAGTTAATATTAACTTATTTCTCTTTTTCTGACATAAAAACATTTTCATTTATTTGTAGTAATTGGCAATCACTTTCCATAAAATTATATCTATATATGACCAATTATACTTGACGCTTTACATTACATTATCATTATATTATACATTTACAACCGTCAGTAGAACAAGTCTTCAAAAATTTTAACTTGGGAAAGCCAATGAAATTAGGTGACAATAATGTGAAATAATTAATGCAGTAGTAAGGATGGAAATAGTTGTGCAAGTAAAATCAGGGTATCATGTAATTTAATTTCTCTAATCTTTTTTTTGCATTCAGTTTGAACAAGGTTATTTTTTTAAGGATATTTCACGTGCATAAAATCACATTTTGTGGTTTGGCCCCTTGATGTTTGTTCAAGTTCTTGTTCATGATTTCCGTTTTTAATAACCGATTGGTTAATTATATAGTCGATATTAAGCATCTTTTATGGTTTTAACATGAAAACAATGTGGCGCAGCCATTAGCGTGCTCGGAGTTCATGAGTTAGATGCCATTTGGTGGTACTCCTGTGCAAAAAAGTGGTTAATCGTACTGGTTTTGTCCCGCTGATAAAGGGTTTCTTTTCTTGATAGACCCCATGGTGTTATCCTTCTACTAAAATGGAGTGTTGAAAAATGTTCATTTAAACGTGTTTGGAAGTTATTCCATTTGGTGGTAAGAGTCGAGGAGGAGATTTCATTCACTACTTTCTTATTTTCTACTGATCATTCTCAGTGATATGGCAACAAAAATGAGTTGCCTGATTAAATGGCAATATAGGACTTGGAATAAGGAGTTTAGCCTAATCACTTTTAACTGCCTATTGATTCCGATTCCTATTGCCTATGTTTGAACATCCGCGATTAACTGATCACTATGGAAATGCTCGCAGTCTGATTTAGCACTATCTATGTTCATCGTATACTCATTAATATCGATAAATCAACTTAAAGCAACACTGAATCCAGTCAATAGGGCTCCTTTAGAAACTTGACCAAGTTAAGCGCATGGACATCCCTAATGATCTTTAAGGCTAACGGAAAAAACAGTCCTTCTGAGATCGGAATACCAACGGTTGGCTTTGACAATGAGCATACTGGCAGAAAGGATGATGTTATGGAAACAAGTGGAAATTAGAAGATTTGAGGGAACAGAGAATAGTTAGAAAAATATGATCGTAAAGAGACGGTGTCCTAATTATGCTATACTTTATAAATTTGGCTGTTTTACATCCTTTGTTTCAATCAATATAGGATGAACCAAAAAAGGCACTAATTTTCTAATTAAGATGGAGCTCATATACGAGTCCATATGTGCGTTTTAAAAAAAGAATGGTACAAGGTAAGGATAATAGTTAGCTGATTATCATAGGCCTCTGTGAAATTTTAAGCGGACTAAGTTCTGCAATCTCACCAACCTAGTATGAAAACATGGGCGTTTGCGCGTCTACTAATATGATCATTGTCATTAGATAATCGTTTCATCTTTCTCTTGTGATAATTAACTTGTTTTGGTCGATCGTCTCTTCTCTCATACCACTATAGATCTGTGTGCGTTTTTTTCTCATATTACCCTATCTCTAATGTGTTCTTTTATTAAACCGTTTTGACTGCGCTTCTTGAAATATCCATAGACATCCACTATATTCTCCTTGGTCTCATTAGGATGATATTCTGCTATGATTTATAGGTTGCATACTGTGATCATTGTATTAGTCTCTTACTCTTCTTTATAATTGCGGAAGCGGTTGTTTTTCATTTACTACGTTGCTTATTTTCGCATTTAATTTAAATCAAATTATCATGGAATTGAATCTTTAGTCATTTGTAAAAGGTGGCTCAGTGCATCATTTGAAGTAACATCATGCACGCATCAAAGTGGAATTGCAAGCACTCATTAGAATGTGCGCAATCATTCTTAGAATAAATTTTAATCGAAATCGGAAACTCTTCCTATTTTGGGAATTGTAATCGGATATTTTCGATCTTCATGTTAGAATTTACAAAGGTCTGGCAATGGATGGATTGTCAAAGAAATAGCTAATAGATCACCTATGTTCAAGTTGTTATTTGTAGACAGCGCCATTATTGAAATCGTCTTCAAGCTACACTTTTTTATATTATGGTCATATTGTACAACCGCGGACAGTGTTTTGAAATCTCGATACTGTCTTTTAAAGGAATGATTTGTATCAATCAAATTTTCCCAAGGAACAGGTCTTGTTCAGGATTTTTCTTCGCCTTAGATTAGGTAGTAGATATGCCCATAAAGTCCGGTTATACTTCGGTGCAGTGAAGGATATAGATATATTCTGCCATTATTCTCGAAAACACGACAGTTTATGATTTGCTAGCCATTGAGCACGCTGCTACTGAGCTGAGCACTTAGAAGGTAGGTAAGCCAGCTGCCTCGCCAGCCAATATGAAAGCGTTTGACAGCACACAGATCCCAATGTGGGCTTTCCGTGGGGAGCAAAGCCTACTCTCTATGTTACTAGAGACACGTGTAGGTACCTTAAGAAGACGATCCCTTCAAACGCTCGTAACCTTTAAGGTTTCTCGGTCCACCTTGCTTATCTCGCATTCCCTTATTTGCCTTTATATCCTCTTGTATAAAACGTTGTCTAATAAATCTTTGCCTAGACTATACTTCCGATAGGTGAATATTAATTTTCTTCTCTAAATCTGGTACAAATCCCTTATGCAAGAGCATTTGTATTTTAATTTCTTGCCCTAATTCGTTGGATTCTCTTCTGCTAATACACTATTAATGCATCGCCCTTTTTATAAGAAGCGTGTTACGTTAGGGTAATGAATAATTCATTGGGATATCCTTTGACTATTCAGATAAGTAAGGAAACGCTACCTTTTTACTTCATTAATTAAAATTTACGCTGCTTAAGGAATCTGTTTTCCAAATACTGAGCTTCGGCGGAGGAATTATATCAAAGAGGCTACGACTGAGAAATTGGAATTTTTCCACCTATTTATTGATCAATAATGTCTGTTGCCGTTTGTCATTCCAACTACCAGCTGCAAACTCAAACAGTAAACTTTCACCTCTGTTATTACTTTTAGCGGCTGATGATGAAGCTGCAGAACGCTTATTAGAGGCAAACTCTCGGCACGAGGCGCAGTTAGCAAGAATGGAATCAGAGGCTCGTCGATATCGTGAGCAGACACTCAGTCTTCTTACAGAGAAGGAAGAGGAGATTTCAGAGCTTCGAACGGCTCTCTTCCTTGCCAACCAAGAAGGTTCTTTTGCTGTCCAACCGAATTCCCGTTCTCGTTTCTCTACCACGCCTACGACCTCTGTGAGTCTCTCCGAAGGAAGTTGTAAGGAAGAAGCTCCTGATTCAACAACTCTCTCACCCGCTTCTGCAGTCAACTTTGATGAATCATTTCTCTCCAAGAATTCGCTGCATTGTGGTCTAGTGCATTGCGCTGAGCGTCATGGTCGAATGTAAGTAATACGTAGGTAGAGGTGAGGTCTTAAGTGTTTATGGCACTAGTAGTTAGGAGGTGCATTTATAATTCATAAACTGTGGCAGAAGTTGAAGAATTCAGCAAATTTTCATCGTGAACGCAAATAGAAACACCGAGTTGGAATAAGAACTCGATAATAAATGTCCCCCTCGCTTTCTTTCTCCATTGGTCATCGTGTATGAAATATCAATCATAGTATCTCTCTTCCCGTACTTTTAGTACTTGTTTCCTAATTTAAGGGAACCTGCCCTGTTTGTGTTTTAGGTAGAGTTGGGGGCTTGCATGCTATTAAAACCAATCATCTACCTTGGAGAAAGTATGTAGTAGAATCAACTTAGCTTGTTTAGATCTGGTCAGTTAAATGAAGTTAGGACCATTTCTCTTTGTGGGAACTAGACCTTATCACCTATTTACATAGAAGACTTGTAACTCAACGGTGAAACTTTATATTAGGGATAGCCATAGGAAATCGCCTATTTTATAAGCAACATTCAAATGTTTATTTTAAATTTGCTTTATGATACTATATAGTGTAATTTTCACCACCGCTTTTGGACTCTTTCCAATTTCTCTTACTTTTTTGGTCCCCCACATAAGTGTGTGGACATTGTTTCAACCATTGTGTGAACTGATCCATACTTCCATTTCCCAGCTTTTAGGTCTTATTTGGGGCGCGTTACGAGCTGCTAGGCTTTCAAAAACCATTAGACCTTTTGAGCCGACTGGATGGGGTATGAAAGTGAGCAAGGGCAGAGGCACGAAACTTATTTCTTTCTCCTCGTGCGCTCATTTCCTTGCATTATTTTCGACTATTTTATTGCAATGGAGGGCATTTTGTTTTTTCATCTGGCATTGGTAATAATTATCAATTTATTTGGTATGCATTAACCTCCAAATATTCTGTTCGAATTATGTTAAAAGTTGATCAACTGTGAGTTGAAAACCGGCGTTGGTCGTTCCTTTCTCAATATCGCTCTCATTAGTCCAATTAGAATTACTTTCAACTGATCTGCCAAACTGGTAAGCAGTGCACAATGTATGTAGGAGTAGTGTGAACCCAGAAAATTTATTCGATTTAATGTCAAAAGGCTATGTAATTATCACTTCCTCCACAACCTAGCTCACCTAATCATTTAAGACGTTTAAAGAAGTCAGGATAGGGTGAGAATGGGGGGGGGGGGGTAGATTTTAGACGCAAAGTGACGAGTCTGTTCACTTTTTCTCTTGCGTTCATTCACTGCTACTTTTTATTTGGATTCTCACTGCATTTTGTGGAAATTCACTGTGTGTACACACACCGCGTTAAGGAATAGTGGATACCGAAGATAATGAGAACACAGTAACGCTGTTTAGTGAATTATGCATATATGTGTATGCCAATCTGCTGCGCGCTAGTGGAGGACGCGTGTGGAAAGCTAAGAATGAATACGTTTTACCCTCGTGACTAAATCTGGGACTAGTGAAATGGAAGCCGTCCACTTAGTGACTATTGTCTTTTCTCTGGGTTCTATATTGGACTATATTTGTCTTCCACTATTGCCTTCAAAGGACCTAGAGACACGTACAATGGTATACTTTGTCTCTATAACTAGAATAATAATCCCAAAGGGGATTGATTGGTATAATAATCATTAGGGCGTTATGGTGTCTCATTACCAAATTAAACAGGAGAGTTATTTTGGGGGAGTGACAATTTGGGAATTACCAAAGCGAGGTAAGGACAATTTGGTAGGCTGTTGCTTATCTTCGAAGCCTTTATTGAGGAAGGAGAAAAAGACGACGAAGACTAATGAGACGTTGCAATAATGACATGGCTGTGGTTGATCTGAAATTGATAGAATAAAATAGTATTTGCTTGAAATTATTAACTTAAAAACAGTGATACAAACTTATTCGTAAGATCAACTGTTATTGGTTTACTTGTCGCCTAAATGATAAGTTTTATCACGTAAGTAGGATGGCCAAAGTTAATACTTTTAAAAGAACGCGCTGTAGATAAGATAAGATGGGATGGGAGAGTATTAAGTTCTATAATAGTGGAATAAAAACCTTATGAAGAAGTACCACAGCAGATACTTCGTATCCAGCAGCAATGGATTGTGACTGTGTATATTTCGGGTCCTAGCTTCATAATGGCTCCTATTGGTATGCACAATGCCACCTACTTCCCCATTAGGTTGACAGGATTATTAGCTTGACCTACTTCGAATTCCTATGTAGTAACTTACTTTGTGGCTTTCGAATTCCCTTTCTTGACTGTCCCATTTAATGCACACTTTTTACCTCGAAGATGCATTTATTTTTACTCGTTTTCCCCACCAAATTTAGATTTTATTTACTCTTTGGCTTTTCAGATTTCTGACCAAGTCATTAAAGACAAATGCGCCATCAATATAGCTGAATATGCCGTTTTTCTGCATTTTCTATTATAGATGTGAGCACATTGTTTACGACTTTATTATAAATTGGTATTGCATTATTGCTATCAAACAATTATCGTTTATTGCAGAAGAAAGTCTCACCTATTCCTTGAACATTACTCCCATCCACTAATTACTTAATTTCTTTTCGCTCTATTATGAAGTTATGGAAATTTGTTACACTTTGGTATCGAAAGACTTTGAGAAAGGCCTAGTTGTTTAATTAAAGCTCACAACATGGCAATATGGACTTTCTTTCAAGAGAGCTGTCAATTATACATTTCATTCATCAGTCAGCTTAAAATTGTTACAGGCTATTACGACAGATCGTGGAAAACCCTTTGTGGAGGAGTTACCAAAATTATGGCCTAGTAGGAGGGCGAGGGAGCACATTTATTGTAATTAATTATATTCAAATTCCTCTTTTGGTGGGTAGGAAATGCACCTCTTGAAGTTGGTTGGTGTTCCTCAAACAGATTTCTGTAAAATAACAATATTAGATGGACAGAAAATGGGCTAATCTTCCTATGTAACTACCCTCCCTAAGTACGTGGCGTAGACGTAGGTTCAAAGCTTAATTGGGAGGAGAAGCATCATTCTGAGATCCCTGATGAGAAACTCTCCTTGTACATGTATTAACTTGATACAATTAGTGCAGATGCTCAATCCATTAACTGGATTTTCGGTGATAGACGGGCATCAAGGTCGCAACGTCTAGTCACAGCTACTGGAGCATAACTGTTAGATTAAATCAATAATCTTGTATAAAGAGTATGCACTGTAGAAGTTTGATATTTTGTATGGCACAACTGAGATTTGAGACTTTGTCTTAAGGCAATTATGCTCTAGCGGTTTTCACCTTTCATTCGTTTTTTGCTGAAGCTTTTCGGTTAGTTAATTGCGGGAACACGTTTCCATTCACCGTATTTCAATTCGATTGGATATATTTGAATATATTTGATTGTGATACTATAAATGCCTCCTGAAGCAAAACAATGCATTTGTGATTGGTTGAGAACGCCTCGTTCTGCTTATTTTTAGTGTGATTGAATGGTTAATTTAGTCGGGCTCCTTACTAGCGCAAATCAAATCAATACTCCTTAATGCCAATCTGTGAAACTTCGGTTTCAACCTACTGAGTCATTGTAACACCTTATGTGGTTTATAAAGTCGAGTGGGGAATAATTCATTGTTATGAAACATTTCGGTGCTTTTAATCTAAAAATTTACCGTTTGGAAAGTATAACCACTTCGATAAGCCAAATTTACCTATATGTGCATGCTTTTTTTCGATGTTTTTTTGGGATTTAGTGAAGATAGCACTAAGGTATAATGTTCTTTACTATTAAAGTATCCTTTTTTCTTTCAGGGTTATTGAAATGAAGAGGCTGCGAGCAAGCAAGCGTGAGCTGGAGCAACGAATAGAAGAACTTGAAGCACGTTTACGAGAGGAACGTAAAGTTGCGGCAATGGAAGCAGCTCAAGATTCAAGGAGGACTGATGGGTCCTCTTCTCAAAATCAATTATCCGGCGAAGACGTGAACGTAGCCTATGTAAAGAACGTTGTCTTCAATCTCATTACTAATTTACAAACTTCTTCCCTCGCATCTCGAATGGCTGTGGTAAAAGCACTATCCATGGCTCTACGCTTCACCCCTGAAGAGGAAAGTGCTCTAATCGGAGGCATAATTGGATAGAACCCTAACCCTATTTCTTTAACTTTCTGTAATTTATGAATTTGGTTCTTTTTGTGAGTTTTTTCGTTATGTGATAAAGAAACCCTGTTGAAGCACACACGTTCGCTGGTTATTTTTGTTGATTAAGGACCAGATGGGTTTTATGCGATTGTCATAAAATTGACCATGTCACTCCGCTTGCTATTAATCGGGATTAGCGAACTCTCCCTTTCTGAGCGTAGGCATGGTGGCTTAGTAACGCCTAAGATTAAGCTTATTTTGCAAGATAACACACTGCGAAGTAGGCACTAATAGCAATTATTTTCTCCGGCAATGTAAAAAGTTCTTACTATTTAACATATGAAACAGCAAAGTAATTTGGTAGATGGGACGGTAGGCGAAAATTGCGTATAATGGATTCGCAATGCTAAGAGTCTTGAATTCTAGATGCGCTGTATTGTCCAAATTTTCAGGATAGATGAAACTTTCTCAAACATCTGATTTAATCCCTGGATGGTGCTAATTTTGCCTTAATAAGAACTTGTTAACTTGTTTAATGGGAGTGACAAAGAAGTGCATGTTAAACGTGCTAGATACTGAAAAGGACACCTCATCTTCTCTGAAAATAGGTTGAACGAGTTGAATTTCTACGGATTGTGTTTCCCCTATTGAGGGGTACTTTATGACGGCTTATCGGCAGTAAAATCATTTCCTCTGTTTACTAGATAGGTAGATACAGTAGAAAAAAACTAGGATGTCTACATAGCTCCCGCAGCGGTTAGGGTCTGGTTGGACATAAAAAGTCCTGGATTTGGTTTGATGAACAACTAGTTAACTTTGTTTTTCTACTGAATTCGAGCAATTGCTTCAATAATACTATTCCCCAGGCTTATTTTTGACTTGACCCAATTCGAAATTATTTTCAGTCAAATAGCTTAAGTCGGAAGTTTATATGACTTTAATGCCTTCTATGTGAAGAATATACAAAGCCTACATATCAATGGGTTTCAAAGAAGTAGGCTTCTGCCTATACTTCTATACTGAATTTCCGTAACTGAATGTTATCACATGCCAAAGATTTATTGTCGGATTGGCGTGCTGTAAACTTCTGATGTGTGAGTCCCATCGCTTGCATTCCGGGTGTTAGCCAATAATAATCACGATAAAGCCCACCAGGCCCAAATCAAAGCTCACCATAGAGAAGACAGATTACAATATGGAATGGTGAATAGCAATAAAAATTGAGCAAGTCATTCTTAGGATATTTCCCGCTCCCATAATCAAGGCGTTTGGGTGGCCTACCGCCTGCTATCTTATATCACGATGAATAGGCTTCTTTGACTTGTCAGACGGCACTGCATGAAAGAGCAATGCCAAGTATATATGAATTTAGATTATTATTATTACTATTCTTATTTTAAAATAATAACAGTTTGCTCTATCATGATAGCATTGTGTTTGCTTATAGCTTAAGTTGTTCTGGATCATGGAATAGACAGTTTCATTGATAAAATGGCTCAGAAAATGAAGGAAATAAATAGTTAATGAGGAACTTCGAGGTCAAACTCAGAAAAAAATATGACCTTTGTAATATGGAAACATAACACATTACGTGAAATGTGGACTATCCAACTTTCATGCTCTATTAGAAAGAGAGGCCAGTTGCGTACTTCTCATGAGTGAAAATATCGTATTTTTTTGAATTGCCATTGGTCGAGACAATAGCGTAAACCGTTCAATACTATTACTGAGAGGCTTTAGATTGCCGATGCCTGCATAAGACAATGAGATATGTCATTTTAAAAAGCCTAAAAATTTAGTAACCAAATATTTAAGGTTCTTAAAGTGAAAAAATAATTAATAAAGGAGGAGTAATTAGAAAATAAGGTAGGCTTTCACGCGTGGGAGAATGAGGTATGTTTAATGGTTTTAAGAGATGATGTTTCAAATAAATATCTATCGAACTTGATCAGTGCTTAATTACAAACAAAGTTGAGGAAGTCCTTTTCTAAAAATGTTTTCTTAATACTTACTGTCCATTATTAGAATCAGATAATTTTTTCTAACATGTAGAGTACACAACACTACCAAAGATGAAACAAAGAAATCTCATATGCACTCGAACAGTCGGGGATGGTGCCTCCTACTACTAATGGCGTAGGGAACTAGTGCAGAGACCTCTCAGTCAACCAGAAATCAATAAACACTGTCCTAATTGCATTTCAGTGATTAGGCTTTATGACAGGGGCCCCTAGTCGGCAATAAAAGCTATTTATCTCATACCCTCTCTTTCCAAATTGTGGAAGTAGTTTTATACAAGAAGATCTTATTAGAGATGCTTGTTGAGGTTTAGTAAGGGCTTACTTGTGCAACATCCCATCATTTGTAGATGTTACTAACTGTTTTTTTTCGCTTTTAATTCCATATGCTTTCACTTTAGGAAATGCAAGAACAAAAAATAAAATCAATGCAATAAAAATATCCACTTTACTGCTTTTTATAATATTAGAAACCGCCCCTCATTGTACACTTTCATTTGCGATGGTTGGGAGGCAAAAAGCTGTAAACGACACTGCAGCAAGTCATGTTTTAACGAACGATTGATATTTCAGACACTAGTAGTCGATTAAGTTTTGAAAATGTTGAAATAATTTTCCTAAGTTTTTTATCTCAAGTGATTGAGAAAATTCAAAAGAAATTGACCCATTGGTCTTGAAAATTCACATCGGTCGCAATGCTAAACTAATTTTTCTCGAAAGCCAACCTCCAACTGAACACCTTAAATTCAAAAAGGAATCAGAGTGATCCTAAACTAGAGTTAAGAAAAAAAATCTTAATTTGAATACTAAAATTCCCCAAGTCGTTTACTACTTAAATCGCATTTTCGTTAAGATCCTTAATGCAAGTTAATGGAACGTAATGCCAGACGTTATTGCAATTTATTTAATTTTAATCGAAATTTATGCGATTCTTTAATCCACGGGAGTAATTATCACAAAATAAGGCCTATATTTTGCATGAATGCAAATGCAACTTTGCATATAAATGAAGAAGGCAAATCGTCTTTCTAGGAGTAATCCAGTAATTATTTACTTTCCTATAATCATTAAAACAACTAAAAAATGAAAAAATCCTTTGAAGTGATTCTTTAATTCCATGGGCCTTTCCTTTCGTGAAAGATTTACACGAAAAATGTTTACGATTTACTCAGAAGACAAATTACACAGCTATGTGGATTTTGGTGATATGTGATAAATGGATTTAAAACATAATCATCGGGGCTATCATTCTCCAGTTCGCCAATAAATGAATTACCTGCATTTAACAGAGAATAGAGTTAGAGCTTTAGAAAAAATTCCGATATAGTTTATTCCGCTCAAAAATGTGGATTAGTAAATCCCAATCACACTAATTCAGAAGTTAGCTCAGTAATGAACAACAGCATCGCCGGTTTTCATGGCATTTCTCCTTAATAAAGGGCCAGCTAAACCTAGCTGCCATGATCGTTCACTCAGTCTAATCAAATGGCAAATAAATTCTGAAAGTCTGGGTTATTATCTCCAAGTTAAGTCAAAGAAACAAATTCTCTCGGAATGAAACTTTGAACATTATAAGACGGCACAGCGTGGTGCTTCAATTAGGTAATAATAGGACGAATCAGTGGTTTCAGATTTTGATGAAGCCCGTGTATTACCCATAATCCTGCTTTATTTAAACTCCAACTATTCTAACATATGAATTTCACTGTCCTCATAGAATTGGAAAAGTTTCACATTCCTTACTTTTCAACCGAAAGTGTTACTTTCATTGGTTTATTCAAGTGCTTTAAGTCAAAAATTTGGCTGCTAACTGCAAACCCTTCCTTTATTTGCCCGCCTTAAATATTTTTATAACTCCTTGAAATCTAATTTTCAGTGTAATTATGGAAAGTTCCCTCATGTTTTCCTACTATCATCTTTGCAATTTGAAGGAAATTTATCTTCTAATGCATTAGTACGCTACTGCATTTTGGTAACCTTCTTCGCTTTATCGGAACAATTTGGCATTTGAAGGCGTCAATATTCAAATGTGTGAGCCTTCATGGCAAACATTTAAGGAATAATTATGAAATGTTCCTGTTATTTTAGTGCTTGTATTCCTTTAAATATTACACTGTTATTAGTATGGCAGTGTTTTGATTACAGAATGACATTGCAGAAAGTGACACTGACCAGTAATTTAACAAATGTTAAATCCATTTCACCCTCCTCCCTCTCCCTTGGAGTCTGAGCCAACTGTATTTTAAAAATATTTGGTGGGTAGATAGATCACGGTTGTTTAATATTCTCAACACCACGTAAGAGCTCTCCTCCACAGAATCTAAATTCTCAACCTTAAAGGTGAAGTATGCGAGATTTCAATTAAGCATTTTTTACGTAAATATGAGCCAATTGGCAACGTATCAGACAGAAAGTCGATGAAAAATGCAAAAGTAAAGTCAAATAAGTGGAAGCATAGAATAATTGGATTCAACCGAGCATTCCATATTCTAGGAAAGTAAAGTTATGGCTCCACGGTTATTTCAACGCCCGATTATTTAACAAGTGCTAGACAAAAACATGTGAATAAATCTTGATTAAATACTTTTGGTTGGAAAAGTCTTTCAATGGTTTAGTATGTAGCCATTCAATATGAAATGCGTACAAATTCGCCTCCGCATAGATTAACAGTCGACAGCATGAATTTTTTGACATAATGACCGTACAATAAGAAAGTGAAATGATGGCTATTTTCAAGTCTGGGCATGGTACTTAAAAAACGTAATTCCATTGCACATGCCATAATTAGAAGTACCCTGAACTTACTTTGATTAACTAATTGTGAAATCATTTATTAAAATATACTATTACTTTGGAGATTTATACAGTATACAGTGATTAAAAGATGAGTCATTTGCTAAATTCGCAGGTATACAAATGGAAAAGCCAAAGTCCAGTCAATATGCAATGAAAATTCTTTTTACGTCTTCGATCTAGAATCCAAGAATTAGTGCGTACCTTCATACTCGCGGTAAAGAGTCATGACCAAAATCTATCTCCACCATTTCAATTGTGGAAAAGGTCCCGAGTGTTTGAAATAGAAGAAAACATGTTAATGCGGCGCAATGGTTGAAAACTGGATAGAATTTGAGAATGGATTAAGAATACCGAAAGATCTTCCTTTTTGATTTGAAGATTTATGTCTTGAAAATTTCAATCCAATGAGAATTGGCCAAAGCGTAGTGGTCCAGTGTTTGATTCACTTACCGCAGTATAACGGAGTGAATCTATGCTCGTGAAAATGTGAAACACCTTTCCTCACTTTTGTTATAATTATTTAATTCTGCAAGTTTCTTCCGGCATCTGAGTTTCTAGAAGGAAGATTCAAGCCTATTAATATTTGATTAAGTAAGCATCCTGTTTTTCTGGCTTGACGCAGGAAAATGTAAAATGCTTTTTTCTCTATTTACATCTTTGAGCAAGCATTATGCACGTTGGACTTACATTAATACTTGATAGCTGGGAAGAAAATTAGCATGGAGGACTCGACTTGTTGGTATTTCATTTTTCTTTAAAGCCACAATTACATTCTTTGATCAGACAATCAATTGCAGTTTCTCGATGTATCCACCGATATAGGCGATTTTCAATTGCGTACAATGGTAAATTTAAATATGAAACACGCAGTTTCTTTTACAAGTTAATTTTCATTTGGGTCAATTGTTGAAACCTCGATGCGATGAACTTAAATCAAGGTTACAAAGTAGCCTACGAAATACCTTTACTTTATTCTCAATTGAGATGGGGTGATGATAGTAGTTTCTGTTCATTAAAAGCAGTTCAACTTTTCTAACTTCGAGTGGTGACTGACATCCCTTTACATTTTCTTGCTTTGAGACATTTGAGGGCTATAATTTTGATAGAGACTCAATTTTGAAGCCTTTGCAGTGGTAGGTGATACTAGCAGTTAGTATTTTAATAGCCAAGGCTTGCGTCTATTTACCAAATTTTAAATGGAATTGTTTTAAGGTAAATGAAAGATGCCAGTCGTATACTGTGATTAGGCACTAAGGGGTTAATTGTTAGAGATCAAAATTCAGACCTTTAAAGCTTGGGAGAAGTAAATTCTATGGTACTTGAAAAACAGACATATCGGAGGAACCTTGTTCTACAACTGCGAATTCATAGGTCTAGACTAATGGAAAATCTTACTATTTTACTGGTATCTTTGTGTTTGCCCACATTTTATCTAAATTCTTACCTTCAGCTGCTTTTTCAATTTGAACAAGCTTTTAAACCAATTCCCTAATTCGCTTGGTAAGTGGTCAAATTTTCATTTTCTCCATGTTTAACCAATTATCTTGTTCGATGTGGTTATCTTCACAGTCTTCACTTTTAATTTATTCGAATAAGCCCAAATATCAGTTGTTTTATCTACTGTCTATAATGAATACTGCAAGAAAGGCAGTTAAATGGCCAATTATCGTCAACTTCTCTGTTAATACTAATGCAAAATGCATATAATTTCGAGTTAGATGCTAAATATCAAAAATACTGATCGTCGCTGACATACTTAAATAGCAACTCGTAACGAGAAGGTGCCGTGAAGAGGGAATCGCCTCTTTGGATGCTTGGTGCATTCGACTTCTCGTAAATATCCAGTAAATGCCTATTTTACGATTTAAGTAAAATGCCTCATACAACAAAATAATCGAAGCTGACGAGAATTGAACAATTTTATGACTCACATACTCGCTCCAGTTTCTCTCCCCCCCCCCCCCCCCCCTAATTTCTTAGAATCGCTTCAACTATGTCTAAATGCTATTTATTTATTTAATGAGCATTGTGGGACACGTCATCGCATGAGCGCACAGCGTGACTTGAAGGTGCGGCCGTTCAACTTCGCATACGGATTGAGTGCGAGGCACACAGCCAATGGCCAATCAGAAGCCTCCGCTCATTTTACTTAATACGCCATGTTGAATGACTAAGCTTACTCCCTTGTCACACTCCACGCCATGCATGTCTAGAATAAACGTGTTCTCTGGATACCTCTGTCTCTTCTTAGCTTTGCAATAGCCTAGCTAATTCTGGGGGTCTTACGGACTAGGAGAAACTGCCACTGAGGTTTCTGAGTACAGTCAGGCTTAGTTAGGTAGCTAATCCGCTACAATATCTAGTCCAAATTTACTCTCCATAGATGTTTATTACATTTACAGCCACTGGCATAATTGATAAAAGGAATTCAATAAATACAACGGGAAGCAAAATCTCTTAATGAAAACGATTAATTATTCTCCCTTTCGCTTTAAAAGATAAGCTGATAAATTACGAGTTAAATCGGCTTTGTCTGAGGCAAAAAAAACGCCTGGGATCGACTACCAAGCATTTGTTTAGCTTATACGAATACCTAAATTAGCAAAATTTGATAAATTGATGTAAAATAATAACATCTATCGACAAACAAATTGAATAATTTAATTACTGCGAATGGTTGATCGAAGATACAATCATCAAACGGTCCTTAAAACCCCCTAACAGCTTATCTACTAAACTGGATATTTAACCTTAAAATTGTTTAATAATATTTGCTGCTTACAGATTAAAGAGCGAAAAGAATCCAATAATATATTTAATCATAGGTTTGTGAGTCACGTACATTACAGTCCAAAATCCCTTTCTTATATTTCATCAAATCGATCAAGTAGCAAATGAATTAAACTACATCACTAACCATGAAGGTAATTTGATGAAAATATGAGTTCAAAATTTCGTGAGCATTAATAGCCAGATGTAAATATGGAATATGAAAAATTTAATCATGTACCATTCTCATTGCAGCTAAACTTTAAATGAGGTTGAATTCTTGATGTCTTGACTTCATTTCCCATTTCCTACTAACTGTCGCCTCGCTGGCCATAGCAATATTTTGCTGTTTTCAGTGATCAGATGCTTTAAGACTTTTGATAGGCCATTAATAGCATTAATATTAAAAATGAATGATAGGTAATCAGACATGTAGTAGATTATGGCGGTTTGAGGTTTCTCTCGATCTGATGTTTTAATTATTATCCATTAGTTGGTGGTTTTGTCAATGTGTGGTGAATAAATGATGGGTTTTAATGAAATGGAATTTAATAAAATAATTTTGAACCATTTTCCCATAAAAGTGGTTGTAAAATATTTGCTGTTCCTGTGGAAATCTGAAAAAAAGTTCACGAGGTGTAACTTTGTGAAAATATAAGCTCAAAGGTAATAAGGAATACAGTTTGGGGAGAAATTGAGAAGGGTAAATTGGAAGCGATTTTAAATTAATGACCTTCCTCCGATGTTTATGAGTTGGTTATGTCACGTTGATCTGTTTACATCAATGTAAAACTAAAGTGAACAGTTGGAAATAGTAAAGAGCTTTCTAACATTGTAGAGGTCACCAGATTTCATCCAAGATATAGGCAAATTATTCAATATGCATTTTTTCTATTCTATTTTTATATTTCCTATTTACGCAAATGCAAATTTTGAAGGTCAATTCATAAGTAAGGTGAGCTTAGACTTGCCTCTATTTGCATTTCATCTCAAAAAATAGATTTGAATAGAATTTTTTGAAATAATTACTGTATTTAAAAATCATCAACTAATATGATATTAGTCAATAATGCCAATGACCAAGGAGGTGCTTTTGTTCAAACAACTTACTCCTTTTCAAAAAATATAAATCACTTTGAATAAAAAATTAGTTAATTAGCTGAATTCACCAAAATTGTACTTTTTTTAGAAAACTACATTCAAGAGTGAATTTGGTTAAACACACATGTGGCGATAAATCTATGTCTTGCTGTGCTCGATTTTTCCACGCTTTCCTTGGCTGGAAGTATTAGATATTATGAAGAAGGCCTTAATACCGGCCTCGTGATTGCGAATTTTCATATGCATAAACAATGCCGAAGGAAACTCCTTGCAAAAAGGAGTTCATTAAAGGACATGGGAATAAATTATGTTTACATAGCCACAATTAAGCCAATTTGGAACAGGTTAACTGCAGCTACGTATTACAGGTTAATTTAAAAAAAGGAATACACAATTTAATAAGAGTCAATGCAATCTTTAATTCAATGAAATATTCCTTTGTTAATAGGAGCGAACCGTAAAAGTTATTGATATTACAGTCTCACGATTAAATACTCCACAAATTTATAGAATTTTTTTCTTATAGGTACGATAGTAAGCTTAAATGAGAAATTCAAATGTGGTTTTCTCCCATTTAGATGTAGTATTGCACGAATTTGGTCATAATATCCCTAGTATCTCGAATGACTGTTATACTTCTGTTCATGAGGGAGCGTTTGAGCATTTAAAATTACAAAAGGGGATTATATAGCTTTTGCGACGTTCCCTTTTCCTTCCTTAAAGCAATTTTGGATGGGGGAAGGGGAAGGGGGGAGGGGGGTAACGGGGCATAGAAAAGACGGTGAACGTTATAAAGAAAATAAATTTGCTGATATAGAATTGGGTACGTTGAAGATGATTGGCTGTCTGACTGGTAATCAAAATTTTGGTTGTGATCCTGAATTTCAAAGTGGAAGATTCTTGAGTTTTCGACCTCGATATTCTTGCGCATGATTGATGAAGCACTTGAGCTTCTTTCACTTGTAGTTAGAATATTCGATTAGATTTCTTAAGAATAATGATGTGAAAATGTCAAGAGCCTTGCATTCTTTTCTTATAAAAGGTAGGATTTAAGTCCCAACTTTCTAGATGAGTTTACTATCGCACTATATAATGCTTGTATATATGTTTATTTAATTAGTCAATCGTAATACATAGATTTACTTGTATCTTCCTTAAAGTCACTATTTCCAAATGCATAGCGGAGTTCTCTATGATGAAATATTATAGTAATGCGTAAGATTAGGTTATTATTCATATTCAGCATGCAATCATGCAATAAAATCATTTTAATTAATTTTTAATGGCCAAATTTTAACACACAGACAATACATGTCTGACAACGAGTCTCAAACTAGTACTTAGCTTACCATTTGAATATTCTCATTAATTTAACTTCAAATGTTCGTCTTAATTATAATACACTATAATCATTCATGAGAAATAAATTTTATAAAATTTCAAATCGAGTGAAAGCGGTGCTATAATGTGCAAAGGTGTATCAAACGTAATAATTCTGTGAGTATTATTGGCTAGTGAAAAACGCGCATTGTGTGACTAACTAACCTTTTGAATCAATGAAGTGTTCAATGCATTCTGACCCCAATGACTATAAATCCACTCAAATGTCAACAATGATGCAACGAAAGTTGTCTAAGCAAAAGACCCTACTCAAACCGAAACACTTGGTTCTACCCTTTTGATGCTTCAATAGAAATTTCTTTTTCTATTCAAACCACTTCGTTGATCAACTTAAATTGCTTTACTATTTACTCTATTCAGATAATATTCAGTGGAGCTCGTTTTATCTGTATTGCACGAGCTGTAAAATTATTAATTATGTATTTCAAATTATCTTGAAAATTTGTACAAAATTTTTTATTCACAAAACTGTCAACTGAATTCACTATTTTTGCTTTAAGAACAATTATTCAAAGCAGACAGGGAGCCAATGTCGAATTCACTCTAATTTTTAGATTAAATGCTCTAGAAATATCCTGCATCTATTTTAACTTTCTATGTAAAAAAATAGAGGCAAGCCGATTCATGTTAGAATTCATTTTATTTCTCCGTCATTGTAACTGAAAATTTTATTTTCAAACAAATAAAGTGTGAGATTTTATCAAACTCCATCTAGTTTTGCATGAATTTCACTGTATCTATATTTCATTACACTCCAATTATAAGCACCCAATAGCTTATTCTAATAAGGGTCCCTAAACCAAGCCTGAATACATTTAAGGGTCATCTATATTATTATAAGAAAGGATTTGGAAAGTTTTTGAAGAATTATACTCTAAATGGGTCAGTTGTCGTATGAAGAATACATGAAACATCATTTAGCTGCAACCGTTGAATATTACCTAGTTTTATGATCGTTGCCCGTATTATTCCGTTTAGGTCTGCTATCACCTTTGACCTGTTCTTCCTCTCTCTCCAGTGTATAATAGTACTTTATTTACCCTATTATTTAAATTCCCTTTGATATCTATTATTCATTTGATTCCTACATCAACAATTACTCCTATTGACCACAGAAAATGTTCATGTAACCTCCTTCAGAAGCCATACCTAAACTATCTAACCAACTTATGCACTTGCATATCTCATAATTAAAGTTAGGCTCTATTTAAAGTGCTTCTCTTATTTCACGGTTCCGTTGATACAACTGAAATCACAGTATACTTTTTCCAATGAAACATTGCAAAATAAAAAGCACCTTTTAGACCAAAATATATCTTTATTTTTTTTCATTCCTTTAAGTGCAATCCGTTTGTATATTTTAGGATTATTTACTATTTTCTATTTTAACGCTAAAACAAAAATGTACTGATTCACGAAATGGTTAAAAATACAGATTTTAAACCGCAAATTAAAGCAAAAATTGGCACTTTAATTTATAGAAAAATTTTTTTGTAAGATATTTATATTTCTGAAAATATTTTTAACAAATACTGTTTCAGTCAAATTACTTGCATTTCAATTTAGACCATTTTTATCGCAGTGGTATAATACTGAGATTTGAGAACGTAACTTAGCAGCGAATCAACGACTTGTAGATGATTCACGAAGTAACATGAAAAGTAAATTACGATTAGAATACAGCAGACTTGACGCACTGTGCCAATGAAAGTAATAATCCTTAAAAATTTTTACAACTTGACCTGAAGCAAGCTTAATTTTATAAGAATCAAACAATTTTACGCCACACAACCACCAAAAGGCCCTAAGCCTCAATAGTGGGATAATATATGATAGGATCTTATAAGCGGTTTTCACAAGCCAATGAAACGCCTATGTGAATATAACGCAACCTAGTACATTTTACCGAAATTAATTCGTACTAAGTGAGCACAGCTTACAGAGCTTAGTTAACTTACAATTTTTAGCTACCTCAACTTAGCCAATATTAAGATCTCTGAGCCTTTAATTATCCTCTAGAATCATTCTGCACTTCCATCTACTGGAATGGGAAAAGCAAATTATTAATATGTTAGGGCCAATCATCATGATTAAAAAGGCTTGTCAAAAGACACTGCACATTGTAGACAGGCACTTGCTCTAATCATTTGGAATAACGCTGAAATTCAATTTTGAAAACACTAACTACACACGTCGAATTAAAAAGTCAAATGGCGTAAGGCTATTTGATACCTTGAAATTTCTCTCTGGATCATTTTGGTCCCCTTTCTTTTAGCAGTTATTGGACTCACCACTGCCTTCTACAATTAGATGATTGTAATTGTTATAGTAAGCTGGGCGATGATTAAATATTATCATTACCAATAAATATCGATGGTGAGAACAATGCCAGTAACATTACACAAAATCATTTGTTTTACAAAATTGGATACAAATTTTGATGCAGACGACTATAATACCAATATGGGGTTTACAAATTGGAAGTGAATGTAGGTATAATGAAATCTGTAGCATTTGATGAGATAAATATGAGTTTTATTTCACACTAAATAGTTTCCTGTTTTTAATTACCAGATTCCTCTCATGTGAGCCCTTAAAAATCCTTCTTGTAAATTGGCAGCATGTAGTTTAAATTTATCTGTTTTGAAATAAAAAAATAGTCACTCAGTCGCGAAGGTGAAGGCGTTATTCATTTATTATTGCTTCCTTTTATAGATAATTAAATGGGTGAATTCCGGAAATTCTCAAACCATTATGTCCATAATATACTATTTGGAACAAATTTATTTCATGGCCAGGAAACCGACGGAGATATTTTCAGTGAAAATATGGAAAATATTCTTTTCGCGAAAATATAATTGTGAGTTTTTGGTCGTTTCAGAACAGGCAATAACATTAAAGCCGAAATGGCGCATTTGCAGGTTTTAATTTAAATGTTGCACGCCACCTAAATTAAATCGCGCTCAATTAGAAACCGATGCATTTTATCCGCACATCAATTTTAACAAAAATAAAACGGTCAGTATTTCAAATATTTACATTTAAAATTTATAGGTGGAAAGCATGCTTGACAAACTCCTGTTCATCAACTTACATTTCATTAAGTGAAAAATAAAATTTAAAGATTTAAAAATTATATTAAATTTAAAGGAAGTGATAACGAAACATATCATCCATCGTCTTCCTCCGGTAAGAACCCTTCTGTTTGCTTTTATTCTTCCAGAACTTATTCTAAAATTTGATCGACGGCAGGCTCGACTGAACAGTAAGGAGCATAACTGCAAGTGTGTTCTTTTGCAGCCCGAATTCAGGAACGTAAGGACGATTGGAATGATATATCTTGGAATGCAATTTTAATGTGTAGCGTACATGGCGTGGAGTGTAACAAGGGAGGAAGCTTAGTCATTCAACATGGCGGATTAAGTAAAACGAGCGGAGGCTTTTGATTGGCCATTGGCTGTGTCCCCACGCTCAATCCGTACGCGAAGTTGAACGGCCGCACCTTCAAGTCATGCTGTGCGCTCATACGATGACGTGTCCCACAAATGCTGACATCGGTTCTAATGCAGATCATGCAAAAAGATCATTTCTTCAAACTGAAAAAAGTAAAAGTAGTTATTCCGAATTCCTGAACCAATTTATCCTTGCCTTCTCAAAAATATTTCTCCCCTGCTGTAACGAAACATTTTCTGTTTCGTTTAGTATTTGGTGAACTATCATTGTTATTAATAATTTTTCAAATAAATTTGACAGGATCAACAGAAAAAAGAAAAAGTGATTGCTTTTTGCAAAATTTAGGGGATTTATAAGTAATGCACCATCGGCGGAACTTTACTCAAAGCTTTGAAGTCCATTAAGGGGTCAACCCAACCCCGATAACTGGAATAAACCGATTTTACACTTTCCTTGAAAAGTGTCACAAAAACCGGGATTGGTAGTACTGACACAGCGTTTATTAGCCTCAACAGAGTCCACTGCATACGTATCGGGTTAAGATCTGGGAGGAGAGTTTAGGAGAGGGAGGGTGAGGGAGTTTGGAGGCCAAACATAAATTGAAACGTTTTTTGACTTTTCTCTGAGGTGTGGCATTGGACTGAAACTTTGTAACCGAACATATGGCGTATTACTGGCCATCCTGGTTCTTTATCTAGGGCTTAAGTCCTACGCATAAAAATAGGGCTACATTAATCTGTTTTATTGAAAAGCCTAAAAATCTGTCCGAGTTATGCTAAAGTACCATGAGCAATATACACTTAATCTAAATTATGATTCGATGGAACTAATTTAAACTTTTGACTAGTGCGTATCAATTTGCAACTCTGAAATGAAAAAAACAGTTGTGTCACAGGACTTAATGATTTGATATTTGTTTGTTTTATAACATGGACGAATTTGAAGTTGATTAAGTTATGAGAATTTAATTGAAGTCAATCGTCGCATTAAGAATCGATATCTGCCGCCTTTTTCAATCTCTCTAAAAGATTTTTTTCTCTCAAAACCTCGCATATTATTAGAAAAACAAATTTTTTTGCGTAAAGGATCTCTATCTTCACCTCAGTACACATACTGATATACTATTTTTGTTTAAACGGATTAAATATTCCCATCATTTTAAAATGACATTTAAAATCCCAGGGTAGGAACAGATTATTTAGTTGAGAATTAAGAATTAAGCGAACTGCATGCCATCAACTTCATATAAAGTGTGGCTATCACACTCTAAAATGGTTACTGTAATAGGTAGAATGAAATCTTGTGGTTCCGTTTTTTTCAAATTATTGACGAGAAAAAATATTTGGTTTCAAATTTTTGCTTATTTAATTTGTGATTAACTTTTTTTATTTTCTGGCTAACATAATATCAGCAGGATATTAGCTATGATTTAGAAAAAGACTTAACCAATGCAAATGTCTATTACATTTCGAACACTGAATTCAAGCTCGTTAGTATTGAAATGGATTTATCCATTTTAAAATTCAATTGTAACCTTTAAATGTTCATTTAATTGATAGGTCACATTTAACGATTCAAATTCCATGGTCCTTTCTTGGTTTGCAGTTCGTGTCTACTAGCTTTAGTAATTATTACTAGTTTTTAATCAAGATCGTCGTTCCTACCACTTCAATTCAATTTTCTTTCAATGCTTGAGATTGCATAGGTTACAGTATTAGAGTAGTTAAAATGAGAGATGCTGTGGAATCCTATTTAATATAAAGTAGGCATTTGACCTTAGATAACAAATTATCCCAATCAATGATTTATTTGACTTTTTATTAACCTGTATGCTCTAAATTTGACTTTAAGTAAAATGACGACAGTTAAATTTTACGTTTAATTGCAAATCAAATAACCTGGATTTGTTGTTAAATTAATTGTTATACAAAAAGTCACCTTTTTTTGTTTCTACGAAAATGTTCAATAACTGTGTTTAAACGTTCATTTAAGGCAAGGTGAAAGTGTTTTGCCGTGATGATCACTTCAACTGAAATCTCCTTTTCAATCACGTACTAGGAACAAACAGTTCATGTTCTAATCATGGTTGGCGTCAAAGTGTAGATTACCATCCAAATGTATTCCACCTTCAAATGCCCTTGAATGCTATAGTACAGCTTCCAATTTCGATACATTTATTTAATTTCAGTTTTTTCTTAATCGCAAATTAAGAGCATTACAACTATCATCTCTAAGAGAAAAAGCTTTTCAATTTGGTAAATTTAACTCTGCCAAATTGCGTAAGCCGACCCTTTGTTTAAGCAGATATCGAATTCAAATAAACTTTTATTTTTTAAAGCTTTCTAAGACTTCAATTCAATTTACATAAGTTAAATTTTTTTGATATATTCCATTTTGCATTTTTTAAACAGGTTTGCTTTAATACAGTCTGAAACTAATTTTTGACTAAAAGATTTCTAAAAATCCATAATATAAAGAAATGTGACAAATGCACGAGTTTTAACTCTGATTTTACTTTAGGTAATATTAAAAAACAGACAATTAAATTTTAGAATCTAGTTAATGATACATTCACTTAAATCGTGATGTTAAATTATGATTTGCAATTTAACTAAAAGCTTGGTGTGTATCGATTCGCTTTGTTACTCTGTCTATAAAGACAAACTTTGAAGTGTGACATTAACAACTACTCAGTTCGTATGGGTGGTAAATGAGCCCCAAATAATGTGAATTTGATTATTTATTAAAATATAATGGTTAATTCATGAAATTTTAAATTGGGACAATTTTACTCTAATTTTGTGCTAATACTATGATTTTAACTTAAGCCAATAGATTTGAAGCCTTTTCGTTACTTATTAATTTCTCCTAATAATTAACTTTTCTTTTCGTGATGAACTATTTTGCATTTATAAGTATTTATTTGATTTAAGTCGAATTCGGCTTTTAATTTTAATTTGATTTAACGTAAATAATAACATTAATTCAGGTGATAAGGTGTTTATTTAATAGGTTTGCCAGTGTAATTAAAATTATTATTACTTTATTCTCATTCGATTTTATTTTTAAGAAGTCTTTGCTGCTATGTGTCGTTCAACTTTCAAGACTCTAAAAGTATTACTTGGCTCATGGTCTTAAACATGGTTGAATAAGTTGCTCATCTCTTTGTTTTGTTTTACAAATATTAATTAAATATTACTTTCAAATTAATTACCACCTTAATTAAAAAAGAATGCAAATATTTTGCATAAAGTAGTATCTATGAAAATTTTACAACATATAATCTTTTAATAGGTGCCGTCTGAGGTGACTAAGGTAACATTATTGAATTTTCTTTACATTAAAATTATATTAAGCTAAGTTAAAAGAAAGGAGTTTCGAAGCATCGAATAAGGTTACACTCAATAATGAACTGTTTATAATTTTTGCACAAAATATTTTAAATCCAAGTCGAACATCTTTTTTTACTAAAAATGACAAAAAGTAATCCTATGTCAATCTAATGATTCACCTCAACTTCCTAAAATAAATCAGCTTTTATTTTCTCTTTGAATGACGTTAATTTAAAAAAAAACAATTTTAAGATTGTTTATTTGACTTGCTTTTGTGAATTATAACATTGAAGCAAGGGATGGTTTTCGTAAATAATAAATGCATTGTTTCTTCAAATACCAATAAGAAAACAATTTCAAATAATGTTTATTAGCCACAACAAGACTACCTTATTTACCATACGAACTCTGAAATAGTCCACTTTAATCAAGCAAAAGTGAGTAATATATTCTTGTCCTCAAAAGTTTGTCTTTCCAATTTGAAAGTTGATAAGCTAATTCTTAGATAGAATTTAACAGGAGTGCTTTAATGTCCAATGATCATTGTTAAGATTTTTTTCCCTCTCTCAATGTTAATTCATGTTTGCGGTGTCTACAGCTCATTCGCCTGTTAAGCAATTTAATGTTTAGTAAAACACTTTTCTTCCGATATGTAGGACACCATCAGATGATCAGAAGTACTGTGAACTGAACTTTGAAGATGTTAATGGAATTCACTCAAACAGGAATCTTATGGTTTATTGATATAATAATTATATAAATAACATTTTAAAAATAGAAAATTATTCAAATTCATATCCAAATCATTAAATTTTCCAATAAACTTTAGTGTCAGTGCAATCTTGAATGCACGTTTACACTTGACCATCAAATTAATATAGAGGGTATTATCTTTCTATATAACCTTGAGATACAATAACACTTCTACATGGGCGAACGTAGAATTAGGGTTTAGTGTGAAAGACGCACTCATTTGAAGCAAGCGCCTTTCTTCTCCTCTGGCCAATTGCTAATCAGTACTGGCTAAGACGCATGGGATTGGATGTGATCTCACGGAAACCGCAACAGTATCCTGCGTTATCAAGTCTAGGCAATCGCCCAATTCCCGTTCACAATAAACATAAGTTGACACGAGTAAATACATTTCAGTAATTTTTATTACTGAAACACTTTTGTGTTTATTTTATCTATGAATCAGGTAAGAAGCAGGTAAACAGTTAACTTTTAAACGTAAATGTAAATTTTTTCTTCCAAATGTTTAGTATTTGATTTTTCATTCATTATTCATTTATTTGTAATTCTTCTCTCTGCATCCTATGGAAATAAAGGTATTTTGTATTTTGGCGGATATTTTTCCAAAATCACTGTAAACCAATGTTCTAAAATAGAGAAAAAACATTTTTTAATAAAATTGGTAAAATGGAATCAGTGGAAAATATTCTCCTTAGTCTGGATGATCTGAATAAGTTCTCCTCAGTCAGCTGTCATAAAACAAATTTCGATTTAGAACGAATGAATTGGATAAAATAATTCAAACAATCGGCTTTAAACGAATTTTCTTTCAGCACTATCGATTTAAAAGATAATTTGCAGATATTTTCAATGAAGTCAGTTTTCTTATATAATAGTTAAAAGTCATAGGACATTTTTGATATATTTTATTTGATATTATAACGGAAAATACTTTATCAATTTGATTATAGAAAAATGAGACATCGGGTCAAATTTTGGAATATAGTTGCGCAAAAGTCTTTTGATTTTCAACTTATCTTCCTACTCTGTGGACTTTTTAACCTATCATGTAAGTTAGTTGTTTGATTCATTTAATAATATACATTAAAATTACACTGAATTCACTGACAGTTAAAATGACAGTACTTATACGATTTATTAGTATTTTTGCTACAATAGCTTAAATCAGACAAATAGCAAAAATAATGACAGGATTAAACATTCTTCTTTTGGCTAAACTAAAAATTTGAATAATGCCCCTAGACGGATAGTTATTGAATTTCATTCTTTCAAATGAGAAACTGCAGTGATAATATTTGTAGATCTCTTCGACTTCCTTCCCTAACTTTACTAAAAGTTGCGCTGCTTTGGAAATCTTAAAGTGAAAATCAGATACCTGCTTTTAAAAATATAATTTAGGCAAATATTCATGATCATGTCTTGAAATTACACCGATTCCAATTTCTACTTAAGTCCTCTCTGCTCGAATATTTTTTAACTATTCATATAAATGAAATAAAGACCTATTTATGGGAACTAACTAAAATTTGGACAGTATTATGCTAAGCTTGTGTCTAAACTTCTAGGCATGATTAAAACATATATATGTGTTTTTATTTGTCATGATTGCAGAAAAAATAGAAAACCCTTAATCTCTGAGAATCATCCAGGCGCGCTGAAACTGAAAGCTATTTTACTTTTGGGTTAGTGGGAATAGTTGAAATAATGGTCTGGAAATTGGAAGGACCGTGCTTCATCAGGTCGACATATCACCTTCACTATAATTAAAAGAGACTTACTTCATCTTATCATTATTTCTTCTTTATTTGCAAATACCTGTGCAACACGGTTTCCTACAATTTCGGGGCAATTTATTCTTTTACACCAGTATAACACTCAGCCAATCAACAAATAGGTATAATTTTTGAAGTGTAATCCTTGAGCTTCTGACAAATTTTAGTCACCTTCTTCTAATCTCCCTTGGACGTCCAATCAGTGATACCACAAATATGATTCATATTTTACTCACACATTATAGTTAGTATTAATTTATCATTAAATGAATAAGAATTTTATATCACCATTCACATTGCTGCTTCCATTCAGAACGATTAAAAAGTCATATTTGCAAAAGCCATGCTTATATATAGCATATATTTTAAAAATTAAAATAACCTCAATCTGAATATATCCAATTGCTTTCTTTAAAATATCATATAATTAGACTTCGAGGGTAATTTGATTAAAAGATCATGGATTAAATCACTTTTTTAATATATGTATATATTTTATGAAACAGTTAATAGTTAGATAACGGACAAGTTTTGATTGGCTTCTAATGAATAGTTATCAAGGAAACGGTATTCATCACATTACATTTGAGTACATTTTCAATTATTATGTTAAATAAAAATTAGTGAAATAAATTCCTTTCGTCAAGATATCCGTTCTTTATATCAGGAAAACATTTCTTTGCGACCTTTAAATGTTATGTCATACTGAAATATTATAAGAATAAAATCCAGTTTCCTTATTTTTAATTTATTCATGCAAAAGTTCTATATTTGGCATTGATCCAGTCCGAAATTAATGGAGCAAAGTTGATCCCAATGTGAATGGCTTGAAAGAAATCAGTCGGATAATTTTAAAATTGAAATGAAAATTAGGCCTTTAATAGTTTGTATCCAACTATTTTGAAAAAACATAGGCTATAGGATTAACTGTGTCGTTATGATTCAATTAAATAAACGATCTTATTTATTTTCGTATTGCTAAAGGAGCGCATCAAGCCAATCGGCATCATGAAATCGGGATAAAATTTTTCTTTGGCAAATCCAAGAGGTTTTTTGGTTATGAGTTGTTTTGAATTAAAGTTAATGCTTAAATCTGGTTCTTTCAATTAAATTTGTAATTTTCTTCCCGTAGTGTCTCAAAATGTCTATCGGATACCTCCGTCCTTTACGGCTCTTCCACCTCGTGAGATTATACACACTCCAGGTCAACCCTTCAAAGTCCCGTGCGCAGCATCTGGTCATCCCCAACCGAGGTGAGTGAGGTGGTAAATTTTAACCAATAGTGATGAGTCATAATCACATATTTATATAAGCCATCTATTCTTTGGCTCACATACAACACCTATCATTTTTATTAATGTATTGTATTGAATTGATATGTTGTTTAATGATTTGCCATTAAGAAGATTATCTCATTATTAAAGAATAATTTAATCGAAGGAACTGCGTTTTTTTGAGATTTGCTCGTGCTTTTCCATTTAATGAATATTTTACTGGTCAAAATCATAAGTGCAAACGATCTTTTATTTCGAAGAATGGAGTTTATGTTTAAATTCAAACAAGAATTGTTATAAAACTACTAAGCCACTTATACCGTGTACCATAAATAATAATATAATCCTTGAGAGACGGGCACAAAATGTTTTCCCATCTCGACCGCGTGACAACTTAAATTTCAGTTAATGGCTCAGTAGTGATAGAGAGAAGAACTGTCTACATACTCTTTATTACTATTGTAAATATGATTATTATTACTTACTCCTATTTCAATATTGAGATTGTCGTTATGAAAATGGACACAATGATATTACTCCACCAAATAAGTTTATCAACGAATTAAAATTTGATATGGAGTATATGCACTACTGAAAAAAAATTACCATTCATGACAAAATTAATTATCAAAGTGAAAATCTACTTACGAACACACCACTTATTCTGGATTTCGAAAATGGAAGTGAATGGAAGTGGCAGAAACTGATGAGAATAACAGATTGCAACAATATTTGATCATTTATCCACAAGATTGATGACTAAAATTTCAGTTATGAAACTCGAATTAGTGCAAGACTGATTGTCAACTTAAATCTTACTTTCGTCGCAATTGCCATGGTTTCCACTGTATTATTTGATGAAAAGTCAGCAAACTTCGAAAGTGCATCAATTATCTTCCTTTCAGCCAGGGATATGCTAAAGACTCCGTGACCTACGATCTAGGCACCCAATCCATATTTTGGACTTGGTGACTTATCTGCCGTTTCGGAGGACTATTTTAAATGCCAAACAATTCCTCATTTTTTTCAAGAGCTTTGCCAAACTGATGTCTATTTTCATATACCATGAATACTTGAAGTGCAATATAAAGTCAAGTTAAGGGATATGCTGATAAAAGCATAGATTTTGGCATGCAGTATAGCAGTGGCATAAATCGATAGAAATATAGTGAGCTGTATTACGTCATTTGAATTTCTTGTAAAACTATGGCTCAGAATTTTTTATCCTTCCTAAATCACTAACTGACTGCTCAATTTGTAATTATCCACGCTTGGTCCGATTTGGTCCGCACTAGTCACACGTTACCACCTGCGCTGCGGAAGAGATAAAGGAAAAGTGTGGTAAATTAAAAAAGATTTTCGAAAAAGAGTGATGTCCAGAAGCGTAAACCTATGAAAGAAGCTATAGTCAGCCCTAAAAAGGTATGAAGGGAAGTAAAAATCTGCAAAAGAATCCTGACGAATGTCAAGTAGAGAGAGAGGTGAAGAAAAGGAAAGAGAATGCTGAACTATTGCTTGCTTTAGTTATTAAATCAGGACCACTATTGAAAATGATAGCTGCTGGGAAGGCAGAAAATTGAGATTTTCCTACGAAACCGAAGAAGAATGCAGCCTTCTACGAAAGACCCGCAAAGGGACCACTCAGGTTAATACTCAGTTAGTGTTAATGAAAAGTTGGAACTCTTAAATGGCTTCTCATCCCAGACTTGAGAAGAAATTTCAAATGAAAATGGTAATGGGAAGAAGTAGAACAAAGCTTCTTCACTCACAAGAATGTACTCTTGAAAAGGAGTAGGTTGTCCTGAAAAAGTTAGAAACTATCCGAAGTATCACAAGCGATCTCGAAATTGTATCATTTCAACTCAATTTAATAGGGCGATAGTGAGCATGACACTATCAATAACTATAAAATATTTTCCTTAAAAACTGATTATTTATTCCATATTCTATTACTGAGTAATATTTTTAACATGAATTACTAAGAAGTATGCTATACTGCACATCGTTTGAGCTAAACGGCAAAAAAGTGAATTCTCTTCATACCAAATTCGAAAATAATTGAAGTAAATCGCGGAATTCTCTTTTCAAACCTTATCTCCTAACGCTTACTGCACCTTATTTTCTCAATTTCAGTTGCTTCCTCGCAAAATGAAAATTGCAACTATTTCTGCATATCTTGGTGCCGAAAGTTGTGATTGTCATTGCTTTTTTGGCAATTTGTCTATAGTAGGCTAAATTCCTAATTCCACAATTGGA
Source organism: Hymenolepis microstoma (assembly GCA_000469805.3). Taxonomy (NCBI): domain Eukaryota; kingdom Metazoa; phylum Platyhelminthes; class Cestoda; order Cyclophyllidea; family Hymenolepididae; genus Hymenolepis; species Hymenolepis microstoma. The sequence goes on from LR215989.1 coordinate 28,875,108, forward strand.
GTTAGCACATTGTACTTACGTTTGTTGGTCTTCTTCTAAAAAAGTCATCGCATATAAACTAAATGAAATTATAAAAAATAACTTAACACCTGTTTTCATAATTTTCAACGAAGCTGTTCATTACAAACTTGTAAGTAGAAAACGTGGATATTTTACAATTTTGCTTTAAAGAGCATTATATAGACTTTTCGAGATTAATAAACTCATCAAATGGAGCATAAATCATGGGACATGTTTAATACTTTTTTTTAAATTCCAGTTATATATATATATATATATATATTTATGCGTAGACAGTATCGGTTTGATTAGGTTGAATTATGACTTCTATGATTTCATTTCCACTCATTTCCTTTCTCATAGATTTTGAGCATATTCATAAAGCGCAATTTATCAGGCGTTTTAATCTCAGTAACTTCCTGAAATTAATGAATTCAAATATTACGATTGAATTTTCACCATAAGTGTTTTATTGATATTTTGTTTAATTTTATACGAATGGTCTTAACTGCAACGTGATTTTAATCAAGGAACTGTTTGCTTGCTAAGATTTGACTTTCTTCTGCTGTTTAACTTTACAATTAAGAATTTGAAATTTACTGTCTTTAAATTCGTATTAATTTTAATAATGACCAAATAATTATTTTATTTATTAAAGTTATCAAACGGATTTTTAAAATATTAACCAGCACAACATCGAAGTTTAAAAACTTCTCCTATTGTGCGTATTAATTTATGGAGAAAGATAGAAAAAAACGAAAATTTTTCAAAATTTCTAAGTATTAATGGTAAAAATATGTGACCATGAATCACCCAATCATTTAAAATTTTGTTTTACATGTGACAACTCATGAATTCAAAATGTACTGAATATTATTTAGGCAATTAAATATGGTCTTAATCATGATTTGACTTCTTCGAAGTTTCTCCATTTGAACTAATTCTATAATTTGCCATAGATGGGAAACCAGAGCTTTGAAATAACTTTTCCATAAAAATCTATATTTTATGAAAATACGCAATTTTTTGAAATATAACATAAACAATCTAATATAATTGGCACGATAACTAGATTAGGAACTTTTTAAATCCCCATCATCATAAATATTTCATCCAAAAGTGTTGTAGAAAAATCCAAATGTTACGAATCACATTGAGGGCGGTATAATCAGTTCACACTTTTCTTACTTTCAGCAATAATGCGCAAAGTATTAATATAAAATGTGTAATGATGTGGTTTTGGAATCGAATCCAAAAATGCATTTACAAATAAATGTTTCAGGATAGAATGGTATCTTAATGGCGAACGTCTAATTGCAAGCCGATCAGGTATAACAAGCCCCTCAAAGTGGAGCCCCGAAGGACGAAACGCTGTGGACGATAGTAAGCATGCTGGTCTATGGGATCTAAGTGAAATCTTCGTTTCTGGCCGATTTCAGTCAGGCTGGCTCTACTGCGTAGCCATCAACCCAATTGGTCGTGCAATTTCTTCTCCAGTGTGGAGTAAACTTGCGCGTATGTTAAAACCTATTTTATAGTTGAATTTTGCATTAAGCGATTAATAAACAAAAAATATTAATATTTAAATTTAGAAGTTTCATAATTTTCTATTACGAATTGGATAAATAGATGGTCTTTTCTCTTACAATGCTATAAGATAATTCAGTAGATTGATATGGCAGAAATTATTTAAAATCTAAAATCGATCGTCAAGTTCAGAAAATATTAAAGGGAACGAAATCATAATTAAAATGAAGCCGCTAGGTGAAAGAAACCAAAGTATTCTTTTCAAAAAGCTTTTATTTCCAATTTGGCAAAGAATGCAATGCAGTGACCGTATTTCAAGGCAGATATGCATCACAAGGGTAGTCGAAATTTTCACTGAAAACGCTTTCATTATTAACGTAGTTTCAGCGGAATTATTTCTTTAAATTTAAAATTAAACAAGCAAATTTCCATGTCGCGATCTAACTGAAGCGGTGAAAAATTGTAATATTAGTTTAATTATATAAATCACAACCTTTCCATATTGGAACTTTCCGCTTAACGTTAAATAGGTAACGAAATGGGCCGAAAACATTCAATTTGTGTTCGCAAAGCTTCGTATTTTAACTAAATTTTTTAATGGGAAATTAGTCCTTTGCTCGCTATGATAAAACGCATTTTATTTAACATTTAAATTTAAATTAGTTACACTACTTCTCTGAAGGTTACTATATCTATTTTTAAAATTGGAATTAAAGCATACAACCGCTTATAGATATCATATTATCGAATAAAACAAAAATTAAAAAAAAACACAGAAAACTAAAGAAAAGAGAATTTTAAGAATGCATGGCATAAAACAGCGGCATTCATAACACTTGCTCAACCGTTTAACCCAATATTTAATGATGTAAAAAAGTTATCCATTCAAGTTAATTTTTCTAAATATTAGAGAAGCTCAATACACGAAAAAAAAACCGAAGCTTGGAATTTTAAATATTTACGGTAGAGTTCAAATTTTTTGCTGATTTAATATAATATTAGATATATATTTTACAAATCCAACAACTTTTAACATTTTTATTCAAAAATATTTATAATCACGATATATGTGTAGTTTCATAGTTCATGACAAAAGAAATCATCATTTCTTTTAAAAAGCTCCAAAACTAAAATATTTTGGGCAGAATATGCACATTGCATTCTATAAGGAGCGATAACTTAATGCTTTGTAGCTAAAATCGTTCTGCTTTAATTTTAGAAATCGATGAATCGAAACCTTGCGAAACACGGACAATTACACTAAGAGACCAGCCTTTCCTGCGATTGAATTGCACAGTACCGGAGAGTACACCATCTGCAACTGTTAGATGGATGTATCGCCAACCAAATGGTTTTATGGAATTCATTCACGAAAATCGCACATTCGCAATGGATGATGATGGTGAGATTTTATTTTAAATTCAGTAATAAACCACACCAACAATCGAATAAAAAATGCTCATATATACAGGTAATGGAGAGCTTCACACTCCCCTCTTCAATCACTATGCGTTTTAATTCGATAGTATAGATACGATAGGCTGCAAATATCAACAAACCTATCCGAATTAAATTACAATGAACAGCATCTGTTTTTTTCCTTTTTGATGAATGAAATTCCATGATTTTTCACTAAAACGAATTATTGATTAACAAAAATTGAGATTGATCTTATTTATTTGTCTTTGATTTTGTAAAACGGCTTATGAATTTAGCAAAATAAATATAAATAATTTCTAGCATTAAATTAGGTTATCAGAGCAAGCAGATTTGGGTTCATTGAAGCGAATAAATTACATTAAAAGATTAGCGCTCTTCAAGCTTTCTGGAGAAATTCATTTTGCATACTAAACGAAAATTTAAAGGTAAAATACTGAAAAATTTTCTAATTCACGAGAACTGCATAAATTAGGCAACTCAACAGCACTTATCGCACTTCCGATCGCGGTTTCAACGCAGATTTAAAGGAAATAATGACCAAATCGACGAAAAAATATGTTGAGCTGTTAGCATCGTTCTATTCAATTGTAATTAAAGATAAATGGAGTATTTCGAAAGAAATTAGCAAAACTGTTATTTCACACATTACTTCGTCATTAATGTATTTTCATTTGACGCTAACTTCTAACACATTCCTTTCACTAATATAATAGTTTGTACTTTCTTTGTCAATCTGCATAATATTTCCATGAGACGATTAAGTGTCCTAAAAGTGTCAAACTAAAAACTAAATCAAATCGTGAACACACACCTAATTCATTTTCTCCCACTATTTCCATTTAGCTGGCTGGAGCCGAAGCGATTTGTTTAAAGATAGAGTGACTAAACATGAGACTCGAAATGCTCGTATGATTTTGAAAGCCTTTGTATTTGACACATTTTTTGTCACTGTCCATTATGAACAGTTATTTTGCAATTGATTTCAGATTGCCAAGTTGTCGACTTACTAATTACTAATATTCACTTATTCATTAATTGAATCAAGTATCTTAAATTAAATAAGTCGGAAGAAAATTAGAAGCTTTTAAATTTCAATGGCAAGTTCACTTTACTATGTTGATAAGAGCAGCTCAAATGCTAAGAAATCCAAACGACTTTATAGTGGTTGAGTTAATAAACGGTAAGTGGTGATTGACATCCGTGCTTAACATTTTATCTGTTATCGGATTACCAATCTTACTCTAAACGAGCCAAAGAGTTCTCGAATCGCTTGTCGAATTTGTGTTGTGCACATTGAGCCATAATTCCGCTCTGTTGATTTATGTAATGCGAACTTGCCGACTCATATTTCTGCTTTATCAACGAACTCAGAGCATAATTTCTGTAAATTACCTCATCATTCCTTATTTATCTTTGCTCAGTATCGATGCTGTGCTTTTATTCCTAATCGCCCTCCTGTTCTCACTTTTTATTCATTCTCATTTTCCAAATAACCACGCGGTCCTTCCTAAGTCCTGGTCATCTCACTTTGGAAAGTCTGTGGTGTCTTTTAAGGAAATTTCTAAACCTAGTTTGTTGGTGCTCTTAAAGTACATTCTCGGGGACTTGGAGTTACACTAAATACATTTACATCGCTAAAAACTTAGAGAAAAGTTGGTTGTGATGGTGCAGTTGAGCGCAGGTTGAAACAGAGTACACTATGGATTAATTTGAGACATTCTTTGAATTTGTTCCAGAATTTTTAATGTACATTAAGTGCAGAATATGGGGATTAGAGGTCAATAAATAACATTGCAAAATTTTTGTGATTACAATCTTGATCTGAAAAAATATGATGTTATTAGACTATATTTGTAATTTATTTCATACGTTTTGGTCATTTACTCTTGTTATTCTATTATCGATTTTTATTCAGTCTATTGCCTCCTTTGAGTGATATTGTGCAACTCTCATCTCTCTCAGGCTTCCAACTGTTCACGCATTATCCGCTGTGCTATTAATAATACCCAGCATTTAATCATTTTTACCTAACTTGTAACAAGGATGGACATTTTTGCGAAGCACAATTGTTTTTCCACAATTATTATCAGCATGTTTACCGATGGAACCTTCTCGCATTATACGTTTGGAGATGATTGTGTCTTGTTAGGGGGATGGAACACTAATTTAAACAAATAAAGTTGTCTTTTATTTACTTAAGGAAACTTATTTATTGCATCGGCTGGATTATCACAATCAACGACGCTCTACCTCTTCTGCTCAGCTAGCAATTCAGTTCTTCGTACAATGCGAACTGACTGTGATAATGTCATTCAAGTAAAACGAAGTCTCACACGGGGTTTCCAGACTTTCTCGAGTCCATTCATAATGGCACGATCACCGTCTAGACAAACTCGGCTACTTAACGAGACAGTGGAGTTGCGTTGCATAATCTCACCCTTCCTTGGAACTGAAATTCAGTGGACTTGGCAATCAGCCAAATTCGACACTACGCTGGAGTGGAAAAATGGACGCTGGAATGCCAAGTACAATGATGTGGTATGTTCGATTTCGATTGTTTCTTGCATATAAACTGTAACTTTTATACAGGATTCAATGTAGCGTCTCTTCAATAATTTCGGGATCTTTATTTAATAATTGTAGTTTTGATTGTGATTTCCCTCCTTGCCAAGTGATACTTCAAATTATGCTGAATATATAAGACAAACTACTGGTCATAAGATTGGGCCAGTTAGTAATAAGAAGCTGTTACTTATTTTGTATCTTTAATCTTCGGTGGCATTACAGCGACCGAACCAATTTAGAGTTCATTTCTTCGGTGCACATTCATAGATTAATGTGGTTTGTGGCCGATCAAGTGTAGCTTAAGAACTCAGTTTAAAAGAACTGATATCTATTTTCTTAATTTTAAATTTTATTCGATATGAAATTAGGTATATAATAGGCTTATAACCACAAAAACTTCATTATCTGTCTTCACAAAATTTATTTAAAACAAAATTCAGCGCGCAATAATTTCTATTTTTGCAAATTAATAGAAAATGAGTCTTTAAGTATCAGTAGCTTCAAAAAATTGCTATCTTTACCGATTACCGCAGACTGTTCTTCATCCAGTCACTTTCATCTAGTGAATGATCCACTGTTTGTAAGTTCAGAATGTGTAAACCTTGTATAATTGGATCACTATAGCCTAATTCCGGTATGTTTTTGGGGTCTATTCAATGTTAGTGTTAAGTATAGCCTAGAATTAGAAGTAATACAAATTACTCACTCTTCTCCAAATAACCCTTGGTAACTTTAATTAATATCTCCTGTCTTTTTTGTCGTATAAATTTGTAGCTTGCTAGATTTCTTTCCCACAACGTTGGGTATAGGTCTAAATTCGCTAGGCTATCACCAGTTGCTGTCATGTATGTTTCATTTAATCAAATTAGCGCTACCCGCTGCCAAGTGAGATGTCATCTATGGCCAGGTCTTATTCGTTAGCCTTCAATGGGTGCACCCACTTCAAGGGCTGCTATTCCATCAGCTCCAGTGCACCAACAGTCAGAAGTCAGAATCATAACTAAAAAACCTATATTTTGTGAAATATATGGATTCACTACTCACAAGGACGTCGGTGCATTGCTCACATGGATTAAAGTTAATTAATGGATAGAATAGTTTGAGTTTGTTTGAAAACCAATCGCTCTCTCCCCTTTCATCACTTTTTCATAAGCCGAGCTCGACTTGCGACCAGCTTAAAGACTCCACGAAGGTTATTCTTACAAGAAGCCGATATAAAAATTATACGATTCAGTTTGCTTATGTTTATGTTAATCGAATATTTAAATCTCAAAAGTGTGATCTACGGATTTATATTAATATTTTCGTATTTTACGTTCTCATTTGATCGAGTGGCTGAAAGTTGACAGATATCAGTATACTTTCAGTTTTATCGACACAATAAATCTGAATTAATCTGAGTGCCTTATTTACTAAAGGAAACCATGATTTTATCTCTTACTTAGAAATCTTTTAAATGACAGGTAAACCTAAACATCTAAAACCCTTCTTTAGTATACTGACTTTGGGCCTGATTTTGCTGATTCGCCTTTACAATACCTATGATTTAACGTATAGTTTCCTAAACTTGAACAATCGAAAACATTGATTTGGCTTGAAAAACTTAATCTCAATTTTTTTTACCACCTTCTTCTGGTTCACATGGTGATTGCAACTTCATTTGCAATCTTGGTTTAAGTGATCTTTTTCTGCTGAAATAGTTTATCAAAGTTTAATTCTGAATGCTGGACCGTTAAGTTATTTCTTTTTGAAGTAATATTTTACAAAAACCACGGTAGTTAAAAGAGTACAATTTTGGGTAAAAAGTTCACTTTAACTTTTAGTTGCCAAATGAATTCAAGGTCGAGATAAAAAATGAAGGCACACTGCTGAGCATTGAGAAGCTTAATTTTGAGCATGCTGGTGTCTACACTTGTCAGTCAGTAAACAAAGCCGGACAACTAGTGAAGCCCGTCTTTGCGACTTTTGAATTAACTGTTGAATGTAAGTCGGGTTTATTCTTGAATTCTAATTTTTTTAAAAACTCGAATTTATAATAACTACATTTTAATCAACTTTGTGAAAATAATATAGAATTATATATGTCATTTCATGGAGGAGTAAATTTCATTGGGGAATCACTTTTGTTTGATGAAAAGTTCTAAGTAAGTCATCACCTCGAAAACGGAAGAACATCTACATTGGAATTCAAAGCAAGGAATGAATAAACTGAAATGTGAAAGCAGATAATCACACCATTTCAGAGTGATATAATACTGGCGAATTGGCAACCACTCATGTGATTGAAATTCAGGTCAGAGTGGAATTGAAAGTTGGTACGCGAACACTAGATAAGACGTCTCATAATGAAATAATATTTGAAAATAGAATTCATCTTTCATTATAACAGCCATTCCAACATTTAATGTGAAACCGCTGGACACCACAGTACCGATAGGCGACTCCGTTCAATTGCGATGCGAACCGAATGAAATCGGCGGATCCAAAATCGAAGTCAAATGGCATATGAACGGCGAACCTATTGGTCGTTTCTTGGATGGTGACCGAAAGCGATTATCTGGAAATGTAAGTGGTAAACACTATTCACTTACCTGTAAATTTGTGATAAGAATTCAATGTAAATTAGATTAATAGCAGTGGTTCAATTGCTATTAAAAAACGGATAAATTTTACATTTGGATTAGCAATTTAATTGCCCTACCTTTAATAAATGAGAGTTTGTGCTGTTATCCACTCGCGCTATTGAATACTTATATGCACTCTTAATCCAAAATCACTAAGATTTTTAGCTACAACACACTCAATAGCTATCAAATAATAAGATTATCAGGAAGTAAGATGAATATAGCAAAACCTTTTACGAAAAAAATGGACAGAAATGCGGGCGACAACTAGGCTTGTCGATAGGTTAACCAGTCAATAAATTTAAATTTTAATCAAATAGCTATTAACTTTGCAATTGTGCTGAAACTCAGTCATATTGCAGCAAACGCTAAATTTAAACCTTTAACGTTAGTTAAAATAGTTGATTTATTTCACCAGAAACTTCGTTTTTCATTGTTTTTTTAATTGTCTGATAGCTTGAAGTTGATAGTGGAGTGCTCATAATTTATTTGTCACACATTTTTGCGTCTCCCCTCTCAGTCTCTATAAGGACGAAAGCTGAGGTCTAATGACAAGCCAGACAAGCCAGAATCTCAAACCTTAAAGTCTCCTAATTGGACACTTTTGAAATGGGAAGCCAGAAGATTCATTTAGGAGGGATATGTTTTTTATTCTAGAATTGTACATCATTCTACATATTTATTAATCTCTGGATGTATTAATAAAATAATTAACTTATGAACTATTTGCCCTCTCCAAAAAATATTATTACTCAACAAAATTTCATTTATTCTAAAAATATTACAATTTTAGTATATTTTACTCTTAATAAAATTACTCACATTATGCAATGCATTATGAAGGTTGTGAGGAAGATTTTGCAAATATAGAATGCATCTTGTCACTGAAATTAGATTGACTTGTGCTAAAATAAATCTTCATTTTAGCGCGTAGTTATACATCTCTCTCTCTCTCTCTCTTTTATTCTAAATCATTGTTCAATGATACGTATCTAGAACAAGCCGCTGAAAATTCAGTTCACCATAAATAATATCCATTGTATAAAAAATGATCAAATTGTTAATAAGGATGAATTCCCTTCAATAATTTCAATCTGAAATTTAATATCCTGATTAAATGTGTTTACTATTCCAGTTTGTAAACAAAGTTGAGATTTGTCAGGAAAATGTCTCTTGGTTCTAGAGATATTACTAGACTAGAGAAGGATGTAAAGTATCTGCAAAAATATTGCATCCTAATTTGTATCGTCTTGATCAATTACAGAGTTATTAAATAAATAAGGGCTTTAATGTATCAAATGCAATAAAACAGGTGGTTAGTTCTTATATTCATTTTCTAGACACTCGTTTTAAATAATCTCGGTCTTCAAGACAGTGCAGTTTTCCAGTGCAACATAAGCAATCATCATGGATTTCAATTCGTTAACGCTTACGTTAATGTGTGGAATTCACCGCCTGTGATAATTGAAGGACCATCAAATGAACTTATTGTTGCAGAAGGGCAGAAAGTTGTCATACCCTGCCAAACTGTAGGAGCTCCAACGCCAAGAATTGACTGGACACGAGATGGATCAATCACGGCTTCTGATGAGATTGGAAGAGACGGTGGAAAAAGAGTCATTCTACCGGATGGGAGTTTCGAAATAACTGTAAATATTAAAAATTATTAATTTCATCTCTATACTCATTGCATATGCACCTATTGTGACCAAATTCACTAACTGAAGCTTTCTCAGTATCAGTTAGATAGCTGAGTTCTGGACTATTTAAAGCTTTCAGTCCATGTTGATGAATTAACAGGGCTATTACACCCGTTTGAGAAAAAAGAGTAATTTGAAGGTCTTTAAGTGTGAGATAAGATTGGGACCGTGTTTTTGAGATCTTCTTCACATTGTTTTCAGACACTTCATAAAAATGGCAAAAAACTTACTGGATGTCCAAAAATTAAGCCAAGACCGGAGAATCTTACCACCTAAAGATTACTAATCCACTTTTCTTGATCTTCTTGATAGATTCCATTAAGAATCTCTTTATATGCAAAGAAGTACTACTGAGAGTTCATTTAATTTTAATTTTACTTCTCCGCCACACATGCAGTGCTCCATTTCTGAAGAATCAAAATATCTTCCACACGAAGAAAGAGGAGTTTGCGAGCTTATTTTGATGGAAAAATTATAGCTATCATCCAGAGTTTTCCAAACTGATGCACTTAAGGTGTATAAAATTTATAACACGCACAGATGTAATTAACGATGATGAGTGAGATTCAAATCGAGGTAATGTCAAGACCTAAGTACTAAATGAGCATTCAATTCACGTTTGTTCTTACTCATAGGCTGCCAATCACGAATCTCATTCTCTTAAGTGAGGGAAATGCATATTAAGCGAGGATACATAATTTTTGCCGAAGAAAATAGGGAGAATGTGATTGATAAATGTCATTTGTTAACAGTAGAACAATTAATTGAGTAGTTATAGATTGATGCAAGGAGATTGTATCTAAAGTGAATAGAGCATGACACATTACAGCGATTTCATGTCAATGAATTTACTCACTTTTGCTTATGTTATAACTACGTATTACAAGTTCCCTTCAACTTTTCAAGAGAATATCATTTTAAGCAATGAATTAAAGCTTCTAACGAAATTATAATAATGTAATTGTTGAATATAGACTAACGTTTCGAACTCTAAATAACCACAGGGCTTTAGATGGGTTCAACTACAAGTATATTTATCGGAATTGTTTCTCAGTACAAGTCTAAAAAGCTACTATGTGAGGCATTAGTGATTACGTTCGTTTACTATTAAATTAAGCAAAAATATAATTTTTATTCTCCTAAAAAGGAAAGGCAAAAACAAATTTGATACTCCATACGTCTTTGAGGTTGAAGGTTGAGGCAAACCCTTTTTTTGTGTGATGTTTCCACCACAAAATGGTGTGGTGTGGGGCGAAAATTCGGGCAGGTCTTGGAATGCACGAGGCTCTATCCACGTTTTTCCTCCATGTATCTTCATAAATACTGTGTTGTGAAAATTGATACGTCTTAGTAGTCTGAGAAAAAATAGGAAGAAGCCATTTTCTTCCAAATTTATGACAGAGCCTATTTAATAAAAGTGAAAACTAGATTTAAAAAGTGTTTTTTGTAAGACTTTTGATATTTTGACTATCATTTTTTAAATTGCTATTTAAGTACACTTTTCATTATTTCACATATTTTCCCCTTCGGAAAGGAGATTCTTCCACTAACTATAAAAATTTCGAATTTGTTGGAGAAATGTTACTCAGAGGGATTCTATTCTTGGAAATGCGTATTTAGGTAATAAACTGCTTCAGAGATGACTTTGTTAAACGTAGGTATATTGTTCATTTCACTGTTTATAATTAGTAATTAGGACAAAGCTTATTTTGCGCAAAAACCGCCAACATATATATCCAGTTTTCGAACAAAATGTTATGACTTAATAAGAGCCGAATGTTTAAAAAGGGCTTAGATAAATGAGAGATCAACGATTATAGTTTTACATATTACTTTGAATGCATGAGTCGGAAAATAAATCACATTAAAGTTCGTGATGGAGCGCAGAAGTAGTAAGTTGACTTGACTATAAGTGGCAAGCGCACTCGGTTTCCTACACCACTGGATGTGTAATGATAGATATCTGCATTAAGTCCTTCGACGTTTGCTCTAACAAGCCCTAATGCGAGTAAATTTACTTCAATTACTTTACAGAGATGTTCTCTTTGCACTTATCTTAAAATCTAACAGTTGGTCTAAAGGCGCCTTACAAATCGACAAGACTTTCGATAAGTTACAAAACTAAATCCAATGGAATGGCGTACAAGCCCAAAGCCTAAAAGTTCATATTTGGTTACTCTAAGATTTTGACTATTGCTGTTTAATTCTATCGGTTTACGAATCGGACAGTTTTTTTTTTGATTTTTTTCTTATTGTGACATGAAAAATCTACTATTTCAAGTGGCTTCAGAGATTAAAAAATTAGTAAATTTTAGAAAGTATGAATTTATAATATTATCTAAATGCATGTACACTTCTTTTACATAGAAATAACTTTTCATTTAACAAAAATACAAAGAATTTCTAGTTAAATGGTACTCTATTTGTCTGCAATGTGTCCTTAAGACTACAAACCACTAAGTATAACATTTGCTAATTAACCAATTTTTAAGCACCAATGACCCATAACTTGCAGCTTTTAAACTAATTTAATTTAGTTTCCAATGGATGAGCATCATACATCGTTCAGTGCACTGATATAATCGGGACAAATAAGCTTTTGCATGGAAAATGTGCATTTAATTCGCTAAGTAACCTCGTGTTTCCGTCATTCATTATCAAATTTCGTTATTTAGAAAGTAATGCTAACGGACAGCGGAATGTACAAATGTGTGGTAAGCAATCGCTTTGGTAGCTCTTCGGCTTCCGGACGTCTTATTGTAAGGCGGCCTACTAGAATCACTTCTGGGCCTCTCTGGGTTGGAAATTATGCGTTACAGAAACCGACTGAGAATGGTACTATTATCACCAGCATTGGCAATGAGGTGACCTTATTCTGCCGTGCTGAAACAGATCCATTGGAATTGTCAAAATTGCTTATCAAATGGCAGTGGTAATGTGAAAATGTACTGTATTTTAAACTATTTTTGGGAAAATATCAGACAATATAGCATTTTTGTTTAGGCTGCCACTTGCAAAATCACGGATCTCGCCACAACCAGAGCGTGAGCCTGATTTAGCTAATGGCTATTCTGATTTACCAACAAATGAAGTTAGAGAGACACATCGGAAAGTTAGTCGAAGCTCTCTTGAGTCATCACTAACTCTCCTTAAGCCTCTGCCTTCGTACTCAGGAACGTATAAATGTCTGGCCATCAGCAGTTCGGATAATGAATCAAGGAGCGTGGACGTTGTAATCCAGGGTGAGTAAATATCTGAAGAAGTGATTAATATGAAATTTACAAAGGTGAGTGCATTTGACAGAGAGCAATCTGATCATTTAACATGCATAAGAAAGTTTCCTGTCGTAAGTTCATTTTCATAGCTAGGTAATACCTGCCTGAACTTTTTATGCAAGAATTAGCCACGGTTTACAAAATATGTTGAAAATAAGAAACTCACATTGTTTTGACAACTAAAGCATGATCATGACCTAAAAGGCGGCTGAACCCCAATGACTCAGTTTTAAAAGTATAACTTGTCCTCACAAACCCGTTTTGCTTATTGCAAATTAGTGACACACATCAAATGTGCCGCCGTAAAGAGAATAGTTGTTTCGCTTGAACAACTTTTAGCATAATTAATTGATCATCTGATCGGATCATAATGCATTGGTCTTTTGACCACCAATTTTTGCAATTCTCCCACCTCTCATTAAGCGACATTTTGTGCTTTCCAATAAATTTTGCTTGAAACTTTTCATTTTGCAGACTGCCTGTTCAACCAGACACCCCATTAAATAGACTATTTATTTGGGAATTGGGTTGACGTCGACTTTGCCCAAAATTTAGTGGAGTGAATTTGAATGTCATGTCATGTTAAGACTGGCATTTAGTTGTGTGTGTGTTCTCAATGTCAGATATTTTATTTCAGGCTATTCCGTGCCGTGAAAATGAGTTTCTAGAAATCATGGTAATGAAAGATAACATCTGAACTGTTATTTTTTACTATTTGGACCGATATTTATAATCTCAATACAATTTACTAAATATATCATCATTGACCTTTCGAGAGACGCCTGTAGAAATAGAGATAATATTTCAGTTGGACGGTTTAAATAAATATCAATACCTTCTTAACGATAAGACTTTTGATCATAGGAGAGATTTAAGTTTCACACCTATAGTTTGACTTCCTTGATTTTTAATTCCACTGCATCATAAGCTGAAGCTTTGTTATTCACTAAAGAGTAATGGTGATAAAAGAGCTCACTCTAATCGTCTTGTGATAATCTAAGCGAGGAACGATTTATGCAGATCTGCCCCAACGTGCAATCAGATTGTTTATAATAATCCACTTCCATTGCATACTTGTCTAAAATAATTTTAGGCTTTTGGAGGCGCTGTTCAGATTGGCAAATCGGTCGATCAATAAAGCACAAGTCATCATCATATCATGATAACTCCTCAACCATTCAAGTCCCGACTTTCAAATCCCGGAGGGTTGTACATAATTAATCTAATAATAACTGAAGTACTTTTCTAATTGTCTGATGTAATTGTCTATATTCCATGGATTTTTCAATTGTTGAGTTGAAGGGCTCTTAGTTCTTACCAAATTCAAATTAGTTCTCACTGAATTTCAACTTTAGATGTAGGAGTCTCCATACAAATTTACACCAAACGCAATAAGATCGCAGTTAGCTTGAAGTAAATTGACCAAGTATATTATTGGGAGTCAACGATGAACTCAAGATCTAACGGAAATAAAATAAATATAATTTAATTAATTGTGGAGCCGCCGTTGCTGATTGAATTGCTTGACATCATATATGGTCAAAGTTTCCAATGAAGCTCCATCGCTTTCGACTGGTGTTTTCCCCTGAATAGTTCCGTTTAGCATTAAAGAAAAGTGCAAACAAATACCACAATTTAAGAGTTCTGTCATGATAACCATTCGTCGATAAGTGGAAATAGACAGGTCCACATTTTTACTTTGGAATTCACTCTATTGCTTTAGGTCCTCCCTGCCCTCCCATCGATGCATCTATAGACTGCACTCAGGCAGCTAAATGCGGCACCGCCCTTCTCTCATGGACCCTTGGAAGTGAAAATAATGCACCGATTACTGATGTGCAAATCGAATACATGGTCGGCTACGTTCGCCCCCTATCAAAGTCTCCATCCGAAATTTCCCCATCGAACGGATTACATACTTCCTTTGATTCGAGAGCTATCTTTGAGGCTCTCAATGCATCACTATTGACAGATAAATGGCAAATTCTCAAACACCGATTAGTGCCAGATGATAGATATTCCTCCACTTTGTGTAAGGCTGATAAGGGTGATACCGCTCTCATTAATTTAATCGGGAAAGTGGCCCTTGTTCCTATTCACCCAGATGTGGCTTATCAGTTCCGAGTACGGTTAATAAATCGAGTCGGTATTTCTAATCCAAGTCCACCAACCCCTGGTTCAAATGAAGCAGAACAAAGTAAATGCCTTCTGAAACCACAAGCACCCACAGTTTATCCTGAGGATTTAAAAATATATGGAAACGTACCAAATACACTTACCGTTTCTTGGAAGGTATGTTCATATTCATTTAAGTGAATTGTATCCTATGCTTACTTGATTAGATATGTGATAATTTGATGATTCAAAAGCAAATCCAATTAGAAACAAAATATTCGCTTTCGTAAGATTAGGTAATTAATTACATTTTATAACACTAAACAAATTAAAATTGAGTTCATGGTAGTTAATGGTAATGAATCTAGTACCTGATATTTTGAGACACAGTTTAAACACAATATTTTTTAATTACGAAAAGGAACATAGAAATTGTTTTATTAAATGTAATCGTGAATTATTATTGATTATAATATGCCATTAATTTGATAGCGCCTTAAAAGCCAATTTCTTGAATGAGCGCCATCAAAATCGATTTCACAAAGAATCCGCGTATTGATAGTAAATAGTCAAGCTTTCATTACGGTGACTTTGGCTAATGCCGAATTCGCTCTAACTAAAGTGTCCTCAATTCGCTTACTTCTTGAATTATGTGAGACACATTGTTTACAAGGCCACAATATATCTCCTCCATTATTCTGATGTCAATTTAAATGAATTTTATTTGCACTCTATTGTAATTTCTGCCATTCCCGAGTCCGATTTCGCATAGATAGATCATACAATCACTACTAACTAATGATTATTAGAAATATTTGACCCAAATAAGTTGGTTCTACTTTCTCTGAATATTCAGGAGTGCCAAGCTCATTATGCATTTTTCTTAAAGAAAAATAATTATGAGATGGGGAGACGTATTGATATTGGCCATTCAGTCAAATATTGTTAAGCTTAAATGCAGCAGATTTATTTGCAAATAAAATGTCACTAAAATTATCCTAAAACTCACATCTTGCTGGAATATTTACTTGCCCACTAATTTTACCATTAGCGGTTATCGCATACAAACAGCAATCCTTGAGACATATAACCATTGAGTTTTATACATAAAACAGCATTTACTGTGAGCATGCAATTTCAACGTTCGACGTTGCAGCCAAGTAAAGTAATATTTTCTGTCCAAAATTGTTGTGACCAAAATTTTCCACTAATTTACTAGACTACCTATAGAACACGAATTTAAAAAGCTTCCTGTTTGTCTTGTCTCAACAGCCAATTCCTCCTATCCGACATAATGGACCGGGTCTGCGCTATCATTTGAAAGTAAAATGTCTCGATTGTGAACAAAGCTCCGGTGCATTTAATGAGACGGAAGTAAACAACTGGAACCAGAGTCAAATAGTCTTTACGAAACTCCCACTTTATGACATCTTCAGTAAACAACTACCTATCGAAATCTTTAAACAGTATGAGGTAAGTTAGTCACCAAATTATTAAATGAAGTGTAAAAGGCTTTCTGCTTGTTTTATCTCTCTCCTTACTGGGTTGCTGCTGCTGTGCTAATGGGTAATGTTTTGGGAATAAGAGGCTCTTCATTTAATGCACCGTTTAAAGTCAATCCACTCCCCTCCCAGACTAACAGTCAGTATATTAAAGGTTATGAGAGTCACATTTTAATAATACTGATAGGCCAACATTAGACTTCCAACGAATTGTGGAATGGTTATACAATTTACGGTCATGAGCAAATTTTGTCAGCATCTCACCAACAATCTCCTCATTCTTTAGTTACCTCTAGTTTTTCGTGGTATTAAGATGGTCCTTGTCCATTGCGTAACTGCATAAGATGCTTAAAATAAATTCATCCCCACCTCTGCACATACTAAGATAAATTTGCGTAAATCCTCATTAATGAGAATGCAATTTGTGAAGTGTTTGAATTTATTACCTTCATCATAATCTTGCTGCTACCATTTCACATTGTGTCCGCCATCCAGATCCGAATATGCGCACTCTGTCAGTCATACAGAGTTTCAGTAGTTTTGACTTTTTTGCTTTTTGTAGCAGTCGATGAATTGCATTAACTCCTGTTAGATGCCTCAATACGTACCTCCGTAGCGACTACTTTGTAAAGTACAATTACCCAAATAATTCCTTTCTATATAATTTATGAAAACTTTTAGTAAACCTATGATTTTCTTAATCCTAATAACTGAGTATTTTACTAAAGCGTGTTGTGAATTTATTATTTCATCTCTCCCTTTACTTATTTCCATATATTCAATTAGATAAGCAACTTTTTTCTGAACACATAGAAAACAAAACTATTCTGTTATACTTTTGAGTGCCCGAATGCGAAATTAACGTTTACTCATGGTTTTACTGTGGATATTTTGATATGTTATGCTTTCCACTCAATAGTTTAAAAAATTGCAACCATATATGAACTCTACAAAAGATTTGCACATTTGGAATTGTTTCTGCAAATGATCATGAACTTTCTTTAGTAAATATTTTAATCCCTTATTTATTTTAGATTCAACAGATTCCACACACAGATGAGAGCAGAGGCGTAAATTCAAAATAACTTGACTACCTATTCCACCATGCTTTTCAGCACTTCTTACCTTACTCTATTATTTCAGCGAAGCCATTTCATCATCAATAGATGTATGAGGCAGTAAATCTTTGCTTTCGCTGGTGTGTTCTCTTTCTCCTTCGGGTTTTTTTTTTATAAGTTTGTCAATAGATATGAAGTTTCACTTTTTTACTGGAATGTATATTTTCTCTGAATCGAGAGTTGACCAATTTTACAAGTGATGCTCATGTCTGTAGAATTTGAATTTAGGTGCTGTGTTATCTTTTTACTTATGGTCAGCTATTATATATATGCTTTTTTTAAAAAGACAAAAATGAAAATTTAAAAATTAATGAAGAAATTTCCGCTAGTGACGAAGAATCTCAGCGATTCATGTGGCGCCATTATTTTTCTTACGCGCGTGCACGTTCCAATTTCAGCTGTCAAATGAGAAAAAATCGCGATACGTCTTTATTTGCGGCGCAAATATATTTGGCATTCAAAAATAGACTTCTTTTGAAAGGTCCTGTTTGAACATAGAATGGTCCATGTTTAGATGTAACAGATTAAATCAGAAATACAATGAAATCAGTAAGAAGCATAGAATCGCCCTCTTCAAAAGCAAATGCTGTTTCATTTTGTAGGTTAGTCTGATTGTGTCAAATGCCCTTGGCTTAAGTAAAGCTGGCCCTACTATATCTAAGGGTTGGTCTGCCGAATATCCACCGACGATAGCACCCAATAGGCTTCGAGCAACAAGTGTCGACGCTTCAACAGCTGTACTAGTTTGGGACTGGCCATCAACTGATCCCAAATTGGTAAATGGATTTTTTGTTGGACTTCGATTGGAATGGTGCCTCAATGAAAAAGGCCAAATGTGTGAACGCTATAAAGTTACTCAGGTACGTACTTAAATATATAATGGTTGGTTAATGACATCAACTATTCAGCGCATTTACAAATACGCCGCATCACTACGGTTCCTCTAAATTAACTATTTTTATTTAGCTTGGTGTAAATGGAAATATTTAAATTCAGAGTTTGATGGTTCCTATTGATTAGATACTCTGGTGACTGAGATAAATAAGTGATACACTGAGCATACTTATTATTTAAAAGTAGTTGAACTGCTCACAACGCTATCATCACTTGACGCTTTCATGCTGTCAGTTATCGATTTTTATAATGAACGCAAGTGGCATATCCCACTGCCGTCTGTATTTAATCTGAATACAGAAAATTATTCAGTCTGCTTGTACAACAAACAAAGCGAATTTCGCATTATAAAGAAACTATTTTAAATTTTTTCATAAGAAGTAATATATTAGATTAATTTAATTCTGTCCGGAATGATTTTTCATTATTTGTAATTTTAGAAACAATCGTCAAATCTTGCTTTATTTTACTTAATTGAGGTATATTTAGGTCAATCTAACTGTCTAGTTAGTAAAACATGTACCATTTTTCAATGCTGATTTAAAACAACATTTCTAGCTAGATGAATCAAATGTCAAGGTGTAAATGTGAACGTATAAGTATTTTTACAATTGGTACAATGATTTTACTTTATGTGTTGAAATTTAGTGATTTCTCAATTAAATTACTAATCTAAAGTCTAACACGTAGCAAGTTCAATAAATAATTCACATGTTGGCGTTTCCACTTTGTCCACAAACTGCCAGTGGTTTACTGCATAGAGCAAATTAGGTTATTGTTACTAACACTTACACACTCCGGTAACTTTATTTTTAGGAAGTGCGAATAGCTGAACCATCAATCAATCTATATCCGCATCTCCGAATTGATCCGTCTGAATCCCATTCAAGGAAAAGTGAAGATTTTGCACTTTCAAATTTTAGGGACAACGGGCTCTCAAAATCGAATCCCATTTCCTACAGTCAACACCGACAAGCTGTTCTTAAAAATCTACCTGGGCTAAGCCATCTAAGGGTCTGGGTTCGAGTTCTCAACATTCAATACGAAGGACCTAGTAGGTAAGTTGCTCAAACTATATCGTTTTCCCCGAGTTTGTGCACTTTTACATTGTCAGGTCTTCAATATTCAGATATGACCCTGATACACGAAATACTTACCAAGTTAACTTAAATGTTTCAATTTAATTTCCAAAGCACCAATTTTGGGGCTTTACCAAGAAAATTGACCACTATATTATAATAAAATGAGGTAATAAACTCCTTCTAAGGCAAAGGTGAGAAGTGTTGCGCAAATCATTTTCTTTGAATTTTTACTGCAATGCGTTAATGCAAATTAAGTTAAATAGGCAAAGCTTACCTATGGAATATCATCTGGACACGCGAAATGGAAATTAATTAAGTTACACAAAATATAGGCCTTCTTAATTTAAAATTATAAATTCCAAAGCAATGACACCTTTGAGATTGAAATTTTTTAAAGAAATTTAGTCAACCGCAGTGCACTTTCTCTTACGTCAGACTTATTTCGTGATGAAATGCCTAGGATAAAGAGAAGAGAACTAGTCAAAATTTTTGTAATTTTCATTAACTCCCTCGAATGTCAACAAGGAAAAGGAATTCAAAGTGTGCCCATTCATAGGGGATTGAATACTTAGATGAAAAAGATTTCGCTTTCCAAGTTATTTTATATAGCTCTTTGAAATCTTTCGTCCTAGTGACTTATTATTTTCACTTGTTTAAAATATTTAAAATATTAGAATTTTAGCTATCAATTGGACTCATTGCTGCACTGTGTCAAAATCCGCTATAAATGTATGTTCGTAGGCCAACAAAATAGTGCTTTAAGGATGCTGGTAAAAGAAAAATCCTCGAATTATGAGGCGCAATTACTAAGCTAGGGAATATCTTATATTCTGAGCCCGAAATTGCTTGAAGGTAACCATGAAGACGCAGAGACACAT
Organism: Hymenolepis microstoma; assembly: GCA_000469805.3. NCBI lineage: Eukaryota > Metazoa > Platyhelminthes > Cestoda > Cyclophyllidea > Hymenolepididae > Hymenolepis > Hymenolepis microstoma. The sequence continues at coordinate 28,895,828 of LR215989.1, forward strand.
CTTGATTTGTGTTACACTACTTTAGTTAGTAAAAAGTCGCGCAAGCGTAAAGACGTACACAAGGGGCAGTTTAAGTGTAACCGAGGCAAAGTCGTTGTATGCACCATATTGTCGTTGGAGCTGGGGAGGGGATAGTGTGAGTGTGAGTGCAGAGAACCGACTGACGTGGGCTGATTGGAACCCGCATAAACGTACTGTACTACTCCTTCAAAGTTGGTATCCAGTGGACATCGATGAGAACGCCACAAAACCAACGTTTAATTTTCAGAGAAGTTTGGCCACCAGAAGTAAAAATTTAATGAGGCAAGAAATAGTTATTTAAAAATGCTTTCAAACATTTTTTGTCTTTAAGTGAGGTAATTCTCATTCACACCAAGGAGGGTGTACCCGAGGCAGTTAGTGAATTTACTCATTCCTTCGCTGGTGTCAACTATGTGGAAGTTGTCTGGACTAAACCTACTCAAACAAATGGCATTCTCACAGGCTACCTCATCGATGTGTTTTCAGGTATTTTCTTACGCAAAGTAACGTCACTTTGGCATTATTATTTGGCAATACGAAGTCATGGACCGAGAGAACAAATCCATTCAAATTTTTTTTATAATTTTAATCCTTTAAATCGTAGTCTGTTTTATAATTCTAGCCAATTATGGACGGCAGATGTAGTCACATGACAATCGTTATATGGCACATGCTTTTCCGGTATTGTGTTCTTTCTACGTATTAAAAACCTAGAAATAGGTCTTAGCATGACATGCCAAAATTATTTTGAAGGCACTCAATTGCATGTATCGAAATATGTTAGCAACTACTGAATGCTTCATATTGTGCGAACAGCATTGGTGAATCCAACGTTTATGCAGATTAACATATATGGTTTCGCTAAACCTTCAAGTTATTTCCCGATAACAGTATTACGTCAGTATTAACAGTATTAAACTTTATTTCCACACTCCTTACAATGTAGCATTGCTCTTTACTATAATTTCAAACAATATCCTAACACCCTTGATGGATTATTCTTCACATTTTCCCAAATCATTCTCTTAACATTTTCTCTTTGGAAATAATCTCGGTTCATCCGTCCACTAAGCCTTCATTTTGACCCTATGTCCCCTTGGTGTAGCCTACATTTACCATGTCTAGACGAATGTATTGATTCTCATTTTTTTTTCTTGTCTTTTCCTTCTTTATTTATAAGCCTATCTACTCTCATGAACCACACACGTCCATGTCCACGTCCGTTTTATCTCCAAACGGCATATGCACACTCACTCTAGTCGTTTACCTGCTCTCTTCCTCTGTCGATTCCTCATCGCGGTTAACTCAATACATGTACAGCTTTTTTGGAACAGTTGTTTGTTGCTACGGAGCTTCTAGCTTATTAGACACCAAGGTCTGTTTCCGGTTCATTAGTTCCTGGAATTTGGAAAATCCTCAAACTGGGGACCTTAGATTTTGCTTAACTACCAAACAATACGGCCTTCCTAATCATGCTCTTTTAATTCAGATAAAGAAGACTGCATGAAAAAGAATGAAGCATGCGAGTTTATTCTCCATGAGAAAAAGATCTCAGATCCAGATCAGATGGCAACGCGAATTGGTGGACTTGAGATTAACACGTCTTACAGACTGAGAATTAGAGCACTTACGGCCGTCGGTCCTGGCAAACCAAGGGAATTGAAGGTTCACACCGCTAAATTAAAACCTGGTACGTCGATATTGAGCGAAAGATAGAAAATATATGTATAATGAACAATGAAGTGTCTATTATGAATTCCTCCAGCACCACTGAAGTAAAATTTGTGATAGTCAGCTCCTAAGAGTCGGACCTCGGTAGAGCCTTCTTTTAGGACATGCCATTATGCCTACTTTGTCCATCTAATCAGTTAAAAATGACATTGAATAATACGATGTAATTTCCAGGCCTTTGTACATAGTTCCACTACGACAAAGAAGTCTGACAATTCTGAGGCAAAACATGCATTCTAACCACCAATTACTGATAAATGGCGACTTATTACAGGGACACAATTTGTTTAAAATTTTATCTCTGGATATGAAATAAGTCTTTCGTCTGCCTTCGGCAAGTCAGGTATTGAACTCAATAATGGCGCCTCGAAATTCGGCATTTCCCACAGCTGCTTGAAAAAAACCTCACTATAAGGTTTCCATTATAACAATCAAATAAATGAACTAGTTTTTTGAACTTTATTTAATTTAAATTAAAGTATTTTACAAGTTTACTATTCATTTACGATGTATTTTTTAAATAATTTACTGAATTGCAATTGAAAATTATTAATGAATCTAACTTTTTAAATGTACTAAATGAATTGCTCCTGGCTTTGAAGTTAAAAAAAACACGTTTTCTGTTACTTAAGGCACCATTTATGCAGTCTTGTGTACATATTTTTACACTTATGGAAATTGGTGCTACAAATCAATTAATAATTAATCCATTAATTGGTTGGTAGGGGAAAATCAAATACGTATGTGTGTTTATTAGAAACCCATATATTCAAGATCACATCCAAACATAAGCACCTTAAATTTTAGGTTATATCCAATTTCATAAGTAAATGTTTTAAAACAAAACGATTTGAATTCCAAATGACCCCAACACTCTTGTTGACCTCCTGTGAAGCAGCTAAACCATTCATTTAACAATGCCTGTCTGCCAATTTTTATTACGTAAAAGAACCATCTGTGGTGATAGGATATTTCATCGTTGAAAAAACTTTTCACGCAAAAATCTTATTTTTATTTTCCAATGAACGGTCTTAATTTTTAGCAAGTCTAATGGAATCCAGTGGTCCTTTGCCCCAATTATATAAAAATCGAATTTAAGTATATATTGGCGAAATAATTAATTTGTATTTATAGTAATTGGAATTAAGGGTAACTGGGGGTATATTCTACAATTTAAGTATTAATTAAATTGCATATCCAAATAAAATGACGTTATTCAGATTCAAGAAAAAGTAAATCAATTTTGCAGTAAAAATGAAAAAAAATTAACTGAAATCCTAAATGATCTTCCACTACTCTTTATTTCAATATAATAAAATAATCCAGCCATGGACTTTTTTACTGGATTTAACGCGCTTTAGCCTAATACCACAGTCAAATCAGTGTATAAAGATTCCAATACTGCTTATGGGCACAGTTTTCACGAAATTTTTAAGATTTCGGGCAAACGCACTGCTAGAAAATGGCAGTTGACTGATAAAAACTTTCAAAAACTCTAAAATATGGCATTTTTCCCTTTAAAACTAGCGAAGTCACCGGCTGAATTTGTTGTTTCTCCCGTCTATGGCTCCACAAACACCCTCAATGTAAGTCTGATTCGGCCTCTGGAAACGTCCACTACTTTGAATGGTGAAAACAAGTACCCCCTTCTGCAACGGGATGATGCCATGCTTGAACCTGGTTCATCATCGTTGATTGAAAATTCCGGTCCAGATAGCCTGCGCGCTTTTTTAGTACAATTCAAGAAATTGCAGGATGAACATTGGGAGGAGACCGAAAAGGAGTTTGATAAAGACTGGCAGATTGTCGGAAACCTAATACCAGGTAGAATATTTCTTGAAATTCATGCTAATTCTAAGAAATTCTGTTTTCCTGCCTAAATACTATACAATCTTTACATTCGAGACTTTTCTTGGCATCTTACTTGATTGATCCCTCGTTATTAACACTAAATATGACAATGTATTGACAAGTTAACCTTATCATTTTGAATACCTCAAACAATAATGTCTTATATTAATTGGCGTTATAACGTAGCGTGCTGAGTTCATTTTGCTTCCTTTAAGCAAACTGAACTGAAATGTTACGGATCTATATTCATATGATTAATGCAAAGTTTTTTCTAATAGTTTACAACTAAGGAGTTTAAATCGAAAGTTTTAACAACTATGAAGTTCCATTCCAATAATTAATATAAAAGACGATTTTGGCTGGTATTAAATTGTTACTACAATGCTTTATTAAAGACAATATACTTAAATATCCCCCAAGGTTTTATTGCGCTATATCAGTTTTAAGAAAAGTTTCCTTTACACATGCAATCTTTTAAGGTGAAGAATATGATATGCGGGTGATCCTTACGCAAAGTCCATCAGTTTCCTACGTCAGCCAGGTCCGTATGCTGAGGGTGCCTCGACCAGGGGAAATTGGATTTGGCCTCACCGGGGGTGTGATCACAACTCTTCGAGAAAATTCACAAATGGCAATTGGATCTAGTGGTGTATTCGGAGACGGTTCCCTTGTGCTCAAAATCTTTGTCCCACTCGCAGTCACTCTCTTTCTCATCGCACTCGTTTTTACCTCGGTCTTCTGTTTTCGTGGCACAATATTTAGGCAACCTATGTCCCGTCGACTAAGGGCACAAAAGTCCATACCTTCTTCCCTTGTTGCTCATCGACTGAATGGATGCCGAGTGGCTGATGAAAATGTAATTTCTAAAAAGCCACAACAGTGTGAGTTCAACTCGAAGTATTCGCTAAATGCAGACACTTTAAATGGGAAATATGAACGGAAACCAATTGGAAACGAGTTTGTCTTAGTGTTAAAATGCTTGGAATGGTATATGTTCAGAGTGGATATTCATTTACTCATTAGTATTTTATTGTAGGTTATATTAACATATTGAACCGGTGTTAGACATGACTCATTGTATGGAAATATTTAAATTATTCTTTATTGGGCCCATGCCATAAAAGATTCATTTGAATTTTAGATGATCGCGTGGACAACTTCTCGAAAGAATACATGGAAAAAGAGACTGTGTAAGCAAATTAAGTTCCGATTATCCACTCACGTTATCAAAATGACTGTAACCCACCTTGTTGACATTTGTTTTAATGAAAAGACTTGAGAAAATTCGAAGTTATTCAAAAGTAGTGCAAATAATGTATTGGTAAAACATTTTATAAGGCCGCTAATTTGTTTGATTGGTTTGCCTAAGAGTCATTTTAATTTTTTCAGAGTACATTTTTTGCGTATATCACTCAGTAAATGGAATATAAATAATCAGTTATCCAACCTTCGTAAACTGCGAAATATCATATATTTGCAACTGTTGGAAGAAGAACTAATTGAAGCAACCACATTGGTCGATCTTTATATAAAAAGAGCCAATAAATACTGAATGTCGTTGCACAACATATGCTGCAATCAAAGTGATAAATCATTAAATTTGAAATTCCAAAATTGAATAATTTGAAATTTCTCAACAACTTCCTCCCCACTAGCATTCAGTTTACCTTTTTTTGCAGGATGTGTTGTTATTTGACTCACCTTTCTTATCATTAGGCCGCTTAATTTAAATCAGTCAAAATGTGCGGCTTTTTAAAAAATCTTTCTAATAACTTTGCTTTATAAATATTTATTGGCAAAAGAAAGGCTTAGTTAATACTTTTTCTTTAATATTTCAGTATATATATGCCAATCGGAAAGGCTGCAGTAAGCAGTACTCCAAACTTGGACCGTAAAGGCGTAAATCAAGGTCGGTATTAATAAAATTAATTAGCGAGAGTATTTATACACATTTATACATTTATTTATAACTACGTACAAGGTACTACATTTATGAAAACTAATTTATTAAAAATGCAATTTGAAAGTCTTAACCTTAGAAATCGTTTAGTGTTTTTAGACGTTGTAACTAAACGACTCGAAGTAGTGCGCTAACTTCAATTAAATAAACTATCTTGAGTAACTAGAAAAAGCGTTGCACGTGCGTGCTAAAAATATACAATTTGGGGGCATTCAATTTAATTTGTCCTTTAGCTCAGAAGTCCAAAGTAAAGATTTACAAGAGTTCTTTTTGCGTACTATATAGCACTCCTGACACGCACAACTTGGAGATATTGAAATTTCATTAGTTTCCAACAAACAGCATGTGATTATTGCTATACGTGATCGGTACCATAGTAAAGGCGAAATATTACAAGGTTTAATCGTGTATAATGGTAAAGTCTAATGGTAGCTGAAGATATGAGACTCGAAATAATACTGTGACAGTATAATCAGAGGGATCGTAACATATTTGATTTTTTAAATTTGGGCTGTTCAAGTTATACTTAGTGACTAGTTTAAGACCCCTTGACAAGCTGGCTACTTAGGATGGTCGCTCTAGGAATCGGAATTATCTCGCATAACCTTGAAAGAAAACTTTCATGTTTCCAAAATTTTTATCGAGGTCACCACTAAGCTCTGACATCTATTTATTTCAAACTCCCATCGGAGCTTATTCATGTTTAGCCTGTGGGACACAACTTTAGCACGACAAATGCAGAAGCCTCGCGACCAATCAACAACTTATATCAATACGATCAATCATTGGTCAATTCCACTATGCAATTACCTAACCAATCAATGACCCAAGTTATATGAAGTTATCATATTATAAAGTGTATATAATGACTAAGTTCCACTTCATGCACACATACTAAATAAACGTGTTGCACGGTATATATCTGTTTCTTCTATTCCGGGAAACTTACCAACTAAGATAATCTGCCATAGAGGTTTCTGAGAATAGGCAAGGCTTATTAAGGTAGCTAATCCGCTACAAACCCTTAGCCCCCCTCTTAGTGAACCAACGTGTGCCCTCAAAGTATTTATTTAAATCACTGAAATATTGATTCTCTGAGGTGTCCAAGAAATCACGAAGTGTCCTGCGTATTAGAAGATTCTGATGCGAGCGTGCAGCCCATCAACTATCAATATTCGGCCAATTTAGCGTCGCTTTAGTTGTATTTAATGACTGAAATGGTCAAGAATGCCAAAAAATGGTTTTCTGAATTTTCTTCACGTTTGCACTAAAATCCTTTCACACCGTGCGTACTTTGTTCTCGTTAATTCAGGCACAGCTTAGCTAACTCCTATGACAAATTTAAGTTGAAGCACTCTGCCTACAACTAGTAGGACTTCCTGGAGGATTTTGGGGTTTTAAGATAGCGCCTATTTGGGAAGTATCCCTTACAACATTAAACTGGCTTACATAACCTCAGCATTGCATTGTTGACTCAAGTTTTATTTCAATCAAGATATCACCTTTTCAGATTCCGGACGCTTAAAAGGCTGGCTTGATACCAGTGGAATTAATCCGCGCAAACAGCAGGGCTATGTTCAACACCCCTCAACTTCCACATTCGCTCCTACCCGATGTCTCTCCCCATCCTTTACTCTGGTACCTCCAATGGAAAACTCAACTCCATGGCAATTAGCCACTACCACGAAAGAAAATTTATCTTCTGAGCGACCAAGTTAAAATATGAGTTTATTAAATGGCTAACAAGTAGTGTGGGCTCTGAATACTTCCGAATATTCCTGGATGCTTTTATTGATCATATGTTCACTTGTCCATATCTCCGTACTAAATCATTTTGCTCAATTTCAAGAAATTTGATCTCTGTCACTCATTTCCTTTTCAATACTTTTCTGCATTGTGATATTGCTTTTGAGAGTATATGTGTTATAGAACAAAGTAAGAAAATTTGGAATTGAAAGACAAATGAATTAGTTGAAATGTGTTTGATTTTCCACTTCCGTTTTGATAAAAATAAGTCTCAATTCCAAAGCTAGCATTCATTAGTGTAAGGTGCTAATAAAATATGAGAGTCTGTTGATATTGTAGAATTATCCACTGAATCAATAAATAGCTGTATCAACATTATTTGCCTTGAATCATAGACCTCTGTTCAACCTCGGTGTCCGAATAGCTTTTTCTTAAATTTATTCAAGAATCAGGATGGACTTTTAGATCATGAAGTAATTTTTGACGGGAGCATTTTTGGGGAAAAAAGACTTAGTGTGAAAATTGGCGGATTTGTGGTCGAGTAAAGGATTTTAGATTTAATTTCAAACAAAAAAGTCTTAAATTTTTGCGGATTTTTTTAGAAAAAATATTATTTGATAAGAGTCAAATAGTATAGCATTGATTATTCATTCTTGCCAATTAAATCTGTAGTGGATTAGCTACCTAACTAAGCCTGACTATACTCAAAAACCTCAGTGGCAATTTCTCCTGGCCCGTAAGACCCCCAGAATTAGCTAAGCTAGTTGCTAAGCTAAGAAGAGACAGAGGTACCCAGAGAACGCGTTTGTTCTAGACATGCATGGCGTGGAGTGTAACAAGGGAGGAAGCTTAGTCATTCAACATGGCGGATTAAGTAAAACGAGCGGAGACTTTTGATTGGCCATTGGTTGTGTGGCCACGCACTCAATCCTTATGCGAAGTTGAACGACCGCACCTTCAAGTCACACTGTGCGTTCATGCGATGACGTGTCCCCACAAATCATCCACCTTAATATACTATTGTGGTGTTAATTATAGGTAAATAATAAAGTTTAAAAATTCTGCCTAGTGGTCAAAAAATTACAATTTTACCGTGTTTTCTTTCTGGGTGCATTAAAAAATCTTGTCAGAGGATTTCGTGCAGATTTTAGCAGCGAAATTTTGTTAAGAGTCTCGTTTTTTGAACCATCTCTTGAAGCGCTTTGATTCTGAAGTTGAGCAGAAGTGCATAGACCGATTTCAGTGTTTTAGATATTTGCCAACTTTTTATCCAAGTTTTTACTAGAATATATTTGTGTTTTAAAATGTAAGTTTAATGATAAAAATTGGTAAATACCAAACTGACTTTTATTTATTAACGAAGTTTATCAGTGAAAATTGTTTTGGAGAATCGTCTCTTATTTTTTTGCATTTCCTTTAATCATCATTAAAAATTCAAAATCCGAATTTTCGTATGATTATTTATTTTACTTTAGGGTGGGCATTTCTTTTTAAAATTCCTATCAACTCTCAAGAGAAACGAAATTTTCATATTTGACGTCAAATTAAAGGTGTAGGGACACAAATTTAGCAGGACAAAGTGCAGAATCAATGACCAATACCAATACGATCAATCAATGGTCAATTCCAGTACACGGTTTTCCGACCAATCAATGATCCAAGTTATATGAGATCATCGTATCATAAGTGTATATAATGACTAAGTTCCACGTCATACACACACAGTACACAGCACGCCATACTAAATAGACGTATCCACGGTATACGTCTATTTCTTTTATTCTGGGAGACTTATCAACTGAGGTTTCTGAGAACAGTCAAGGCTTACTAAGGTAGCTAATCCGCTACAAAGGTTCTACAATAGCAACTAAAGTAAAAAATTCCGAGTTCCTTCATATATTCAAAAATTAAACAATGTGTTTTGTAACTTAACGTAATAGCTAAAAGGATGTGACATTAGCTAAACAGGATAATTTTTATTAGCAAAATTGCATGCTTCTATTCATTCAGTCAAATTGTTGCCAATTGCGTTATAATCGAATAGTGCAAGTTTTGCTTACCTACATATTTGTGTTTCTGTTATAAACCGAAAAGTCTTTCAAATTAACCGCAGATACCGGATTTCACTTAAATGCACTTCAAAGCTTTAAAAGTTAGCCGTACTCCAAATTTGTACAAGACGCATCATACAAACAAATGTCATAAATGTCATAAACGATTCGCAATTAGTGGTTAAGTTAATTCCCTTTGAGCAAAAATTATTTAATTACAATCAACGCCTCACATCAAAAGTCATTTCTTCATACTTATGAGAGCTGCCTCCACCTAAAATAATTATTAACTATCGGGACGACAACTGCTGTTTCGGAATTACAAAGCGAAGGGTGGTTCCACTTGTCCGAATAGATCATCGTTGGAACCGTTTTTGACTAGTGAGATATGCCTGTGTTCCGAAAAGATATGAAAGCAACAATGAAGCTTTGAAAATGAAGGATCTCATTAACTGTCACTTCCTCTTGTAGTGTAACTAATTGATTTATAAATTTTGAACTAATTGTTTATCCTGACTATTGAAATTTGGTCGAGTATGTGAAAGGGGGTACGTTGATTGCAACAAAAGTCAGCAAATCGAGTAGGAAAGACTTGGATGACATCTCTGAACGCAATAACGTTTGGCATACCCTGATTGAAAAACGCCTTCATGATGCCATAAATGATGCTGACGGCTGGGGTAGACTTAATGGATATAACCTGAAGCCACTTCGAATATGATTCCATCCAGATAAAAGTAAGAGATTTCTTGTATAGATCCGGCAAAATTGAGATCAGTCTGCAAATATGGAGTCTTAACGAAAACGATCACAGCCGTTTACTTAACCTCGTCTCATTTTTGTGAATCAACTTCTGATACTGTTTACTTGAAGTGAGAAAAGAGTTCAGCATTTATCTTACACTGGTGCTGATCGCGTAGGGAGGCAAACGAGCAGGAGTTTTGTTTAAATGTAGCTAAACTGATTAAGGCATTTTCAGACATGATATTGGTGAACGGTTTTGGAGTTTTGGGAGGAGTAGAGGTAGAATAGCCTCCCTTACGTCCCTCTAAGCGACATATTTATTTTATCTGGGGATCATGCAGATAACTACTCGCAAATATTTCTATCTTGAAGAGTAACCGTGTTGAAGCGACTTGGGGTATGAAAGATTCCAAATAGTGCTTGAGAATCGTTACTTTTGTACTCTTTTCACTGAAAAATGCAACTTAATGTCATAATTGGCCGCCTTAACAGGGGAGTTGGTGGAATATTTTACGGATGGCATTGATACAATGGTAGATAATGCATAAATTTAGTAGAATCAAGTGAAACAGCAGTAGTAGATGTGTTAGAAACATCAGGATGCATTGAATTCTCAATCGTTTTAGGAAGAATGTTTTGATTCTGCTGATAATCTTTTAAACGTATAGCGGAGAATTGCAAAATTCACTGTTTGCTGAGAAAAAAGCACGACGTGTTTTTGCTCTCAGCATTGTGAAGTCGTCAGGGATTGGCGTACTAAAACAAAATTAATAACACCTAAAAAAACGCGAAAATGCTTTACACCAAAATGGTGGCAGAAAATAATCCTGAACCTTACCAACTTTAAAGAACTTTGTTAAATTTTATAAATAGTCAACAAGATGTTGCTAGTTTTAATTTTCACCTTTAAAAATATTCAATTTTAGTCATCAAGTACGTAAGAAGACATTGTCACCTTATTTGTGATCCTGAATATTGAATTCGAAGATTTGATTTCAATGTTTACTAGTCGTTAAGAAAACATGTCAAGTGAACATAAGTCATGAAAATTGATTTCCCCAAAAGGTGGATTGTGCGGAGTGGTTAATGGTGACTGATCGAACTCTTCACTTAGGATTCAATTCAATGAGACTGGCTCTGCTGTGTCGCCACTAACCCTATTTATAGTACATTTTCTCTTTCCAAGTGAAGAAAAAATTTAGTCCTGTTTTTATCTGCACACAATCCTGTCATGCTATTTGGAAAACTCATATACCCTTTTTTAATTCCAAGCCTAAAATCTATGAAACAGTTGAGCCAGTCTGAGAGACTTGCTCTTCTATGACGACTAGAGGAAACTATATTAGAATATGCACTTATTCCCCTACAAAATTGAAGTAATAAATGGAGTAATTATAAAACATTTGTGATATTTAAATAGCAACAGGCATTGAAGTGTTTGTAGCTCAAAGAAAATCATATATTTATAAAGACAGGTAAATGGATATTTATAGTAAAGGAATGATTTTTTTTATATTTTTCCATTTTATAATCTGTAAAGTTTCTGGAACGCAACTGTTTTAATTTTTATAGATTTCATATTTCAAAGTTGACATTATTTGTCTCAATAGTTAACACTTATCATATGGAAGTAAGAAGTTTTATTTCCAAGAATTGTTTAAATAAATAGACTTATATAATCTTATTATTTTGAATTATTAAATATTCAATTAAACAAAAGCTCTGTATACCAGTAATTGAGTGACCAATTTCTCTTATTTCGAAATAAAACTTATAGAATACTTTAATTCGGCTAAAAACTGACCATTCATATCGTTTTAGGTGTGAAATATGGAAAACAATATATATTAATCAGCATTTAAAAAATAGTGTTTATCTTAGCAACACCATTTTGCACTTTTTAATTTTAAGACAATTTGCAAAGTACCTTTTTATTACACGCTTTGAAAATGGAACAATTCAGAATAAAACTTTATTCACTGTAAAAATATATACGTCGAATATATTGGGTTATAAAGGTCATTCCTAAAATCAAGCATCATCCCATCAGACATAGGAAAAATAACCAATCGAAGAGAGAGAGAGGGAGAGAAAGATTCAGACGCAGTTGAAGATTAGCGAATTAAAAGCAAAAATAAACATTCAAAACTCGAGCAAATATTTACTTGGCAATGCACTTCCTTTATCCACGTTCACTTTCACAACAAGCATGTTTATTTTCATGAAATTTTATACAGTTAAAATGAAAGTAAATTGCCTCGCAGCATATTTTAAATAAATAAGAAAAAATAGTAAAAACGTATATTTTGCTTTCATTCAGCAATACACCTCAGAATATTTCAGCCAATACCCAATCGTATTACGTAGCCTTAATAATAAACTTACTTCAATTAAAATTTCATCTGACTAGATTCAAAATTTCAGTCATTTCATTTGTTGCCAAGTTATTTCAAAGTTGGAATAATTGACAAAGAAACGTTGTCTAATTCTGCGGAGGGGTCTATTTTAATATTTGCAATTCCCTGAATGAAACTGTACATCTTCTGAAATCTATCTGCTTGACAAACAGAAGTACCTTTAAAAATAAATGTTTCTACAATTAATAAAAGGTGCAAAAATTGAATATATACTCTCCTTACTTACGAAAAGGAAGATGAAGCGGCATTACTAGACGCTAAACCAAAAGAAAGCTTGTAGAATATTGCATGCATAGGGAATAAAATACGCATATGTGCTAAGCCATTGTCCTTCTACAAATTTCAAAATTTATTGCCGAATGCAGAGAAAATCAAATAGAGAAAAACGAATTTTCTAGAAGAATGAGACGAAAATAATAGTGCAAAAAGGTAAAAGGCTTATCAAGCAAGTATATAGTATATCAGACACAAAACTAATATTAGTGCATATTAACGCACCACAAAAGGATACTTCTGAGGATCTGTTGACATTACTTTTTTAAAAAATAAAGGGACGGGGTGGAATTAAAACGACAAGTTCCTGCTTTCTGCTATTTACATAATTTGCCCATATAATTTTTTCATAATTAGTTGTTTCCTCTCGTAATTTAAATTGCATGGTTTGTCACCTGGATCAGTTACTTTCTGGTTATGGTCCTCCTAGTCATCCTAAATAAACACATTTAGATAACAGAATGGTGCTAAAAGTTAATAGACAGTTAATAGAACTGTGTCACAACAGAAATTGGACAAACAAATCAATAGAAAATTTTGTAGTCGCGAGATCAATCAGTCCTCTGAGATTTATCAAAGTACCAAAAATAACTATAAGGAAATTGAGCAAAGATAGCAAAATGACTTTCTGGAGATTTTAGCAAAATCGCTTTTGCATGTAGCGAATTACGAAATGCATTAACGCACACACGAATCGCTGTTCTAGGAAATATGCAAATGCTCTTGAGGCTTTAAATTACCAAAGTCTATTTCGCCTTTTGCCACTTTAAATTTTCAATGGATTTTAATCAAACGAGATATTCTTGAAAAAAATGGCGAACTTATCTTTTTTGTGATCTTAAATAAATTAATATTTCTTATCCAGTAAAATTAAATACGAACTCGAACATTGGTGACGTTGAATAATTGGTTTAAGTGAATTTCAGGTTGGAGAAAGTTATAAAATATTGGATAATTAACCACTTATGTTGTGAAAGCTTTCCTTTTGCAAATACAGTTTATTGAGAGGTTTTCCTCTTAGTGGGTGTCGATAACGAAATAAGTAAAACTTCTCGGATAACCTTTAATTCTATCAATGTCAATAACTAGAAACAAGATAGAGTATCAACTCTAAAATGATAAAGATGAAATATTTTTTCCAAAGTTCCCTAATTAGAAACCATTCGTGTACATTGAACAATTGCGAAATATTTTGTGAATTTTCATTGAACTTGACGATAAGTATAATAATCTTTTGCAAACAGTTTTGTAAAGTTTTTTTTTAAAATTACAATGCGAAAATAAATTAAAAATTTTCTCTAATGCCTGCTAGTCTAAAATGAATATAATGGTAGACGGCATTAGATTTTTACTTGTTATAGGGAAGAGAGGCTCAGATTATAGTCCTAGACACTTTGAAGCACAGTTTGTGTGGGAAGTCACACTTTGGTAAACATCAGTGCTGAACTCTGGATCAAAGATAGACAACATTTAGAACGACTTTCTTTGTCCGCAATGCCCATAATATAGGAATTTAGGTAAAATAAAGGAACCAGTCGACCAGTAAAAAGCTCAATCAGAGGCAAAACAGGTGAGCTGATGATCCAATTTAAATAAGGAGCCGAAAACAATTAATTAGGTAAGAAAATTGATTCGAGCTCGGAAAGCGCTAATTTACAGCATTTAGTGCATATTGTTAAAATGCGTTAATATTCGTCTAATCCCATAAGAGCCTAATTGGAATTAGAACTAGATTGAACCTATTGGCAATAAAAAATGCTGTTCAGAAGTAATTTAAATAGAGTGTTCATCCCTATGGAACTTATGGATTCTCTTAGTGGTTAAGTGTTGAATGCTCATATCATTGAATCACTCATATTTTAAAGTAAATAAAATAATCTCTAAAATAAATAAAAGGTCTCAATCTAATTAAAGGTGTAAATTCACGCGATATTTTAAAGTCACCTGCCATCTTCAGAACTACAAGGGTTTTGAAATGATTGTTTTCTCTTCGTATTATTCAATTAGCTAACTGAAATTTAAATATGTAAAATTATTTCAATTTATTATATAATTCTCTGTTTTATGAAGCTTAAGGTTTAAATACCGCATAAAAATATTTCAGAAAACTCTAAAAAATTTTAAAAAAATGGGTAAATTAAATGGCATCACCATATTTTAATTACATAGAAAAAAAATCTTCTATTTTTAGAAAATCCCTTTTAAATGGTATTTAACAAGAGAATGCAATAAATTATGATGAAAATTATCTTCCCTTCTTTGAAAAGTTCACGTCGTTATTTTATTTCTGAAAGCTGTGTGTTTCACTGAAATAATTCTCTGTTTTTAGAAGGGAGAGGGGAGTAGTATTTCCCTAATATCAGAGTTTAAATCACCTATCAAAAAATGCGAAAATTCAGTTCATTGTGAAAAAATATTTTTCATTTAATAAGGTCCAATATATGCACCCACATGAATCTCTTTAATGATGTTAATGTGAAGTAGAAAATGCATAAATATGCATCACTTTCTAATTTCACTTCAAATTAATAATTGTTTTCAGTACATAATTAGCTTTTCAATATTTTTTCTAATAATTAAGCCTCCCCTTCAGTTCTCTGTTTTGGTATTAAACAGGGGCCGTGGTGATTTTCATCTATATTTTGTACATATTACTAAATTTGATTCACAATCTTTTTTTAGCATATACGTCTGCCGGAGCATTTTCCTCGTGATTGTATCATATGTCAATAATTTGAGACAGTTTTTTAATAAAACAACTTCAAAAAATCGTTTCATTTATTTGTTTAATCATCGTTGTTGCCAACCTGCAAACTATTCTCAAATTATCGAATTTTATCATGAAATTAAATGAAGAATCATTGAACTACCATTCAAGTAATTGCCATGATTGCCAAATTGATATACATTTGTAGCCCGCCTTAAATTACAACTTTTGAGTGCGTCCTAGAATCTAGTTCTTCTAGAATTCACAGATACCGAAAAGGGATAGATATATTTAGTTGTAGAAATATAGCTATTTAATGTGCATTTATCAACCGTTTATTTCTGCAGACATCCAAGTCGTCAATAGGATACTAGTATTTTATATATTTCGTGAGCTATAGTCCTTCCCCGTATAATTTTAGAAAAAACATTAGAAGTAATATAAATTTTATTCTGAGATTTATTTTATCTTTGTTAAAAAGTGTTCCTTGAGTTAACTTTTCATTTAAAGAAGGCGTATTCTAAAGATTAAGTTGGGATAGTTGAGAATATGCATGAAATATATGCATGAAAGTTAGTATGTGTTTTATGCCTTTAGTCGTCATAATACATTTGACCAAATACTTTAACTACGTCTATTTTCGTCCGCAAAAATGTAGTATGGTAGAGAGCTTTTGTTTTTTATTAATAATTTTTATGAAATACAACTCTATTTCTGCTGATCTTTAATCCGCTTTGCTTAAATTCCACACGTTTGTAAACACCTCAGTGATTTACTTGTCAGTCATACGCAGTTACGGTTTTTTGACATTTGTGCTATTTTTCAACAAGAAACTATCTTTTTTCATAGCCAAAATGTCAACGTAGCGCCTGAGAAGACAGGTATGAGTAGTTGATTTACCTCACCTGGTTTAATGTAAGATATTTTTGGATTTTTCGGTAAGGTTGTGGTATTCTATTTAGAAGACAGGTAGTGGACCTGCCACTATTTCAGGAGATAATCTATAATTGGGAATATGTAAATAAAGAAACAGTTACATTTCGAAAACTTTTTCTTAAAAATTGTGGATGTCCGGAAATCAAATAAGCTCAAATTTTAAGCTTGATGTCGTACTCTTTAAGTATGAGAAAAATATGTCAATGAAGCCAACGAATTATTCAAAATTTATTATAATATCCGTGTTAGAGAGGATATTTTTATAGTTGGCCATGGTCTAATGTTGCTGGTTAATGACTTATTCAAATAAAAACAAGATTTTCTTTTAGATATGCAGAACAAAAAAAATATTAAAATTTAAAGCAAAATTGATAAATTCAATTTTGTCCGTCTTGAACAATACTAACAAAAATTATTTTGTGAACATATTTCCCGGCATATATTGCATCCGATTCCGTATAAAAAAGACTCCATTTAACTTTGCATTATCTTGAATCCATTTGATGTGATCAACCGCCATCGTGTTCATTGGCAGCCTATGTCGAAAGTAGCCTCAGACTTACTTATGCATTGTTAATGTTAGAGCAAATTAATGTGTGTGTCTACTCCTTAGCACCGATCTTATTATCAATACTTCGGTAAAGCTTTGCCATACATAGACTAGAAGGATTCATGCTTTTGGGTAACTCATTTGCATGCATATTACGCTTAAAAATGAAAACCACCCACTTTTCTTCAATCTTGACTGCTTCAATCGATCTGCATTATTGGAGACCGCTTTTCGAACTTATTGAAAGTTGGCCGTTTGCGTAAAGGAAAGAATCATACCGGTTTTGATCTAAATATCGGCGTTAATGTAATTGCTAAATATGGAACCTATTGGTCGATCCATCTGAATTAGAGTTGATGAAAATGAAGATTTATTTCAAATCTGCATATAACAAGCAAGAGATTTCAAATTGAGAATCATCAACTACATTTATATTCATCAAGTCGTATTCAGAAAATTTCATGAATTAGTCATTTTCAGGAATTTTAAAAGGATTTAAAATAGTTAATTCGATATGACTGATAAAAAGTAAGGAATTCTCCTATTCATTACGAACAGAATTATTTAATGTTCTCTCCATTGAGACGGCTTTCCAAAAATCAAAACCTTAAAAAGATGTGCCACTGATATAGCTGAATAGATGAATTTTTAAAATATAAACAAAGGATATTTAACTTATTTTCTGAAAGCATGAATACAAGTTTTTGAATTTCTAACAAAAAAACTATTTGGTTGAAACATATTAAACAATTTCAGTTCAGTCAGCATGGGTAAAGAAGGTTTAGAAACACTGAATGGGTGGCGAAGAAATAATACATGTATTTATGATCGAAATTTCGAAACCGACGCCCATGGTGATAACTATTTGTTGTAAGTGAGAGCGTGTTTACAATCAAATTATGTTTTATACAGAAGCGGCTATTTTTTCATGAATACCAGTCATCTTTGTACAACCATAGTTTTATTTAGTTTAGAAGCAAAAATTTTATAAATGTATTTCTATTTACACATTTTATTACATTATAAGAAATGATCTCAGTAGGGCGACATGAAATTTTTATCATTTACTAGGAAGAGCTAGAAAAAAGAAAATTAAAAATGAAACTTTGATAAGTTAATTAAGTTAACATTATCGCAGTTGAAGGTTCAAATTTTCAAAATTAAATTAAGAATTTCAAGTGATTCAGATGAATTTGAATATATTTTAATTATTTTTAAATGAAAGAGGAAAAAACATTTCATAATTAAGGTGCAGGCCTTGATTGCGTCAAATGATACCTAAGAAAAGTATATTGGTTAAATTTTGACAAAGTTATATTATTGTAAATGAAACAAATATTTAAACAAAAACTTAGCTATTTTTTGTCGAATTGCTTATCACGACTGTCTGCAAGGTTTAATAATAACCGGAAAGCTTTGT
Organism: Hymenolepis microstoma; assembly: GCA_000469805.3. Taxonomy (NCBI): domain Eukaryota; kingdom Metazoa; phylum Platyhelminthes; class Cestoda; order Cyclophyllidea; family Hymenolepididae; genus Hymenolepis; species Hymenolepis microstoma. Next base: position 28,914,235 of record LR215989.1, read on the forward strand.
TCCCAATTTGGTCAGATATTCTGAACGATTTCCATAATGCATATTTTTATTTGCCTCTAAATCATAAATCGATAAACAGACGATAGCTTATTTTACTAATAATTTAGTTATTGAAAGTTAGTATTGCGCCATTCATATAGGGGCAGTTGTCTAATCGTGCTTTATTCTGTTTTCCATTAATATGTGTATTTAAATTTCTTAAGAATATATTCCTGCGCATTTCGTTCGGGAGTTAATAGACAAATAATCTAAATTGGATACTTTGTGGTAATATGAATCGCACGATTTTGAACACAATTTCATTCAAAATTTTCACTTAATCATTTGTCTTAAAAATTAATTACTGGTGCGCATGCACTAAACATAAGTTAATAATAACACCGTTCTATTGCACATTAAGTAAGATTATTATAACCGAAGAAACCATGCCTTAAATATAACTTTCTAAGAGACGAATAATTAAAAAAATTAAACAGCTTGCCTGAACATTTATTATAAGGGCAAAATCAATCAGATCTTCAATTTAGAAATTTTATTCAATGCCATCTTTGTGACCTTTCTGTATTGGTGTTGACAAGTTTTTGGAACAAAATTATGCTAGTATAGCTGGGCAGACCTATCAATGCTGATCAAATAAAGTTGTGAGATGGTCCTTTCAAATAATAAAATGGTTTTAATTACTAGTTTGTCAAGAATTCATCAAAAGTTTTAGAAAGATTAGTAAAAGACTATAACTTAATACCACTGACCACATACTTTTAAAACTCAATGTCACGAATACGGGCATCACAAAACTATTTGTCTGCAAAAAAATTTAGATATTTATTCTGTGGGTCAATGTTTTCTCGTAATTATATTTATAATAGTGGGACATATCGTTTATTGATTGAATCTGCACACCAAGGAAAGGAAAACAAGTGGTTTGCTAGAGTATGTAGGTGAATATATTAAAACAACCCGTGATATATGCTACGGTTCGGCTCCCGATCAGGAAACAGGCTTGGCCTCACGCGTGTACACGATTTGCATTCAATTCACAGTGCGCATTTTGTTTTGTTCTTATATGAGAATTTCTGTCTAAATTATCATTTTTAATTCTGCTCGCATCACCCATGTATAAGATATTTGCGATTCGTCGTTTCATTTACTTATCCGTAAATGATAACTGCGTTCTTTTAAAAAATACTAAGTTTACACATTTATCGAAATACTCCTTTTTGCTTTAATTAATTAAATAATTTAGATATGTATAATTATCTAAACAAAGGTTTGCAAAAATAAAGGCAAGAAATATGTTGAAGCGCTTTATTAAGAGAGTTTTTTGTTAAACAGATAGCAGAACAAAAAGCACTCATATAGGGGAGAGTAACTTAGTTTGAAATTACTATTACATTAAACTATTTTCAATAAAATTAATAATGGTGTACATTTTCGAATAAATTGCTACAAAATATGTAAGCAATTATTAAGTCAAGTTATACTTTATTAGTTGCACTAAAATTGGCTCCAGTGACGTCTTGTACAACAACTTTATAACCCACTTCGCCAAAAAGTTGAAAATTTAACAATGTCCATTCTCTGCAAATGATTTAAAATATGATACCCTTTTAACAAAGCGATTGAATTCTTCCACATAATGCTTTTCACTTGCGTAGTATTTAACATTTACTGTCTGGTAAATTTTATGCCATTTTATTTAGAACACAGGGCTAAATTAAATTATAATAATTTAAATTGGAATAATGTCAATATTTTTTTCAAGATTACTAAATATTTTTTCAATATATTGTGCCTTCTAGTCACATTTACGTTTGTGTTCAATCGAGTATCTAATCTACTCAAATATGTCAAGTCGAGTTGTGCAATTTAGTAGTCCCAAAAAATGAAATACAATTTTTTAATCAAACAATGAATGGAATAATTATTTTTACCTATTTTGAGAAATAAACTGTGTTGTAAATTTGCAAACCATCAATTTATAACCTGTCTAATTAAATTAATTGTCGTTATTGATGAATTATGCTTTCATTTCATTGAAAAGAATAATTTTAAAAATTAATAAAAAAATAAAATAAATAAATAACAAATATAAAATATGAGTCAATTTCCATGTAAAATTAACACAGAAAATAGTTTTTAAATATTTTCTATTAATTAGCTAATATTTTAGCAGAATATTTGCATAATGATTAATTATTTGGAAAGAAGTTTCGTTAGGAATCCTGAATAAATTTTATTACCATTGAAAGATCAATTTGAAAATATACAAAATAGATGAATTCCTTATAATAGTGATGAAAATAAAAAACTCCTTTATTGGATTAAATGACTTTTAAAGAGAAGATTATTAAAAGTTTTAATGCAAAAGTAATTCTAAAAAACTGTTTGAGTATTCTGATTTGAGATTTTGTTTTGTATTTTCTTCAAAATTTATGAATCACAACTTTGCAATAGAAGTAAATCGGATGAAAGAGCACACACACGCATACATATTTTGTCCATATTAATTGAATAGCTAAATAAGATCAATGATCACCCGGGTTAGTGATAAATAGAAAGTATTATTTTATTCCATTAAAAATTAAAACTTCTCCTTTATTATATATAATAAGCAAATGGGTGCAATGTTAGAATAAAACGTCAAAGAAATGAGCTTCCGAAATATTGTTATACCTGCTTAAATGCGACTTTTATCCAGAATAAATAAATGCATAGGTATATTTTATAAAAATTTTACTGATAGCCGAAAAATAAATTCATATTTACTTTAAACGTTCAAATTTTTGTCCAGTAATAGGGAATTAAAATTTTTCGACTATCTCCAACCAAAGATTTTAAATATCAAAGAAAAACAGTGAATCCTAAAAGAATAAAATTATTTAAGTTTCGAGATCTTTACAAAGTGATATCTCATTTTCGAGTGAATGCGTATCATTTGCAAATTCATTCAACGCTTTGAAAGAAAATTTAAATATAACTGTAATAGTTAAAATAAAATTAGAGAAAACATAAAATAAAATTTTATTCTATTCATTCTTAAATTTTCTTCTTGACACTTATCATATCTAATTAAAGCGCCTATTCATTCACCACAAATTGTTACAACAGTATATAATTCCTTTAGGAGCATTTCCAGTGTGACATATTGAAGCACATTCATGCTCCATTGGTTCGTTACCTGATGTTGGGATATGCCTATCTAGTTTTTCTCGTTTCCTATCCTTTGCGCATTACGGTCTGCGTAACTCAAATCCTATCACATAAAAGGTCTTACCATTTTTACTCATGAATTTATGTCTGTCTGTTAATATTCACCAGCATTTGCTGTTCTCTGAAGGCATGGTTGCGCACATCCCTCAGTCATTAGCTATTAAAAATGTTGCCCCACCCGTTCTAATTCATTTGTTATGCAAAATGCTAAGAGTTGGTAAAAGTTTGCGCCTTAAAACATAATCTACTTTCTATTATGATTGACATAACTTAGGGTTTTTATAAATAAAAGATATGTAATTTGCATTTCTTTAAAACTAAAACGAATGTTAGCAAAACGTTTGACCTTACTCTATCGCACAAAGTTAACAATTAACTCTCAATGAAATATTTTCTTAGATTGGCAGCGCAACATCGTTATTCAGTGGAATAGGAGAATAAGTTACAGTTTGTGAGACCAAAATGCAGCATGATAAATTGATAGAGGTGGGGGAAGGGGGAAAGAGTTACGTGCAGTTCATTGAATTAGGTGAAAATAGATCATACTTTGTAGTCAGAAAGAGGAAGTGAGATGCATTTCCTATTAAGAAAAATGACGAAATAACAAAGCAATGACCTCCGACCCAGTCAAGTGAAAACGTTTTGGCTCATTCAACTTATTTGTAGAAAAGCAAATTTGCATGTACAATAAAATACTTGAATACTTGAATATCATGTGAATTCATCTTCTAAGTAGGTCTAAAAATCAATATTTCACTAAATTAAATATAAAACTTTCAGAAACAGAACAATTTAATTATTGAATTTTTTTGGAATTACTAAAGAACACATATAAACGTAAGTGAAACAAGAAGTTTTTAGATACATTAACGTCTCAGCACATAATTTTAAAATACATATCAAAACTTGTAATCGATATTTACGTATATTTGTTCCGAATAAATCGGATACAAACTCATTATGTTAAAAACTTCAATAGTGACGAAAACTTTTCAGCAAATTAGGGAACAAGAAAATACAGATATTTTAACCAGTATATATTAATTGTAATACTTTTCTTACAATATATTTATTTTTCTAAACATCTTAATAGCATACTTACAAATATTGAGGTATTGATTAAAAATTACTTCCGACCAACACTATAACTGAATAACATAGTTAATGTTAATGGTTAATTTGTGGCCACAAAATCTTTTATAATATTTCCAAATTTAAAAATACTTTATGACTTTGTTTAAATCATACCTCAGATATAAATTAATTAATATGTACCTTAATGAATGAATCATTATTCAAAAAAGCATTATTGGTTTAAATAAAAAATCTTGTGAAATACTGTAATATCCTCAAAGGCCAATTAGAAGAAATATAAGATGTAATATCTGCAAGTTTTAATCAATGTTATTTTTTATTTTTCGCTGATAAGTAATTTAAATTCAAGCAACTGAAAAAAAAAATAAAATAAAAATAAATAAAAAAAAAATTTCATTTGTCAATCGAGATGCATTTATCAAAGGAAGGCACTACAATATTATTTTAGAAATAAGAAAAATTGATTCCAAAGCACAGCTGGTTTACTAAAAATTCTGAAACTTTATGTTACCTTTTCTCCTTTTAAATTGTACTCTACTGTTCTCGGGTTAAACCATCTTAAGGTTACCTTTTATCTATTGGTGCTGCCGTGAATATGGAATAATTAAATTATAGAACACCTTCAGTGGTTCAGGAAAAAATCAAAAAATGATTTCATCTTTAATTTTTTAATTTTCCATACCTTTCTGTGTTTTAAATAAAATTGATATTATCTAATTTAGACACTACTTCGGAATAATATTCTTCAGATAAGCGTTAAATTAATTGGTTTATTTTTGGTTTACAAAAAAACACTCTAAGTTACATTAAATAAAAGCAATATTTAAAAATAATAATGTTTTCCATATCACCTATTTAAACAACGACGGTATTTTGAAAAAAAACATTCATTTATGACAACAATATCTGCGAATATCACATATTTTTCGAAAAGATATTTTTCAAATAACGATTTTATTAAAATTTCTATGTTCTATCGATTATTGCAGGATAAGAAAAAATCATTACTGTATGTAGCGTGGTCTTGGTGCTTTTCATGTAATACTTGGAATAAATATCTTCCAAAAGAATTAATATTTTGAATTATGAGGACAATTGGATGATTTAATCTTGACATATCAATATTTTTAAAGTACTTAAATAATCAAAATCAATGCCTCTGAGGTATCAAGCCGCTTATGATAACTTAATTTTTCAAAAACATCGTTTCATATAAAATTATGGAAGCATTATATTTTATTTCCAAATACTGTCAAATTTAATAATATTTCAGAGACCATATTATATAATCGTCCCATCGGAAAATTTATTAATGTTATGGTTAAAAACGCATAACATTCTCATTAAGTTTGAATATTTCAAATAATTTTAGTTATATTAAATTATCATATAGTATTTTTAACCGAAAATTAGGTGTATGAACATAACTTCATTCATAAAATATAGAGAAGCACATTGGATGCATAAATACAGCTTCCGTCTCCGAATTAGGAACAAAATTTAGTCCAAAAAAATGAATTGTATATCAACTGCTCTAGTCACCATCAAAAACACTATAGATTGCGCCTGTTAAAAAAATTATATATTATAATTTGATGTTCGGAACAAATGTTAAGGCATGCGTGAGCATTAAAGGAAATTATTTATAACATGTAAACATAATCGGGTATTAAATGTTTAGTTAATTTCCAGTAATACGAATCAGAGAAAAAGTCAAAACTTGTATAGAAATTGTAAAATTGATGATAATACAAGTAAGTTTAGCTGTTCTTGAGTCAAAAGAAGTAGGACAGTAGTATTTGAATTGCACGTAAAATCTAAAACTGCTTCCATTAAGTTTTCTAAATGGCTAAGAAATTGCTCTGTAACCGCTTATTTATATTTATTTTCTCAAGTTTATTAATTAACTAATTGGGTATTTAATTCATTATGGCCTGATCGAATGAGGGGAACCACAGAGACCTCACATTTTGTGCTTCACGCATTTATTTATCGCTCCTCACAACTCACACTCGAGGTTGTTATCTTCAGTCGCGTCAGGCCATTCTATAAATCATTATGTGCATTATGCAATAAAAATATAAAATATATTCAATGCATAATTATTTATAAGTCTCTCGGTAAAAAATTTCAACTATAAAGACAGCTCAAAATTGTGCGTTGGTTAAAAATTTTCCTTCATATTCACCGAATCATCTTTCAATGTTTTGAACTATGAGTAATAATTAATGATATAGTGTAATTGCAAGAAAATATTTAGTTTGTTAAGAATTTATGATAAAACTGTTTTGGCACTTCCTAATAACAAATATAAATAAAATATTTGATTTTTCTGATTCTATTGACCATTAATTAATGTTAGTAATTGAAAAGCTCAGCTACAACCGAAAGTTTGTTTAGTTCGAGTCTTTCTTTCCTATTTATAGCAAACGTGGCTAAATGGTTAAGTCAATGCAAAACCGATGGTTATAAATCTAAATTGTTGCTCAATTAATCTAGTTTGATCCGATGAAATGAATTATTGCCAGTCTAATTTAAATTTTAAAAAAAATAAGTTCAAAATTTAAATGGGATAAGACAATCTGAGCCTCTGAGTGCACTCAGCATCCTGTTGTTTCGTTCATGTATAAATTTCATCATTTATACTTTTAAATTTTTTTCTGTTTCTTTCACAATGACAAATTGAAAAAATATTTTTCCTGTATTTTTGTTAACTAAAAAAAAATAACGTTTCTTGTAATGGATAAAGCATTACTCCTCTTATCTCGATCAATAATAATAGTAGATTTGATAGAGATTGGGTAACATTTACCAAAAGTCCATAATTCCTTTGTAATTCAACTGGAATTTTCCACTATGCATTGAGATAGTCTATAACGAACTCAATTAACAATCAATAGTTATAGTTCATATGGTTATAACGACTACGCAGAATTTGGACGTTAGATGAAAGCTGCGAAACAAAAATCCTTCTTTCAGCCTATTCCTTCTAATTAAATGGGAAATGACTTCCATGAGACACTGAGTAAATATTTTCAGCGTATTTGTGATAAATACGTCAGATAAACGTAAAATTGACCCGCTCACAAAATTATTTGAAAGCACTTGCGCTTATAGAATAGAAAAGAGGAACACTATTGATTTTAATCCTAGTTTACCATTGACTTAATTATTGAACTAACATTTAATTTCGAGTTGAATATAGCTGTTTATAATTAATATTAAATAAACCCCGATCTCTTGATTGATGAAGTCTCCAATTCTATTGAAGAAGATATTAAATGAAGAAAAGACCATACGCCCGCGTATAATAAAAATTGTGCTAATTAACCTTTTTTCAAAAGTAATTCAAGATGAATATTTTAAAGTGCAATATTTTACCTATTTTAAATATTTAACTAAATTTTAGTGTTTGCAATTGCTTTCAAACAAGCGAACTGAAATTTTAATGTAGTTGCCTAAGAGTTACCTAACAGTAAATAAATGCTTGATTTATAGAGTATGTTCCTTGTTTAGGTAGGTTTTGGCTTATAAGCAATTGATATTGAGTTTATGCTCTGAGTAAATCTTTGCAACACAATAGATAGATTTTATTTTTCAATCTTAACTGGTTTCATTAGTTCTTTTTGACAATTTAACAATACGATTTTAGGTTCTGCCACCATTAACTAAGGAAACTGATAATTGGAATTTTAAGTGCTTATTAAGATCACAACATTCTATTTTAAGGTTTTCACTGATACAAATGCCACTACTGAGTGATCAGAAGCGAGTCGTCATATCACTCAATCTTCTCTTCCAAGGTGCATAACGTTTTTACTTCGTTTCGGCTTACTTTGGAAAGGTTTCTTCCTGCCTTTTAAATATATCAAGCATTTAAAAGTATAATTCCTGAAGCCAAAAACCGTCTTTTTTAGAGCACATTCAGGGAAATACAAAATAAAAATTAACTTTATCTTAATTCTGAAATTTATAACAAAATAATAAGACTTTGTCATCAAAATTCAATCAATTAGATTGTTTAGTCAAAATCATTGTAACTTCTATGTATATCTTATTAAAGACAAACAAACTTGGCTTTCCGATTAACACTTTAATTGATAGAAGTAGAGAAAACGCGTTTATTATTTTACGACACAAGGGAATCTGTAGCGGATTGCCATACTAATAGGCCTTAAGTTAATTTCAGTAATGTCCTTGGCAGAATTCTCTAGAATGGAAAGGCTCCCGATGTTAGCTAAGCTACTTCAACGGCATAGAGGAAACAGATGTATAGCGTGGAGCACACTTATTTGGGCTGCGGGCAACTGACACGAACCTGCCATTAAATGCAATTTCGGCTACGTTGAACGTGTCGTAATTATTGATTTTTGAGAGGTCTCAGCACTAGTGACCTCATTTGTCCCGTAATGCGACTAGCAATACGCCGTAAGTGATTACCAAGGGATAAGTTGCGTGCTTTTCTTTCCAGAATGTCATTTTGTGCTTGTGATTCATTGATTCAGCCATAATAACGTCGTGTTCAACACAAACCCAATATGAAAGGAAAAGAACATGGGAAGCCTCGAGAAATATTATCCAAATATGTATTTTTTTAAATTATTTGCATTGTAAATAGAAATAAAGTTGTTAATCTCCAAAAAAGAAAGAGAGCTACTATATTAAAGTAAATAAATAAAAGTAGTATATAAATGAAGGCATAAATTCCATCGTAAAAATTTTTCACAAAATACTATTTCGAAATATGTGGTCATGTTAAAATTATAATTTAAATAAGAAATTGTGTTTGCGAAAAAATTGCGCCGTCTACATTTTTTCGTGCATGAAGGTGTCATTTATAAATATCAGGTATTACTAATCAATTTTTGTTTTGCATTCTTAAATATTTTAATCATTCCAACCAATTGCTGCACATTAATGATTCAGTAGAGCATGTTCCAAATCATGCAATGTTTGATTTAACCTTGGAAATCGGATTATTAATTTGTCATTTGCGCCAGCGAATTTTGAAGGCCAGATAAAACTCGTGAAAATTGCAAATAAGAAGAGTACTAACTACAATAAACGTTTTAGGGTGTTCACTTGTTTGGTCCAAGGTTTTAAATGTTTTGTGTGATTATTGTTCAATAGGGTAAAAAGCGCCATTTTATATATGATAATAAATAACGGTCAGCACTAATATTCAAATGAAAGCGTCAAAGTAAAAAAATCTGCGTTTTATCACAAAAGATGTATGAATATTTCCCGATTTTACATTTAAATAACTCTGTGAAAAGATTAATAGTTTAGCGGAAAATTAACAATTATGTAATTTAAACTGCAACTGCCAATCACTTTTAAAATTGCATCTGATGTTAATCCTACAAAAAATATATCATGATAATATCTAATGATAAGTGATATTAAGTTGAGCCGACAATATTGAGATTTATCTCTTCAAAACTGGCAAAATTCCAAATTTACTTCTGAGTTAATGAAACTATCTATAAAAATTCTACCAAATCTGCACTTTTATTTAACTTTGTGCTTTAAAAATTCAAAATACCAGCGTTTTTAGTTAAATACATGATACAAATTACAATCTAATTCAATAAAACTCTATTTGTGCCAATTCATAATAATTAATTCAAGAAAAAATACAAAAATTGTGAAAAGAGAAATAATTCAATTATGTTCTCCCATTTCAAACACTTGGAACTCTTCCGCCGAATGTCTAAAATGACCTTTTTTGACTGCTCCAAAAAACAACAAATAAATAAAAAATGTTGAAACAAATGAAAAATTGATGATATATCAAAAGTTAGAAGACAAAAAAATATGAATTTCGCAAATTTTTGAAAATTTTAAATTAAATTCAAGAAATAACATTACTCTTTTATGGATTTATTAACTTTTTTTGCTGATACAATTTACATTTTTCATCTAAAGTCTGTTCTGCCTTAGACTTTTAGTGTTAATTTATCAATGCACTTTAAAGGGAAGAACAATAAAATAGGAATTGCTTTAAAATGTTAGATCAAGAATAATTATTTTTAAAAAATAACATGTCACCTTTGCAAAAAGTTTTCAATGCTCTAAAAGAGGTCTTTTGGCTCTGTAATTTCCTGCAATATGTGATTACAAATCTAGTGCTGCAAATGAAAAAGTACAAAGTACAAAGGGTATCGATATTTCAGCACCTAACGACATATTTCCTACCTTTACTTAAATAATATTCTGTAACATCAAGTTTTCTGTCTCCCATTATTTTCAAATAAGTGAAAGACATCAATCGGAATAATGCTTATTTTCTTACCTTAAATCTCGCAATTCAAATAACCTTCCTATAGGACAAATACTATACATATACATCGAATAAAGAGTACACGCCCTCAGTAGATTAACAATATATGGTCCATTTAGCAGAATTTTAAAAAATCATTTTGTATTTCATTCAATATGTAATAAAACAATAAATATTAAATGAAATATTACTTAAAAAAGTTCTTAACGTAACATAAGGTAGTTTTAAATAAGCAATCTATGTGGTTTCTTGACATGTCCACAGATGGTTATACAATTTTGTACACCTAAACATTTCAATATATCACTAGAATGGTTATTTTCTATTATTAAAAAAATATCTCAATCTAAGCCAAAAATTATTCGCCCCAAAATAAATATGGAACATAAATTGAATTTTATCAAATATTAATATTAATAATAATAAATTAATGGGCCAGATTTCGAGTATATTTCAGGTTATGAACTCCTTAAAAGACGTTTTAATGTATTTAAAGTGCAATGGGAAAATATTTTTAAATCGGATAGACTCGTATTTCTTTAGGAATTTCTTTCAAAAATTTTTTGGAGAAAATAATTCTAGTCCTAAGAAGGAAACTATTTTGCAACTTCCAAGGACATGAATCTCTTATCTTAAAAGAAATTTCTCCAATCCAAAAAGAATGGTAAATTTAAGTAAAGCTAAATAAGATTATTGGAGAAAATAACCAAAAAATCTCGATTTTCGTACTTAAACTCTTAGAAAAATATTCACCTAAAATATTTCCGGGAGGAGGAAGGAAGATTTTGGATGTTTTGGAAAGGTCGTTAACGAAGGCATGCAAATGAGGAGACATCAGTTAAGTGGAGAAGTAGCTTCAAATTTGAATTATCCATTTCACCGAATATATATAATGATATAGGGTTGAAACGTTAGAAATTTGTTCATCTTTTTGACCTCAATGCAGAATTAGATACACACACACACAAGGTGTACTTAGATACGATAAAGGCATTTCATAAAGACATACAGAGCATATAAAATTTAAAAGAAGGAGGAGAAGGAGAGGGTTTTGGAGAGAGTTGGGAAGTGTCAAAAAAAGATTCAGAATGGTAGAAAATTAAGAAGATTGTCACATTGGAGGACATCCAAGCAAAGACATGTGAATTAGGCCACGGCAGTCAAGAGTAGGCATTTTCCTCAGTAAACTTGATGTTATAATTTCTAGTTTTTGACACATAGACCTCAACGAACTCAATCATGCTATTTTGACTAATTTTGTGTTTTAAATGTAAATTGAAATATTGCGGTTATGACCTATTTTAAAATCCACGAAGGTGCTTCGAAAGGTTAATTAATATTGATAAGGCTGGATACTTCGACCTCCCAATGTGATATTTATAAAAAATTCACAACTTTGAAAATGAAAACTATTTACATCCTGAGGAAGGATATTTTGACTCAATAAATCTTTACTATATAAACAGATCGGTTGTTGTACGCCACGATTTCAAAAGTAAAAACAGCCATTCATAAAGTTCGGAGTTATATCTCCTAATCCATTGTCATTGCTGATGAAAAAAGATAATCTTAGTTTTGGCTAGTATTCCAAGTTAGTCATTACTAATATTCCAATTATTAGCGTCTTTCACACTATAAAATGGTGATTATTATATTTGGCCATTGTGAAGCAAAGCGCACATCACATGAATTGCCTAGCGCCAAGTTCGGTTCATTTGTAAGAGCTTCATTGTAAGCTTCATGGCTTAATTCCCAGATTAGGGATTGGAGATGATTGTTCATTTCTTCAGACCTCTTTGTGTGCGTAACATATGTCATTTGATAGAATACTCATTAAGTTGTGTTTTCTGTGTTTAAATAAGTAGGCAATTGTGAAAGAATGTGGAAATAATTTTCAAATTAGAAATGACGATGTACATTTTCTTTCTTTCCAATCAGGGAATACACGAGACCAAATCAAACGGATTGCCAATTCCTTGATTTCCTAGAAAACAACACATTTGAATATGATGACATTCGTGATATTTAAAAGAACATCTACAATAAAATCAAGATATTTAATAAAATTTTATGCATAAGCATATTAAAGTATTCACTATTAATGGCAATGACATTGCCAAAATAAATTCACATGGCACTATTTCAGTAAACAACCAAGAAGGTATATTCTATCAGTATTGAGACAGAATATTTCATATTCGCCACAAATATACTCTCCTCCAATCATTCGTCAATGTGGTGATTAAGACGCATATTTGCGTCCATGCAGTAGATTCACTTTCATGCGAGTTGTTGGCAATGTGGACGGAATTTAATAATACTGAAAGCATTCAAACTAAAAAAGAGTAATTGGCAAGTAGGAAACGGGGATCAATTAGTAGAAGGCATTAACAACTTCTTTTGCTTCATTATTTATTATCGTATTATTCATGTTGAATTGCTCCTCACTCAAACATGACACAATGGATCTTGCCTCTAATTAAAGCCGACAGGCCTGGACTAATAACTAATTCATTATTCTCTTCTTAATGATGGGCTTCAATTGAATATTTTTAGCGACATAAACAAAGTGCCAGCTGTTGTGTTAGCAAGCAATGAAGTGGCAGAAAAGTAGATGGAATAAATAGAAGGCAAGTGAGTCCAAATTAATGCAATAATTGAAACGACGAAACTACGTGATGCGAACAAAGTGCAAACAAACGGAACTCACGCATATTAGGTGTAAAGTGAGGGCACTAAACGATGCATTTTGTGGGCCAGAGTTGCAAATTTTTGCAAATATTCTTTCAAACACCTTCCGTACAGCGAATGTTTTGTGATTTACCAGGCTAATTCTGTTCTTATTAGACCACAATTCATTGAATGCCACCTCATTATCACCAGCTTATTTCTTTCATTCACACCATAGACCTTATTCACCCTATATTTGTGTCAGGCAGAAATGAACAACTTGTGTGTAGAGCAATACGCAAAGACAGCGTGCAACTGACCTCCATGCTCTCTACTTCTGCCTTCAATGCAATTAGAATGCAGAGAAACATTGAGGAGTCGATGGGGACTATCATGATCAAGTGAATAGGTCAATATGCACTGGAACTTCTAAGACGAACATTCGAGGCAAATGTGGAATGAATTGAGAAATTCGAAATTTGAAACGCAAACTCCTAATTTTTACGGATATTAATCAAACTGAAGGCACGAGTCGAATGAATATACTTCAACCGGGTTCCATCATCTCTTTCCTCTCCGAAGTCATTAGTTGCCCTTGATATTTGCCATTTCAATTGCTATGTTGTGAATACACAGCAATGGACGTATTAGGTGAGCTGAAGGCAATAATATTTATGCCATTTGTCACGTACTCCGTTCATTGATTTTGTGCGATTTGTGCTGTGAAGATCAAATGGAAGATAATACGTACCCTTGCAGATCTCTTATTCAATAACCCAAATTCCTATTTGCAATGAATGATAATTCGAAACCTCAATATGAGCATTCAAAAGGCTAAAAAGTTCAATTAAATGTTGACAGTTCAAGGAAGGCTCACTATTGAAGATAATAAAAGCCGACTGAACAGGTGATAGAATTTTTTACACTATGATTCAGAACCTTATAAGCATATGATTTTTAATGTCATTATAAAATAGGAAAAGCGATATACACCCAGATGGAATGACAAGAATTCTTCTAATTTTTGCCAGGGTATAAAAAATATTTTCATGGCATTAGATGTAAATAGAACCTTTTTAATCATTTTATTACTTTGAAATGGAAGCATCTGAATTGAATAGAGTAATTTTGGCACAGAAATGTTAAAAGTTGATTTTCTTTGGCCATGTGAATAAAATTGGTAATTTTAAATATTTGTAAGAAATACTTTCATAAAGCTATCTCTTTTGTCATTGATTGAGTCTTTGAAATTTCGTACTCTGTGGTGTTCTCACAATCTTACTAGACTGTTTCGAAGACAAAATTAAGCAATTTTCGACTAACTGTATAAACTTTTTCCAAGCATCAGCAATGATTGACCTTTAAGAAACTTCTTAGTAAATGCTTTTAACACATTCAATAAATGAAGTTGATTGAATTTCAACATGTTTTACTGAGAACCATGAAGTAATTATTTGCGCGGAATATGGCGGTTAAGGCAATAATGTATGTTTGCCAATATTTGATGCATTATATAAACAAAGATAAGTATATAATATGGTCAAGGTATGTTTTCAGACATGGACAGTCTAGATTGAGTCTTACTTTGCATAGGAGATATTATTATATGAAGTTGAAATCTTTATTTACTCTAATATGTCATTAGTGTAAAATAAATCAGATATTTACTTTTCCTTGGAAATTAAATATTTTAGATTTCGTTTCATTATCAAGAGGAGCGTGTCAATTTTAAGAAGCCTATATTCTTCCATTAGCTTTACATTTCGAATGTAATTCGGAAAAGCTTATTTTTGCTCAAATAAGATACAACATCTTTCCTTTTTTCTTGATTGCTTCGTTCAACAACTAATTTGAAATTATCATTTTTGTACTTATTCGTTTTTCTAAGCAAAATATAAAATTAGTGAAATAAACATCTGAAGCCTCCTGCACGCACTTAAATGTTAAAATCGGCCATACAGTAGAGGTTCGATTTCACTTCTACTAATTGCCTACACAGAAGCATTTGAATGACTCGCACCAAAACGTATCTAACATTTTGTAGCTAGTAAATAAGTTTAACGAAATATGACAATATTATTTCTCTTTAAATATTGTTGCAAAACAGAGTGCATTTAAAGAAGGGGAATAACCCTTTTCGAACTAAGATTTATTAGCAAAACCTAACCGAATTGCAATTGATTACTAAACTTAAATAAAAAACTTATTGTCAACGACCACACGTGGCCTTATTCAATCCTGCAATGACAACAACTTGAGCATAAAGGGGCAGCAACCTTTAAAGACGCTTCATTAAGTTTTAATTAAATTTAGGGTCTGTTTCATAGTAAACAAATATTTTAGCACATTTCAACCTGTTTTAAGAAAAATTTTAGCCAAATATATATTAACCGTTTGACTTAAAAGACAAACCATGTAGTAACAAATATTATAAATAAAGAGTAATTATTTATCACGCTAATATTTTTGATGAAAAAAAAGAATTGAGAACAAAATACTTGGGATCTTAACATGTAGTTCAATCCTAAATATGTTGGATGCCAACATATTTGGGTATTAAAAAGCAGAAAATTGACGCAAACACACCGCCAAAATCAAAGGTCAATGTGTTGCTGTGCCACCACTTGTTCACACAAAGAAGGTTGTCTATTTTGAATGTGCTATTTCGTTTCGTTTCATGAATTTTTTGTAATTCTTTGACTTATCCTCTTACACTCTCACATCTATAATTCAGATTCCGTCAGTTTAATTTTACTAACATTTTGCTGGACAATAATAAGAAGCATTATCAGACATCAGGTATCTATTAGTGAATTAATCGGTGGTTTCGTAAATAGATTTTTTGCCTTACTTATATTGAGGTAAGCCACACAAATATTAAATACTTAAATATCAAGACTTTATTTGATCGAAAAATTCAAGTTATCTTTACAGAAGCAAATCAGAAACGGTTAATTATATATATATATATATCTTACGTTCGTTGTGTTCTAAACGCAAGTGAATTCTTTAGGGAAAATTGCTTGGGAAGCTTTTTACCTTGTTTATAGTTTTCCCACTATTACAATTAATTCAAAATGTCATATTCCAAAGACTATTGTGTTTGTAAAAATAAGCCTCGATAGAACTTTGATTATTACGATTTCTCACTTTTTTAAGCAATTGACTAAAAAAGAGGAATAGAAAAAATTATTCCAAAATTAGCCCTTTAAAATTTGGCCAGTTTCAAATAAAGTGGTCACAACTCTTGATTGTGAATTTATTATTCAACTCACTTTACTTTTCTTCAATATCTTCAATTATCCTAATTGTTTCTCTACCATAGAGACCATCAAAGAAACACACCCACCAAATCAAGGAACTCTTCTCCTTAACATCCATCTTGTGCCTTGAGGTAGTGTATTGTCCTTTTACTTTTGGCGCTACGTTACTTGTACGTCCCGTATGATATCGAAAATTCATAGAAAAGGAGCTGTTTGCCTTTAATCAAGTCGACACAAGTGCGAAGTGAGTGGGAGAGTTCTGATTTTCTTATATTAGCTTTGCATCGGTTCGAAGATTATATAAGTGGGAAATGTTAATGCATGCACTTTCGCATAGTCTCGTGTTTGAAATCGAGTTGTGCAGTAAGTGGCAGGGAGTAATCTTTGTTCACAAAACCGTGAAGGTCAGGTAAGTTTGCATAACCTCTTTGACTTACCTCTGGCACGAATACATTCCTGATAAGCCATTAAACAGTACATACTTGTTTGGCCAATACGGAGTGAAGGCAAGTGAAGAGTTAGATGATTTCCAAGTGGAGACTCTGAAATCTTGGTTTGGGAAGGGTTATAATCTGACCAACGCGAAATATCTTTCTAATCTAGTCGCTCGGCGTTCAGATTTTGTTTCATCTTCTGAATATGAGAAGAGATTCACAAATACGCTCGTTTCTTTGAGGTTGAAAGTATAATCGCCCTCTAATTTATTTCGAGGTTGAAATCTTAACACCACAAACTCCATGCTTAAAATGAAATTATCGCGGTTTTCCACTTTTTGGAAGTCAATTTAAAAGCCAAAATGCCGAGAAATTGCTTTTTATGAAATTTACATTCAAAGCACTGCGACTGTTGGGTGAGCTACTTCAGCTTTGATACAATCTGCCTTATAAGATGAATGTAGTACGTGGCAATAGTCTTCCGTTTGCACATACCGAGATGCGTCCATATTAATACACACAACATAATTGAGGAATTCTCACCGAAACTTTGAACTTTTTGAATGCTCATATTGAGGTTTCAAGTTATCATTCATTGCAAATAAGAATTTGGGTTATTGGATAAGAGATCTGCAAGGGTACGTATTATCTTCCATTTGATCTTCACAGCACAAATCGCACAAAATCAATGAACGGAGTACGTGACAAATGGCATAAATATTATTGCCTTCAGCTCACCTAATACGTCCATTGCTGTGTATTCACAACATAGCAATTGAAATGGCAAATATCAAGGGCAACTAATGACTTCGGAGAGGAAAGAGATGATGGAACCCGGTTGAAGTATATTCATTCGACTCGTGCCTTTAGTTTGATTAATATCCATCAAAATTGCGAGTTCGCGTTTCAAATATTGAATTTCTCAATTCATTCCACATTTGCCTCGAATATTCGTCTTATAAGTTTGTAGTGCATAATGACCTGTTGGCTTGATCATGATAGTCTCCATCGACTCCTCAATGTTCCTCTGCATTCTAATTGCATTGAAGGCAGAAGTAGAGAGCATGGAGGTCAGTTGCACGCTGTCTTTGCGTATTGCTCTACACACAAGTTGTTCATTTCTGCCTGACACAAATATAGGGTGAATAAGGTCTATGGTGTGAATGAAAGAAATAAGCTGGTGATAATGAGGTGGCATTCAATGAATTGTGGTCTAATAAGAACAGAATTAGCCTGGTAAATCACAAAACATTCGCTGTACGGAAGGTGTTTGAAAGAATATTTGCAAAAATTTGCAACTCTGGCCCACAAAATGCATCGTTTAGTGCCCTCACTTTACACCTAATATGCGTGAGTTCCGTTTGTTTGCACTTTGTTCGCATCACGTAGTTTCGTCGTTTCAATTATTGCATTAATTTGGACTCACTTGCCTTCTATTTATTCCATCTACTTTTCTGCCACTTCATTGCTTGCTAACACAACAGCTGGCACTTTGTTTATGTCGCTAAAAATATTCAATTGAAGCCCATCATTAAGAAGAGAATAATGAATTAGTTATTAGTCCAGGCCTGTCGGCTTTAATTAGAGGCAAGATCCATTGTGTCATGTTTGAGTGAGGAGCAATTCAACATGAATAATACGATAATAAATAATGAAGCAAAAGAAGTTGTTAATGCCTTCTACTAATTGATCCCCGTTTCCTACTTGCCAATTACTCTTTTTTAGTTTGAATGCTTTCAGTATTATTAAATTCCGTCCACATTGCCAACAACTCGCATGAAAGTGAATCTACTGCATGGACGCAAATATGCGTCTTAATCACCACATTGACGAATGATTGGAGGAGAGTATATTTGTGGCGAATATGAAATATTCTGTCTCAATACTGATAGAATATACCTTCTTGGTTGTTTACTGAAATAGTGCCATGTGAATTTATTTTGGCAATGTCATTGCCATTAATAGTGAATACTTTAATATGCTTATGCATAAAATTTTATTAAATATCTTGATTTTATTGTAGATGTTCTTTTAAATATCACGAATGTCATCATATTCAAATGTGTTGTTTTCTAGGAAATCAAGGAATTGGCAATCCGTTTGATTTGGTCTCGTGTATTCCCTGATTGGAAAGAAAGAAAATGTACATCGTCATTTCTAATTTGAAAATTATTTCCACATTCTTTCACAATTGCCTACTTATTTAAACACAGAAAACACAACTTAATGAGTATTCTATCAAATGACATATGTTACGCACACAAAGAGGTCTGAAGAAATGAACAATCATCTCCAATCCCTAATCTGGGAATTAAGCCATGAAGCTTACAATGAAGCTCTTACAAATGAACCGAACTTGGCGCTAGGCAATTCATGTGATGTGCGCTTTGCTTCACAATGGCCAAATATAATAATCACCATTTTATAGTGTGAAAGACGCTAATAATTGGAATATTAGTAATGACTAACTTGGAATACTAGCCAAAACTAAGATTATCTTTTTTCATCAGCAATGACAATGGATTAGGAGATATAACTCCGAACTTTATGAATGGCTGTTTTTACTTTTGAAATCGTGGCGTACAACAACCGATCTGTTTATATAGTAAAGATTTATTGAGTCAAAATATCCTTCCTCAGGATGTAAATAGTTTTCATTTTCAAAGTTGTGAATTTTTTATAAATATCACATTGGGAGGTCGAAGTATCCAGCCTTATCAATATTAATTAACCTTTCGAAGCACCTTCGTGGATTTTAAAATAGGTCATAACCGCAATATTTCAATTTACATTTAAAACACAAAATTAGTCAAAATAGCCTCCTTTTATAATAAAAGCATGATTGAGTTCGTTGAGGTCTATGTGTCAAAAACTAGAAAAGGTCTACTCTTGACTGCCGTGGCCTAATTCACATGTCTTTGCTTGGATGTCCTCCAATGTGACAATCTTCTTAATTTTCTACCATTCTGAATCTTTTTTGACAATTCCCAACTCTCTCCTCAACCTTCTTCCTCCTCCATCCAACTTCTCTGTGCTCTGTATGTCTTTATGAAATGCCTTTATCGTATCTAAGTACACCTTGTGTGTGTGTGTATCTAATTCTGCATTGAGCTCAAAAAGATGAACAAATTTCTAACGTTTCAATCCTATATTTTATTATATACATATATATATTCAGTAAAATGGACAAATCGAATTTGAAGCGACTTAACCACTTAACGGATATCTCTTCATTTGCATGCCTTGGTGTTAGAGCAAGCTTTCAAAATGTGAAATTCGAGATTACTAAATTGGACTTCCAAATTAATTAGTTGAACTTAAATTTCGATCTTAATGCAAAATGTCAAAGTAGCTCGGCAAATTGTGGCTGGGTTCAATGTTAACTTTAAATGTAAATTCAATGGGATAAAACTTGAAAATATTTTCACAAATTTATCGATTCTTTGACTGAACAAAATTTGTTTATTACCAAAATGATACTAGAGCTATCTGATCAAAAGATTTTTAATAATACAAACAGAAAATATATTTCAAAACTTTTGATTCGAAGAAATTAGCTAGGCTAATTTATTTAAACTTAATACTCTATTGTATAGATAATTATGAAGATGAAAGCAAACCCCAGTGACCCAATATGAGTAAGAATTCAGATTCTAAAACTAAAATTTACAAGTTGCCCTACCAAAATTTTCTTATTTATAACTCTAATTATTTGTGTAGTTAATTGAATCAAATCTGAAACTTTAATTCATAAAAATGTTTGCTTATAAAACTTATGAATCTCACTAAGTACGCAAACAGAGACAAAGATGTCGAAAAGTGTGATTTAATCAAATTATCTGAAAGGAAAATATTTTTTTTTGTTGAATATAATGATTTAATTTTTACGTTCAAATTTAAAAATTCATTTGCGACGAACGTGTATTTTTGCTGTTTACTTATTGTGCTAATTAGTATTCGATTACACCCTACCACCACCCTCCCCCCCCCCCCTCCCAACCTCCCGATTTTTCATAAAACGCACATTTGAACTTGGTAAAAAATTTATAAATGGACACTGATAAAAAATATGTGGATCAGGACAAACTCGTCTTGAATAATATATCTTATTGAAATGCAAATAAAGTAGCATTTAGTAAAATTCCACCTTAAGTATAAAAGTAGAATTCGATTTCTTTCTACAGCACTGATTTCATTTGAATAATTTGCTATAGGCTTTATTTTTTCCAATCGTCCGAAGTATCACAGAAGGTCCTTGTTGGATTCATTACGCATAAACTGTATAAATAAGTAGAAAGAATATCAACAGAATTTACAGGTTTTAATACTGGAAAGGCCATGAAACAACAGGTGCGTGTTATAATAATTTAAGAAGACGAGAATCGAAATGATTTTTGTTGTTCAGATTTCACTTAGAGATAAAATATTTTTTTGTGATATTTTTCAACAAGGTTCTCTTTATTTAAGTCTTACAGCAAGGTGACCTCTTTTCAAAAGTTGATAAATTGAAGGGTTGACCATGCCACACAAATTTATTCGTAACCCCTTGTGATCATGAGCAGGAGGAAAGACAAAGGAATTTAATTTTAAACTAAACAGGGGTTTATTAAATTTTACCAAGGCAACCTATTAAATCAAGAACCATGCGAAAAATATTTAAATAAGCGTGATATCCAATTGGCTAGATTTGTGATTATCAGGTCACTGACGTCTTGATGTAACCTATATGGACTGTTCGAAGGCCATTTGTCATCAATATTTTTTTCGTTTATAAACATCGATGCATATCTGTGTGCATAAAAATACAGTCACGTCAATTCTATGTTTTGCGAGAGCTGCAGTTTTTCACATCCAAAAGAAAGGAACGAGGGGGAACCGATGCATTTGCCAAGAATTTAGTTGCGAACGCTTGTGGCAAATTGAATCACTCATTGCACGTTCTTGGCCGATATTGCAGAACATGATTTGTCTGACAAACGAAGAACAGCGTCTGACCACATCATCCCTCTTCTTGTCATTGTTTTTTTCACCTTTCATCCACTTGAAGTTTATTTAATTTTGCAAAGTTAAAATCACAACTGCTAAAATTATTGACCATTTAATCAAATTGGCTTCTTTGAAAGGCACACATAAAGATCAATTTATGATTTCTTCCTGGTTATTGCAGAACTAAAAATCATAAATGATAGACGAGGGCGCATTTGTTCATTTTACAAGTACATTTCTCCTACTATTGTTCTAGTTTTAACTCGTATCGGATTTGAAGGATTACAGTGGTAAATTTTGCATGTTGACCATCTCCCATGTGATTTTTTGTCCAATGCGTAGAAAAGATTTGCTCGCTGAGAGCATTATTTGATTTTCATTCAATTTCATTATACGCATCATTTCGCAGTTGTGTTAAAAATGTAAAATTTTATGATTTTTTGTAGCTATTCTTTAAAGTATGTATTTAAATATATTCAGTTAGAAACAATAATAACTTAATAACTATAAATGATCTAAAATAATAGATTGTAGTATTAGTAAAGTTGCTTCAAATAACTGGATTTAGACCTGAATCAATCCAAAAATATTCCAGGTGTTATTCTTTTTTGAGTCACTCGAAGTCAAATAAGCGATGATTTATTTCAATTTTCACTCACAAAATTAAATTTTTTTACTCACGAGTTCTCTTAGTCTCAGAACTGTTGACTGACATCACCTCACGGCAAATCAAGTTTGGTCTTTTAGGCTATTCACTTTTTCTTTTAATCATGTAATTTAGAGTAGAATTTTAAGTTGGGATATTAGGGGATGCAAATGAATGCAAGCACTACTTTCTGAAATCAGTATCTTAAACCATTTTAATTCATTTTTGGGTGCTGGATTACAACGAAACACTTATAAAACAAGATTTGCAGCTTCAGTACATAAGAAACGATGTATGAATTTTGGTTTTCAGTGCAAATTCGTTCATCTTCAGTAAAATGTTAAATTGAAGCTTTGTACTTCAGCTAAATACTTCTTCTTGTTAAGAACTTTCGTTCACATTGGTTTAATAAATATTAAATTTGAATTTATTTGATAAACAGTAGTAAAGTCTATCTTATGACATGATTTACGCTCACTCATTCCTTTGTTTGGCTATTGTATTTTAAAAAAAACGATCAAATAAAGATTGCGCATCCGAAAATTCTGGAGTGTGCGGCCGTGTGTGCAGACCACTGCTCAGATATTTAATTAATAATGTTCATTCAAATTATGAAAGGCTTATTTGATAACTAATCATATTTGCAATAAACGTTTCGCTTGCAATACGTCTTCCCTCTCTCTATCATCGCGATAGCCTTTCCAACTAAGAAAATCTGTCACAGAGATTTTTGAGTTTAGTCAAGGCTTATTAATGTAGCAGTCCTCTACAAGGTAGCTTCTTGCCAATTACTCCTTTTAGAAATAAACCACAATTTATTATAAAATTGGTTCAACTTTTCTCTACTTAATTTTGAAATTTCAAAAATTCATGATTAATTGGAGGGATTAAAGTTATTTATCCCTAACATCTAAAACAAGATTCTATTTTAAAATATGCTAAGAAATCAATTTTATCTTTTTTTGGTTATTTCAAACTTCGCAAAAGCTGTTTCCTATACTGATGGGCTTATTGAAAATCCAAGTCTTGGAAACTACACATTCAAGGCATTAGCAACCGTCGAAATTATTTTTTTGGAAAGTCATGTCTACACTAAAATGTTTCATTTAAAAATGATTAACATTTGAGAAATTCATATTAACTTAACGAAATTTTGTCTGCTTCGAGCAAATGCTAAGGCTCAAATAGAATTTCAAATGAATAAAATGACCTCAAATTAATGATATATATATTCTTATCACTAATTATTTAATTATATATATATATCGCCATTAAAGAATAAAAAATACAAGCTTTATATCGAGAGCATTCACATAGTTTTCAAAGCAAATCAATATAATTTTACCATTAAACCAAAAATAAAACAGTTAAAATCTATTTCAGAGTAGCAAACTTAACCCATCCCAACATCTAATATGTCATCTATCTAACTTTGGCGCAAATTATATCAGACAATCCAAGCACATCTCAACATTAATATTATTAAAATCGCCCATAGAAAATAAAATTTCAAATCTTCATCCGTTCAATATATAATAAAAAGTTGGAAATAAAGAGCTGACTGGAGCAACATCAGTACACAACAAAGCGTCCGAATTCATTTGACTTTTAGATTAAAATTATCAGATGGCGAATTGTTTCAAGTAAAATTTTATGATTCTTTGCCTAGATTACAACAAGTGCTCGCTCAAAGGATTCCCGTTCTTATTAGTTCGTTATTTAATCATAATGATCAGTCTTGCTATTTCCGTTCAGTGTCTTACTATGCCAAAGGAGACAACGGATCTTAAATTATGTTTACACTTTAGATAGAGAGATATTTTAAGTTCGCTCAATTAAATATATAGGCTTAAGACGAATTCATTATGGAATAATAAAATTAAATACCTGTCATTAATTGGATATCATGCTTTTAACCTTTCAAAACCGAGCACCCTGTCCATTATTATTATTATTATTTATTTATTATGGTTCATTTTTTACCTTTTACGGTTATAATATTGGTCTAAAATTATTAATTATTAATGTTAATTAAAAATGCTTGAAAAAATTTAACAGAACGTGTTTCTAGGGTGGGGTGCTTTTATGATCCTACAGAGCTTTTCTACCTTGCTAAGACATTATTCCTATACTCCAGAAAAATTAAATTCTCAAATTATGTCCAAGTGGCATTAAAAGTCTTTTTTGCAGCAGACTTCATTTTTATGGCTCACAGAAAATATGGTTTCAGCAGCAAATACTTGTTTAAAGATAAATGAACTTTTTTTCGTTCTGTGTGCACAAATTGAAATGAAATATAACAATCCGAAAACTTATAGTACTATATATATAACTAAAGATACTATTCAAATATAAGACAATGTTTCAAGTTACAATGTCAGATACAATTTTGAGACGAGTTTTTTCCCAATTCATTTAAGCTATATAAAATAAAATAAATTGAATAGGAGGTCTCATAGCAATACATATTGAGTTGGAGTAAAGTTTTTCTAACTTCAAGCTGTAGAAATCTTGATGATAAATGCTCCAAAATATAATTATGAAATCTTGAAATTTTCTAACATTTGATTAAACATATTTGTATTTTTTATCGAATAAATACGCAGAAATGTACGCAATTTAATTGGTACATAATTTGTGAAGGATAACAGAAATATGCTTAGATAATTAAATTTGTAAATAGTAATTAATATGAGTGAGCACAGTTCACCAGAACGCCTCACCGAAATTATAATTAATTACATATGGAATTTGGCATATGGGTTAATGTGATAATTTAGTTCTTATACAAACTTATTAATTAGTTCTTTTTAAATTTTTTGAAATAACTACAAATAAAATTAAAAATTACTTCTTTTCTATTACCTAGAAGAATAATAATATAAAATAGTTATGCATAAACAGTTTTGAATTCGTTTTAGCCTAACCATTTGGAAAGCTCCAATTTTACTTTGCTTGATTAATAATTAAACTTAAATCTGAATGCGCTCAAAATGGATATATTCCAGATTTGATTATCGATCAATGCAAATTCTAATGTTTTGAAAGAATGAAGTAGATAAAAATTAATTCGAAATTTTGATGATAATTTATACCCTCACAAAATCAGGTTTTGCTTTTTATGCACCAAATATTCGCTCTAAAAGGCCTATCAAATGCCAAAGTGAGTAGAAAGCGATGCTTGCATCCCCGGCATTCAGAAATCTGTAAATCACAATAAATTAGAGCTTTAATGATGCTATCATTTGAAAGCATTCGAAAAGCTACAAATGGATTCATCTTATTAGCTAAAATAAGACCTCAAAACTCTTTCCTTGAAGTTGTAAATACCAATGTGCCTTTGTATTGTCCAAAATGGACTCATACTCTGTTATGTATAATTATTAAATTTACATAAATTAAAACAGGATCATTATGCTATTAACTTTTATATTAATCATTGAACTTTAAGTCTTATAACAAATGCAACATGATTATATGCATAAATGGAGATATACATGAAGATTCTTCAAAAATATAATTTTTTTACTTAATGTTACATGGTGCATCAATCTCAAGAAAACTGAATTCTAAATATGGTGTTTGATTCTTTTAAAATTGACAAAATACCACATCTAGGTAATTAACTAGCCTGATTTGGATGATTAATAAGTATGACTAAAAATTACTGAATAAAACTTTATTTTAAATTTACTTTTGGATTGACCAAAATATTTATAATATTAGCAATGCTAATTAGGTACCGCAACCTTACGTGTCTCAAGAAATAGCAAATTATTTGTAAGCTCTACTTTTTAATTTCCTTTTTTAATGAGATAAACAAAAAACGACTAGACTGGTTTTGTTTAATGCCGGTCAGGAAATCCAATTTAAGTTAATTGGGCAAATTTATTTTCAAAATGCAAATATTATATTGACTTTTGGATCATTTCGTGGATATTTGCAATTAAGTTAAAAGGTGATGATAAAATGGCCCTACTAATTTGTCTTCAAAACTGTCAGACTTCATTTGACTTGTTTTTTTTTCAAAGAACCGGAGCGATCCTGCAAACGCTTCTCTTTAAGCTACCTGATTTCGAACTTGTCAATTTATTTGTTTTAATAAGATTCTATAAGAGTTTCGCTATCTGTCTTTGTAAAGCGAATGCTTAGATGGTGCTATTTGTGACATAGAATTTCAGTGCTGTTTCAATTAATACTCTTAGAGAAAATTTATCCTAACGAAGTATGCAAATTGCAGATAAAATACTATAATGCCGAATTTAAAGATTCCATCTGTAATTCGTATTTTCTGAAAGTTAGTTTTGAACTTTAATTTTAGTGAATACCGTTGGATATTTTAAAGACTGCCAAAAAATTAATATATTATCTTGTTTAAATAAGTCGAAATGAGGGTCATTTGTTTCGATTTAAACTTACCACTTATATTTTTTGTATTTGCTTAAAAAATTTTTGCGTTTGGGCTTGCTTACTTCTTTCAAAACATATTATCTTTACTAATTACATATCGAGTAAACTACCGTTCCTGTTTATAGATTTCTGTTTAAAGGCAATCGTTGGATTTCAATCACAATTTTTCACTTTATTCAAACATCGTTATGCATGTAATTCCGTGCCATAATCATCCGTTACTTCTATGTTGTTTAGACTTGTTCGGAAAATGAACGATCTTTAAAACTCATGGAGTGAAATTACGCTTAATTAAGGAACTTTTCAATTCATGACTGAGAGGGATTGCGGAGTTTTTGGAATATTCGATACAAATTCGGCCTGTTCACTGTTTTAATATCCCGACATCTAACTTCTTACCAAAAAGGGTATTTACTGAATAAAAAAGTGATGCATCAAACTGATAAATTGCGGAAAAGACAGCGTAAATCAACCACTCTTTGATTTAAAAAGATCCATTGCTACGAGATATGATTTTTTACATTAGACAATTTTTTACTCATGCCGAAAATAGGATTATTTTCATTTGTCGTTGGTCTGTTGAGTTCATTTGTTTTGTTCGTTTAAATTTTAAATATTTCTGATTCATTCTAACCTATGTAACCCTGCTAAGCATTTATGTGACTTGTTTTCTCCATCATTCATTCATCCTGTGAGCTTAATACTTGTTAGAAAGCGGTCTAATCCAAAATTTCAATATGAAACACTGTCAGAAGATTTGAAAAAATCTCAGCACTGTTGTCTGGGCAATATTGATAAATTACAAAATTTTCAAGCTTAGCTGAATAAATTATTATTTAATATAACAGTCATCGAAGCATGTCTAAATCTTCTGAACTAGATTTGAATTTATTATTTGTATTTCTTTAATCTGATTGCTTCCACTTCTCAGCCTTAATACAAGTTTGTGTATTCATAATAGAAAATTCTAGTTGCTTATAACCAAAGTAACACATTCATAAACTAATTTGTGAGTAGATTTACCAATAATAATATTTTTATTTGACGAAAGTTTTTTTGTTAATTATGTCTCAGTCAACCTGAAATCTTAATAAACACCTGAACGCTCACTTAATAAGACGCTCTCTTAACATTTCAACGTGATTTTGGACTAACTTCAGAGTATCTCTTTACCCAAAAGTGTTAAACTGAATTTTTTGCAAATATGAGATGTTGTTAATATTGCGCTCAATTATCTGGTCAAGTTAATGTGACACTGCAACACACTTCCCACTTAAGCCGTCAAACCTCATTCCGGTCACTTTTTTCCACAAAAATATGCCAGGGTGTATTGACACTTCTGAAGTTGATTAATTCGCCTTTTTATCCTTTACAATCTTGCAAATCTTTTGCTGTCACTTCCTCTTTCGAAATAAATATGCGCTTTTGCTAATTTTTTAATTACTTAATATATTTCTAACCCGGCGTTATATATATATATGTATGTATGCTCAATTATGAACACGAAGGACTTCAAATTTTCATTTGAAGCGTGTATTACACACGACTGACAATACGCTAATATTCTATTTTCTGTAATTTCAAGAGCTGAACCACTTGGACTTGGGAAAGAATGTTCTACATCAGCTGGGGTTTGAGTCCATCATCCAAAAAAGATGAGATAAAACAAGGAAATATTAATAAAGAATGGTGCTCTACCTTAATGCTCTATAGCGCTTTTTTCCATTTACGGTATTTCGTTTGCTAATCATCATCGTCAATAAATACTTGCTTTTTGCGTTAATGTATCACAATCAATTATTTTAATTATTGATTTTCTACAATTCATAGTATTTGTGTTTAAATTCCTTTCCACTGCTTTAGTGGACACAGACGCACAGAGAAGTGATAACTTGCATATATATTGGAGATTTCCTCATATGGTTTAGAAAGAATTTCAACTATAACCAGAATACAGGTGGTGTGATAAAACACCTAACGATTGTCATTGCCATGATTCATTCGGTAATAACACGAAGCGTTTTTGCATTGCTGAGTGGTCTTAGAACGATTTAAAATAAACTGATTTCCTTACCTCAATTTACTTAATTTTAGTAGCTATTGCCAGTGGACACATACGTAATCATCAAACGGTCGAAGAATTATATTTATTATTAATAGTATAGTCAGAAGTATTTATTTCTGAATAAGGCAACTTTTAAGCATAACCAAACTTTTCTTAAGACTACTTAATTTGGGTGATGCGCATAATATCAGTTCATTTCGTTCCAGGTTCAATTCGAGATTCTCTGCTTTTTTGTTTTTAATATTAAGCCAACCCTTAATAGCTTTTGCATGTCCCCATCTAGGGAAACTTGAGTGTCCAACCTTAAAAAAATCTCCGAAATTATTAAGGTGCTACGTTGATTTAAACATTTATAATTTATTTTCCAAACAAGTGGAACACAGATTAATGTAATTATCCTGAAATTCGTATATTTGGGAAAATACGGTATTTAGGAAGCTTTACACATATCACTTAGGGGGAAAACATGCTACATATGATCGACTTATATACGGAAACTCTATACTATCAAAACATTTATCTCTCAACAGTTAGAAATTCAAAACCTGAAGTTTTAGTTGGTACAGCAACTCTCGGAAAAATTAAATACTCACCTATTTCTCAGAAGCTCTGTGTATTACGCAATTCAAATTCAGTTAAAATATTACATATCAAAATGAATTTTGCGGTTATCGTTTTGCCAACATTCTCCTTTTAATTACTTAGTTTCTCTGGGAAGAAATACCCTTTAAGCAGTCATTCGGCGCTTTCAACCAATAACGCGATTATTTTTCTTTCAAAAATTAGCCTTGAAATCTTATCTTCAATGATTTTGATATTCACGAAAGCTAGGAGTAAATATATTTCTACTATTTATTAAAGCCTCCTCTCGAATATTACATTGAAGCAAAGATTTAAATCAGCTATAAGTATTTATTCAAATTTTGTTAAATTTATAATATTTTTTGCCGAGTTCATAATTGCGATAAACGCTATATACTCGACCCACATCTGTTTCTTATATATCATTGAGATAGCCTAATAATTCCGGGAACCTTTCTAAACTATGATATTTTGCCATAGAGATTACTGAGAATAAGTCAGGACTTATTTCTGTAGCGATACGACGCACATGATTTTAAAATACCCAGGTGCCTTAAACCATTTTTCCTTCAAAGAGATTGGGGGTGCGTGTTTAATTCTGATGCAAAATAGGATGGCTGTAGTGATTTCATGAATTAGATCACTTTCCTGATATTGCTGGATTTCTTCCTGCCAAAAGAAATGCATTTATTTAAAATTAATGTCCCTTTGTAGTTGATTTAAAATATTTTTAATCATTTTACATAATTTGGAGTAACAAATAAGTCCGGAAAATTCAATGAAGAATAATTTATAAGTGGTCAACTGTGGAGCAACTTCAATGACGTGTGATTACAAAACTGTGAACATAGCAAAAATTTTCATAATTACGAAACAGCCCTCAAAGTGACGTGAGGTTTAAGAAATTTCGAATTTTTCATTATGTGTATGCATACCTCTCATCTTAAGCTCTAAATTTTCTATGCTTACTGAAATAATTTTAAAGGTCGGTGAAATCAAGCACCTCGGGTTAAATATTGGAATTTAGATATCATAAATTAAGAATTCCTCCAGTTTGATGCTTTCAGCCCTTCTTCATAAATTGAGATATTTCCTTCCA
This sequence comes from Hymenolepis microstoma, assembly GCA_000469805.3. Taxonomy (NCBI): domain Eukaryota; kingdom Metazoa; phylum Platyhelminthes; class Cestoda; order Cyclophyllidea; family Hymenolepididae; genus Hymenolepis; species Hymenolepis microstoma. Next base: position 28,944,978 of record LR215989.1, read on the forward strand.
ACCAACTTGGCCTCTTTGTGACTAGGCTTTAGGAATTCAGGTTTTCAATTCAGAATCTCCTACCAAATTCACAATATTTATAGCAATTTGAAATGGAAAATTCTTCATTTTTCATAAAATATTAATCGGAATCCTTCTACATTGAATGAAAGGGTCAGAAAAGGCAATTCGATAAACTTTTTGAGTTTTGACTTTCTTTGAAGAGTATTATTTCGTTCTGAAGGTCACATATAAAGAACCTTTGTACTTTCAGTTAAAATTTAAGCACATTTAAGTCCAGACCATCTTATGAAAGCATTCATCCAATAGCTCAAACATTAAAACAATAGTTGCAATAGAAATTTCTCCTTCATATATTTGTTAAAACTGCTATTTCTTAACAAATTAAGCGATTTTTCATGCCATTTCCAAATTCAATAGTAAGCTTCAATTTTTGCGTCTTCTCTTCTAACTAATTCATTATTTTCTACGGATTTTATTGTGATCTTTATCTGCATTATAATTAATTAGATGCATTTGCACGCAGCTGAAGTCCAGGCGATGTCCTCTTGGCAGTTGAAAAATTCCGTTGCACCTACTTTATCAATAACAGTTTGCAAAGTTTCCCTATTTAAAAATTCACAGCCTTTTATTTGAGGAATAACAGCAATTGTCTGCCAGGGAATTAAAATGCTCCACTTTTATCCAAATGGGGATTACAATTTCTCCTAAATTCTTTATTTTAATTTCTCGTGAAAATGCAGTATCATACAAAATATACATTGCAAGAGAACATTCTAAAAAAGGAAGCGAACGAAAAAAAAACTTAAATTAAAATTTTACAAACAATGTCCACTTCAAAGGCATGAATTTAAAATACCCAATAAGAGGAGCTTACGTCTTCTTCTTGATATATTATTATCAAGCCATTAAAACAATTTTAGTATATTTTAATAACACTATGTGAAATATGAAGTTAAAAAACATTAGATTGGTACTGATTAGGCGAAGTAGCAAATTGTACTTTTTTATCTCGCCATCATTAATTATTTTAAGTTAAAGTCTGTTAGTTTAAAAGTGCATGTGAGAAATTTTACGCATTTTTGTTTTACCAGCAAATTCATTTCAGTACCAATCTTATTTGCCAACTGATCATTATTCATTTAAGTCATATAAATCCAATATTCTCTCCTTTATTATAGGGTTTTAGAAAACATTTTTAGTTATAAAGTAGATGAATCATAAACGAAGACTTTTGTAAAAATAAAATATGTAAACCGTTAAGGAAATTATTCAACACTATAGTCAACACTTTAGTTACTGTATTTCAAATCAATATTTTACTATAACAGTTTTCAAATTGTGAGAAACGATTAATGTTTAAATTGTATCTCTCGCGTATCTTGAGTGAATTTAAAATAAATACTAGCGTTTGCGAAGTTTATTTGCACATTTGTAGGAGAATTATTCGTCTATTACAAATCAAGTGGATATCTTTGAACTTATGAATGTAAATTCGCTTTCCACCTCAGTTATATAATGGAATGATTAATAATTTGCCGCTTTGCTTAAAAGTTCCAAAATTTACTTATTTATCTATAATTTTAAAGGTCAAGGGAAATGCTGACATTTGATCTAAGCATTCTATCGCCCTACTTCAATTTTTTCTATTACAATACGTAAAAGGGTGCGGTCTTCACTCGATACTTCGAGATAATTCGCCAGTAGTTCAGAAGCGCGAAGAACTCTTTTTACCGCGCTTTAAAGTCCTGACAGTCTGGTTGCGCTTTGAAATATTTTGGCGAAATTAATTAATTCGACTATATCAACGTCAAATAACCAACTTAACTCAGATAGTACAAGTCAACCTGCTGTGCATTTAATTAAAAAGCTGAAATTCGTTATGACTGAAAGTAAATTATCAATAATTACTGATAATATTACTAGTTTTGCTTACAATTTATAGTGCTTTCATCAAAATTATTAAAAAATGCAACTAATTGCAACTTTGTGACAATACATTCCAGCAAGAAAAGAGAGGAGAGTATCGAAAGGTTATTAAGAAAAAAAGCAGCTCAACATAAGGACCTAACTTCGATTGAATTTTGAATTCAGGTAACTAGTCATTTGCGAAATGGTCATTTTCCTGCTTTACAGCAGAAGTTCAGATTCAAATATTAGTCTTACCAACTACCTGCAGTGCCTTACACCGATTTGTTGGGGGTTGGTTAATCGTGACGATTAGTCTTGACCCTCCACTATATCCTAACAGCTATAGACCGGTAGATGAGACCAGTATAAACTAGACTTCACTCACGGTGAATAATATCAATGATGCTAATAATTGACAATAAGTATCAGACGTGGAAGATTTGCTAATCAAGGAAGTAGGAGAGTTTGAGAACCTGGTTGACGCTTTAATATTTATAAAGTTTGCAAACTTCGGTAAAATTTATGATTATAGCTCTTCTGGCAGTCTCATGATGCTCTGACCATTGGCTGATACTCAGACATGAGCTCTGACCATGTTTCCATAGGCCAATCAGCACAAAGGTTTAATGTTTGCGCTTTCTCAAGATCAGGGTCACATAATAGACAAGACTAAAACAGCGGTGCTCCCACTTAAGTACGCTTTTATAACCATTTAATGTTTCATTCTATTTTAGATCTCTATATATATTGCCTTGTCTATATAATGTTACTTTATAAATAAAGTGCTTATAAAATGTATACATTTGTGACGTAATGAAAACTATAGTAAAAACTGCAGAAAACCCTGGAGAGTTTACATACTCTTAAGTTAAAAATGATTGGATAGACGAACTATTCAGAGAAGGTCAATCGTATCGCATGACTCGGCATTGGCAGCCTTAATGGCGTAGTATCCATGCCGAAAGCCCGTCAAAAATAGTAAATTTTGTCTTTTAACAATTTACTAGTTTATTATTAGAATAATGCACCTACGTCAGGATAGAATTGTCATTTTCAATAACTAAGACAAGCAATCCTTCAAGAAGTCTTCCAAAAACGATTCAGTAACAGCGGTTCCCGCTCTGAACACACTTGACCATATCACAGAGATATTAAATGTTTTGCATTTGCGAAATAATTCGAGCGTAAAATTTTTTATGTCCAATTATTAAGCAAAACTGCAAAAAAAAGGAGGAGGCGGGGAGAGTGGGCAATGAAAAATCAATCAGCAAACTTTTCAATTGAATAAACAAGGTGATATGAAACTGATTTTCCGTCAGCCGTTTTTGGAAGAAGCCAAATTATCTGTAAAGTAAACTAGTCGTGATGTGACAAAGTGTTGAATATAAGTTCACATAAATTATACGAGATAAAAGTAAATTTGAATATATGCGTTTGAGTGAATTAGACCAACTAGTCAACTGGTCAATAGTCATTGGATAACAGTTTGATAAACTCATCCACAAACTCACAATCAAATCATGTCCCTAATGAGAATGTAGACCATTCAATGATTTTAGAAATCAAATACCCTACTATGCACATGGTTGTGGTTCTTGAATTTTTACTATTTCCATGGACATTATCAATAAAATGAGCAATTGGGTTTTCTGGTGATAACTAATCCAGTGTTAGTGACTTTTGGTTTTCGTGAGAATTTCAAAACTAAAATAAGACCAGAGGGAAGATCTCAATCTCCTCTCTTTGTTCGCAGAAAAGAAATACAAAAAAAGCAATAAACTACGCAACGACAACGTGTTCTTTTTCCAATCAGGAAACTTGAGTGGATTCGAAATTTCGATAAAATAATGAATAAATAATAATTAATTTAAAAGCAAAATACTCCTGGATATAGTTAGCAAATTGCAGAAAATTATTGTAACCTAGGCATCGGTAATGCTTTTTGCTGGAGGCAAATATTAATATTTTGAGAGAATAAAGCTTAGCCGACCTTTTTACAGATTTGCACATTAGATTAAACACGTTACAAATCATGTTACAACTGACTTCTACCAAAATGATCATAAATATTTCATTACCGACCTCAAAACGAAAGCATGTCTATTGTTTATCATACCAAGTCCTGTTATCCTCCATGAAACTAGTCCGATTTAATCAAGATTTCCTCGTTAGCACAGTAGAACAATAACCTGAGGGCCTTTCGATAGTTGAAGCGACTTTAAATTGACCCTAGAAATATTTACTATAGAGTCAACTTACTTAGGGCCGGCTTAACTAATATGAATTTGGTATTAAAGCATTTAAATCGCTTTCTCATTTGAATTCCCTGATCCTCATCTTTTCTCGGTGCCCATCAAGGCCTCTAGTATCCTCACGGATACTGAAAGCATCTCTGTTTGCATAGGAGAAATGCTTCACCGTTTGGCAGAGAATGATTGCCTGCCTTCTCTCGTTGCAGTATTGAAACCTTTATGATATTGTCAATGTTGTAATATTGCTTATAAAATGAAATTCCGCACGAGTATACTGAATACGTAATAAAGTCAAATTACCATCAGTAAATCAATAAGTAAGCTAATCAATTTAGCGGGTCCCTGGACTTATTTTGTGAACAAAGTAGCTCTTTTTAAAGAAACACATTATCTTTTAGCGACACCGAATACAACAATTGATATGGATATTTTCCGAAACTCTGGCATACGAAAGTCAAAAGTGTGCAACAAACGAGTTCCATCAATATTATCACCTGGAAGTTCGTAGAAGATCCAAATAGCTATATTTTATTTCAGCTGGTAATTGCAGAACAAAAATTAGGTTTAACTTTAAAAGCATAAAAAAACACGTTGTGCGATAATAGGCACAATGTTTGAATTATGCTATTCAAATGCGAGCTTCCTCTTCATACAGACCACTAACCACTAGGATTTTTAAAATAAATACAAAAATTAGGAATAAAAGCGCTCTTACAATAGCATACAATACCACGTTGAAAAATACGTCAACAAATCTAGATCACGATAGGAGTTGAGATGACGTAGTTTATGGCTATACCAGGGTATTCGCTACTCGGATGCATTCTCACAAATGTACAGTCAACTTGAACAGAGGTGACAAATTCGCTTTAGTCAACAATTATAATTGCATTGTACCCTCAAAGCCGGTCATTTTTTGAAATATTGGGCATGAAATTGAAATCTCACTAAGAGTGCACAAGGAATCATTTATGTATGACCGCTTGATGCTTGATGACTTCGGGCCTTCCTCAAATTTCGAACCAAATCCAATTGCACATCATTTTGAATTTTGAGGAATGCCCACCAAGATAACCAACAATAATTAAAAAAAGCAAGCTTCCATGAAAACATCATGCAGTCTTGAATAAACGAATAGTCAACAGTATTAGGCTTTCGAATATTTTTTTATTTGCCGTTCACATTGGCTGTAGTTCAGCAAAAAAATGGCGTTACAGTCGAATAAACTTTTATTTGGACATAGTGAATAAGGTCTACCCCTCAATCTTTAAGCTACTTCTCCCTTCTCCAGCAAGTGAATTTAATGAAATAGTCAAGATAGAATAAACAGTGCAACACACATACACACCCGTAAAAAAAAATATATTTCTTCTTTCTGAACATTTATACATGCAAGGGAAGTGGAACGAGGGGTTGACGAAATTTACACAATTTGAGATCCGCAGGATCGCAAAGAGAAGTAGTGGGCAGGAAAATCGATGATAATGCATAAGAAAATTGACACTGATATAAGACGGTAAATCAATCACTCAGGAGAGACGAGAGGGCTTCGAAGAACTTTAGCATATCTTGACGGTGCAATTCAACACCTAAAAAGTCGCAAGTTTATTACAATGAAAAAGGGCAATATGCCAACATAATAACAGGTTTCGAGGGAAATCTATTTAACCCTATCCAACACTGTCTTCAAGTAATGAGTATTCATGAAAATGACGATGCAATGTCTCAAAAAATGGATCTAACCTTAAAGCACAGTTTTGTGCTCCCTTCTTGTCAAACACGTGACTGGATTTTAAAATAACTGTTGGAAGACTCAATAGAATGGTGCCATGAACGGTATTCTCGTTCATTTATCATTTATCCCCGAGCGTACTTGGGAAAGAGACACCTAAGGCCCTAATACTGTCTCAATGGGCAACTAAATTATTACAAGAGCAGCCTAATTCATTACCAACAGCTAAGTTACCTGATATTAAACTCAAGAGGAAATTTGTAAAAGGCCATTTAAGGCCATTTGAAAAGTGAATAAGATGTAAATTCAACAAAAAATTTAACTTTAAGCTAAATGGAAATTTATTAAAATCCATAAATTATTTAACAGCCGTTTTCGATTGTTATGCAAATTGCAATTCAATAAAACAGTCTAAGCACAATTAGCTGGAGGAATGACGATAAGAAAAGCCAGAAAAAAAAATGGATAAAATAAATTCTTTTTTGGTAGTTGATTTCAATATAGAATGCATTAATTTCAATATTAGGCGTTTCGAAGAGATTTTAATGAAGAGAGCATTTGCGCAATTTCCAAGCCACAATGGCAGTAAGATTAGATACGTTCAAAAACGTCTTTGAAGACTTACTCCAACCATAAATTCCCGCAACTCCCTTGAAAATAGTACCCGCAGATTAAAAAGCCCCTTTGCCGAAGTATTTGCTTAGTTGGCATACTTTTTAGAGAAATATTGGGTCTCATTAGGGGGTTAATACGTTTCTGGCAGCGTGCGTTTAGATAAAAAATTAACTTTCCAAACTCATTAAGGTGAATGTTAGCGCTTCCCAACTTTGGTCGTGTGAAGAAGATATGTTTGAACCGCTCTGATGACCTCATATTCGCAAAATCACGATTATTAACTGAAATTAGCAAGTGCGTGTGTGTGTGTGTGTGTGTGTGTTAATCTCGATTCGGTATCTCAACTAAAATGAAATAGTTTGCTAATCGTAGATCTCCCCCCCCCCCCCCCAATTCTCGCTCCTTCCTTATGAATGATAAATGTGCTAACTCCCTTCTCCCCTCGTATTAGTTCAGACGTAAATTAGCATAGCTAAAGTATGCAAGATGGCGGTCTGGGCTAGGCAACACCATTCTACTTAATTTAGCTTTTATTATAGGTTTAACCGGGAATGTGGGTGGAAAAATACCCCCTCAAAGTAGTAGTACATAATTGTATTAGGCAAAACTCGCCGGAGGCAATTCGATTAATGGTTACTTTCGTTATAAGCAAAAGAAGGAATTCAATAAATTGAGTATAAATCGTTTATCAGTAAAAGAGAAAGTATGATTGTAGATCTAGTTATATTTACCTTCAGATTGAACCCATTTGTGCAAACTACGCGGAAGAACAGTTTACTATACGATAATCAGTATATTTGAGGTGGATAAGATAACCGCTCCAGATTAACCTATGTGTTTTGAACCCCGCATCATAGACATTCAGGTAGAGACATAAAAGTGGTCATTCAAGACCGGCTCAAGCTGAAATTAAACCTAAGACATCCACATCTTTTAGTTCCAATAATCCTGGTTCGAAAAGAAAAGTCGACATCACATTTCTTGATTAAGGAATATCCATAGAATCCGAAAGAAATTCTGATCACTATCTAGGAACAGCCATCCTCATGCTTGAAAATCAAGCTGCAATGAAAAGATGCACGTACAAAAATTGAAAGCAAGCGGAGTTGAATGAGAAGTGAATTGATCTCAGCTCAAAACGTAAGAGTGAATATCAGAAGCAACTTGATAAAGAGAGATCAGGGGATGGAATACAGATTTGTAGTGATACCAAGCTTGTCAAAAGCACTGTATACAGATATGGAAGTCTAATTTATGGCAAGAAAAGACCATTTTTTAATACTGAATCATAGGAGAAAATGTGATTCTGAAGATGATGGCAATGTAGTCAATTTCGTGAATCCTATGATTGCTATAAGAAGTGTACGAAAGGAGTCAATTCACTTATTTGGAAAACAAAAAGAATCACTTGGAAGTTGGGGTAGAAATATCTACAAAAATAAGAGCCTCCAGGAAAGCCTACGGCTTGCTGGGACGGGCATTGCAAGCCCATAGCCTAACTTGGATAACGCTTAAATGTAATGGGTTCATTGTAAATCCAAATTTTCTTGCTAGGCACTAAGTCAAATTATTTACACTTTGAAAAGTGATTTTTAGAAAAAAAAATAAACCCCTCGATATCAACTGGACACACAAACTTAACTACTAAAGAACCCTAGTTAGCAAAAGGGCGACTGAAGTTGTCTAAAAGTTCTGGACTGAATTGACTACAATCTGAACCACTCAAGTAGAATAAATGTTCACTTGGTAAACTCCTACTAAGATACTTTAATAAGTGTTGGTAAGGCAGGAATTCACTACATCGAGCCTGGAAGAACGATGAGATAATCAGCATTCACAATGAGTTGGAACTAACCCTACCAAATAGAAAAAATCCTCCTTCTTGATTCGTTGAGGAAACGCTTTGCATCAAAGATTTGTAGAAGACAAACCAACAGACTTCGTGCTAGAATATCTGCTGAGTAGGCGATCCAAGCTGTAAAACCATAATGCAAGTAACCGTCGATCCTTGGTGAGGAACAGTCCTCGTCGTTTTGAATTAGGGAAAGATTTTAGCTCGCTTCCAAATTGTGCAATTTTATATAGGATTAGAGACTTTAACCGCCCCTAAAATATAACCAAATGTATTTGAAAATTCCTTAACATTCCAAAGGGCAGGTTCGGTGAGGATATGCGCTCATCCACTGAAATGAATGGCTAACCACACTAGGTGCGTCGGCTAATTAAGGAGGTATAAGAACTCTAGCCCCGACTAAAAAGTCTCTATAATGCCATTCTCTCCCCAAGATGGGCGTCGAAGAGACCTTTTCTAAATGAGCTTGGAAATTACCACATTTATTACTACGAAGAGTGTAGTTCAGTTTATGTTCGACAAAGCATATGGAATCTGTGAGGAACGGAAAACTAGATTAGGGAGTCATCCAGGAATCGACTGGTTATTAAGACCTTGAATATGCAGAAGATCTATGTCTTGTCACTCCCAATTTAATAAATTGAACAATTTCTCCAAAGTCCTAAAACTACATTTGACAAACAGGCGATAGAAAAGCCTTCTGGGAATGCAGGGAAACAAGTGGTAGATTTACATTGAGGTATGAGAATTTTCTCATATTCACTGTAATACACTATTTTGCTAGTTATGTGGATGTTGCCACAGTAAACTGGGTGGTGTATACGGAAGCGATGCTGTTAAATATTTAAAAAAAAAACACTTACACCAACTCTTTTCATACATTCGCCCATGATACATTTGCATGCTACGGCAATTGATAGAAATATTTTTAACGGCAGAATTTCTGATGGGCCATTAATAAACTAATTATTGGTGAAATTTAAAGTGGCCAAATAAGTTAAACATTAATTCCATGTAAACAGCAAAAGCAGCGACGATAATTGATTAGTAAAAATGGTCAACTCTACGCAGATTAGTTAAGGAACCGAGTTGTGATCACAAATAATAATGGAGCTTACTGAGAAAGCGAACCGAAAGAGGAGAGTAGATTAGAAGATACCGGTGACTAATAAGGCAGATTTCTAAAGCTGTTACCTTTTCCCAGCTTTATGACTTTCATCAACACGAGGAAGGAGGGCAAAGATGATGGTAGATTACTTACATTGGAAAATGACATAGAGAATGATTTAGTCTACTGAAAGTGTGACTATAGCTCGTTGTGAAATAGACAATGAGGAAAAATTGTAAACCAATACTCAACAATCATAAAGGAAACTAAACAGCTTAAAGACAGAGAAATGAGGTGTCAAGAGAATTGGGTGAATGAGGTAGACAATGGAACTGTAGATAAATCTTAAGGTAGCAACATGGCAAGAAGTGTCGCCTGACACCTAGAGAGCCCAACTCCTGCTCCTGATAAATGCAGCAATTCTAAATTCAGTTACAAGAAATAGCACGCAGATAAGCTTGTTTATATAAACACCATAAGAAGTTCGAACTGTACCGCTTGGCATATCTTCGACATAATAATTTCTTTCTTCTAAGCCAAACCAAAATTCCCAAAATTTGGAAAGTCCAGGAGACAACGGAATCGATTAAATCGATAAAACAGAGAAAATTGGGTACAGTAAAAGTGAGGAAAAGTTGATAAAGAGATTATTGAAACACAATCATTCCTTGCCCATCCAAATGTGAGGTTTGAGCATTTGAAGGCTTAACTGCCCATGAAAAATAGATATTACACCTTTGTCTCTATTATTTTCTACCTCGATATTTCCGAAAATATGCTATTTCCCAGTGGGTATGTATTAATTTAGTAACTCTATTTAAAGTGCAAAGGAGTATGAAAGACTTATGATTCCAAGTAATTCAATAATGCCAGTAAATCAAATATAAGCAGAGCAAGTAAATGGCAACTTTATTAAAGTCAAAATACCATAAACCAGGAACTGTTCTCCGATAAAAATCATCAGTATCGATTATTATTATTATTATTATTATTATTATTATTATTACATTAGCACAGCTAAATAACCATTTCCCAAGTAACTACCTAATGAAGAACTTTGCCTTTTCTTCTAATTAATATCTCTCTTCAAAGGGGACTTGCTGTTTGCCTTCGGATAATTTGTAACCCAAATTACCTTCACATAAATTTTGATTTTAGAAATAACAGAGCTATTTTTAAAAGCATCGATCTCTTTAACGAGACGCTACAATGAAGAGAGATCGAATAAATAGACCTTAATAGAGGGATAATTAGTAGGTTAGAGAACCAAATTCTGGGTGATTTACTCCTTTAGACTTGATAATATTTGAGGCATGCGCAACAAAATTAAAGGCAAGATCTTAGTCCAAAATAAAAACGACTTACAATTCGTATCAAAGTGCTTGAGTTTTGCTCGAGCACCACTGCTTCTCACGGCTGCCGCAAAAGCCTGACCAAACAAGCTAGAAGACGCATAAATGAGGAAAATCAAGTAGAGTTCATAATCTGAATCGAATGCTTCTTTCCCTTCAGTACTTACTTCCTGTCATCTTCACCCTGTAATGGAGGTATTCCCACAAGAAAGATGTGGTTTTCTTCTGTGGTACTGTCCACACAGAGAACCAAGGGCATTTTCTTCACAATTCGCTTTCGTCCCTATATAAACAAAGATTACAGATTTACTTATATGATTTAAGTAGAAGGGGATCTGAGTAGATATGAAATAGTAACCATCTTAGGACAAAAAGCAGCTTTCATCGTGAGAAGATATCTGGCAGTTAGAAGGGCGAACTGGGGATTTCTGAAGGCAAGAGATTGTAGAGAACTCTAAAAATGACAAAATCGGGTCTGTAAAATGAACTAAAGCGATAATGAAGTTGAGAGAAATCTGAGATTCACCCTGGCTATGTAGACATAGAGGAAGGGTCCGAATCCGACTACCTCTTCAGCATCGTGGAGAGCTCGAACCTGTTGAATTAGTAAACGCAACTGGGCCTGAACATCACTCATCCACTTTTCCAATGATTCTGTGGTCCAGTTTCTGCGTAAATAAATGAAATAACGAAGACATATGAGCAAAAGGAATAATATCCAGTTACCATGACATTGTATATCCTTTTATTAATACAATGGTCCATAAAGTACCGTATTTCTATCTAGTAGAGGTTCTAATGAATTCAGCAATACTTCAGAAATTTATGCATTTCTTATCTGATGTAATCATTGGTTATATAGCTCTAAATTGGGAATTAAAAGTATTACGCCAAAAAATGCATTTATTGCCCGCTGGCAAAAGCTTCATAGTTAGCTGGACCTATTAAACCGATGTACTATGCACTATTCCCGATCTTTGTCTCGAAACCGCGTTGGGATGAGTAGATTGATTTCTCTCTGAAATCGTTCCTCCACTTTAATTCACTTATTAAATCTTACATACCGCAGTCATTGATAATTAAATTAAGGCAAGAAAGCGGAGCAATTGCATTTAAATGTGACAAACATACACATGAACTATCATCCAATTGTCAATGACCTTTACTAACTTAAAAAAATGATTAAAAAGCTATTATCATGGCAAAAAACTTAGGGCGCACTCTTTTCCACTCAAAATGGTCTCCATTTGCATTATATTAGTATAACAATGAAGGAGAGATAAAGGATCATGTGAACAAGTGAATCGCTTAATAATTTCGCGTTGAAAAGGCTACCCGGGAAAATGGGAACCATCCTTCTAAAAAATGACAACCTTCAATAAAGCACAAGTAGAAAAAGTACTAGCTAAAATGTGTAGGCCCGAGTAAGATGTGTTTCGCAGCACTACTTTCCTTTATGCGCGCTTTCGACTTCGAAATACTACTTAATTGTCGTCTAAAAAGACAACGTACCTCAAGAAATCACTTACTATAACGATTACAATAAAGATAACGGAATCTCATAGATAATAAAGCTACGTACGTGTTGAGCATATCACCGGCTGCATGGAAGCATTCAGAGGGCGATTTATTCTGTTAAAGCAAAAGGGCAATTAAAAACTTACTCCCAAACATTTTAGAACTGTACAACTGGAGTTACCTGACATTCAAGACCCGACAGAATGAGCCAAAATACGTCCATTGCTGAGAGCGGTGTCTTATATACGAGTTGTAACGTAAAGGAGGGCAAAAAGAGCTCTTTCCGTCTGAACCTATCGAAGCATTGTAAAATGGAGAAGAATGAGATTACCCGTAGCGTTCCGCAGCATTTGCAAATAGCGAATCCAAGTTATCCCTTACTTCAAGTGAGAGAATTGAGTATTTCTGAGCGCAATCTCTTTGAGAAATTCTGGAGCAAACAACAAGAAACGAAAAATTCCAAAAATAATAAAGCAATAAAATTTCGTTATCATGTTACTCTAGCTATTTCTTAATTTACTGTTTCTTTTTTTCACAAACTTCACACGCTCACTAGGAGAAATAGTCATGAAGCTTAATTTAGGAAGAGAGAACGTATTCAGTAGCCGTTCCTACGAGAAGCTCACATTCTACCATCTCCCTTGCTGACAAAAATTTGCCAAAGGGGTTTGTCTCCAGTTTTACTTATCATTCTTCATTCGAGCGCACTGAGAACTGATAAGCAGGCGCACGTCTTCTCACATATACCACTATTTTAGCGAACCATTACGCCTGGTTAAATTATTACATATACCCGATTTAACAACAGATTTATTAGAAATTAAACGCATCAAATAACACTTTTAAAATATTTACAACACATCTGATTATTTAAAAAAATGTCACATGTAGCGATGATGACACCATTTCCGTTGTGCTTTATACTCAATTGCATGAAATTTTCCACAAAGGTAAATCGATCGAAGAAAAATTATGTCTTAGTTGAGAGAGTACTGCATAGATAAAATACTACAATTCCCACCCATGAATTCAAATTTAAATTGGCTTTAAAATAGTATGTGGCAGAAAGCTTTACAGCGAATAATACAATTTGGAATTTTAAATAATACAATTAATTTAAAAGCCACTGTTTTGCTTTGCATGATGGCATGATTAACCTGTATCTTCATATATACAAGCCAACTTAACAGTGGATATTTATGTAGAAGCAAACTTACCCTATATGAGCCAGAAAATCCTGCATCTGTGATCGTCCTTCTTTTGTAAATAATTTAAATCTCGTTGATGTGAGCATCGTAGTCTCCATCGATTCTTTCAAGCTCCAATGTCGATACAGCCAAAGAACCAGCTCCTCTGTGAAAGTTATGGAATCCTTCCGCGAGTTGCCATTCGGATTAACAGAGGATTTCCTGTTATTCCCTCCAGCCTGATTGGTTGCATGCAGTAGTCGAGTGACATGACTATGGAGGTTCTCAATTTGATCAAGATAATGAGCTCGATTGATTTTGTACAGCATTGCCTGGCTTATATGTCCCACAATTGCGCACCTGAAATTGAAAAGAAATATCTACTAATAATAAATAAGTAGGTGGCTTAGACCAAGATAGAAAGGATTCATTTTGGAACATAGGTAATTACAAGAGATTCGTACCAGAGAAGAGTGAAATTGTCTAGTGACTGTTTCCAAGCGACATCAAATAGCACAATTGAGGTGGCAGTGGCGTAGTAGGAGAAACTCTCGTATTCTAGAAGAATTTCTTCTCTTCGACGCTCCCATTTGCGTCGATTAATCTGCTTCTCTGCCCGACGGAGATTCCGCCGATGCCGTTTCTCTGCGGCTGAGGTCACATCTTCACCATCGTCATCTTCACTCTCTTCCGATTCATCCGACTGAATCGAAGAAAAGGAAATTTATATCCAAAATTAAGGAACATTTTAAAGTTAATGTAGCATTATAGGGTGCACACCGTTTAGAAACCACTAATGAAAAATAGAATAAACTTGATTGGCTATTGTCTTTTTAGGTTTCTATCTTGGTAGTAAACAAGGATAGATAGAAAACAGGGAATAATACTTTATCATCTTGTGGATAAAGTATGGTAGGGGAGATGTTGGCTATTGAGCCAAAACATTAGAGTTGAAGAATACATTTTTGACAATCGATAGGGACAGATAGAAAACATAAGAGATATAATTAAAATGAGTGCGACGCAAAGTTACTATAGTCGTCATATAAAACGAAGGAATATACTTTAGGTATGGTAGCTCAAATCAATCTGATTAGACGATTAACTATTTCACGTTTCCTGCATATATTAGCTGCACGTACTATTAGAGTAATGTTATGAGGAATTGGGTAACTTTAGACCCATAAGATATGGGTAATAAGTTACTTCACAATCTACCCTCTCAAAGGCCTTTTTAATAAAAAATTATGAGAATTTCCAACTGGTAGTTACGTGAGATTTACGACACTAACATATCGGAGATGCAAAATTTGATATCCATTCTGGTAACTGGGATGATCAACCGGGATGCTTAAAACTTGGGCATCATACATTCCAGGGCGTCTATCCAAAATGAATCTGGAATTTATAGAAGTAACCATTACCTGAGCTTCCTTCGAGGACCACGAAAGTTATCAAAATAACTTCTAAGGAGATTGAACGAAACTAATTTTAATTGAAGACTTTCCAATAGAAATTAGCATTTATGAGCCCATTTATTGGCCAATGTGATTGTCAAATCCAGTAAATACTGAATTCATGACCTTGTGGTACCTGCACCCTCTGATTCACGCCTTTTCCTTAACTCCGATTGAACAGCCACTGCAATCAGATGGTTCCTCTAAACTCATTGCATTGTCAGGTTCGTTGTTTAGACATACAAACCATCAAGCCTTTTTTCTCTACTCTTTCTCGGTGATCATCTAATTAGGGAAAAATGACCGTAACTCAATAAGATAAAAAATGTAGCTTTACATGGGATTAGCAAAAGAATATTTGTACGACCCACGAGTCAATTGTGATTGGCGTTACGACCAAATAACTATGCATTAAAAGAATGAAAAGGACAACCAACCCAGGAAACTAAACAAAAGTAAGATTCTTTAATAGAAAGAGACGTTGAAAGTGCTTGGCATAATTTTGCTCGACAAAAGTTGGCTTTAGTTCATTTGAATTGATATTGATTAGTAGAGGGATGTGGAAGTTCGACTCTCATTAATAGCTCTCAGAAAACTTCCAATCTATTTGAAAGCACTTTTTATCATGGATATTTAAATTTACTTAAGTAGGCAAGACGAATTATGATAGGACGCGAAGGTTTGAGAATCACCGAAATCAAAATTTTCAGGTCACTCAAAGAAAACTGGTTTCCAACCGTCATCACATTCTTTGAAAATCTCCAATTTTGCCTCCCATCTGTAGATCACCAGTACGCAAATAAGCACTAGATGTGCATCGACAGATCTCAAATGAATAAGTTGATCTCCACCCCATAGTCCTAATCAAAATTGCAATCAAATCAGATAAGTATCATTAAATAGAAAGGAAAATAAAGAAAACAAAGCCATTTTTTAATTTTAATGACAGGGCATCAGCCTCATTGTATATCTCAACCCTAACACATTTTTAGAACTACTTAAATGCAATGTGGAAAAAAGTTTTTGGAATGTATTGAGCAAAGGTTTATGCAATCTTTAAAAAAATAGCTTCAAAATTCGAGCTATTGTGATCAAGTAACTTAAAACTATTTAAATTTGTTGGACAACAACAATTTGTGCGATTAATGAAACACGTAATACAATTTTACGTAAGGCTAAGGCTAGGCTACGAATGTTTTTTCTTCCAAAGGTAGTTGAAGCATAAACGAAGATTATATCACTTAAATTCGAACTCCTTTAGCGCATAATCAAAAAAGGAGGAATAACAGGTCTGCCACTGATAATTAATTCCAATCCATCAAAAAGGATGACTTAAAACCATTAAATGTCTACCGCATAAATGGCTGCTCATTCCAATAAAGACTTAATTAAATGTAATGACTTACTGATTCCTCTCGAAAGATATCTTCGAACTTTGGAATATCTTCAGTTCTTTCATTCAGGGTAATCAGCTTAACCTGTCTCTGATTGTAGTAATTCTTTACGTGAATGGGCCGGTGACTTAATGAAATAGTGGAATACACACACAAAGAAACCTGAAATATACCTATCACAAATAAAAAATATGGTCGATTCGGGGGCATCCAAATCCTCCAAAATATCAAAATTGGCTCCACAATTGACAAGAAGAACGTAGGTGAACTAGGAGCATAATAAGAGCAAAAGAACTTTCTTACATTTTCCTTATTTTCGGCGAAACGTTGTCTTAACTCCTCTTTGTTTGACACGATGATTATTGAATATAAGAGCATGGAATGCCGACAAATGTGCCGTAGAATTCGACTCGAACAGACACTGTCAACTTCGGGGGTAATGAATACGAGAATATGCTATTGAAAGCTGAAAGAACGAATCTAAACTCACCTCTCCAGAAACAGGATCTATAAATTCTTTGCGAATATCTTCAATGAGACCCATATCAAACAGGGAGTCAGATCACTGAAATAAGCGTAATACTAACCAAGATTAAAAATAAGTCCTCATCACGAAACAATAGAAGACATGTGTCAATAAGGGTATTAGCATGATTTTTGATTGTAATAAAAATTTTAAATAAATTCGTCGATGTAGTATTTCGAAAGAAAGTAAATATAGCAACTTCATTCAAGCAAAACATGAGGTAGAAATGGTTATTCATAGGAGATGTTGGAATGATAAGTACTAATAAAATCGATAGCTTAGACCACAGAAATCGATGAAATAAATAATTTAAAATTGAAAAACAAATTCTCATATACATAATTAATTAGTTTTAGCAGCAGGCATACGATAAGCTGTTGTAATCTTATAATTTCTAAATCCACCAACCAGAAAGGAGCAGATCTATATTCAAAAGATTTCGCATGTTTGACATATAACTAAATTCGTATAAACGATTTAATATAACTATTTTTCTCCATTTTGTAAAACGAAAAATATTTATTTTGATAAATAATTAATAATTTAGAAATTCTTTTTACTTTAGTTATCCTTGTGTGGTAATGTGCAGAAACTGATTTCAAAATGGGATTTCGATATTTTCAGTAACACTGAGCTAACATAAGTTCCGTCAGTCACAAGGTATGAATCATGAAAGATTTTAACAAATTTAGACACTAGATTTGTCCTTCTATCACCTCATACGTTGCTACTTTTTAATTGAATCCTTATTTGGCGTCACCTCCGGTTTATTTTCATGACCGAATGTGAACGAAAATTCGCAACACACTAAGTATAGCCAATAAGAGAAACCATAAATCAATTTCAGTTGTATCTATTTATATAGTTTAAGTTACTTGGCAGGAAACTAACCTTGGATAATTTTTGGGAAGCGTTTTTCCTTATATTTATGTTTCTTTCGTGGAATTCCATTTTGCTCAAGGTATATCAGAAGAGTATCGATAGAGTTGGCTCTTTTTATCGCTTCAGTACTTTGTGATTCTTTTTAGTGCTGTGGAAAATTGTAGCGTTCCTTGCAAAATAAAGACTCCATAAAATATGGTCGCCAAGCAAGTTTTATACTTCTCATTTTATCAATGAAAGTCAAACCATACTCCTGTTTCTTTCTTAATTTTGAGTAATGTGGCTCGTTGTAACTCAATGTTGCTCCTGTAACTATATAAACAATCACCCATGATACAGTGAAGAAAATAACAGCTCCCCAAATGCGATCACTGTAAACTCCCTTCCTTTTCCTACCCATTTATTCAAACTAATTTACAAACATATTACTACATAAATGCTGAGCAATATGTCAGCCTATCAATACAAAGGCGTGGATCTTGTTTTGGTATGGTGGTTTGAGTCCTTCAGGATATTGGATTCTATTTACAGGTACAATTTTCAGGAATCTGAGTCAATATACTACATGGCAATTCAAGTAAAATTTTTAATAGATATTTGCATTTTTGGGGCAATATTTAACAATATCATTTTTATTAGATTCCATGATTAATGCTAATACTATACGCACATGTATAAATAGTACTACCCGAGGTTTAATTATTGTTCATGAGGTCTATGTAATATTAAACTGCATTCGCATTTGCATAGACACCAGTGCCTATCTCCACAGGTCCCTCTAGTTAAAGAAATCCAGAGTTAATTCCCTCATTGTTAAAATAGCGTAAAGATTACATCAGATCAGTATGATGGCCCCTCAGACACTTAATATCGCATAATATACCCACGCTCTATTTTAAGGAGAAACATCTCTTCTGTTAATTTTTCAGCGCCGGCACTGCCCGAATACTAGCATTGTTGTTGGATAAACATACCGTAATTTTGAAATTACAATAGCTATCCCATCAGTTGTATCCTTCTTCAAACAACTAAAGAGTAGACGCCAGCAAACACTCTGAGTTACGTCTAAACACGTACTGAAAAGCTGAATAAGAAAATTACAATAAAAGGTCACAATCTTGTAAATTTTTTTTGTATACATGCTTTGTGTATATAGGTACTAAGTTATGCTGAATAAGAGACGGCAAAGCATTCACCTTTTATGAATTAGGTGGATCAGGGGTATGTGAAATGGGTGGCAACGATGAAGAATGATCAGAAGTAGACGATAGATTTAATGCCTGCTGGTCACTATCATTGTCTGCAAGATCAATCTCTGACCGCCTTTTGGGTTCACTAGGACCATAAGACTCTTCATTATTATTAGTCAACACCTCTTCGTCCTCTTGAGTTCGCTTAAGAGAAGCAATTTTCCTCCTTTCAGGAATGGCAATTCCACTTCCCGTTTCTAACCGATGAATTCTATAATAGATACAACACCATTATTAATAATTTTTTCACTATTTGGGGATATAACGCTTGTTAGACTGCCATACCTATAGCCCAAGGAAATGACTACATTGTTGAAACGGGTCATTTTATCATTCATATCACGTTGTGAGGTTGCAAGGGCGACAAGTGCCTGTTGCATGGTGCTTATCTGTTTAGTCAGAGTTGCGATTAGGGATTCATCAGGAGATAGAGCTTCATGTTGAGATTGCTACAAGGAAAAAAAGAACAGTCCATTTATAACATGTCCATTAATTAAGGGACTTCAAATTATCTATCAGCGATTGAAAATTGAAATGACTAAAACATCAAGGAGACCAAGAAGTCAGAATGCGAAAAGCAGACACTACCGCTGCTGATTTTGCAGCTAATCATCATAACCAGTAAATTGTACCGCGTCATTTAAACGGGTTCGAACTAAAATTCTATTATACGAACCCCAGGTTCCTGAACGTGTACCTATCTGCAATATTCAGAGAGGAAAAATTTTTTGATTTGGCCAAAAGCGACTAGGTTATATTAGCTGCGTTTTTAACTTTCCCATGGAAATATACTCAAGAGAACTTCTATATATGAATACATGAATTCACTCGCTTAATAAAGCGCATATAAAAAGAATCGAAGCTGTTAAGAAAGTAGTAACAAAATAATATCAAATTCGGTGATCATGATTCTTTGTAATTTTTCGACTCTACTATCTGGAAATGAAGTCCATTCACTGGTATAAAATTGGCTAAATAGTTAACAAAAAACTAGGTGAAAAAAAGCCTCCGGCGAATTACAGAGGCCATCTTTTGTTTTGAATAACTATAACAATTTTGTACGTTAGCTATTTTACTGGAAACAGCTTCATTTGAATATCTATTTTAAAAAAAAGTGGTAAACTGACGTGATTTTCGGCGTTTGAGGAAGGGGAATTAATGGTACTGGAATCGATAATTCCAGGGGAGAACGAGGGGTGGAATGATGCAGACACGAGAGGGCCCCCACCTGAGGAGGACGAGGGCGGGCCAATACCAAAATCGAGTAGATTGGGAAAGGATTGGCTGAGATTCTTCAAAAGGGAGGTAGATTGTAGGTGTCGAATGCGTCTCTGGTAAGCCAACTCATTCAGACTGTGCTGCTGACGGTGCACTGAAGTTTGGAAAAATATATCAGACTGCACCATAGTTCATTAAGTCTAAAACAAAATACTTTATACACAACAAATAAATATATGTCATTATCGATTCAGCTGTAACTCCATCAGATCTAAACAAATTTTAAAGACAACTTACGTCCCTGAAAACGGATACAGAAAGTCCTAGTAACAGATAATCGTCGCCATCGGTGTTCCACTCTAACAGAGTTATCGATAATACTTAACTAATACTTACTTAAGCTAGCGCCAGCATGCGAGTTCAAAACTAGAGTTAGTAAGAAGATTGGGCGTATTTCTATGGAGAAGTAGAGCTACTCACGCTTGCTTTCGTAGATCTGCGGCAGAAGCACCTCGTCGAAGTGCTCCATTGCCATGGAGGAGATGTCTCGCAGTTCACGAAGTAACTCAGTGGAGCGGGAAATGGGTTCAGTTGAAGACTTGATTGCCACATATACACGTCGCAATTCATCTAATACCTTGCCGGGAAAGAAGGAGCAATAACCCTCATCAACATAGCGCATTATCGTCATTCCCAGAAGTGATATCCGAGTCTCCACTGCTGAAAGTACATCTGCGTGCCTGCAAAAGAGATAGAATGAAATTCTATTAAATTGGCCCATAAAATGGCACAGAGTCCACCGATAGTGCTTCATAATCCATTGATTTTATTAGAAATTTAAAGATATGATCTATAAGAAATAGAATTCAAATAAACGAGAAAGTTAGATCTTAAGAGGTGCATAATAACTACATTACTACCCCTCACCGATACCAAACACACAAATGCAGTTGACGAAAGCTTAAGTAATAAAAAGTATGCATTCAGAGGAAACTGCTTTATTTGATAACAAATACACATGGATGAAATCTACAATTTGACTGATTAGTGCATTCATTAAAAAATATTAATTAAGCCAACATGAGAGGAAGATAAAAAACATGAATTACAATAGGAAAAAATCATGCCTCTCCTCTTCAAAACCTTCAGAAATTAATTAGGCCTTTGACCTCGCACAAATAAACATTTAATTCGAGTATAACAAGTATATAAATCATCCGCTTTCGAAAGAATGCAATAGGGCCATAAGAAAAAATGGCTTACCCAGCCATATTATGCCGTCGCCTCTCAGATTCCCTTCGGGGAAGAAGAAGTTTTAATTCCCGTCGATAATCCCTCACCAACTGTTCCAATCGACAGAACTCACATTTAAGGAGATCAGCAGCCACAACATTGAACTTCCGACATACCGGTCGAATTTGAGCGACTTCATGGAAGGAGAGAAAGCCGAATACCTTCCGAAGACAGTCGTTCGGCATTTCATTTATGTGCATTTTGTCGGATTAGAGTATTGGAAAATCCAGAGAAAACAAACTATAAAAAGCAAGCATGATTGTTGAACAAAAAGAATAAAGAAATTCGATACGCATAAGAACGAGAATAACTACAAAATATTTTATTAGATATACAGATTTAAAAGAAAAGAATTAAGAACTAATAGAAAGACCAAGGATAGATGCCCCAGTCAGCCTCAAATCGAGAGTTGTTGTTAGTTCTATAGGTCCCATCCGTATTTCGACGATGATTCAAAGACTGCCGCATAGCGTCGTCCAGTCGCCATAAGCCATTGTACCTATACTCAAGGCCATCTTGATTGAGACGATATTTGTATTTGGCAGTGAAAAATTCAGAGAAAAGCTGATGGTGCTGCCAACGCTGATTGTGCCAGCCTCTCAAATAGCTTCTGGTTAAATATCTGTAATTTTCGTCGCATTTCAAAGTCTATTTTGTGAACGAACATTATTAATATTCACAAATTGGCAAGAAATAAATAAACCTAACCACTTACATCTGGTAAATTGCTTCCTTCAACTTTAGGTTGTTCAACAATCTTCCATTCCGAAATATTGATCGGTTTATCTGAACGGAAGGGTGAGTTACCACGACGTATAAATTTTCCATTCGGAAGGAGACGGAAATTGAGCATATCTGCTTCAGACTCTGGTAAACCATCAGGGAAAGTAACAGGTTGAATTTTGATTAAATGTTTAATGTGGTCCAGATTTTTTGCATTTTGTGGAGAATTTTTAACCAGCTTCCAATTGCCAATTTTTACATCTGAGCCAATCCCGTACGTTTCGAGGAATGCTCGCTCAAAAAATGTGGTCCCCTTAATGGGCTTCAGTCTGCATATCATAAAAATGGGAGAGCTGTCAGGAGAATAAGTGTAATTTTTGCGAATTTCATGTAAATCGAAAAGGCGTTGAGCCCACGCAAGCGGATCAATTGCATCAATTGAGCCAGGAACGGGTTTACTCTCATAAGTTCTGGCTTTTCCTAATGACGGAGTACTTGCATGCATAAATCTATATGATGTAATACTGAATGCCTTTGATATAACATTCGCCCTTATTATAGGGTTAGCAATGCCCAACATTTGGTAGTTACTCGGGTTAAGAGTATGAAGGTTAATTAAGGTCAGTTATAAAACAATTTCAGGTAATTTTAAAGTAATGAAATAGGCAGTTCAACTAATACTACTCATATCATATTATTTATAAAATGTTATAATATCTTATTTTGATGTTTAATTAACTCATACTCATTATTAATATGCTATGATTTGGAAGTAGACGAAAATTTGTCAAATGAAGACCTCTAAATTACTCTAACTATACATTTAAGCACACAAAATATGAACTTTATTATATCGACCAGGAATTACGTGTTGAATAACACGTAAGATACTATACTCGTTCTAGTCGTTATTGCAATTATTATAAACTTTAAAATCGTCAGTGCAAAGGATCAGTAATAGATTTTAAGGGAATAATGTTATCGTCTACCACAATTAGTCAAATGCCCATGTAAGTACCACATTTGCAGTTTCATACCTATAGGAAATAGGAATAGTGCCTTGAATAAATATCGATGGTTACTAATTTTACGTTGATATTTCGACTTTGACGTAATTTCGTTTTAAAAACAATATTTCGCTAATCCAAAATTTGCAAAGCATATATCACCAAATAACATTAACAAGTCCATTAAAACTGTTAGAGGAAGGTAATTGGAAACCATGATCGCCATTTAGACCGATCAGGCTGAAAAGTAGTAGATTTTAAGAAGTAGAATTGTTTCTCCGCCCATTTGATTGGGTTAGAAATTTCGTCGAAACTTTGGGCGAAATTTAAAATACATAGGTCTCGCTTGAAGCAGTTTAATAACATTCGACCATTATAGCTAATATGGTTAGAATGCTGGATAAAACTGGGTGTATCAGTAATTACCAGTTTTATCCCCTGAGTTTTATCGATTTAAGGTGGATTTAAGGTATTTTAAATGATATCTTAGTTTAAAATAATGTCAAAGATGTAATATTTTTGATAATTTCAATATAAATGAAAGTTCCCTCGTTTTCGCAGTTTTGAAGAGTCAATAAGGAGAATTGGTTTTGCTAAATTAAAACTTTTAAAATCTCCAGACGATTAAAAACTTACTTCCACCTTTCAAATTAAAATGTGGTGACTAGACTCATTCACCGGTCATTTTATTCACTTATTAGGTGTATCCTGCAGCAAGTCCTGTTCCCGAAGTCAAGGGAGTTAAATTAAGTAGCCGGGGAAGATGGAAGAGTTCGAAAAGCTCCAAAGCATTAAAAAGTTCAATTTTCTCTCAGCAAAACATATCTGCAGGTCAACAAAAAGATCACTGCACAGCAGTAACAGTCTGACACAAATTTAATTATGCCTGCTCACCGGTTACGTTCATAACCACAAGGCTAATATCGAAGCTGATAATCTCACTAAGTCTCGGTGGTTAATTAGTAGTGGTGCACGAAATACGGAAAAACATAGCAGAAGTAAGAGTTTTCCCGCCTCCCTTGAGCATTTAAATAGTTTACCAGGACCACGACTGCAATAAAAAACAACCCAATCATTGGCGCCTTGATTTTTATTGTCTACTTTCTAACTTCCTTGTTAATGTTATATATATCTTATAGCCACAAATGCAGACGTCACTTCAGATTTTGCAAGTTAAAAAGATTCATTGTTGGTAATATCTTTGTCTACAAGTACCAAAATCTGAATCTTGCCTTGGAAGACATGATCTCCGAAAGGCTTTAGTGGTTTGTGTCAAAATGCATAGAAGTTCACTAAAAAATACAAATTCGTTATGCAATTGCCTGAATAGTTTCGGTAATAGAGGCTATTAAGAAGGAAATTAAAATTTTATAAGCGAAGTTGTAGATGTTTAATGGGATAGCAAACAAAATGTTTTACTATAAACCCTTTTATAATTGAGACAAAATATTCCGTTAGTTAACACTTTGCAAGTTAGATCGTCAAAGTTAATATAAATATTTCCATTAGCAAAAATCAAAATTGTAATTTGTGCCTTGATTGGATCCTATTAGTTCGTGACCTGAAAGTTTCCAGTAGTCTCTTTTATTTCTAGAATTAATAGAAGGCCAGTGAAGGCCAATTTGTTATTACCCACCTGGTTCGGCAAATCAAAAGGAAATTTTTGTTATATTTTTTTAATTTAGCAATCATTTGATGGAATATAAGCAAACATATGAGCACCGATATCAATAACCACTCTATAGTTTTCGTTGCATAATTTGGCATGAAAAGTCCGAATCTATATTTTAACTTTGTAATGAATTATTTTATTTACCCGATTATTATTGTTGCAGTTCTTTATTTGATTTCAATCGCTGTTCATAGTGATTGAAAGCGTGATACTGTTAATATAAATCCAAAGAATTTTCTCGACAATTCAAATGACAACAGAATGCAGCGAAACTATGCGATTACAGAATATAATTAACTTACTTGATATTTAACAGTATAATTCGCGAATGTGAAATTATTTGGTCAGCATGTACATAAAGTTCGCATTATTAAATTAGCACTACGCAACACAACCTAGAATAAATTGGGTGAAGACATTTTTAATGTTGGACATTTCAACTTACATTACTTCAGATGCTCGTCCTGCAATGTTTTTTTTAATTAGGTGTTAGCTGTAACTAAACTTCTATTGCGAAATCACAAGATATTTAAAAGTATAATCGTTTAAAATTTGCAGAAAATAAGATATGAGCAGGTATTCAAAATATACCGTACAAAACCCAAATAGCTCGATTCCGGCGATTTATTAAATTACTTATTATTCTTAACTTATTACATAGATATGACGAAAACTAATTGCTGTTAATAAAATGATCTTCTCATAAACAATTCATGTGTGTTTTCCAATATAATTAATAATTACTTAATATACTGATTCTTATTACTGTGACGATGAAAAATGCTGTTTTAAATCTCTGTTGCTGCATTTGCTTGGTTAATTTTGTTTTGTTTGTTCCCACTATTTTTGCGAATTTTGGTATTGGTGCATTTTGGAAATTTTGCTTTGGCGTTTATTGTTTGCGTGTGCATTTGACTTAGTAATAGTTATTCCAAGGCATATTTGGGTATACTCTCTCACATTAAAATTCTAAAGTGTATGCATATTTGAATTAAATGACGTTTCCTTTTTTTCATTTTGTTATGTTATATTTAAATAGTAATAAGAAGAAATGACAGAATTGACATTATTTTAGTATTTGTGCTTTTGCATTTTAGATCTGCTTTAAATACTTATTTTGCTGTTGATGACTTCGGCGTTAAGGACACCCTCAAAAATTCCCAGCATGTCAAGTATTCCCGATTCTCTTGCAAAATCCCAATCTTTACCGAAACGTATTTCTGTTCTTTCAACGGGTACCAATTCCGGACCATTCACTGGTATGACTTTACGTTCTGCTGCTCTTAAAAACAAAAATGGAGTCGACATGAATTCATCTAATCAGCTGAACGGCAAAAAAGGTAATATTTCTTAACGTTCATTTTTATCGATAATTGTTCTCTTATTGTTAACTTTAACGTTAAATTTATAGCTTCTACTACTCGTTCCCTACAAAAGCCAGCGATTATCAGAACTAAAAGAACCGTCGCAGATTCCACAGTCGTATGTCACGTCTCTAAATTCAGTTTATTCAAAGTTAACTCTTAATTTTCGGCTAGTGTGGCGCCTTGTGGCTACTAAATCAGTTTTCATTATTAACAATGTGTCTATCATAACTCATACCTATTCTGATGAATCTAAAGCCTTTGATGTTTTATTAAGGCATCGGAAAGCCAGACTCAAAAATCTCCCACTGCGAACTCTACTACCAAAGCTTATGGGACAGCAACATCGACTGCGGCGAACACTAGAGCTATTCCGCCTAGCCCTAGTAGTCAATCTCAAAAGTCGCTCAAAGGTATGACAGTTTTTCAGTTTCGCTAATCTTCTGCTATCAATATAAATATTTTTTTCCTAATTTCATTTTTGATAAATACTTGATTTCTAGTTTCAGTAGTTCAGATGTTCATTTTAAGGGTTCAGATTAACGCATGTTTAGAGACTAGATTGGATAGTTTCTCTTGTTCATGATTGAAATTGATACTAGGATCGTGTGTACCCATTCTATGGAGCTAAGCCTAATATTTGATATGCCATTGCCTTAAAACGGTTTTTAACATGTGTTGACCCTTGATTGTAATATATTCCTTTACCGTGAGTTTCCATGCCTATTTATCTCCTTTGGTCTTTGACCTCTGAATATTTGAGTAACCAGCAGAATATGGAAACGTTAAATTTGTAATTTATTACGGATAATGGTGATCTTTCCTCAATTAAGACTGGTGGATCGAAGACTGTATTGACACCTGGGTCCAATTCAATCTTTTAATTCCCAAAATCCTGCCAAGGTAGTATAGCGTTTTAATTTTGGATAACTCTACTACTCTGACGTCTTGCTGAAAGTATCTGTAGCTTATTGAGAAGTATGTACAGAGGCCCAGAATAGTACAATATGAATACGTCCTTGTGTCAATTACGGATGCTTAGATCGAACAGATCGCTAATGGTGAATTCAACCTTATTCAAGTCGCCATGTCTTAATACAAGTTTGTCGTATAATTAGACGTGAGGAAAATGGATACCACAGGTCATCTATTGATGCAGTTTCAAAATGGTTTTTTCTCTTCCATCATTGTTGATTTAGCGTAAGAGCATGATTGTTATTTCGAGAAAATTTCCACTCATGATCATGTTGTAAACAACTTTACTCTATGCTTAATTATAATCAGTATAGTAAGTCAATTATTGTTTTAAATCACACTTTAAGATTGTTTTGTAAAGTCGGATTGATGTTTGATTCGTATTATTGCTTTGTCATGATTCTAGTACCGATTATTACCTTAACTAATTTCTAATGTTAATTTGTGGGATGCATAACATCTATAAAAATCTTGCGGCTAAATATGACTTCCTTCTATTTAATTAAAGTTATTTAACTCCCTTCTCCTCTTTGTTCCACATTACAATAGAATGTATTTACAGTTTATCTGTTAGAGTTTCCTTTTTGTGTTATGCAATTTAAAATTGGCGCAAGCGATTTAATAACTTATTTGAAAATTAATTTCGAAGTTACGGAATCCGACCCTAGGCAGGTCATATTCTAAGTTTCTTTAGGTTTTGACCTAATTGAGATATGTTCACTGTTTTTTTTTGCTCTCAGGCCAACTTTTCAGCCGTGCGACCTAAAATATGTGACGCAAAGGTAACACGAAATTAACTAATCCTTCGTCTTAGAGATGTGAAACTGATTTTTATGACATTTTGATAATGATATTAGATTCAAGTGTGAGTTTAATTATAAATTTCTTCAATCCAATACTTTACTTTGTAATCACAATGCATTCTGTAACATAACATTTTTAGATAGGATTATTAGACACCAGATATATTTGCTGTTATTCAAATAATAAACGCAATGGATGTTATGCCAAATATTTCCGCTTGTGCAACTATCCCTGGTTCAACTTATTATTATTTTGCCTCTGTTATGTTTGAACGAGTTATTATTGCCTTATCATTAAATTTAGCTAAAGTTTCCTTGAATGAATTTGTATGTTTTTTGTGGAACTTTGCTGACCAGTCAATAGTTTTCGAATATAACAAACAACAACAAAGGAAGCTTCCCAATTTTTAACCTCAACTTTAAGGTGTTTGTTCTCTAATGTTGCAGCGGTTGACGTATTTGTATGCGTAGTCAGAGGTAGAGCTAATAAAAATGGAGTACGAAATTCGAGGTCCAAAATTCTATCAGAAATGACTGAGCGAGTTATAAGTTTGTAATAAATGTGTGCATTCGTGTAGCGTATGTCCTCATGTCCAGTTTGTTACCTTAACGTTAACTCTTTAACGCCCGAATTATTTTTTTGAAAAATGCACCCAACCGCACTCACGCGTTTCTCACAACAGATTGATGCCGACGTGATGAGTTTTGATGGTATCAGGCATAGGCTATAGACGTATTAAACATGTTTCAAGCGGCAATAGCGCCTTCTGTTACGAGTCTAGTACCAATGGAGCTTATTTTGAAAGAGGATCGTATGATCCTAAGGGCGTTAAAGGGTTAAATGTAATTGCATTCCATAAATTCTAAGAAATTAAAATCTTTGAGTGCCTATGTTTAACAGTCATTTGTTGACGTCTTTGTTATGCATTATTGACCGCAACGCAAACAGTAAGGATTGACTTATTCTCGAAGTGCCGTGATTTGTTATTATGGTACTGGGAGACTGGGAACGAGTTTGTGGAACTTTGGGTGTTATCGTGTCAATCTGATACTGTTTATTGCTGATTAAGGAAAGTTTGTCCCTTTATTACAGGTAAAATTTATATAAGGCGTAACGTTTATTGACAGAGTATATATGAAAGAAAGAAATTTCGTGCGTATACTTTCACTCAATTCTTGCATAGCCTTTCAGACTGTATACAATCCTTCCAGGATTCTATTCCTTTTGACTGGTGACCAGTTATTTAGAGATGGCTTGAGTTTTTGTTTTAACGTGCACTACATATCATATGAGTAGTTGCGTACTTATTGACGTTTTACTGGTCAGTTTTACTTTTCTAATCTTAGAAATTCCCCCAAACACCTTTTTACCTTCTCTACATAAGTCCAAAAGTTTTCAAATCCCCATGCAAGTTTCACTAGTCTTTTGAAATACTTTCTACTGAAAGGACAGTCGGATACATTGCTCTAATATAAAAAAAGTGAGCGCATATGCAAGGACTGAGGTTTAATTTTCAAGCTCAAATTTGTAATCTTCGTATTGTATTAAAGGTTGATCACCTCTACTCTAAGTTGATTAAATTACTCTCGGTATTCCATTGCTACTAATCGTGGGTGACACTCTAGTCAATGGAGTCTTTACTACAATCACCTTTTGTAAGATCTGCATGAGACTATATTGTGTTTGTTTTAGAGTGATCTCTTTTATAGTTTATAGTGTACAAAATTTCAATCTGACGGAGTCGAGATTTCTTTAGTCCTACCTTTTCGGTTGACATTTAGTCTTAATGAAGGATTTTGTAAAAAAAACATGAGCGCAATTTTCCGGTTATTTGTACTTTTGGTTCTTGTGATTGATGTCTGATAATTTAAATTGACCACATTATCACATTACTGTTATTTTTTATATTACATACCATTATAATATTTACCATTTAATTTCGGATGGTTGCATTAAATTGCCATAGCTGTTCAAAATCGCTTCGTGCTTCTATTTACTTCCATTTATACCCTTTTGACACGGACTCACACATTGTTGTCTCTTTGGTTAGAAACCTGAATTCCACTACGTCTCTTATTAGCTTGACCATTTCGTTGGCCATTCTGTTCTCTGGCTTTGTACGTTCTGGCATCGAACTCATGATATCTGATTTCACAAACAAGCACTTTCGTCGCAGCATTTTCGCAGATATTTTCATTACCTTGTTTTTCTTGAGCAATTACTAGAGTCATTAGCTACTCTTTGTCATTAACAGATCATCTAGCCGAGATCCGTGCAAATGCTACTCCGCGTAGGGTGTCAGAGGTCGCCTCTCCCGTAGCAACGCGCTTGCGAAAGAATTCCAGACCTGCCATCACTACCTCCGTCACTTCAGCAACTGTCCCCCTTCGCCGTACTAACAGTCTAATCCCCAAGACTAGCGGAAGATCAAAATCATCTGCCGCTACTTCTATTAATCCAGCGGCATCTAAGTCCCTCATTGCAGAAAAGGAGGCTGAACTCACTGCACTGAGACAACGTTACGAAGCCAATGCTGCTCAGTGGAGTAAAGCTTTTGATGCCTTCTGCATATTTTCGCAGTGGAGCATCAATAGGAAGGATGATCAAATTAAATGGGCTTCTAAAAGGCAGAAGGAGGCGGAAGATAGTGTAAATGCTCTTTCAAAGGAGAATAGTAGGTGTTTAATTTGTTTCCATTTTTCATAACTGAATTTACCTTTTTAACTAAATTGATTCATTAGAATTTTTATTTCATTCCACTCTCCTTTATATGCGTCTTTACTTTACGATGCTCAATTCCCAACTCTTGCGGTTCATTACCGTCCAATTTCGATGACCGTTAACGTCTTCGTGCCTGAGCACAATAGGTGAAAGCTATTTTGTTTGTGCTAATCAAATAGTTTGAAGCATGCACGATTTTTTTCTTATTACTTAGATCTTCAATAATTAGTATTTTTTATATTTATGTATATGATGGTTATCATTAGCCCTTTAGTTGACTTCGGGCTTCACATCAACGTCACAAAAAGTCGACAGAGGAAACAGTAGAGTGATTCACAGATGTGAAAGAGACAGACACAAAGGTAGAGAGAAAGGAAAGGTGAGTACTGTGGGAGTGGTTGAATATGACATACAGCAGTCGGGTCATGGTAGTTTGAAGCCAACTGCCGGATTATAGGCTTTTTTCCGTATGAGTATATGTTGTCCAGGGTGCACCACGTGGAGGTAAGTCTATCGCGCACCCCTTTTTTGTCTATTAGCTTTTCTTTTTTCCTGTTTTAAACATTTTTTCTCCCGTTTTTTTTCCAAATTCTCGAATTTCTTAACCGCAGAGAATGCCATTTAGCATTTCTTACTTTTACACTGGAAGCCACTGTTAACGTTGGATTGAATAATTCGCCAATTTCTCCTATCATGGATGAACACACTAATCTCACCTTTTATTGATTCCCTCAATTATTCATTCTTTACAATACAAACAGTTCGATATCTTATAACCACGAAAAAAGGGAAAATTAAGAAATTGCAACTTAGTTGTTTAATATGTAGCCTTTGTATGAAATATGCGTTGTTTTAAAGAAGACGACGAAATGTGAAATCCCTTTTAATTAGTTAAAAAGACTTAAGATGGAACTCTGTTTTAGATCATAAAGTAGGTGTGCATTGAAGCTTAACTGTCTTTCTCATAACCCTGAGATTTTATTATTCGTACAGACGAGTTCTTCTCTTAAGATCATTTGGCTTCACAAAGCAAATTTTTAGGGCCGTTGAAAATCAGCAAGCACTTTTTGATGCCTGCTAATGAATAGCATATTTACCATTTGTGAATAACGAGTTTGAAAGCTTCCTCCTCCCCCTCCCCCCTTATTTGAACAGTTAGTCGCCCTCGTATTGTTAATATCATATTCGATTTAGCAGCTAATGTGATTGCAGCGTTTTTGCTACAAAATTACATTTCTAGCTGCAGTCTTAGGTAATTGGATAAATCACCAATTAATTCATACCTCTTTTTCAACTTTTCTCTTGGTAATTCTTCTTATTTGAGATATACTAAATATTTTTGGATTTAGAGGCCGTTTAATTCTACCAACAATTAATCAATATTCCTAATATTGCTTTTTGAAATGATATTCAACGCTTTTTTTTTTCAATTGCTATTTTGTTCTCTGAACGTATTTTCATGATGCTTTTGTTCATCATTTGCTACGATTTTGAATAATTTTTAATCAAGTTTGTCATTTTTTGTGGCAAACAGAAAGTGCATATTTGATTTTATGGCAACGCATATCCCAGTGGCGCATTCTAGGGGAAGCGAATTTGTTTGGGGAAAATTACTGCAATTGCAGAAATTTGGATGAAGGCAGACTTTTAGCCACATATTAATGGGCTTAAAATGTCTGTACTTTTGAATAAGTTCTCTCTGACGTTGTTAACGATTTATTTTTTTTGGAGGTTGGGGGGAGGTGGGGGGAAGGGGGTGTTCTAAGTCGGCTTTTGTTTGTGGAATCTGTTAATAGATGCTTAGGGATGCTGAAAGTGACCAAAAATAGGTTAAGCATAGATATGGAATTGACACATATGAGATACCTTCAATTTAACATCTGAACATTAACCTTGAACGCTTGCTCTGTCACGTTCTCTTCAATGAGTCAGTGGTAGATTAGGAGAACTGCATAATCCCATATTGTGTAAGCTGTGATTGTTCCGTCCTGTTTTTCACGCTTGTCGATCCACATAATGGCAGCTGAGAACTGATTCATAATTTATTTTTGGGTTTCATCCTTCAGCTCAAATTAAGGCGGATATGGAGCAACTACTACAACAGCATGCAAAAAGTCAAGCTGAGCAGTCTGAAGCTTGGGAAAATGAGCGTTCATCTCTCCGTGTTGAGATGGAAGCTCAAAGAATCAACCTCCAAACGGAAAAGAAAAAGGAAATCGAAAAGAGTAAGCCAAACTCTGCCTTTAAAAAATGTTCTTTGCTTAAAAACTTGTTTCCGTTCTACTACATTTACTCCATTTCATTAGACCGTTCTTGTTAGTGCTCTGTTTGGGTTGAATCCATTGTTACTTTCTGTTAATGTTTCTTATCATTTCGATGCTATCATCAGAATTGTCCACTTAGTATTCGAAGTTGAGCAAATGTGCAAATGGCTGATTATAGTCAGAAATGGGTGCTTGTTTTGGCCACTACGTAAGCAGCTAGATTTAGTAAAATCCACCAGCCTTTAGGTCCTTTGCAAAATCCGGGTTCTGTTCCGTATTTATCACGTGGGCTATTTTCATTTGCTCCTTTTCTTTTAAAATTTTTGTTCATTCGCCCCCTTCCAATAGTTTAAATGCAGGCAAATAACCGCATCCTTAAGGAAGCGAATGAGAGAAATCTGGCTGGTGTGAGCACAGAAGGGTCTTTTAGCCGATGTTGTTTTCTTTACAAGCCCAAAGTGCGGCTAGATAGGATTGTTTAGTGCAATGAAGCTGCTGAAAAACTTGGAATTTCTAAGCAACCGCAGTGAAATCGATTTTTAAGTAGTCAGTTTCTGCTATTATCAGGTAATTTTACAAATAGTACTTAGCGAACGACGTGCTAGCTTATGAAGTCTGAAGTATTGCGGTCGATATTCATCTGCATATACTCTCTTGAACTACGACCAACTATATTGAAAAATATTGACTAGAATTTTCTCATCAGGGATGCCACTTTTCTAGCCACAACTAGTGCTGTCAGGCACACTTTTTCCACTCTCTTAAGACATACTATGCTTTCTCGAAATGGTTTTGGTTGATATGTTTCTTTTGTGCGCAAAAGCCTTCTTATTTGACACTGCTTTTAAATGTCCATATAGTTGGTCTATCTTACCTACTTGAAATATTGGCCATTAAATTGATGATTAAG
Organism: Hymenolepis microstoma; assembly: GCA_000469805.3. Lineage (NCBI taxonomy): Eukaryota > Metazoa > Platyhelminthes > Cestoda > Cyclophyllidea > Hymenolepididae > Hymenolepis > Hymenolepis microstoma. The sequence continues at coordinate 28,978,965 of LR215989.1, forward strand.
TCATTTCTGCTACAGTAAACAGCAGTTGCCTTTTCTTCTACATTTACGCAATTGAATTAACAAAAGAAATGACCTATGTGTAGCAGATAATCAACAGGTAGTAGGTTCCGTGGGAGATTATTTGGTTCGTCTTATTCGAGTCTGGAATATGGCCAATGCAGAAGGTATGGCCTACGATTGCTTTCAGCAAAAATTCGATTCGAAAACATGGAGTCCAAGAGATGAGATTTCTAATTACTTAAGTTTTTCGCAGACTTTTTTCTGCCAATGCCTTTTGCTAAACCGCAATGGTTATTGTGGTTATTGGAGGAAGTTATATTTGCTGCTATTCCTGAAGCGACTTTCATTCTCTTGATGTTCTTTAAATGTACTATAATGCTATATGTAAATAGACTATCAATAAGGGATACTGAATAATGTTTGCAGTTTATTTTGCCCTAATGTAAGCGAATGAAGAGGATAAAGTCATCCTTCAAAGAACTTGAGCTTTTTTGCCAAAGTAAGTTGTTATGCTATTTGCAAAGCTAGAATATTGGTAGAGAACAGGTTTTGAGACATCAAGTTACAGTAAAGTTTGTTCTCGAAATCCTGAAATCTGATTCACAAATCCCATTAGCCTTCTCTTGAAACAAGGACCTTGGAATTCCAGTTAATTTTCATTGGATTATTCAATTCATCTCAGGTTTGATTTTATTACCTAATACTTTAAATTAACCTAATTTGAAGCCAGGGTAATTTTTATATAGTTGAGAGGCTTATTTCTAACCAGGAAATAAAAATGTCTATAACAGTATCAAATCCTAAAATGAATGCGGTCACACTATCTTGAGTTATCTGAGTTCCTGTATTAGAAATACAGAAGCTGGTTGTAATAAATTTAAAATAGGACAAATACGATTTCAAAGATTTTTTGAGTAAAATGGTCTCCACTTCTCTAATTTCGCCTTTATTTCCCTTCTCATGCAATTTCCCTGTTAAAAATGCACCACTTTTACAACCACTCACCGTGTACCAACATATTTCGAAACTTTACTGTCTGTCGGCTGCATGAAAGTGGTATGGAAAAGGTAGTTACGCTTCGAAGCACTTCTAATGCTTCAACAGTTGTATTAAATGGAATTGGGCTCTGAAACACGAAGAGCTCCCAATTTAAAGTGCAGCTCGCGTAATGAATGATCTATTATATTCATTTAAGAAACCTTAAATTGCTTAAACGTCACTGAGAGTTAATGACGGATTTACACAATGAAACTGTTTGACTTGTTTAGTATATTTTTTGGTATAATTGAAACTGGTATAAAAAACGAAGGACCCTTGTCACCAACATGTTGCGCTTTGTTACAATGAGAGTTGGAACTGGGGATTCTCTAAATGGTCAGTGTTTGGCTTATTCTTAGAGTTAGAGAAAGAGGAACCCGCAGCGCCCAACTGGTTATAAACTTTTCTCTTGCGCATTTTTATTTACTCGAATTGTGTCGCACAGCTTTGGTCTCCCGGAAGACATTTCGCTATTCTTTGATGTTTATGCCCATTTGTTAGTATTTCACTTGAGCTGTTAGTGAGGAACGACCATGTTAAATAAACAGTGAACTTATTTAACATTGGACATGCAATCATTCTTCTCTCATATTTCATGAGAAGTGAAATAATTTCGAAGTTTGGGCATCTTGTTTGCGTCACACTCTAGCCAAAATGATTGACAGTCATGTGTGAGGAAAGTCTCACGTCAAAGCAAGAAATGGTACATAGTTTCTGTAGAGTTAATACTTTTATTGCTTTCTGATTAATTGGTCTTATCTACTTGAACTACCATTAAATTATGATTTCTAGTAACTCTAATGCTTTCATTAATATTTCTGTCTACTTGGCTGGTTTTAGGACCCACCCCTTGTATTGCATAATTTCATCCGAGTGTAGTTAGTAATGGGCGTGTCATATTTTTCCATCTCCCTTAGTTACACATCCTCCTAATCCGCCCACGTTTAATGGGACGTTTGGTTGTGCCTTACTTGTCCAGGTGTATCTTACGTTGTTTTTTATCTGCTACTCCTGTCCGGACAGTGATTTCCATGATTGCACTGCAATTGAAACTGCTGTTTATGTCACATTGACATGACTCACTTCATGTCTCTAATTACTAGTTTAATGCCATCTCGAAGTGGAGCGCCTCAATTTCGTTCTGATCCGGTTTTTTCTTCATTTAAGAATCAAGTTCTTTTGATTCATCGCTTCTTTTACACCTGATCTAATAAATGCGGATATTGCAAGTCATTTAGCCTTTATAACACCTGTAGGAAGAGCTATTTAATTTCTAAATCATAGGTTTCTCTTTGCTAAAAGTTTTTTTAGAAAAAATGAGAGTATGGGCACTAGCCTATTGTGCAATTTGAGTTTTGAATTTCCATCGGATATCAAACCGCAAATCGAAAGTGATTACGAAATGGAAACATGTGTATTCGGATCTGCATTTAAGAAAATTAGATCCTAGTAACCATGAAAGGTAATCTCTGGCCACACAATTACCTTTTAACAAATATTTCAAAGTTCTGCAAAATAAGGAAGTATTGACCATCACTTCAATGAAATCATATTTTGCCTTCCTTTCCTCTTAGAAATTGTGTTAATGAAGGCTCTATTTTCCGTATTCAAGTCACATTTTATTAAATCATCATCGATTAAAGTAATCCTATAAGTTTGAAGAAAAACGAAGGTATAATCTTGTTTACCGGGTTTTTTATGCTTCTTGATGGACTGTTGCTAGTTAACTCTCTAATCCGTGCTGATATGGAACACTTTTATGGAAATCACTTCTCGAAAGTTGTTCCTCTAGTCTGTTCATTTCCCGCACAATTATCTATGTACTGCATCTAGGAACACTTTAGCCCAAGTACATCCACGTTTTTACCCGAGTTTGTATCACATTGTTGGCGTAATGATTAGCTAAGTTATAATTGCAGTTAGTAATTTCTGAAATCTTCTTTTAAAATTTGTAGTTCTTTTTTGAGTGTCTACTTGTACGTAGTTTCATTATTGTTAACTTGTCACATCAATGTTTTTTTTCGAGGTTTTTCATAAACTTATTTTTGTCCACAGATGGGCCAATTATGTACTTAGACTATAAAACCGAAATTATGCTAGATAATCCAGAGGTAATGCTGATTTTCATATAGTATTTAATCCATGAAACTGATCATTTAAAAAGCGTAGTAATCCAATCTGGCTTAATTTCATTTGTCTTTTTTCTTTTTTTTCATATAGTTCAATCACAACGTGAAGCGGATATTTCAGAGTTGCAGAAGGCGTACGATGCACAAGTTAGTTGTGTTCAACTGTATTTTGCTTTTGACTCTAAAATGCTGCTTTTATTGCTCCTACCTTGCTTCCCATACGCCATGGCATCATTTGTGTACAAACGAATCGTTGTAGTCCAATCATGTGATTGCTTGGCTTAGCCAAATTTATCAATTTCGACTTCTCGCCAACCAATCCGGTGGCGTCAAGGCTCAGTTTTATTAACTACTTGATCCGGCTCAAATTACTCCTCCCAAATGTCGATGTCTTTAATTAGGCGTTTGTAATTTATTTATCTAATCTGGAGACAAATTTGAATCCCTCGTTTTCCCATCTTTAAAGGTTTCCTCGTCCGGATCATTCTAGCTGCTCAAATTTGGACTATTTGCATGTTTATGATGAATCAAAGTAGTTCATTAAATTTTATTAAAATGACATTTAATAGATTAAAAATACTCATGGTCATTCGGAATTACCGAATTTTCTATTTATTTATTTATTTATTCTGTCTTTGGAAGTCATTTTGAACTGAACCCTGGTATCAGAAAGAGGTTCTTCAGCAATACGTCAATTTCAGATGGGGGACAAAGCCTGCTAGATCCTAAGTAGTTTATTTGAAGTTAATTCATTGCAAAACTATGAACTACAACTTTTCAGAATTAGTGTTTTTAATGGGATTAATATTGCGGAATAATTCATTCTTTTAGAAGTGCTTTGTTCTGGGCATTTAAATGCCAAATTATGTAGTTATTTACAGTCTGACGGAAGCAGTTTGGCCAATAATATACCTAAAACAATAGCCAAAGGAAATATGCAGAAATATTGTCGCAATATCTCAGCGGTCATTAAGGTAACTGAAGATTTCATTTTATTTTTTTTTGGGCACGCCAAATTCGTCTTGGGGCACTTCAAGGATAGGTTGGTTTGAAGTTCATTTTACACATAAATAGCATTAGGTGGTAAGTGACCTTCATCGACCCCTTTTGCTAATTACATCTCAGTAGTGATTGAATACTCTAGTCCCATTACATTAATCTCTTATTCCCTTCTCATTAAAGTCCTTCCGAAATTTTATAGTACCTTTAATCCCTTTTCAGCTTGCTGAAGAACGAAAAATATGGGCAGCAAGGGTTGCTGAATCGCACAACAAGATTTCAACTCAACTGGATCAACAGCAAATTGACCATGAAACTCAAATGGCAGGTGTGTATTTCAATTTACCCGATCTTAAATTGACCAGCTAAAAAACTGATAGAACATAGTACTTTGGTATATGAAAGCAAGGTCATCGACTTGCTCTTGAGTAAACTTAAAATGAATCTATTGAAGTTAATAGAAATCTGAAATGTATGAAGCTCAGGAAACGTATCCAAATTTAGACCCAACTTAGATTTTTTCCCCGTTTTCTTCTGGAGAAGCTTTCGAAGGGGCATCGGTTTAGTTATTCGATTTCAGTCTCCAGGTATTCTAAAAACTATAAATCTTTTTTTCATTTCTTACTACAACACTAGAATTGGGACAGAAAATGGCTGCTCAACCTTTAACGAGAGAAGGAAATGTAACACAACGATTGATGGAGTGATATGTGGTTTTGATGACGAAATGGAAGTCGGCTGCGGCTGTATAATTAAAATGATAACATTATTTATTGTCAGTATTTGGCGGTGAAAAAATAACGACCTTAGAAATGTGGGGAACTTAATGTATAACACTAATTGGACACTTAGAGCCTTATTGGGCATAAAGCTCTAGTTTTATACTCACTTTAAATCGAGTCGTTTCGAGTTTGCGCTTAAGGACGACGAATAAAACGCAACTTAGTTTAGAAAGTTAAAGCAAATAAAAATATCGGTGTGAAAAAAAGAGTTTAACAGCTTACTCACTACAAAGTCCTCACTACCAAATGATTAGTGTTCTCATGACTGCCTCTTTAGTAGTAGGGCAAAAGTATTTGCGTTCCTTCTTGTGGACTTATTGCCATTGTCATCGCTTTTACTTCTCCTAAATTGACGTTTTCAATGGTATTTTTAAATGTTAGCAATGAAAATTTGCAGTTATGAAAAATAACTACACATTGAGTGTTTTATTTAACTGCCAAATTTGTATCTGAAATGTATTTTGCACCTAATCAGTTTTTCCTTGTATGCACGTTTGCATGCTTACTTACTGACTTGGCAATTTTTTACGTCGTCCGGTTTTAGAACTCAAGCGTCAAAACGCAATTCGCGTTAGTGAACTGGAAAGTCGTCTGAAATTAACCGAATCGGAACTCCTAGTAAGTTATCGGTTTTTCTAATTGGGAGGGTGAAGTTGAATATTATTTAGTAATGCGGTGCTCAAGGCTTTATCAAGTTGTAAATTTCGGACGTTTTGCTTTCTGTGTGGGAATATGAATTTAAATAATGAAACGAATCTCTTTTTCAATTTTAACGATAAGCTCCCTTTTAAAATATTCCAAATGCACTGGAAGCGACGACTTGTTGAAGCCGATTTTTAAATTATAAAAAATATATAATTTTATTAAAGCTTAATTTGTCTCCCTTTAAGAATAACATATAAAACATTTACATGGCAAGAAGTTATCATAATTTTGTAAAATTATTTGTTCTTGGCCAGGGGTTCTCTTCTACCGCGGTTTTCTTTTAGCGAAGAATTTTTGCTTCCAACTTTCATTTTCACAGACTTGAACAGACCTTTGTGGACTTGTCTTCTAAATTAGACCTTACTGGGACTACGAAATCGAGCTTGTTCGCATTCGCTTCTCACCTATGTCCAAAATTTTGATGCTGAGGCCCATATTTTTGTCCCTCTTTTTTTAGTAAAGCGACAGGGTTATTAGGATTATAAATTCGATTGCTTGGCGGGGTGTGGTTCCTCCGTATTGCAAGATTTTGTAGGCAGAACTTTAATGGCAGTATTGATAGTGTTTTAGCAATTTTTTTATTTTGTTGCATTAAACTTCATTTCCTCTCTAAAATGTGGAGGTTTCACACTCTGCTTAAATTTCAAATGCCTCCTTTAAGCTCAATTTCGTTTTCACTTCTCTCTCTCTCTAATTACATGTTATCCCTTTGTCAGTTAAAGTAGATTGGATTGTTATTGCTTCGTTTTCAGCGTAAATTTGCTCAGTCATTCGCGTACTTTGAAGTAGATTATCATTGCCATCGTTTTTAGCTTGAGCACACCTCGTAATGGATAATAAAAGCGAATGGCTGCTACAGACTAGTAATATCCCCGAAGAGAATATATTCTGAAGTACAAAATTTGGCTGCTTCACGCAAAGTCGTCAAGTTTATCAGCCTACACACTATCTTCCATTTTTCTAGGCTCATAAAAAGTACCGTTTATTAATTACGACCTAATTACTTATAATTATATTCAATAAACTCTAGAGTTCGATCAAATGCCTTTATACTTTGTCTAACTTATCTCTCATATTAACTAAATGATTAGTCAAATCTGATGTAGAAAAGTGACTTCTAACTGCCATATTAAACAGAAGTCTGTTGACAGAAAATTCCTTTTTTACTATCCTTCTCTTAACTGTGGGGAGGGGGGAGGGGGAGGTTACACTGATGAGTAATGACCCTGTGACACTAATCGGACGGAACTGCACACTGATCCCTACGTTGCCCTTGCACATCGCTCAGGGTTTTGCCATTTCATTTTTAAGCGTTATAATGTGCTCCTTCTAAATCTAAATATGCATTGTCTCTGTGAAATTGATAATCGTAAGTTATACTCGCTATGTTCACTTTGCATTTTTGGACGATAGTTATTTTTCTTCTTAGTGGCTATTTATAAAAAATGATTTTGTCATTTACATTGATGATTTCTATATAAGAGATGCTTGAATCAGATTTCTCAACCGGATTTGCCATTTTACTCACCTGAAAGTTTGAGAGCTCCTTCATGGAATTCGTAGTGGATAAACAAGACACATTGTTTAAGTATTTGTATAAAAAGTGGTAGAATTTGGTAAATGTTCTTTTGCTGCTTATGTCGGGAAGGCAGTTTTGATCTCGCTACATTTTTTTTCCAGTTGCTTGCTGTTCATTAACTTCTGTTTCATATTTCAACTATCAAAAAATTTAATTAACTGTCTTGATTTCTCTTTAAGGCAAAGCTTGAACGCCTAAACTCCGAGTGCAATGAACTTCGAAAAGCCGCAGCAGAAGCTCGTGAGAGAATCTCTCCAGAATTTCAAACCGTACAATTTCCTTCCTCTACCCAACCCGCCATGTGTGACTTCTCTGTAAGTCATTTTTAGTCGCTGCCACAAGCCAGTTTCCTCCATGTACAGGTGTAACACCGCTCCATCTAAGGAGGAAAGATATCAGTCCCTATTCTTATGAGAAATTTTGCATTTCACCATCCCTCTTATTGGTTTGAAATTACCGATGCGGTCGACCGTCTTAGTAATTGGACATTTACCATTGAACATTAATCTCGTGACCGCTGACCTGATAGGCATGCAAGTTGATCGCTGCGGTACCGGCGCACAAAAAATTGATTAACACTTAAATCCATTTCATGCACTTTACTCCGAATCTGATTCACCTTGATCTTACGAAGATATTTTACTTCGCATCCAAGTACACGTTAACCATTAACGCCGACATTTTAAGTTTGGGCACCGTTTTTCTACCTGCTAGTATTTCCAACGCGGCTACAAATGCTTAGTTAAACTCATGCTGTGTTAACACCGCGTTTTCACACTTTGTTCGCATCGTTTTACTTTCTATTTTGCACACTAAATCTTTCAGCCTTATCTATTTGGTTGATTGATCGGTCATTTTGCAACTCCATTTCTATTCGTTTTTCTGTCTATTTTGCTTCGATCTTTATTGCTTGTATGTTTTCTTTTGTCCAAACTTCACATTTTTTTCTTTTAAACGATATAACATGGAATAGTTAAATCTCAATCGTAGACCCTCATCTAGCTATAGCCGCTGTGGGTACTATAAATCATATCAATTGCATAAATGATCGGACATATCATTAGTACATTGCAATATGTTTTTGACTCAAGTTTCTGAAGTGCACCATGAATACTTACCATAAATATGAATCTACTATTATTATTATTCACGCCTATGAGAACATTTTTACACCTCTTGGTTATTGTAATGAACAACAAAATAGAAGAAATGACAAAAGTGCTCGCGAAGAAAGCATTACAAGTTAGTGAATATACACCTCATTTTCATTGCTCAGTTATGGGTCATCTGTAGGCTTGTGGAATCGATTTTTGCAATTGCTCTACTCTTCTCAAGCTCATTTTCAATCAAAACCTTTCAATAGTAAGTAGTACTTACTGCAGTGAGATTCAGCATGAAACATACTTGGCTTCTATCATATGGAGCATTCGTATGCAGTTGTCTTCGCTAAAATTAATAGAAACGTATGATTAATGAATTAATTCCTCGTAACCGAATACCAATACTAATGACGTCAATACTATTTGTGGGATTACCAGAATGGTTACTACCTGCTATAACCATGACCTGGAACAATTTGAAATTCCGAAACTACTAAGAGGTAAAATGGTGTGTGGTAATGGCATTAATGTCACCACCTGCCCAATTTCAAATCTAGGCTTATTGAGCCATTTTTAAAGATAAACATTATTACAATTTCGAAACTGATGTGAAAATGTCGTTATTAGAAAATTGTCATTGTATTCCTCTTTTCTTTATTCGAGTTAGAGATTTCCATGCATCTGAGTGGTCCGGTACCAAAACAATTTTAAATAACATTTTCTTTGTTGATGCTGTGGGCGACTGTGCATAAATATTACATCCCCTTTTCCAAGGGACTTTTGGCTTTTTTGGTTATTGGAACCTATTTTAATTCTCTCTCTAATTTTGCATGATTTCTTGCTGCATAAAGCCTCAACCATTTCATATCTATCTTTTGGTGTTGCTTTTTGCTGCAAAATACTTTCCTTGATTCAAATTCTTTTCGGCCAGCTGTGCATAGTGCAGTTGCTTAAACATCTTTTTATTTCAACCCATCCTTTTCGAAATTGCCGACAGCATTTACATTATTGCAAAGCAGATGTCCGCTGTGTTGGCTACTGACAAATCGGGAATAGATATGAGGTAAAAGGTATTCTGGGACAGTAGCGCAGCTATCATAGTTCGCATAAGAAGTCACGAGGTTAATGTTCATCGTCCCAGGCCCGGTAATTTGGACGGCCAGTCACACTGATTAATTGATATAATGTGAGTTTCTCAAAAGGGAACCTTCAAAAATGGTTCATGTACAAAAGTTAATGAGTATAATGGTATTATTATGACCATGCGTTTATTTTTTGACTTTATTCGGTGGTACATAGCAGTCGAACGTTTAGACATGTCTAGGTCCTAGCTACAGTGGTCAGCAATTTCACATAGCTATCCGAATTCAACCTAAACCCAACTCACCCTAACGGTTTGGAAAAATTTAGCCTACCTGACTCGAGGATTGTCCTTTTGGTCTGTATACCTTTTAATATTTTATCTGTTATGCTTTCGATCTTGGCGCAGCTTTTTTTCATTTGAAATGATCCATATTGTTCATGCTTCTGCAGGATGCTTCACTTTGCTCAAAAGCCTATTCATCTTTGTTAAACGATTTTTGTGTTCCTTTTGTGTGAGAAGTTGACCTCCGAGACACTTGTGTTAGCTTGTATCGGTGTAGGTACTCACTGAGTGCAAGCTACGTGGTAGAGTTGGTTATTGATTTTAGGAGATATAAAATGTTATATGATTACTGTTACAGCATGTGCTCATATTGTAAGCTTAGAGTGGAGTTCCAACAATTGTTAATGGTTGGATTAATATAGACTCTTAATGCAATAGTGAAGTAAATGCGTTTGTTTGGAACTTATGTGAAGAAATTACGGACTACTTGACTCAATTTCTCATATTTTGTTGTAACTTATTCGATCCGAGGCACAACACTTCGTGAATGAGCACACAAATATGTCACCTCTTTCAAATTCCGTATTGTATTGACTTACCTTTTCAATCATAATCCTCGTCTGCATATACCACAACAAAATTCATCTCTCGGCTATATCGTTATTTAAAATTGCAGAAATGATTCCAGTTTCGATAAATCCAGTAAATCTATTGAAGTTATGTTCCACATTAATGCACAGTTAGGATAAGTGCCCTATACCATTTTACTTTTTTGAATACTTATTTGAAACGTGCAATGCGCCAAAAAATGAAACACTTGGAAGAACATTTTGGGACTATCTTGGATTTCTGGTTGATCTAATGCCATTCTCATCACTCTATTTGCGTACCACGTAAATTAGTATTACTTGAAAGCTCCCTATGATCATATTTAAATTTATAACCTCGCTATCAAAGCATATATCTAATTCTAGCAATTTCTGTTTCTTTTACACTGGCAGTTTGCCATTCCCATTTCTCTTCCTCTACCCGAATATAAACTTTTTCTTTCATCAAGTAAATGTAATTCACTCTCCATTTCCAAAGCCTGTTTTTTCCTCCGCTCGTGATTTGTTAGCGATTAATGCCCTGCTGCAATCGGTATATCCTGACCGTTCTTAATATCGCGGTTAGATAGGAACTGAGAAAGTCTATTTGAAATTGATCTAGTTTGTCTTAATCTCACTTCTCTGTGTGCTTTATACGCTAATTACTGGAGTTTTATAATTCGGGAATAATCCATCCCATTGATTAATATTATCTTTGCCGACTTAAAGTGTCTTTCAATTAATTATTAGTAAGCAATTTCCTTCTTTGGATGCTCTAAGTAAATATCATCGATGCTATATTACGCCTCCCACTTTCTAGTAGGTATTTAACAATTTTTATCATGCCAATAGTTCCTCTTTACCTTCTATTCTTTATAAATATTAAATATTTTGTAGCTGTTTCTTGCTGTATACTGAAAGTGTATCTTGCTTGACAGGTGCAGATGCCCGCTTCAGCAGAGGAAGAAGCGGAATTTCTCCAGGCTATCCAGACACAAAATCAAGAAAACGAAGAGTTGCCCAAGCAGCCCTCCTCGGCTTTCAACTTCGATGATATCCCCATTTCAATGACGCGCTCTTGCTATATGCCACAGACGAAACCGCAGGTTCGAGCATCGTTCTACTCCCCGGCACCAACTCGACTCAATAAGCAGTCTCCCTCAAATGGTACTACGCCTGTAAGCATCCTTATCCTCCTCCCCTTCTCCTCCATTTATATGTTTTGTTTGCTTTAAGTATTATGCTCTCGATATTTTCGCAATTTATTTCCCATTTACTGCGCTTCTGCAAAGAGAAATTCCAAAGCAATTGATTTTGCTAAAAGTTGCGTCTATGTCTAATAAACAACTCCCCATCTTAATCTCGGAGATCCTCCCTAACTAATTTTCTATTTGAAATTAATGCTAACGATTGCCCTTTGAGAGCGAAGTGTTTCCTGATAGCTTTGGTTTGGAACAAGGCCACTTTTTTGCTTAAATATATTTTTTGACGTTTGATCTTTATTGCACGCCAGATTCTGATTATGTCTATGGGTGAAGTGCCTTTTCCTGCCTGTCAGTAAGTTCGCTTAGAAAATCCTTCATCTGGTGGCGTAAGAAGTTCTTATTTTTCGATGCTTGTGGAAAAGCAATTTTATTGGATGTATCTTTCTCAAGGTTAATTAAGCTAACGTAAAGTTCCTTGACAATGATTATTTTACCCCTGTGGCGTATCGGTCAACATACACGTCTACCGTCCCTTCTGACGTGAACCTGACTCTCGAGTTAGGGGACTGTCTTATAACCCCAACTACCGTCATTAAGTAGCCACAACGATTATTCCACTTAGTGGTTTTACAAATGTCAATAATTTACCAAATTGTGCGCAAGAGACTGTGTTCGTATACTTTTAAGCAACATGACTAGCTTTCCTTTTCGTTTTAGTGCACAGACGGTTCCACTATGCCGGAGGAAATTGAAAGTCTTAAAACTGTTCTTGAACTCAAATCTTCCGAAAATGCTGACCTTCGGCAAAAGGTCATGAAGCTGGAGGAACAGGTGAGTGTTGGGTATCCAATGTTGTCACAAATTATTTTTGGATCCAAGTTTAAGACGCAATGGAAGTATTAATATTGAGTTCGCTCACTGCGCGGGGTCTGAAAAGAAATATTTAAAATGAAAGTAAAAGCTGATTAATTTCCAATGCTTTTACCTAAATTTGAAGTCAATGATGAATCAAACGAATGAACAAAGATTTAGTAACAGTTCGAATCAAGGAATTAAGTGACACGATTTGGACTGAATTCTTCACACTATAGTCGTAATTGACTGATATTTGCCTTCTACCAGGAGGAGTGGTGTATTTTTTTTCAAAATATGTTCAGATCTAAGAATCCAATAGCCCAGTTAAAGTCCTCAGTACGCACTTATGTGGAATAAAAAATCATATTCATATGACAAATTTTTTTGTAGCTGATGAGTGCCAAAGACTTAACCAGAGAGATCAAGGAGTTGCAAAATAAGAATGAAAACTTGGGGGCCCTACTTGAACTTCGTGCAGAAAGTCAAAAGTAAGTAGTTTTAATTACTGTGTGGCTTTTATTTTAGGAAGAGAGGAATCACGTCAGCATCTTGTTTTTGATCTTGGAAGCACTTGAGTAGCTTTGGTTCCAAATTTGTGGTTCTTTTTGACACTTGTTTAAAACTTTTGTTCATCATCTGTGAACGTTTAATTTCACTCACTTCCTCACATATGTTTGTTTCATTTTTGGCTATGAAAATTCGTGAGAATTCAGTATTTGTTAGCTTTGATTTGGAGGCAGGACTCTCTCTGAGAATCTATCTTGTGATTAATCACACTTTTGCAATTCACATTTGCTGAATTATTTTAATCAATTTGAGACTAGTCAAAATCACAAACGTTTTTTTATTTTGTCGATAATGATTTCATTATGACTTCGAATGCAGAGTTATTTCAGTCAATCAATTGCCAGTGCTTATACTTTGATACGGTGTAACAATATTTTGCATTGTCCAATTATAAAACTAAGGTACCCCTATTGTCTTTGTTTCTTGAACCTATCACTTTCAGTATGTGGTGAATTCTTTCTTTAGATGAACACGTTCGGTTGAATTTTGACATCGATTTGTTCTCTTGGTAGTAAATCTTTAAAATCCCCGAGTCCGTAGTCGCTTCAGTTTGACTTATTGTCATATACTATTCGATATTTAAACTCGACTTTTGAAATATTTCAATTCTTATCCTTTCAATTTTTTTGATCTTTTGAACGAGAAACATGCCTTAGCTTTCATCTGAGAGCCCGTCCCTTTCATAATTGCATTCGTTCCAAAGTGGGGAAATCGTTAATCATGTTGCTTTTTCTAAAAAACTTCTTCACGGAAATTGTATTTTCTCTTTCAGTATATCATTAAATACACATTCAGGTTGTGTGGGCCTCTTATTGTGTTGCAAACTAACTTGACATTTTGCTTATTGAAAGAATGGGCATGACTTCACGACAAATCTCCCTATGCCATATTTAGAATGCACCATCACATCATGCTGTCTAGTTTATGCCGAGTTCAGTTAACATAACTGCGACTTTACATGCGTTACACGCAATTGTTCCTCTTTATAAATGGCTATTTCGTTTTGTCATCCAGTAATTTACATCAGTGAAGGATTGGATAAATTCTTTGGCCAGTAATATTAAGCTCATTCGAGTTGCTGTACTGGAAAGGTAATCCTTATATGGTGTGGCAAATGTGACAAAATGCACAGGTTTTTAGAGATTTGGAATAAAAAAGATAAAATTTCCTCAAACTCTCTTTATTCTGCCATTGGAATTTAGAAGTGTAATGAGATTTCGAATAGCTGAGTGAGAATAATTACAATAAATCTAGGGCTTAGCAGCGCCCAAATGAGTGAAAATGAAAACATCTCCATAATTTCCTTTCTTCATATGAATTTTGCGAAATCGTAAGTAATTTAGCCTCATAAATATGCTATCTATGTAAAAAATTTTTATCTTGAGATAGATGTTCTTATTTTGGATTGAATATGGTCAGCCAATCAATAATGCATGTTTTTATACATATATTGTTTTGCTTAATAACAGATATGACACAAAAACGGACTTTTGACTAACTTCTATGATAATGTTGTTTTGCATCCGGCTTGGTGACATAATTCGCTTGAACTTCCTTTTGGTCTACGTTCCACTATCACTTTAATAATCTAATGATTTGTTGACCTCTCTTAACGAATGCTTACTAATCGGAATTGCTTAATCTTCTTTTATTCTTTTATTAAAATCAGCCCTAATACAGAAAAGTAATCGATTATTGAAGGTTTTGTAAAGGTGAAAACTCCCAAGCCCATTTAGGAAGTCATTTTCCAGTGCTCATTTTGAGTACAGTGACATCATGTCACCCTCTTTGTTAGCCACTCTTAACCAGTGCGATTGGCCATTCTGGTCACTGGATGAGCGCCAATTGGAGTCGAACCCGTGATCTCCGACATGGCATACCAGGCATGGTGACATATGCGCATCATCGCCGTACGTTGAGGGTAACGTAGACTTTTTGCTTAATTGCGTCATAACAGATGACATGATCTCCCTACCTCTTGATAGTTTGTTAATATGGAAATTAAATAGAAATATGGGCAAACTAAGGGTTTATGTTACACGTATTTGGTGAAACAGCTTCGTTAATGAATTACACTCTGGTTGGTCCTCATTTTAGTCATTTTCAGAAATGTGTGAGTGTCACGCTCCCTCATATGTTTATGTTGCTCTTCATATGAATCTAATTATTAAGAAAATTCTTCCTTGAATGAGTTTATGATTATCAATAACTATATTGCCCTCTGATTAAAGCCGTTTACTTTTTAATATGAGTGCGACTGTGCTACTTAAATACATTTAAGTAACAACGGTTTATCCTTTACAGACAACTGCAAGACAGGTATCAAGGCGTGTTTCACAATCTCGACAAGGAGATAAAGGAGAAAAAGAAGTTGAAGATGGAGTGTGAATCACTTCGCTTCAAGCTGCTCGATGCTCATCACAGGATTGAGCAGATTAATGCTGCAAATGCAAGTGAAGATGAAAATACTTCCATGACTGAATCACTCTATATGAACAGGTATGTATCTAGAACATTCCACTCGTAATAATATGCTCAAATTTTTCTACACTTATCATAAAGGCGCTTTGCGAGGAATTTAATTAATGGACTCTGGGTATGGAAAGAGTTTTTTTAAGTTCAAATTTATACAGGCTTTCATAAATCTTTTACCCATCCTGAATATTGAGCCACCATGGTCTAGAGATGTCCGACTTTGCCTGGTTCACATCTTCTAAGGTTGAGCAAATTGCCAAGCCATATGAACATTTAAATACTTTGCATCAGTTTTCAATGATTAGTTGTTCGGGCTACCTTCAAATACTTTTAATATTGTAGACGGCGTAAATTTCGGTATTTTCCAACTGATGTTTTCAGCCATTGGTGACATTTGCTAACCCATTTATGCAAACAACTGGAAATTACTGATGCTTTCTTGCTTCTGAGCTGATGAACAAGTTTTATTTCACGCATACTATACTATGTTCCCACGAATGTTAGATTTTGAGGCTATAAATCTGCTCTAATTGCTTAATGTACACACACTTAGTAATAAAACGTTTATTTTTATATTCGGATTCATACCAATCTATGTTAGTAAATGGCAACACCTTTAGCAATGTAAAAATCGTTTACTGTTCTTACTCTGGTATACTATCTTAACGTACAAACTTAGGAAATAGTTTGTTAATGCTTGAAATGGGGAAGGGGGGCCAAATAGGGCTGCATGATAAAGTCGGTGTATCATCAATTTTGTTTTGGACTTTGATGGCACCATTTCGTGCTGTTTTTCGAAAGGTACCTAATTTATTTCGTAATATTCATTTGTTTCGATGCTCAATTCGCTTTGTTCAATTCCTAGGCTTCTGGATGAGTTTATTTCGCCGATATTCAGTGCTTAATCGGTTAATTGAGTGTTTATTCACGTTAATTGTGCTTACTTGTATATTCTAACAGCCGAGAGTAGATAGAAAGGACTAAACAGGTCATTTTAAAACAGCAGAGTACGCTTGAGTTCAGCCAAGATGAGTTCTAGTGTTATAACGTTTGTGTAATCTATATAGCATGATATAAATTGGTCTAAAAAGTTTTGTTTTAAGTTCTACCTTCTTTTCTATTTGCTTTACAGATCCGTTTACTCCGATGCTCGAGTTACTAGTAGCAATTCGGCGCTTGGACGTGGATCTCGACCGGTCTCTGAGACTCTTGAATCTTCCATAACTGAAGCAGAAGACCACTTTCCAGCAGGTTCCTTCATCGCCTTGGACAACCGACCTGCTACGAGTTCAAGACGGGTACGTCGAGGACTCATGCATGATCGTACCAAGAGACGTACACTGGCTACCTCAGCTGAACTTCAACATTGAGCTTGGTGGCAATTTTACTCCCCTCCTGTTCTGTTTTCGCCATATTTTACATATCTCCTTGTACTGCTGTAAATAATCACGTATTCGGACATTTGTGGGACGGATCACACGAATTTTATGTTGACTCCATTATATATGACAGATTATTAAAGTGGCGGTATTTGCGAGTTGGCATTTCTTTTTCATGAAAAGGAGTGTCTAGAACAAAGGGGAAAATGAAATCAAGCTTATGAATTGTATTCGTAGTTATTTGCATGAATTTTTTAGGCCAGTAGAATTATAGAGCAATTGAATAAATTTTCTGAGTCGGAATCATTCCAAGATGTTGCACTCGTTAATGCATAAGTTCGGAAGCTTGCGGAGCTTTCTCGAATATGGAGAAGTTTGGGGTTAGGAGAATGGAAATCAAGGTCCTTATTCACGGAAAATACATTCACAATCAAATTTACACGTCTTATTAAGATATGAAGTTAAAGGACTCGCAATTTGAACGACTGTGGACAAATGAACTAAGAAATTAAGTCGAAAAGGAGTCTCTGAAATGAAACAATTTTTATTTGGCTGATCGGATTCTAACGCTTAAGATTTCATAAAATACTCAAACTATGATAAGAAAAATGTTAGACTCGTTAATCATATCACTCCCACGTAAAAACTTAGGTTAGATACAATATTTAGTCCGAATTTAGATATACTAATGAGAAGAAATTGAATTTATTGATCAATGATAAACCCACCAGAACAATCAACCATTTACAACATATTCGGCAAAAATGTACAGTTCAACCACAGCTTTCCTTCTGCTGTAAGGTGCGTTAATTGTGGTCTGTAAAAGGCAGGATTTTGAAAACTGAGATCGGCTGTAATCGTTATCTAATCACCCTCAAATTTGACGTCAAACGAAAGGGCGCTTCCATACATATTAACGACTTATTGAATGTAATGCATATTGGGGTACTATAATCGGAATACCCTGAAGGGAACAAGCCTTATCTATGTCACGTAATGTATTACCGTGCCCACTATAACCTTCTGGATAAACAAAGGGGATACGTTTTGCGGCAGAGGAAAGTCATTCCGATCAGTGTGTCTCAAAGGAGGATTATCATGTGGTCGGAAAACTGAGACTCCTGAGGTCATAGAGCCACCAATCACAACTTGTGCATTGCAACAATCTATATTTTCCTAAAAGAATGACCTCAAATTCTACTTGTTCTTTACCGTGCAAATAAATTTTTTGGATGTTGGTAATTTTACTCTCCATTCCAACATTCGTTAGTGCACCTTTTGTTACAGGATTTAGGTGCAACGATGTAAGATTTAATCATCGCCAAGCACATCAATATGACTGATTCTCACAGTGCCTATATTTGATACTCTGTACTTGTAAGGTGATCCGTGCACATTAAGTATCAGTGAGTATAAATATCCAAAATGGTATTATCTTACTTAGAAATTTCAAAAGCGTAAGCCCACTGCACGTTTGTAACTCTGAAGTTACTATAAGTAATAAAACAGCTTCTGAAATGAGAGTTACTAAGAGTCCTAACTGCGCTGGCTAATGGTACATTTTGTTACTCCTAAGGAATTGCCAATAGCATACCTGCGCAAGCATGCAGAAATGTGAGTCTGCAAATCTTACATAAGTTCATACTCACAAAATAGGCTAATAATTGGTGGCGGGTAGAGATCAACGGATATTGAGAGAATAATTGATTACGTACATATGAAATCTTCAAGCAATGTTAACTAAATTCTCGTTTTTTTAAAAACTGAGTAGTTGCTATTGCTTTAGATATGGCATATTGGAAAATAGTTCAATCATTAATGCATTAAGATAAACCTCCCCCTGATCACAACATGAAAGTAATAGAGTTTATTGATCTCATTAATCACATATTATATGCAAAAACCAACAGTTCTAGCCTAGCAAAAGTTAAATTCAAAATTATAATAGTTTTCTCTTTTAACTGTTTGAAGAACTAGAGAAGTCAATATGTACTCCCAGAACTGACCTTTAAAGTTAACATTTCGACTCATTATCTACGTATATTATGAATTTCTGACAGCAAGGTTGAATCAGCTAGTAAATTCTTCTGCCTCGGATGCAGAAGTCTGAACAGTCCGAGTGAATTCGCGAATGACTTCTCTCCCAATTTCAGCTTCGCCTAAACCAACTGAAAATGCTTTTCGAGTTAATTAAATTCATTATAATATAGTAATCTTGTCACACCCTCTGTCAGTCAATGAAATACTAAAATAGTATTTTTTGTTGTCCGTGTGAATACCTCATTTCCTTTGTCGGAATGATAGAACGTTCATTTTTCATTTACAACCATTTTTATTGAGAATATCATGCGGTTCTCAATAGGTCAGCTGCCTTTTCATTGACCTGCTTTAGAATAGTTGTATGTTCATGTGGCCTACGTTTTCCGTCGGATAAATTGCACAATTATTGTAAGAAAGAAATATGAAATTGACAATTTGTCTTTAATCATTTGCATATTCGTTTAAATGTGGTAAATTGCAGAATCGCCAACGTGTGTATTTTTTGCGGTGAAGCCTCCGTTTAAGGCATCTACTCAATTATATTTGAGTTCTTGGATTTGCGGCTATTCTGGAAAAATTAATATATCCTGTAATAACTGAAAAACTTATAACCTTCCAGTGATCTCAAACCAAATTGAACTAAAAATGAATTTTCAAATAGTCAAAGTTCCGTGTTTGTTCTCGACAGAAATTCAGGAGAGAATTCATTTAATAGGCAACAAATCAACTTGGTCATTCATAAACTCCGACGTCCCATTAACTATTTTAGCTAAATTAGCTATGGTCTTATTTTGCTGTTGCTTACTCTTAACTGAACTTATCTGACCGACTAAAACGCCCGTTTGAGTCACGCCATACCACCCACTCATGTTGTGATCATGACATCACACACGTACCTAATTAAACAATGTAGTGAGTGACATTGTGAAGTAGCCAATGCCATTGGAGGTTAGGTAAAGTATCAGTTACTAGGCCTTTGCAAAGACTGCGCGCTTTGTGATTGGCTTTTATACTCAGTATATCCATTGAAGTCTGAGGTGCTAGTGTGAAATATAATCACTAAGAAAAAAGTACGCTTTGTAAGAGACAGAGAGAGAGTGAGAGAGTAAAGGAGATCGATTTACTTATATTCAATCAACTCAACAAAGATGAGCTTCGACGATGAACAACTGAGTGATCTTTATGCCGCCTTTCCAGATCTTCAACGCACTGGATCTATTCCAACAGATCAGATACGCAATGCCTTGGAAAAACTCGGATGTCCAGTAGCTGGACACGAACTGCGAGATATGCAAGCGACCCGCAATAAGATTGGTTCCTTTTGTGATCTTGACGAACTTTACCAAATCTACTCAATAGCTAGTGCAATGAAAATCGATGCCAAGAAAATTATGAAGGATGCAATTCTCAAGGGTATTCAGGAAGCCAAGGTAAAAACTAATTTAAAATTTTTGTAGCTTACTAAAATTAGGCCGTATTAGTTACAATATACACATATTCATATATTTGCATTGTGATTTAAAATTTACATCAACAATGACAGCTAATTCACCATTTTAATAAATTTATTTTATATTTCAGTCATTCATATTTGTATTACGATAATTAAAGTGATCGTACTTTGACTTTAGCGGTATTTCTAAGGCCTCTTTGTCAGCGTTGACCGGTTAAATACAGAATATAAGACAGATACCTTATAAACACAGCTTTTGTTGTAAACAAAGCGTTGCTTTGGTCGCTTTCACTGGCCGTAAGTTCGTCATGGCAGTCAAGATCATTTCTTAATCAAATTTTTAACTACGTTATTCAAGATTAAAAATGGATTTAGAAATGGATTGAGTACATGGATTTAAACAGAAGCATTGCCAAAATGACTCTAATTTCTAGAATTTAGAACCTCCCTGCCAATTTTTAAGCCACTTTATGAATGTAATCAACTTCTACTCCAGTAGCAAAGTGTTTTAACATGAGATTTTTTGCCATTATTAGACGTTTTCTGAACTTACAATGAAGCAAGTTATTTGAAAGCAATAAAATAACCTTAGTTACTCTGGCATATTTGAATTTCGGGTAAGTTACCCCCTCTAGTCATTTTTCTTCACTAAGTCATCCCAGTGCTTCCACTGTTTCCATTATAATGTACTTAGGTAAGGAAATGGCGTCTTTTGGGACGTTCGTGGGACTTGAGGTGCCACTATGACGGGCAAATAAAAAAGAAAAACTCCCAACTTTTTGTTTATCTCATTAATAGACATACGACACGGACTTAGGTGGAAAACACACCGTGACCAAATCCGAAGAAAAGGCTTTCTCCAACTGGATCAACAAACATCTTGGCGGAGATAAGGACTGTGCAGCCTTGGGCCTTATCCCTATCAATCCTGATAATGATGGTGAACTCTATGAGAGGTGCAAGAACGGTATCATTCTGGCAAAGATGATTAACGTTGCTGTACCTAACACAATCGATGATCGAACTCTTGAAAAGGGAGAATCTCTCAAAGCTATTTTTAAGGTATGTGGGTGTTCCACTAATGTTTCACTGAATAACTATAATATGTGTTCTGATCCGTTAGCTATTCAGGCAGCTATTTAGTCCCGAAGACAATAATTTCCATATGCGTTTATAGTTAAGTATGCAGTATGCTTGCTACGTGTTAGATAACTGCATGAATATAGAGTCGTTGGAATTGTGCCAAGTCTAATACGAATTTAATCCTTGTTGTAGATAAATGAGAACCTTACTTTGGTTGTAAATTCAGCTGCAGCAATTGGATGTTGTATGGTGAACATTGGTCCGGAAGATATATCTGGATGCCGAAGGCACATTGTTTGCGGTCTCATTTGGCAATTAATTCGCAAAGCTATTGTTGATACTATTACTCTTGCTCAACACAGTGAGTTGGCTGCTCTACTCTTACCCGGCGAGACACTGGAACAATTAGCCACTCTCAAACCAGAAGAATTACTCATGAGATGGGTTAACTTCCACCTAATGAATGCCAATAGTAATCGAAGGCTAACAAACTTCACTAGTGATATCTGTGATTCTGAAATCTACGCGATCCTTATGGAACAGATCACTCCAATGGATCTTCGATCCAGATTGATCAGTTCTAAACTTATATTAGCAGAACCATCACTTGAAAAACGTGCTCAGATGGTTATGGAGAACGCAAAACTTCTCGATGCAGGAACACTGCTCGTTCCTGAAGATATATACACTGCTAAACCAGGAAGCCATAGTGATAAACTCAATCTCGGTTTCGTTGCTACACTCTTCAACATGTATCCAGGCATGGAACCACCAGATGAACTGAACATTCAACCGGAAACACTGGAAGAGAAGACCTATCGAAACTGGATGAACTCCATGGGTGTTACTCCAATTGTCAGTAATCTCTATGGAAATCTCAATGATGGTCTTGTTCTCCTTCAGCTAATTGATATTATCCAACCTGGCACAGTAGATTGGAAGAAGGTGACAAAGAACTTTGACCCAAAGAAGGCCATTTTCCAAATGCAGTCAAATTGCGTTCTGGTCATTGAATATGCTAAGGTTCTCGGTATCAAAATTGTCAATATTAGCGGTGAAGATATTCGAGAAGGAGCTACCAAGCAGATTCTTGGCCTATGCTTCCAGTTAATGAGAGCATACACTCATAAACTCCTTAGACAGGTAAGGCCTTTTTCCATAAATAATAATTTGAATCTAACAAAATATTTACTTGAATTAATAGTTTGAAATAATTAAAAACTTGGTAGCATTGAGCATTTTTCAAACACTTACCAGAACACATGAATGATGAGTAAGAGTATTGTCCCTATTTCATTTTTTAGTGTTTTTGCACTTTTCTCAGCGGACAAACATGGAGACAACGATTAATTAAAATACTCATAAGTGCGGGTTAAATCTATACCATAATTATATTTAAATTCTATGCATTGGTAACCTAAGACGCGAACAGCCAGTTTTAAGACAAACGAATCGGTCCCATATGAAGCATCAGCTCTTTAGATTTCCTCAATGTACTTAGAAAATAAGTCAACTCTTACATTGCTTCGAGCAACCATGTAATATCTTCGTCAATACCTGATATCTAAGCACCACCCATCCAAATCCTTTTGGCAAATGTATTTTTCGTTAAATGAGCTCAAATCTGTTTTAGGCAAGTGGCGAAGGAAGTAATGCTAAAATAGAAGATTATTACATTGTGAACTGGGCAAACGAGCGCTTGAAGAGCATGAACGAACCAACTATAAGTACGTTCCGTGATCCAGCCCTGGCCAACTCTCGTCCAATAGTGGCAGTGCTTGAGAGCATAGTTCCAAAGGGTGTCTCGAGAGCTATGCTCACAGATGACAATTTCTCCAACGCTGTCTATGCCCTCTCTTCATGCCGAAAAGCTGGCGCTCGAGTCTATGCTCTACCCGAGCATATTTGTACTTGCAACCAGAAGATGATTATGACCATCTTTGCCTGCCTTATTGTCCTTTCTTATCAAGTCAAGGTTGTTACATCAACCCCACCTTCGTGAGGTGGGAGGAAAGTCGAATTGTCTCCTAAGATGCGCAGAGTAAAGTCTTTTTATTCCACTATCATTGCTAACTTGTCCCAACCTCCACTCTTCCTCTTCACTTGCCCAATCTTTTAATTGGCATTGTTGCTGTGTTTACCTTATGTTGTCTATTCTTTTGGCGTCTTGTAGTGCTGTGGGGAAAAAGTACTTTACTTTTTGTTTGATTATTATCTTAAATGATTATGAATGGCAGAGCTAATTTTGAAGGCGCTCTTTTGAGGGTTCAAATAAATGCAAATAAATTTAATGTCTTCACAATTTTGTATGAAATTTCATTTGAAGCGGCCAATAAGTGTGTTATAAGTGAATTATATGAAAATGGCGTTTATTATTGCCTATAATGAAATATAAATCGGTCTTGAAATAAGTATTTGACTTTCTAGATATCGC
Source organism: Hymenolepis microstoma (assembly GCA_000469805.3). Classification (NCBI taxonomy): domain Eukaryota; kingdom Metazoa; phylum Platyhelminthes; class Cestoda; order Cyclophyllidea; family Hymenolepididae; genus Hymenolepis; species Hymenolepis microstoma. Next base: position 29,002,741 of record LR215989.1, read on the forward strand.
GTTAGTTCCAGTTTCTCTAAATGTGCGGTAGGACACAGTTTTTGTAAATGTTGGAAAATGCATGATAGCTTGATTTGTGGACTTTGATATCAATTAGAGTAAGATAGTTGGAGCGCTGTGAAATTTGGCTTATTTTAATAGCCAGCAGTTTTGACAGCATGTGTTTTTGATAAATACACCAGACACACACGCACGCACTTAACTCTATTCCAGGCTTTATTTAATAAATTGTAATGTTACTACGGCAATTTCTAGTCAACGTGTTTTCTCTCTCTCTCTCTCACTGGAGCATGATCAAGTCGTAGATGAGGACAATGGTTGGAATATTGAGGAAGAGATTGGCGAAGTTGTGAAAACAAAATATAAAAAGAGGGCCAAAATAAATCATTAAGGAAAATAATTGAAATGTTCACACGGTTGTAACTTGCCTCGCCTTAGGTATATGCCCCAAATATTTTCTTCGTACAATTTCACGGCAAACACAATGGTCTATACTGATGAAAAGATTAATAACTGTAATTACTTGCTGAATCGTTACTTTTCTTTTGAATTATTACCCCCGACCATGTTTAAAAGTTTTCCATGGAAAATAATCCGCAAAGGGATGAAAATGGGGCCGAATGGGAGCGTGCCTTACTTTATGTGAATTCTGGAGGCTATGAGTTGCTCCTTTTTTCCATATGGTTGATAGCCTCCAAATGTTCCAAAGTATACTTTCATGGTTGAATTCTTACGAAGTTTCTGTGATGTAATAGTGTCCACACCATTGAAGTTTATGAGTATTTGATATATGGTATTCAATAGTCATTTGTGCGTCTCACTGTCATTAGCTATTGAATGAGGCTAATGGAGAAATTTTATGAATACCAAAAATTATTTAATTTCTTTCCACCATCTAGATTAATAAACTGATCATTAAACTCTGGGTAGCGTAAACATTGGTTAAATCACGAAAGATGGACATTTCTCGAAATTTAGACACGGAAACATTAAAAGTTAAAGTTTAATAATCAATTTCCTTGTTTGCTTCTTGGCGCTTCGTAAAATGGAAAGTGCATTGTTCGCCTTGTCATTGGCAATAATTATCTACATTTGGTAGAATAGAGTCTGCTCGTTTATATCCTGATAATTCTCTTAAACACTAGGCATTTCATAAATCAGACAAGACTGTGAGACTAAGCAGTAGTTACAACTATATTCACATTGTCTGAGATCCGTTTTAGTGAAAAATTGCAATACCAATAGGGTCTAGAGAAGGCGCAGGAGTAACCAGGTTGGATGTAAATACGCGTCATTGACTGTGCATCAATGAGTATCGGACTCGTTACTCGGCAGACGTGAATAGTAAAATGAGAACGGTTTCTGCTCATTTTAATAAAGGTTTTACTTGATTTACCATTCCATGCAGAACAAGAGGAAAGAACATTTAACCATCTCAATCTGTGGGAGGAAAAAAAACATCTCAATTGCTAAGACAGACCATTTTAATTAAAAACTAGTGGACGAATCTTGGACTTTGAATTTTAAAACGTGAACTACTCGGTAAGTAAAGATATTTAATAATAGTTAATAACTTGTTGTTGCTAATGGCATTCTTTATAATCCCCCCCCCGTCCCCCTCTTCATCATCTGTCAAACCTTTTGTTTAGAATTTTCAGTAGATTACGACAATAAAAAATTGCATTTTTCGTATTAGGGTTTAGCGGGCAACGAAGAAATAAAAGAATTGATTGGATTTTGTTAATTCATCATTAGTCGTTTAATTTGAACATGTGCATCGATTTTATTACTCCTCAGGAAATAAAGATTGCCTAATGATACCATCAGGCTTCTCTGTTTTTATCACTTTCGGTTCGGTTTATAAATGCTGCTGCAAGTTGAAAGCACTTAGAGACATGGAATTTGGCCACACCTCTCTCCCCCCCCCCCTCCTCCTCAAGACTATAATGAGTAGCTCGTTAGTGAGTTGTACCTCCAGCTCTTTGAAAGCTAATAAAGCCTCTTCATGTCATCGCACGTGTACTCGCTAAGTATTAGTCTCTTGACAGTGTGTCTTAAACACAAGCACAAGCGTTACGCAAAAGGGTGAGTCATGCTATTTATTCAACGTATGAAGTGTCTTGCCATTTTTCGACAAATTTGCATGAATTACCTCAGGAACGATGGCGTAACTTTTTCGCGTTCAAAAAATAGAGCTTATGTTTTAGGCCGTATTTGTGAGTTCGCCGTTAATGCAGTCGTCAAAGCGAGTGTCCATAAAAGACATAGGTCACGAGATTGACGCTCATTGATGCAAACTTAGTGATATGGATGTCTAACCGCATTGATTAACTTTAATAAAAAGTGGGGCAAAATATCTTTTCCTATCATAATTCCCTTTAGATGGAATTGGAAATTTATCAAATATTTAATAAGCTGCGCGTTTTTTAAGGCTACAAGTTTTTGATAGCTCCTATTAGTACGGGAACTGTCATTGTCCATAAACTCTTGTTTAGATTCCTGAAATTACTTCAGTCTAATAAAGTTATTGAAATGTTAGGTCTGCTGTAAGTACGAAACGACCAAGCTTAAACAGGATATTAATTTAATTAGTTTCATTTTTAAGCTTATTGCAAAGATAAGTAAGAAATCAAACGCATGTGATCATTTTTACGATTAAGAATGATATTTAGTAAGCCGTCAGTTAATGCTTCAGGACAATTATATTTATCTAGCCCATTAACTATGTTGGTTTACGGAAAGAATTCAATTATTAACCTTTAGGTTTCCTCACCAAAGAATCAGCTAACTAGAGGTCTAAAGTACGTATGTATTTACTGATATTTTTGTTAGAAAGACACAAATTTTAATCTACTTGGTGGATTTTCAATTTTGGAAGAAATTAGTCAGCTGGTAGTGGGGACTTGCCAAACATATGTAATGGCGGAAACCTCTGATTCCTGTCTCATTATAATTCATATTTGCGGTCTACCGTAGTACGGTTTACTCTGATGTTACTTCATTTAACTTACAAGTCAAAATGTTGAATAGCTGTACTGATGTCATTTTATACACTTCAACAGCCGCTAATTTTTGAAAAACTGATTTGATCTAAAACTTGGTCTACCAAACGCAACACTTCTTAACGCGCACATCAGAATGTGGACAGCTCTTGTCCATGTATAAAATAAGAACTGAGCGATCGCGTTTGCACTAATGCAGTTTTGAGTAGCCTTTGATTATGCAAACCACAGCAGATGCTTGTCCATTCTCCGACTTGTGGAGTGCACAACGCTGCCAAGTCTGATCAAAGGAATCGCATTTGCCAATGAACATCCTGGAAAGTGCGGACGTGAGTGCAAAATAACCTCTCCGACAGTCAGCAATCAACTTAACGCAACTTAGAGTAACATTGACTTATTTAATGACTAAGCATGTGGGCAGTTGACCCAACATTAGCTGAACTAAACGTTATTCACTCCATACGTTCTATTTTTCGATGCTATTGAGGTAAATTAGCTAATTTGGGAAACTATTTTGTGTTGACGGTGTTTGGGAGAGAAGATAGTTGAGCTTATGTGTGCAGTACCCGGTACAGACGAAAAACCTAGTTAATGGAGGCTGTAAACTAAAGATCAAATGGAAAAATAAGTGCGTTTAAAACCAAGAATATTTATAATCCAAATTGGAATTAAAATTTCCATGGCAATGAAGTGTAGTATCTTTCAGTTTCATAAGTTTATGTTTAGAAATCTAATTTTTGCACGATTGGTTACTGAAACAACTTTTAAACACATATTGACATTAAATGGGGATTCTAATATTCAAAACTTATATGTAAGAGTCTGTCAATTACAAACTTAATTATAACCGCATGTGAATGATGATGCGAAATCGGAACACTAAATTTAATTATTGAGTAATTACTGTTGAGAATATATAGGTTTGCTTCGAATGAAATTAAGAAAAAAAATTAATATGGTTTATTTTTCCTAAACGTTTATCTAATAATTTTTATTTTGCCGTGTTTAATGATCAAGTAAACAAAGAAAAGCGGTTTGTAGTAGATATGCGAGTTCACTATGGTTTCATTTGAATGGTGGAGTGCACAGCGTGAACATGCCTGAACCAAGGAATCTCGTGAGCGCTCAAGCATTCTGGAGCCTGCGTTCGTGAGTGCAGAGAGCTCTCATCCAATCAGCAATTAATCGTCACTGTAAGATCAGCTCCGTGTCGTCTAAATTGGATACAAGGTGGCATGAAAATTCGAATACGGAATCGCATTCTACTGCAGGAAGACGAAGTTATATGTAGGAACGAATTCAATAGAAGTGATTTGCTATCTGTAGATTTACTAACAGACAAAGTATTTTGACATATTTTCTTTTAAGCCTATTTTTTCCTTCAACTCATTTTATTTGAATTTTAATTAAAGGTATCACGGTAAATTTACAAAATATTTCAAATCTGTTCCTATTCAACGAAATAAACCTATCTACCTTTAGAGAAGTGCAGTACATACACCAAGATCACATATTTAAGGGACCTGTTCCTTTGCGCACTTCGTAGCTAAGGTCACACGTGCTCAAATCGTCCTGGCTAATCGATAGTAAGGGGAGTGAATGTTGTGCTCAGTCTACAACCGCAATTGGTTACAAACATGCACACCGAAATTGAGTAGTGACCTGCAACTACGCAAAAGCTTCAATTTCGTCGATTGAGGTCAAATCAAAACGGAGTCGACAATTGCTCAATCGAACTGTGTGGCATTTGGCCAAATTCCTATGTGCTGTTCGGTGGAATGTCAAGAGCTATCAGAAATGATAGCAGATCTCTCCGAGACCTTTCCAACCCTCTATAGGGGATGGATTGCTCGCAGTCAAGTGAAAGAGGCCCTGGAACGAGTTGGATTCACCCTTTCTGGAGGTGATTTCAGACGTCTTGTGGAGGAAGAGTTCCTCAGACCAGGGTATGATCATATCTGTGTGGACACACTGATGGATATCCTCAAGATGCTTCAAGCTAATCAGGAGAAACAACAGCTGATTGAAAAGAAGAGGGAGTTAAGAGAAAGGGCAGATCTCAGGGTAGGTAAATCCTTATATATAATACCCTATTTAATATTTTATTTTTTCAATAATTAAACACAACAGTAGTGTAATATGAGTTTCAGTTCAATTTTCCATATTCGATATCTGACCGGATTAAGTCAATGTCGTTAGTAGCGGCATTGACTGTTGATGTTTTCGCAAGCATTGATAAATATCCTCCTGATAAACGTTAATTCATATCAGGGCTAGTGATTTAGCAGAATGTCTTATGAATAATGAGCGCCGGTATATTGACTTTCAGGCAATATACAAAACTTGATATAAATGGGTTTTTACCAGAAAGAGGTACTGAACAGACTTTGAAGAAAAAGGTGAGGGAGAGAGAGAGAGAATATTAAGACGCATAAATACACTATTCAAAATTTTAAAAAATTTATGAACTTTCTAGTAAGTGTAATAAAGAAAAAAACATCACATGGACTTTATCAGTTAAACATAGTACCAGTTACAGAAAATTTCAGTCATAATAAGGTCGTGTGAAGTATCTAGAACTTTGGCCTTACCAAATTAGATGAACATTCTATTCACGTGACACATTATCTGGTAAAAATTTAAGCTGAATTTTCTTCGCAAGGTTTATGAGACAGAAGTGCAAGAAAACTCGACAGCTACTGCAAAACACTCAGTGAGTCCCGCAGAAGAACGTGCTTTTATCGACTGGATCAATCGTCTGCTTGGATCGGATCCAGATCTTAAGCACCACTTGCCTATTGATCATACTATTGATGGTCAAATCTACGATCGTTGTCGAGATGGTCTTCTACTCTGCAAGTTAATTAATGCTGCCGTTCCGGATACGATTGATGAACGATGCATTAACAAGACACCAACAAAGTCAAATATTTTCAAGGTAAGCCGTCATTTTGAAACGACTATCCTGAAAAGGGGAGTTGTTAGTATTTATTCAAAAGCGGCTGAAAGCTAGAGCTATATTACGGGCTTTATCAAACAAAGTTGCTGTTTAGTAAGCGCAGCATAATATATGTTTCGTTATGAAGATGTTTGATGAAAACAAGAGAATGCAGTAAATACCATTGATTGACTGATGGACTTATCGGTCGAGTTGGGCGTGTTGAAAGAGTGTTGGATCACATGATAAACTCCCTTGGAGAAATGCCAAACTAAAGATGATTGACCTGCTTTTATCTCCAAATGTGTCTAATTTGTCAATCTAAACTGTTGAACTTAGTAGAATATAAAGCCATGCGAATTAGACAGGCTTGTTCTACCTGGATCTCAAAGTAGCTTTGTTCCTGATTTTCAAAACGTTAAACGGTGGATTGAAGCCATGAAATCAATCATACTTAGACTGAGCACACTGCACACTTGACATTACAATTTAACTACTAACCTAGCAAATGCTATTTCCCCTTCTAGATCAACGAGAACCTTACTCTTGCTGTAAATTCGGCGGAATCAATAGGCTGTTGTGTTGTGAACGTCGGCCCCGAAGACATTGAACAATGCGCTCGTCATTTGGTTCTTGGTCTTATTTGGCAGATCATTCGCATCGGTCTGCTTGGCATGATATCAATTCAACATCATAGTGAACTTATCGACTTGCTAGAACCAGGTGAAACTGTCGATAATCTGCGTTTTCTATCACCTGAGGATCTGCTTCTCCGTTGGGTAAACTTTCATCTTCAGACAGCTGGAAATACTCACCGGATGACCAACTTCACCTCCGATGTTATAGACTCAGAGGTTTATGCTACATTGCTTCAGCAGATTGCTCCAGAAGATAAGCAATCATTTCTTATTCCAGTTACTGGAATTATGGCTGAGAGCAACATGTATTGCCGAGCTGAAATGGTTCTTGAAAATGCGGAATTCCTCAATGCTGCTGCCTTCATTACTCCTGATGATATTGTGAACGCTGCTGAACGTGGAATGGATAGAGACAAATTGCATCTGGCATTTGTGGCAAATCTATTCAACCTCTACCCTGGCTTGAAATCTAAACCCTCTGTGGATGTGCCTGAAACCTTAGAAGAGAAAACTTACCGGAACTGGATGAATTCGATGGGTGTCGCTCCGTTCGTTCGCGATCTTTCGAGTGACCTGAGAAGCGGTCTCATATTTCTACAATTGCTTGATATTCTTGAGCCTGGGACTGTTGCATGGAATAAGATAGCCCGGGTATTTGATCAAAAGAGACAGATATTCCAGATGCAAGACAACTGTGCCTACGTTGTTGAATACGCCAACTTACTTAATGTCAATGTTGTCAACTTGAGTGGAGAGGATCTGAGAAACGGCGAGAGAAAGCTTACCCTTGGTTTGACGTTCCAATTAATGAGAGCGTATACTATGAAAATGCTCTCTGAATTGCATCAATGTTGCGGGCGGCTTTGTGAGAAGGATATTCTTGATTGGGCGAATGAAAAGTTAGTTTCAGTTGGAGCTCCCATGCTATCAAGTTTTCGTGATCCTACTATTTCAAACGGTGTACCCGTCATGAACCTAATTAATGCTATCAAACCGCACTCAGTTGATAAAACCATGGTGCTGAAAGACAAATTGGCCAACTGCAGAATTGCAATCAGCACCGCTCGAAAAATTGGGGCTCGTGTTTATGCCCTGCCGGAGCATCTGAGAGACGTTAATCCGAAAATGATTATGACGGTCTTTGCTTGTTTGATGGCTCTGGATATTCAACTCAATGGAAATTCTTGAAATATTGGACTTGACTTTTCTTGACTAACCTTATCTCTAAACCACAAGGCACTGCTATGTTATGCCAATGTTTTAATCAAATTCATTTCACCAATCAATTTTCTCACTTGTTTTGCCATAAAATTTTGAGGGTGTAAAAAATCAGAAAAATTAGGATGTGCTTACGTGCCTGCCTTTCACATTTTATTTAATAGTAGCTCTGTGCTACTATTACACCCTGATCACCTTCGAATTCCCTTTCATTTAATAATGTTGGGAGTCCTTGAGAGTCCATAGTGAAAGCTTGAAAGTGAAATGTGATTTATTTGATCAACGAGCAAGATAAGCTAAATTTATCACTTCGGGCTGACATGTACCATTCAGAGCATTATAAACATCAGTCCTACTACAAAATTAAAAAATTATCCCAAATTAATTAACCTTCAGAAACAACCTCTTCAAAATGGTGCAGTTGTGTTTATAGATTGTAAGCGGATTTCTGGAAGAAAGACGACCTACACTAGTTTCTAGATGCACTACTACGTCACGTGTATCTGAGTGTCGACATTTCCTACAGGAAGATAAATAAGAGAAGGAGAGGATGTGATTACGTTGTCATGTACCGACATAATTGAGTTGTTGGCTCTCTCACTTAACTAGTGCGCCTCAATTACCAAAGTCTCACGTCATCGTTACGAGCTCTCAAACAACTTTATCCTTTTGTGAATTGCATTGAATACTCTCGAGGTAACGATGGATTGTGTGTGCATGTGCAGAGATTAGATTTGTCGTTTTCATCGAAGCTAATTTAATGGTGCTTTTATGGTAAAGTAATAATCGATTACATAATTCAATTCTTCCTTATCTGGTCCAAATTGTGTTAAGCACTGCTCTATTAGCCAGGCTGCGATAGCAGTATGCCAATTAAAATGTTAGGTAAGCTTGCTGAGCTTAACGCAACTGAGATCCTCTAAATAATTTACCTATTTCGATGGGTTTTGCCCTCTCTCGTATAAAAATTACGAAAACTCGCTTTATCGGCTTTCAAATCTTGGCCAATTATAATGCAATTAGGAGAATGTTCTCGATTTTCACTCCTATATAATTTCGATTGTCTACTTTGTTTCATAGTCTCAAGTGATCTAAATATTCATACGTATCTTAGTGAAACTCTTGAAACATAATGTGCGCAAGTCTAAACCAACCAAAACTTCAGATATTCAAAAGAGTTTGCAGAAAGCGTCCACATTTTGTAGAGCACAAAAGGGAGATTTTAATTAGCTTTTTCAAATAAGTGGAAAAGACAAGATAGATCTCGTGCTCATATTTACTCAAGTTAAGTCATTAAAATAGACAATATCGGACACAGTCACAATTGAGATCTATTTCTTCGCACTACCTATTATAATTCCGGGTTGATCTGGGTCTATAAATTAATCTACTTAATGGAAAGAAAACAAACAAGCACGGAAGAATACTGAAGGCAAGAAAGGAGGGGGATGAAATGCGCGAAAAAGAGAGTACATCTAGACATAGTTAATCTTTTTAGAAGTGTCAGTGTGACTCAAAGGGTCTTGATTAGATGGGAAGGAGGTTGGGGGTACACCCTCCTGGGGTTCCTCTAATTTTGGTGGTGGTGGAGTAGTTGGGGCAGCTGGAGAAGTGGGAAATGAGGTAGATGGTGAAACGTGGAGATCAACCAATGGAATGTTATCTGTTAGCCGACTTGACCTTGACGGCTTTAAGGGATTAGTGGAAGCTCGTCGGTGTGATGAAAGTGGTTCTGGAGGCTCCGTCAGACCAATTAAATCGGGTAATTCCTCTCGAGCTTTTTCACGAACCTGTGCATATGGTGCAGCTAAAATGGGGAAACACGGGTATGATCACCTCAGTCAACAAATTTATAATTGACTTATTTTATGCATTATTTCCAAATGGACGTGGTTTTAGATTTATGTCATCTAAAAGAAAAGGTATTTAAAATAAATATATAGAGCATTTTACCCAGCAAGTCTCTTTTCTTTATACTTTTAGCAAATGGTGGCACTGAAATTCAGTGTTGATATACGGATTTCCTCGAAAAAAGTTAGGCTATGGATGGATTTTTCTGCCAAGTTCGACTTCGTTTATAAGAATCTGAGCCGATTTCAAACTCAACAGGATCCAAGTTTATTGCTGGTTAAAAATATTTGTGAATTTGCTTGGATATGAGAAAAAGTAAAATTAACTGCCCAGGACCCAAACCGAGAGCTAAAATTCTTTCGAAGCGATATCTCCGAAATCGACTGGAGGTAATCTCCTGCAATTGCGGAAATTTCTCACTGACTAGTGTTGTAATCCAAGTTTTATTTGAGTATTTGTTTATTAAATATTATCCTCTGTAAAATGGAAGAAAAGTTTGTTCATACCTGAACCATAAAGTGAAGTAGCGACAGCAGCCGCAATTAATGGATTAGCAGGAGCATTCAGCTCTTCAACACCACCTGCTGTCTCATCATCTCCAGATTCATCGTCGCGTGAAGAGGGTGCCAGATTGGTCAGATTCATGAGTCCACGAGCAGACCTATCAATTCTTCCTGTACTCGTCATAGCACGTCTCAATTCACCCTTGATTCTGTCACTACTTCTAATAAAGGACCAGATTAAGCGATGCTTATACAGTTAAAGTAAGGTAAAGGCAATTGCTTACGTTCTATGCCGCTTTTCAAGAGCACCAGGCGGTCCACTTTGTCTTGGTAGGCTTTCAACTGAAGCTACAAATTAGAAATTGATAATTTGACTTACTTATTATTATGAGTAGCAAATAATTTTTATGCATAAATACGCTCTCCAACAAGAGGCTTGCACTTCACAAATACCTTCATTACTAGAAGCTCATACAAATATTGCAGAGGTCAACTTCTTACGCAGAAGACCAACGGCAGTTGTCTGATGAAGCATCCTGCTGGTTCTTCCCCAATTTGAAAAACATTTGCCATGATCAGAATAATACTACATAGAATAACAGATGGCTTAGCTTGCATTCAGTCCTCATGTCATGCAGACTAAATTTCCCCTAACTGTTATGATTTCCAGATGTGCGTCCTCCTCTACGGACGAAGATGTGATATCTCTCCCCGTATTTTTCAAGGAGGCCCTTATGTTGAATTCGGAGGATTACGAGGGACTGCTGACCATTACCGTAATTATGCCCCGATTAACGAACAATTAAACCGGTCACAATGTATAGACCACGAACTCCTTAAAATTTTAATCCAATGGATTAGTACATTTGCATTGGGAGCAGAAGGACACTAATCGTAAAAAAAATCGGTTAGTGGACAGTCAGCTTGCTCCAGGATTAGGACTGAGACCGGGGTAGGCACTGGTGTCAGATTGTGACTGTACTAAACATTAATAACGGTTATCATGAGGAAAACTCTCCCACAAAAGTGAAGTTCATAGACCCCGATCAATTATTTTGATAAGACAGTCGCAACTATTCAAAATATCATGTATTTACAATAGACGGAGGAGTTTAATAAGGATCCAAAGAAGGTTTACTATTCTTTGATTTAGTATTTCAATCGATATGTAATCTTTGGGGATTTTAAAAATCACTAATGAGTTTTTTCATTACTCGAGTAGTCGTCGGGTATCTTGAATATTCAGATGACCTGTGCCTTATCACCCCAAATGTTAAACAAGGTGAACAACTTCTTCAAAGGATTGACAGATAAACAGTCTGGCGTACGTCGGGCAAATTATCGCGCCAAATAATCAGGCGAATGAGCTCTTTTACCTACCTTGGCTCTGAAGTACGTGATAGTAGTCTAGACTTAGCTGTCGAAAGAGTAGACGATTCTAGGTTCGATAACTTTATCGATTTAAACTCGGACAAAGATATCGCAAACAAACATCAAACCATTACCATTTTACTACCAGCACTACTTAAAATAGATCAAAGGTTGTTCTTTGGCCAGTAGATGGGTATTAGAAGAATTAGGTAATTAAAAGAATGAATAAGTCCGAATAACCCTAAGTTGAAAAGCAGTTGACCTGCTAATTCTAAAGGTCAGATGAAAAAGGGGTTCCTCCGATTCAATAAATCTCATTTTTACTACCCTATGTGGTCAATGTACTCCCTCATAGATCAAGTTCTACGTGTTTGGATGTTTGCTCATGATGAAAAGTTGCAAAGTCTTCTGGTTCTGCCATGGGAAATACAATGTGAACTAAATAAGTCATACCAGTGAGGATTGGTTTTCGTTGCGATAACGTTCGATGGTGATTTAGGAACCTGCTACCGTCATGAGCAGCTATTCGTTTGCCCGAAGTGCGTCTAAGAAGCGACTGCCGGAATTCAACCTGTGAGAACGGACGTATCTGGCCGCCTTCAAGCATTCCTACGAAATGTTAAATAAATGGGATTAAATATATTAGAACTTGTTAAGGAATAAGTCAATTTTTATTTTACCAAAGTGTCTTTCTGAGGAATGTCTAAGGATGCCTGGAAGTTGAGCAGAAGTTCCAGTAGCTCCAGGATCACTGAGCGGTGATGTTAGCATTGAGCTGTCGTGGGGTTGACGAGGATTCATGAATAGCTGATGCTTCTGACGCATCAGATTGAGCATCTGAAAATGGAATAATACCCATTGGTAAACATAAGCACAGTTAAATACGAGTCTTTATAGGAAAAAAGCTACCTGTTTCTCTTCTCGCAGAGCTCTCAAATCAAGAAGAAGCTCCTTCAGGATAGAGACAATGGTCTGTTGGGGTGGAAGATGGAGACCAATTAACTTCTGACCGATTATCTGTTGGTATGCCTGTTCACCCTGAGTTTCACATGGAAAATTGAGCACCTAAAGTGGCAACCAAGTAAAATTTGTCATGATTTTCAACAAATAACTATAAGTTCTAAACATTTAAAAGAAAAGCATTGATGAAATCCCGTAAGGAATATTCCATTTATTTTGAATTAAAAAGGTGTGTTTCAGACTACTGCACAAAGGATATAATTAAAATTTTTTCAATGACTTTACTTGTAAGAAAATGTCACAAGAAGAATGTGGAAAATGAAGATAGTTTAATTTTAAAGGCCATTTTAAGCCAGTACAAATGAGATTCAGAGAGTAAATCAAACTCTACATCCGATCTTTAGAATCGCCAGATCATCGGCTTTCTTGGATTTCAAGGATTATATGAAATAAATTGTTCTCCTCATAGGCATAATCGTGGTGATATGACTTCATATACTATTTTTAGCCATTCTTTTCACAAAATTGCTACAATAAAGGAATCCATCAGCCATTGGTCTGTTTTGGTTTGCCCACCAACTTGTAAAAATTTTTTAATTTCAAAAATGAATCAGCCTAACTCCGTAGATGCTAGATAGCATGATTTATCTAAACATACGACCAAGTCTTGATAGGTTTATTGTCATAATTTCCGGTCTCGAATAAAGTGGATCATTTATAGAGATTATCTCACTTACAGATTAAATGAACTTTTAGCTAAAATTAAAAAAATGTTTTAACGAGTAAAGACTGCTTCCTTATCTGCGTAAGCAAGGTATGTACAAATTTTAATTTATATGAAAGTTTAGGAATCATTGGGAGATTGCCAAAGCTAAAAATAAATTTCAAAGAATATTTTTCACCAAAATAACTTTTTTAATGAGATTGAATTATTCATAAATTACTATAAATACTTCGAAAGTTATTTCTTCAACTTTATTTTAGGAAATCAGAATGAGCAGAGAGAGCGAATTTCAAACATCACGGAAAGAGTCCGTACTTGGCAGAGGAATGGTTTTCTGGAGACTGTTTGATAAGGAACTCACCTCTACTAGGTCACATATGTAATCTGCATATTTATTCAAAACACGATTTAAGCATCGCATAAGCGTTAAAGTTATCGAGATCAAGATAACCAAGATAATCAAGAACCATAACCCATACAAATCAGCATCATAATGTTATGGCATTATGGTCATATATCACATAAAGTCATAACAAGTAAAAAAGCTATTTTAAATAAAATAAAGAATTACCTGAAAGCGGAAGAAAGGAGCCATATGCATAAAGATGCTGGGTCGATTTGTGACGATGAAGTCGAGGAATTTCCACAACTGCACTCCGCAGCATCGATAGAAAGCAAGCTTAGCTAGACTTGCAATTATATGCCGTGATTTGGCCAGTGCATGTCGCGGATACACTATTAGAATGAGCTTCAGCCCTAGAAATGCCAACCTGAAAGAGTACGTGGCAAGTGAAATTTAAAATGTTAAACTTGTTTCTTAAATTAGTCAATTCATCCAAAGTTTCTTATAGCCATTTCATTCTATTTGGCGTGGAATCAAATAACACCACACAGTCATACGCATTGATATCATCAAAACCAAATTAATCATGACTGAGAAATGAAAGGTAACTTTAAAAGTATTGGAAAAATGTCGGATATCCTAGGATAAAAAAACTTATCAATGTGTGGTAGTAACATTGAATTAATTAAATTAAAAGACACCCTAATAAAACGTAGGAATTTTTTACTTAAAGGTTTAAATTTTCCAATCAAGTGTAATTCATAAATTGAAATGCAAAGTTAAATACCATTCCCTAGGGTAAGCTTAAATTTCTTTTTGAAGCCCTGCTAATTGAGCATGAGATGGAGATTTTGAGCTTGTCTTCAATGCCTCCAAATTTTAAGACAACTGTAAATTATTTTTGAGGATCGATTTTTGAACTGGAAAATACTTTCAACTCTAAGTCACCATTTCTTTGCTTGAATGGGCAGAGAGTAGGGCAAAAACAAGCAGACCTGCTGCGCAAACTCAACGCAGAATTTCTCCTCTCTATACAAAGCGAAAGAGAAATGTAACGCAATCTTGCAAATATAGGCAAAGTTTCAAATTCTCACCCACTAAAATTTTTCATCTTAACTATTTTATCTCCACGCGAGCGCGCACTACTTTCTGCAGGCTGTAATGACACGTTTAATTAATCGTTTTCTGAAGAGAAAAAGACTTAAATGGAAAAATCAGCCAGATGATTTTCTCCTGAGAAGTATAACATTGCGAGATGGGTTTACAAAGAATATTAATAAAATAAATAATAGCAGGAAATAAATGAAAGAATTGGGCACTTCCTAATCGACCATTTTGCTAATCATTAAAATTAACCGAACTTAAGGTACACCAATGCCAAATGAGTGGCGTCCATAAATTGGTTGGAATAGCCCACTATGTAGTTCAAAAGGAAATGTTTAACAACACTTCTTGCACAATGTTAGAGAGATAATGTTGATTTAAAAAATCAATGGAATCTTACTTAATACTGAACTATTTAGATTGTTTGAGTTGATGTGAAGAATCTTCGTTATCGATTTTCACTAAATAATAATTGCACATTATTTGCTTAGAATCGGAAACTTTGCCAAGGGAGACCCTTACTTCTGCCGCAAAAGTTGTTTGTAACAATATTTTGGCTAATTGATATGATAATGGAAGAGGACATATTAGGCTGAAATTACGTGCTTATTTTGCGAATGCGTAGGTGTTTGTAACTTCTAAGTAAAATATTGAAATTTTAAGTGCTTAGAGTGAAAATTAATGGCTTCTTTAGTAAATGAACAGCATCAATCACTATCTATGGAATTAGTAATAATGATTGAAAAGCAAAAAGTATATTCTTAAGTCAACACCCATTTCGTGGGCTATATTAAAACAGAAATTATTTCATTTAAACAGTACCTTTTTTCTATAACTGGATCCGAAACCTAGCGGTCGAAGTGCGATTAAGGCGTAACGGTCAGAGTGCACATCTCTAAGTCAAAGGTCCCAAATTCGAACAAAACGGCATGGTCAACTATATTCCTTAAAATTACCCAGAGCTTAATGTTAAAATTTGAATGTCAGATTAGTCAAGCGTTAATAAACACTTTTCCTCAAAGTGCCTAAAAACTATTTTTAGGGCGAAATTATCTAATAACAAAAGAAAAGATCAATCAATCGTTTGTCCATTATATTTTTAAACTTCCGAGTCCCTACCCCCTCCCCCCTCCACCCCCTTCCCCCCCCCCCCTCTTAACCACTGTCTTAATAGCCTTAGTAGACAACGTAAACCAAATTGTGCTAAGTCAAATAAGTTCGAGTTGGTTAAATTGATATTTGTAATAATCAATAGAAGGTAAGAGAAAAGGATTAGTTTAATCAGCATGCGCAAATGAGGCGCGATTTGTAAACTTTTGGAAATATTCACTTATCTGCTGTAAATTACTATGTAACTTATTTGAACATTAAACCGTGCTTGGAAGGAGAATAATTTCAAGTGAACTTATTGACCATTAACCCCCTCCAATTTCAAAACATTGTCACAACATAAGCATGGGGTTATGTTATATGGAGAGTGGGATATATTTTTTATATATCAAAACAGCTAATCATATGGGACTGTTCGCTCATAACATAAGTCAAAGCTGTCACAAAGCTCCATTTCCATGAACAAACAATTATAAATTGTAAAAAAGAGTAAATTGTTCAATGAAATGATTTGAGAGAAATACCAGCCTCCCCCTCTGAGTGGGAAGTTTAAATTATTAGTAAATTTATGTTCTCTTGATAGTAATCCACTTGGATGGTTAAGGTACCAAATTATGCACTCATCTAAGCCATCAAATCTGCCTTTTCAGACAAACCCTTGCCTCTAATGAATTCTATCGTTTTATGTTGTTTATTCATGAGTTGTTCCAATTATGAAAAGTAATATTTGCTTTTGCGATTTCCGTTGCATTAATTCCCATTGGTCTTCGACTATATGCGTGTTTTAATGCAGCCCTACTTTACTTTGTCTGTATTTGTGATATCATAATTTTTCATTCAATTTTCACTCCATCGTTGCAAATCAAGATCTTTGCTTCAATGCAATCACTCGAATACTGTCTTAAAGTCAACCCCATTTCTTCAAGATTTTAATAAGCCATCCTTTTCCTTCACACTTTGCTATTCAATTTTGTAAGTTTACTCTTCATCCTTTCTCACTCATCATTCCTCTAAAGAAGACAAGGAGGAACGAAAATTGTTTCTTTTTCTACTCTCTTCCCCCCACCCCCTCTCTCCCACTCTAAAAACCACCACACTTCTTAGCAAATCACTGAGCGAATGATTAGAAAGGTCACATCTGATTGGTGCAGATTGGTGAGATGAGGCAGTGTGAGCTGAGATATGTGTAAGAGATTAAGCTTGGACGACTTTCGTAGCTTTCTAGAAGACTCTACACTGCTGTCTATTCTACTGCCCAGAGACTTTGGCCAGCAAGGATTTGGGAGGAGGGAGGAGGATGGAGGGGGGCAAAAGCTTATCTTTAGTAAATAGGGGAGATGGAGGGATAGAAGAAAAGTGGGAAGAAAGGAGCGGGAGAGGAGGTAGAGAAGAGATGGCCATATTCTACGGAATTAGAGGGAGTGAGAGAAAACTTAATTGCATACTTGCAAGGAAGCAGCAACAGTATTGGGTGGAAAGGCGAAATATGGAGTATTGCTAACTACAATAGCGGGTTGCTGCATGAAACTTGGCTGCATGCTCAGATCTACTTTAACTTTGTACCAGCAAGCAAACTCAATCTCAAAACACTGCATTAAACGTTTTAGCCAGGTAAAGAAAGGCCATTTAAGTAGCCGTAAAATTCAGTTGGAATAGTATTTTGACCTTTTGCAAAGGAACTGCTTGGGCTCTTTTAATTACCAGCACTCCTATCTCCTACTCTTCCGCAATGCTATAATTCTAATATGAATTTTATGACTTAAGACTTTAAAATCTGATGCCTAACTACTCATTCAATTACCCTGGTGTTGTTTTTTCCAGTACTGTATTCAAGTATAATTGCAATTTTAAGTTTCTGATTTCGAAGTGGATATATTTAACTCAATAAGGTCATTGAAATAAATAAGGCATAAGAGGTATTCTAAACCAGGCACATTTTGCAAACTAAAAGTTAACATCGAAATAGAGCAGGATTTGAATATAACAAACTTTCGTAGCTACAGACATTTCTATGTCAAAGGAAAGGAAGATAAACATTGTCAGGCTTTTACAGAATCAATTTCTCCTACATTGGGCAAATTTAATATTTTAGTACTTCAGCACCCATTCATTAGGGTATCTGAAATCCACTAATTATACAAATATGACATTCGACAAACTATAGAGCCCAAACCTCCTTTATAGTTCAATTTATTTAGTCAAACGTAAGCAACGAAGAGCATTACGTGTTCCATTAAATTACTGGCTTATGGAAGATTTCTTACTTGTGAATCACGTCGATTTGAGCCTGGAGATTTCTCTCGTGATTCGAGTTAAGTGTTGAGTGCATATATCCCACTCCAACTGAGTTTCTTGGACCAGCAGTATTAGCCGCAGCAACCGAGGCAGCTGACTCCGATTCCTCCGGCTTTGGATGATGCATACTGTGGAGGGTGGGTCCAAGTAAGTTCACTACACATCCATGCACCCGACCTCCTCCAAGATCGCACGCCAATCTAGACGGTCCAATTAACTCCCACGTAGATCCGGTTACTGCAGGCCCTCCAAGCAAGTTAGGTAACTGGAGAAGACCCGTAACCCCCACAGTTCCAGACATACTCTGACTCAACGAAGCCTTGATTCCTCCCATTCCTGCGTTATTATCACCCATCCCACTTGTTGTCTGGTTGGATTTTGAGTTAGGCAACATGAAGGAGGAATGAAGACCGATTTTATGGCGAGGTGTCTCAAAGGCAAAATGGTCAGACGTCGCTACAGGTCCACGACTTGATCCTGCTCCTGTAGATTCTAAATTGGAAGCGGTTGGCAACGAAGAACACTTCTCTGAACCGATAAACAAACCAGAAAGACACACTTCCAAAGCATAGTAAACGTTCTCCTTGGAGAGGTTCGGAAAATCTACCCAATAAAAATATACATCAATGAAGTATTAGGTCATTAAGCAAGAAAACTTCTACCAATGTGGAAATATAATTTTATAGGGAGAAAAATATTTGATTAAACATTTCGTCTCTGCAAAAAAAGCATTTTTACTATTTCTGCCAATTATACCTCCAGTATATTTATATTACCGGATTGTTTATTTATTTCAAAGTTATGATTAAATTTCCTTGGGACCTGCCTGACTGGTGTTTTCTCTTTCAATTTTACCTGGAGATGGGGTATCGTCAAAACTTCTATCACATATTACACCTATGGCTGTGCGCTTGACAAACTTAGTCTTTGAAGGGAGCAGTGACCTAAGCCTAAAGGCCACATAACCGGATATCTGGCATATGTCAATCAACTTGATGGTAACATTGGTAGTTAAATAAATCGTTTGCTATAACTACAAGTTGGGGAGAGATAGAGGGAAGATTTGGTCTTTATTATTACATAGAATCAAATAAAAAAGATTTATTGACAACCCACAGGAATTTACTCATCCTAAGACAAAATATAACTCCTGCGGATTTGAGTCATCCTTATTGGCATCCTATCTGTTGAGGAATCCCTAAAATGGTCAATTACAAATAAAACTTGGAGTCTCGCTTCAAAAGAATTAGGCAGCGCAAATTCATTTGAATAAATCTACTAGAATTTCTGAAAAATCGATATCGATCAGTGGCATTTGAAGGTTATTCTTTAATTTGACTATATTTTTATGTTTTGTAAGGAAATTCAATAGACACGATTATGTTATAAGCCAATTTGGCAAAAAGATTCAATATTTTCCTATTTCATATTTGAAAATTCTTCCAAACGTGTGCGTATGAACTTTCAATATCAGACCCTCTTTCCAATCCTTGAAAGAATTTTTCAAGCAAAAGTGGAGTCTTGGAAAATTGGAGCTGGAGAGCAAAAATAATTTCTCCTCAAACCGAATATCAAGACACCTTTATAGAGAACTACTGTATTAAAGTAAATTAGTTCTAAATAAAGATGCTTCAAATCATTTCACACCCAATAGAAATGAATCATTTTAAGAATAAGTAAAAAACGATAAAGCATACTCCAATGATTTGTAAAACTAACCGCAACTGCAGTTGACTATCGCTGCAAACGAATTTGCGTAAACAAGTGAGCTAATTATTTAAAATAAATTCTTCCATTAGGGACTGAGAAAGGAGCACTTTATCCATCAACGTCAATCATATCACCTCTCAATCTGGATTTCAGTCACGCATGTGTTGAAGACAACAGTCCTCCCACAGTTGCATACGTGAGTTGATACTTAAGATACTATAATTATTGAGGATATTATTATCATGCTTCAATTGAAGATGGTAAAGAGCATAAAGAGCTGTTTTCGAACCTTTTTTCGACACTAAATGCTTCAACTTTAAATTTTTAACGAAATTAGGACCGCACGTTCCTCTTTCAAAGTGAACTCCATTTATACTAGACTCGTAACAGAAGTCGCTATTGTCGTTTGAACATGTTCAATACGTCTTTAGCCTTCTCCTGATACCACTACAACTCATTACGTCGGCATCAATCTGCTGTGAGACGAGCATGATTGCCGTTTGGTGCATTTTTTAAAAAAATTAATTTTGGCGTTAAAGGGTTAAGAAAGACGCACTTATTGTCTTACATTCCATTTTTGTATGAATTCGAAATCTTTTTTTAGCCAGCCAGTCAACATTTCCTATGAAGTTTAAGAAATTCTATTTGATTGAAGATGTGAGCTCCGCATATTTTTGCATGGTTATATAAAATCAGTCCGTAAAATTGAAGATAATCATCTCCATATCCGGCTGAAAAGTGTTACATTGAATGTCTTTGTACTTTTACTGATTAGTTTAAATCGATAATTGAAATAAATTGGCACTTCACTTTTAAAATAGCCTATGAAATAAACAAAAATAGAAATTTCTTTTGAATCGCCCACTTTGAGGCATTACCTCCATCGACCCTGTCTGGCCTCGAATATACTGAATACACAGGGAATACTCTCAGGTTGATTTGGCGTGTACACAGACTATTGTTGCGGTACTTTCTTCCATTTCGAGGATTTCCTCCATTTGATCGTGAACTTTCCTTTTGATAACTTTGGCGAATTTCTGGACTTCTTATAACAAATCGGGCAGCCGAAACGGCTTTTAGAATTTCTGGCACATTTATTGCACAATTTGGGAAAAAAATGATTTGTCTATTATCAGACTATTTTAATTTTCAAGCATATTTCGTAGATTCATGAATCTGCTTTAGATCAGAAATCATACATTTCCTACGAATTTTAATGGATTCCACTCACTGGATATAAAAACTCTGCCTATTTTTTGCTTTTTCTGTCAGTGTACTGAAAACGTGTGAAATGAAGGAGAGTGCAGCCTGAGTATAACTAAATTACTAAAAAAAAATCCATCGCCTAAAAGGCCATGCATTATAATTCTGAATAGCAAGACGAAATCATTTGGACTAATTTGGCAATTTTGTTCGGTTTAAGGTAATCTTTACTAAGAGTGATCAACAATTATATTTGATATACCTGCAGAGTCCTAAAGGTTCGGCAACAAAATATATAACTTTTGTAAATGATCTAATCTGTGAAGGTCCAAGGCTAAAAGGGGGATTTTATCCAAAACAAGTGTTGGAGATGTCGTTGCAGATTCATCTAAGTGCAGATAACTCCTAACTCACTTAAATATTTCAAAGGCAGTAAAATAAGTTAATTTATTTAGGTTTAAGAAATAATTTTGTGTTCTTCAATGCTCCATTGGTGGAATGTTCAACGCAAGCGTCTGCCAAGCCAGAGATCACGCGATCAGTGATCATCTATGTACATTCAGTGGTGTTGGTGACCAATTGCCTTGTTTAATTCTAATCATAAGAGAGGAAACAAAATTGGAGTTTCATAAAAGCGTGGCTTGAAGGTACCTTCCTTCTCTCCAAGTCAATTCATATGAATACCTCTCTTATTGAAAATTTTGCCTCATTCTTGGTGATACTTTAACTTGAAAATTAAAACAAGTTAGATTCATCTGTCAGCTTTCCACACAAGTCTTGTCCAGCATACATTGGAAACATAATAAAAGATTTTAGGATCGAAGTGTTTTATTGATTTTTTATATAGCAAATCAATTCTGAATTCAAACATATCTCATCTTAGCATAAAAAAGATAAGCTAACATTTTTTGACTCACCTAATCATCTCCATTGTGATCATGTACATACAATCTTTATATATTTGCACATTCGTTAGTGAAGATGGAAACAAGCGCATTTTATTCTGTTTGAGAGCATTAATTTCCTCACTCCACTCCGCAATTTGGTCATTTTTTATGGTTCCACTTCAGATTCAACTTTAGCACTAACTTTTGTTCTTTACTCGATATTCTGCTGGTTGGCGCGAGCTCATTCACTCACCACTTAGAGGAGAGGAGATTTTAAAAAATTCTTGCCAAAATTGTGGATTGTGGGAATAGAATTGACAGCATTAACTTCGAGTTTTAAACTCCTGATGAGAAAAGGATAATAATCAGGGCTATAAGTACAAAGATAAATACGCGAGAATAATTTTAGTACATATTTTCCAGCGTAGTGGGTTCCATTAAATGTTCAATTATTAATTATATAGTGGAGTAAATTACCCGCATGTGACTCTTATTTTTCTACTTGAACCCGAAAGTTTCGATTGGCTGGATAGATCAGAACGAAACGGAAAAATGCGCCCAATTTTTTTTATAGAATAGGAGCACTTGAAAAAAAAGTTTTGCAATGCCATCACTGCGTGAGTCTGATTCATTATTTGTCAATCATTTGTAAAAAGAGTGGAGTATGTCGTGTCCCCAACCCATATGTTCTGACCTGAAGTGACCGACTTCATAAAACATCCCTATTAATGTGCCCCTTCCCGTTACTATGGTAATGCGATCTTATTTAACCTAATTTCCCTATCTGTGATTAAGACCTTCAGGAATCAGTAACCCCAATTAGACGTGTTGACGTTTGCCCTAATTATTCATCTCTAATCTGCTAAATTGCATATGCTATTTCATATTTGAAAGTTTAAATATGTTCGATTCCAAAAGAACGCCTTTTCTTTGGCAGTTTGTTTCCTTAGAACTGACATGGTTTGTGAAGAATATAAAAGATGAATAGGTTTGGAGTCAAAAGAAAAAGTGTTTGGCGTGATTCCTCTTTTTAAGGTCAAAATGGACTTGAGTACGTATCTCATTCGAAATTTCATTCGAACTAAAAGGAAAAGCTAACCTCCACGACCAGTGCTGCATTGAATTAATAGGGGTACGATGAGGTAGGCCAAATAATTGGAAAGGTTTTCGGTGCCACCCTCAAATATTGTTGGACAGCGGCAAAATTCAAAGTTCGCTCTCTCACAAAGGTCCTTGAGGCGGTACGATGACTAAAATTCAGAGCAAAGCTAATATTAGAATTCTGTTTCCATCAAAGCAATGCATCTTCAAAAAATCTTAAATAGCATTTTTAGGTTCTCTTATTTCGACAGAAATTATTGTCCATGAATCAAATTTTGACCTTATAATCAGACATTATTTGCACGAATAGAGAAAGCCATAATTTTATGAATAAAACCAATAGGCGAGATGGGTTTCAGAGACTTTTGAAATATATGGAAGATGTATACTATTTCCTTATGCGTCCTACATATGTCCTTTTTTGATCACAGTATCTCAATATTACGACTGCCTAGCGAGCTACTATGATAGAAATGATTAACCCACCATCCCGGAGTTATTTATAGAATTTAATTTATCCTAAAGGCAGAGGTTAGAGAACGAATGACTCGGTGGCCGATATGTACGGATCTGAATGGGTATGGAACATTGTCTTTAAAATTTGACCTCAGCGTTGAATATGAGAGGGGACTTCTTAAGTTACTTCAAATAGATATCTTAGTAATCCAATCAGCCAAAACACTATTTCTTTTTTATAATATTTTGAATGTGCCTATTCTTGGCAATAAAAGTCGTTAGCTACATTATTAATAGGTTATTAATAACGATTTATCCAATTATAAACCGGGAAGAGGCGACGGAAGGAATAACTAAATTATAATAAAGTGTGGAGAGGGGAGGGGGTGGTTAACTTGAGTGTATTAAAGTCATTAACAGCTAAAAGTAGGACCAGACAAAAAAAATAGGAATCAAATTGATTTCGATTTAATCAAAGCAGTTGGTTGAACAGTAGGTGTGCGTGTGCGTGTGTGAGAGAGAGAAAAGAGGCAAAAAGGGGGCATACTGGGTGAGAGTAATGGCAGCTATTTGTCCCGAATCTGTCACGCAGTTAAATCTCGGTGACACCTCTCCAGCTCATTTTTCACTTTCCAATTCTTCCTTACTCTCAGTTGTGCTGTAGAGCGTAAGAGTAGTTTCAAATATATTAAATAGTTAGCTCACTTTTCTCCATCTAAGAGTATGCGAAAAGTTAGTAAAAACTAGTTTTTTATTCAAAATTTAAAAAAATTACTTCCATATCAAAGTTATTAACTTTGCATGAATATGAATAGATATCAATACTAATTAATTAGAAAGAGTACAGATTGCATAAAATTGGTTATTTCTACACTTGTAACGGTGTCCAATGGGTCTCTGAGGTGTCTAAGGCTTGAGATCTTCTCACTTAATTTTCGAATAGGATTGGATATTGATTTTATGAAAACCACTTTGCATTCAAACATATCGTCTTCGAAACCACATATTTCTAACACAAATACATACTTGTAGTAAACCTGAAGCTACCATCATCTTAGCTGTAGAGTTGGACTCAAAACTAATAAAAGTAAATCTAATTAACTATTTATTTTTCATTTTAGTCCGCATTCTACTGACCAACTAATATTCACTTCCGTTAGCCATATATTCATGTAGGTGTTGAAAAAAATGAAATAGAATACATTTACGCAAAAACATTTATATATAATTTTCTCCACCATTTAATTACGACGCCTCAATTCCACCTTTCGCGTTCACATTTTATACTCAATACTCGTTTTCGAGAAATGTACTTTTGTGAAAGTAATGATGATCATAAAATAAGATGAGTTGACTGTCTTTAAGTTCAGCATATCTATTCATTATTGTTCCAATCTCAACTTTATTTCACCAATTGATTAACCACGATTCAACCTCATTTTAACATGTCGATATCAGGCTAACTTACTTAACCATTTCGTTGGGAAATTTTTGTTTATCTTTTGCCATTGCTACTAATCTTAAATACCTATATACGTTTTCCTGGGTGTATTGCATTATTAAAACCAGTTCCATGCTTGGCTTTGTTCTAAGGAACTAAGGGTTCTCACCTCAAGACAGCTCAGCATAAGTGCTATAAACCGCGTTGACTCAGAGGCGAAAGGTGTTGGGAGACTTCCACTTGTTGTTGATCCACTGGAAGATGTTGGAGCTCGATCGGTAGAAACTCCAGTACTTGATGCACAAACAGAAGACGACGATTTTGCCAGGGACGACGTTAAAGCACTGCTTGGTGAAGTTGGACTCAGTGGAGTCCTAATAAAGAGTTTTGAGTTTATTCAGGGGAAATATTAAGACTAAACATTTTATTGCGCTAGTTGCGAAGAGGACAGGTTTAAATTAATAACGAGTCATGCAGTTGGCGCCTTAGTTAATCTAGAGTAGCATCATCAATAGGCATGGTTCGGAAATTAGGCTGCGTAATATTAAATCAAATTCTACCGTTTAAGTTAAAAGTTTAACGTTTTAAAATAGATACTGTTTAGGAAAAGAAATTCAGCAAGTTAGCTCCTATGAGTATTAATTGTCTCCTTTATAGGAGGGCGAAATAATGTAATTCGGTACATTGGAAGTGCAATATTGATTCCATGACATCAATTCCAGGTCATAACCATCAGAGGCCACGGCAAGGTGGAATCAACCTCCATTCATCGATTGGACCGTTGCCTAACCAGTCATATTTTGATGCATCGATGAATGAAGATCAGTAATTGGTTCACTGTTCTTCGGCCAATCACTCTGGGGGGCAAACAACTTACACGGGGCCAATGAATATTTGACTATTTGACTAATCCGATATGACTGAATCGTTTCTTAACCCCCTCTCCCTCTCATCTGGGGTCTGTGCAAATTCAGCAAGCTCTCTAGCGGGTAGTTGGTTAAACGTTATAATGTCTATCAATTTGAAACTCATGTATTCAAAGATTGACTTTTCTGTCTGCTCTCTGTCCTTGGTCGATTTGAGAGAATTTAAATAGAAACAACACTGCCGATCATAAAAATGGTGCTTTCATTATTAATGCAGTTGTTACACTCATTTGTACTCAAAAGAATTTTCAACAATGATGAAATAAACAATGAGCACATATCAGGGAATAAACTTGGAAATTGATGCAACTATGTCTATGAGAGGGAGTTGAACGAATTCACCTGACCAAGTTCCACAATCGGTAACTGATTATGTAATAAGCAATTAAGGCGAGAATTGAAGTTTAAATTACTATTACCATTATTTTCTAATATCGATTACAAATCAATAACCTATTATTGACAACTGTGCTCTCAACACATGGGAACTTAATGCAATGATGATGATGATGCAGCTTACACGAGTATTCAAACGTAAAATATAAGTCAGCATCGAGAGGTTCAAAATATAATTTTGAAAAGCGTATTCATGGAACTTACTTTGAAAGTACCCGTCTCTCAGCGCCAGTTACTAATTCAGGATGAAAAGTTACACCAGGCGGTGAAACTATTGATTTGTCCATACCAGTGCCCAAGGTGTCCGTTGTGGCCCGACGGCCAAGATGATGCGCTGTAACCATAGAAATAGCCGCCTGTGGTGTACTAGTGACTAGACGCTCTGATGTCCACCATGCGTTAGGCCCAACCACCAAACTCCTTTTTAAGTAATCATTAAAGATCTAGACAAATTTAAAAACAATTTTAGTAGAAATAAAGCTAAAAAGGACAAGTCTTAAAGTTAGACATACCTTTATTTCTTTCAAGTGTGCGACAGCTCTGTTA
This sequence comes from Hymenolepis microstoma, assembly GCA_000469805.3. Classification (NCBI taxonomy): domain Eukaryota; kingdom Metazoa; phylum Platyhelminthes; class Cestoda; order Cyclophyllidea; family Hymenolepididae; genus Hymenolepis; species Hymenolepis microstoma. The sequence continues at coordinate 29,029,464 of LR215989.1, forward strand.
CGCTGGATGGTAAGATAAAGGGCTCGTATAAGATTCGTAAGATGCTTCCAGCTGATCTGTTTCTATGTTTAAAGGTAAAAAAATGAAATCAATATAGTACTCAAAATACAAGATCAAATAGGGGAGATAGATTCAATTGAGAATTTGCTCGCTTGGCGTTCACAATGAGAACATTTTAATAACCTTCTAGTTTATACCAGACATGAATAGTCTCGCACTTCCGCCTATACGGGTTTGCGATTAAAATCTGACTTTTTAACTGCCTCACTTACCAATAGTATTCCAGTTGTCTTTTGAATTTTATCAAGGAAAATATAATGGCAAATCATTATTTCACAATAAAACGGAATTATAAAATCAAACGAGTGGTATTTCCCAGAGTAGCAATTTCAGGCACTGGGTTCGGAGGAAAGGTAAAATTTAGCACATTTTGAGGGTTTGCAAAAACATTTCCATGCGGAGGATCGATCTGATTACACTGCTCATCATGTCTTGCCTTAAGGCTATGATTTACTTGGAAATTATTCTATCTATAAGTATTCCTCATGAATGAAGTAAGAATAATAACCCGAAAGCTTCTAACGATATGGAGGGACAGATCTTGAACCTACTCTAATCGAAGCGGTTTCCAGCATCTTAGGCAACGTTCTATTCAATCGGCCCACAAGAGTTTCTAGAGCCTTGCATGATCGAAGAGATTCTTGATTCCAGTCTGCTAAAGGTAAAACTTCTAAAAAGAATCTTTGCAAAGGTTGGCTCCTTAAGAGATTAACATTGTGAGGAAGTTGTTTCACGATAGATTGGGCCAATTCAGATAGACGCTGAAAAGTAGAAATCAGTATTTGATTGATGACAGATTGTTACTGAGAGTGTGAGTTATTAAAGGCATTTACCATGAATGCCTTTCCGTCCAGCAATTCGGAGGTTTTCTGCTTCTCTCCTAGCTCTCCCAGCCGTCTGTGTGCAACAGTAAGGAATTCAGAAGCAATTTGCAGAATGGCTTCTCGAGGTTCGACGCTCGATTTCCGCCAACCAGCTGGAGTGTTGATATGGTGACTCCCATCACTACCCCCACTTCCACCACCAGTTCCGCCACCACCACCTATTACTGCTGACGCACTGCGTTTGAGTCCTCCTGAACCACTACTAAATGAGCCTCCACTGTGTCGATGACGCCTCATCGATCTCTTCGTAGAAGACTCAGTTGACGGAGTTCTACTTGTCAGTGGGGAGCCAGCTCGATTCAATCCCCTTTGGCCATGCTGCTGGCCCTGATGTCGATTTTGCGAATAATTTCCTGAGATAGCCGATGCCCATTCAGGCATCTTTGCTGGCTGATCTGCTGTGGCTAAACGTTTTACCGAAGCGCCCCCTAAACCACGCGGTCCACCAGGAACTGAACTGCCACTGACTCCTGAAGACACTACCGATTTAGATTCTTCTGACCGCCTGCAGATTAGTATAGTAATTTGGATACTTTGTTAAGAATTCAATGACATGTGTTACAAATTAGGCCACTCACCTGGTCATCCATTCAGTAGTGCAAATGAGTTGCTTGATCATAACTGAGAGCTGTTGAATTGACTGAAGTTCGAACTTCCTTATATCTGCCCCAGTGCACTCCTCACAACAAATCAATGCCAGATCACGGAGTATAAAGGGTAGCATTGATTGCAGTATGATCTATGAGTAAATTAGTACGATTATTTGTTTATATCAATAAAGAAACTGTTAAAGTAATTCAGTTGAAATGATGAGACGACAGACTTATTAATTATAAATGTTAATCATCAAACTTAATTTATGTAATATCAGTAACGGAATAAGCACTTTGCGTTGGCGTAAATGAAAGAGCAGGCACTTTTTTTTAAAGTGAAATATTTGCAGTTTCCCCTAAATTACGTTCGTTCTCCTTTTTTTATATTCCAAGAAAAAACTGCCTATCAACTCTAATCGGAAGGCCGAAGAGTATCTCGCAAAAGTGAATTGCATTTAAACATTGAAATCTGATAAATGTAAAAATATTTACAAATTAATTAGTCTACTAAATTAAGCATATCGACGTCCCACATTAGAAAAGGATTTAACCAATTCGATAATGAAAAACATGAAAAAAACAGTTGATGTCGCACCAAGAATAAAGGGCTTTGACGCGCAATTGTTTGCCAATTCTCCCAGAGGATATTTCCACTTCATTACCTCCAAATAGGGTGATTGAGCAATATGAAGAGGGTCAGTGTGAGTAGGCCTCTTATCGTTCAGATCTTAAAGAATCACATTCATTCTGTTCTCTATTTAAATCCTTCATTGTCCAGGACAAGCCAATCTTGTCTATATACTAATTAAAAGTTCAAACCCCTCTCGAGGTAATATTTGCGGGGGCGAATTTCTATTTAGGTAGACAGTTTTGTCAAAACATATAATTATTATGCGTTAAGAGCAAGTTTAAACATGTTATTTTAAATGGCCAAAATAGTATTTGCCCATGAAATAATGCAGTTCCTACATTTTCCAACATTTATGATTAAATCTACCACCGAAAAAATCCACTGCACTCAACTAGGCACCGACTAAGGTAGATTCACCAGTTTTTGCAAGAGTAGCAGAAAACCTCGTTTGAGTTAGTCCAGCAGTCATTAAACTACTCAAGCAAGCCGAACTCTAGGTGAGTTAATCAATTAAGCTTTAAGTTCGGGGAGTGGCGAGAGGGAGTTTGCACGCCGGCTTGCAGTAGTAATTTTGGAGGAAAAAATGGAATTGCGTATAAGAGATTCATAAAAAATAAGTAGCCAAGCTATTTGAAGACAAAAGATGTAAGCTAATGGAAAATCAAGTCAATCGCCTTAGTTTTTTGCAAGAGGGAAATTTAATTATGAATAACAATTGAACATTCTCCTTTGACTAAATTAATGTTTTATTCCATGTTTTCTTCCTATTAGCAATGAAATTCTGATTAAGCTTTAAATTATTTATTCGAATAAATATGATTTACACCAAAGCACACAGTGTTCGAGTCAGACTCAAATAATTGTTGGTTGTAATAAAAAGAATTTCTTTTTCCTTTCTTCCTGGCTGGAATGTCGACTTGTATATTGTAAAAGTTTTAACAAAGTTTACAAGTGTATTGACGTTCACTTAAGTACTATTGCTATTGTTCACTATTCCGTTCATTACATACTTATGATTCCTTCGTTTTGCTCTTTTGATAGGCATTCTTTCCAGCTGTAGTGGCAGATTATTTGCTACTCAATTAGCACTTCAAATCCTGTCATCATAACAGATTGAACAAGATTTGTACAGGTTGAGCTGACATCGCAAACAACTGTTTTTTGACCTCGTGAAAGTCTATATGCCATGATTGTCCTCAACCATCCTATATTCATCCATGGAACAGTCTTAATGTTTTAAAATGAACTTCCTTTTTCATCACCAAGTGTCTAGTGAACAAAACAATATGAATAATCTGAACATGATTACACGATTACAATCCAAACTTCGCGAAAATGTCTGATTGAAATTTAAGGTTAATCATCTTCTACTCGAGAGGCTTAAGCTGTCTCATCCTAATTCCTTGGATATGGCTCATGGTGACCAGTTTAAATTTCCATATATGCCAAAATTGAAAATAGGTTTGCCTGCTATTTCCGACAACTTGTTAATTAATGGGTTGTCTACACGGTCTACAGTTGGGTAAACTTATAAACTCTGCAAAAGATACTTGTCCTAGCATAATCTCAGGCGGGAATTATTAAGCAACAAATAAAATTTCGAAAAAATTTTCTAACAAATAAGGAAAAGTAGTTGCAATAACTTTTGATTAGTGAGTTAAATGTTTTAGCATTAAATCAAAAGTTCAAAGTATGAAGATTGGTGGCTTTTTTTCAGTCTACATTTTATGGCATACATTTTACTCTCTCTTATTTTCTTAGTTTATATCTAAGGCAATGACTGGTTATAAGCTTCCATTCCTTCACAGGGAAGAACAAAATCGACAGTAATTCATCAGGCTGCGTGGATTGACGCTTCAAATGGAAAGACAATTGAGAAATGGGTTATGATTAAGTCAAAGTCCACACATAGATGAATGGCGAAATCAAGAATAAAAGCGAGTGTAAGTTTAAACAGTGAGAGTAGTACTTCTTAGGGGTCGTATCGGTTCTTGCACAAGTGTTTAATTGTGGTGTATTCTCTTGATATAAGCATCAGTTAAAAAATTGAATGAGAGCTTAATTTCTCCAAAATCCTTTAAAATGCGTCAATAACAATAATGGAAAACAGTAGAGGTTCATACGGTTAAGTACACAGTAAGTTTACCATCATTTGCCGAGAACGATAGGATTCTGGCGCGTATACTTGAACGGTGACGCATAAATTGATCGTCTCAAAAATGGACCAGTTTTGCGAGTCATCGGCATAACAAAAATCCTGCAAGAAAACAATTTGTTTACCATGAACATCGGTTTATATGGGGAAATTAACCGCTTAAAAATGCTTACAAGTGCCTTTAAAGGCCTTGAGAATCCACAGAGTTGAAGTATTCCCAAGGTGTCAGGAATTTCTCTTCCAATTGACCGCAGAAGTTGATAGAGTGTCTCTGGTTGTATCTAAATTACATAATTGGTGCACGCGCAAATATATTTTAACTATGCACTATATAGGTTTAGACATTAATTTTCTTGAGATGGAATAGCAACACACTTCGTAAACTAAGAAATAAGGCGAAAACAGTGCACTAAATTACCTAATCAGTGGATATTACAAGACTAGTAAATTGCACTTCTGTAGCTTATAATTTTATAATATTGGTGCATCTGTCTTTTAGTACATGGTAAAAAATTAAAATTGAAAATAAAATTGGCTTACCATACAAATCTTAATATAGCAATATTTGATAAGGTTTCAGGAGTATCAGAACTCCTAACCAGTTTAGAAGTTACTATTTTTCGTTTGCGTTGCTAACAGCCACTGACAAAGAAAATTACAATAGTGAATTAGCTAAACTATTCCTCTTTATTTCTATAAATTTATGTCATTTACAATATTTCTGCGCATTTATGAGTTACAACAGGCTTCTTCCCACTCCATCTGACGAATTAAACTTATCTCCGAATGAACTAAGTGGCTAGTATTCAGCCAAGTCTTACTTTGCCCAATCCTCCGTCCTAACGTCGTAATGTATTTTGGCATAATAAAACAGAAGGCAACAATAAAGCTGGTATCTTTATGGTTTCACTATTCGGACCTAGTTAATTTGATTTCCACATACACTTTGGTAAAAGAATACGATTCCATTATGCATTCTGGAAGATGTCATATGTCTATAAGGATCTTACCCGATAGAAGTTAGGTTGAGTAGATTCTTCAGATGATAGGTCTATGTAATTAGCAATACTGCCAAACATTTGCAAAATGAAGGGTGTTCGATGCATAATGTAAAATTGTTTAAACGTAAATTCTATCGCCTGCTTGAGAATACTATTGTGTTGATTGCTGTGATATACCCGAATAATGGTTGGTAGGATGCTCAAATATCCATTGACGGAAAAGATCATCTTGAACTGATAAGAGCACTAGAGAAGAAAATCCGAATGAGGAAGTAGAAAAGGAGGAAATTTAGACAAACTTGTAGGTAAAAGGCCAAGCACTGGCGAAGTATTGTAGCGTCTTCAGCATGCAAAACAAGTGTTCCGTTGTAGACATTGAGAAAGAGTTGGAGATCAGTAGACCATGGGAATGCAGAGGTCATTTTCTGGAACATGGAGTTGATTAGCTGACACCAAGTCAACTTATGCATCGAGTCTAATGCAAAAAGAGCCTTGCTCATGTCACCACAATCGTACAGAGTAAACTCAGCCTCTAGGGCTTTGCGTGGAAATGATGGAAGTTTAGCCAGTTCTTCTCGCAAGAAGAGGATATGATTGGACATCTAGGTTGAAAAATTAAATGCGAAAATAAGTTCTTCATGAAGCTTGAAATAGGCTATTTTTTAGGTAGCAAAGCAAATACAATAAAGCGAAGTGGGTTATCAAGGAAAATATTTTGTTCTTTGGATAATCGCCCAAGTTATCATTTTTATTTATTTTCCAGAAATGTTTGAAAAGAGCCAGATGGTACGACATATGGCCATGCTTCTGAATAGGAGCAGTAATAACAAGAAGAAAACAAATCATTCATTAAATGACTATTCCATTGAGTAGCAATCATTTCGATAATTGATTTATTGAAAATTAGCTACATTCCCCACCACTTGCAGCTTACGTGCTTGGAGCAAACAGCGTTACACAAACTATGTATTTTGGCATTCAAATAAAACGTTAGCAATAGCTCTATTTTCAACGACTATGAATGATAAACTTGGCTTATATTGAATATATTCTGGAGTGCGTTTCCTTCGACATATCCCGCACTTCCTGATAATTTTTTCCATTACTCTAACGAAAATAAGTGTATGATAGAGAGAAATGAGTTCTTGAGCACGTTGTCTACTTTATATGTTTTTGCAATGTTGCCCATAATCTTTCCACTACGATATAACTTTTTATCACATTATTACCATTTACTATGATTAGAAATGGTTTGAAGTAGAATCAATTTAAAGTATTAATAAGAGGTTTTGGAATTGCAAGCAGATCCTGTAGAATTCAGACGATTAAAGGAGAAAAATGATAATTCAAAAAATTAGAGAAACTGATATCTTGACAGACTTACATGAGAAGCGGCTGTTGTTTGAAGAATGGTCTTGACTAAGAGTAATTTCCCAACTTCTTGAACCTTTAGACTGAATGCATTTCGTTGAAGCAACTGCTGACCCGTTTCAAGATCCACTCGCATCAATTTCAGCTTTGGAATGTGATTTCTCTTGAAGGGATAGAAGTCCCGCACGTAATGATTAGAATTGCGTATAATATCTGCAAGAAGCCAACAGGGTCATCAAATAAAAAAGGGTAGTGTTTCTCAACAGTTTTCTCCTAGTCTGATCGATCCTATATAAATCAAAATTAAGTAGTATCTTCTACGAACTGCGTACAATTAGGCACTAGATCACACTAAGATTATGTTCAGCAGTGTCACAAAATAAGTGAACTTTGCAAGCAAGCCCCCCCCACATGTCTGGTTCATTAATCCAGAGATAAGATTAGGTTCTTTTTTAGAGCAATGGCAACAAATTCAGTGCACAAAAGATGATTTAACAGTGCGTAATTGTTTCAACTGCTATTGTTGCAAATTGATTCTAATTTTTGGGCCAAAGCTTTTTACATTGAGAATGTATCCATATTCTAAGTGGAGGGGATGCTTTTAATTGTTTTCTGTTTTGAGAAGCTGTTGCTTTGTTTTTGAAACATTTATGAGTACAGTTGTCGGGATGGGCAAAATGGAGTTTATAGAAATCGTTTAACTCTCCTTGAATACACATTCAGATTCGAAATAATTTTTATTATCCTGAAAGGTTGACAAAATGACAGAGTAATGAGCGTTTTTTCTATAAAGTAGAGGATTCATTTCAATAGCTTTTGTAGTTTACGAATACATATAGTGAGTGTGAGCTAAGTGAATTGGGAATAAAAGCGATTAGACTTCAATAACAGTTATTTAGTAATAATGAATCAAGATATGTCAGAAAGCTCAATTGTAATAAGAGTATCTTAAGAATAATAAATGGATAGAAAAGTATTCGGTTATAAGAATGGACAACTTGCTCTACTTTTTAAGCGTTAACTAAACCAACTTTACACTATTCAAGGCGTAATTATCCACTTCCTTAGGACTTAATGATAATGCAAAATCAATAAGGAAACGATAGACCCTCAGTTTGAAAATGTTCACAGCTTATCTGTCATAATCGGACAGGCGCTAATAATCTTAATAGAGTTGTGATTCCTATTCTTGTTTCACTCACCGAAACGATGTAATAATGAAATAGCTTGATTCATTGAAAATTTTTGAATAGTCTTCAGGGAAAAAGAGTCATCTAAGCTGTTCTCATTGCGGATGTGTACAGGATCGTTGTCACCTTGACCTTATTTACTTCCAAGAATAAGCGAGAACATGTCCGACTTGATGTTTTCATTTTTCCGGGCCATTTAAAATGACCTCTAGTACTCAAACGCTGCCCGCTCCCAACCCTGCAACTGGATGCATTTTAATAAGCTATGAGACATGGGGTTTAGATGATCCAATTTTTGAGGTTTGTCCATAACTGTAATATTTTCTCCATACTTCGACACGCCATAACGGAAATATGGTTTTTTACGGTATAAGACCAAACGAAAAATAATATGCTCATAATCCATTCTAAAATAATGCATTGTGTTAACCATTACCTGTAAAAACCAATGGCTAAGCCTTCGTAGGTCAATAAGCGAACATGTGGAAAATAGTGCTGCTAAAAGAAAATTATTCGATTCTAGAAAATTCCATAGAAAACAAAAAGAGCCCACATTACACAAGATTCCAATTTGAAAATGCTACAGTTTTGAAACTGGAATCGTGATTTGATACGAGAGATTAACATGTTGAACGAAAACAAGAAAATCTAACTCACTTGATCGATCATCACAGAGGACATGAAAGTGATGTTCACTGTGCGGAACACCATTACCTTCCAGAGCTTCATTGAGAATATCTCCAAATCGATAATCCTGAAAATGGAAACGAATGTAGGATGGGATCAACCAAGATGCTTAAGACTGCACCAACACTGTGGTACAGATATCTTAGTTATCTGCATAGTAGAGGGTGATTTCAAATAAACATCTACTATTCGAATTTGCGATGATTTTAATCTTCATTAACCTTAATTTAATTTAATTGACTCCCTGCCGGATTCGACTTTTTAACGTTGAAGGTAGGTACTAGGGCCAAATACTTAATCCGTACGAATAAAAGAGAATCTTCTGTTGTCACTAAATCCTATAAAACATTCTATATTTTGCCACTAGTGAAACTGATTTGATCAACTCTACTGATTCACAAATGTACACTCCGTGTGGATAATGCATGGTAAATAGTTTACAAATTAGGAAACAACTTTTAATTTTCCCAGTTTCACATTGTTTGTACAAAATGTTAAGGTGAGTGATGTTCACTCTCTCCGCCGTTTACTTCCATTCATTTCTAAACTTCATTGCTTCGTGTTAATGACCCAACTCTCAGCCTTTGGTATGTCTGCCGATAGCATTTTGTTATTTTACTCCGGCATCTCAAGTTTCAACTTTCCATCTGCATCTTTTGCAGGTTATATTAGTCATGAAACATGAACTTTCCCATTAAAACTCTCCTAATGAGATACTCCTCACGATCACTAACTTCTTTTTATCCTGTGAAAGTAAAATTCGCAGAGCTATGGTGATAGCTTTCTCCAGCCCTGTTTTCGTGATTTCTAAGTCTTAAATTTCCTTTCACGCTTACTTCTCTTGCTTTTCTTAACAAATATTCGACTTTTTAATCCATATCTCAGAAGCCTTTTTCTTAAATACTCCTTAATTTGTCTTCGGCGATCATCAACTATGTTTACCAACTCATTTGTGTACGGGTTCGGTTTTCTCAAAGCCAACTGAAATCAAACACCACTGACTTCTGAAGGGGCAGTGCCTTAGAGCTTCTCTATTGCAATTCTCTTCATTACCTATTAAATCCTCAAAGTGTGATGTGCTAGACTTGAATCTTTGCAAGAAGCTATGTCTTAAATGAGAATGATAGTGCTATATTATTGAAGTACATTATCAAATTCCCCTAGTGTTGGTGATTTACCTTATTATCGTCCTGCAATTTGACAAGCTGGGCCACGCAAATAGTATCACAGAAGACGTTGAATTGTTTAGCACATGGCAAGTTGGCTGTCACCAGCAAAGTTGACTAAAATTTATAATCATAAGGGGTGATCAATCAAGTTCTAAGTCATGACAGTTAGCTTCTTACGTCAATTTGTTCACGACGAAAAGTTTGCTTCAAATCCTTAAAGTATACATTCTTTACGTAAGGAATGATCTAAAGCAAGAAAATGAAAAAGCAAGATATTAAAAGACGATTAATTTAAAATTAGATTAACTAATACTGAATTCACCATGTGCAAGACGCAGAGGATACTTGCGATGGAATCTGGGGCGTCGAAACCTGGGGTTCGCACGTGGAACATTATACAGCCGATCTAGAAAAAAATATAATTCGAGCACATATGAAGGCTGGGGAAGGAATCAATAACCACGATTTTTTTGTTTCATAAGGTCGGGTATTATATCTTAATACAAGTATTTGTTTATTTACTTAATCAAGGCAGTTATACCTGGTGGCCTTAAAATCTGCACTTCAAAAGGTGTACAAGGGCTTTACTACTAGCAAATCTCTTTGAGTAAAATTAATCTCAATTAAGTTTAGATTGATCAAAAATTTCTCAATCTGATGAGGATAAAGTAACATTGAAGAAAATTTTTTCGTCTGTGTTAATTAAATTCGTTTCATACAATTTTTTGTTGGGTGATTTTATCAACAACCTAATTGAATTTGTTTTCAGGATCCATTGGCTTAGTATTTTAATAAACTATCTATTTCGTCAACCTTTCTATTTAAATCAACCCTTTTCACCCAAAATATACTCAGTCAATTACTGCAACAAAGGTGTAAAGAAGATGAGTGGATGAATTTTGACCTCCGAGATTAATATCATTTTTGCTCAAGCATAATTAATCGTACGTATTTCACGTCCAAAACTAGAATCAAAACGAAGTATCTCAAGGCATAATTACCAAGTTATTGAAGAGAATGTGAGCAGTTTGCATGGGAAGTTCAGGAAGACGTTGAATAAGTTTACGAATAACTGAAATGAGGTCATCTTTGTGCGGAACTCGCGTGAGTTTCTCGAAGATATAGCGGAGAAAGAGGCTGGTATCCTCTAGTAGACATTGCCAAATTACCTTTTCCACAACGGTGCTTACTAAAGTTTGAGATACAATAAGGAATAAAGATAGATAAACCCAACATATAAAGATTGAAATAAATACAACGATTTTGTTGAATGACCACTGTTAACTAGTTCTAATAATACCACCACAATAGTTACCTATGTATCTTAAGGTGGTGATAACCAAGCTGTCCAAAAACAGTACTCTTTAATTCATACGATATTACTTCATCTGGAACCATCCCTGGTGACATTCCTGACACATTATCATGCCATTAGATTAAGTACTATAATGCTGTTGTTAACGTCTAGAGAAGTAGGGTTTGGCGCTATCCACAAGATGAATAATTAAAATTCAGAACATTATTCGTTTACAAGGATCCTGCAATTTATAAATCAGCGTGATCATGAACTCCATTCCAGTTAATCAAAGAAGAGGAAGAAGAAGAAGAAGGAATATTTTCCCATAAAATCTCCCAGATAAAAAGTTCAAAGGAGTAAAATACCATGGAAATAGAAAAATTTTAAAGTTAATATAAAGGAATTTTAAACCACGCTATTTACTTGTGCGCAAAAATTCCCAAGCGAATTCGCAGACAAAGTTAATTAGAGTGGAGGAGATTTCCCACAATCCAGGTAAGGTAAGCTCTTTTGTTACTTCTATCTTCATAAGAGGCAAAATTATTAATTTAGTTATCGGATTTTGCAGTGAAGCATATGCATTTTCTAAACGCCTAATTTTTCAGAGTGGATATATTTATTTATTCACGAAACTTAATCTAAACTAATCAATTTAAACGGCTTACCTTTAAAAGCCATGGCAAATATGATTGAAGCTTTTCATTGCGCTATCCAAACTGGCTAGTAAATTTTACTTATTAACATGGCCAAATCAATGTAACATTAGGTTATAAACGGTCAAACCCTGATTCTAGGATTTTAACGAGGAGACCACCCAGACTGACAAACCATTACAAAATTTCTTCAATAAAATGATTAATTAAGATATTTTTGTCGGTTTTAACATTAGGCTATTATATAAAGTTATTTTCTTCATTTAACTAATTTTAAAATATTCAAAATAACTATTGAAAATGTTCTGTAAGTTAACAAGATATTGATGCTACTAACATCTGATTATAATGGGATTCTAGAAGGCGAATCTCGCTCTTTTCTCAAGAATGGTTTTCTATTCAATTCTCAAATTGCTCTCTGCGCTCCTGGGCAGAGATGTTTGCCACGTTAGAGGCCACAAGTTCCGTTTGATTGCATAGTTATTACGAGTTGTCATCCTCTAGGGAACTCTACTCAAGAAGAATGCAGAAAAACTTCCAACAAGTGTTAAATGAATTTACTCACGACAACATTTACTGCTTGAATAATCGTTGTAGGCATGATGTGGACTCGTGCTTGCTTTTTAAGTTCGTTTAACTTATTTTTTTAGTGTATTTTCCTCCTTCGCGATTCCAGTTTATAAAGCCCTACTAATATTAATCAATTTCTTTAAATTACTAACAGAGTGCGCAACCCAGATCAGATGGTATCAGACTTCTTTTCTAAACATCATAGGGTATTAGAGGTACACATTCAGAATTGGAAAAGAAACGTAAAACCCATTTGCGTTCAAGCAAAATAATAATGGTACCTTAGAAATAACAAAGATTTCTAGCATACTTACCTTCCTATCTGAGTAATTTATTTTATTTACGTGAAAGTCTATCAGTTTTTTTGTCTTGTGAATAAGGAAACTGCTCTTTATCCTCATTTTAAACATTAGTTAAATATCAATAATCCTTCCTTTTAGGTAAAATTCACCCAATACAAAGTAGAACTCACGTGTGAGGAAATATGCTTTAGGATGCTCTTCGTGGGCAGATGAAATTCAAATTGATTAATTCCCTTAACTTTTTCACAGGAAACGATCAAAATCATTGACTGCGGTGAGTCTGAACTTCAATGTTCTGTCAACTATAGTTCTGTACTTATATTAGAATCGAACATTTTACTCCAAAGCAAGCTAAAGAGCTCATGCACTGTGCCAATTGAATGGATTGAAAAGACTTTTATGGAAAGAGGGATACGAATGAAGAGGTGGGTGGAGGAAACACTTATCGTTTGTTATCATTTATAGATGTCCCATCACTGGGTATTTTGAATTATAATAGCCTTTTTCCCTTTTCTCTATTCTTTGGTTTTCCCTGGCAATATTTATTTATTTTGACATAGCGTTAATTAAGCTACTCACTAACAATTTAGTTAGACATCAATTATCCATCCAAAATTATTATTTGCGCCTATTTCTGAGGATATGTCTTTTTCATGATTTCTTCATCCTTGCTACTAATACTAATTCGTCATCTAGGGTGACATCTAGTTATGACATGAACTCTACGATAACGATCTGATCAAAAAAAACAATCTCACATTTCATTTCTTTGTACTTCTAGTATCCACATATAAAATATCTAATTTAGGTCCTAATAAGAGCACATTCAGAGTCCTCAAAAATGCATTTAATAAACAGTTGTTCAATAGGGTAAGTAGAGAGAAAGTTTGTGTGTGCGTATGTTTGGAGCAAGCTTACTGGCAATGCCCTCGGAGTTAACTGCGCAGTCATCCATGAGATTGGTGAGCGGTAGAACAGCGGCGCAAATGCAGGAGGGAAAGAAGGTCTGAGCCATTTGCAACTGGTGCGTCATGAGCACCGAAACATTATTACCGCCTCCTTCGTCATCCAAACCTAAGAAGTTAATGAAATCGGAAAACACCAGTCATCATAAAAGGGTCCTGAAAATGACGTATATAAATGAAAATGATAAAATTCCCTAATTTTTACAAATTAGAACATCTTTTTACGCTAATTACGTAATTTATTGTAATTTTCTGCATATTTCGAATCCAAGTAAGCATTCTCAATTATATTCTGGTTTCAAAATATGGAGAAGAAATTTTATCTTAAAAAACATTCGCAACATCTTTAACTAATTCAGATATTTACAAAGTTAAGAGTGCCGTTAGTCATTTGAAAATTCACCTTTTTTTTCAATTAACAAAGGCAATAGGAAAATTTCTTGCACAGAATACAATTATCTACGGTAGTCTACTCGACAGATGGATTAAAATAAATTCTTGTCGAATAAGTTATTAGTGCCAATTCACCTTAATCCTCTGCTTAAGAACGCCGAGAAAATTTGATAAGACAGAACAACTTCGGATACCATTTCAGCCCAAATCATAGTTGTTTACTCAACAAAAATTAACTTAACCCGTGACGTATAATTATAAAAAAATATTCTGTCACTTTTTTTATGTAGCTCCCCTTCAGTGAAACAGAAGACCCAGAGACAACGCCTCTTGACTAAATCATAGAGTAACGATAAGTTAAAATCTAATTCCGTTAGGTCGTCATGTCTCGAACGAGCACATTATATTGCCAGAACAATTGGTACCTGGATACCATATATATCTCACTTTCCCCGTTCTTCGTCTCACATCACTAATACGACCAGGCGAATCTATATCTTTCTGAAATTTTATAATTTCATTGTAATTTTCCACACAGTGTATCATAGTATATGGCACTATCTTGGTGATATGTGGAGGTGAGGGAGAGTCACGCAGACTGCTGAAATGCTTTTAGCGGTTATATAGGTGGAAGTCACGCAAATCAAACACTCACTGCTCCTAGGCCCTATAGCAAATCAGCGCAGAAATTTGAACAGAAATGGAAATTCGTTTAAATTAAATGTCTTTAACCATTATGTAGGAGATTCTTGGAGTGTCTGAAAAATGATTTTAATTACTGAATTGCATGTTTTTTAAATTAAAATCTACTTAAGAAATACTGTAAACAAGTGGTTGTAAAATGAACTTGGTGGTTCTATGCCCAAGTAAGATTGTTCTGTGATCAGTAACCCAAACAAGAAGAATGAAGCCGCAAGCTGTGATCCTCTACTGCACTTTGACCCCTTTAGTAAGAGGATTAAGTTGAACATAATTATGGTTTAAGTAAAAGATTTCCCAAAGCCAATAATTCAACAATTTATTGAACTCGGCTGGACCGCACATAGATTAACGATTTGTTTCTTCACCAAATGACTATAGCCATATAAACCTATTAATAATCAGTAATATTTCTTAATGTTTTTATGTTATTTGTTCCCACTCTTATAACTGAACGAAGGTCAGTCGTGACCATCAAAATAAAATTCAGGCAATATCAGGTAGTTTCATCACCTGATCTAAAAGGTTTAATGATTTATTCAAGAGAATAATTTATTTATGCAAACTCCTTTTTAACAGCAACCTTTAATAATATTTTATTACGAGTATTGGTGAATTCAAGGTGTTTTATAAGATACAATAGTTGATAGAGATATGAGAGACGACTCAAGACGATATAAAGAAGCTGAATGTGTAAAAAAATTATTTATTAAAATTGGAGATGGCAGGGGAACTCAAACTGTCTAAAATACCCCGACGATTCATCCCCCCATTGATATTATTTGTAATTTTAATTATTAGTTTTAAATTCAATTTATATCTTGGAAGAAGTGCATGTTTGTATTTTAAACTGTATATAATGTAAAGTCATAGCTGAACAGATTTCGGGAACCCAAAATCAAGCGATGAACATACCATCCATAAGAGTAACGTTATCTCGAAACATTGGAATGGAACCGTTTCTCCAGGAGAAACTTCGTGATTGCATATTGAGACTCCTATTCATCGGTGCAAAACTAACCCTTCTTGCTGCCAAGTTGAATTCCTCCTGTACAACGGAGTTTGTCATCCCAACATTACCTACAAGGTTGCAAAGACAATGTCTTATTGTTATGCTAAATATTCTAATCCATAATGTGGATAAAATCTATAAAGTAGATACTGTGCAAACAAAAGGGTGAATTATTTGAGCGGTTCATTGGAGCATCGGTTAAATTTTGGCCAGTTGGAATTGACAGTTGTGAAAGAAAAGATGAGAAAGAACCAACTTTCTTAAGAATTTTACGCTTGACAACCGCATTATTTTGTTTCGCGAAGAAAAGAAGTAGGATGAATTGGAGTGGAATGGACGGAGACAAAAGTGAAGTTTTGCTTCATTTTCTAATTAATTAATTAATTCTCAGTTGCGCTAATGGAAAGCTTTTCTTCAATTATGGAATAATGCACTAGTTACTTACCTGTTTCACTCTTGACTTTTTCGCATTGTTCCCTTCGGTTATCCATTGTTCCTACTGAGAAATCCTAATTGAGTGGAAGTTTTTTGCCTTCTGAAGGTAGTAAGGATTTGTTCAATAGTTCACATTTTGATTCTTTGAATAGGTGGATTAAAAGGGGTGAATAGAAAATTTAGTACATTATGTTTTGGTATGTATTACAAATTGGCTGCTACGTAGTAAGATTAGTTAGACAAAAAAAGAAAGAAGTCAAGATCGAATTAAATGCAGAAAAAAACTGGCATATTATTTTATCAACAGAATGATTACTGTAACTTCGATTACTTGAATTTTGTTATAAACTGATCTTTATCCACTGGCCTAAATATCTCACCACGAAAAATCATTGAATTACGCTTGAATATTGATAAAATAAATGTTTATTTTATAGTATTAATCAGGTTAAAATTAAAAATTGTGAACTTAACACGCAAGTGTACAATTTTAGATGGTTTTATAGAACGTTTTTACTATGCCGCTTATGTCTAGACACCAACACACACACATATATGTATGAATTCTTTAAAATAACTGCAATTACATGACTAATTCAAGCCAGGCAAACTTAGTACCACTTGAAATGAAAATTTTGTTCGGCGAACTAAAGTTTGTAAACAGATATTGCTCCACTACCTAATCATAAATGGATAACACACGACCAAGCTGAGCTTCGGCTATGCAGTGCTCCTAGTTGCAGCTGACCCATGAAAGTCGCTGAGTGGAATGAAATGCAGACAGCGTTCAAAGTCAACACACACACATATATATATATATATACATACATATGAAATTCTCAACCCAATTAGGAGAAATACTGATAAAACTTGACTTTAGTAGAAGGTAGGTATCCTGAAGCCACTCCTGCAGGGAACTCACATCCTATCACCACCCCTTCCCCCCTCTATTGACTAGAATTAAGTAGGATGCCGATGAACATTGACCGTGTAACCTCTGATTTGGCAGACGCGGACGTTAAGAATTGCTCTACCGGTGCACATCACTCGAGACCATTATTGTCAATACCAATGGATTTGCAGTATCATTCCATGTTTTTAACCCTTTTATGTTATTTATTTCCATTTCAAAAATCGATATAATCTTGTTTGCAAAAGAACGCGACGTTTTCATATTCTTACTTCCGGCCAGATTCACAACAGTCATAAACGATATCAGCTCTTATATAATTTCGGGTCTGGGCAGGTTGTTAGAACTATGGCGGCCACAGCCTAAGATTAGATCATCGTTCAATGTGATATAAAAGAAATAAATTCGGTATATTTTACACGAGTTGATTAAATATAATTTTTTCAAAATTGGTTGAAAAAACTCGTCTTTTAAGAAAACAACGTTTTGAAAAATTCAGAAGTTAATTATCGTGGGCGAATATGACTCATATAGATAAAGACTTGCACATTGCAGACAGAACTTTTTCCATAATATGAATTCATTGTGTTCTGAGAAATACGCCAATTTATTAATAAGGAAAATAAAAACGATAATTCAATTTTTGCCCAACACTCTTGCAGTGAGAATGCATTTAAACACACAACTGAAATGTAACATTAGAAATTTCTCTCTGTATGGGGGGAAACTAGGATTCTTTCATAACTAACATTTTCGAGTTCATTGTGTGAGACGCAAAAGAAAGGCTGATGAATGGAGGCAGGCAGGCAAAGCTTAAATGAACGAGTTGTTGGGATTTTCCACCTGAGCTTGCGGCATGCTTCCGAGCGTGTCTGCCAGAGAAGACGTGCAAGTGCGGCCGCTCAAGCGTGCGATGTGTATGAACGAGCAGAGGAGTGCAGTTCGCGACAAAATCTCTACCTGCTTGCCATCTCCTCTCTTCCTCACCTCGCTGCTCGCCGCCGACCAGCTTGCTGCCTTTCTATCCACCTACTACTAACCCACTCTCTGGCCATCTGTCACAAAGTAGGCATTAGTGTAATAAACAACACCAGCTGCAAGAGACACGAAGAAACACCTGCTTTCTATCTCATTATACCAATACCGCGAGAGTGAACTAAGGTTTTATACTAGTTATAAAGTAAAAATGGTTCATAATGGATTCCATTCAAGTCCAACATTCCATATTTTATAGCAGATAAAAAGTAGGCAATAGCATCAGTCACTGGACAAAATACCTTCATTGTTTTGATGATACGTTCATATCTAACTGTCTAACCAATTGAAATAGACAGGTAGACACCTCAAACGAAATCGGATTCAACATTCATCCGACTGAATCTGTCTGATTGATAAATGGCTGATGGATGACATGAATATATTGCTTCAAATGGATTAAAGCATGTATTTACGTATATTAGTCATGCTATCCTAATAAATCCCAAAAGAATAGAGTTTATTTCAATTAGAATATTTTTGTTCGATGGTGAAGACTTTCCTACCGCTGTGCCAAATCTCCCAAATTTGTCAATGATAAGGGCAAAATCAGCATGGAAACTACGCAATGTAAAAAATGACAAAACTGTAGACAGGCTGTCACCAATTCGACGGTGGTCCAATCTTCAACCCCCTTTGTCAAATTTTACAGCTAACCATAGGCAATTGTCAAATTGATATATTCCTTCAATTTGAATTCTTCATTATTTGAGATCAGAATTAAGTGACCTGCGAACATCCACGTCAAAATGTTTTAAATGCAATATGTATACAAATAGTCCAGAAGTAAGTCTCGTTTATTCCTTCATGAGAAATAGCAGAGATTACTTGGAGATAAGATCAATGGGGCTTAAAGAATTGTACGCGTTCTTTTTAATTCGTGTAATTATATCAAGGCAGAGATGTTGCTTTACTGTGAGAAAAATATTTATTAAATATTCTCTCTTGAGAAAATATTATTTGCATTGTCAATGTCTGCTATATTTCCTTTTATATTTATATTATTGACTCAATTCTGCCTTTCAAGGTCACAATTAAATTGATTTAGTGCCTAGTTTGCATGTTCCTCCACTCTCACTTCTAACCTGAGATTGAATTATCGAGTTTGCAGAGCGTGAAAGTTATGCACCTTAATGATAATATGATTGGGAATTTACGTCACAATAGTGCACCTATCACTAACTCAAACTTCAGCCACGTCAACAACGCAAAAGCCGTATATATTCCGGTAGATAGCAATTTTAAGGCGATTGTTTCAGCTTTATTCTTACCGTCCTCTCCACCGCTTGCTTCATCACCGCGATGATCTTTGGAGAAGATGGCTTCTGTAGCTGCCAGCTCAAGAATAGAGGAAGTTGTCATGTGGAACATTCTCCGTGCCTCGTCCCGAGCCAACTTCGCCGCTGTCACTGCGCGGGCTAACAGTTCCTGTTGTTGCTTTCGACGACTTGTTGAGGCAGTGACAAATGTTTTCTGCATGAAATTGAAAAGAAATCCGTTTATTTGTCGGCGCTAGTTTATCGTTTGGGTATGAGTCAATTTGGACTACTGATATAGTCCGACTGTTAAAGAAATTCTCAACTCAGACGTCTAACAGATGAAGAGCATTCAATCCTCTACCGTATTTCCTCGATTTGATTTTCAAATTGATGCTTTACAAAACTAAGCACACCATTGAACACCAATTTGTTCAGTGTGTGTCAAATCACAAACAATTTCCATTCATCACGTCTTGGCTTTGGACGATTTTGATTTATTAAGATAAATTTTTATAATTGAGATTTTCGGACAAATCAGTACTTTTATTCCAGCGATGTGATTTATTCGGGTAACATTTTATGCCAAGAAAGTCAAAGCAAATTGGCCTTACGTAAAAGTAATTAAAATGAAACCAAGAAATGTTTGAGCTATATAGGAATATAAAATGTAGAGGTGATTATAAAGCTGAAACAACAGGATGAACTTGTAAGTAAAAAAAGACTGTTTCTTCCAAGTCTAGGTTTGAAGATGTGCAGTAACTTATGTACATTTTAAGCGTATACATTAAGGGGAAAAATTCGCGCCCAGCCATGGGAGAGACGGTGATTAAGCGCGTTGAGAACCCAGTCAGCTTCAACAATAACGTTTTATTCCAAATAACTGGAGTAATCAGTAATATTATACAGACAGCAGACTGGGTATGAACGACAACACGAACAACAAGAGTAGCATTGCATTTTTAAAGGTAAAAATGACGAGATTTATCTCCATTTTTTGGGGAATCAATGGATATCTGCAACGGCATTCGGTTGCTGTGCTGCACACATGCAAAGATCTCAATAACTCATTCACCATTTGAGGAGACTTAATTACGGATGCATGATTATTCATATCCAGCAGGAACCTCCTCAGCAGTTAAGTGCAGGAACGATAGCTTTCAGTGCATTAATGTCCATACGCTATTCTTTCAAGCCAAGGAATCACAATTTACCATCCTGACTGACAATGAGGGATACTTAATCAAACCGTAGAAAATTGATTCAAGGCTGGATTATTTATATAAAATTTATTAACCATTAACCATCAAATCATTAAGGTATATTCATCTCATTTAGATCACAATTGTTGGTAGAAACACTGTAACATGTAACAAATCGAAGTGTTAAATAAAGTGTCCAAAATATCTTCTTAACAGTGTTACTAGAATAGTTAGTTTCAAGTGATTCATCAACATGCAAATCTACCAAAACAAATTACAGACACTTGTCTAAATCCATTAATCCTCCTGTCCACTTGTCAGGGCTTTGAGCGAAGCTGTCACCCCAGTATTGTAGATAACGGAACGCAAATCCTCCGGGTAACTAAGCTATACACATAAGAAAATTAAATTCTAAACACAGCCAAGAGTTCAATTTATAGGTATTTTGTTAGCAATCTGAATCGAGAACAAAGCAGTTTTCCGAATCGCAGGCTGCTTTAGTCAGTATGAAAAACTTAATTAACTCAATCGTATTCCTTTTCCCGATTTAGGTTGTGATGAGGTTTAGGAGCAGAGCTTAGCAGTGACACATACCAGAAAGTTGGAAGAAGTCAAATTAAAAGCGTATTTCCTGTTTTCTCTTAGGAAAACTTGATCAATAAAGAACATTGCCACTTCACATCAGTGAATAGTGTTGGAAAGTGACATACAGTTTC
Source organism: Hymenolepis microstoma (assembly GCA_000469805.3). Lineage (NCBI taxonomy): Eukaryota > Metazoa > Platyhelminthes > Cestoda > Cyclophyllidea > Hymenolepididae > Hymenolepis > Hymenolepis microstoma. The sequence continues at coordinate 29,050,650 of LR215989.1, forward strand.
CAACGTCACATTTCCCATAGAGAAAAGTGGGCAAAATTTGAGGATGTCGGTTACAAAAAGCGGGGATGACATGACAAATCAATCGATATATACTCTATGAAGAACTGATACATCAAAAAGCATGAGTCAGGTAATGAGACCAAAAAAAATATTTCTGCAATCTATGTAATTTTAGAATTCTAAAGTGGCATTTTGAAATGTATTATTGCAATCTCGTCTACTCGCTCTTGGCATTAAGAAGATGGAAATAGATTGGAGTGCTATGAGCAAACACGGAACCTAATTATAACAGTCAACAGGCTATGTGGTGACATAAGCTCACCCATGAACCATTATATTTTAAAATTAAGACACCAACAGGTGAGCTTTTTGAAATTTATGAAAATGCGGACAACTCAGTTTTCGAATTCCTGGTAATTTGTTCCATCTTCATATACCTTCCAATACCTAGTCTTTTTAATGTTTGCCTTGTTAAAAATTCAATAACAATTTGAATGCGGAAATAGAGATTCACTTCTCAACTGCGTGGTTTCCTTCGTCGTTAAATCAACTATACTACTAGTAATTGTTCTTTACTTCATGTGGTACATCGGATTTCCCGCTACCGCAGGTACTGTCTGTATTTACTATGATTTGAGAGCTCTGTTCAAAAGACAACGTGACAACGTTGATTTCAGCAAACGCAAGTTATTGACGTTTGAATATGAGACCGTGAGTACTTTGTACTCGAAGAATAGGATTATTATTCTTGAAAGGCAGCCAAGCAATAACATAGCTGCAATTTTGTGACTACTGAAGAGCTCCTTCATTTGATAGAATCTACCATTCAAAAATTCAAATCGATGAAGAGGAATGTACTCAAAGATATATGGCCTCTCGAGTCTCGAGAAAATTTGGAAATGTAGAACTCCTGTTCTTTTACGACTAAGCGACTCAGCGGCTTGAAACTGGAAATTAATAATAATGTACAAGAATTTTCTTGGCAAACTCTGCTTTGCTTCTAACTGTCTCATTGAGTGTTGAGGCGTTATTGATGTACACTATTGAAAGCAAAGTATAAATCTTTTATCAAAAGACTAGGAAGATTCAGCAGCTTGCAACGACGTAGTAAACTTTGTGAATCTGAATCACGGACTATTGGTCGGAAATATGATTGTGAAGGAGACAATTAGCAAAAAAGGAAATATCTTAGCAATATATTTACCCGACGTTGTGGTAGAATCTATTCGTTAATAAGGAACTTAACTTCCCAACGATAGTCATTACGTTAAAGTAAATTTCTACAGCTGTTGGAGAAAGAAATTAAAGCAACGATGTTATATGTTTAAAAATTTAATTACTAATTATCCACAAATTTTATATAATTATTAAAATTGCACTTAATTGTGAGTCCTTGCTTGACAGAATTTGGAGAAAAGTGGAGAAGTTAACTTAATCCCGTATTAATATTTCATATGGGGATTTATGGGTATTCGGATGGCTACTAAGATTATAACTTCCTTCCTAGGACTGTTGGAGGAAGGGAAAAGTGATTTCTTTTACACAGTAAGTAGTGGGTGGCTTCTAACCTTTATTTACTACGTGGGTGATCTTTTCTCATCAAAACCGCCAAATAAAAGCTCAAAAAGTTGTCTCTGCTTAAAAAGTTTGAAAATAACAAGACTTTGTTGAAATCCCCATTTCGGGGTAAATTTAGGAGAGGAAAAAAGAGTGAGGCAACCATATGTATAACCTTCGGAAATGTGTAAGAAAATGAGACTGCGTGCTTTGAAACAACCTTCCTGCTAAATCAAAAACTTAGGTATTACAATTATATGTCAATTCCGTCATATTTTGGAAATCTAGGAATGAATAAGAATGCCTGAGCTGTACAGAACAAAGGAAGAAAAAAGAAAGAGTGAACGAAGTAGATAGAAAGTAGTTTAGAAAGAGATTGCTTGACTTTGAATGTTTCAAATGGGACAGATAAATAAGTGGGAAATGGTGAGCTTACAGTAGCTTCATTTTGTTTGAGTTGGACTTCCTCAGCTGAGGTGCCTTTACGGGTCTCCCAGGCGGGATCAGGGACTTGAATAGAAGGATTTCCCAAAGTGGGAGATGGAAGAACGTACTCAATGAGGGGTGGTGGTACTTTTAAAAATTGACTTGCACCCTCTTCAAGGCGAGACCAGACTTGTTGGCGTGATGTCCAGAGTGCTCGAAATCTAGATACCAAGAACAATAATCAAAGATTTGACAAATAAAACATAGATAGTGGATGTTATGGTGATTTCACCTCAGAATGGCATTAAGGCGACTGTTCAAGTCGGTGTGTTGAAGTTCCGTGTAGAGAAGCTTTTGAATAAAGGAGGAGCATTTTACGGCAGCGAACAGAATCAACGCAGCTAAAGAAAATGATTTAATGTGTAAGCAATATACTCATATTTCTAATATATATGGGATTAAAATTTCACTTGCCTGCACTACTTGTTAGTTCAGGATCAGGTTCAAGGAGCAACTCCCAAGCCAAAGGAACGACCTCCTCTAATTGTTCTGGAGAGAGTAATAGCGCTCCCTTATTCAGCAGGTTGAAGAAACTGCTACGTAAGGACTGAACCTACATTGCATGAGAATTCATTAAAAAAAATTTTTTATTTCATTAGAAAACCATCCTTGATATTAATCAACTTTTGTGCATAAGAGAGAGAGTCATTTTCTTCGTAGTGTTATATCGCACAACTTTAAAATTCATTTTAAGGCCTTTAAAAATAGCAAAGTTGTCATTATTTCAATAGCTAACAATTTGTATTACGTTCAATTACATCGAAGCTATTTCTTGTAAAATTGTATCTTTTGTTGTCATTGTAAATGAAGATAAGAATTCGTTTTCACTTTAATTACAAGTGTGCGGACTGCGCATCAACTCGAGCACAAAATAATTACTTATCTGAAAAGTATAGCCTCAGTCATAATTCATTCTGAGTGAGATGCACTAAGTAGTTTTACATTAGAGGTTTTGATCCTAGTCTCGTATACAAGGATAGAATGGCATGAACAAGCAAGTAAACAAGTCGCCTGGCTATTTAAATTGGAAGGGATCCATGGTGTAGTGTGAGCACTAAGTAATAAGAATGTGAATTCTCCCATCACTATAAATTATGAAAATCACGATGCTTCGACTTCAAATAAATTTTCACACCGACCACACCACCCCCCTCTCCCTCCCTCCTCAATCAATTTTTGGCCTCTTCTCTTGCGCACCTTCTTTGTTATTTCCCTTATTCAAAGTTTTCCATGATTATTACAATTATCTATGGGAAAGCAAAAATATATTTTTTCATTATTAAATATAGGAAGCGTCTAAAAACGTGGCTGACAGATACGTTTCGGTAATCACTTATTCGTATTCTCATTTCACACCTATTTGTAAAAAGGCAGTGTCAACTAGCGTTGTTATTTGTTCAACCAGCGTACCACCCACCGAGTTGTGTTCCGGACAGCTTTAATTTTTTTTTGCTATTCACCTTGCGATGGATCATAGTGAACAAACTATAAAAAACAGTCTCGACGACTTTTCTACCGGCTTGGCTTGTTTTTCGATTGAAAGTACTTTTGAGTTTACAATTTCTTTGCACATTACTAACTTCTTTTGACTTTTATGACAGTTGGTTTTATAACATCGTCGGCTAGGCCATTATTATTTACAGAGGAATCAATACGTATCTAGGACTTCATCCTAAAAGTCTTGTGTCTACCTATCTGAAGACATGACCGTTTCAGATTTGAACTTTCGTGCATCCGAACAATTTATTTTATGCAATTTCTAGGACATATTTGTCTAATATCAATTTGTATCTCCGTTGAAGTATTTCAATTTGCCCAATCGAATTATTAAGAAGACAAGATATCTGCTTATTCTAAATTACCCCGTAACCACTCGCGTCCTGCGGAAGTCGAGAGTCCAATTTTCAAACCCTTGGAAATTGTATAAACTTTCTCTAATACAAGTCGGAAAAGTACATTAAAGAGTATAGGACTATCTTTGTATCTTGGATTGACTCTCCCTCCTCATAGAAAATACTTCACTTGAGTTCTCTATCAAGTAGTTGCCATGATGCAAGTCAGCTGTAGTTTACAATCTTATTAAACTCGTAGTTGTGGGTAATGTAACAAATGCCTCGCTCAAGTCACCCAAGATAAGTACTTTTTCCTAATGTCAGGTGATAGCTTTCGGAATTACTTTTATTGCAGTAGGATTTTTGTTCTGTGGGCACACTATAGTACGAAATTCACTCTGAGTATTTACTTGACATTCACTAATATGGAAATTATGCCGTTCACAGATCATAGATGCAAAGTATTTTCACACCGTGTCATGTAGAAAAAATGCTTCGGTAGTTAGTTGAGTCAGTTCTTACCCACCTACTCTTGTCAATCCTTACTATGTCTCCAAGTATCCAGAATCGGAGTATAGTGGTCCTCACCCACCCTTTTTCATTAATAAAACTTGTACTATTTTTTTGTATCGTGATATGGGCAATAATAATATTAGTAATAATAATATAATGATAAAAAATGACTATTCAAAGGTACTGCTGGAATGTCCGGAATGTAAACTGACGAAAGGAAGTTAAAGAGATGTAAAACTACCTGGGTGTCCAGATAGATCAATTCCGGTGAATCAGTTTGATGAGGAAGAGGACGAACTTTAATCTTCCCATGCTCAGCCTCTTCCGATGGGGCATCTTCATTCTCCGCAAATGGTATAGATCCATTTGTCAATCCACTTTTGACAACCTCCAACAGTCGAGCAAGTGAAGGCGATGAATTTGCTGCTGTTAGACCTGTTCCTGCACCGGCAAGCAGGGAGAGGTTCATTAGGCTAGACAGACCACCGGGACCACAGATACCACCTCCGTCATCTGAACCACCAGCTGAAGAAAGAGTGCCCGCCCCAGATCCACGTTTTGGAGTGCCCTTTCGACGAAATCGATCGAATATTGGGGTTGTAGCCTCACGCCAGCCTGAGGAGAATACTGATGATTCCTAATGAAAAGCAAACGAATTGCATGGAATAAATGAATATTTAAGCTCAAATCACCCAATTTCTAAGAATCTGTAAAATAACTGCTAAGAGTAGTTAAGCAAAGTTCTTTTCACCAATTTTAACATGAAAAATTTTCGCATACAAGGCAAGGAGTTCATTTTTACAGCATAGTGGCAGAGAATCCAAATTCTAATTTATTAGCGTGAAACTAATCAATTTCTACCTCCTGTGGATGCTATGGAACATCAGGACTCCTGTTAATGGCCCAACGTATAATAGAATGACCATTTGCATTTATCAAATAATCTAGAGACCCACTGTCAAGGTAAGTCATTTTGACATGTGATGCAGTTCAGACAGTGTTCGCATGGTCTCACATATGTCCACTAGCAAAACGATGACTAAAAGTTCTACCCTCTATCCCCCCTTGCCCTCCCATATGCTAACTTTTGTGGCTGCCAGATTAAGCAGTGTTTTTCAAGCTAAACGATAGCGTTGAATAGCCTTGTATATGACTATCCATAAGCTCAAATCGCTTATCTCCAATCTGCTGCATGGCGGATAATGAGCTTCTTTTTTTCTGAATACGACTCCTGCTTCATTTCTCAACCAGTTGATTAATTTATCTAAGCCATCTTACTCCACTTCACTAAGCCCTATTATCCTCAGATTGTTAGCTGAGAAGCTGACGCCTTCTTCTCCTAAGCGAAGGCAGACGGTCACTGTTTCCATCTTTTACCTGTCATTGTTGAAGTGATAGGATAATAGTTTAACAAAGTTTTCGTTCCTAGACTAGTTCAATATATTATTTAGGAATATGCAACACGAAGTGTACCTTCATCATGCAATTGGATACAGATGACAAAGGCTCCATAATCCAGGGCAAAATATTTTTTCAGTGGTTATTCAACGCATACTAGAAAATGTTATCACTTAATAATACTGAGAGGAAATAATAGCACATTCATGCCCATGCAGAGGTTACGAATCTAATAAGGCGGTACTTCACTACTGTTCTAAACTGCGCTTGCTAAGCTACGAACTAAACATACCTTGACTGGGGTGATACTACACTGAGCATCGTGAATCGCCTTACAGGCGTTTATCCACATACGCTTAGTGCTGGCATCATCCCCTTTTGAAGCAGTGGTATCCGTGGGCTCAACTATAGAAACACCCTAGAAGCGCTCATATAAAATCCTTATTCAAACAAAATTAGTGCAGTAAGTTCATGAGAATAAAGACATGCCTTTCTTTTAGCATTCCTAGTAAAAAGAGTATTTCTCTTTTCTTGGTGGTCTCTTCCGCCAAAGACTCGATGGAGAATGGATGAAGACGTTTCCAATTCTGGATCTCCACATCCAGAACCAAGAGGTCCCATACCGTCAAAAACTGTACCTCTTAAAAGTGGAGTGCTGTTGAGAGCCAGTCTCAGAGGTTCTTCCAGCCCACTGATTCCAGTTGTGTCTTGATCGGAGTCGTTTACATCGTCTGAATAACTAGTTTCTTCTTCCTCATTCCCACCTGCTCCTCCTCCGCCAAATGAATCAGATGAGCATTGACAAGAAACACCTCCACCACTTACTCCGTTTCCACCACGATTATCGTTAATTCCGCCCATGGTAGCACGAGCACGACGACCATCAGGCAACTCATCCACGGATCGTATGAAACTCGACTCAGTAGAGGATGAGTAAACTTGACGGATTGCTTGAAGTAAAGAGCGTAATTGTTGCTGCTGACGGTCAAAACAATTGGCCTCACACATTGGCTGGTGCTTACAATTGAAAGTAGTTCTAAACCGAATAAGGATATGCCACTTTTAGTATAACACGACAAGGACACGGAATTATTATCGTTAGTAGGTGGTTGTAAATTTATAAGAAAATTAGATTTGTGACCATGTTTCAAACAATATAATTAGTCATCCTTTCATCTGGAGAAGTAAATATTGTTGATATATCGTCATCTACCGAACTCGACTTCCGACTTACGCTTGCTAAGCTCCTTAAAAAAGATTTTTCTGTTCTTATTTTAACATTCATATAGTTCCTACTATGAATGTCTAATGCCATTGCTTAAATCGCCTACATTAGACAATATGGGTTCGAATTCTCTCGTTGACATTGACAGTTGTGTGTATTCCGTGCAGCGATTAGTATGCCTGTATATGCCAGAGGTCAAGGATTCGATGTCGTCGACGCACAACAAGCGAGTGGAATGGTTAACAACATTGATTAAGTTAGGCTATTAAGTGGGATGGCATAAGTTGACTTTACAGTAATATAGGCTCAAGATGAGTTCCCTATGAACTGCACAAAGGCATAAAGTCCAAAGATTTTCAAATCGTGTCTTTATCCGGGATCGATTAAATGTGAATAATTTTAAGTACTTATTTACCGATTACTCAAAATTTGTTAGGACCTCAGATATAAACGTGTAAAGAAAATAACTGACATGCAAATACTCTTCTTGTATTATGTCTTCGCATGGCTATTCCAAATTCAAGGCAGTTAAACTACATGACTATGAACTTCGGAGTCAAAGTAGGGAAAAGTATTGAAATGTAAAAGATGTAATATGACTAAGCAGAGCCCCTCTATTACGCATCCTTTTATTAATTACATATATTCAATAAGATCTTTAAGTAAATGCACCAACAATCTGTATTTTGCGAAATAAGAATATTGCTGACCTCTTTGCGAATGAAATGACCGCCGATATCCATGGCATGTTAGTGGAGTAGAAATCAGCCACTGTCGATTGATTTTGCCCTCGAGTAGCTGTCGAGCGTGGAATCTCCCTCATGCCACTCAGTGATGTTTTTCGCCGATCACGACGAGGTGAGCGTTTACTGACATCGACATCCATCTCACTCTCAGCAAAGCCGAGTCCCTCGGAACTTTCGGACCGACGTCCCCAAGCTCCGGATCCGGTTTCTGGATGCAAACTAGAAGAATTTCGACTTACGTAACCAGCAGTCACCCCGTCGTCTATACTAGAACCCGGACCTGCCCCACCTCCTTCTCCCCCCGAATTGCTTGTTCGTGAAGACATTCGTCGTAGACCTGGGACAGTGGGAACTATTATAATTCGTGTAAACAAGGAAAAGTGACATACGGTGCTACTTACATTGTTGTCATTACTAAATTCACTATAATTTTGGAGTGAATTAATCTCTATATTTACATTTAATCAAGGTGCACCTTGCGTTCTGAAATACATATATATAGGATACGTTACTAGTCTAATTACAATGTTGCCCCTAAGATATGCAACCAATTTATCTTCATTCATATTCGGTCATTTGAAGGCCAGGTTAAGAATGATCTACTTCTATGCCACTGCCTTTCCAATAAGTATCTCACGTGTGTGCATCAAGGTTACGAACATATTCTTCCAAAATGATGGAAGGTATTCAGAAAGAGCATCTCATTCATTTTCAAAGCTTAACTAAAGGAGTTCTGGTCACAGATACTTGAAGACATTCTGGAGTCTACTTGATTGACAAACACTTTGTTAGACTTTCCTTTTGATCATTAATAACAAGCACTGGACGTGTGCCCATAAAATCCGAATAGTTAAACTCTGACGTTGCTAAGTTACTAAGACACAGAGATATATTACACAATTGGAGCCTTGAATTCAAGCAGAATGCTAAAATGGCCTATTACTCTAACATTAAATTGTTTATTTATTTAGTCTTATAATGCAACAAAAGATATAGCATATGAATTCTAAGAGCATGCATCTGACTGCACAAATATAATCAGTACACCAATCCACAGAACACCGTACTAATTGCAATACTCTGTAGGTAAATAAACCAAAAATTAATGAACAATAGAAATGATTTCCCAAGGAGCATAGCGCATCCATGACCCAAATTAAAATACTTAGTTGCGTCAAACAAATGGCAAATCTAGGTTGCTTTAGGGAAAGAATCTTCCCAACAATGACAGCAGGAATAAATTAAATAAAGATTCTCCCCTAACTAGTCTTTGCATTCAGTCTGAGAAAGCGCAATTTCTAAAGCAAACATACCCAAGTGCGAAGCGTAACTAAAGAGATGTCCTGAAAGGAGATGAACGGTATAAGTAGTAAATAAAAAAACGGAAAAGCAAATTAACTCATTTGGAATAGAAACGACAGGGTCCGTTAATCGTGACCTGAACATAAAGGTCAGCTCTCCATACACACCTATGAATGTACGGACACGACGGCGCAGGTTGGGAGATAGGAAAGCAATACCAACCAAAAGGGCATATTGGGACACGTTCGCCAATGCCGATTACTGATCAGGAAGCCAGTCGGGTAAGTTACTTCTCCCTAATTTCTCCCTCCTCTCCTCTATTTTGCTTTTTCCCAACTTCCCTCCCACTTGATCATAAATCTGGAGCCGATATGCCATCCAAAAGACTGGCTATTTGGTTACACTTTCCTTGGTCAGTGTTTCATGCAAATTCGATGTTTTCTTTTCAATATCACAGAAGTGTAGTTCTAGGCTTAACGAAAGTTATTATTATATTTTGTTTAAGTTAGCTGCAATTGGTCTGAAAATTTAAAAGAGCGAGAGAGAGAGAGAGAGAGATTTTGAACATGTAATTGTGGAATAACTACAGTATTCACGAAAACATAAAAAATATAAACTTATTTCTCAGATTTGTCCTTGTCTTTTGCACAGACGGATATTGAGATATAATATCAAGCACCTATTCTATATGTTTGGGTCTTAACAAAACCGAGTGATTTTATTTCATCATCTGAGAACAACATTAAATAAAAATGAATTATCAACTGTTGGTAAAATATTCCTTTTTTAAAGAACTTATGGTCCTCATAACTCACTGGATTCGATATTTTGAAGAGAAGATTTAAGTACGTGTATTGTAAGTCCTTTTCAGAGGAGAAAAGTCTGAATAGCACAAGAAGATGAATCGAATCACAGAATTCGGATTAAAGTTGTTTCATGATATAATTACGTGTATCTAGTAACCCTTTCGTTTTTTTTCTCTCCTGAAGTTTCCACGTGTAAGGATAATTATTTCAGTCAATAGTTAATATCATCAAACTGCTCGCTAAGTATTAAATTAACAGATTAAATTTTGAATATTGTGGACGTCGACTATTTCGATTAAATCTCCCTTTCTAGTATTCCGATAAGGAAGTTAGGTGCCATATAATCTAGTTATGAGGTTTGAAACGCCATAGCTTGTTGTAATGTAAATGTAGACAATCTGGTGTTTCAGCAATCTTCGAATTCTTTTACTGTTTCTTTTATTTGAATAATAGTAATATTAAGTTCAGTAGATGACGGACGCGATTATGACCAATGTAAATAGCGTGCAGATGTGAAATTTAGATGCACAAGTGAATTTTCAGTTTGGTTGCAGGTTGATTTATCGCTTTAATCGAAATAAAATTATCCCCAAGACCTTAATTGAGGGCTAATTAGAGGGAAAACTTAAATTTTCTTGCGATAGTAAAATCGATAGGCATTCTAGGTAAGAATTGCATGTGGCTTTCAATTAGGAGTGTCTGGTTTCCCGCAGTACTGTTTAAGCATAAATTAAGCCTTAATGCCGGGGTAGGGGGGGGGGGGGGAGTAAATACAGGCAAATGACCATTTCGGTTCTGACCTTTAGAAATTTTATTGGGTTTAGATTGGCAGATACTTGTGTATGGGCTAACAACTATCCCCAATCTCCATTCGTTAACTTTCATTATATGAAACATATTTATCAGAAAATTTTGCTTAAAATATATTTATAAGCAATAATGTTCACTAGTTGTAAGGATTTTTCTAAGCAGAGGTCATTTTTCCTTCAGCTGTTATTCTCGAGCTCTCAGCCAAACGTTCAGAGAATGCCACACGTTTATAAAATGCCACACGTCGTTATAAAATAAACCAGTACTCCACTTTTTAAGCTTTTTTCAAAATGTTTTGAATATGCAGTACTACATTTTTCTTAAAAATTTCGAAAGAATGAAGAGGTGTCCGTTTGACCCCTCTGATTTTAATAATATTTGGAGCCTTCAACCTCGTTACGTGTTTTCCCTTTTCCTTGCATCCAGTATGCGGGCTGCTGAACCCTTATGCATCTTGTTCACATAAATCAGAAGGGGAGTGAAACTGGGTTAGCAGCAGGTACAAGACCAGGCCAACTTAGGGTCGCCCCCCCCCCCCCAGCTTCACCCAAGATTGGTCAAATTTAAGGATAATTGCATACCACTATCAGTTTTGGTTGAGCGTGTATTGCCCATAAGTGAGGAGAGTTGGTATGACTGGCGGAAACTGCCCGAGCGTTGACGTTTACGAGTCAGATTTCTCGATATTGACTTTCGAGCTACAAAATAAAGGAACAGAAAATATTTTGTTTCGTGTTATTTATTGTAAATCGATTACCCAAATGCGTTATACGTTAAATAAGTTGCAATTAAAGTAGGGAATAGATATTAATATTGCAACCTATTTTGAAGGAAAGCGACTCAGGACTCTTCAATCAATGGCAAATTTGCGTAAGTGCCATATCTGTCGAAAACACATGACGATGATCGTATACATGTGGGTACTTTCACTGGAAGATTGGCATAAAGAGACTTTTAAAGACATTCATAATATCACTTGAGAATTGGCTTAGTGCATAAGACTGACTGACCCTGATTTATTGAGTTTATTTCAGGTATGGCAAACCTATTACTATCCATAAACTCTAGTGATTTTTTACCTGAAGTAATAAAAGGCCGTGGATTTAGCCTTTTGAATAAAGCTTGGTTGTACTCATTTCGCAGATGGCCACAAGTTTTGAAATTTTGCCAAAATTTTGCATATTTTTTGCTTATGTTGTCAAAAAGCGAGCTCCACAATTTAGACACTTTTTATCGTCTGAAAGATCTTCCTTTGAAGTAAGAGGAATAGCTGGTGAAGGCAACTGAAAACGTCTTCTCACTGCAAAAGATTAATCAAATTAAACAAATTGAAGCTAATGAGATTTCGAAATTCTCCTTGCTTGCATCTAATTGTACATGAACAATTATTTACTCCAAATAATCGACAGCACGTAGGGTAAGCTTCCAAAACACCTATCAGAGCATGAGGCAATATTTTCTATATTCTAATTCATCAGACAAACACAAATGCCGTAAGACAACGTTGACACCATTTTTGGTTGAGCTTAGTTTCACAGCTTTATTAGTAGCGCAAAGGCACTAAAATTAACTCACTTGGCTTCTCCGCAACTTCATGCTGTAATTCTAGTGAAGACACACTCCCTTGAAGTGAATTGCATCGATCGCGATCGTTTTCACTAAACGCAAAACTGATCTGTCTATTACCATGCGAACCAGTTCCGGAAGGTGGATGGATGGTTTCTGTAAGACATAGAAACCGCATAGTTAGAACTATCTTAAGAGGCTTAATTTAAATTAGAAATTTTTCTGCACCATATTCATCAGCGGCTTTCGAAGCGGAATCACCATCTATTCCCTTAGCATTTGATAATTCGGTGTATAATGAATTGGATTTATCCTTCGGATCAGCCTGTGCAAACATGGGCATGAGGATACTGAGTCGACGTCTAGTTGATTTTAGGGCGCCTATTGCAGAGGACCCAGAAGCAACGCCATGATTGCGCCTACCGTTGGCTCCACTTTCCCACTGATTACTATGATCAGCTGATCGACTTCCTCCTGGAGTAGCACTGGAAACAGCGGCAAATTGAGCTTTGGTGGCGTGCTGATGGGACTCTCGTAAAAAGGTGGTTATTTCGTTGAGTAGCTGAATTGCCATTACGAGGAGAGCGTAGGGGCAGCTATCTCCATTGGGGTTCACTGTGGCTGAAGGCAAAAGGTGAAGACAGATAACAACTTTGAAATTCAAAACGCAAACTCCACACTTGAGCATACTTGTGAGTAACTAAAATCTATGGTCGGCCAACTGTTAAACTAACATACACGACTGCATTGTTTTATTTTGACTGCGATCCAATATAAACTTGTGTCTAACCAAAACATTCACGATTCCATTACCTTGGCCTTTCTTTTGTGATGAATCAATGTATCCTAAAAGTCTATCAATGGTGAAAGATTGCCAATCTCCAAAATATTAATCGGTTGGATATGGTGAAATTTCCAGAATAGTAAAGTAAGCTGCTTAAAAAAGGGTAACGTATTTCACCTTAAAAAATTTAAATTTATAAGTTGATTATTTTAAAGAGACGTCGACTAGGTGGTTTTGAATTTCCAAGAAAAATGCCACAAAAATATTTCATCTTAATAACCCTCATTTTTGTCTTTCGTATTATTGATATAAGTATGCGGCCTGGAAGCTGTGCTTGGCAGAACATGATGTCGCAAGCTTTTGATGTTGTCGTCACCGGAATATTTCCCATTTTATGAAAAAGAGATCGACGGATCTAAATAACTTCCAATGTGCTCACATTTACGTACTTAGCTGAATGGAAACTTGATGCTTTAAATAGAGTTTAAGGATACTTAGGTCCCTATTCGGTTGCCAAAGCGAAGAACCCAAAGTCTTTTTGTACAGATTATCATTTTTCCGTTCACTTAACCTATTCATTTTATACTGATAAGTTTTTAATTTTGTCGATCGATAGGTGGCTTTTTTCTCTTTGTAAATTTGACAGACAGTGCCCATTTAAGCGAGAATTTAAATAAAATTTCGAATCATGAAGTCACAATTGAAGAAAGGACCTTGCATCGTTGCCTAAATATTTCGATATCTCTTCCTGTAATGTGTTAATCTCCATTAACTTGAGCAAATCAGTAGAGTATTTATCCCTTGGAAGTCATTTAATATATCCGTGTGGGTTTCTTCGAATTCGTACCCGTATGACTCAACATTTAGTGTTTGAACGTGTATAAAGCAGATTTTTCAGATAATTAGTTTATTCATTAAACAGTGCTTGACTAAATAATATTTGCTGAAACTCTATGTGTTTAATGGTATGAAAGCCTTACCATCGTCGATAAAGTTCTCATCGCTTTGGAAGTCACGACTTAGGTAGATTTCACTTGAAGTAAGACCATCCAAAAAGGCTTGAATACGAATCCCAAGGGCCTGAAAGATACAACCCAAAAGTATTCAGGCTTTGAAGTGATTAATAGCAGGTGGGAAATACGTTTTCAAATTTTCATAAAGACGCAACCCCTGCTTTCTATTAAGTGATCAGTGACTTGTCTGTTAACTGTTAGTACTTTATGGTAAACAAATTTCCCCAATCATTCCAAGTATTATACACCTACCAAATAGATATACTAAGTATTTCTTTATAATTTGATTAACTCAATTATGATTTATCAGCTGCCAGTTTTATACTGTGGACACTTCAGTTAGCAGTAGCATGTTCCAATCTCATACGCGATCGCGTTAATATCAGTTCAGTCTTAAATTATTTGAAGAGAATAGAGAAACACAGCTCTATACAACACCCATTTTGATATATTTCAAATAGGGGTAAATTTATCGTCGTAGTTCACAAAATGAGACTAAAAATGTCACCAAAATGATACTTTCTCAACCACGCGTTTTTGATTATTTCAAGGCTTTTAACTAATGGTATTTTTGGTAGATGTCAGCTAGAAATAACACAGAGTAGAACTTTGTCGGTCTCTGTCGGTAACATTCCAAACGGAGGGAGAGGGGAGGGGTATATTTTATCTCAATATGCAATCTTTCCAACAAGCAGTGGCGTTAATTAACAAGGTTCAATTTTCCCATGATAATTGTGGAAAAAAACAGCAACAATAACAGCACAGCATAAAAGTTTACCTCAACACATTTACTCAACAGCAATAGTAAACACTACCCCCACTCCCTAATGGATTGTACTTTTCGCATTTCCCAGCAATTAATGTAATTAATTAAGAGAGAGGATGAAAAGAGAACGAAACAAAAGATCAATATAGTCTATCTGGGAGCTCAAGAAAGCGAGGAGAAAACTTTTTAGAAGGGGAAAATGAGAGGAATTAATCCCTAAACCGGTTTTTTTGACTGGCTAATCTCGCTATTTTGCAAAAAGTTGTTTGTAGGCTGGGTGGGTTGTGGAAAGCTGGGAGGCATAAAGGTGGAGAAACTTATTTTATTTGCCAAAATTGCAATCGATTTTGTCCTCACAATATAAGGAACTCTGTTGAACTCACGAAATTCACATTAGGTAGTGAGGAATTTTACGACTTTTAAATTCCCATTAGTCGTAAAAGTAAGATAAGAATATTCATGCTATCAGACCCTACTAGTGGAATCGCCAACAGCCAATACTATAGCAAAGATAGGTAGTGAATTGTAAGCATTAAAATTGCATAATAATAAGGATCTACAAATCGAGGAGGTCAAAATTTGAGGATGCATTATTAGGGATACTATTGATTGTGAATAACTAGTCCAAAGTCATGGATGTTTTGTATTAAAATATTTTTTTCATGATTTTAATTTCGGGACTTTTAAAATAAGAAAAGAACAAATGAAACATCTCACATAGTGGTGAAGTGTCTATCAACCAAGTAAATCGTAATGAGATTGATCCGGCTACATGCAGCAACAACGCGCTGGTTAAATTTGACCGACAGTAAGATTGGCATAGTGCGGGTTTTTCGTCGAAGCGGCTTCAGAATATAGCATCTAACTATCAAGACAAATCTTAACGCGCCCTTGGTAAGTTTTGTTTAAACTGTGAACACTTTGGAAGGGACAGATACTCTTTCATTGGTAGTTGAAAGTGAGCATTAAATGGTTGAAAGTAACTACATAGTCAATTGGAAGACTATAAGCAAATCATTCTATTGTGTAATGAGGACAAAGTGCAGTGAATCGAAATTTACGTATATTTATTCGCTTTTCTAAGACGCTAACTATAAATTCACGGAAAATTTTTCAGACATAGAATCGAGTTTATGAGTTTGTCTATTTATTCGTGATTATGAATCCAAAATTTTGTTGAATAAGTGCTCGCCAATAGGATATTTAGTCTTGTGTGACCATTTCATTACAAAACATTACTTCAAATAATGCATATTTATATTCACTTTGCAATGTGTAAAGGGATTCTCGTATCCGTATCTACTCTATCCACATCGATGTGTCATTCGTCTGGGTTTGTGTTTGCGCATTTATGTACCTCTCAATTGGAATGAATATTGAGTTGAATATTAAGTCACTCAAGAGCTGATTAATAATTGCAGCATCATGAGACGGGGACTAATTAGAGCAATTAGCTAAACAATGAACAAAATTATATAAAGTATGTAATATGAAAGGAAAATTTTCTGTATTAAAAGCTTGCATTTTGCCAAATGTTTCGAAAGGAAATTCTGTACTAACCTCAGCCCAGCTATGAAACAGCTTTCCAGCAGCACATTGTATTTGTGAGGTAGTGTGAACAGAGGCGCCATTGTAATCAATGGGGTCAGTATTTCCTCCAGCAGGACCTGAAATGGAAATAGCAATGTGTTGAGAGGTGGCCTGAGTGAACTGTTCCGCCTGTTGCATTGGAAGTGGAAGATTCATTTTCATCCATGATGGCCACTCGCCTCGATTGCAGCGATTTACAAAGAAAGCGCATTCAAGGAGAAGACAGGCCCGTGCTAGAACCGGAGCTTTCTAAAAACATAAAGCAAGGAATTATTTGATCAACTTAAGGTTTTAAAGCTGTTGCGTCAGCTGAAGTTCTATCTATGCAAAGATGGTTGAAGATTTCGGTATTTTGGCGTCTAGAATGACAGATTCCCTTCCTGACACAACAAACGGGGTATGATTGACTTATTTGTCTTCAAACGTACCTCCTTTACCTCTCCACACAAACAAAAGCCCAAGACAAAGTTTAAAATTATAGGCTTTTTACAATTACTATATCTCTTTCACGTCATTCTCTATTTGTAAGAAATTATTAAATATTCAGGCAGAATCTTAAAATACCTAATGACCGGAAGGTTGGGAAATACCTTTGGTGTAGTACATTGGATCTTTTTAAAGTATTCAGATTGCTAATGATCGAATTCCTCATAAGCTTCCCAAAACCAACACGTTAGTCCACTAGTCGTATCTAAAGCGGAGGAACTATTTTATTCTCCTCAGGAAACTCAAAATCATTTTAGAGTGGGAAAATCTTTCTGTGAATTACCCAAAATAAAGCAAACCTTATTCACATTCACTTGTCCAGAAAACAGTTTCAGTCATGTCAAGCGCCACTTGCATTAAACCAGGGCTAAAAAGCTTGAATTCCAACGATATATTGTTGCTAGCGAGTAATAGATCAGATTTAGGAAAAGCCTGTTTTTAGTCAGTGCAAAAAAGGTCACTGAATATGACTAAATTCAGCTAATGAAGTTTAAAAAACACACCAAGTCAAGAAAAGAAGCCACTAGTTGGGGTTCGGGTAGAGTCCCAGGCTCCAAGCAGTCGAGAAGAAATGCAAAATCCCGTAGATTTTCCTTCAATGATGGTAGATCGATCAAACGTCGCTCCGTCACAAGCTTAGGAGCTTTTGGGTCTGCTAAAATGCATCATATGCAGTGGTAATTGTAATAGCTAAAATTTTTTTGATCATGTGTAAGGTGCTTAGTTTACCGTGTAGAAAATCCACTGGACCAGCCCGCGACTTCCAACTCTGATTTTGACCGAATTGCATTCGTTTAGTTGCAGAATAGTCAATCACATCGCCGAAATCTCCTGATGGAACAACAATTGAAGGACGTTTTGAAGAAGAGGCGGGCCAAAGAGAATTCCGTGCCGAGAGTCTAGATTATGGATAGCATAAAATTAGTTTGTTAGATTGATTAAACAGAAAAAAATTAGGAAGTATGATGGCTCATCTGAATTTGGATGGACTCATAAAACGATTAATCTTCATCTGCTAATTAAAAGATGATCGTTATCGCCCAAAATTTCTTACTTTTACAGAAAAATGCAGTTCTAGGTGTGTTTTTTAAATTAAAGAGAGAATGGAAATTAGAACTGTTGAAGCCATATTGTTCTACAACTTTTTTTCCTTTTCATAGACTGGTCGACTTTTATGAATGAAATTATCTCGGCTGGGAAATCAATAAGCTCATGGAACCAGAATTCTTAAGCAATGCTTTTATACCTCTTTCGTTTAATATTAAAATTTCCACCCTCCAAATCTCCTTTCAAATATTAATTGCTGCTCACAAATTTTGTTACTGAAGTTTGACACTGTCATCGAAGTAAGTTAAGTATACATCTTTGCTTCATAAGGATAAACAGAGCTTAATTAATTTCCATAACATCAATATCAAACTTTGATAAAGTGTGCATTTCGTAAATTATCAATCTGTTCTCCATATGTTTGTAGAGTCTTGCAACAAGTGTACGCATAAGCGTATACTTACATTCTGGGCCTGAATAGAGATGAATTATTTGGTTTATTCTTCAGCACCATTGTTCGCATAGGACAGAGGAGGGCACAAAGGAGAGCCCGCCGAAATGTGTTTCCATGAACAGATTTGAGGTAGGTAAGAAGGTGACGCACCTCAGTGAAGAGACTAATATTCTCCTGAGTGGCTAATTCCCGTCTACATCGGACAAATCGTCGCACCAAACTACCCATCAGACTGGAAATGATCACGCCCTCCGCACCACGAGTCCCTTCGCCTGTGAAGGACTGACCAAAACTATTGTGATAACTCCATTTCTCTGAAAATCCTGAGGGATAGAAAAAAGTCAGATGTCGCTTAGGTAACATTAATTCACGAACTTAGGCGTATCCGGTAAAGGATTAATAATTTTATTTGCTTCAAAATCAGATGGATGAAGATAACCGAACATCGGTTGACGGACTAGTGCATATTTCACCAGTCAATTACATTGAAATATACTGAACAGGATTTGCATGCTTCTCTTGTTCGTTGATCATTGGTTGGCTATTAGAACCTAGCAGCTGACACATCACTGACTGATCAGATAGTCACTCATCCCAATCAAGGTAAAGCACTCTCTTTTCTTGGTAGCACGCCTTCTAAGACTCACGAGCTGTTATATTCCCCTTAATATATTGGGTATGAGGTAATTTGACACAGTACTATCTTAATGAGTACATAGGAACTTTCAAGAAGCCCGTTAGCTTAAAAATGGCTTTATATAAATACCGAACGAGTCCCTCTGTAATATTTAAAACTTAATAATATGAACGCATAAGGCCATTATATCTATGCTACTTCCTTTCATTGAGTTTATATTTTGTTTAAAATTGATTTTAACACTTTGGTTGATCACTTTCCCTTCAATTTCTGATGCTGTTGTTCTCATTATTCCCCTCCCCCCCTCCCGCCCCCCTATCAACCCAAATTTCCTCTGTTAGAAACAGTTAGGGGAAAAAATACATTTTAATGAATGACCTGACTTAATAATTTATACATTTTAAAATATGTTAATACTCCCTAGAAATTCACGTGATTTAAATTATCAGCGAGTGAATAATTGAGATTGAATGAGTGAGTGCGTACGTGGATTGTGATTTTAGTTGGCAATGGAGATTTCCCAAGGGAGAGATTGTGATTTAACACCTCACTTGCTGATCATTTCGCGTATGTACTTTACCTCACCACCTTGAACATCAAAAGTGAACATCTCTCTGCTGCTAAAATAAGGTTAACCACTCCCTTCTTTAAGCTAGAAATGTCAAAATAACCTCTGAAAAACAGTATGAACCTTAACAACATTTTGGTGACCAGTAAAATGGAAGGTTTAGTTCAACGACAAAGTAACCTCTTTAAGTGATAATAGTTACTTCTTACAATGCAAAGACTTATTAATGTATCTAATAGGACTACAAAATGTCCTTGTAGAGTTTATAATCAAGCAAAGTTTCCTCACGATATTTCCTAGACAAACATTCAGTGAAGATTTCTTATTCGATAAAATGGATGCAAATACCCCATTCATTTTTCCTTGAATCAATGATTGCATTAAAGAAGTACTTCATCAAAATTAGACTTCAATAGCAAGTAAGGAAGCTTAAAAAGACGTCAAGATAATTCAACAAGAAAGGCTGGGTGAATTAGGTCAAAGGTCAATTCTTAGTATTTTCATTAAATATTTTTATTACTCTTAAATTATATATTATCCAGTTTTATTTGTGTATGACACAATAGGAAATAAATTTTGTGAAATATTTTTGCGACAAGCAAAATGTTTTTTTCCTTTTATCAAAGAATACTCAAACTACTATGGTTTCAGTTGCTTAATGACAAAGTACAGCCGTTGAATTCGCTAACATTTTCTAGCTAAATGTACTTTAATCAGAAGTGCCAAAGTGAGGTCATTGGTAATACCGTTTTACTTACCAATGTCGAAAGATTGATAATTGGCAACCTCGTAGATTTATAAATAGTAATGACCGTCTTAGGCTTCGTTGGAAGCCCAAAAAATACAAAAAAAATCATAACAATCATGAAAAGTGCAAAGGATTAAAGGATTCATCATTGTGAATGTTTCAATTAGTACTTAAACTCATCGACCCTCGAGCCATCTAATTCATACTTACTCTTTTCATCGCTCAAAAGTCAATATAATTCAAACGCAAATACAATTAGCACGTCAAAAATTCACCTTGACAAAAGTGGACGATTGGGAGGCAGAATTAGTTTGCTCTTTACTGCTTACCGCTAATTTGCACAAATTCAGCTTTTTCAGCCCTGATGCAGAATTGTAAAAATGAAGCGCTCTGGTGTCATGATCAAGCATTGTGGCATTCATTTTAATTAAAATTTTTGAAAATAGCATTTCATTGTGATTCTCTGGTGAAGTATACTGATGTTGTGGTTAATAAACCAACGCAAGTTATTTAAATAGATGCAAATGTAATTGAGTGATGGAAAAATAGAACGTTGAACTGCTATATTGCCAACTCGCGCTTTTCACATAAACTGTGAAATATTTTGACCTTACTAGGTGTAATATTTTTTCAACTAAGCCAAAGGAGGAACTAATTTTTAAATTGATGAAAACATTTGATAAAAATTACGAAAACTGTTGTTTTCTTATATGCCGGTTTGGCTTTTGCGCAGGAGAATTCGGGCAACGTCAAGTGGAGGTTTCCCAAGTTAGCAATGATTGTGATCTTGGAAACTATTGAAGCACACTTGAGAAAAGATGGGAACAGGTGAATGGAGCACAATTAAGGAATATTTTTCTTCAACCATGGCAACGGTTGCTAGCGCAGAGACTTTGAGTGGGAGATGGAGAGGGGACTAAATACTATTGCCAAAGCGAAATGGCACGTTTTTCCCACTCTATCACTCTCCTCACCCAGAGTAGAAACACACACACACACGCACACCCACTACCCTGTTTGTCTACAGCGTTTTCCCTCACTTTCTCACTACTTAGATTGCTATCTTCCTCGCACTCATTCTTGCTTTGTTTTACGTGATTATGCTCTCCCGAACGCTGCGTTCTGCATGAGCTGCATGTGACAGGGTAGAACACTGCTATGGTAAAAAGAAACAAAGAAAAGAATTTGGAAAATTTATTAGCATCTTTTTGACAAGTCAAGTGCTAAATCAACGGTTTACGACTAATTTAAGAATATTTAGAGCACGTATAGCCCTCATTCAACAGACTTAAAATGTGTCCATTATCTGATTGTATTCTTCTATGTCATAAGGTGAAATGCATGCTCGCATTATCATAACCGCGTATCTCCAGCCTTTAGAAGCCCTATTCACATTTACCTGCAAGAACGTACGTCTTTTCGAAGAATTTGCCAAGTTAGTGCAGCTCAGTGGTATTAAAGGCTGTTTTGCATATCACGCCTAGTTGAAAATCAAATTTAAAAATTGATAGAAATATCTCATTTTCAAGAAATAAGTTAGCATGTTTTCAGTGCAATTTACACAGAACTAAAACATGCAAGATACCTTACTATTGCTATTGTATGAACGAATAACCAACCTGGTCTAGCGGGATTCAGAACGACAGGATCCAAACAGAAGCTGGTAAGTCCATGTAGGAATTCCATTAACTCAGTGATGGGCACGCAGGCAATGAATCGAGAGAAGAAGCAGTAGAAGAGATTTCTATTAATGTGAAACATTCGGAGCAAACATACATGAGCGTGGCGACGCAGCATTGAAGGCAGGGCCTCTGATGGATCACCAAGATGACTTCCAAGCCCATGAGGTGAATTTCGAAGTCCCCCTCCACCACCACCGCACACATTTGTATGTCCATGGGAGCAGCCCAAAATACGAATTAGCCTACAAAACGTCAAATAATAATAGAATCAATTCTAATCATTTAGATCCTTCTAAGGGTATATCAATACTACGAATCTTATTTTTTGGGAAAATAATTAGGCCGAATCCAGAAATGAACCTCTGAATCTACTTTATATCAAATTTTGTTGGATTCGTTTTTGATTTCACATTTTTAAGTTTTCCTTTAACTTAAATTATATCATGGTTTCTATTACACATCGCCAAATTCTTAAAGCTATGCTCACATGGTACAAATATATTTCATTTACAATCCAATTAAAACTCATTGGTGGATGTTTACCTAAGACAATGCAATCAAATCCTTCTCTGCATCTATTGAACAGATCATCTGTCATCCAACTTGCCGTCTCCTATGGATAGTCGGACTTTATCTATAATCCCATTGTGCATGTCTTCAGGTAGGGGGTCATCAAAATTAGTGTCTAGTGGTGTTGAGTACCAACGGGAACGATTCATTTTAGTCATCAGGAGAGGTGATGTAATATGCGTTTTTCATTGGATTGTCTTTAGATAGCTGTTATTCTGCACAACTAAAGTGTTTATAACACTTACTTAAATGATCTTGAGACTTATTAATACTAATGGTAATAAACTTCCGTGCATTGACGAATAAACTTATTGTTACTTTAAATGTTCATATTGTTACATAAACAGGGTAATAAAAAGAAACGGTTTTTACTTTTTTCATATTTGCTACTGCTGCTGCTACTGAAAGCCGGATAGCTGAGAAATGGTTGCATTTTGATTTAGTTGCACCTTAATGGGGTGTATTTTATTATTCCTCTCAGAAGCGTAAAAATTTACGGCATGAGAGAGAGATGGGCTCTGGATTAAGAGCCCATAAATTCTCCCTCTTGCACTCTCTTGCCTCTCTAAGTTCCTGCCTCCTGCTTCTCAACCGCGCCAACCAACTTGGAGTGAGGAGTGTGGCTTTAAGTAACTTTGGAATGGAAAGGCTAATTTTTATCTATTTCAACTTGACCACGCCTTTCTAATGGGTTTATTTTGACCATATTTCAACTCAAACCCTATTAAGGTGTCCATACGCAAGCGTTGATCCATCCATACTTCATAGGAGCCTAGAACTGATATATTTAAATTTTATTCAACGGTTTCATCCTAGTTCACAACTTATTTATATGCAGAAACTCTGTTATCCAATCAGTAGAGTTAGAGATTTTAAGTTTGGGTAATTGTGTCTGCTCGGATTCGCTAAGGAATTGTCATCTGTGCCGCTTTAAATTCTACTCTCCGTCTGCCAACTTGAGAGGAACGTGGCTAAAAGTGCTCGATTTTATAACAGGAGTGGGATAACGATGTTTCATGTTAATTTGATCACATCAATCTTAAAGCAGTATCCTATTTATTTTGGTGCCAATAAATGTATTTCGAAATAAATAGAGCTATGGAAGAAGGACCCAATTAGATTTGATTAATATTTTTTTTCTGGTATTGACGTTTGCTTGTGTTATTTTTCTGACTGATCAATATAAGTCACCAATCCATGATTGGAGTAAATGGGATGGCATCTAGGTTGAATTTTATGAGAAATGTGTGCTTCATACGCTCTCTTACCGGCCAGAATTAACTGGTGTAGCTAACCAATCAGTTCATTGAATTTGCACCCATGGGAGTTGATTAATGACCTTTGACATAGATGCCATGCATGATTCTCAAAGAAAAATATTTCAAGATACGCAGAGTCCCCTTGCGTGAAGAATTCTAGTCCAAATACAGTATGCTTGTCTTCCTCATATCGTTAAATGCATTGCTTCTGTCCGTTCAGTAACGACTTTTCGAAGGAAGCCTAGAGGTGGATCAAGTCAAGGCGTGTTACTTGTGTCTTTTTGGAATAGATTAAATTGTAAGAGTGAGTTTGGAATGTAGGAGTATTTGCTAAAAAGACATTGAGATTATATACTTTCAGATTTAGCAGTTTTCTCCGATATTTGAGGAATATAAAATAATAAATCTATCATAAATTATATTAAGTGAATCGAGATTTAATGCACTCTCCGAACTTTCGGTAAGTTAGGCTAAAACGATTGATGATCAAGGAATTTTTTGAGCTCTAACCATAAGCACAAATTAAACCCTTTGATCTTCCGTGTAAGGGGAAAGATACGTAAACAAAAGGGCTGTAGTTTGCACCGAAATCGCTAAAAGCTGAGTGGAATTAAAAGGTGAAATGCAAACTAAGCAACTGACTTGACAAGAATTTCCATGATTAGACTGAAGTTGATGGTCGCATTTTGCTGCTCCTCAGCCAACATTGTTGGAGTTTTCTCCTGTGACGATAGCACGTTTCCATTCAACCTCGACCTTCTTTGAGGTCGCTTAAACACAACCCGAACTCGGTTTGGCAATACACGCATAGGTCCACTAGCAGGAATCTCCGTACCCCTTCGGAATGAATAATTTGTCGACTGTCTACTGGGTGTCTCTCTGCGAGATTGGAATCTAACTTGAGTCGATGCATTACAGTCCACATTTAGGTACCGATCCGATTTCCGTGGATTAGTGGAACGTCCATGGTGTCCGCGAATACTCCTTGTTGTACTGTTTTCGTCTTCCGAGCTCACATCTCCAGAACGTTCACCACCATCACCTAGCTGGGTTTGTCTACGACTTTTTGTCTTACCGAAGGGAATCAGACGTCCAGTGCTTGTGACCTTAACAAGCTTTTCAACACTACCTGAATCCTCGTGGGTAACTATAGAGGATCCACGGGAACGTAGTTGAGATGATCTCGCACCTGTAGAGAGGCCAGCAATTACAACAGATTTGCTTCGAGCATATGAACCATGTCGACCGTAATTCCGTCTGCCAGTCGAGGCATTGAGTCGAGTGGCTGAAGACTGGGTGGAGTCTTCATGGGCTTGACGGTAACTGTGACGGGATTTCAGTTGCTTCTTTGGTCTTGGTTTATCCCAAGTTAGAGTGCAGAGATCGATCAGACAGTAGATATTTTTCAGTAGATGCTCGCATACTCGGAGAGAACTTTGGAGATTGCATACCCAGTAAAGGCCACGCAAAAGTGTGTCACAGTTTATTTGGCCGTTCTTCTTTATGTATTGGTTTGGGCCGGTGACTTCATCAATCTAAAGGAAGCTTATATTAAGTAAAAAACTGCACAGACATTTTTCATGGCAGTTCCTATACGAAATCCGTAAGGGCACTAATTTTATATCACTGAATATTTTTATAGCATTTTATACGCTTTGGCTAGCAATCTTATTAATTTTTATGAAATGCAATTTTTTCTTTTGAACGACTTCCTTCCATAAGTCTGGAAGTAAGTAGCTATTTGGTGTGGAAATTGAAAATTCATAGTAGAATGGGCCGTTTTGGTCCCTGGATTCCGCAAAAATGGAGACCTTAAGCGTTTTACAGGCCAATTCTGACCAGTATTCCTGCCATTTGAGATTTAATATATTATAAGGGCTCAGTAGTCACTTGAGGGTCCATTTTCAGGTTAATCTCACAAGTTTTGAGTAGGTGCATTAAATAAACCAACTAATTTGCATAAAAAAAGCAGTAAACAAACTGTTGTTCATTTCATTTGATTGCTCTCCACCTCCTATCATTTTCCTAGAAAATTCCCCCCCCCCCCCCCACACCATTCATTATTATAAATGAATACGGTTATATATTTTAATCATGACTTTAATCTATCATACTCTAATACACTTAATTCAATTTGATTAGCCTTGATTTAAATCATATCCCAAGACTAGGTTTATCATTTTCCTTTTAATTGACTTTTTGCGACAACCTAATCTCCACTGTCCTTTCTGTGTGAAAGCATTACAGGGATTATAAGAATGAAAACTAAAACCCCACAAAATGCTGAAGTTAATGAAATATTCATGCTACTTTCTCACTTTGCGCTCTACAATTTACCTGGATAGATGCAAAACGGCAAAGAATGTGTGTAAACTCCTTTTTCCTTAGATTACAAACCTTTTCAAACAGTAAACTTGATTTAGGCTCTCCATGTTCCGATTATAGTTCCACCAATAGTGCGCTCAGTTTAAGAATCAGTTGAGATGCGCTCAAAGAATGTTTAATATTTTATTTAAAAAAAGTCGCGATTTATTAATGGCTTAAATTTTAAAGGATTTCATGAGATTTGACTTCCGTTTCATTATATTTTTCCTTCATACTCATTCTCAAAATATTAAAATAACGGTGTAGTATAAAAGTAGATATATTTATTCATTACTCTTAATTAAATTTCTATTTAATCTTCCCATTTCATTGACATTTAAAGAACTAAAGCTGAGTTGTTTTTTTTTCAGGAAGAGGTATTGATGGCAGTGAGATGCTATTTAAAACAAATATTCTACTCTCATTTTAGCGTAAGAGCCATGAATAGCTTGAAATCGTACATTAACTTTGCGATAAAATCCCGAACTTCGAAACAGTAGAATGCCTCCCCAATTCTAATTCCAGCATCTACTTATTCTTGACCTTCCGTTTTGACATTTATTAGAATACAAATTGTTCCCTGTATTTCGACGTTTTATACGAATTAAAATTTTCTACCTTGTTTTGGAAAATAATAGCCTTTTAAATTATGATAGCTAGCATGATTATTACATTTAAACGATGCGAACATTGAAATACTCATCGCTAAACGATTATTTTGTTCGTTAAGCTGCTTTCGATAAAAAAATAGCCACCAAGTAAAACACAGTAAGGTGCCCAAACCCCTGATTCGCGATACTAGCTAAGAAATAGCTAACAATTCTTGCCTGTTGAATGCTGTTATAGGAGATATTTGTATCGGAATGACATCTATGAAGCAAATATCCCCAACTGACATCAAAGGTCGCAGAGGAAGCATCAATGGAATTCTGGCTATCTGTAGCATCCTCAAAATTCATGGTGACATCACTGCCAAAGAATCGACCCTCGTTGAGGGACGTTTGTGATTTCGTGCTAAGACCTGTAATTCGATCATCACGGAAATCAATAAGGTCCGTGACAGATTTTGGCGACACTGGAGGTCGATTGGTACGCCGAAGTATTCCACCGCTGGAAATATCCATCTGCCTGGCATCTGTTGGTGGTACCGTAAGAAATCCTGTCTGTTCACCAATATTCGACTCCTCCAATAGGGGTTTTGATAGTGTAGACTCATCTAGGAGATCTGAAGGAAAAATTGCAAGTATTGATTGCAAATACGGTTTCCATTTTTTTATTTTCTCAATATCATAAAATTTAAGGAAACTTAAGGCATTGCTAAAACAAGGAAAGGGGAGTTTTTGAAGCCACGGTAATAATAAAAAATGAGGCTGAAGAGGTGCTAATAACGGTGGATCAAAACTCAGTAAGGTTTCCACGATTTCGACTATTCCTAACAAAGTCGTTTAAGTTATTTGAGAATTTTAATCTACTAATTGACTAGAATGAGTATTTCGGAGGACTCTTTTGCCTTTTTTGAACTGCAGTTAGTTCAGCCTAACTACGAAGTTCAAATGCTAGATTATTGGTCCTATTAACGAATAATCTACTCACTCCTCTGTCTTTAACCCGTCTATGCAAGTCTTATGGAGCACTTGAAGGGATAGGAGAATGGAGACCCCACACTTTAAATTATGCCGCCTTATTCTCATTTATCCCATTAAACTTAAATTTATTGCCAACAATGCAATGGAAAATGAGTCTCGGTACCTCATTTACTGAACAGATTGAGAAGTTTGATAACGCCTCTCTTATGACCTAAGTTTTCCACACATTTTCAAAAACTTAAGATTGCTCCATTCACTTAAAGCTAAGCTATAAGGACACCTATATGAAAATTTTCGATATTGGTACTTGAGAGCGAAGGTTTTGCTTATCTGTATTTTTTATTCCTTGTTACAGTTCATATTTGCCTGGTAGCAGAAGAAAGCATGCATTCGAATTTACCAAATGAAAAAATTGGTGAGGGGAAGGTGATGTCACTGTTAGCTTAGGATTCACGGAGCTATTAGTTGGCATAGGCTGCAATTTGCAATTAGTAAACTGTCCTTGCCCACGTTCATACTAGTTTTGTATTCTTGATGCAAGATATGTGACTGACTGTTAGCGAAGTGGGCTGTTTTTTACCTACCAAATATTTATATTATTCCTTATTGGATATTTTGCTACTATCTGAGCCTATCCATCCACTTCCTTAATTAGCATTGCAAAGAAATGCAAATAAAATTTTCTCCTTTCAGTCTAAATTGGCGAAGAAATAGGAACAAAATGCTTTAATGCATTCCGCCGACCCTCATTTTGACCAAACTAAGCAATTAGGGAGCAACAAAACTGTCATGAAATTGGTTTGTTTAATGATTGCATGCATGGCTGATTCATTGAAAAGGTCATCCTCCCCCCCCCCCCCCCCCCAATGAGAGAAGGATGCATTTAAACACGAATACACTTTCGACATTTGGTATTTTTTTCTCTATCTTCATTCGAATACCTGATTACTGCAACGAGATAATGGCATTTTAATAACGCCTTGGCTCTCTCTGCTAATTTTTAATGAAAAAAGATAAGAAAAGCAAATGAATAAATACTTACTGTTGCCTTCTGCGAAGGTAGGATGTCCCATATCAGATCTGCCTTTTCCATGACGGGAGAAACGATCCTGTTGATAGCACAAAAGAGTAAACAGTATTAGATTCCCCTCTCCCAACAATTTTTTTTTAAATAAAAGGTTTTACAAAAAAATGGATAACGTATTCACTACGTATTCATCACAAAATTGAAATGATTCCACCTAGCGAATGTTATTAATTCGTGATTCAGCAGTGTTATTTGAGGACTGCATTTTTCATTGAGCCTCATTTTATTGGTATCGATTTTCAATACAGTGATTTCTTGTCTACCTTCCCCGTTGTGAGTCCTGGATATCTATTATTCATCCGTAAGAATTCCGGTCACGGTATTTCTTAAATCCATTCCATTCAAACCAATTTTTGGACTTCTGTCTTAGTTTCAGATGAACCTATTCACAGTTGAGCAGTTGGGATGTTATTGCACTATCCCAGATTTAAGTAATCGTGATGCAAATTGTTTCGGTTTGAACTAGTGTCTTGGAGTGTCCCAGTTAAACATTTATCATGTATTAATAATAGAATTGAATACAGTCCCATCAGCATTGAATACCAAAATGGGAAAAAAGACTGCTCTGTGTTAGGCGGCTTGAAATAGCGGATTTGAATGTAGGTCAGCAAATTCAAGTTGACTTATTATGAAATCAGTAGGAGTGCTGAACCAATGCGATCAATTTGATAAGAATAACTTGAATAAATGAAGACTCAGAAAAATTTATGAGCCGTGTGGGTATAGTGGAATGATCATGGACATCGTTGTCTATGCTAACGCAGACACATTCAGTCAGAAGATTTGGATTTCCTTTCCTTTGGCAATAATATTAATTTGAGTGGATTCAGTTTTATGAATCTAATCTCAGAAGTGGAACAAACGTTTACCTTATTTTCACTTTCTATTGTCTTGCGTACTTCAGAGAATTTATCAAAATTTTCACCTATTTTTTTACTGAGCTAAAACTCATCAGATCTAGGATAAAATATCTTGAAAATTGTACGATGAATTTTCTTCTGTAAAATTAATTTACATTCAAACTTACCTGCACACTTCCTGTTATCGCCATTGTCAAATGTAAAATTAAACATGTGTAAATAAAATTGTATCGAATTTATAATTTATTTAAATAAGATTGAATAAAGCCCAACGGAACAAATTTCAGCTTGACGGAGGAGGATGAATAGGGCTAAATAGACGTATGCAAGCAGCAGCAGCAGCTGATATTGAAATAACCAACGAAAGTTTAGAATACTCTAACCTTTGACTCCAAATGCCCATTTTATTTTTGCAGTTCTGCATTGGCAGGCGTTTTCAACGGAAGAAACAAAATTTATGAAGTAGCTTAACACCATAAACTTGATATTATGTGAAACTTCAATCCAAACTCCAATCTAATTTGTTTCGACGGCTTAGTGAATAATGCGCCCGTTTCCAAGGTCAGACGTCACGGGTTTGGTGTGAATCGCTGCATATCCATTGAGTGTCATGTACAACCCCATCGGTAAGGTGAGGGCTATTACTAAGGGATGTGAAAAAATTTAAAGTTCCGGAGCAGGGAGGCGCCATGTCGCCGCCTCCTTACTCAAGATAAATTTTGGAAAATGCTTTCCTAAATGACTCTGAGAGTTAATAACTTCAAGTGGCACTAATTGAAATCTTAACTAATATCAACTAGTTACACTTGGTTAGTATAAATGAAGAAAATACCTTGATGGCGTGATCGATCCTCAAGCTCTGAACTCTACCGCTCAGAACCATAAGATTTAAGTTCCAAGGTTTGAGCTGTAAAGCTTACAAACATAGCACAGTAAACTATTCTATTTACTTAAACTGTTGATGACACTATGGATACAGGTTTCAAATAAAGTGATGCTTTATTGATGATTTTCCTTACTTTTGACCCACACCTCCCTCCCTCCCCACCCTCATTATTGGGTTCTTTTCTATTCTACGATGCTCAATGCATGCCGATAAGTAAAGATCGTTAGTTTTTTATCTTCCAGTGCTCAATAGCACAAGAGCTTACTCTATCTGGTTCTACCAAATTTACGTTCCCCATATCTGGTATTTTAATTAAACTTAAGCACTAATTTTGTTTTTCCATTTTCAAATTTTGAATTATCGAATGTTACTAATTAATAAGTATATAAAGTTAGATGGTGATTAATGATAATACCCTCTAATTAGTATGGATGAGACTGAGAA
This sequence comes from Hymenolepis microstoma, assembly GCA_000469805.3. Lineage (NCBI taxonomy): Eukaryota > Metazoa > Platyhelminthes > Cestoda > Cyclophyllidea > Hymenolepididae > Hymenolepis > Hymenolepis microstoma. The sequence goes on from LR215989.1 coordinate 29,081,722, forward strand.
GTTCATTTGGAACTAATTTGGACGACTGTTGAGCTATATAGATTCAGTTTCTCATTTGCATCTGACCACGTCATTTATCGTTTGCATAGAATGAATTTCTAGCTTCATAAGAGCCTTATTATATTCACTCGCCTTTATCTCAAACACCCCAATTTTCTTTCCAGTTCTGCCACTTCCCGAATCCAAAGAGGACTTTACATTCTGTTTCCGTTTGTAAAGAGTTCCAGAAGGTACTGTTGAAGAGACAGCGGTGGTATCAGTCACTGTGTCAGCAGTATGTGAAAATTGTCGATGAAGCTCCAAAGCCACTGAAGTAGCCTCTGAAGAATGACCTGTCGGAATCACAGAAGCCGAAACCATTTGACCTTCATTTCCAGTTGTAATATTTGATTGCTGATCGGAACTTGAGGATTTTTGCGAGAAACTATTCGATTGCTTTTCATCAATACAGGCATTACCCCCGACGGTGAAGATTTTTCGACGACCTTTGATCAAGTTAAAGGAAATTTTATTAGTGCAACACAAAGACGAGAAACTTAAGGTAGGCTATTGTTTTACACACCAGCTGCACTCAAACGATCTTGCTCTTCTGATTCCTGTTCTCGAGAACCCCGAGATCCAGCCGCATTGTTTCCTGAAGTAGTAAGTGTAGCAGTCGACGTGTAAGTCACCGACGGTGAGCACTGTTTCTGAGAGGGTGCCAAATTAGGCATTGAGAGACTTCTAAGAACTCCAAAATCGACAGCTTGTCCAGTTACCGCACCCGCTTCAGTAAAGAAGGTTTCAGGAAGAGTTGCACGAAGATGCTGAAATCTTGACTGAACATTCGCCTCAGCTCTTTCCCTCTGGCGTTCATGCCGTAGTAGTGCTACACGTCTTTCCAAATACCGAAGAGCCCAAACAGCCCCAGCTTCTGACCATTCCGGCGAGAAGAGACATCGCATTACTGCCAGATCACAGTGACTAGCTAGAACCGTGTCTGTAGCCATTAATTCCTTCATAACTGTTTGAGTTAAGGTTTCTATTTGTTCCTCTAGTGTTTGCTCCTGTAAATTAAAGCAGAATACAAAAGAAGTAATTCTTTTTGTTTGAAGAAAATGGGTAATATAGCTCACATGATTACTTCTATCCTCGATTCCATTTGAGCAATACGACTCTGTCTCTTCTGAGTCTGTATCCTTCAAACTAACTGGACAGATGTCGTTGAGTGAGGCCATTGGGACAACTGGACGATTCCCACTTTGTTTTGCAGCGCTCGATCCCACGGGAATGGAATGACGATCGTACCATGCTGAGTCCTAAAGTGGACAACATAAACTGAGATCATTTTAAATCTTGGCGTCTTTAATAGAACATGGAAATTTCGACTAAAATATCTGTGTATTTGGTTATTTTGTTTAAAAACGACGACTTTTTGATAGAAGAAGTCGTTTGACACTAATATCTTGCAAAAAATACACTTCAAGTAGGAATATTTTAACGCTATCACTTAGTAAAACAATCTAAAATTACCTAAAATATTGTGACAAAAAAAAACAATTAAGAAGACTTTTCAAAAACTGCATTTTTTCGGAAATTCGATGTCAATTATTTTTCAGTTTTTGCCAATAAGAGCTTACTTTGATCGTCCTATTCGAAAAAAATATCCTTTTCAAAATTTGTTTTTTTCGAGTATTTCAATCAGGAAACGTGGGTGTCATGAAATATACGAATTAAAGCAATCTCATAATCCAAAGACTGCCATGGATTACGTTACGTCAGGCAATCGAACTTTTGTAGCAGTTATATGCATGTTTTCTTGAATTAAAACGGAGGAAATACTTGCTTGGTATTTAAAATACAAACAAAACTGGCACTCTTTCGCTGAAATATTTCGTTTTGTAGTCTAATCAATTAAAATTATAGCTTTAAAATACTGAGGAGATATATGGAGGGAAATTTGTGGCAATTCGAATAGTTCTGATAAGTTTTTCCCACATCACAACTTAAATTGCGCCTTGCATATAGGCTGATTGCCTTTTAGCAAAGGAAAAGAGGTTGGACACCACTACTGAGACCCTGTGAGATTCTAAATTTACCATCTTTTCTGTTGTTAAGCCAATCGGAATTAGCTCGTGCAATATTTAATTACGTAAATACATACAGGTGTACATGTGTGTCGGTGAAAGACCGGCACCCAGAGTAGTTTAAGCCTTAAACGAACATAAATATCTCAAGCCAAGAAATTCTTAAGAGCCAAAACATTGAAAGATACTCATGACAAAGGGCCGAAAACATTTTCAGACGCGATTTCTCTTCTAAAACTAATCAGTATTGGCTATTAAAACAACCAGCGGAAATCCGTTGTCTGATCTCTAAGTTAATGATTATTGACTAGGTAGATTTGAGCAGCAGAGACGAAATAGGTCTCAGATATTTTAATTTCCAGCCTTATTGAATGTTTTTCTTCGAATCTTACCTCATCCGATGACTCAGCATTTGGAATTTTGAGATCTGGAGAAGTTGGGTAGAAAGGAGCAGCGGAATGAGGCACGGGCTTCCGACTGCCAGCTTCAAGTCCCCCAAATTCTCCCTCCTCAGAAAACCCTTCACCAAGACGTTGAAAAATTTCCGGTAGTGGTCCAAACTGATCCACGTAGCTCCTCAGTGGGTTCACATTCAATTGGTCATCGTATTGCCCCGAAGGAGTCTTTACAGGCACGGGAAAGGAGCCTTCATAAGGCTGCCTGAACAGCATCAGCGGAGCCCATAACCGAAGTCCTGATTCCAATTTCAGAGTCTCAAAATCCTCGCATTTGAGACGTTCTAATACTGGTGCGAAGAGGTAAATAAAAAGTTGAAGACTCGCGAGATCATGGAGATAACCCCGTTCGCGCTGTGCGTTTACTGCAATACGAAAATATATACAATTATAAAATTGCCGGGTGTGGTAGCATCTAAAGTAATCACTATATCGATATCTTTCGTTTGTGCTCCTTTTCCTCTTTCGCTTTTACTATAATAATCAGTGCAGTTTTTGCTAAAATTGCATGCTCGTCGGCCTTCTATTCAATCAATATTTCGCACACCATCCGTCAACTTATGAACTCAAAAATTTCCTTTTGCGGTATTTAGGGTTTTTTGTATTTCAATTGTAGTGTTATGGTAGAAAAATAGTAATTATCATAATTCTTAATCTTCTCCTAAACAGATTATTACTCATTATTAAAGTGTTATAACTTGATTTGAAAATTGGTGATTCTATAGCGGAATTCCAATTATACAGTCTTAAAGGATATTGTTGTGTTAAAGGTTTAAAACAAGGAGAAAGGAGGATCAGTAACTCGGAGAATAATTCTGTTTAAAAATATAAACAAGTATGCTTTTAAAATTCTTCATGTGGATCGGTTAAACAATTAAATCGATATCGATCACATTCCTAGTAGCGCATTTACGCCAATAAGAGTAATATCGATGATAAGGCATTATTCGATCTATTAAGGAAACAAATTCATTCAAATATCGATTTTAATTACCTGTTTATTTAACCCAACAGAAAGCGCTTAAATGCTCTTTCGAGGGGAGAGTTTTAATAAAAAACGTATGGATTAAAAGCGAAAACCACAGGCTCTTCTGAAGAGGGGAAAAGAAATTGCACATTACGTGTGTAGGGTGTGTAGACGTGAAGGAAGAAAGTCGACAGCAAAGCTCTTGACCAGCCAAATTTTGAGTTGAGAGGCGAAACAAAACGAAGGGAGGGGATTTGCGTGCGTCCCTTTTGTCTGCTACTTCTACAGTCTCCTTGCAAGTTATACTTACATGGTCAGAGACAGTGTATATGCGAATACGGTTGAAGTAAAAAGCGAGCAAGCTAACTGCTACCGAGCAAAAAGTGAGTATGCTAATAGAAAATCTGTATTTCATCCCTCATTTTACGTTCCGGAAGCTGATATCAGGATTAGACTCTTCTTGGTTCTTGTGCAAATTCAGAATTGCGTTAAAAAGATAAAATTTCACACTTGGAATAAATAAGAAAACATGCACAGTGCAAATTCCATATCATATACTTGGGAAATAATTTCGGAAGTAGCGTTTTTATCTATTGCATGTTAGTAATATATATGGGAAATAAATTTGGTTTCGTTTCAAATATAAATACTGATTTTAAAAATTCATTTTTTATCAATGAAGAATTAAAATTTTCGTTTTTTAGTTTCATTTTTAATTTGACTAGAGTAATTGTATATCTTGGCTTATCCTACCTAATGGTAGTGTAAATAAGACGGCACGTTAGGTGACTTTACAGATGTGAGCTTTGTTTGTGAACATTCAGGTGAAAAATACGAAAGAATGACAAATAAAATGATATCAGAGGCCGTTTTAAACTGGATAGATCTAATAAAACTGAACGAAAACAAATATTTCAAGCAATATGATTTAGTGTAAGTGTGGTGAGCACAACTCTATGAAAGCTGAACAAAGAAATCTCATGCCCATTCGAACAGTCTCGAAGGTACGCCGTGCTAGTGATCGAGTAGGGAGCAAGTGCGGTCGCGAGTGCAGCGACTTCTAAGCTAACCAACAATCAATAGTCACCGCTTTGTTAGCCTACTCTTCATTGTCATTCAATGACTGAGCTTTGTGGTAGTGGCACAACCATAATAAACTCTATTCATACAGTATGCTCTGTTTCTTTCTGTTTATTGTTGTGGCGGCTTAGCTAATTTCAAGAACAATTTCATACTAGGTGACTGTCGCAAAGATTCTCGATGTTTATTCAAGGTTTATTTGTGGACAATTCGCTGCAAATGAAGGGTATTTCATATTTTCGCATTTCTTCACTATCTACTGTCATATTGATAACTATTTATATCTTGACCCAAATTGTATCTTAGATGCGAATTTTGTCTAATTTTGAGGCAATATGAAATCTGTAAAATTTGATGAAATTCAATATCCCCAATTTCAACACTACCCTTATTTGCACGGCTTTTATGAACTTACTATAACCATCTTGACCCATCCAGGAAAATAGAGTAGAAATATTTTTTACTCTATCTTTGAATGAGAAAATAAAAAATGGCTGACCACCCTAATTAATCAATTGGCCAAAAGCGCTGGATAACGTGATTGAGAATATGCTCAGTGATCCGTGGTATGAACTGTCAAATTAGAGTTTTAGAAGGTAAAAATCGGTTGATTTAAGAGTTTAGATGCACTTTTTTCTCGATATTTTTCAAGCCCCTTCCCCCATCCTTCGTTTGCCTTCCACTGATATTCTAGACTCGCTTGCTTCGGATTTTACTAATAGTAGTATATGACTGGTGGAATTATTTTCTTAACGAATATATATATATAATAAGATAACCAGATAATGTCTTTTTCCTATTGAGCAGGAAATGAGAAATGTCAATTTTAATTACTAGATGGCATTTTTTATTTTGAGATACGATGAAAAGCGCTGGGCTACGAATTTATTGAAGTTAAAAGGTTGGAACTAATTTTGCTGTTGTGCTGCTTATCAGTATGTGATCAATCAAAAGAAAAGTAATCTACGGTTTTGAAAAATGACACTTTTGAAATCAAGAAATTTTTGACAGGGCCATTGCCTAGGTTAACTGCAAATTCTTTTGGTGCCAAATCTATGGCATCCTCTTTTAGTTCATGAAAGTCTGCATTGCTTTTCTTACGAAAGTCGACAAAATTTTGTTGTTCAATCGATTTTATTTGAAATTAATTATAACCCAGTAGGAGGTAAAAAGATTGATGAATAAAAATTATTCAAAACTTGTTCAGTATGAAAAATAAGTTAGAAACTACTCATTGCATAAAAATTCTGATAAGGCTGCTCTTGAGCAAATGAACTAATACTTAATAAGATCTTATTCTTATAAAATATATTTGTCGGTTAGGCTTTAGTGGCCATAGCATATTTTTCATCTCTAGAAAAATCGATAGGACATGCAGTAGTAAAACGATGATGAATAAAATAAATAATTAAATATTATTTCTTTGCCTAACAATAGAAATTTCAGAAAATTTTATTTTTAAAAATCTAATACTTGTTGAAAATAAATTGGTCAAATATTCTAGTGTTATATCTCTACTTATTATTTTTTTAGTTAGTTGTTAAAAGAAAATAAAAATAAGTTTATAGAATTAATGTCAAATCTATTGAAACTCCTGTGTGTCCAAAAAAATACATTAACTCATTCTTCTAATGTTTCGGATATTGTTAACATTGATTTTCTACTTAACATATCAATTCATTCGATTTGAGGAACCAATTGAAGCATCCTAAAGGAAGCTAGGTAATCGATTATCACATCGAGACCTTAATTTTTCAAAATTTCTTAAAAAATGCATCTAATCACTTCGCTCATCGATATTCATTTAAATAAAACAAATATGAAATATTTAAATGAAAAATTCTGCATATATTTAAAATAAAGTAAGCCTTATTGACAGATATTTAAATTAACTTTTGTGGCTTAAAGTGTAGAGATCTTAAAAATAGCTTTATTGCGAATATCTGAAAAGTTAGAAGTAATTTATTAAAAATCCGAAGAATTCAAAAAATAATAGGGAGTGTGAAATTTAAGAATAATTTAGTTGATTTAAAATTTACCTTTAAAGATTGGATCATTGTCGGCGCACTCCGAGGCAGCGTCTAGTAGGAGCCATTGGAGAGTGTAGAGGAGCTTTGTTTCCGCCTGGTCAAACTTCAAGCGTGGTCGAAGGGCAACCGAGTCCTTGCTGTGAGTTTGGGCTTTCCGTTGACTTCCTTTGGTAGTCTCTCCAACGAGGGAGGGAACGAGCTTCAGATGTTGTCGAATCATTGTCGCCGCGCAGTGCAAAACATGAGGCAGTGCAAATCGTACCAGATGCCATCGTGGTATGGACTGAATCGACTCGCAGACGTTGGGCGGTAGACCATATAAAATATTCTGCACAAGAACGCGCTCAAAATTCTATAATTTGGTATAATAAAAACGTTTAAATTTCTAAATTAGTTAATTTTCGAAAACTTGTAAAAGAGAAATATTTTGTAATATTATTCTATTAGATATTAAAAGTAAATATATATAAATTAAAGTCTTTGAAATAACTAATTGGATTTAAGAGGCCGTCAGAATACTAAAACTTTTTATAGCTGAAAGAATAGACAAAATAGCTTAAAATTAACTCTAAATGATATTTCAAATAAGCCCTTATTTTAAAAAATAAACAATAAAGCTTATCATTACCTATTGGTTGATAAATTTTTTAATATAAATAATTACAGATAATGCGAAAACAAGAAAACATTTTTATTCAATTCATTATATGAAATTACTCACCACGCAAACATTATCTTTTGTTTTCTTTGATTGTATAAATGAACTAGAAGAAATTTAAGGTGAAAACGGATCTTACCATGTGTTTGATAACAAAAAGTTTTGAATGGATAATGGTATGTAATTTAATCCGTGGTTCATTATTTTAGAAACTTATTTCTCCTTTCACATTGCCGCAGATACGTGACCTCTAAATTCATTTAACTGGTAAGCTATAACAAAATAATGGATATTAAGAAATATGACTAACTTAGTATCATTTAATGAAACATAATTATAAATCTACAAATTTTATTTAATAAGTATCATATAATATAATTTAGGTTAATTTTAAAATTATTCAGTTCATACAAGTAAATGCATTGAATTCGTTGAATTTGATTTGAACTTATAACCTTATCAATATTGCCGACGTTTCCCGATTTAATTTCCTCATAGAAGTTAGTAATGTAACACAGTATTTAAGTTCGTAATAAAATGATATATTTTCCAGGTCTGGGAATCTATTTTAAGTCAATTAGCCATATTCTATTTCCACAATAAATTACCACTACCACCTACTTTGCTATAGGCCCCATAAGCTACTAAATCTATTATTTTAAATTAATATATCACCAACACTGTTGTTTGGTCCTGTTATCCAAAGTATTTCAACCAGGTTAAAACGAATAATATATTCAATTGCTATTTAGGAAGATTCCCTTTATGCGATACGTTAAAATATATATATCCCAATCTATTTATCTTGCAAACGCTTAACCAGTCTTCATAATGATGCTTGATCTTGACTAATCTGCTCCACGTATTCATTTGTTCTGTATGCTATTCCCATATTCTTTGTGGCTTTCTCTGAATTTTGGTAAAATTTTGTGACTGATTTCCTTAACTCCAATAGTTAGTCGGATTTTTGCATCCCTGTCATAGTGATGTTCCTCTTTTTAAATGTTAGTGAAAACTAAACTTAATTCAATTTGACTTAGATCCTTGTACGAAGAGCTGAAAAGGTTCAGCTACCATATGGGAAGTCTTACAAAACCTATATATGTATATAATTGTGCAACGCAAAGAGGGAATAAGAAATAAAAAAAATTGAGTGAGTGAAAAAGATGGCTAATCGTGGAAAGTCCATTAGATGAACTATTATAGGCCATTCTATGAACTGGATTCTTGCTTTTGGTCTCTTAAAGCGATTTATCGTACATTTTATGTGATTTCGCCTTTGATAACTAAATCAAGACATGGGTCTTCTATCCAAATCTAATTTCTTTTACTGTCTTGTTTCAGACGAAGAATAAAGAGTATAGATGGCATTCCTATAAACTCATTTCTGCTGGTTGCAATTTTTACTCCACTCATCTTCCTCCTGTGGATCTCTCCTGTGTAGAAGGATATTTAACTCGACGGGCATTGCAGCAAGGTGTGGTAAACATAGGGCATAAGGATAAAAGGGAAAATTGTCCGAACCAGAATGTTAAAAGTATCCAGAAATTTCTTCTTAACTGACAGAGTTCTCCTTCATGCCACTTGCACCATTTGTTCACCAAGCCCAAAGGGTTCACGACTGTTATGCGATCCCCCTTCGTGTTATTGATCTTTTGCCCAATTAATTCTAAATGAAAACACGTATTGTGTATAAAAATAGTTTGCGTCTGTGGGAAGACCTTCCCTCTGATTCCTTTTATTCCATGAGCACTCAGTTGTTTTGTAACTGAACATATTTTCAAGTTAGATTAGCAAAAGCTAGCAAGATGTGATCCCTTCTTTTAAGCTTTGTGTATTTCAAGAGTAATAAAGGTTGCATTTGAATTCTCACCTGGACATTTCGAGAATATAGTGATTCAAATAGCGACCAAAGCACCATCTATATTAAATTCATGCGGCTTCGTATTTACCCAATAGTAACTTTGTAGGTTTAAGACAAGTCTACTAGCTGTCATTAGCAGGTTTTGTAAAATAACAGCTTTGTAACTCCAGCTGTGGAAGTGAGGCTTTAGCCTTCTCTCACTGGTTTGCAAAATGTGTGATTGTAAGAATGTAGAAACAACTAATCTATGATCTAGAAAGGCAATGTCTAGTTCCACTGCCACCAGATGCCATTAAAGCTAAGCACTGATGAGGAAAGTGTTTCTCAAGCCCATTCAGGAAAGCGTTTTTACATAATACGTGTCTCGGGTAGAGGATGGCATCACTGAGCCTCAGTGGTGAATAACTTGAAATCTGTAGCCCTTTCATTCGTAAATGTAACCAATACGACTGGCCAATCCGCTTATTGGAAGTGCACAGGTGGGAATTGAATCCCCAACAGCCGGTTTTACAGACGTGGTGGCCAATGCGCTACCTATGCGTTTGCATGATTCCACATTACGAAACATTTGTAAGGAGACGCATAGTTATTTTCAACGAATACGAAATAAAAATACGGTGTTAGTGCGTTTTTCTCATTGGAGCTGAGTAATTGGTGTGAAAGATTCCCAAACCTCATGATTAAATTTTACACTCACAAATCTCAGACTTTTCAAATTTGAATCAGTATAGTCCGATTGAAGAATGAAAACACCCCTGCTCAGTCACTTTTGTTATTATTCACTCTACAGTTGTGAACAGAATTACCTCACCTACCAAGACTTCAATTAGACTACTCAGGCATTTTAAATTGCCCTCATTTTGTTAGACAACTTGTCTATCACATTTGAGTGTTTTCCAGCCAAAGTAACCCTTTTCAATCTAATTTAGGTGGTGTAAATAGATTAACACATTGATGTCAATTGTTGTCCGAAAGCTCCACTATTGCTAAATTTTTACTTCACTAGAACGGATTAAAAGAAATAAAAATACGCTTTAGTATATTTCATGATTAAAGATAAAAATTATAAAACAAAAAAGTGACGACTGTGTACGAGGATTGTGAGCGAAGGAAATATTGCACTCATAAAATACACATGATTAAAGAAAAGGAAGAATCCTTCAAGAAAGAAACCAGAACTATCCCTCTTCCTCTTCACTTTCAGCAGTATTCTCATCCCCAGTTAGTGAGGAGCCAGCACCAGGTTCACCACCTTCGTCTTTACATTCAGTACCGCCACTCACTACAGACGCGACAGAGAATGCATTTGGTCCTTGCCGATGATGACTCTGTACTTGGAGACGATTAATATCTTCTGCGTCTTCGTCTCGGTTCTCACCTTTTGTCATTGTCTGGATATTTTCTGTCTGGACCTCTAATTCTCCACTTTCTTCCATTAGTTCGTCCTCTGAACCCTCTTCTCCCTCATCCTGTTCCATTTTCTCCAATTTCGTACCACCTTTATCAGCGCTGCTTTGAGTGGGCCCGGAATTTCCACCCTTGGACATTTCTATAAAGGAAAATAGATTAATTAATTAGTGTAAGAAAATTTAAGTAAAGGAAAATGAATTCTTCAACAATTTGCTTGGACTGGGGGAGAGAGTACTAGTCTCTAGGGTAGGAGACTCTAATTGCTTGCAACTTTATCTGGACCCATTTAATCAGTACAATTGATTCACTGAATCTATACTTACGAGTACCGAATGAGTGACTTTTCACTAAATGAATGCTATGCTGTCAGTGGCATGTTTCAAGGATTTTCTAGCCCCAATGTTTATGCTGTTTGTGCATAAACTAGCATCCATCTCTAACTCCAAGCACGCCCTTCTTCCCCATCCGTTAATTACAAGCTCCACTGAGAGGCGCACACCAGTCGACATATTGATATAGCGAGGATTGCTGTAATTAGATGAAATTATCGACTTTTACGAAACGTGATAACTAACATTGCAACATTTGGATAGATCATGAAAAATTGAAACTGATTTTCTGATATCTTTGAAATTATGCGTCGCCAAATAACGCGTTTTAAGAACAGAACCCAAGCAGAACGAAAGCACCAAGTTCTTTGTAAGATTAAGTTTTAGAATCGTGCCATTTTGTATGAATTTAGGTAGCCAAGGCCAGTAAAAGTGGGATGTCATGGCACTTAAGAACTTCTAATGTTTGCAAACACATCACGAGGTTAAGGCAGGTCAGACACTACGCCATATCAACAACCCACTTCATCTCTTGCACACTATACAGTAACATTAGCGTTCAAGTAGGTAGTGAAATAGCTCCTTATATACAATAAATAGACCCCAACTACATCTGTGTTTCTGACCTGAGCTGTCCTTGGCCAAATAGAGTTGATCTAGAGGTAGTTTACATTATCTGACCTATCAACATAAAAGCCAAACTAATTAAGGCAATGAGTTATTGACAAGAAGTTCGTATAAAGACTTACACGATCTCTAGAAGGCTAAAATACAAAATCTAGAAACGGATTAAGCGGGATCGATATTATCGCATTCAGTGTCAAGGCAAATACGTAATTATTGATATTTTCCTTTGAGATTTTTATTTTTTTATTTTTCTTTCCATTATTACTAACAAAAGTGCATCCATTACAATGTTACCCTACTTCTCAGCTGAGATATCGACTTTAAGATAGCAAAAGTTAGTGAAGTGGTTAAAAAGAACTCTAAATTTAAACCCTTAATTAAAATACCATTGAATATTGATGAATTTGAACTAATGCTGAAGAAAGAACTTTTCTGAGGAAATAGCTGGAAATTCTTATGATGCTGTAAGAACGGTTTTCTAAGTTTTATGAACAGAAACCTGAAAGCAAGCCATCAACAGATTCTCTGGTTCTACATACTCTTGAATCTTACTATGATCCAAAAGTAAACCAAACTTTCGTCAAGAGGTTGGGAAGGTGAGAGGATGTTCTGCTAGACGATCTCACAAATCTCTCAGATGATGAAGTCACACTGGCCGAAATCGAAAGGCTCCAAGTCTTCATTTATCACAATACAAACCCGAAACCTAATTTCGACGAAGCTATATTTTTCTCTGATCTATTTGTTAAAAGGTCTTTGGTACTTCGCACTTACTTGGTCATTCTCTCACCAAAGAACACGAAGATTTGATGACCTATTGTTGGTGCATCAATAGGGGGTCTTCGAGAGACTTGTCGAACTGATTTCAATTGTTGAGTCATCTAAACGGTCGAAACAAGTGATAATACCACATTAGAGGAAAATAATAAATTGGAAATCAAGTGTGACAATGAGAAGAATTAGCAGAAGTCTGTTGAGTACAATTGTGAAAATGGAATTTCCTGCGGAAGAACTTCTAGTGAAGTGTGCGACAGAAAGTATCTATACTTTATAATACTGGAACTGAAACCTGGCTTTGCAATGAACTGCACTTTGCTGATTTTGTCCATACAAATATGGGGAGAAAGGAAATGATGTAATGAACTAGTTCCTGCAATAGTCAATGAATCAAAACCTGCTTCGAAATCGGATGGAGGTCTTCTTTTAAGCCCAAAGGCAAACGCAGTGTTCTACTCCAGGCATCCGAATCGAAGGGTAGGTACTACGCAAAAGAGGAGGAAACCAAGATAAGAAAGCTGTGCTCGAGAACTTCTGCATATCTGCTCACCCAAGACTTGATGAGAAATCTTCAATGGAATTATATTAATGGGAAGAAGCTAACTGAATCTGCATCAATAATCTCAATAGTCTTCTGAAAAGGAACAAGTCGCCATGAAGGACTTAAGCAAATCCGAAAAAATTGGACTGAGTAAGGTTTCAAAAGGAAAGGTGTCAAGCTAAATTATAATTATACATACTTATAAAATATTTATCCTTTATGAAATTATTGCCTTATTTAATGACTGTTATCTGTTATCATTGAAATAGCTTTCAACCTTGAACCCCACCATACTGGTTGAAGTATAATAAGTCTTCCCTAATAGCGAGAAATTGTGTTTATATTTCCGGTTAGGATATCGATTTGTAGATCGTAAACCTTCACTTGGCATCAAATCTGCAACCGACATACAGCTTTTTTCACTAACAAGAAATCAATAGTGATATCACTTTGTATGAAATTAGGTTAGTATTTAGAAGTCGAGTTAGGGGAGTTAAGAAAAGGTTTTATGAAATTCTGAAAAGCAAGAGTAGTCTCTGATTTATCAGGTGTGAATATCATATTGTGCAACAATAACATATTTAACCGATTGGTCACAAAGTAAGGTCGTCTTGTCATGAATAAGCGGGTCAAGGTGCTAAATCAGAGATAGACAAGTAGATGTAACCCTGAATGTGTCATCATTAATTTACCTAAAAGCTATTGAAATATTAACTATTCCACCAGATTAGATAAGTTCACCTTTCGAGAAAAAAAAAACTCATTCCGTTGTGATCCCTTACAAGCAAATATAAGGGGAAAAGTTGAACTAATTTAATAAAAAGAGCAATTCTCCAATTTTATAGAAGCGGTTTCTGTTGGTAAGTCGGAGACCGACAAATCGATTAAATCACACATATGATTAAATTAAATTTAAAAAAAACAATAATAAATTGCGGGAAAGAGTATTGACTGTCTTAGCAAGTTAACTCAGAGGAAGTGTGGGAAAACCTTGACCACGTGTAGTCAAAATATTAGCCTATAAGTGTCTGTCGGATGCAGCAAGCAAATAAAGAAATTGGCAATGCAACCAATTTTCTAAAATTTTACACTGTTGGGTGTTAGATTTCAAAATGCATGAATTCAACGCAAAAGGAAAAAAAATAAAGCAATAAACTTGACCTCCCGAACTAAGCATAACAAGGATCTGGAAAAGAATGGGAAAAAATTAAAATCAATTTAATTTAAAATCAAACTTGACATTAGAACTAAATTAGGAGATCAGAAATACAGAACAAAGATTCTCCTTGCAAAAAGAGATTATAACGCTACATTAGATAACAAAAAAGTTGAATGAAACAACCTGGTCAAAAAAGGCCAACAAATGAGGAAGTGCAACTTTACCAAAATGTAAGACAAGTGAAAAGAAGTTGGAATAATCTAAGATTTGCAAACCGTGGTTTACTATGGCAATAACTTCTCAAATGGTTTAGACGGGAACTAAACATGTCATTTAAGATAATAAAATTAGGACTAACCATTATACAAGATTTTTAAACACCTGACTCGGTAAAATATATAATGAGAAGCGCTGGAAATTTTTCATAGATTTATCTAATTTTAAATTAATTTACTTAGGTTTTATTCGCAAAACATGCGTTATAAATTATCCACTAAGATTTTGATACAAAGCCCCTTGACTTAAGCTTGTTTGAGATTAATGAAAAATTTGCCATCGGTAGAGACTACCTGGACCGAGTCCCATTACTTCGTGAGTTACCACTCTCCTAGACTGGTCAATGTCTGCTGTATTTTCATCATCTTCAAATTCATCCTCTTCAGAATCTTCTTCCTCGTCTTCCTCATCTTCGTAATCTTGACCATCCATCTCGTCGACCTCCCTGCTTCCTTCAATCTCAAAGCAATTCGCAGATGCCGACGCATTAGCTGAGGAAGAAGATACATTAATTGAGCTCATTCCATGGTCCCCTCTCATTCTCTTCGGGTTCAACACAAATGTTCCAGCTTTGTACTGCCTCATTTGCTAAAAGCAGGAGAACAAACTCAATCTTACTAACTAATCTAGATCTTATCTAGAGGGCTAATAGGGAGATGATGACTTACCTCTTCATAACGAAGTTTATCACTCTGGGCCTGGCGTTCAAATGGCGCTTTGTCACTGCATTCATCCCAGAGACGACCTAGCTCCTTGGCGACATCGCTAACTCGCCATTCTGGATGGGCTGCACGAACTTGCGGTCGGTGCTGATCACAGAAAAAGAAAAAAGCAGAGAGAGCCCGTTTGGGCTTAGCGGGGTCCTTTAGACGACGCACTCGCTTGACACCTCCCCCTCGGATAGAGTGATAATGATGGGGGGCATCATAGCCAGATGGGTTAAGGGATTGGGAATTAACAGATCCCATTGAATTTTGAGGAGTTAGTTGTTGCTGTTGAACGTATTCCCCCATTTCTCGATTGTAGCGCTTGGTGTCTATCTTCGACATCTCATCAAAGGGGGCTCGCTTATTCGGGGGCATTACCTAAACGAGCATAGAAACTAGGATACAATTCACAGATATAAAGACTGATTACAGAAAAATGTAAAATGAAAGCTCACCCGCCAAAGCTCAGCACACTTTTTAGAAAATTCGCTAAAGATTATATTCTTATCAGGATGAAGGATACGATGTTTGTCCCGAATAACTTGGACAAAACAGGCAAATCCGGAAAGAGGGCTTTTTGGCCTGTTTTTATCCTTTAATCGGCCATCCTATATGTTAGTATAAAAGCAAATTGTAAACACTATTTTAAGCTAACGAATTAAATTAAGATAAATATAACATAAAATTAGTGAGAATACCATATTGATCGAAAACTTGCTATTGTTACCGCCGTGTTGAGAAAAAACAGAGCCTAGAAATGCACACCCAAAAGATTCGAAATGGGACACCGTCAAATGAAGGGTGCGGGATTTGCTGAAACCGGCATCGTTAATGTTATATACATGTCATATTTTTCTTAAATTTACCTTTAAATATTAAAATTAAGCATTATAATAACTAATTAATTTTGAGTGTTTTATAAAATAATTTGGCATATAATTCGCAGTGTTTCAAAAATGTTCATACTCTTATTCCATAAAATTACTGATATTAATGATAGCATGCACTATAGCATGTTTTAAGTATATTTTTATTTTGTTTAACACTATAAAATCATTATTCAGCTGGCTTAAACTTCCGCATTTAAAAGCATTAACGCTTACATATTTACGATCAATAATGCTATTTAATTCCGCTTTACAAGCGATGATAGAACCACAGACTGTGACTTAATTTTCCAATTCTTTGATTAATATGACTATCTTCTTTTGGGTCGTACGAGAGAATAGCCCATCTTGTTGCCACTTAATACTTTTCAATACTGTAAACATCTGATGCATTCTAAACTCTGTTCTACGTTCGACATGATTTCTGCTTTATTTCACATCATTTTGTCTTATTTTTGATTCTAATTTAATTTAGCCTTTAAGTAGGTAACTAACACACATATTTTCAAGGCGATTGTAAAAGCTTAAAATATAAAACCGACTTAATCACATTCGTAATGATTGATTAATTTATATCGTGTGTCGGGTGCTACCTTAGGGTAAGAAAATTCATTTGAATGTGTGGGACACGTCACCGCACGCGCGCATAAAAGTGCGCGCATGCAACGACTGCACGGGCTGAGCGCGACTAATGCATAGCCAATCAGGAGCTTTCGTTTGTTTAGTCAATACGCCATGTTGATTATTACTAGATATACGATATGTAGATTTCGCGATCTTGTTACAGCAAATCCGCTACAAATTGGTGACTCTGACGTGATCCAAGCCTGATTATCTACTCAGCAGCAGATCAACCTCACGGCACGGCAAGCTTTCCTCTACGATTGCACTACGCACTAGGTGATCCTCTTCTTTCTCACACAGCTCGTCACCTACTCAACGCTCTCCTATCGCACAATTCTTGCCATCTCAAAATGTCTAAGGACGCAGAACAGGCAGTCCCCTTGCAAACTCCAGCCTTCGACTCCGAAAACTCCGAATCATGGTTTAAGCAATTTGAAATGGTTATGCGACTAAGAGGCGTAACCAAGCGAACAATTTGGTTCCAGCATCTCTTTCCCATCCTTCCAACAGCAATCGTCACTCAATTCGCAGAACTTACCTCTATGTCGCCAGACAACGACTCTTATGACCAGCTTAAACAGGCGATCATCAATCGTCTATCGGTGCCCCGAGAGAAACGCCTAGACCAGCTCTTTGCCCAATGTGAGCTCGGCGACCGCACTCCCTCTCAACTTCTTCACCGCCTGCGATCCTTGACCAGTAGTTCTTCTGTGAGCGTGAAGTGTTCCTTGCAAACTTGCAACCTGGTTGGCATTTCTTGGCCTTGTCACCGAAAGTTCTGTGATAGTAACAAACTGTATCAGTATCTCTTGCCGGGTTCCTCCGTCTCCTAGGTGAGATGGGATGCCGTCTGCCAGGCATAAATGCAGTCAAAGCTCCAACCGCTGCAGACTCCATCACGCAAAGATTGAACGAACTCGCGGAGCAGTTGCAGGAATTGAAGGCATCACGATTCAGCACTTCACGTATCAACAGACGGCGTCCAACCTCACCTAGGAGATGGAGGAACCCGGCGAGACACACTGATACAGTCTGCTACTACCACCGAATGTACGGAGACAAAGCCAAGAAATGTCAGCCAGGATGCAACTACTCCAGTACTGACAGTGCTTTCTCCAACTTAAATCCCACAGGTCCGGAAAGGAACATTATTCCTCGCTCTGCGGTAAAATCCTATCTTCAACTCACCAATCTGACCTTACGTCCGAATAATAACCACCTTTCAAACATTTGTACCTCATCCTCTTCAGTTCGTACCATCAAACGCCAGAATTCGGACATGGTAGAATCTACGGAGCCTAATTGTTAACAATCCGCAGCGATAGTCAGTTCAGTGAAGGAAGTTGACACGGAGCTGCTCCAAACAGATGGACAAGAATTCTACAAAGAAATTCCTGATCACTCTGATGACTTCAACTCTATACCTGGGGATATTCATAACTTTCTGACGAAGCATCCTACCATTTCAACCAAGAAACGCAACAAACGCAAAAGAAAAAAGATAGCAAAACCAATCGCTGCAGACCATCAAAATATATCCAAATTATTCATCCAAAACAGAAGCCCTAAATACAAGCTTCTACTATGGAGACTCACAAGCAGACGATCTCGTTTGATCCATGGATATCCGTCGCCGGATTCCAAGAATCACATTTTTACCAAAAAGTACAGAGCGCAACCTCCAGTACTACATAAGCTGAATAGATCAACCTGTGAACATTTTCAAAAACTCCCTCGCCCTCTACCATACTGCAAGCCATCGAGTATAAAAAGCAGTCGTCGAGTTAATCAGAGGCAACATTCGAGAGGAAATACAAAATCTAGAAAATACTTGCAGTCAGTGTTAAGCCAAAGTTCAGCTTGGAGCCGACGAAGAAAGAAGAGACTATGGATGCATGAAAATCTCAATCCGGAAATCAAGCAGCCGAACTGCCACGAACTAATGCCAGCTTCCTTCTGAGAACACTAATTTTGTGTACCTAACTTTGGCCTCCTTAGTATCACTTATAATACTTTCAACTCTTTCATTTGCAGTCTTTGTCCTCTAATTGTTAACTTTACTGTCCTAAGAACTTTCACATCTCGATCCCAACCTTCTACACTTTCCGTCTAACCGATTATGTACACTCATTATCCTTCGAGCGTTTCCTTTCTCCTATTAGCTACCTGCAAACGCGCTAGGGGGGAAGTATTGTAAGACACGTCACCGCACGCGCGTGCAACGACTGCACGGGCTGAGCGTGACTAATGCATAGCCAATCAGGAGCTTTCGTTTGTTTAGTCAATACGCCATGTTGATTATTACTAGATATACGATATGTAGATTTCGCGATCTTGTTACAGCAAATAAACGTCTCTTCTCCCACCTCGTCTCTTTCTTGACTTTGCAGTAGCGTAGCTACTTTAGTGGGAACTACCAACTAGGAGACTCTGTTACTGAGGTTTCTGAGTACATTCAGGTTTACTTAAGTAGCAAATCCGCTACAAATGAAAGGGAGTCAATGTGGTTAAAAAATAATACACCACACATAGACCAATTATTTTGGCGAGAATTTTGTTTTCTTATAACAGACTCCACTTCTACATCGGCAAATTGAACGAATTATTATCTTCCCTAACGTTTGTTCAGTTCACTGGCTAGATACTGAGGAGTGTCGATGGTCAAAGTTTAGCTGATCATTCATTTAACAGCGTTCTGCTTAAAATTAACTGAGGAACCAGTCGATAATATTTATTTAGGAGTAATAATTTTGTTAGTGCCACTCCTCTCTTTTCTCATGCCATAACTGGAGCTATTAACCAACTTTCAAAAATAAGTAAACATCATAGCAATTGCTAATTTAAAGTAAGCTATTCTATAACTAAAATAGCAATTTACTATTAAATTAAGTATTAAAATTGTCTTTATGGTTTTTAGGGCATATCTTGTTCAGCGATAGTTGTGGCGGATTGCTATACTAATAAGCCTTAACTTGTGCTCAGTAATCTGTACGACAAGTTCTCCTTGTTTGAAAATGCTCGCAGGATTAGCTACCCTACCTCAACAGTAAGGAGGAAACTGACGTTTGGCGTGGAACACATTTATTTGGCTATTGGTCAACAGAAAGAGAGCTTAGCCATTATATTCAATTTTGGCTGTATTGACCTTGTCATGACTATTGATTGCTGATTGGCTAAGAGGTCTCTGCAGTCGTGACCTTACTTACTCCCTAGTGTGATTAGCATCACGTCCTCATGTTCCGGAATTTTCGAACGCGCAAGACCTTCTTTGTTTCATCCGTGTCAGCGTTGGGTTCCCCTTCAAATATCGTTTATATTTAACAAAATATGGATTTCTGTGGCGGAATATTTGGAAAAAATTTATTGGAAAGAGCATTTTCACTCACGATAGGTTTAAATTGCGTAACACCTTTCTTCGTTGTTTTTTTTTGGTATAATATTTGCAAAGGGTTGTAAAACTCACCGGAGTCAGATTTCTTTTCGCAAGGAGAACCTGACCATATATATGGGGGAAGCCACTATATAAAAGCATCTATGAGAGTGATTCATCTAAGATAGAGTTCGTGACCGAACTGCCATTCAGCGCTTGAGGTTGAAATACAGTGTATATCTACAGACGTATTAAAAATTACTTCCAGTTTTAAACAGCTGATGATAATAGATGAAGGTTATAACAACTTCAATTTATTAGAAACGGAGAAATTGTGTGGCGGGAATGAACACACTTGAGGAACACTGACTAAATAAGTCGTAAAATCCTATCTTAGGCAAGTATATGTACTTGCAATTATATTAGAGTATCTTGAGATATCATTTTCTTCCGTTTGAGAAGGTTCTGCAGGAGTGCGTCAGGAGTGTGTTAACGCGTTAACAGATTTCATGAATGGAATCGACAACGCTATCAAAACCATTCAGAGATTTTCTCGCTGGAACATTTTTGAAAGTGCCTATCGAGCGTAGCGTTAATTGCACTCACAATTACTAATCATTTATAATAAATTCTCCTCTCTAGTCCTGTTGCCTTCTCCCTGCTCTGGACGTATCCAAAACAAATTTTGAGGGTAATTTATAGTTGAGGATCCTTCCAGGAACTATTTTTACTTCTCTGTAACTAGTTGGACATCTATGGGATTTACCAAGGTTTATTCATGGACTTATTTGTTCAGTGTCCGCTACTAGCAACTCCCCTGCACTAATGATGGGGCGTTTTCTAAAACCCACCTTTCAAAAAGGAAATTTTGCATAGAACGCCCAACTCATTAGATTGGTTTTACTAAAGTTTATTTACAATGCATTTTTTCAGCATAGGTTTCCCAACTTTATTTAAGATAATTATTAGAATTAGAGGTAATTACTAAAATTATCCGTGCTGAATAATTGCGGTTTCATCACTTGTTTTATGCCGAAGAAAGGCGTCCTTGAGCCTAAAATAGCTTTAATTCAGTTGGTAAAACTGCTTTAAAGCCATGAGTTTATGAGACAATTGGAAATAAGTGAGATGACATAGGAAGAAGGAGGGAGAAAACGGAGGAAGTGGGATTTGAATGAAAGAGGGGAGACATCAGTACTGAGCGAGGATAACCCCGATTACCTGATACTCTGTGAAATGAGGTACGATATCGTAGTTGACAGATTTTGCGTCCTTATTTGTTCGTTGAAGCCAGCAAGCGCGGTACACAGGAACTTAACAGACCGACATGGCAATATGCTCCTATGAACATCCGGTTAGTGGAAACCTTATCATATTCCCATTCTCTTCTCCGTGCAGTTAGCAATCGACACTTTTGGAACGTTAAACTACATTGCTAAAACTGATAATGTAGCTAAAAGATGAACAGGATGTGGTTAATTTGAATAAGCTATTAAAGCACTCAAAACTTACTTGTGTTATTCTCTAAATAGATCGCCACAAATATGGTAGGTTATTGATTCCTCTTTCATGCAAGTATCTTGAGCTTTAACATGTTAAGGAACACAACATAAGGAACCTTTAGTAATATTAATGAGTTATAACAAGACCCGCAGGCAGGGATTGGATAAACAAATAACTTGAGTTAGCCTATTCGAGTTTGCATGGGGAAGGAATTGATTACTGTGACCCCAATATTAAATATTCAGATTTGATGATCTTCTCTATAGCATTCGACAATAAGTAGAAACACATGACTCATCAGTTGTACCAACTGAAATTTCTTTTAAAGAAGCATCCACTGCACTGTTCAGTAATTCGTTTGGACAATGTATAGAACTAACATGTCCTAAAAATGCTGGTTCAACCCGGCTTTCAGTGGGATTATCAATAAGTATACCAATACTACAAAGTGATATTGAATTTGCACTCCTCTTATAAGGTACATTTATTTAATCATTCATTCCAGACGACACTGGGCAATATTTCTTCGAACGCTCTTAGGAAAAGTCGTGCTAAAAGTTTAAGTTCTCTCTCTCTGTAGAAAAGATTCCGTCCCTTCGTACACATTTATTTACTTCCCTTAAAATATTTTTTTATAGCAAATGACAGGCTTTGTGGTAGTTATCATTAGCCCTTTATTTGACTTCTGGCTTCACAGAGGGGATGAACATCAAAGTCACAAAAGTCGAGATTCACAGATGTAAAAGTGGCAAACGCAAAGGAAGTGGAAATGATCGAATATGACTTACAGTCGGGTGGATCATGGTAGTTTATCGATTTTTTTGCCGTGTGAGTATATGTTGCCCAGGGTGCCCCCCTCTCCCCCTCCCCCGTAAAATATAAATAAATATCAACTTAGCATTAAAATGAACCAAAATTAAAACCTAATTGTAGTTAATTGGCAAAAGAAATAAATGAAAGAATTGTGCATAAGAATTTTTAAGGATATGTTCAACTCTGTAGGAAAAGTATTCATCGTCAGATGATTTCCCTCTCATCACAGCTTATTTTAATTACTCTGTATTGTTTTATTACTTGCAAAATGGTAGACAATTTATATCACTTTACCATGGAAAAGCCTTTGAATACAGGCTCCATTAAGGCAGTTTAATATGGATCAAAATTTGGGAATCAGATAGAATTGAAATCTAAAGTCAGAACATCAATAATATTTGAAAAGGGGATTTCGAATTCAGATTGTGCATATTTCACAAGTCCGCTATTCCTTTGTTCCTTGCCTTCTTAATGAATTCGTTTTTGGCGGCTTCCAGAGCTTATTGATCAATTTATTATCGTTCAGCCACTTCGAGTCCATTTTTCTTCTACTAGTCAAGATATAGGTAAGTTGACAAGAAATAGCATGATTTCGGCATAGGCCTCACCAGAGCACCCTCAGTGAGACTAGCAAACACGTTGAATGTGCATATATTTTAAATTTAATCTATTTATTTGATTTAAATTGTTCATTAATTACTCTATTTTCGCTTTTTCCTAAGCGACGTTCTCCTCTTCATTGAGCCAACGAATTATGTCTAAGGCATCCATTTTGTTTGTACGATGACTCATAATTTTGCTTATCCTGACTAGCCACTGAGTGACTCCTCGAAGCATGGCTTACTTAGCCTATTCATTCATCTTCACAAACTCCTGCCGATTGGGCGTTTAAACCTATTTTTCCAATGCCCTACTCTCCCCTCTCATTCCTCTACGTTTGCATAATACCAGTGTTTCAACTCAACTCTAGGCCTTTGGGTTTTGATGTAGGCTGTTTTATCCTGTCAGCTTTAAGAAGGCCATTAGGTTCGTAAGAGAATAGTTCAGTCTGACTCGATAGAATTTCCAAAGTTGCATAGCTTACATCATCAGAAGTGCTTTAGCTCTCTTCTCTACGTCCTCTTTCTTATTTGCACTCTGCGCCAACCACTAGTGATGTCCATTAAAAATCCAATATCGCGTTTTGACCATGGTTCAGTGGTTAACTTGTTCGCCTGCGCAGAATAATGGGGCCACCCATAGATCGGACTAAAGTCAATCTATTTGCAATAGAACCTCCAAAAAAGAAAGATTTACTTGGAAAGAGAGGCATTTAAAGTTCAATTGATGCAACCAAACTTCGAATCTGCCGTAAGCGATGTGAGGATCACAAGCTCGAGCTTTTAGTGTGCGGAACGGACAAGCGCCGGTTAAGCCTGACTGATAAGTGACAAAATTCAAATTCCTGACTGAATACGCTAAGGAATCAGCGTTACTTAATAGCATCACACTAATATACGCGACACTGCATAAGCATGAAACTTTCTTTAGCCGTAACAATCGCTCAGAACCTCAGAACAAACTCCAATAGCTATTCTATTTAAGGCTGATGAGTGACGTCATCGCCAATCTAACGTCATTAATGATATAGCCCCAAGATAAAAGCAGAAATGAACACGAGAAAAAGCAATAAGTTACGACACCACCAACAAGTTTATCAAAAAAAATCACCACATCAAAGAAAATAATCTTATAAAAAGCTCGTATGAATAACCACAGTAAACAATAGAAGCATAACGAAACGAGATTCAGGCGTACTGAGCATGAGCTTTCTTAGTACCAGCAGCAACAGGTAAATCTGTACGTGGACGGCGGAACAGAATAATATGAGGTTCGGGGTTGTGAATAGCATAGTGAACCCAGCCAAGAGACTGTTGAATGCCGATTGCGCGCCATTCCTTCTCTGTCATCAATCGATTTTTGGGTACTTTTGTAGCCAATTCTTTTGGCAGATACACATGCCTATAACAAAAGCAAAAGAAATAATAGCAACCAGATGAATGAAAACGGTAAAATTCCGAAGAAATATGTATAAAATAGCCCATACTCATATGTTTCAGCGAAGCACTTTTCAGAATAAATTAGCCAACGGTCGTCTATTCGATTAACGGATAAAATTATATTCGACGGTGAAACAGGAAATAACTGTTAGCAATTAAGTCAAAACTTATGAATCTACAAAAATGTCTGAACTGGCGTAAAGCATTTGAATAAAACTATTCTGAAAGGTCCTAAAATTATTAACAATTTCGAAGATACACAAAAAATGTGATGAACCATCATCGTTAAACAACTTGCATTCAATTCAAAATTACATAAGCTTGTTAAAATCTGCTCACCTATATTCATAGACATCGTCATAAAATTTATCAGAATACTGAATCCCCTTTTCGTCCGTGATCATAGCTACTTCAAAATCAAGCAAAGTACCCAGGCGGGGGCCTTGGATTAGTCGATAGAATAAAACAAATCTTATTGGTTTCGAATATTTTTAACTTTATATTAAAAGTAAATCCGACACTGTATTGTCCTAATAGAAAAGTCTATTGATTTCAATATTTTTAATCTCACATGTTACTTTGGTCCTTTAAATCAAATTTTTTATTCGATGAAGTATTCATTAAGTTTGCTCTTTAATTATTAAATATCATCCATTTTTATGTCAAAATTATATACATAAAAGGTCCAGATCTGATCTACCAGTGGACTTTAAATTGCATTCCAGTCGAGACCCAGCCTTGTAGATCAAGGTTTCCCAAACATTTTAATATTCCATTCGTAAAAATCGTGGATAAATAACACATATTAGAAATCTGTTAAAAGACGAGAAATGAAATGTAATTTAAGGTTTCTTAAATAATACGCTCCAGAGGAAGAATATGAATGAACAATCACTGTAATAAATACATAATTTTGAATTTTTGAATAGTGTATTGAAAATTCAACCAATATCTTGAAACTTTTCGTCTTAAGTCGATTAAACATACTGACGTCAATAACAGACAGAATAACGTAGTTACTACAGAGAGGTACCTGTGCAACTTTCAATATTTCCTGAACTTCAAGCTTAACTTTGTTCGGTTTTGGATAAATTTTTGCAAACTTCCGATTTAAATAAAATACAATCAACATATTATTTTCCCTGTCCTGAAAAAGCGGCAATATTTTTAAATCCCCATTCCCACTTAAATCCACTGCACCTCTTTGGTCAAATTACTGCGTGAATGTTTAATTAACCTACCAAAAACTGATATTGGAACGAGTAAAGGCTACAGTCACAGCTAGTTAAATAACATCTCCTCAGTTCAACTGGTTGCCGGTATGTAACAAACAAAATGATCAGAGCTTCGGATCATATACACTGTCATGAGATGAGAAATTCAATTTTCGGTAAATCTAACAAAGTTATGTCAGCCTAATCAGTAAGCGGTTTCATTCTGGCCTAACTATCGTGACAGTAAGTCTATGCAAACAGCAGCCCTATCGGATCACCAATTAACCATATTAGTCCTACTTTGAGTCCCGTTATAGTCATAGCTCAGAGCAATAGAAACCGGACAATCTATCTTTACGACAGTATAGAAGGATATTGCTTTACAAAGATTATCTATAGTCCAAATGACAACTATCAGCCTTCTGCTTTTCAGAACATCACATTCTGCCCATATAAAAAACTAAAAATCCATGATTTTGCCATTTTCGAAAAAATCACCTTGTGACCTAGTTACGACAATAAACTTCGTGAATTAATAGAAATATCGTTTAAAGCAATATGATCTCTAAAGCATCATAAATTTCGAAAACCATTTGTTCGAAAGTAAAGATAACGATGGATGGAACATTACAGAAGCGCAGGCTCAAAGTGATGAAAAGACTTTCAAAGTATCTCGTACGAAACTCCGAATTGTTGTTCAAAGGAAGAGTTTAGCAACTGAAATGAGAATTTGTACATAACTTGAACATAGATTAAAGCCTCAAAAAGCATGTTCAGGTTTATGAGAATGAGCACTAATTTCATATAAAATTATACTATTATTTTTCTTATTTTGTTCCATCTTGCCTTTTTCATCTATTAAAAGTGCATGAAATTCCATGGTTGTGCAAATAACATAATCTCTACACATTTGAGGCTAGGAAAGCCAAGTCCCCTTAGATGCCAAAGCTTCAGGCCCTTCAACTTAATAACGCTTGTTGCAACAATAAAGTTATTTTGAGCCAACCCATATCGATCGAACTGATGGAAACGTCAAGTCACTCATGTCGCCTAATCAATACGCAGGTGGCCAGCTTAATTTTATGGTGAATAACTTAGGTTTGCATACAAGGCGTTTCTTTATTTGATGGCGTTAATTTCTCGTCGTCCATGCTTCGAAGTGATGATTAGCATCTATTTAGGTATCTATGTGCACAACTCACGCACAGCTGTTTCGCTTGTCGATAGTGTATTTGAAATCTTATTGCTAACCCTACGTTTCTAATTGCATCGTCCTAAAAGAAATCCACTGTCAGTTGAAGAGTATGACCTCTTACAGAGTTTCTTTGATGTTTGGTTACTGTTTAAAATTAATTTTAGTATGGCATTGGGTTTTTATTTCTTTCTTTTCGATAAATTTACCTTATGCGCCACGGCAGTGCAACTAACCACGAGTGAAATATCGATGTTGGCTCACCGGTATAAAAAAGGAACTTTGGTTTTGGAGATAGCAATGTAGTAATAAGAATTGAAAGATAACTTTCCGCAGTTTTATATATTCCATTCCCATAAGATAGGAAGGCGATATAGGCGATTGTAGAACATTTGTATTAGGTGAACTGAAACAATGCTTCTGTAGTATCGACATGGTCGCTGTTACTCTAGCGCACTAATAAACAAGAGATTTCAGATGCCAATTGCGGACATTTTAAGTCTTATGAAAAACAGAGGTGGCTGAAACACCAAATTTCCGAAAGTCATCGTTAGTCTCAACGCCGGATCCAGTGTGAGTTCCTTCAAATGATCGTTTGAAAAAAGCAATAACACAGATTCCTCGGGCTGAGAAAAGAAGAGGTAAATATCCACAATCCAGTGGATTCGATCTTCCTACGCCTTCCACAAGCTATTTCCTCTCTACTCTAGTTATGTATCCGCTTGTCCACATGTTATAACATATTCAAACAACAATCACAGCAACACATATCTAGTTAATATTTCTTTGAATTTATTTTTAATTAATGTCGCATGCGCCAAAACTCACAAACTAAACTTATCAAACGCTTTAATTTGCGGTTTTTTATTTTAAAAGTTCGCGAAGTCAGAAAAGCTTGAGCTAACCATGACCTTACAATATCGTAATTTGAGTGCCGAATGTTTATTGTAGAAAACTACGCGGTGTATTGGTTACTAGCATTACGGAGAGCATGTGGCCTAAAAAAATTCCGTGATTTTCAGGAATTTCGAAAGTCTCTAAGTCACAAACATGAACCCAGTTATCCGTAGTTTGGCCAAAATTTAAAAAAATTAGCTTAAAATTCTCGACCTCCCATTCTACTATGTGAAACAAGATAAAGTCAAAAAACGCATTTCTCAAACATTCAGGCCACTAGTTCTGAAATTCTTCAGCAAATTTCCCTTCAATTTTCTGATGGATAATAGATCAAGCCAAGGGCACGACGAAGTTATTGTAATAACAATGATATCGAATTAGACTCCACCCAGTGTAAGAAAAAGTTAACCGTACTTAGATTGATTCACAAAATTTGGTGAAATAATACTGACACAGGCTATTTCTCCTCTAATTATTCTGATCATTTGAAAATTTAGAGAGATACAAATCTTGGAAATCAAAGTGAAGATCGCCACCACTTTCTTATCCATGAAAATGGCCAAGAAATATGGCATAAATAAAGAACAAAATAGTCTCTTACAAAAAATCAGCGATAGGAGCATATGCCCTGATTCCTTGTTTCGGTGAAGCCTGCAATTTGAAAACCATGTTATTCGCTGTTTTCCCGCAAGTGTCTTGGCCACAATATAAAAAAATGCATTCAAAGTGCAAACCTCGGTGCATTCAGGCTTACAGATTAATCATTTTGAAGGCGGTTGCGACACCGCCACTAAACTGACAGATTCCTCGTACTCTTGGCAGATTTCGAACAGATAGGAGAAAAGCAAGATTGCCAAAACGCGCATAAAAACCTCACTTTTTCGTGCAATCGTCTTTAGTTAAATTCAACGGGGTGATCTTGAAATTTCTCAATATATGTAAATTTAGATGACAATAGGCAACAATTGCAACCGGAGCTAATACGGAACTCACCGAATTTTACCACTCCCTTCTCTCAGTACATTAATGGCTATGTGCTATACAGGCAGAAGCTCAAATATTGTCATAGTTGGTAGTGGTAAATTCAATTATCCTCCACTTCTAATAAGCGAAGGTTTCAGCTAATTAAACGCTGAGTAGAACAAAAATTCTAGTCAGAGACAAAATTATTGTAATTTATATAGAGGCAATGGTAAAGACAAAGATAGAAATATTGATCCAACCAGAGTCAAAAGCCATAACTGGATAAATAGAGTCTTAACCCATCATAAATCGACTGTCGGTGTTTGATTGCTGAGTCTGGTTTCTTCCACCTCCTCCACTTCCCATTGGTACTGAATCAAATCGCGAAGAGTTGTAGGTCGTAAAAGTCGGATAGTTACCTCCAAACCCCTGTGGTTGTGGCTGTCCGGAGAATTGCCAACTATCTGCAACATTATTTCCATTGTCAGCTTGTTGGTGCTGATGATGGTGATGAGCACACATAGGATAAGTAGACGCTTGTCCCACACTATTTGGACCGACAAAAGAATTTGTGATCCCGTTCAGCATAAATGTTTCAAGAGGGTTTTCGTTCCTTTCTTGAACCTCCTGTGGTTGTCGAGGCCCATTTTTCGAAATGCTAGGTCTCTGATGATGCTGAACAGTCATGTGTAAGATATTACCATTATTCATACTTGCCCCCACTGCACGACTGACTGTATACATAGGTTGATTTGGAGGTGGTGGTGGCTGAGGGTGACCTGGTTGTTGAGACTGCTGTAGTGGAGTTTGTTCATGAATCATCTGAATACTTCTGGGATCCATACAAGTCTTCTCCAACTGGTGGTTGAGTTGTTCTTCCAAGTCATCATTCTCTTCCGGTATAAAGGCGTCCTTTGGTGCATTAGCTGAAATTGCAGCTCGTAGAAGGGTCAAATCGCTGGGTTCCATACCACCTGGAAAACTGAAGACACTTTTAATACCACCCGGGCCGACCTCCTCTGAAACAAGGAACCTTTTGATAGCCTCACGAGGATTACCCTGATCTCGATGAATCGGCGTATCCGGAAGGGCACCACATCCTGCTCCCGGTCCACATCCGCATCCACCAGTGAAAGGGTTCCGTGGTTCTCGTTTCACAATAGCGCCAGCAGCAGAAGTCTCATGGGTGTTCATTTGAGATGGTGGTGGAGGATGATTGAACATATGTTGGAAACGAGGTGCCGGTTGAGGCGAACTATTCAGAGGGCATATAGGTCCAGCAGCACAGCCTCCTCCACTAAAAACACTTTCTGTCGGTTCATTTGTACTCGCGATGGAATTTTGCGGTCGCAACTCAAGTCGATGAAAATGATTTCGAGGCACAGGTGGTGGAGCCGGTTGGGGTTTATTCATAGTTGATCGTTGTTCAAAAATCTGTCTGGCCGCTTGAAAATCACGGTAGTCATAAGTTGTCCTCTCATCCACGTCTTGCTGTTGTTGCTGTTGTTGGGGCTGGAAATTATTGACTTGCTGCTGTTGTTGAGAATAATAGTTACCTCCATATTGCATTGCTGGTGGTCCCTGTTGGTAAGGATTTCCCCCTTGGTAACTTGGCTGACTATAAAAAGAGAAGGAGTTTCGACGCGAACGGGAATACATCATGATGCGTCTATCGAGTTCTTCCTCTGTTTTTCGTTTCGTCTCTGCTGCTGGTGTGTTAAAAGGATTTGGACGGGTGGCCGACGCACTTCTAGTTAATTGTCTTCGGGGTTGGGCAGTTGGTCGTGGTAGAGAAGGGGGAAGAGAAGGTTTGATTAGAGGCTGGGTCTCGTAGGTAGTCTGTTCTACAATGTAGCTGCTGGCAGGATCTCGAACTATGTTAGTCAAGCTGGGAAAGTAGGTTTCAGCTCGAATGACAATTTCTTCAAAGGGGTCTTCTCCTGACTCAATGTAGCTCACACGAGTTTGGAGAGCTTCTTGGTGATTTCGGGAGGGAACTTGGAGGGGATCAACTTTCACACCCCCGACTGATTCGTTATCTGATTCTGAGGACGTTGGTAAAGGACTGGATCGACTTTCTGAGGGTTTTCGAGATGTCGGCTGATGAGTAGAAGTATTTGGAGGATCACGAACTCGAAAAATCATTCGGTTTCGGCCGCATGAGACACTTCTACGATGAAACTGTCGCCTTTACTCACTGTCCGACGGATTAAGAATTGCATTAAAAGCTGATTGGCTCATGAGGTGAAATCTCGTCATTTTGATTGGCTCAAGTGAGCTCGATATCGAGCTGAGAACTCAGTAACTGCGAAGGTGACCCCTCAACAACGTAGTAAATGGTATTTGCGTAGTGTCCTGAAAAAAATTTACTTTCTGTCTGCCAGTGCTTACTAGAGCCTTAGAAAATTTATTTCAAAATTTAAAAGAATACAACCGTCTTTAAAATTAATAATTTAAAAGTATTTCCGAAGTGTTATTGGAAAATTGAACTTTTAAATTGCTATGTTTAGCACTATTCTGGAGTTATTAAACAACTGATTTGGTTTTGTTACGTTCTAAATGGAATTAAATAGAAAACCGTTACATTGAGCTTAGTCTAGTTGAGGGAAAGTTAACTATATCCCATTCCGAATGCTAGGATTTCCAACTTAATTTTCCAAACAAAATTGGAACGCGAGAGTCGAGAACACTCCAAACGTAATTACAAGCTTAAATTTTGACTTTCAGTCACATTTCAGTCGTATTTAATCGATGCGACTGCTATCCGCAAATGTAATTGAAATTGCGTGTCTTTACCACTGAAGTGAAATCCCTCATACGAACGATGATCTTAAAACGGGGATCCTTTCCTTTTTGTATATTAAACAGCCTCAAATGGAAGACTGCATTCACACTTTCATAATGGACCGTCTTTGAAAGTCATGGTAGGCATACCCACTGTAAAAATATTTCCAATACTGTATTTTTCTTGTACTTTTTTCATTCTCTCACTGATATACATATTTCGGCCACAATTAACAAGACTAATCAATAAAAATGAAATCGTTTATTGCTAAATAAGCAAGCATTCAACGGCTTATACAATTTTGACTTCTCGAATGTATTACAACATTGCTACTCAAATTAATAAGTAGACAAAACGCATATTAACTGCGCGTTTGCAGAATAATTACTTTAGAAGTACCACTATTATTATTACTATCATCAACACCATCCTTCTTATAGAAAAGAGTACAATTTTGAAAAACAAAGGGGATGACGGGAGCGGTTTGATCAATGCCAAAAAGTTTTAGCGGCAAGTTGAGAAGCAAATCAATATTGCCCCGAAGTCGTCAGACTGTTGATTTTAATTTCCTTCAATGCATTCTAACTAATTCCTTATCATCGCTAGATTGAAATTCCAGATGGCATGGTTTCAAATGATTTCGCGACCAACCTAATTTTCACTTTGCTCTTGTGGCAATCATCCACTGGACAAGAAATTGTTCGTTTGTAGAATATCCATGTCGTCTCAGTGACCTAGCCGAGTCTTCTCTTTTCATAAGCATATGTAAGAAACCAATGACATCCAGCTTCCATGCCAATTATCTCCATTTTTTACAAACTTCTCATGATTGCCATTCTGTCAAGCGAGAGATATATTCCATACTAAGACTGCACCAAGGCCGAACCCCATTCTCACGCCTGCTTCACGTCTGAAATTAACATCCCAAGCCAGCTCCGTATATGAAAGTTTAGGTTTGTTCCAACTCGGTAATTGAGAATTCAATGGAAGCTCAACAAGTGTATGACCTTTTGTGTAGACTTGGCCAGAGATTAAGGCCACGTTCCCGTAATTATGATTTTAGCACCATTAATTTGACCAGTGACCTCAATGAGCTGGATGTCCAGCTCACTTAATTAGCAATAAAATTGGTTATTAGATTATTCCAATCCACCTATTAATTGATAAATTAGAGTTCAAATTCTTGAACTTTAGAAAAAGATTAAAATGAGTTCAAACCCAACTTAATATTTGGTACAGATAGGAAAAGATGACAATCAAGAGTGAGCAATAAAATAATAAGACCACTGTCAAACTATAAGCTGGAAAGACATTTACAGCAAAACAATCCGAAATCTTCAGTGTTCACCCTTCAGTTTAATTCCTTTGCCGACGAATGGTTTGAAACTTGAAGCATTCTCAACCTCCTTAACATATATAAAAATGGGAGGATAAGTAAACATATAAACAATGTAAATACAATAAATGGAACATAGAGCAGAAGCATAAATAGCTCTTACACCCAAAGGAGGCTCATAAGCATCCTGTTTAGCAAATAGATAATACAGAAGTTTAAGTAATTCATGATTTTATAGGTCAACTTACATGCTTCTTAGTTACCCTCAGGAAAGTAAGACTCCCAGGTTTGTAATCGTAGTTAGGTTTACCTCTAGTCAAAAAAGAAGAAAAAATATTTATTTAGATGTAGTATTTCAGGAGGCAAATTCACCGGCTTCAACGTACCGTTCAGAGATGACATAGCTATCCTTAGGTGCAGCGGTGGAGCCGACTTCAACTACCCTTCCATCCAACCTAATTCCTGTACCACCGAAAACCCTCATTCCTTTGGCATGATCTGGGATGAGTGACTCATTCGTATCCTGAGATTTAAAAAGGAATAAAACCAAAGAATGATAAATTCTACGTAAATGAAGACTCAGTGTATTGAAATACAATACTTTCAAACACTTGTTTTAGGCAAACGAATATCAATCAAGAGCCTCTAATTAGCAAAAAATCACATTTCGGTACACTTCTCCGAAACAATCTCAACCAGCATGACTAATCATGCCATTAAAGCAGATAAATATCGATAAGTGCCTAGTCCACGGTCTTAGCGTTACAGCACTAATTAATATTTACAAACTATTGGAATAAAACTTACATCAGAAGCAGGTACCGATAGTTTGGGTTTGCTATTTTCCACATACCCAACCGGCGGTGCAAAATCCACCTACAACAAAAAGATATTAACGTGAAACAGACAGGGGAGGACCAATCAATAGAGTAAACGTACGCTCATGTCGCATTCAATAATTTGAACGGCCTTGTTGGGTTTCAACTCTAAAACCTTCAGATCGTATTGATTGTCGTTATAGGTGATTGGTATAACATCTCCAACCGAGAGACAAGCGAATTTTCGTAACGCAAACTCCAAACTAGTGGGAAAGAAATATAATGCACCAATTTAGACAATTAACAAAAGTTTCTAAGTCTGTTTGCAAACACTCATGTTAGACATGTTGAAGATAGAATTCAGGAACTTAAGGTGTGGGAATTCACGGCCAAAAAACCCTCTTTTGACCGGTTTTAGCAGGAACGACGAATCATTCCGTGTACCACCGAGTAAATATAACCAGATTTTTGACACGGTTGACTTGCACTGTGATCGCTAAGCCACCGATTCAGGCATGAATAGATGGGCAAAACTTACACAGCTTTTGGATCGTAGATGTCCAGAAAAGAAACTGATTGGGGCTGAAAACGGGCGAAAGTTGCAGTGGGTAAAACGACACTTTTAACATGAACCGGATCTCCTTCCTCCAAATTAAGATTTTGCATCATCCAGTAGGGAACATGAATATTTCCTTCATCGGCAACAAACTCCAGGACACCGCAATGTAGGCTTTTATTTGTCGCCGAATTTGTTAATTTAAATGTCATTGGATTAGTTGTGTTCATACGAGCTAAATAATAACACCAATGAAAGCCTTGAAAATAGGGAAACCTACTTAAATACTCCAATGCCGATTGTGGAAGCAGAACTAAAATAGATTGAAATAACTTAGGTAACAGTTTATATCTTACTTTTTCCACCATCCATTAAGTCATCCCTCGATTTGCCAGGGGTTAACAAATGCGAGTAGCATTTGTAAGTCATTGAAAACCCTGACCGTATGTGATCAAATCCCATATCAAACTAGAAGGATAAGGATTAAATAGGTGACTTACCATCATGTGATGCACTAAAAAGAAAAGATAAACTAAATAATGTAAAACGGTTTAAGTTAATTCTAATAAAAGGAATATATCATCGCAACTTAATGACATTAAAGGCAATTTGCAGTAAATAAAACATAATTTAAAGATTATATCCAACATAATGTATTATTAATTTGTCAAATTCCTCTAGACTTATGGAAGGCAAAACGATAACAAAGTGGGTTAACATGTGCAAAATCCACAGAGCTCCACTCACTGTTCGTCAACCAACGAGAATATCGAATTTCTGCCAAACATTACAATAAGGTATAAAAACATGTCTGTAAGTAATAAGCCGCCTGAGTTCGATTAATTTCTCAATATTTTTAATTACTAACTCATGAAAACTAAGCAAATATTTTACAATTCGTACTTTGTAAATAGTATTTACTTCATGCGAAAAAGGGAGTACAGAAGATATCTCCGCTTTAAAAATCATTGAACTCTATTAATGGTTATTTGATTCTCAAAGTCCCACCTGAATTTGCAAGATCACCTGTGAATACATCATAACTGCATTGATGACAAAGAAGACAACCAACCTTTACACACATTCCCAATTCTGTATAAGTATATTTATTTGCTTAATAGAGCAACGCTGTTCATGTTAAAAGTTCTATCTTCTTATACTTGAAGTCTGATTAGTATCAAGATTTATAAAAAGTCAATTGAGATGTTTTAAGTCTAAGATTGTATAAATTAATGCCTCATTCACATCCCTTACTTTCGGTAGTAGAATAGGAACCAGCTATTAAAATGGTATTATTGGAAATTTTTATATTGAAATTCTTACATAAACTTGATCGCACAGCGATTTAGTAAATATGATAGATATTAAGTTTAATTAATACGGGAACTTTCAAGCCTTAACTATGGTGATAATAATTATGAGATAATAAATTCAAAGCATTATTCCAAGTACATAAATACGACTATGATACGAGATTGGCAAGGGAATTCGAGGTTGTGGAAGAGAAACAACATTTTGAGTAAAATGATTTAAGTATATTGCAGGTAGAAGAATGTAGTCTTTATAAATTGGGTGCAATTAAAATTTCGTTCATTCTGTTGCGATGAGAAAGTAATATTCATAAAATAAATGATTGCATGCCTCTGGGGCACTTATTAACAGATGAGCTTTTGTAAACTAAGTTTCTTCTATACTCTTTTTGCAATGAATTTAATTTTCAACTAATTTGATCAATTTGTAAACTAAATTTCGCTTAGTTACAGTTGACTCAAACCTAGGATATCTGATTAGATATAATGCCTACATGTTTGCTGAGTTTAGGTGATGTGTCATCGATTCAAGACGCAGATTTCTGATTAACTATGGCCAAGCCATAGAGAATTTTGATTAAATATTTTGTAGCAGAATGAAATTTGTAGATTATTCTAGTATCTTTAATTCATCACTCATAAAACACTGCCTATGCTTTTCACTAACAAACCAGTCAGACAATATAAATCTTCATAAAAAATATTTGTTGTATATGAATTTCGTCAACAAAGTACTTGTATTTCTCATTCCTCCTTTATGAATTTTTATTACGCTTGAGTACGTTTAGCGTCAAGCATTTTGTCAGTGCTAGGTAAGAGATAAATAAATAACCCAGAGCGACTTTTTACTGTTTCCTATTTAGTGTGCTCCAAGTCTGATACCCATTTTTACATCTACTTTGTAAAAAGTAATAAAATATTCCAACCTGTAACACTTTGAATAAGATGTTAAAATGTTGAATTACTTTTTTTCCTCACCATGCACGATTAAATATATTATATTTTCAAAGTTTTTCATTAAAATATCTCAATATTCAAAATATATCTTTTACATGATCGATTTGTATCCCGCTGAACTCAGGATTGCCTGCCCCACATTCGCGTAATTCTATATTTTATGTTTGTTTCATTTTTATGCTTGATGTTCTTCTGACTCCAAAATTTTCGTTTTTTTTTATAATTCCTGCTTCATTTTTTCTTAGCCATATTATTCTTTTAATGTAAATTCGTTAATATATTCATTAAATGAATTTCGAATTGCTTATAATCACGACACTTTTTAGCTGTCAACTGTTGAATATGTCCAGTGAATTCCCAAATAATTCTTGTACTTTTTCCGGGGAGGACGAATCCCCTGCAAAGAACGTGGTTACTGCAAAGAACAGACAGCGGTCTCCCGCACTTCTTAACGAAAATTTTGCTAACGCTTCCTGTGTAAGCTATTTTTCTAGTATCTTAGAGCATATTTTCTTAACTAAATGTTCACTTTTATTTTAGCTTCTTACCTCTTCGCCCTTGCATTTTGATTGGCAGTCTAATCGTTTATGTGTTAGCGAGAGGGTTAGAAGACTTTTTGCAAATACAATGTTAGCGGATGTTTACTTTAACATTCACTATCGGCCTTGTTGCGATAGTGCAGCTAACCCTTTTATTCACAATAAATACTCTAAGGACCAATCTTCCTCATCTGAGGTTATGGTTCAACGCATTCCAGCCCATGGCTTTATTCTGGCAATCAGTTCGGCCGTTTTTGAGGCCATGTTCTATGGACCAATGTCGATACGGAATGCCGGACGCTCTGCATCTACTGTAGCTGGTGATCAATCGGCCACGAAATCAACTGAACAAACAATGGTCAGGCAAACTTCTTGGCCTCCACTCTCTTCTTCCTTGGCTCCTAATCTGTCTTCCTCATCAGAACATATGCATATCGACTCATCGGAAGATTTAAATTCTCTGGCGGAGGAAACTCGCAGACAGCCTCTCGTGTTTAATCCTTCTTCTAGTCAGATCAATCCAAATAATCCCATCGGTAAGTTTCAAAAAGCTCAGTGGAGTATAGCTGCTTTTTAACAAGATAAATTTTGGCAATACTATCTTAGTTATTCCAATATGAGTTCCTACTTTTGGCTAATTTAGGTAAGCCAAAGTTGCTAGTAGCCAATAAAAAGTCTTTTTGGAATGTTTTTCCTCAACCGCGCTATCTTTTCACATCACGGTGTTTTAAAGTACCTTCTTTATTATTCATCATTAATGTTTAACGGATTTGTTGTATTTATATAGTAAGTCCTCCCAAAAAGCACTCCTATGTTAACTACTTTCTCGAAGAATTAATTCCCATCGCTTGTTTATCTTAACATAATTCTTCTTAGGGTTTATCAAACAGGCAACTATTTCTTCCAAATGTCAGGTGACTAAGAGTCGAGAGGAAACCGTGGTCAACACACATTGAGAGAGAGAGAGAGTTATAAATGATTTTCACAATAATAATTTTAACCAAGTTTTGACGCTCTGAGCCGAGTTGATTCGTCTCTCTCATTCTTTGTTTAATGAACAACCCGAGTGGTGAGTGCATCATGGGGGTGTACACGAGTTTGATGGGATATACTTTAAAACTTTTAGAAGATTATTGAACTTGCCAATTGAATAAAGTTATCGTGGTAAATATCACGCTCATCTCTGAGAAAACCGTGTCTAATCCTTTTTCAATATCTATGTTTTTTTTGACGCTATAGCATGATTAATATATAAATCAACTTATAATTATCGACTTAACAATTTTCTAGAGGTGCATGTGGACGATGTCAACCCTGTTGCTTTCATCAATATGCTGCGTTTTATCTACACAGATGAAATCCAGATAGATGCAAGTAATGTTTTCCAAACCCTTTATGTGTCAAAGAAGTATGCTATCAATGCCATGGAGAACGCCTGTTTCGAATTCCTCAGTCAATCAATAACTGTGGAAAATGCCTTCATGGTTCTTAGCCATGCCAATTTCTTTAATGAGCAGGAATTGGCTCAAAAGTGTTTGGAGGCAAGAATATCTATGTCTTCCATATCTGCCACTGAATATATTTAAGTAACCATATTTTACTGAATTGATTTCAGGTGATTGATAAGAATACAGCAAGGGTGTTCGATACAGAAGATTTTCTAACAGCAGATAAGGATCTGCTTTTGACTATTCTTGAGAGAGATACTTTGTGCATCCGCGAATCTCGCCTATTTACATCCATTCTCAAGTGGGCTAAAGCTGAATACTTACGAAGCACTGGGACCGAAAGTACGATCTCTAGCCCCAGTTCTGCTGAGACACCTCAACCCTCCACCTCTTCCTTTCAGTCTCTCTCATCAAATAGTCTTTCACGATCTAATACTGCTGTATCTCAGGCCACCGAGCTGCCAAATCTTTCAGATGTTCCACAAGACTCCTTGAGGCAGATCCTCCAGCCTATTTTACCCCACATCAGGTTTCCACAGATGAGTATCGAAGAATTTGCCAATTTGGTTGTGCCCTCCGGTGTTTTAGATGATGCTATGACAGTGAAGATTTTTCAGCACTTTGTTGTTGCCAAAAGCAACAAACCGGAGTTGCCGTTTGTCAAACGACCACGATGTTATCTCCATGATGCGGAGGAAGTGGTACAACGATTTATGGTTGTGGATCAGAGATGGGATTATCGGGGAACCAGTGATCGTATTAGGTAAGAATTGGAACATAGTTCATGTTTTCCTCGTGTGATTGCTCATTTGTATTTAGAAGTCATTTATCATTTTGAAATCACTTGATCACTTGAATAGCTGATCACAGTACTTTAAACTTTCTAGCTGAAAGGTGGTAGTTTCCAAGTCTCTATGATACCTTGTCTGCGCCTTACTAATTTAGAATCCAAGATTCCAAACTGCGTCTGGAAAGATGCTTTCTTGTTTGATTTACGCTCCTTAACCTTTAAGTCGGTTATACCACGTGGTAATTTTTTTCATTTGGACGAAAGCAGTAGTGAAAATTGACCATTGACCTGTTTTTTTTTGTTGGAATTAGGTTGTCAGGCTTACA
The DNA here is from genome assembly GCA_000469805.3 of Hymenolepis microstoma. Taxonomy (NCBI): domain Eukaryota; kingdom Metazoa; phylum Platyhelminthes; class Cestoda; order Cyclophyllidea; family Hymenolepididae; genus Hymenolepis; species Hymenolepis microstoma. Next base: position 29,121,035 of record LR215989.1, read on the forward strand.
GTTTACAGTATGATTACAATATTGGTAAATATTGGAAATTTAGGTCTTGGTAGTGGAGATGAATGCTGTGGGATGAGCATATCTGTTAATTAGAAAAATCGTTACCTTCTGTGAGCTAAGGCTAAGAGTGTAATAAGCGAAAGTCGTGGTTCTATGATCGAGATGCAACAAAATTTCAAATGCAAGAGATAAGATCCCCCCCAAAAGTAATCTCATGCATTGATTCTTTCAAGGAAAAAAGTACAGCTAATATGGATGTTCTTTAAAATGTAAATCGTGGAATTGATATTTCTTCAATTGGTACCAAGACTTATTAAGTTATTAAACTCATTGAATGTATTTTGACGACGAGGAATTTCAAGTAGATGCCAATACTAACAGGGATATTTCATTACTAAAGCTAGAACCATCAAGTGGAAATTTGATTTGTTTTCTTTCGCTCTTTTTTTTTCACAGATTCAAAGTTGATCGCAAAATCCATCTGGTTGGCTTTGGTCTTTACGGCAGCATCCATGGTGAATGTGATTATGAAGCGAGCATTGAGGTAAGCTCTCGTTTCTGTCGCATTTTTGGATGCTTTTATACATTTCACCGTGTAATCAGAAACTGCGATTGCATGCTAAAGCAACAGGTCTTCTATCCACTGTTTACGATGTTACAATTTGATAGGTGCTAATCGAATTTTGAATCGAATGAATCGGGTTACTAACTAGTTGTGTACTGGCGCATTTTTAGCTATACTTCAAATACTACTCACATTAAAACTAGTTTATAAGGTAGGCAAGCACAAAAAATCCATATGATTGCTGGGTTTCGTTTATAGAACAAACTGATGTTCAATGGAGTACTCTATTCAATGGCCTTTTAAACGCTTTTATCCAACTGAATTTATTGATGTCTAAAAACCTCAAACAAAGAAAATTGAGCCTTTTAGTTCCGAACTCTGCATATTTTACTCTTCTCATGGTCCAATAACGGTACTATTGAAAGGTCGACAAATTTCCAGACTCCTCTCTTTGACTCAGGTAATTCTGTTGTCAAACAGGCTTAGAGTAGTGAAGCCTAAATCTGAGAGAAGTAGCTTACAACTGTTATATATTCTATCGAAATAAAAGTCGTTTGTGCTAATACAAAGGTAGGCCAAAGAATGGTTATGATTATCCAACTAACTCCTTCATTTTGCTCTCTTAAGGGCAAAGAAGAAATTGAATGACTTGAAATGCTCAAAATATGTGGCCCTAAGAGTATTGATTGACTTTAAAGCTTCGCATTTCTCAGCGAAATTTAATGTTATGTGGGAGCTTTCAATATTTATAGTTAAGCAAACTCTTTTTGAAAGAATTAAATTTTGTGGCGGCTTACATTTCATATCTACCATATACATTGGCTCCCTTTGATCCCCTTATCTTTAACCCTTCAACGCCCGAATTATTTTTTTGAAAAATGCGCCTAACCGCACTCACGCGTGTCTTACAGCAGACTAATGCCGCCGACGTGATGAGTTTTGGTGGTATCAGATGAAGGCTATAGACGCATTGAACATGTTTCAAAGGGCAAAAGCGCCTTCTGTTGCGAGTCTAGTACCAATGGAGCTTATTTCGAAAGAGGACCGTACGTTCCTGCAGGGCGTTAAAGGGTTAAATCGTCTTTGCATTCATTTTTACATCCATTCCATTTAAGTACATGTGAGCTTGTATTCGGGTGGATTATTTTCCTACTGACTGCAGCGTCATTGCGTCCTACATAAACTCATGGTTTCTTTCCTGCTGTGTAGATCTATTGCCACATCTCTGAAAGTTATCTTATGGTCGGGGTGTTGCTCTTTAATTGAATTTCTTCCGGCGAGCACTTCATTAAATAATACGTATCATTAGTAGCATGCTGATTCCTCGAATATTGTGACGTATCTCTGATTATTGTGTTAATTAGAGTGAATTTTCCACTCCAAATTTTGTATTTTGAATAGCGAATAGAGTTTAATAGAATAAAACTGAAACCGCGCATTTTATTGGACTTTAGATATCAGGTAATCTCCTGAATGCGTAAATATCGATAATTTGTACTTCCGCTCTTCTGATGCAATTGACAGTCTCATTCATTGTTTGCTTTTAACTTATCTTTATCTCTAGGTGGTTCAACCGGAGAATGGCGTTGTGCTAGGTAGTAACTTGGTAACATACCACTCAGATGGTTCGCCGAATACCTGTCGAGTTGTATTTAAGGAGCCCATCACCCTGAAACCCAACGTCAGCTATCTGGCCAGTGCTACTATCAAGGTAATATGAATTCAATACTACTTTATGCAGCTTTTTTATTCTTTATAAATTAATTCTAAAGGGAAATTTCCATGTGGCCTGGTAATAAAGTCGAGAATAAGCTCCATCATTTAATACGACTTTATGCAATTGTCTGGCATATAATACCTACAAACGTGTAGAAGGTCGTTTCTTTAGAATTAGTCCTTTGTGGTGAAAATTTTCCAAGTTAGTTAAAGGAAGTGTAGGTACTGGAAAGTATTCCGGGAGGTTGGCATTCTGTTACCTCTAATTGACCCATACCACTGAGTGAGCGCCGATGATGTCGATCTCGTGGACTCTGAGTTGTCAAACTGGCGCACTGAACAAAAGGAAAAAAATATTTCCACACCCATTAAGGGAGGCTTTGCCAATGCTTAATTTGAGTTGGGGCCGGGAATTCTTGAGCCACTTTTGCAAAAAACAATAGTGGATTAGTAGTAATCCCTATCTGATGCTTTTTATAAATATCAGGGCCAGGATTCCTATTATGGAACGGGTGGAAGGCGGGAGATTAGCCATGAATGCAGGGCTGGTGGCAAAGTCACTTTCCAGTTCTCCTATGCGGCTTGTATGAATAATGGGACCTCGGTTGAAGACGGACAGATTCCTGAAATTATCTTCTTTGTTTGAGCGCCAGTGCTCTCTCCTTATGGTTTTGCATTTCAATATTTATTTCGTTCTTTGTTCTTCTTCTGCATTTTCTTTCATTTGTTTAATAGGAAAAATTTTGTACGATCAGATGTCATAGTGGGCTTTTGAATTTGCACGGTTAATTGTTTTTAATGGGAGCTTGCAAAACACACGGTAAGCCATATTTACGTCTCAGTATTGCACAAGATAAAAATTAGATATATCATTTAAATTACTAATCTCATTTTTCGTTATGCTAAAATTTGATTCAATACAAATGTGAATATGTAGTTAGCGGGAGATAATTCTCTAATTCAAAACCGGGTAATTTGACTAATCGTAATTGGAACGCGTGGGTACAAACTTTAAAGCTTCATGTGAAGTGTACCTTCATCTGCGGTTTCTTAAACCGCAAGGGTTTCTAACTTAAAATCCTTGGTATTGTGTTTCTGTGTTCTGTTCTTGGCGGTCTCTGCATCAGTAAGGAAACGATAAGTCAATTTAATCAAAGATCGTTTATAGCATACGAATTGAGTAGTAAGTTACTTTACCTTCAAGTTCTGGTATAGTGAAGAGGGTGTTTTTATAGTTACCCTTTCTTGATTTTAGTATTCTACATCTTTGATATAGCCTTGGTTATTGCATTCATGGGAACTTTTTCTCTTCAATCTGTTGAGTAGCCTTGGCTTTGGAATAATTATATAGATGCATGCATCTGCTAGCACACGAATGTGGGGTTGGGGGGGGGGGGGGTGACTCTTGATTCACCATGTACGCAGTATACCGCATTGTATAAGTGAGCTTAAAGAAATGTGAATGGAGACAACGGAAGTAAGGTCTATGAAGTTTAGAGAACCCTACTTCATCGATATGTTCCAAAATAATCTGCTTTTATGACAACAGCCCATACGATGAGCTCATCGCCAGTCACCACGACCTGAATATGACCGACTTCCCGTTTTAATAATCACTAAGTTGTGACTTGCTAGTTTCCCTGAAGAAGTAATTTAACTGTGGTGTTCTCTTGATCTTCCGAAGTGGTGCCAAAATGTTGACAGAAAAGCCTTAAAAATCATGTTCTTTTTGAAAAAAAAACAACTGCTCAATAGAGGCACGCCGACGCAGTGTCAAGACATCATTGGCAAGTTTGCTAAAAAAAGATTGTTGGCGTCTAGTCAACTCTTATTTGTGTGAAGTAGACCTTTTGATTCCTGGATGTCTAAATTGCGTTACACCTAATAATAGGTGTTTTCTGTAAAAAAACACGATCTAGTTCAATTTATTTATGTACACGTTACTTACAAATTAATTATACTTCCCAATGATGGAGATATTTGTATATGCCTTCCGCGCTCCTTTGCTTAACTGTTTAAGGCTTCAGACATTTTCTTACAAGGTGAACAGTTTATGCACTATTGGAAATGGAGGTAGTTTACGTTAGATTTACGTCATAATCTTCCCAACCCGAACAGATGAGGTCTTAGCGATTTGCCTCCAAATATCGATTTTCAGTTATTTTGCACGGAAGACGTCAGGTCATGCACAAAGTGCACCTAAAGAGTGCATTACTAATTCGAAATTTTTAAATAAAATTCAGCCAACAGTGTGGTAAATTTGGGTTTCGAAAATCCTCTGGCTCACCCTATTGTGGGTCTCAGGTATTGACTTAAACATATTGCACTTAAATTACAAATGGAATTTGGCGTATTTGTTTAGAAAAGTTCATTATGAATTATCTGCCTCAAAAACAACATTGGCAAATCGATATTTTAACTAAATCCAATGTTCCAATTGAATGGGATTTAAGTGAGAAATATGATCTAAACTTCACCATCTATGTATCTGTTATTTTAGTGCATAACATAGGTACTGAAAAGTATCTTGGATCCTATTTTAACGAGAAGTAAGAAGTAATTAACCATTGCCTTTCGAGTGTGTAACTATGAATTTTTAACAGGTATCGTTTGATTGATACACCAAACAGAGCCTGAACCCCCCTTAATTATAAATACTAAAAGTGAGTTTTATGGTCTTGTGGTACTCTCGTACACTGGCTCAAAATTCAAAAGATGCTGCATGTTGTATGAAGATATCTTTATAATCAAATTTGTGTTTCCTAAAAGAATAAACAAATATTTTATATTCTATTGTAGTAAGTTCACTTGATCAATAGAAATGATCAGTTATTTTTTGTATTGAATATGCAATTTACTACATAACCTAGTCACAAAGCACTGAAGAAAAGTATCTCTTTAGTAGACAGTACCACGCATTTCCCACACCTTTTAACCTCGCTTGCAAATTGTCATTTTGACTCGTTTTTTTCGATAAGGCAACGTAAATTTGATAGCCTATTACTCCCATCCCTAAGCCAGATAAAACCAGTAGTCAAAGTGTTCCCCCACCCAGCTTACTAGGAACCAACCAATTTTCCTGAGGATGATCCTTCTTACGCCGTTTCCATCCTTGAAAAGAATTGGCCGTTGTTCGAGGTTTCCTAAATGTCCATCGATAATACTGCTATTTCTACAATAGATGCGATTTGTAAAATAGTGAATGCTTTGAGTCAACTATCTTACCTAGTTGTTCTTGCACCCCTGTTGTCTACTGTATTCTCAAACTAGTTACTATGATGGTCAAACATACTTAATTGGCGACGCAATAGAGGAACTGTCAATAAAAATTAAAACAAATCTGAAATGCAATTCACGCACATTTTTTTAATGACAATAAACCACATTAATCTCCGGCTCTATCAAATCAGTTCGATTATAATTTGTATTAGTCATTAGGCCAAATTAAACAAACAAAATATCAACGGCCATAAAAGCACATTGTAATGTAAATAAAGGATGGCTTCTCCTTTAGTTCTTTTTAAGTAGACTTGCAGTATCTGATGAATTTCCATCAATAAGCACATTCGGAGACTCCTTATCACCTTTGTTGGTGTACGTTGGCAACTTCTGATGCGATTCATCTTCCTCCTTTATCGCAAGTTTGTGTCGAACATAGGCGTAGGCCATGGAACCACCAACAACCATCCCATTACCCAGCCACCAGAGGAACGATTTGAGGTGCATTGATACGAGGGCAGCGATAATTGTTTGCACAGCGGCCTTCGCTGTGCCTGATATGTTGTGAGTCAGAGGACTAGTCACTTGGATCTGCCAAGTTGTCACGTAGCTGATGGCGAAACCGAACACACCACTCAGCAGCATCATACTCCAGAAGAATATGCCGATGGAGCTAAATGAATGAAAAAGCTTGATTCTATAACTTGAATAAAACGCGGTGAAAAGTATTTATATACATACTTTTAGACAAGGTGAAAGTAATCTTTCTAACAAATAAGTGTAGCAGAAATGAGACTTCACTAAGAGATTATTTGATGCACTTAAAGTAAATCATTACAAGGTAGAGAGAAGCCAAAACAAATAATCCATCCATTTCAGAGCAAGATAGTGAGAACGATAAACGTAAGTTACAAACAGAAGACCCCATTATACGACGACACCGTGTTGGTTTCCCAAGTAGAATAGCATCAAAATGAAACTTTGAAATAAAGTTCAGAATTCAATATTACTAAATACTTAACTATGTGTTGCTGGTACAGCGGCGGGTCAAAGTGTTCTCAGACAAATCCCACAATTTATTTATCTAACAAGTAATTGCATTCATTTTCTAATTAGGCTCCATTGTTGTCTATACACTTTGGTGAGCCATATTTCCACCTGTAAATTCCATCATGGTAAAATTTTGGGGACTGCCCTTGGCACCACGAAATTATGTGCTTTTTCGCTTCATCTAAAAAAGTAAATCGGGTGCCTTTAAGGTGCTCCTTCATTTTTGGAAAAAAAGGCCCCGGTAACACAGAGCTTGAAACATTCTCGTCATTTGCTCCCATTTTCGCAAAGTTACCAACGAAAGTTCAGCTCTTTGGACCAGCTGTTGTTTCTGCAATGCTTTTAGAACCAACTGTGCCCATCGAAAACTTGCTCAAACCAAGATTTTCAGTGAGAGTTGAAAATGCTCATCCATGTGCTAATCCTACTCCATTGGCCATTTCCTCAGTGGTAATTCGCCCATCGTGTTCCATTATGATCTGCACAAGAGACGTTTTCTTGATTTCTTGCTGTGGTGAGTCGTCATCAAGTTGCACCTTTCCTTTAAAGCGTTTAAACCGATCATAAATGACTGCTCCATATGGCGCAGAGTCCTCATAAACTTGCTGTAAAGCTTGTATGATCTGAACAGGTTTCCAATTAAGTTTAGGTAAAAATTTTACGTTAGCTCTAACCTCAAAATTTACCATTTGAAAAATTAAAAATCACTAGTTATTTTGAGATCCAACCTGTTTTGATCCTGACCTTACATAGAATGAGCAAACAGTTGTATGTTAATAAGGAAGCTCTAGAAATATGTTTGGATTTGTAAAAACTTGCAAATCTTTGTTCTATTTAAAGTTATGACATTTTTCTGAGAACTTTTTGACTCACCGCCGTTTGATCGATTGAAGAAGGAAGATTTGTTTGTTAAAAAGAAACTTAAAAAAAATAAAAGAAGAGGAGGACGAATCGAACCCTCAGTAACTTAGTACAATATTTGCCCTCAGCCTATATCAATGAAAGAATGATGACAGTAAAAAAATTACAAGTAGTTCCGGGATTTTATTACGTGTTAGTAGCAGTTAGTTAAGCCATTAGAGAACAAATCGCAATAAACGAAATAAATCCCAATGAACGAACCAATGCCCTCATGTTGTATTACCATAGTGAGAGTTTGCAGAGGATAGCACATAAATGAACCTTAATAGCCCTCTCTGAAAAAAAAACCTTTTCCGAAATTCGCTAAGCTAAGTCAACAGGATCGGGGAGATAGAAAATAAGTTGAATAGCGTCCCATACAGATAAAGCGACTGTCACAGAGATGGCTTAACAACTACAGTTAGCGCTTCGATACGTTGCAATGGCTATTGATTGTTGATTGGCTGAGAGGTTTCAGCACTCACGACCACACTTGCTCGCTATGTGATCAGTAGCACGGCGCACCATGAAGACAGTTCGAGTGCTCATGAGATTGCTTTGACCAGCCTTGGTGACATCGCGCACTCCATAAATCCAAACACTCCAACTGAACATAGCAACATCAAATATCTCCTCGACGAAGTGGAACAAATTACTACTCAAGCAAAAACAAATAAACGTCACTCATCATCAAAAATATCTTTAAATCACACTCTACTCTCCTACCGATAAACATAGAGCTGTTCGGCTAGTACCTTTAATGGGCTCAAAAGGGACCAAAGATAAGATCACAAAGTATCTCCAATCTAGTACTGTGCATATACTACAAGCAAATAAATCAGTGATGAGAACAAAATTTTACCAAGTTGACCTTAGTAATAGCAGGTGGAGGACGCGCCAACGGTTCATGTATGAGAAATATTTGCACACTAAAGCGCAAAACAGGTAGCGGGTGTAAATACTGTTAAAAATAGGTTGGATGCAATTTTTTCAACGAAAATCGGATGTAGAACACTGTACCGAAATGAGGTGAAATGAGAAATTCAAGTAAAAAGACACAGTTAATAAAAAAATTAGCGACATATAGTTGAAAATGACTGAAGGTGACTATTTATGGCTCTCAAATAGAGAAAAGCGAATTCTAACGCCGTGCCTTGGACCGTAAAAGCACCATACCGCCCTCTAAATTGATAGACCTCCTAAATTGAAAGAGCAATCGATAGGTCTTTGGATTAATAAGTACTTCGGCTATTATGCCTTCTACTAAACAGTAGAAACCATAATGATAGGGCAGCATGAAATAAAACCCGATAGATAATGCCACCAACAAATCACCGAAAGCATTGCGATTCAACGTCGATTAATGACTAGTTTATGGGTTGATTTGACGAAAATATAATTGGACAAAGGCGAATGAATAGGTTATTGCTTTAGGTAGGAAGGTTTAATCAAAGCCATATGAATTAATGAAACACGAGACCCAGTGTGAATAAATTGGAACAGAATGCGGAAATGGTAACTGCGTGTGGGATTGAAAATGACAAACTGTTTAAGGAGTGGTATTCGTTAAAGTGAAATATGGGAAATTGTGCTAAGCACCTCAATTCTTCACAACCGGAACGGGAGAACCGAAGGCATAAGAAACGGACACTAAGTTAACTGCTCCAAAATATTGATTCCTCTTATGCGGTTAACAATCTTGTACGCAAAGTCAAAGACTACAAATTCGGTAGACATTCAGTGAGAGGAATGGAAACCCCCACAGGTTCAGTTGGACTAATAAATGAAGTAGTGGAAATAGAGATTCTCACCAGAGATGTTCTATGATACAACCCCTCTACTTAAGATGAGTGTTGGAAAACTTTTTCCAAACTGAAAACGAAAGTTAACTCACTTTAATTGTTAAGCTGAGTTAAATTAATTCATACTTGTTATAAATCCCTGCTTATTTCAATTTACAGCTCTGTTAGCCAAAAGATTTACCATCCTTCTTCGGCCATAAAAGGTAAGTTAAACCGAATTGTAACATGTGTAATTAAAAAGATACAAAATGCAACCCAACCTCGATGGGAAACCAATGACCTTTAAAGTAAACTCCAAACGTATGGAATAGGCTCAAAAAATGCTAAGGCATGAAGTCTCGGAGACAAAGAAAAAAGAACCACGAATTAAAACCGAAACGTCCAAATTGTACTTGCCCTTCTACTAGGAAAAGCAATGTCAAAAGGTATACAAAATCCTATCCAAATCGTACCTTTGAGAGAATAAATTAAATAATAAAATTATCTTCGATAGAACAGCAAATTTCATTTCAATTTTTGAAACAACCCATGGTACACTTCAAAATGGAAAACATCCCACTTTATATGCTATGATGTTATTAAAAAAGGTAACAATTTTTGAGATTAATGTTAGTTGCCAATGAGACGTAAGTATCAATCGAGAGAATAAGGAAGCAGAACCTAAGCTGTCAACTCGCTAGGTTGATGAATTACAAGAGATTAAGGGTTTGAAAACTTTTGAGGTGTACACTAATAAATATAATCAAACGCAAGAATCTCTTAACTGTTTTCTAAAGAATATACTCTGTGTTTAAAGATAACATTTTTGGTTAGCACATAATATTGAAAATATTACCTGAAAGTATTTGGTAGATAGCGTAATTCCTTCCATTCTCCAGAAACTGCAATGCCAATTATGAAGAGAAGGAAAGAGTTTAAATTATTATAGAAAGTGAGACGCCAAACACTTCCATCCACGAGTGATAGTCCCTTCGAAGTGAGTATGGAGAAAAGCGAAACAGCCAAACTTGCAGAGAGACCATAGAACAATCCAGATAGTGATAAGGTACCTACATATTTCACGACACTATTTCAGCTTAGAGAAAAGCTTTTTGGGAATAAATATTGTAATGGAAACCAACCAAGCCCATTCTCTTGAATAACACTGATCAAATAACCTGCGATAATTACACCACAGCATATGATAGCCTTTAATGAAGTCGTTTTGCGCAAGATCAGGTAAGTAAGTATCTAAACAAAGTTGAAAAAAAGTAAGTCTTGTCACCGGAAAAGCCACAGAAATAAATAGAAACATACCACATTGAAAACCGTTGTAAGTGATCTAGCGACAAAGTAAAACGCTACATCAAGGTACTTAAGACAGAGATTATTAAAAAAAATCATCAGGAAAAAGACACAACTAAGAGGCATAACCTAGAAGGAGAGGTAATATTTCAAAGAAAGTGAATGTGTTACAGTCAGGGAAGTTTTCCACGAAAAGTCCAGATTTGGAAAAGAAAATTTATCGGGTACGGTACTGGAGATTTTTGCTAAAATTACACATAGCAGAACTGTGATAAAGCATTGGAACCAAGTGATGAACATTGGTGCATCGAGCTAAAGACGTAAATCGTATCACAAGAGGAATATCAAATCACCAGTGTATCGGAATTGCTGAGTAGCCATTTGTTTATAAAAACAAGTGAAATGGAGACAACCCAATACAGAGACACGACCCCGAAAATTAGCCGGACGTTATATTCTGATTTTGCTTCTGCCTAAACATAAATAGCAAATTCAACGGTAAAAAATATACGCCAATCACCAAAAGAAGATAAAAAATTGGTATAAACAATTGTTTATTGACTGTCCACTTTTGCTATACAAATCTTTTTGATGTTTTCTCCGCGGATTGTAATTAAATAAAGCTTTCTAGCACTAATTTCGGCCCTGTCTTCGTCCTCAGGTTGATATTCTATTACATCCCGCATTGCAATGTTGCCACAATTATCTGTACACATCAATAATCCATCAAAAATTCGACCATCGACAATTTTTACAATCACCCTTTTCCCCATCAAACTTAATAAGAAGGAAGATTCGGGATTTTCCGAGACTGCGTTAGAATGTGATGGCGATGCACAAGCCATGTGTAAAGGCACAGAACGTACGAACCTTAGCTATGGCAAAGGAACACTTTCAGATGTGTGCGTTTATTCGATCTACATAAACAACGCCAAGTTGCTCATTTAAATTTTTGAAGACATTAAAATATCATCTTTATGTTTATATTTTCCCCAATCAGAGATTATATATTTAAATTTCACTAACATAGCAGTGATTATTTGTTTTCGAAAATGAATATATTCGTTAGTGTTAAAAAATTTAAAACGAATAATTACTATACAAAATTCTGAATTTAAAAATGGTTGGTGATATCGATTTATTGCGAAGTCGGGTCGTTTGGAATTCAAGTTTAGCTTATCTTATGACGTACATTTATTTTATCACCATTTTAATGCCTTTCCAAAATTTTTATTTGAGCTTAGTACAATTTTTTAAAGATAGAAACGAAAATAAAACATTTATTCTTTTACTGTTGCATTTTGATGGTGAGTGGGAATAGTACACTAAGAAAGAAAATAATATTCAATTTTGTGATAATTTTTTTTCCTTTTTTCATATTTAACATGATTTATTAACCGAAATCGTACTTTGTTCATTATGAACTTTCCTTCTTACCTGATAAAATAAGTATCGTTTTGAAATTTTGAAAAATTGAATTGTTGTTCTATGACAATGGTCCAAGAGTTGTGTTGTTATGACACTTTAAATATTTTTCAATATAATACTCAATATACAAAACCGATAAATTCTTAACATTTTACTCTAACGCCTGGAGATTATTTTATTTCCTAAACCCTTATACATCTTCTAGCAGACACCGAAGATGGACAATCAAGAACGATAAACTGGCATCAGAACCATCCAAACACAGGCAATGCTATGATATATTCAATAATCTATGCACGGTTGTGAAACATCTCTCGAAAATATGGCTAAAGAGACCTGATTAACGTCTCACAAGGAAACAACTGTATGCAAACAATTTATATTAGAGGGGTTCGTTCTCCCCCCCCCCCCCCCCTCCTAAGCACTTGTCTCGATTGTGTACGAATTTATATTGTGGTAGAATCTTTAATAACAATGGTATCAAAGTAAAAACCTACAATAGCAACAAAAAGATCGGCATTGTAATATTAATTATACAAGATATCAATGATTGAATCCATGGTTTTACCAGTAGACTTAAAATACTACTACCACAGACATCAAATGTCAATCAACACTTGATGATAAAAGTGATCGTCTGTCTATAAGCTCTTGCATATCAAATAAAGAATCCTGTTGAAAAAATATAATGTACTTGTCACTATTTACGAGTATTCGAGTATCTTGAAACATTCCATCTATTAGATCGATGTGGATCCGTTTCCCATAACTTTATTATTGATGTCCATATTATTCCTTCAACAAAATGGCACTACTTTGATTTTTCGAGAGCCAAATAGTTAGAAAAACACCGAAGTACTGACCTTGAGAACTGCCCCTTATTTTAATTCAAAACTTATTTTGAACACTTACCTTAAGTGCTTAACGATTCAAATAAACTGCTATCCTCCTTCGTGTTTAATTTATTCTAAGCCTACAAGTTTGTACTCAAAAATTAAGCATTGTATATATTACCCATTAAGCAAAAGCTGCATCATTTTGAACCACTGTGGCCTATATTATTTTTATATTAAATTTTTTATTACAGACTATAGTTCCGATCCGGAATATGAAGAATATAATTGCCAATGGTTTTCCATTTAATTCCTAATCTTACGTAATGGTACAATCAATGTCCCTTGGGTTAACTGAGAACCCACAAGTAGCTTACCTAATGCTAAAGTGAATGAGTAAACGTTAGTCTATACATTAAATGGTACTAGTTAATTATTTTGCAACACTGTTCAAAATAGATGATACTTCTGGTTTAATATGCAAATTTTTCATTTAGCCTGGAATTAAAACAACCAAGTTAATTTTACTGTTTAAGATGCATTAAATGCATCGACGATACCTACACTACTTAATATTTATATAGTTCCTAAAATGTCCAGAATGGGCCAGTAACGTGATTATAAGATTTTGTTATTGGATCGGTATTTCAGAACAGGCTAATCAGAATAGCGCGTTTGACGTTTTAGATTAGGATATACACATTTCAAAAATATAGAAATTTTTTTGTAAATATCAAATGTGACACAGAGGCTAATAAATGTTGGCTTACTTTCAACTGCATTGTTATCAATTTCTTAACCTAACAAAACATTTTAAACTAAATCAATAAGATATCATATCGAAACACGAGATTTAGGAATAAATAACCATTGTAATCAATTATTCAAATAAGGAATGAATATAAATTCTCTGATTCTCTTTTGCATAGTAAAAAGTTTTGTAAAGGGTTCAATTAATTTAACTTTATAATTATTCGAACCAAACAATAAAAATGGACATTTTTTATGATAAACCTTACCTGTCTGCATTTATTAGATAATTTACGTTGATTTGAAATCAACACGCGAAGTAATTTTTCACCATTAACGAAGTTAAGCATTAAGAATACAAAGATTTATAAAATGAGCTCCACTTAAAAAATAAGCATTAAAGTAAGGTTCTTGGATATGTCTGATAGATTAAAACGATGCTTATTTTGTGCTCAATGTATATTCCGCAGGTAAAATACATACAATGTTCTTTAAAGTTAATAAAAATGATTTTAAATATTTTATAAAAAGAAAATTATTTAGAACTTGCACCGAATAGTGTACTGCAAACGCTCTTGACCAATTGTCCAAGTTCTTTAAACTTTTGCAGTGGCGCCAAAGCCACTTCTTTTCAGTGCGTGTTGATTTTGGTGCCTGAAGATGCATGTGCTTTTAAAGCGCGTTGATGGTAGTACTCTAGCTCTTAACTGTGATGCCAATAATACTGTTTATGATGTCAAGCGTCAGATTGAGTCCAGGGAAGGAATTCCATGCTCTCTTCAGTCGCTTTCTTACGGTGGCTCATTCCTAAATAATAAGGACGCTTTGGAGGATATTTGCTCTTCAGATCTTGCCCACTTTGACTTAAATGTCGATCTCCTTGGTGGTGCTAAGAAGCGAAAAAAGAAGGTATATACTACACCTAAGAAGATCAAGAAGAAGCCAAAGAAGGTTAAACTCGCTACTCTAAAGTTCTACTCGGTATGATATCCTTTTCCAATTATTGAAATGCCTTAAGGTTGACGCCACTGGCAAGCTTTGCCGTCTAAGGAGAGAATGTCCCAACAAAGAGTGCGGTCCTGGTTCCTTCATGGCCAGTCACCATGATAGAGAGTACTGTGGAAAATGTCATCTTACTTATAGGCGTTAATAATGTTGGTGATAATAAATTGAAGCGGTTTACTCTCTAACCTTTTCATTGATCATTATTTGGTTTTAACTAGGGATTGGGTTTTTAGTTTTATGCGTTGCTTTTATTTTGTTTTTGGGTTGGATTCAACTTGATGTCTCTCCCATATATCATGTATACTTTAATGCCTTAGGTACTAGTGATTATAGTTCCAGTTTCATTACGCTTGCATTTTTTTGTTCCGGTGATTGCTTGCATTTAACGGTTGTGGTTCTTTTCAATGATTTTAATGGTCTTTCTGTTTCGAAGTGACTGAGGACCCTATTTCGTCCTGTTTATATTGAATTCCATTGTCAAATGTTCGAGGTCTAAATTTGGTATAACGCCCTTTTCATATGGAGTGTTCGGGCTATCATTGCTTTAACTAGTGGTGTTTTGATGAGCTTCGAACTAGTTCTCATTTTTCCTTAGTCTATGTGTTCAGTCGGTGAGTTTCAGTATTGTAAACATTTTAGTTTCCTTGAAGATTTCAGTTTTGGCGATCGGCAAATGGTTTTCGACTTTGTGAAGAATTTTTGCTTAATTGCGTTGATTGTTCTAATTTTTAGTGTTGCACTATGAAGTCTTTCAGTATTGAGCTGAATACCTGGACGTACAGTCTTCATGTTTCGTGGTTTCTAATGCGGGTTGGCGTGTTTCACTTTAAGTGGCCTTGTTGGCTGGCATAATGTACGTTACGAATAGTTGCTAGTGTAAGCAACTGAATTCAATAAGGGGAGTGGCTCGGGGATACGTCGAATATATGCTCTCGTAACCTTTTATAAATAAAGACTTTGGGGCTACTTGCTTCTTTATTAAGCTGTTTGCTGAAATTAGCTAACCCAACTCATTGTGAAACCGCGTTGTCGTCGAACAAATTTAACTGGCTTCCGAGAGATTCAAGTTGTGAATGAGTAGTTACGTACATTCCACTTAATCATCAAAGCTGTGTTCCTACAGAATGGAACGATTTTAAATGTTACAATGAAAACTAGATATCGAATCTCCGGAGAATGGGAATGTTACCCTTCCGTTTGATCGGCCAGTATTATTTTTGTCAATTGATATCCAATAAGAAACGTAAGTGGCCAGCTCACGAATATTCATTGATTAAAATAGCTTCTATTTTTGGTAGTTTTCTATGGTTCGTAAGTTTTCAAATCAAAAGACGATTGAACGTATCTTATTCAAGTGTCATAAATCCAGAAGTGTAAAAAACATTTTTTTTACTAAAATCAATTAAGTAGCAATGCACTTTTATCGGCTACAATTCGCTTCAATATTGCTCGTTTCATAGAGCTGCAGCATTTGATGTTGAAGCCTGCCCTGATTGGTAGTGGTATTGAGGTGACTGCTGCCGGGTGGATGAAACATGGTTTCGGATGGGCCAAAGCTGCTGCTATCGCCTCCTTTAGCCCACTCCTGTTCTTGGCTTGAGGCGAAAATTAGAAAGAAAATTGCCGCGAAAAATTGACTTCCGGCTGCTAGGCTCATTGCAACAATCCAACCTGCTCCCACATCCGTGCTTAAATAGTGTACTACCACCGTCGCTATCACTGTCGATAATATACCTAGGGGACAGAGATAAGCATGTTAGAGTAGGAAAGAAAGCATATGAAAACTGGAGACAACTTGGATGACTGACGAAGAAATTTTTATTTAAACGCTAGTGTATGAGAGTTGAGCCCAGTAAGTAGGACGCTTGTTAACTAATTAAGCGAACTGTAGTGGGATGTTAGAAATACCGTTGCTAGTGTCGCCTATTAGCTTTTGATTATAAGAGGTAAAGGATTGATCAAGTTCTATTTTAATCACAGATTTAAATAAACCTGTCAACGTGATCAAACAATCATGAATGTAATCTGATTCATGATCACCTTACAAAAAGTAGGGCTTATTGATAATCACCCAACCCCTTTTCCTACCTTATCAGACTCGTTTGCTATTTTACCTATCAGCATTTTTACCAGGACTGGAAAATGTTAACTTTATGCCCTGTTGTGGGAATAAACAATCAATTAACAGAGGTTTTATATACTTAGTATACTGAATCTGAGGAGGCTTTTTTGTAACAAAAATACATGATATTTCCTACCTCGGGCTTAATGAATGGTTACGATCTATTATTGGGAGATGGTATCAAATGCTTTAGATGAATGATGGGATGAAGTACTATTAAAGAAACAGCCTAAGAAAGAGATAACTAGATTAGGTGATCGAAAGAATCTCATGCGTTCTAGAATATCCCGGAAAACGCGAGCGTGCTACCGGGGCTTTCTCAGCTATTCAGCGCTTAATAATCATACCAATTCGAGCTAACTATTTTCATTTGTTAGGAAATCTTTGAAGTTGGCCATGGCTGTGATAAGGGCTGTTCACTCCATAAGTTCTGCGTTCATCAATATCGCTGGGGCGGCCGGGTTTTATTTCGGGAATAGCTTTACATTTTCCAAATCTCATACATTCAAAACTGGAAGATGATTAAACCCTCCCCCCCCCTCCCCCCATAATGACCTTCAGAAGTTTAAATAATCACAAATGTCTTATGAATAATCACTGAAAAACTATCTCAGATGACTACAAAGACCAACAGGAGCCCGTCTCCAAAAGCCCAAAACCAGAGATTTTGCAGTGAAATCGCCAGCTCTCCAATAGTCTGCAAGTGCTCACTTGTGGGTAATTCGAATACGAAATAACATCACAAATTGCTTTATTTAATTGAAGTAATTGATTTTTAAAAAAAATATGAAATAAGGTTTCGACCGACATTTATTTTGCATCTTCTTTCACTTTATTATTGAAGATTTGGTTTATGCCATATTCGTTTATGTTTTTCAATGCGACTCATTTTGCGTTTACTACATCATCCCTCTGAAGTGTTCAACTTCACCAGGTGTGTTGAATTCGCTCTTGTGCTTAAGGATTAGACTGCTAACAACAAACTGGCATAGCCAAAATGAGGAATAAAGATGGGAATGGGTTAAGTTTGATAGGTAAAATAATGGGCTTTATTTCCATGGCGTTTGTCCACCAAAGGATGTTAACAAAGGGAGAATGAAAATCGAGTAAGTCAAGGAGTCCTAAATCACTAACAGAGTAAAATTATAGGTTATTTGCGGCGGGGGCGGTGGGGGGGGGGGTAGAGGGAAGAGGTTGTTATGACCTCTACAGAAAGCAGACGGCTCGATGATTGGTGAGAATTATTCCAATAATAGAAAAAAATACGAATTTTCCGCCAATAGACTAGATAGTAATTAATTCGCCCTCGGTGAATTTACTGTTTGGTTAGAGTTCTTGCGTGATTGACCAACACACCTTCTACCATACCATTGAGTGCATCTATTTAACCTATCGTCTTTCTACTGATTATGTCTCGGGTAATCGATTGGAAAAGTTATCTTCAAAGCGCGCATTGTACCATTTTGACAATCTCCTCTAAAATCGACATCCATTTGTATAATAGAAGAACCGCCAACCGCCAATCAAAATTAAGAAACTATATATATAAATGGGAGATCTAATACCGAAATGTGAACATATTTATATAGAATGCATTCTGTATTAGTGCAAAGCAATAAGTACATAATTAAATGTCAGAGTGACAGCCAAAAATGAGTAAGATGCAAACTAACCAATCGAATATTTGACCTCACGTCAAAATAAAAAAATTACAAGAATCTATGAACTCGTATTATTATAGAAGATTCCTAAGATAGATAGCTAGATTGAACGAGATGAAAGGAAGTGGGATCGAAAATGGCCATTTTAATTTCTTTTCTATTCTTAAAACAAATATACAAAAGATTAGAAATACCCTTTAGGTGGCGCTTTAAAGGTCAAGAGTGATCGATGAAGTTAAGCGTTGAAGTGGGGAAGATTTTAATCTCCTTTGCGGTAAAACCGGAAAAGAGCAATGCTACTTAAGGCAGCTTAGGCCAGTTTCCAGATGATGTACCTTAAAATTATTAAAACAACTCTTACGATCCAGATTGTAGAAAAAGAGAGAACCGACCCAATGTTTATTCAAAATTCTGTAGTAAGCACGTGATGGCACATATGTCTGCTACTTATAGTTGAGACATTGTGGCACTTGAACTCGACTAATTCAGTTAATTTCCTATTTCACCTTGAGAAAGACCCAATTCTCCCATTTCTAACCATCTCTTCCAACTAATTTTTCTCGTTCTCTCATTCCTCTGCGATCAAGCTTTCACTCTCAGCTTCAGCATTTCTGATTTTGTGAAAGACTGCTGTATCCTGTTAGCCAATACAGTTACTTTATTTTAAAGAGATATCTTTAAACCGAACTCAACGGAGCCTTTAAGGTGACTTCACTGTTAGTAATAGCGCTACTTTACTCTGTAAATTACCGCAGGATATGATAGATAAGTTAATAAAGAGGAGAAAACTGTGAGAGTTTTCAGGAAAAAATTCAGTCAATGGGAGAAAAATAGTTCACAAATACCATGAGCGCTTGAATTATTTAAATATGACCTGACTGGCTGACATAACGAAAAGTGAGAGGAAAATTGTTAAATAAACAAAAAAAATCGAAGGATGAATAATTACTTCAATCTCTGAAATCATAAAGGGGTAAAAAATTGATAAATAAGATTAAGAAGTCACTATTGGAGGCAGGGTTGGGGCGATACTTACTTCATAGATGGGTTTCAAACAAAAAATTTGACGTATTGTGTTGGGTCAAATAACATAGCAATATTTGTTTTATAATACTGAGTAGTCTCTTTCTAGAGGAACACATAATCAGACCCTAGGAGGAAGAAAAAAAGAGGGCTTTTAGACCTAGTAATGGCTTTCTCTATGGAGAAAATAAGTTCAGTCAGCCTGGATAGCCAATAACTAAAATTCAGATTTTACATGTTCAGATATGAGAGTCAATTCGAAGAAGCGACGAAACCGTGCACGAGAGATGAAGCCTGCAAGTTCCTTTCGAAGGAACCGACAATAATTGATCAAATTCACTAGTACTTTAGTTATATTCATATAATAACTTTTCGTCGAAAGCAAAATGTTGCATACAAACTAAGAAAAATAAATGAAATGACCTTATAGGTCTGTGCCAACAGTAAAGTATATTTCTATTGATGATAACTGATGTGCAAGACCAGTCTTTGTAGGCAAAATAGACAATGTAACTTAACCAATTAAATGGAGCATTTCAAAGTACATTCATTTGTAATCAAGCCAAATGCAGAATGAACTAAATCAGGCCACACTAAAGTAAAACGTGATAAATCGATAAAAATGCTATTATACTTAACAATTTTTGAATGAATAAATAAATAAAAAGAAAATTTTCATTTGTAGTATTATTAAGCAGGTTACGATTGATGGTTCCCTTTTAGCAAAAATTTTCATATTTTTAACTGAACGACTAGCAGATGAGAACATCTGTTACAATTTAATGTTGATCCGCTTAAACCAATTTATTATCGTTTAAAGCATTTATCATTCTAAAATACAGGATTAGCAAAAAACGAAGTGAAAATTTCAGATTTATTAGTAGATTTATTTAATACTAAGTAAAACGAGCGGAGGCTTTTGATTGGCCATTGGCTGTGTGTCCTCACACTCAATCCATACACGAAGTTGAACGGCCGCACCTTCAAGTCACGCTGTGCGCTCATGCGATGACGTGTCCCACACCAGGAACAAGTTTGACGAGTTGTGATTGATTAACTGTCAGTCAAGCGATAATGAAAAGTAGGACTTTCCTCTCAGTGATTCTCATGAATAAATAAAAATTACTTATTAAATCTGAAGAATATTTCCATTTTATTGATTTCCGGTTTTGAACATGGAAACATGATCAGGATCAAGAGCTGAGTAATGGTTTTACTTTCTCAGATTTTTGCAAATTTTGAAATTTCTCCCATCTGCCGAGAAATTTCTCTTATGTTTTTTATTTATTTTACAAAACATTTTACAATACTTTCTTTCTTTTTTTTTTTCATTAATAAAAGATCCGTTTGACACGAATTAAATTTGAAAACTTGCGTTCAGATTCCTTTTGCAGTTATTCAATTTCTTTCGCATTTTATGATGAAATCCTACATTCTTCAATGGGATCAAACGTACTGTGGCTTTCAATCATCTATGCCGTCGGTTATCGTGATTTGTCCATCGATTTTAAACAGGTTTGTTGGCTTCTTCACATAACTATATTTATGACTCTCATCCCTTCAGCAGATTATCTGTCTTCTTCGTTATATAAGAACTGGGTGGTGAGATCTTCTGAAGCACTGAATCACTTTTCACCCTACCTGTCTAAAATTTGACCTCTTCCTCCCGATCCTTTGCCACCAATAATATTCGACACCAATTCGGTTACATTCCTGTCATGCGGTGGCTGAGTTCGTACAGTTGGCAAAAATACAAGCACAGTTTCCTCAATCCTATACTGAAATCTTCTAGAATCACGTCTTTTTGCAATAGAAATTATATCACAGTAGAAATTATTGTATTTATATAAAATTGATTTCTATGATTGGGGCATCATCCATGGATGCATACTTACCGGTAAGTGTGCTGATACTATTCGCAAATCCCATGATAAGTCCAGCGAATTTGGGAGCCAATTCGATTACACTTACTGCATAACCTGCCACAGCCAGACCCGACACACCTAAAATGGAAAAAACACGAATAAAGGAGAAATTACCGGAAAGAAGTCTTGATTCAAGGTTGGCAAATTCAAAAATTTTGTATCTCCCCAATGCATGCATATGATTTACACTTAACAGGCAAAGTCAATTAAAAATAATTTACCTGCAGCCATTAACCTTTTTAAAGGTCAGTTAATCTGGAAAAGTGTTTAGACATGCTATCGCATAAATTCTAATAGAAATCGGTTATGTGGGTTGAGAGGTAAATTGATAAATTGCTGACGAAATCGAGTTGAAAATCGAGTTGAAAATGATTATAGAAAATTTCATTTAGAACAAGAAGACTTAACGAAATCGTTATCCCCCTACACACATGGGAGTAATTTTGAAGTGAATACCCTAATATTATGCATGGAATGAACTGGAATTATATTTTGCAGAGAAGTCAAAAAAATTTATGCATTTGTAGTAAGCGAAATTTGATCTCGCTTTCGATGGTGACTTTGTGTTCACTACCTTTGCCGGGATAAAAGTGTACTCTTTACCTACCACAAAATAGCTCCCAGTCGATTTGAAAATACATACTTCCATTGCCCACAAAATTCCCAATTCACCTACTTGTAGACTAAAACTCCAGGTGGATTTAAAACGATTCGGACATTTAAGCTGAAGCTAACATAATACTATTTATTGTTAAGCCAAATGCATGTTAACTTCATTAAAATAAAATTTTGATTTAGCCAACTTAGCTTAATTAGGCGACGTTTATGGGAAAACTAAATCTGAGCAAAAATCGACTCCCTCCTTTCATCTCTTACGGATGAAAAATTGACAGGATTCATGGTGAGCTCTGCTGGACTAGTACCAATCAAACCAACTGAAAAAAACATTGAAACAAGATGGCGCCGAATTGAAGTTACTCGACAGACCAATAAGAATGGAATGAATTAGCAATTCACAGACAAACTCTAACGTTTGCATCTTACGAACTGAAAAGTAAGGCAACGAATTTCACTATTTCAGCTGTGATTCAATATGGCAATGAGGTGAGACTGTTGAAATTGAGTAGGAGAAGAAGGCAATATACTCAAAG
Source organism: Hymenolepis microstoma (assembly GCA_000469805.3). Lineage (NCBI taxonomy): Eukaryota > Metazoa > Platyhelminthes > Cestoda > Cyclophyllidea > Hymenolepididae > Hymenolepis > Hymenolepis microstoma. Next base: position 29,143,469 of record LR215989.1, read on the forward strand.
GCACTTGTCGCGACAACATTATGCCCATTTTATGAATTGGCATCATAGCGTTAAAATGTATATTGACTTGACAAGTAAACACAAGTTGGATGCTTAGAACGGAAGGATGTCTTATTTCAAATAGGCGTTTAATTTCACCATTAGTGTTGCGAAACCATGCACTTCACTCTCTCATCTCTACACCTAATTTGATACCTCTACTTCAATGACTGTAGAAAACGAAAGTGTGTACTCCAAACTAGGACCCGCATACATTTTAGAATCATCTCCCTTCTCACCTTCTGATTGGGCTTGCAAATCACACAGTTATTCAAGTCAAGTGTATTCATCTTTATTTTGTCCACACACTTTAGGCAACTTTAATGCAGGTCGTGAAATTATTTTTATTCATTAATTCGAATTCCATTTATTGCAATTACCATCATCGTCATCATCGTCAACATCATCATGAACAACATTATTAGTGGACACAACGATGTACATTTCTTGCATGTTCCAACCACGAAACGGTGTGTGAACACGCAAAACAGCAAATTAACTCATTAATAGATGAAGTGTAATAGGAAGTGGGTTTGTCAAGAAAACCTCTTCATCCAAATAATGAATGTAGCACACGTAACTATGAGGGAGATAATAATGTCAGAGGAAAGCTCTTCTACTTGGCGTTATGAACAATGATATTTTGTTCGCCTCAATCAAGTTTTCCACATGTCTTTGAAGTCGGAGGTTGGCCGCGAGTTAAACTTTTGCATTTGGGTTGAGCAGCTATCTCAATTTCTCTCTCAACTGTAATTATTATTTTAATGTCTGCTTTCTCCACTCTTCTCTAAAGGCAAGGCAAATTCCTGCCAATCGCAGATAAACTCAGAAACAGAATTTCTCGCGCTTAAAATTAATTTTATAACTCCTTTTGTCAGCTGACTTCTTAAGTGGTGTTAAATAGTCAAAATGTTTCGATTCAATGCCCCTATTCAGGCAGCTATTAAAATGTAATTTTTTTTTTGTAAATTTGCACTAAAAGAGGCCCTATAATTCTTAAATTTAATCGTGTGTATCTAGTTTAATTGGATCAATTAACTGCAACAGACCTTGAGATGACAAAATAAAATATGCGAAAATGAAATTTTCCGTTTCAGTTATGTCTAATACCAAATATAGCTGATAAAATCGATATTATGTGATCCATTTATAAGTTTTATTAGATCCATTTACCTTTGAACAAAATTAAAGATCGTTTGCTGGCAACCATTCCTTTAAATTTTACAATTCTTGTTGTGTCCGTGGGTGAAAAGAGAAGTTATATTTGCAACTACTGCATTAGCAGTCTTCATATCATGACCTCATCAAAACTAATAGTCTTGAATTTATTAGGCTCAAGAGACATTAATGGTAAAATGGTAAAGACCACCAATCGATTTTAAAATTGACATTATTGTCTTTTAGCTTCTAGATTGTAAGATTTTTCAGTGGTTCCACTCTCGTCTGTACAAAAAGATCGATAGTTTACGTTCTTTTTTCACCTTGCAAAGTTTGAGAATAAGCGTGTTTAGTTAAGCACCTTATTGTAGTTAGTACTCTAGTCAAATAAACTATAATCCAAAACCACATTTGTGCTTATTAAATTAGATGTGCTTTTTTGAATAAATCTGCATTTTTAAAATAATATAACTGAAAATTTATATCCTACTTTCTAAAGTGCATCTCAAGAGTACCGCGATCAATGAACGAATGGTAAATAAATTACCTGGATATTTAAGTTTAATTTTTCTTCAAATTAAATTTGGGATCTTTAGGGATGGAATAATTGTTTCAAAGAATTTTGAATGAAATAATACCATAATAATTAGATTATACTTTGTATGATCTATTGGCTCTGTGGGACACGTCATCGCATGAGTGCACAGCATGACTTGAAGGTACGACCATTCAACTTCGTGTATGGACTGAGTGCGAGGACACACAGCCAATGGCCAATCAAAAGCCTCCGCTCGTTTTACTTAGTCCGCCATGTTGAATGACTAAGCTTCCTCCCCTGTTACACTCTACGCCATGCATGTCTAGAGTAAACGCGTGCCCTGGATACCTCTGTTTCTTCTTAGCTTAGCTTAACTAATTCTGGGGGGTCTTACGAACTAGGAGAATCTGCCACTGATGTTTCTGAGTATAGTCGGGCTTAGTTAGGTAGCTAAATCCGCTACAGTTCAAGGATATAAATTACCAAATTAAAACTAATAATTTATCTTTCCATCACAGCAGCGAGAACTCGGGAATGGTTTTTGTAAATTTTATCATTAAGACGAGGGAATGTAATTAAAAGCTTTTAATTTTAAATTCCATGTGCTTTTCCGGAAATTTTTTTACAAATTTTTATTCTTGAACCGACAAGTTGCTCTCCTGAATCTCTAATGAAAATTATGCAGCCGTTAAATATCTAGACAAGGTGTTCTAGTGTCGGGTGTTAAAAATTAGTCGCAGAATGGCATGCCTTCGCAAAATTTTATATTTGATGTCGTTGATAAGTCACTTTTTATCGAATCCAGATACATTATCGAGAGAGGATCGAATAATTTTTTTATCTTTAGAAATATTAGTCAAGTGCATACGCATATTTGTAAAATATTAATGGTTATTGCTTAGTCTATTAGGAATGACTGTAATTTTAACCTAAGTTAGACACATATTAGTGATGTCTCTAACAAAACTCGCAATAAGTTGTATTATCGAAATGGAACCAATAAACATTAATAAATCCCTATAATTACGAGCAACCGATATTAAAAATCGATGAAAACGATTGTAGATGTTGAAGTAGACGACATTAAATAATGGGATTAAAATATTGATTGAAAAATTGAATGAATATGCCCATTATAAAGACAAAGACCTGAAGCTACTAAATCTTTAATTTTTTAAATTTATCAAACAAAAAAAAACTCGTAAAAAAACATGCAAATATATAAATTAACCTTAAAAATATAATCCAATCATTCATACTGATAAGAAAATCATGCTGGAAGAGGGAGATCAACAACCGATCTCAAAACCCACTTTCTGGGAAAGATGTCTGAACAGTTGGCAAAAGCTCGCATTAAACACCAATAAAGCAATTCTAGACAGTTCGGATTACTTCTGAAACTGAGGAACATTCAGTATTCCAGTTTCTGGGAAAGATATCATCTTTAAACTTTCAGATTAAATTCGCTTGCATACAACGTCATTATTTGCTCTAAATAAGTCTTATAAGGTAATAACAGTGACCCAGTCTCAGGAAACAATATGTATTTATAAGTTATCTTGAGCAGAAATAATAGTTTCTGAATAAGCGGGTCTGATTTATCTATTCAAAAAGGCATGGAGTCTTAATTGGTTCACTATGGCAACAATTATATTTGACAGGACGTCACGATACAAGTTATAATTAAATAGACAGGAGAGATGGTGCTTTTTAAAGTTATTATAATTTTCTTTGTCTTGTCAATGGTGAAACAACTGATCTATGAATGTAATTAGAAGAATGTTTTGAAAGGTATAACATAAAAAACTCAGGAATTTTAAGTTGATAACATTTATTTAGTTCATCTTATCAGAAAAAATGTCATCGGTCTCTGCTCCAATTACAAATATGGCCAGGAGACCTGCACATATAGCCTTAAATACTAACGTTATCAAATTACGTCGAAGGCAAAATATCCGAATATCATTCTTGATAATTAAGAATGCCTCTAGAACTTTAATTTTCATCTGCGCCTCTTTGTCCTTAATACCTTCAGAGTGCTTGAGAAATTCATTCCTAATAGAGAATAGGCTTCCAGACCAATGGCACTAATTGCGCTGATTTCTGTAAGCGGTGATCCGAACTCTCTTACATTTTCGTGGTCACGAATTTTGCGATCCATCATTAGACTGATTGTTACCAGACAAAAGTTGCTTTACCTTAGATAATAGGTAATTGGATTATTTCAAACATTCTTCTAGAAGAGCGTTTAACCGGTATTACCAAATATTCACCACTTAGAATGCACTTGTCTCCTCGTGTTCTATTACATCGTTGTTTATCATAAAATATTCATTCAACTTTTGAATGAAAAAGGACGCAACAAACAAATTTTCTGCTCAATGCCTCCATTTTCCATTTTATGAATAAAGCCAGTGACCTTTATAGATGAGTAAGGTAAAGTGCATACAACTTCACTCCTTTTGGCAATATAATGATAACTCTATCTTGCTTACTACTAACAGATTCCAAGCACGCTAAGAAATGAAGAGAGGGGAATAAACATTGTCGACTTAAAAATATTTATTATTTATAATTTACTTATTCTTATGAAAGTTATTCTCAGATGTCAGCATTACTCCTAGTAACCGTGCCCATGAATTATTTATACATGTGCGTTGTAGATTCCTCTTCTCACAATATTTCTAGACAATTTAAAGCCAATCTATCAACTCACCTCTAACTAATATTTGAAATCGCCTTCACAAAACTTTAAAATATTTGACAAAGTGCGCTACTGTCTAACCATGAGTGAGTGAAAGAGTAACTTCAAATCAAGTGTGTATAGGAAAAATAGAGATAAGAATTTAACAGACAATCATTTTAGTGTTCAGTGTCTATTCCTGAAATAGCCTTAAGAGCATTTGTCAATCAAGAGACGAACACTGAAAGAAAATATATCTAAGTAATTATAATGTTAATGGAAGGATATTGAGAGTTCTATCACCAGCCAGTTAGGAAGCAAAAGCACGAACCTAAAAACAAATAGTTTGAAAAATAACATACATTGACTGTCTGACAACTACTTAGAATGATTAGTAATTAGGCAGATTGGAGTGAGAAAAGTCTATTTCATGGTGGCAGATCACAGATTTTTAAATCAATTTATCCATCAATTTGCATCGGCTACAAAGATAACAACTTCAACGCCACCGAACTCACTTTCTAATCCAGAATGTCTGCATCAAAAAACACTTCACTGTTACGCGGAAAGTGAGTGCGTCTAAGTGATATTTAAATTTTCCCCATTAAGTATGCTGGGAACTTGCATTCCAAAGTGAGATAATTCGTTCCTAATTTCCATGATCTAATAGCTTATATTAATTAAATTAGATAGAAATAGTTATGACTAAAAAAAGAATATTGACTGGATTATAAGTCATTTGAATTCTCTCTCGATTATTAGCGGGATTTCAATCAAATTCTCAGGAACTTTGTTGAGCTTTGCAACCGACATTTAGATTCAACTCGTATTAAATATTCTGCCAAAACAAAAATGCTGCAATGAAAAAACGTGTGCTATATGGAAAGGTATTATAAGATGCAGTTACATCGAATTGCAGTCTGTTAATTGAGCAGATAATTTAAATGACTTCTTATTGCTAATCTTCAGTGGATCACTCTTTCATTCAATTGCTTTTTCAAAATAGCCTGGATAAAAATTCAAACATTTCCATCGATCTAGCGTACGTACGCCACTTCCAAATTACCATGGTTATAATAAATTTGGCAAAATTTTCCACTCTTTTAAAAGGACATTTTATTTCAAATCTTTATAACTACAACGAGAATAGTATATAAAATAGGGCGGAAATTCTGCACACTTGATTGCTTTCCCTCAGTCGCTTCCTAATTAAATATCCCCATGCTCATCTCTTTGGCAAGTCCTTCTTTTTGTTTTTTTTTTAATTTTAGTGAGGAATATCGAGTGTATAAAGATAGGCAAAATTAAATTTGCCTCTACATTCCATGGTGATTGTTGGGAGTTATTATTCGCACAAATTTTTAAACATTTCAATTTCAGTCGGCGCAAGAATATTTAATAAATGCCATAAACACTCAGTACGACATAATTGGATTCTAAGGAGTGAAAATATGTAGTCAGAATAGAATCATATCATTGATAACAAAGTCTTGTGGAACTAAAAGAAAATCGCATTTTCGTGCCAAGATTTGCGGCAGTTACACAGATAACAACTTTTGCGTGCAATTGCTTGTATTTTAAAATTAATTACATCCCAATTTCAGGTTTAAGTAAAAAGTGAATGTGTAAATTGAATTAGCCAGCCTTCTTTGTTCGTGGAATTATTGAAATCTTGCCACATGAAAAATATGCTACGTATTCATCCATACTCTTAAAGAAAATGAGTATAAGGGAAGAGTATAATCCAAGCATTTTAACGTCCAACAATTTATTCAACGTTTACTTCAGCCGTTTCTAAACCAGTACAGCCGAACTGAAGCAGAGATTGCCATAACAAGGCGAATTTAACTTCTATTAAATTCCATTTAGCCAAACTTCTGCATTTTGCTCTGTGATGGATCTTGAGTAGATTTTCAACCATTTCAGCATATAACAGTTCTCATGTATTTCTCATTCCAGTATTTGGTTTAATAAAAAAATGAACTAAATAAGCAGCCTCATGGCCATAAAAGTGGAAATAATTTAGACTTTATTATGTGAGTGTGTCGTTTTCATTAATTTTCAATAAAATTGATCGAAAAGTGACGACTAATCCACCATGTTATATTTAATTGCTAAACACGGTAACATACACGATAATATCTCAATGTTTTTTTAAACAAAGGAAATAAGTTAATTTGACGTTTAAATTGATTAAAAAATCGGTAATTTAATTAACAATCTTTCTTGTTATTAAAAGTCGATGGCTACCCAATACGAAAATACAGGAATTCCACTATCATTAAAATTTGTTAAAATAGGCAGAGATTAGGCGAATGCAAGTTAACTTAAACAATGGCTCTAAGTAATTACCACAGATTCAAAATTCATCTGAATGATTTGACCGCTTATCTTCAGCCAAGCACTCTCGAACTTCAAAGCAATGAAAATTTAAGAACGGACCTAAGGGACTCCTGTAGAAAGTTAGATTTCGGAATGAAAAAAACTCTCTCGTCTCCCACCTTATATTAGTGCAACTATTTGTTTGAATAAACCAAAGAGTCGTGAATAATTACCTAATGCCATTGAGAGGATAATGGTGGCGTCAACTTCATTTTTGGCGAATCCCAGAGCAACGAAGAAAATTCCTTTGAGGCCGAATCCAATTCCTGAGAAGATTTTGCGTATCGTGGTGCATGACAATGGCGTTTTTAATTTAATAATATCCGCCAGAAAGCCACCTGTGAATTCAGAGAAAGTACAGGAAAGGTTAGGGCTGCTGGATAATAAAGGCGAAATAAATCGGTTCATTTGCAATTTCGCCTAATTTAGCTTGCTTGCCAAAAATTCCGAACTATTATATATTGCCACGAAAGTTGTTTTTACAATAAGTTCTTTTACCGAAAACTTTATATTTGGAGGGAAGTTTAGTTCAACAGACAATATGTATTTGGTAGGAATAGTTAAAAGTTCTTTAAGTTCTTTTAGAAACTACCTTGTCTCTTGCTTTTTACTAATAAGGTGGTGAGGGCTTGAAGAATTTCCAAATCGGTTTTACTGACATTAAAGTGGATTCAATTCAATTAATATTCGAAGGACTGTTTTGGAAATCCCTCAAAGATGTGGCAAAATTTAGCAAAATTTACCTGATTTCCCCGATTTGACTAAAGGCTCCAAATTTTCCATTTTGACAAATATCTAAATTAAATATGTATCAATATATCATTAGATGAATAATCATTTTAAATTAAAAAAATTTAGAAATGAAAAATCAGAGACTCAGAAGTTAAAAAGAACTTTTAAAATGTTAAGTTAACCCATAACCACATTCTGAAAATTGATTAGCCAAATATTTGGAACTTGCAGATTGGATAGCGCAATGTATTTATGGGAAGAGATATTCTTAATTTATGATTGACAGGAAGTTGCCTTGCCTTTAGAGAAGAGTGGAGAAAGCAGACATTAAAATAATAATTACAGTTGAGAGAGAAATTGAGATAGCTGCTCAACCCAAATGCAAAAGTTTAACTCGCGGCCAACCTCCGACTTCAAAGACATGTGGAAAACTTGATTGAGGCGAACAAAATATCATTGTTCATAACGCCAAGTAGAAGAGCTTTCCTCTGACATTATTATCTCCCTCATAGTTACGTGTGCTACATTCATTATTTGGATGAAGAGGTTTTCTTGACAAACCCACTTCCTATTACACTTCATCTATTAATGAGTTAATTTGCTGTTTTGCGTGTTCACACACCGTTTCGTGGTTGGAACATGCAAGAAATGTACATCGTTGTGTCCACTAATAATGTTGTTCATGATGATGTTGACGATGATGACGATGATGGTAATTGCAATAAATGGAATTCGAATTAATGAATAAAAATAATTTCACGACCTGCATTAAAGTTGCCTAAAGTGTGTGGACAAAATAAAGATGAATACACTTGACTTGAATAACTGTGTGATTTGCAAGCCCAATCAGAAGGTGAGAAGGGAGATGATTCTAAAATGTATGCGGGTCCTAGTTTGGAGTACACACTTTCGTTTTCTACAGTCATTGAAGTAGAGGTATCAAATTAGGTGTAGAGATGAGAGAGTGAAGTGCATGGTTTCGCAACACTAATGGTGAAATTAAACGCCTATTTGAAATAAGACATCCTTCCGTTCTAAGCATCCAACTTGTGTTTACTTGTCAAGTCAATATACATTTTAACGCTATGATGCCAATTCATAAAATGGGCATAATGTTGTCGCGACAAGTGCCTTTGAGTATATTGCCTTCTCCTCCTACTCAATTTCAACAGTCTCACCTCATTGTCATATTGAATCACATTCGTTGCCTTACTTTCAGTTCGTAGAATGCAAACGTTAGAGTTTGTCTGTGAATTGCTAATTGAGTCCATTTTCACCTTTTCCATTCTTATTGGTCTGTCAATTAACTTAATTTCTGCTCCATTTTGTTTCAATGTTTTTTTTCAGTTGGTTTAGTTGGTACTAGTCTAGCAGTGCTCTCTATGAATCCTGTTAATTTTTCATTCGGAAATAATGAAAGGAGGGAGTCGATTTTCACTTTTTTTAATAGATTTTGCCACAACTTCAATTTTGAGTCAACACATTAATCGTGGTTTAATTTTTGCCAAACAACCGGTTGATTGGGAAGGCTGTAATTTTAATGTGTTTTGGTTGGCTAAATTTCTTTCCGGTTTTACCACTCTTGTAACAAACGTCAATGCTTAAAGGTCTGTCATTTTTCATTGTTGAGAAGCACTGGAGAGCACAAAGTAAATTTCACTTGTCGATAGAGAGCCGAAAGGCGTTACTCCAATACACTTCTTTAAATTTCAAAATTCAAGTTTCATTAATATTCCTCCACAATCTATTTATAATTTCTCTCCACCTCTTATTAACTGTGAGCTAAAATATGAACATCGCTTTTGAAACTTCAACTCATTTACTCTCAAGGTCTGAAAGAATACCACAATCTTAAATTCCTTCAGAAATTTAAATTAGCACAAATCTCTCCTGATTAATTTAATCCAAGTGTTAATAAAATGTTTTAATTATTAAGGGCTTTTTAAATTGATTTGTATGTATGCTTGTCAATGAACCAACTTAATGTTATTTACGCAAAGTAGTATTAACAAGAATTAATGGATATTTGACAAGTGATCTAATGAAAAAGTATAAATCTAACTCTGAAATAAGGCGTCAAATGTGCGTCTATTTTTAAATGTTGCCATATGAACATTTATAAAAAGTGATTTTAAAAATTCCATAGCGTCAGAGACCCAATTTTTAACAGAATAAATTTTTAAAATGACTAGAGATGAAGTTGAATAGATAGCTATTGATTCAACAATTTTTTAAACCATAGTTCAGTTTATAAACACATAACCTCTTTTCAACTTCAGAATCTTTTTTAAATTAAATTGCTGTTTAATATTTGCCCTTCATTACTTAAACTTTCCAAACTTTCCATTTTCGAATCTTTCTCAATACACCAAATTCGTCATAACGCATTTTTGAATATAAATTTGTCGGTCACTAAAAATAGGACAAAGCTTATAGACCCTGTTGCTAAAAAATTAGAAGAGTAGAGCTCTGTTTGGTTGGTGGGCTAAATTTAGATCTAATTTTCTAAAATTAGACAATTTTAAGCTTTACATGTAAAATTGAGTAACCCCATTGTTCTAATTATTGTGGGTATATTAAAAATAAGTAGTAGAATAAATTTAAATAATCAATTGTGATATGCACAGAAACGTCAAAATAATATATTAGTCAAGCAACAAAGAATAATTTTGAAAAAAAATAAACAACAGAGATGAGCTTGATATTCTTTGACAGTTTTCAATATAAAAACCAAATTAATTATCTAAAAATCATAAACAAGATAATTTATTTAATTTTAAACAGGTTTCCTTTGCAATTTAGCCAGAGGTAATAATTATTATTTAAAATAGTTTAATGAACTCAGACAAATATTGATTATGCAAATAGAATTCAGTGACTTCGTAGAAAAAAATGCTTCCTCAAACATGCCTTGGAGATTAAAATAGGAGGAAAGTTCAGCTAATTCTAAGTATATTTTCGTGTGAATCTTTTTCGAATAATTTTCAAAGCATGCATTTCTTTACTTTCTTGATAACATTTTGAATTAAAATTGAATTTTTGTATACATTTTTGGTTTTGAACATTTAATAGAAAGGGTATTAAAAGGCACGAATTCTTTGACATGCAAAAAGCTGTTTGAGAATTCTTTAAGAAGGAACTTGCTCTTCAAGATATAGTTTCAACGCACGAAGTAGTCATTTTACTTGTCGAATTCACTCAAACAAATTTATGAATCATAAAATTCGACCTTTTAACATTAAACATTCTCCAATGGCAGTGAAATTGTATTTTTCCACTCTACCATCCTCAAATTGATCATTCAGTCTTATTTTCCAAGTTGAAATAAATCAGAGCTAATTATGATGAAAATGAATGTTTGTAATTTCCTTTGCTAAAGTGAAAACCTTTTCACTTGCTTTAACGTCACTGAAGATGTCTTAGGTTACCAAGAATTTTAGCTAGTAATTGAACACTTCCAGTAGTTTTTAAGTATTAAACTATAAGTATACTGTAATGCGACTGAACAACTTTAAATAAATTTTTAATATAAAAGGCTTTCACACTTGTTAAATGGGGTACAAATATTATTTTTATTACCCATCTCAAAGCAAAAAATAACACTTTCTAAATATGGAAAGCAAGTGTCATGAAATTGGTCAAAAGGGGACAGAGATAACTTTCCGATATTGGGTTGATCAATATTTCAAAATTAAGCAATTCACGTTCAGAAATTGGCATTTAATGAATTGCTACACGGATTGAAGTAAATTTTCGGTGCTTATTGACTGATTTTATTTTAACATGAAGAGTCGGTCTTGCCAACTCGTTCAAGCTGGATTATAATGAAATAATTAATAATTTCATTAATAAATTTTCCCAACTTAACATTTATAAATGCTCTAATTCGTAAAATTTTTTTGAAAATTACTAAATACAGCCTTTTATTTCATCGAAGCAGGTGCACTTTTGAATTTAACGGCAGGAGGTTGATTAAATGCTACCCAGTAAAATATTCATTTGCAGCCTTCTAGGAATTTTCTCACGCCCTCTGAGGTAGGTTAGAGAGGCGATGCTCACTTAGTTATCTACACTCAAATTGACTAAACTTAACCTAGTCAAAGAAAGCTAATTAAGAAAATAGACGTAGTTGAACGAGAACATCTGGTAGGTAAAGCTTGATCTTGCAAACGAGTCAGAAATATTTGATGCTGAAAATGACGTATATGTAAATCTCTATCCTTTAGGTGGGATCAATTAGTGGAATTTAATATTAATCAGCGTTTGGAAAACTCATTTTTATAGATTACTGAAATATTAAAAACTGAAAGATCTTCAAGGCCTAAGTGTACAGATTTACACCAAGATTCCAGAACTACCTATACTTCATAGAACTTATTTTACCGAATTTCATTCTCAAACATCTCGCATAATTTTGATTTGAATAGTGTAATTAGGCAGAGTAATGGAATCAAATTTCTAACTTTCAATTGTGGGCAACAAATGCGATCAGCTAATATATAACATACAGTAAATGGTAGCTCGGAAAGGGGACAAAATATCCCGATAGCGTCGTCAGGGCATCAAAGAGTCCTACTTCATTTGAGCTTCGATTCATGTTGTTCAATGTTTGCTATTTGAATAGTTCGTGTTCCAAAATACAAATTCAATAATTTGTCCTCTAGATTATAATAAATGGTTGTCTAAAGTGCTTAATGCTTATTGAGCGATAAAGTAATTAAGTGTTGGTCGGAAAGCTTCATTTTATTCCGCCCAATTGCCGGTAAATTGGAGCTACAATGCTTGTTACTCGGTAGCTTAAATTTTTATTAAAACAGAGATGAGATAACTAACGCTTAGTGATATCAAGGCTCTGTCAGCTGTAATACTTTCAGCTAAAACGGCATCAAAACATGGGCTGCATTTTCAACCGCATGAAACTGGGAATCAGTTCATGAAATTTGAATATTAGAAAATTACCTAGGTAATAACACTCCTTTGAGATCGTGACGAGTTGAATGCCTCTCCGATTACACCAACGCATGTTGCTTAATGCTTTAATTCGGTGGCAGGCTTCTTCTTGGCACCCATCCCATATTCACTTCATTAGACTCCTTTCCTTCTCTCCATGTAAATGTTTACAAGCTTTTCCCTGTCATGGGCAATTAATTATAAAGAAGACTATTTGTGATTAAGTGTAATTAATAAAAACGAAAAGTCCCAACCCATAAATGTCGACTGAAATACAATTTATTGAATGTCAAAGACAATTTTACTTGACTTTTAAAACTGTCTAGTTTTCAAGCAACCAAGTACACCGGATTTAAATTGTTTATAGGTGCTGATACAACTAATTTATTTGTATTTTTTATGACGAGAATGATACAATTCTAATGGAAAAGAAATAAATGTCAATATATTTATGAAATTGTCCAATATTGCCGGGCATCTGAGATCATTCAACGTGGCAATTATGAACCAGATAATTAAAGATTTACTTAAAAGTGAAATGATTAGGATTATTAACAAAAGGGTTAAACGATTGTATATTTGAAGATTACCACAATGAGTTCATCTTCAGTGTCACTCTCATTTGTATAATTTCGACTGTTGTAAGAAATGATGGAACCAGAAAAGCATCAGTAATCAATTAAATAAATTGAGCGGTCAAAAAACTGCGAATGTCTTCAAAATCTGAAATCGTAATAAAAATCGGAACCTTGGAACACCTAAATATTACTAGAGGATTAGGAAACTTGTGAGAAAAAGAAAACCACAGCAGTTCCGGAGTTCAAATAAACTACATTGCTTGATCGTCTGGCTTTATGAAACATTATTCCTCACCTCCAGACTGGAAAATGTTGTCATTTCAAGAACTTGGTGGCTATTTCATGAAGTTTAATTTTTAAATGTGTTGCTATTTATACTCGAAAAATAATAAAGAACGCATTGTGTAGATTTTTTGGTGAGAAAAGTCAAAAGACCACAAGAAAGCTTCTAATCCTCAGTTAAATAAAACTGCATGTTTTGCCTTTTTGGTAGCTGAATTTACTTAAATTAAATGAAATGATTTGGTTTTTGGAGATATTTTAATGTGCCGTGTTCAAAAAATAATAGATCGATTTGATCAAATAATCCTTTAAAAGCAACGCCAAAAATAGTAGCACGATTAATGAAATAATTATCAATTTATAGTGAATTTTCTTCACCCTGGGTTGGAAGCAACAGCAATGAAGAAAACTTTCACGATTATCTGACTGGAAGTTCCTTGCACCAAGCTCCGTTTCTGTGGCAATTATTAAAATGGATGAATTATCGTTGTCTGCTTCAGGAAGTTCTGTCTCTGTAAAATTTCTCTTTTGACTGCGGTCCTTCAGAGTCTGGACCAATAGGCATTCATTGTTTCCTACTTCTGGAAAGTTTCAAGAATTTTATACGTGAGCTTGGTGTCCTAGCTTGTTAGTCCGGAATGCATATTTCTTAGTGATGGTGAGAGAACTCCTAAGTCGTTCGCCATTGAAGATTGGAAAGTCACCACTTTGTTGCAGTTAAGAATAACGACTTTCAAATACTAACGGTAAATCGCCGGTTTCAGAGTCGGAGGTGGGTGTGGAAAATGCAATTATGATGGAGGGAAGAGGCAGAGGGCGTACGAGACATGCTGCGTTGTTTTACAGGTAGAAACTGAGTCATCACAGAATTGGAAAGTACGAATCACTAATCAAACTGTCTTAACCTTGTCGAATGCAAATATTTCAAGTTAGTAAATAAACACAGACATGATTTGTTATCAAGCTGATTTAGCTTAATATTGTTTCACAAAATCATGGAACATTTAAGGGAGCTGTTTAGAACGACCAAATAAAATATTTAATAGTGATTGACGTATAATATGTCAAATTAGGGAGTTCTGTTGACTTGAAGCAAATATCTATCTTGCATCGGCTACGTTAGAATTGTACCTCACTAAAAATATTATGCAAGAGCAATTCAGGCATTTACATAAAAAAATTTAACGAGGCGTCAAAATCAGATTTTCCCGTTCAAACAATTGCTCAAAATGCGCAAATGCTGGTCTTACAAGCAATTTGAATATCGAACTTCGCTAATATCTGAATTAAAATATCTAAAAGTAAAATAAAATGAAGCCAGGCTATTCGCTACCTTCACTTCGATCTCAGAATTTTCTTTGGCCCCCTTAACTTCTCAGTAGGTAAAAACCTCTCTCTCTCTCTCAGCTATTAAGCTAAATAATTTTGCTATTATTTCAGCTTTGAAAAAAATATAAATAAACAAACTTTAAAGAGTGCAAAATTTACCATAATTCGATCGGAAGGTTAAACCAGGGGTATGTAATTTCAAGAATTTTTTAAGTCAATTTCAAGCTCGCTCAAAGAATTTCTTCTCCTAAAATATAAATGAATTTTTTCTGGTCCCAAAATACTGGTTCACTCATTTATTTTTGCCTGTAAATTTCAAAACACTTTTTGAGCATTTTTTTAAGACCTTAAACTGTTTTCACTATGATATGTCTAATTTTGATTCACACATTACTAAAAACGCATTTTAGTCCTCTTGAAGTACACATGGGAGTTCTGCCGTACTTTATGGCAATCTATTCACAATTCAGGAGAGCATTTAGATGATTGATACAGATTCGTTCAGCTTCATCTTCTCTTTAGCAAGTTCTGCATCAAGTTTCATCAAGTTCTGCATGAGCAACCACACAGAAGTTCGCGAAAACCCCTCAAATCTTCCCTCTCCTTACTCTCTCACATTCTTCATATAACCCGTCCTTTTCACTCCTTCATACTTTCAATTCGGATGCCTGGAACAGAAGAGTGCGCTCTCTCTTGATTTTATTGGAAGTTCTTCATTCCCGGTCTTCTTGTCATTCCTTCCTTTTAATTCGAACTCTAATTCATTTGCTGTTGCTCGAACTAATCCAGAGTGTCGCTCCTCTTTTTTTCTCTTCTTCCTCATCATTTTTGACTCACGTTTCAGAGGATTTCGCCTTATATGCACCTTTGAGCTACTCCTTCATTTTATGGCTTGATAGACTGTTGGTTCAAAGTTTTGAATGATGTTTATTTAACTGAAATCTCATTTTTTTGGGTACAATGTTTACTTATATCTTCGTTTGCCAAACAGGATTTAAATGGGCAAAGTGCAAATTGTTATAGAACGAGCTCTTCATTGTAGCCTTACTGAGAGGGTGAGTAGTTAGAAAAACAGTTTCACTGGAAATTCCAGTCGCATAATTGTGCTCTCTAAATTCCTGATGATGCGTGCCACTGTCTCACTAGATGTTCAAACCTATGCAGTCGTTAGGACGAGCAGATAATGTGGTGTTATCATTAACATTGATAATTCGGAGAACTCGATAATAATTTACAAAGACCACTCCTAATAGGAGACATCTGAAATGATGCACTGTAATGCCAGATAAGCACAGATTTGAAATAAACGACATTGAGAGGGCAAGCATGGTCAACCAGCTTTCATTAGACAGGAAGGAAGAACGCAATATTACATCGTTATAGTAAAACCCAATCATAAATCAACTCAAATGTGCATATTATATTGCAATTTATGTAATTTTACGCACAGGATTTAAAACTTATAATGAAGGAGAAATAAAAAGCATTTCTCTTCGCACCTCTTGGAACTAAGGAAGGCATTGCAGCATATTTGATCAACCGACTTCAGCTCTTGGTCATAATTTTAGCAGAACATTTTACCGAAATCAAATATAGGGAGACTACTGAGTTCTAGCAAGATGATGGCTTATCACAACTAATCGTTAACTAAGAGGCACCTATGGAAGAGAAAGTCATTTCCGGCATATCACTGGAAATAGATGTATAAGACATTCCTATCGATTATCACCAGAATATTTCTGTCACAGCGGAAGTGCAACATGCTTTAGCAGAAAGCTCAATCATCAGAACTGTCATGAAATTTGTTAAAAACGAAATTATCCTTCTCATCTATAAAGGCGACTTGTTGCATCTAGCGTCTACTCAACCGAAAAGTTCTTCAACAATTGCACTTTAGCCATGGTGGAAAAAACTGAAAGAAAACGTTGACCAGAAGATAACAACACTAACCAGGAATAGTGTTGAGTCTTTACAGAAGTAGTTGTTCTGAATGATGAAAGTACAGTCAAGGTTTGTCATGTAACACTAGAAGCCTTTGTAATTACAAAAGAAACTGTAGGCAAACTTTACCATAGATTACGACTTTTAATAGGAAATCATGCCATAAGTACACTTCTTACACTTTTCGAAGAAAAACTAACTTACTAAAATATAAATATGAATTTTTTTATTCACTCAATAAATTAAAAGAAATCATTGCTGCCGATCTGTACCCAAAACAATTTGAATGAGAGCTGATTGAATAAACGTTCTCTGCAAACCCAATTATTTGATTCAATTATATGCGTGGTAAATAAGCGATAACTGAGAGTAAAAGCAGCTATAAAATTCACATTTATTTTCTCTAATAATTGTGGACTAAGCACTTCCTGTGCAACTCACATTGAAATAAAAAGAAATTGTCATTTTTAGAACTTTGGTTAAAAAATACTAAATTTTCTTAAAATAATTTTAAAACTATATATGAAACAGTTAAAGAATAGAAAATTCACTTCGAAATTGTCTTACTTGTGGCGTCAGGTCAGAGCTTTTAAAACATCGTCGCCAATAAGCCGCTATTTTTTAATCAGATAAACAAAATAAGCTCTTGTGTCTCATTTAAAGGCGAAGTTAAATGAACTGGCGAATGATCTTACAAAAAACGAGTTACTACTATTTTTAAAATTGGTTATAACTTTTGCCATCTGTAGGAGACTGGAATTAAGTCAAAGAAACTTACCGATAGGCACAAAAATTGACCGGGAGAGAAATGGGAAGGAGAGAAGGAAAATGGTTTTCTGCACGTCCGCATTGTACTTCTGTTGGTAGAAAGTTTGCATGCAAACAGATGAAATTTGAAATGTCCAATCATCTGCGGCATAGGTGAGAAAGATAGCCATGATTGGCTTTGAGGTAAAAATTGCTGCCCAGGGAATTTGAACGTTATTTGGATCAAAGAGCAATTGTTGAGATGTATTCAATTTCAAATAAACCTTTTCTGCCTTTGAGAGATTTCGATCTTTCTGAGGTTTTTCATCAACCATTCGCCACCAAAATATACACCAAATTAAGCCTAGGTTAGCGTAAATGTAGAACACTACACCCCAACCCCATTTTTGCTCAATTTCAGCGCAGACAGGCAGTCCTATCAGAGGGCCTAGAGATACCCCTATCACAGCCAAGGAAATAAGTGTTGATCTCTCGCTAGTTGGACTCCAATAACGAAGTATTCCGAAGACAGCTGGTATTAGGCACCCTTCAGCCATTCCTTGAAGCAACCGCAAGATTATAATCAATGCCAACTTGGCATCAATATTTGATCCAATAGTTTCAGCTAAAGGTAAAAAAAGATTAAGCCCGCAGGTCATAGCAACGGAGCATCCTAAGAGGAGGGAGGAATCATGACGAACGGTTAAATAGCCACCAATGGGACTGGCAATAAGATAAGCAAAGAAAACGGCGTTCTCTACAAGGTCTTCAGTGATGGTAGCTGTCCAAGGCAATTGACGGTGGTGGGACGGTTTGAAAAAGAGATGATCGTCTGCCACAGCTGGTCCAGGCATTTCTGGAACCATTATATGGTTTAATGATATAAAATTTCTGTCAAAGGCGGATGTTGGAAGCTCTACATGCCTTCCCGAATGAGTATCATTCAATTTTGTTATAATACTTAACATTTCAGCTCGCATCCCGATAACGATGGTGAGGCAGACTGTACAAAGCACAGAGATAAGATAACGCTTTTTTCCAGGTCCACAACATGCGAAACTGCGGACTGATGATTGTCTGCGTTGAATCACTGGCGTTCTGGATGGATTTACTTTTCTAAGGCCTATTTGTTCGCCGCCATTTTCTACGTCAAATAGATTATCCGGGCAATTCATGTGTCTGCTCGACAGGCTGTCCTATTTTAGTTGTCGTTTTTATTAAGTCCAGGCAAGCCAAAAGCACGTTAAGTGCTAAGCCACTCGGAAAATTGTTCTTATCTGATTGGTCGAGCGCTAAACCAATGGGGACATGAGTTCCTGTGACCAGACCAGGACATTTCATACGGTTTAGGAGAAGCTTGTAAAAGCCTTAGCAATAATTTTCCTCTCTGAACTCAATTTTGTCTAAAGGCTTAAGCCTAAATAAACGTCGTCATCAAATATTAAAATTTGAATTAGGATCAGTTAATGATGTCTGAGATAGGTGACTGCTTGTTAAGAAAATTTGTGACGGTATTGGGAAAGAACAATCAATTAGGTAGTTGAAACCGATATTAACCTAATTGCACCCAATTGAATTTAATACTAAAATTATACAAGATTTGTATGGTTCTGTTTACAACAATTTTAGTGGACATCGATGCCTTGTTTATCAAAGTTAAAGCAATACTAAATCGCAATTATATCAATTAAGTTTCAGAATCAAGATAATGGCCGTAAAAATTTCTTCGATTTCTTCGATAAATTATTAATAGCGCACACCCAATACTAGCTAGTGAAAGGTCCATTGCCCATGAGACTGTAGGGAAAGACAGCCAAAAGTTTATGGTTGTAGAGCAGTTAAAAAATGATAAAATGCTCAATTTCAGCCTTGAAAGCAAAAGTTACACATATCACAAGCGGTGGATAGGGTCACCCTCTTTTTAAACCTCGTTGGAGTGAAGCCCATCTTTCCACACATCTGGACAATTTAGTGATTAGTCTTGGTTTCTAAGAGCGAAGATGCGCATTCATTTGCAATTCCTTAATCGAAAAATTCAAAAATACATTACAATTGAACGTAATTACCGAATAAAGCATAAACAAATCAAGGGACCTTATACCGCGTGCTTCACCAAACCACAATTGGATCATATACAGTGAATATTAACAGAAGAGGAACTTGAATTGAAGAAATCATCACCAATTTTCGATTTTTTCAGTATAATATTAAGTGTTGTATATTGTAATTCGGCTTGCACAAATCCTATATATCTGTCAAGTTTACTTTGTTAAATGCAAGGAAAAAAATCTACATAATTGTCTCAATAATTAATTCTAATAAATTAATGAATTTAAGTGATGCCGAATTAATATCAGACAATTAAATTGTCACTATTTTGTATCTCGATTTTACCTATTAAGGCTTCTGAGTAATTAATGATTTTCGTCAATAAGCATATCTAATTTAAAATGTGAGCTATGCATTTCAGAGTAAACAAATATTCATCAAGCAAGGTTATTGTGGTGCGTAAAATATGGTATATGCACAGTGAGACGCTTTGTGACGTAATTGGGTCGGAACTTGGCGTCACGCTGTAAGATCAAATTAGTTGAGTGAGCAACTTCGATGAAGCAATCTCAATTAGCGATCCGTACCGTACAGTTTTTCTACACCATTAACACCCTTTTCAAAATCCTTTGCAATTTATGGTATAGTGAGTGTGGAGGTACATTTGCGCAGAAACTCAATGGAATTTTCATTCTTGGCAAGCTATGAGTTCATCTATACTATTAAAATAACTTTCTGTTATTGCTGCTCTAGTTACCAATAGAGACACAAAAAAATTATCATCTGAATGCATATGAATTAGGAAAGACAAATATAAATTTATTAATACATGAAACAACGCAGAAGCATTAATAAAATATAAAGAGAACAATAAAGGATATCACGTGACCTAATTTTAATCCCAAGCACTGGGTATTTAATTTCCAAAGTCACATATTTACCCTGCCTGTATAAGCATGCCACCAATTCTCTGAGCTGGTTGAATTGAAACGTGTACTTGGTCACTTTGCCTAGATTTCTTAGCATTTTTTGCAACAAGACGACAATTGTTTAAACTAATAGCCGCTCCTAAGTGTATCTACGATATTTTTGCAAAAAGCACAATTAAATCGAAACTGATTTCATTAGTTTTGAATTGAAAATTCAGTTTCAATCAGTTATCTTGTTGATCTATGCAAGTGCTAAACGCTAAGTAATAGGAAAAGTAAAATTTGGACGTTACTTAGCTCGAGATAAGTGAAGTGAAGAAGTAACGTAAGGCAAGAAATGCATTGGAGTTTCCTTCTATCTCTTTTGTTTTTAATAGCTTCTCACAAATCGTTCAATTAATACTTTTCTGTTATTAATTTATAGAAAATGGAAAATGCAGGCATATGGAATTGAATTCGCAATCCATATATTGAACGGTCTAAGAAGGAAATTACCATGTAGAAAATTTAAATTAATGGAATAAATAAATAAATTTTAATCCTTAATGCACTTATTTACTAAATAATTTTTAATTATTTTTGAAGTTAAATTTAATATTGTTTTATGACAAAATGTATGATACTTGGAGCTTGACTATTTGGCGAAGAGTTACCCCAAATAGAGAAAAGGTTTTAACGAAGCTGAATGATTGCAGCAACAACGAGAGAAACGCCCAAGTGTGAGCAAATGAAAATGATATAGTTGAACTAAATTGGATTTTTAAAACGTACATTTGACCGAGAAAAAAATTGTCCGAAGTATCGAATGCCAGTCTTTGTTCTTGGAAGAAATACTTTTCAATACAATCTTGAACTGAACATACTTCAAGGCTTCAATATAGCCAACGCTAAAGCATATATAAGAGATTCCCGATGATAAAAGATTATATATCGCTCGTGAAATTTACGAGAGAAAGTGTTCTCGTTTTTTTTCGAAATTTTAAGGCTTTCTTTTCAAAAATTACAGAATATGCTTATTTAAAAATAAAAATCGCTTGGGCCAATTAAAATACTTGAAATGAGATCAGAGATAGAGAAGGCGATTGCAGCATTGAAGCTTAAAAAATTTTATATGATAATGTAGTTTAGATTTTTAATATTTACAAGTGAAGAGACTCAGAGAGCCATGAAGAATATTTCTTAATCATAGCGCACCGCATTATATTACTGCAATTAAAATAGCCTAGATAGACAAAGGTGACACATCTATAGATAAAGAAAGGCGATCGCGTTCCAGTCACCCTCTCTAAACTATAGTAAATGTAAGTCGAATTTATTAAAATTCATAAATTTCTCCCGCGCTTTCTGCATAAGCGCAAAAAACCCCGCAATTTTTTAAAGTTGCCTTTGTTTATATGTGTCCGTAAGAATTAGAAAATCGATGCTGCTAAGCTGATGAATAATTGTTTATTCGCTCGAATTTATTGAGCCTCTAATCATGAATATTATATATATTCGAAGTATTCGAGTTCACATTGAGTTAGCTCTATGCTGAAAATGTTTTCAATTGTTCCATCTCTCCGCTCATGGGTGTTAGAAGAGTCAATGACAAAACACTCATGATGAATAATTTAGATAAATAAACTTATCAACAAGTCCTGAGTACGGCTGATATGAAATCCCCAGTAGCGTAAGATCAAACTACTGCAGACGGGGTCTTGAGCCATCATAGAAATTTCAATGTTAATTACATTCCTAATGTGAAATTTGTCACTTCATTGACAGCCACAAGCCAGACATTTTTTTGCTTGGAAATCGAAAAAATTTGTACATCTTAGAATTTTATTGATGGTTTTAGTCAAAATGCACCGATTTCTTAATTTTGAATTCAGTGTCTTGATCATCTCCCATTTATTTCTGCCTATAACGTGGCAGAAGAGGTAGCTCTAGGGAGCATATAAAAGAGAATTCTCTGGAACGTGTTTCAAAAAATTAGAAGGAGGAAGAGAGGGAAAGAGAAGCTACATTCTATATTATTTCGTGCAACATCAAATAAATTGAAATCCGAATTAAAAGGAAGGGATGACAAGAAGACCGAGAATGAAGACCATCCAATAAAATGAAAAGTGAGTGTACTATTCTATTTCAGGCATCCGAATTGAAGGCATGATGGAATGAGAAGGTCAGGTTACAGGAAGAATGTGAGAGAGCAATGGTAGAGAAGAGTTGAGGTGTTTTCCCGACCTTTAGTATGGCCTCTCGTGCTGAACATGTTGGAATTTGATGCAGAACCTGCTTATTGAAGATATGCCAATCATCTAAATACCCACCTGAATTTGGAATAGATTGCTATGAAGGACGGTACAAGCAACCGAATAGCTAGTTGAAACTAAAAGTTTGAGCTCCATAAATCATGTAAACTAAATAGGAATTTCCAAATAATTTTAAAATATTATCCTTTGAAGAAGTTAATCTTCGTTCACACTTTAAGTTGTTTAAGTGAACTACACTCTTAATATATCCAATGGAATTATAAAAGGATTTTTACTATAGTACATAAAGCTTGGAGTTTCTTTTAGCCTTTTTTTATCGTAATTAAATTAGTTATTGCACAGTCAGACATAAAGATTTAGATAGGTTTAGCTAATGTTTGAACTTGAAATCAACTTCAAAATAATAAACCCATAGAAGAATGGAAAATCTTTTTGCGCACTAATTCAAACAGATATTTTAAATCTGAAATAATAATAATATTCCTGTAAATGGCACTATTTGATGTTCGGTCGCAATAGCATTGTTAAAGCCACGTTTGGATATATAACTGCCACCAACCTTGATTTTATTTGCGCAACAGACTAATGATTATCGCTGGGTAAAATATTTTAATATAAATTTTTATTTAGAATAAAAGTAAAAAATAAATTATCCCCTAACTCATGTATTGAACAATCCTTGTTCAACTCCTGGAATCCTGATGGAATTTTGTAAATGAAATAGAAACTGGACATTTGTTAAATTTTGGAAGTTGACGCTCAGACCCAAATTGAAATGACTCTAAATTCTATTTACAGTTTAAGGCATATAAACGAATATGTAAAATACTGCATGAAAAAATTTAATCAGATGGTTCATTGAATATTTACAAAAATTGATTAATTTAGTAGAAAATATTTGAAGCAGATTCGATTCCTTTTGTAAGGCATTCATTCCATGAAAACTTAGAAACTTAACTATTACGTATTTCAATTAATTCAACTTTGTGACCTTGGATGGTGAGCAAGATATATCTCGGTAATTTTTTCAAACAAAACTTGCCTGATTAAAAGCATTCTCTGAAAAAAACGCAAACCTGTTTTTAGAATTGACGAAAAACCGCGGAAGCGTTTTGCTAAACTTACCTTGCGCTCTCGAATAGTAGGAATACATTTTAATAGAATGTGCTCTTACGTAGTTGAATTCCTGCTCAAAAGCCTCAAAACACAATTTAATTCACAGAATTGTCGATTTATTTAATCAAAATATCACTTCTATATTTATACGTATTTAAAGACTATCAGCTAACGGCGACAAATAACAGTTTTCCAGAGGTGAAGTTGTGACTGGACATACTGTATGAGAAAAGCATGATTAAGATTCAATTAAGAAAGAGTGAAAAAGCTTATTAAAGATGATGAGAAGCATACAAAGCGCGTGTATATGTCTATACAAGAGGCATTACACGATTTCATGGAATATTTTCAAATCATCCTGATTGGGGAAATTGAACCTTAACATCGCTCATTCAAGGACGTTTAATATACTTATCCAGCTGATTACAGCGACCAACTTGAGAAGACACCAACGTTCTCTGCGGTGAACTCGAGGTCATTGGTAGATTAAGCCTTTCTGTGAGGTCAAGGAAATAAAGTGTGAGAGATTAATGATGACCTACGTAAAAAGGTTGGAAACAACCGAAGATTCTTCCTTCATAATAAAATCCGTTTTAGTAAGGCAAATAATTTCTTTTTAAGGATTAAAAACAATAATATTTTAAGTTTCAATAACAAATTCTTCCAAATTTAAGAAACAAATTAGTAATAATATGAAAGTGTACACATAGGTAAATAGGAAAGAAATTAAAAATTAAATAAATAGAAGTTATTTGTTTTATTTAAATAAATAAATGTTTTAAATTATAATATTACGAGCTTGTCCTTGTCAAAATAACAAATTTTGTTGCGGGAAACAGATTCTCATTATGCAAATTTGCCAAAAATTGCATTCCTCATTAACTTGGTCTTATGATCTTGCTATTACATTCTAAAATCATCAAAAATTATTTGTTAAATCTATCTTCCAGTTAAAAACTATTTAATTAAAAAACAAAAAATAGGGTAATATAAAGTTTTAGAAAAATGGAATGGGTGTCAGAAGAATTCATTTGATTAAGTTTGATAATTTTCGCGAATTAAAGTGAAACAATCAAGGAAGCCATCAAATAAAGATGCTAGATTCAAATCTTACTTTTTGCACTAATTTTTAAGCCTTAAAACATTGACAATTTGCATTAATAACACACTAAAAGCAGTCCATTTATTAAAGGCCTTGCAGAGTACAAAAGTGGTTTTGAAAAAATTATTTTGCAAATCAAATATTAGAACTAATGCAGAGTTCCATGCTCAATGGAACTAGATCATAATGACTGCATTATTCACTGGAATAATAATCAGTACGTTTTAAGTACAGTTGGTTGTCAGAGTTTGCCTTCACAGAGTTTGACTGACGGTTTATATAGTTAGTAAATACAATTTAGAAACGGCACTCAGTGTTGGTAGATGAAGCCTTAAAATCATAAATAACCTTCAAATATCCCTCTGACTGGAGGTAAGGATCTCAGTTCACATCAATTATTAATAGCATTCCACTGACACAAACTTGGAAATACCTGAACCCATTTCAAACTTATCAATATGTAACTATGACTAAGGACAACATAGGTTTCCGCTAAAAATAACCAACTCACGGTCTAAAACAAATTTCTTTAAGACTTTCATTATCCTGGACGGTAGATTTGTCACATTTAATATAATTTGTTCAAAAGTTTATAAAAGTAGCCACTTGTTTGTTTCAGACGTATTTGAAGATTTGGTTGATTTGGTTGTTCAAAATGTCGATAAAAATTAAAATAATTTAGTAAAAGCCGTGTAAATTTTGGAACGAAATAAAATGAAAATAAATACAAGCTTATGCTATTTTCGTTAATTAAAGGGATATGATATGTTTTGCAAAAGTTTTAAATTTGGTAGCAGGTTTACATCCCTGGGCATGTCCTCTAATTTAACAAATTGACTGCCTTACCTTCTTGTGCAGTAAGATGGATACTTTCAGGAAAATTGAACCAAGTAGAAGTACTTCTTTTCTGCAAATATGAGAGTCTATGTTATTTTTTTACGAAAGCCAATTAAGCCCAATGCTCGGTGAAATAAATTGAACAATGAAACACGTTTAAAGATGATTAATTGATGGTTCTTATGGAATATTGATTTAAAAGCTTTTCAAAGCCATATTATTTAATCCCAAGCACTAATTGAGCATTCCAATGATCGAAATCATAGCAAACAAAATTTTATTTCAGATAATACTAAAAAAAAGTACAACAAGTTGGGCAAACATATTCGAATTATTAGAGTGCGTACAAGCAAACGCCATTTTAAAATTAAAATAGCAAAACGTGTTCTAAGCAAACCAAAATAGAGCCCAATTCAATCCACTCATAATTACTTTTTGCTTTCTAAAACGCTATTTGCTATTTTATTACATATAATACGGTTCAGTACTTAATTTTTGGACTCTTAATTTGTAATATAATATCCTTGGCCAAAATGGGCTTTTCTCTTTCAACAAATGAACAATAAACCAGACAACATATTGGCAATGGCTGGCGGCGGTGTGGGGGTGGGAGACGGAAGGAGCTATTTTAATACCACCATCTGTCAAAACATCTTCCTGATGTGCTCAAATATTTGCCCAATTCTAATTAAAAGATTAACTTGTTTGTAAGGGCAAATTTAAAGGTCATAAATTTTAACTAGATTTACAACTTCATTTAAAAAAAATTAAAAATACTGCATTGTTCCTATTATAAGTTCAAAGGAGGTTAGGAGAAAGGAGGGGGGGGGGGGGGGGCTTCAAGAGAACGCTAATTTTAAAATTCAAACAAGTAGGCTCAAGATAATGTATTTATTTTAAATGAAATATTTGTCGACATTCAATTGCATTTTTACCCCGAATAGGGCGAAGAGTCTGGTAAAAGGATAAGCAGGAATAGTTTAGAAACTCGCCATGTGAGGTTTCTAGATTTATCTTCATTGGCGGGTTCGTTTGGCTCCTATGAGTCCCAGGTCTAAACTTTTACGATATTGCAAGGCTCAGAAAACACGTCCAAAATTAGAGCACATTTTGACTGAAAAAAATAAAATTCAGCTTGGGCGATTTTTTCTTTGTTTTCATGAGCTATTGTTATTCCCATGGCTAGAATGATACTTTAAACCTATTCTCTGTAGATCAATACAATTTTTTTGACTGAACTGGAAGAAAAGATGCAAAGTTTTATGCATAAATTTTGTTTGATGAAGAGTAGCAAGCTATCCCGATTGTAACACTCACAATTCGATGTATTCATTCCCTGATCACCTCTACTTATGTCCAATTTTGTAGGCATTAATAAATGATAACTGATTTTAAAAAAAATATTCAAGTTCTTTATTTGCTTTTAGATTACTAGATATTTTTGATGGATAGTTGAAAACTTGTCAAAAATTGAGCATGCATCCAGTCTGTCATAATTAATACCAATGAAATATATCTGTGTGTCGCAAAAATTTGCGCATATTTGCTAATACGGGCTTAGTAAAAAAATAATAACAATGTGCCCTGATGCATGCAAAAAATAACAGAATTTCTTTTAAAAATAATGGATAAAAGCATTTATTTGCAGCAAAAGTCAACTACACGGTGATCGTATGTTAAATTTAATTTATTTAGTTCGAATTCATCAGAGATAAATCATTTCCTCCGGAATACAACTTTTCTTTCTCCTTGTAAGCAAAACTGCCAAAGACGACTATTTTTTATTTCACTTGTATTACTTTTTTGTGAGACAAAAATAGGCGTTAAAAAAGAACACTAAAAGACAATGAATTATAATGATTGCAGTTTTTATCAACCATTTAAAGCCCTTGGGACCGTACAGTCCTCTTTCAAAAAAAGGCGCTATTGTCATTTGAAACATGTTCAATATGTGTCTATAGCCTTCGCCTGATACCACCAAAACTCATCACGTCGGCATCATCAGTCTGCTGTGAGATACGCGTGAGTTCGGTTGGTTACATTTTTTAAAAAAGTAATTTGGCGTTAAAGGGTCAATTATGCCTAAATAATAACCTCAGTATTAGCTAAAAGCTTAATAAATTATGAGCGAAATTGAAAATTTTCAGGAGGACTTAAGATATGGGATCTCGAATCCATTTCATACACATATACCACTAGGGCACCAGCTCTTCTGAAATGAGATCTTCAAAGCGAATGCAAATCAGTGAGTGTATATGAGAGAGAGGAGGGGAAGAGGGAAGGCGCCTGAAAAATATGCATGAATTCAGAGCATAAAAGGAATTGCTTATAACGTAAATACATTAGTAAGATCATTAAGAGACAGAAGTAACAGAAGCTTAATTGCCCATATACAAAACATTGTTGACTAAACATCGGAGAACATGAGCAAGCTTAAATATGGAGGTAAAACTGCCACCAGCCACAAGAGAATCCATCTGTTTATGAATACGCTATTTAACTCAGTCGAGTAAAATAAAACTGCAAATAAAACTCCTGGAAAACGGTAGGAGGGAAGAAAGCGCTTCTCTATCTTCACATCATTTCACTAAAATAGGCTTCTAAAACAAAATACTTTTCGCACTGATATATCTTTGTGACAATAAATTGTGGCTTAGCGTTAAATACATTGAACAAAGTTGATCGTTTGGGGTTGAAGAATTCTACTTGAGTGTGTGCACATCAATGCAGATATGGTCTTGTGAGTTCATTATTTTTCCTATTATAACTATTCAGGTTTAGGTAGAAATTATTGATTAGAGGAGAAAATTATGCAATCCATAAATTTTTAAGCATTTGAACCGGATTTTGGCATGGTAAAATAAGAGACCCTATTTTCTGCTTCCCATTTGTAAAAAAATATTCTATGTAAGTCGCTTTCCATTAATATCATTAATGGCTTCAAAGTTGTCATGACCCACATATTTCTGCTCGTTAATTTAAATAAGCTAACTTATAACTTTCTTAAGAAACCGGTTTTCAAAAATGATCTTTGCCTCCTAAAAATGCATTTTCATTTTGTATATTCAGATGTGCTTTTTGTAATAAAAAATTATACGACGATAAACCTAGGTGGACTTAAATGTGTCTAATCTGATAGTTTGCAAAAACAATCTCGAAATTTGTACATTCGCGTTCGTAAGCCACCATAGATGCACATCTTACATGTCCAAGTAGATTGAAGATAGTCTCTTTTCTCAACTTTCAGTGATATTTCCCGGAATCTGATGGAATCTAATGAAACATTTTCTATTCATTTCGTGGAACTGGCTGAAATTTAAAATAATTATATAAAAGTTCATACCAATCAGGACAAAATTGAATGGAGTGGCTAACTTCTTCACACGTCTGTGTCCATGACACAATTTCTAAGCCTAGAGCGTTTGATAATTAGTTAGATTTTCTCACTAAATTCATAATAAATAATGCCATACTGGCTAATGAGGGAATTTTGATACGAAATTGTCAGTTTAAGTAATGTAAGAATCCTAACAATAGAGTGATTGAGTGTAATATTCCCTATTTTAGCTAGCACACTATATCATATGTCAAAGTCACAAAAATACTATTGAAAACTTGTTAATATGTTACTTTTAACTTATTTACTGTAATGTTATCAGTTTTAACACAATAAAGTTAAATGCTAAAACTTCAGAAAAAGATTCATTTAGCGCTTTGCAGCATCTATATTTCTATTGAAAGTCAACTTATTTTTCAGACTTTTACTGGTCGTGCTGTTGGTGGACGATTCGAGAGTCCTACTGAGCTTTATGGTCACCCTCGTTTGCACATACTGCCTGAAAGGACATTATTGAGAAAGGAGCGTACCTTGACGATCTGGGCAATATGAAATGGGCATTGAGACAGACAATCTGCGCATCAGACACACAGGCAAGGCATCGGAATCAACGAGAGCTGAGTCATATGTTAAATTTGTCCTTTCAATTTCCGCTCTGACTATTTATTTAAGTGTTACGTCCGGCTTTTCCTCACTTGGTTACAAGTGTAAACCAATGCTTCATTTGAAGTCCAATGAAAAATTGGGGCAACTGAAGTCGTCTTCCGCTAAGATGCCGACTCAAGATTTATCATAAGATAATTTCCCAAATGCCTGCAAAGCTATAATTACTCTTACCAGTCTTAATCGCATGTTTGAAGCAGTTTAATAAGTGGGTGTTTAAGAGAGTGGAAACCTGGGCCAAAAGTTATTTCATAACTCACAGAGTTCCGCAAATTGATTTAATAGCACATTAAGATGCCGAATGTTGTAGCTTTACACTTAGGAGCTAACTCCCTATTGACTAAAGAAGAAATGCATTTATTACATTATAAGGGAATATTGAAAAAATTCACAATATAGAGAAAAGCAAATTTCTTATCTCTAAACCACTTTCAGAATCACAGCTGTTTTAAATCCCAACTTTAAATTGTCTTTGCTGAAAATTATTAAGTCTACAACTTTGCTCCCACTGTTTTCTTAAAGATGGCGGTAGTAGTCGGTAGTAGTTGAAATATATTAATCACAGATGTCGAACACTTTGTTGTGACATTTGTTAATATAACCGTACTTTGATATAACTTCATTTGTGTTTGTATAATAATGCCATTTCCAATTAAATATGTCCGAATTTAAACCAAATTCTCGTGATTTGTGGGAAGTATTGAATATTTTTTCAATATGAAAAAATGTGCGGACTGGATGAGGCTCACCGGATTATCTCAGATGCTTATGGTTATTATTATTTATTAGTGAGAGAAAGCGTCGGCGAAATGGTTCAACTTTTAAAATGGTGAGTGGTGATTTTGCTGTCGAAGATCGGCATAATGGTGGAGGGGAGAAAGTTGTTGATGACGTAGAATTGAAGGTGAGCGATTCTTAGTAAAGACTCGTGTCAAATTGAAGAAGAATTATCAGAATCCTTGAGTGGGTATCAGTGAACAATCAATTTCAAAACGCCTGAAACAGTTGAGAATGATTGAGAAAGAAGGATATTGGGTACCCATGAGTTGAAACCAAGAGGAAATGTCGAGCGACGTTTGTTTGCTTGTGAACAGCTGCTTCTGGAAAGGCAAACGCGAAAGGCATTTCTCCATCGTATTGTAACTGGGAACGAAATATGGGTACATTACGATAACCCTAACCCTAACCAAAGTGCAGAGAGTCATGGGGATTGCCCGGTGGCCATACTACTACGTCAACACCTCAGGCGACGAATATCCATGGCTCAAAAGTCATGCGTTTGCTCATGCATTGCGTTTGGTCTGAAACCAGCTTGACGTTGCGTTTATTATGAGCTTCTGAAACCATCTGAAACCATCACAGGTGAGCGTTACGGAATGCAATTGATAAGCCTGAGCATCAGTTGCTTTAAAAGAAAAACGGTCACAGTACAAGGAGAGGCATGATAAGGTTATTTTACAGCATGATAATGCTAGACCTCACGAGATGCGCCAAAGTGGTGAAGAAATATCTCAAAACTTTGAAATGGGAAATTTCACCTCACCCGCCGTTCTCTCCAGATGTTGCTCCGTTTGCTGATTTTCACCTCACTCACCTCGCTGAATGGCGTACGGCCTGACTGGCCAGCACTTCAGCTCGTATGAAGAAGTGAAAAATTGGATCGACTCATGGATCTTATCGAAAGATGAAAAATTGTTTCGCCGTGGGATTCGCCTGCTGCCCGAGTGATGGGCCGAAGTGGTAGCTAACGATGAGCAGTACTTTGAAGCTTAATGTATGTAGTCGTTTTGTAGTAATAAAGCCTCAAATTGAACAAAAAACGGCGGGAGTAAAGTTGTAGACCTAATATATTCGCGTAAAAATCATCAGGTCAAGATTCCATTTGTGTAACTGTTACTAAAGTCTTTGTTGAAAATTATGTTACGGTTATAGCGAAATATAACAATAGGGGAATAAAAACTAGGATATATTCTCACAAAAAATGTGACATTTTCTTCTATCCTGTAATTCCACAAAAGCGCATAATCGGTTTTGAAGTCAGAATTAAGGAATCACTCAAAATGTCCTTTAATTAGATATAATTATAACTTTCTTACCTCAACAATGGGATTAACTTATTTGAATTTTTGTCAAATTGCTTTCTTTTCTCTAACAATGCTCTTTACAGATTTTTGGTGCTTGCTACGTCATCTCAGTGAATAGCGTCTATAAGCAGGTTTCCAAATAAACAGTTGCATGTTGATATTTAATGCAACAAAGCAATTATCTTTTAATTCGATTTAATGATTATTTACAAATGGTCTTCTCAAAGGGCTTATTGCATTAAGCCATTTCATTTGAAACGCATTAAAAGTGGTGAAAGAAATAACCTTCAACAGTGCAAAACCACATTACAGACAATTCGATCCTCATTTAGATCAATTTATTTTACCGCTGCTGTACTACGCACTCAGAAGTGCGAATGCTAAAACCAAATTTTAGTGGACAATATTTTAGGAAATCTGTTTGCATTAAAAATTGAAGTAAATTTTTCACCCTTTCTTTGTGTTCTTGGTTTAAAATAAGCC
The DNA here is from genome assembly GCA_000469805.3 of Hymenolepis microstoma. NCBI lineage: Eukaryota > Metazoa > Platyhelminthes > Cestoda > Cyclophyllidea > Hymenolepididae > Hymenolepis > Hymenolepis microstoma. Next base: position 29,175,680 of record LR215989.1, read on the forward strand.
TGAACCAGGCTTAGCTGTTTATTATTAAACTCTCTAACGTAGTGACTTTGATCGTATTTTAAATTAACTTAAAACGAATAAGAATTGATCGCCCTCATCTAAAGAATTACTTGCATTAAAATATGGACTATCAAAGAATCTACCTCATCTTTTAATTAGATGGATTATAATTACTGGTGGAATCATTTTTGATGAAATTAAGCTTATTTATCAAAAGTTATTTCTTGTTAAATGGCGTAAAAATTGGTTTAAGTAACTTTGAAGTTTACCAAATTTACCATTTTTAGAGCGATTGCCAAGTGGTAAATTATTAAATGAAGCAAAAATTAAAAACCTTTCAATTTGAAACAAATGCATATTCGTTTGATTACATTCGTTTTAGTTCCCACTGAGAATTATCCTATGTTAACCTTAAAAAATATAAATTACGAAAATTTGGGTTCGTCTTTATGGATACAAAAAAATGTTTTGTTATTAATTACTATTATTATAAAGTGTATGGGGGTCAAAATACGCAGAAAGGGACGTTAGAATATCACTGTGTCCCTATTCCCTAAACGGACTGTTTACGTTCCAAAATTCTAGCGCCGTGATTCGTCACCAAATTTGCAGCAAACGCGTATTTACGACATTCATTACTTATGGACTGGAATTATTTAATTTTGAAAGATTTGCCTCCAACAGTTAAAATATTAGGAATCCAGCATGTAACTAAGAAGACCTTCCTCTTGTGACTTATCTTACAAAGAAAACTTTATGCGACATAGCGACAACTATGTGAATAAAAATGATATTAAAATATATATTTTCCTTAATTTTTGCGTATAGTTTATTTAAAAAACCACCTAAGCCACATCAATTTAGTCATTGAATAAATATTCCTAAATTAACAAAATCAGAGAATAATAAAATATTTTTAACAAAACCGTCAAAACAGAAATAGGTACTTAAAAATCCTCTCTTATTTTTCAATGATAAATTAACTTTTGTCCAAATGTCTTTCTCCTGTCCTAATAATTAAAATTTTCTTACAACATAATGAAAAAGTTTTATCGTTGCATAATTGTTCGAATTGCTGATATAAAATATTATTTCGACTGCTTTTCACACATCCATGTCCAAAGATTTTGATATAATATGTCATCCGGGAGTGCTCTTCCACTGTCTATGTCAAAAATGTAGGCTTCTGAAAAAAATAAAAACTTGAACAAATTCCAAAACATTCAAACTTAGGCTAAGGAGATATTTTGTAGGCAAGGAAAAATACAAGAAAATAAAAGTGAGAGTAATTGAAGCTAATTAGCAAAAGGAGGGGTTGGGGTGATTCAAGAAGGTTTTGAACTCTGGGTATTAAGTGCTTTGTAACAAGTTAATTCAGCACCTAGTTGTCAACAATATCTAATGAAATGCAGTTACATTTTAGTAACTTAATTCATCAGTGAGTAATCGCAGTATTTAATGTCTGCTGTGCATTTATGTCCTTGGTTGGTAAAGGCATCTCCATTTATGGCGGTTTTTCACATTCCAAACGGCGATCTTTAAACGTAAAAGCGAACTCTAATAATCTTTTCACATAAAACGCACATTTGCATCCACAGTTCAAAATGATGCATCTAGGCTTATCATTCGTGTATTTTAATGGATAAATCAGTCTATATAGTTTCATATAACCTCCAATGTATCCGATTGACAATGTGGGCTCGATGCAAAGTAGAGCGATATTGCGCACGCGTAATATGTTATCAAGACCTGCATTAGGATGTCTAAGCACTGGCTATTTCAAAGTTGAAAGCTAAAATAGAATTTCCGTATAAAAAATAACTTCATTCTTCCAAAGTCTATTGAAAAGTTTTCTTTTTGTAATGTAATTATAATTAAATTAACATCTCAATAATATTTAAGAACTCCTTTTACTAATTTAAATAAGCCTAATGCCATAAATCCGGCAAAATTTATGACAGATTTCTATTGCAGTCTATGCTGACTTTCTTTTGTCTGAATTTGAATTCTCCGAGATTTGACATACTGTCCTACAATAAATTAATGCAAGCTATTCTCTTAGTCTTGTGGAGGAAGATTTAATTTCTCAAGTACTTTAATTTCCCCTGAGAGTGAGATGGGCCAACAGAAATACCACTATGAGAATACTTGGTCGCCCAGTTACTTAATAGTGAACATTACTGGACAGAAGGCGGTTAAGTAAGATGAGTGGTACGGAGTAGATCGACTAATTTCATGAGACTGAACTTTTATTGTAATAAATATTAATCATTGTTTTATATTCATCAGTGAATAATAAGAGATAATAGATGAACAAATATTAGTTCGCACTCTACCAACTAGCTTATTTCTTTGTTTCAAAAGTGAAAAATTCCCCTTTTTTTACTCTAAGAAAGCAACTGACTACGTTAAATAAAAAGACAAAGTTTTGATAATTTTGCTTCCAGGGTGTTGTTAAGTGCGTTAAGTTTAGAGATTCCAATATTTTATTAACAGGACAAAGTTTCTGTTTCCTGGATAAATGCATTTTGCCAACCTCCAGATACTTCCTCATCTCTAACTGAGTGTGAGTTGCTGACTAGGCACTTCATAAAAATTTGTTACTCTACTGGACAAGATGGTGGCAAATTAACAAGAGTGATTTAAAACTCATTAAAGCCCACCAAATAACATTCAAGTAAATGACATTAGTTTAATGTAATCTTATCTTTGTAAGCTTTATTAATCAACTTTAGGTGAAAAACCAAATCTGCCTTATCCTTGCCAGCCAAGACGACTTCCCTGTTTGGAAATCGATCCGTTAGACTCGGCAAGCATAGCCTCCAGCGAAATTACTTTCATCGGTGATTATCGACTGCTCCGATTCAACAGTTTCGGGCAGATCGCGGTGCATGTTGATGAGCGTCCACCCGAGAAATGTGGCTTAATAGAGTGCAAACGCACCTATTCTCCACCGCCTCGTTTCAATGTGGAAGTAGATGAATTTGAGAAAATTGAAGACAATATACGTCAGTTGAAACGTATAGCCATTGATGAAGCTCATTTTCAGTGGAACAAAATGCATAAAGCGAATATGAATACTCATTACCGTTAAAGCCAGTTTTTCTGTTTTATCTTTAAATTTAGTAAAATGCATCAGAAAACATGCATTGTTTTTAAGTATCACATCTTGCAAATTTAAGTTAGGAATATTCGATAATGGAAAACCAACGCTCCACTGATATAAGTGCACAGTTACGTGGTCTACCATATAATTGATTAACTAATTAATAGATTTAGTCGGAAGAAGAATTAGAAACCTATTTTAGCTCAGGAAAGCTATTACGAATGACAAGTCTTATCTATTTATATATAGAAGTGCTTGGATACAAGGTTCTTGTCCTGCCTCCGCAGTAAACAATGGCACAACAGTAGAAAGAGTTGATTCGTGGTATAGAGATAAAAAAATAGTCTGGTTACAGACACTGGAAGTCTTTTCAAGCCTGCTAAAATCTGGCCCAAGTACATTAAAAACACCAGCTTCTCTCTTTTTTATTTAAAAATATATTTTCGGCACCGGTAGCAATGATAATGGTGGTTTACTATTTGCATTAAAACGAGATTTTCGATATGAGAATTCGTAAACATTCCCAGTAAGCATTTACGAAGAATGAGAAAATTGAAATTTGAAAAGCAGTTTGAAGTCAAGTTTGGGTAAATTCATGTTTTAAATATAATTTGATTAGAAATGCATGCGATCGAGACTTTCCAGACATTGAATCTTCTCATATCACTGAGGTAAGATGGAACAAAACGTTGCTGAATTATATTTTCTGTAAAATGCTCAAATGCCTGCCATGTGAATGATGATTCATAATTCACCAGAGTGAAAATTCAAAATAAGCATAAGAGTGTTCAGGAAAATTGGAAGAGGTTTATTGATTCGATGCAGTGAGAATAATTGGTGATGAATGTAGTACCTTTGTCATTTAGTTCACCTTGTACGCCATGGACAGCTGAGCAATTGCTCTGAACAAATTGTGTGCAACATACAAAGATATATGTAGGGAAAACTAGCCTAATGGACGTTTTTCAATGACAATGCTTTTAGTCAGTAATATGCTATTTTCGAAATATAAAACTCTTTGTCTTCAAAACTACAACCAAGACAAGAGTGTGCTGTTTTCGAGACAAAAATAAATGAGGAAAGGTAGGCCACCTTCAAGATTAGGTGATGTGGATTCTGATGCCAGTGTTCTTTGGATAATGTGATTTGCGATTGGTACCATTTGAGGATTTAGAGATTTTATATTCAGATGAATTTCGATTATAGTCACTCTGGTGTTACTTGGAGATATTGGTTCACCAAGGTGTTGATTTTGTTTGTCTGTCTATTCCTAGTTTCTTATTTCTCACTCAAATATTCATTTATTTGGCATCATCAAAAGCCACACTCATGGAAATTTCTAGGTTTTAAAGATCGAACACACCCCTCATTTTTCTGCGGGAAAGAATTTGACTGAGTTTGACCACTTCGTTCCTCCCAATAATGAAATCGCTTGCTGCATGTTTAACTCAATACCATTTCATGCGAGCGATAGCGATTTGAGATTGGAGGAGAATCGAAAATTATTCATTTATTTACTTCAATTTATCTGCATAACAGATGGAAATGTGACCCACGATGTTATCTAATTTCTACTGAACAGGTGTTATTAGGCAAATGAAATAAAGATAACTTTCACATAAAACAAACAATTCTGCTGAATATCACATAGAACCACTTTGCATTCTCAAATATTCGAAAGGTGGCAATTGGACCAATTACTATGATTAGAAGATCTGATCAATATGGTATTTGATCGTTGCATAAGGGCTTTTGTGGCAATGTAGGAAACGATTCATTGAAGTTGAATTTTGGAAGGGGAACTGGCTTTAAGTAACTATTGCACGAATTAAACACTCGAAACAAAAGATAGAAACGTATGAATTTTGTGAAACTCTGACTTCATAATTTTCCCCTTTTCTAAAAATTGAAATCACATGATTTCCAGAAATGAATATTTCAAAATATTTTTGCAATGGGCGAAGTCACAATAATTAACCATGGCTGAGCGAAATATTCTTAAAATCTTCAAAGCACGAGAAGGCATCAGAAGAGGCGAATGTCAAAATGCCCAACTAAGTTGGAAATAAGAACTTGTCTGGTCACTTTTAATAATGCTGAAATTAGATGTAAAATAATTAATAATAGATTTTTTTTCAAAATCATGTATGGTCTGATGTGCACGTGCTTTTACTGTTTCATACATTTCAGTGAGAATGGAGCATCAAGTTAGGCTAAAAAACTTTTAACATGAGCATAGTAAACAAATTATTGAAGATTTTTGTGGTGACATTAAGAATATGAAGACGAAGCCGAAAAACGCACCTACTCCTCTACGTGTTCACAGCTCCCAGTTTCAGCGTCGCCTGACCTGACCTGACCTTAGCTGCACTATCTCTCAGGTAATAAATGGTCATCTGCATTGCTTTTACTCAGAAAGAGCCCTCTTTCTCAGTAATTGCTAAAGGATTAAATTTTCTCGCCTCGTCGTCCCCGTCTCTGTTTCATTGGGTTTGATCCATGGTGTTCCTACTATTTAATCCTTATAAGTTCAAATTTCATCAACTGCCAACTATCAATTTGTTTTTATTTTCAATATTCACATTTTGATTTTCTTCCTTTTGCAATTTCACTAACCAAGTTTTACTGAAATGTTTGAGAGAGTTTGAAGATGGGTGGTAAATGCGCACTTGTCAATTATGCATAAAACAAACCTTAATTATGACCTTGAGAAAACCAAGCAGACCAGCCACTTAAAAGTAATGGCAAAGAGCTAGTATATTTGATGAAAATGTCAAATAAGCACAAAATGAGCTATAATTATGATCTTGAAATAAATAAACGGACTGACCGATTAGGTCTAATCTAAAAGAGCTAACGTTAGTAGTGCAAATGCTATTTTCGCAGGGAGAAGTGCCTAAGAGGCACCTAACAGCAATAAAATTATATTCTGGCCTTGGAAATGACCTTGAAGCTAAATGAATTAATTGATGACTCATAAATATTCCGACAACTACGAGTTATGGAAGAAAAGGTGTGGAAATGAACGAGCCTGCAACACTTTCAATTGCATCTCCACATTTCTATTTAGGTGCTTACATCTATCAGATGCTTGTGAATTTCAAAACAATTAAGCCATAATTTTGGAAGATCATCCTTCCTCTACCTTCCAAGTAATAGCTGTTCCATCAAAACTTTGTTCTTTTACTCTCTGTAATATAGGAATATCTTTAGAATTTGTCGGACATATAACGCTCATCAGCTTTTTTCGACAACCATTAGGCTTAATTACCATAGAAACAAGCTTCACAGAATTTACCTCCCAACGGAATTATATCAGAGTATTGTCACTTGACAAAAGCGAAGAAGCATCTAAGTAAAATGAAACATTCTACTGAAGCAAAACAATCTGGTTCTTTTCAGACGAGAGAAACCTTTTACCATCATGAATTGTATTACACACAGTCTAACTTTGCCCGACTTGCCACGGTTTTTTGAATGTGTGCTCTGCTTCAAGCCTGTTGTGATGTCTTGTTACTCCCCCCCTACATTTTCGTTAACTCAAGGGCTGTAATTTAATTGATATTATTTCAACTAGATGAAGTTCTATTGAGATGTGAAACACCCGTATATCTTAGTTGAGCAGTTTTTGAATATTCATTCTTTGCCCTTGGTTTATTTAATAACTACGTTGCCAAATTGTATTTTTTCCTTACATTCAATTATATCAATGAAGCTCTAGGATTTACTGACCCAATTTCCGTTTCTGCTTTTTCCATGAATACCAAAAATTCAGGCGTAGCATCAACGTGTGATTGTCCGTCAATTCTTTTCATAATCTGAGCTCTGTCAACTCTCTGCCCTCCCTCCCCACCTCCACAAAATTGTCCCTTTTAGATTGTGACCGCAGCTAATGCTCTTCCATATTCAACTGCATTTTCGTAGCTGGAGCAATGGCCTAACAGTGACAGAAACCACAAAAACACCGGTTTGTCGTCTTTGCCGCTCCAGAACAAGTCACAACTGTCCAATAAGAGCAGTGAGCTGCTGCCTCCCATCAATAAGCTGTTGGCGTAGCGAACTGTCTCTTCAGTGGTCTGCAGTTGTTATTGTACCTCTTCTGCTTGTGGAGACGTCACCATTCATATTGCTAAATGGTCAAGAAAATGCAAGATGAAGAAAGCTTCTTGTTCCAGTTCTCTTTCCAACAACACGAAATATACTAGAACAAGTCTGCAGTAAGATACGGTCTGTGGCAAAATATTTTATAGAAGATGGTAACCTTTCAACTGGTTAGATGTAAAAAAAATGTCCAGTGGAATTCAGTGCACTAAGTTTGGAAATATTTATGAAAGTATATTTAATCCCTAAATACTCATTTTTAGGTCAAATTGTTAACACATATTTACCGATGTTGTTTAAGAAGTTAAATCAGTTTGTCAAAATAAAGTTATACCATTTAAGTGTAAAGGATTGTTTTATTATTAATTAGGAATTTCTCGAGTTACTTTACAATTTGTTGTTTAAATCGATGACGAACATTCGAGCCAAAAAAGAAGGTTTGGAACAATCAAGAACACTTTTTGCCTTCATTCACATTTCGTAAAATATTACAATTATCGTGATTCACTCTATCATCAAGGTAAAAATTGAATATTGAAGCCTCACTTCACTACTGTTATCATTTTCCTAAACATCATGATATATCATCTTTAATAAATCATGAGTTTTGTTACTTCCTGTATTCATCATTTTAATTAATTTTAAGATACATTTACAGAATCTCTGCCTTCTGCGCTTATATACAAAAGCTTAAGGTGCAGTATAGACAGAGTCAGTAAATAATTCCCTAATCCGTATATATTCCATGGTGTTCAATTTAATTTGGTGTCTTAAATTTGATTTGGTGTTGCTCTGTGGATTAAAATTCAAAATACGAAAAATTTATATCTGTTATCAGCAAAATATTTTCGTGCATTTGAATGGCTTTCAATGACATATTAAGAAATGATATGGTATAGTAAAATTTAAAAGCCTACTTTTGAAATATCGGTTTTTATATAGCTCAAATTACGATTGGCCCAAAGAAGCCATTAAAAGCGTTAAGCCTTGGGGTATTTTGAGAGCAATTGCTTAGGCAAAAGTGCACTTAGGAGCTGGTTAGGCCAGAGCTATTGTGTTCGATTCTAGCCTTCAAGGAAAATTCATTTTCCTTTCGTTTATATTTCCATAATCGACCATTTTTGCAGATGAGTACCAATTCACTGAATAAGTATCGAATGTACCAAGTAGGTATGCTTGTCCAATTCTCAGAGTTATGGAGCTGCTATTATTTCCTTTACAAGTAATAGGTTGGGGAGTAAGGGTACCAGAATGGTAAATCCACGTCGTTTATAAACAGAGTAATTAGCTAAAATAGACGACCGATGAGAATAGATGACTTTTGCATCGAGCATTATATTTACTTTGTTAAATGGCTATTAATATTCTAATTCAATCGTCAATATTTACGAACGCATAAAATAGAACCTCTTTATAGTTGCATGTTCGAATAGAACAAAGCCATTTAGACCTTATAATCTTGATACTTTAGGTGCAAGCGTGGAGCTGGTTTTGAGTTTAGCATTTGTAAACGATTTCACAATACATAAGGATCTTTTTCGTCAGCTTAAGAAAATGGACATGCCGTTTCATTTGTCAACAGGGCAATCATTACCCGCTTAGTAAAATGAGCAATTTTATTTAAGTTAAATAAAATCATTAAATAATTCTTAATTATTTCTAAAATTTGCTCGTGGCACAAGGTGAAGTTTTGTATTCTTGCATAGTTTTGAACTAAGGCCCATCTTAGTGGTAATCTCGTATTAATATTGATTTTAGGGTGTTTCAAGCTATTTTGAAAGTCAAATTAGAGTTTAAAATCGATGAGCTTGTGGTATTTTCACCTCTGATGACTATTGCACGTACAAGTTCAGAAGCATCTTTGATTTCTCAACGAACCGTTGATCTCGAAATTGTTTATCAAATCTTTGAGATCTTATTAGCGAAAAAAAGGTTCTTTCTGCCAAAATTAAGGATAAAATGTCTCGTGGTGTTTCTACTACAGTTTAATTTTTTTTTAAAAATTTTCCCAACCTCCGATATTCCTGGCTCTTTTCTAACTATGAATTAGTATTATGTGAAATTTCAGCCACTCTAGACTTTTAAACGGCGTCGTGCAGCGTTTTATCTTTTTCGTTCAAGTTCATTTCAGGTGAGTTTTCCTTATTGATCATATTTTGATCGCCACTTTAAGTTTTCGTTCAAACTATAAAAACTCAAATATTTTCAAAAAGATCAAATATCTATCAACTGAAATTCTTTAAGAAAGCTTAAACCTATTCCGGTCTTTTAGTTAAAATAAATATTTTTATTTAAGAAAATTAGATTTACCAATTTAATGTTAACATTTAAAAAATTTGATATTCGTTTAACTTTGATAACCATGGTACCCTTACAAATTTTGTAGCATAGCTTGCCTTTATGTAATGTAGGCACTTTTATTGGGTTTTGTGTGACATAATTTGACATACAAAAATGATTGCAGTGCCTATATCTTGCGTGTGCAATTTATGGTAGAATTTTGTTTGTAACATACAAATATGGTAATGTATTTTTTTGCAGACACGAAGAGTGACTGTATTGTGTTTTTTCCAAAAATCGTTGAGTCAAGAATAGATTGAACGAACCCCTAAGCAACGGATCATATGGAATGAAATCACTGGATCTTGATGCTTGATGAATAGCATATTTTGGGCGTTTTTAATTTTATCAACCTTTGGTAATTATTTTTGCCACTTAACAGTGAAAGTGCTTAGTTAAAGGGTCAAATAGGTATTATGAAATATATATATTTATATAATGTTGGGCTAACAGTAACTACCACGGTGTCTTCCATTTCATATATATACATATATGTATATGAAAACTGCCTAAAGTTAGAGGCTCAGAAAGTATCATAAATCAACAGGAAGGGCACAATGGGCAATTATGTAGTCTTAAATGGGAAAAATGTCGAGGAATAGGACGATTCTTGTAGTCGCTGTTAAATATGAATACATGACACTTTTCTCAACTAGATGGATAGCTTCCTGACTTACTTATCAATTAATACGATACAATATATGAGAGATCTTTGCCGGCTGCGCTCAAAAATATTTAAAGATTCTGGTTAATCATGTCGAAATAAGCGACGAATTCTTGATTGTTTGTTAAAGAAATGCGCTTATCCTACAAGCAGTGACGATTTTAAAAACTCGATCTGTCAAAATTGTTTGCTTTTATTTGTTTACTTGAGCGTATTTTAGGTTATTTTCTTTTTAATTAAAGATACTACGAAGTAGCAAAAAACTTTGCAAATCAGCTCATCATAAAGATTTAAAACTGTTTCTAAAAGTATCTTAATTATTCCCATGCTGAAAAAAGAGAAGGGATGAGTGGATCTGATTGGATCACTTGGGCACCCGAAACGCTGTCATTATTTACCTTTGTAACCCTTCTCTTTAAATATATTTGACAGATATGAGAACAAAGTCATAATTAAATGGTTTGTGGATTTCAGATAGTATATTACGACATTTTTGGCCTAGAGTTTAGATACAATTTGCAAACTTGAATGAAAGCAGATCATTTCTCAAAATTGTTAGCTTTTTACATGTAATATTTCAAAATTAATAGTTTTTTATTCAATTTACAATAGAATTTACGCAAAAATATTAATGTTAAATAAATAATAAAATAATTGAAGCATTCATGATCCCAATATTTAGTTTTACTTGAGCACCCACATATCGATTAACGAAAAATCATTAAAAATGCTGAAATAAAGGCTTTTTATTTATAAATTAGATGTAATTATGCCAGCGTTCATTTTTAATCCATTTCTTAATTTTAAAATCGCAGCAAAGAAACGCGGAAGAGATTGTATAATTCATTCATCCGTTTCCCTTTAGTCATTATTCAATATCAAAAAACTTAGTGGTACATTGTTTTTCATATAAAGGCCACCTGCCTATTCTCAGACAAATAGCAAATAATTCCTGTCATAGCAACTAGGTGCTCTATAAAGTGTACACTTAACCGTATGTCATTTTTTTATTCTATAAGTTCAGGCAAAGGAGTTTTACTAATTAATAATATGTTTATTTATTCACAAGTATTATCTAAATTTTAAAAGTAAGTGCACAGCAAACCTGTACAAGTGGCTTTTTTGGATAATTTACGATCTTTTCCGGATACGACTTAAAATATTTGCATCTAATGGTCATATGCAAAGAAAGTTTTCACATTCAATTTATAGAGAGTTTAGCTAGTTGTTTGAAGGATACTTCGTCAATTTCCTTTCCATGAGTTTGTTGCGACAGATTAGTGCCCGTTCACTGGTTAAGGCCAATTGTTAAATATTTTTCACATTTCATGCTGACGATTATTTTACCCACCGTAGTGGAAAACTATTTGCTAAAGATAATTTTGGAAAGTAAATGAAAGCATTTGACTGGAATTTAAACACATTTTATAGATTAAGGGATTGTAGAGGTTCAAGAAGGAATGCCAATTTACCATAAAGAGAAGATAAATGCTTTTTCGGCATACGTAAATCATTTAGTGGTATCTTTTAGTGCTAAAGAAAGTTGATATTTGTGACGATATGTTGGATTTCTTGAAATGTTCTTCCACTTTTGTTCGATCATGTTATTCTATATTCGCACTTAAAATGATATATTTAACTTTAAAGTGCATGTAAACAAGGCAAGAATTAGTATTTTAAATGCTCTGAGTTATAAACCTGCTCAAAGGGATCCACCTATGACTGTAAATCCCACACAATAAAGGATATCTCACTGAAGTCAAGCCATCTGTTATGATCATTTTATAACCAAAAGTGATAGTTATATTTTATAGCCAAGAAATTTAAAATTAGATGCTTGAAAATAAGGCTTCTAAATTTTACAGAAGATATGAATATGAATTATTTTTTATAAAATTATTATACCTAGTGAGAGCGGATCACTGAGAATGACCATTTCTTATCGTATAGGATCATTCGTGTTTTTAACAGTGTTACGAAAAAATGATTTCACAAAGCTCTATTGCCTGAAACTAAACCTGGAGATGTTAAAAAGTCAGTCGACTTTATTTGAGCGTATTTATCAAGTTTCATTATTCAAGAAATAATGATGTGTTAATATTTGACGAAAGAAAGACCGTAATGTTGATATAACTCCTAAAGTCCTTTGCAGTACTTTGCAATTTGCTTGCATGGATGCTCCAAAACATGTTTTCGAGTATGAAATTTACCATAACTGAGCTGAATTTCTTGTGGTTATTAATAATAAGCATATATCGTATACTGATGAAAGCATCAGATTAGGCAGGATTATTAGTATTAATGGCCTTCGCTTTCACTTTAATAAGTAGGAAAACAGGTATAATTAAATCGAACAATTCTCCACATAGTACCAACTTTCCTTCACTAGTAATAATGTGGGTTAGCATCTCGCTAATAATCAAGAATGCAATAAAAAATTTGGTCAGGAATATTTTAGTAGATATGGATTTCTGTTATTAAAAATGTTATTAAGTAGACCGTTCATTAGATTCATTGCGTTTTTAAAATCGTAATTTATTTTAAGGAATGATGTATAAAGCATAATCAATTTCGTGCTTGCAAAATTGGCCATTTCGAAAATAGCCCTTATATGCGAGGGGAGGTGGGGTGGGGTGGGGAGGGGGATGCGATACACTAGTCTACAATTTGTTGTCTTAGGAAGGCATACTAGCCAGATTATATAATTAACGTTGATATTCAGTCGCGGTTTCGCCTTTGAAAAATATATTATTCTGCCGTTAAAAAGGAAAGAACTCCAATTCTATTCACCTAAAGACTTGATCTTGCAGCCTAATAAGTGAAAAATGATTTTTAAGTACATGATATCTCGTGCACATAGAGCCAAAACGAATATTTTGGCAGTAAATTGATTATCTTTTTCAAGCTTAAAATGAGGAATTCTGAATTTTTTCGGTGCAACACTATGACCCCCAATTACTTAACACTATTAAGTCTTCAACTTTGCTCCCACCATTTTCCAAAAGATGGCGATAGTAGTCAGTGGCAGTTGAAATACTTTAATAAATTTTTGTTTGCCTTATAATACAATTTTTAATTAAATATGTCCAAATTTAAACCAAATTCTCGTGATTTGTGGGAAGTATTGAATATTTTTTCAATATGAAAAAATGTGCGGACTGGATGAGGCTCACCGGATTATCTCAGATGCTTATGGTTATTATTATTTATTAGTGAGAGAAAGCGTCGGCGAAATGGTTCAACGTTTAAAATGGTGAGTGGTGATTTTGCTGTCGAAGATCAGCATAATGGTGGAGGGGAGAAAGTTTTTGAAGATGCAGAATTGAAGGTGAGCGATTCTTAGTGAAGACTCGAGTCAAAATGAAGAAGAATTATCAGAATCCTTGAGTGGGTATCAGTGAACAAGCAATTTCAAAACGCCTGAAACAGTTGAGAATGATTGAGAAAGAAGGATATTGGGTACCCATGAGTTGAAACCAAGAGGAAATGTCGAGCGACGTTTGTTTGCTTGTGAACAGCTGCTTCTGGAAAGGCAAACGCGAAAGGCATTTCTCCATCGTATTGTAACTGGGAACGAAATATGGGTACATTACAATAACCCTAACTCTAACCAAAGTGCAGAGAGTCATGGGGATTGCCCGGTGGCCATACTACTACGTCAACACCTCAGGCGACGAATATCCATGGCTCAAAAGTCATGCGTTTGCTCATGCATTGCGTTTGGTCTGAAACCAGCTTGACGTTGCGTTTATTATGAGCTTCTGAAACCATCACAGGTGAGCGTTACGGAATGCAATTGATAAGCCTGAGCATCAGTTGCTTTAAAAGAAAAACGGTCACAGTACAAGGAGAGGCATGATAAGGTTATTTTACAGCATGATAATGCTAGACCTCACGAGATGCGCCAAAGTGGTGAAGAAATATCTCAAAACTTTGAAATGGGAAATTTCACCTCACCCGCCGTTCTCTCCAGATGTTGCTCCGTTTGCTGATTTTCACCTCACTCACCTCGCTGAATGGCGTACGGCCTGACTGGCCAGCACTTCAGCTCGTATGAAGAAGTGAAAAATTGGATCGACTCATGGATCTTATCGAAAGATGAAAAATTGTTTCGCCGTGGGATTCGCCTGCTGCCCGAGTGATGGGCCGAAGTGGTAGCTAACGATGAGCAGTACTTTGAAGCTTAATGTATGTAGTCGTTTTGTAGTAATAAAGCCTCAAATTGAACAAAAAACGGCGGGAGCAAAGTTGTAGACCTAATATTTTCTTAGATTTTTCAGATGTACAAAAATCGGCTTTACTTTTCAGAGTTTTAGGTGTTTTAAATTTTTGGATAAATTTATAAATTTGACTTTTCATAATTCGGGGATTGTGAAAATATTAAATGGGAAACTTTTGACTGGGTGGAAATTAAAAATGACTAACTTAAAAATATATTCACTGCAACTGGATGAAAGCTCTTCGAATATTTCAAAATTTTTAGTTTTGCAAAATAAAGAAATGTAATGATAACCTGTTCTCTGTCTTTATGCATGCAAATTTACTTAAATAATGGATGGATTAATCTAACCTTGTTTGCACGCATATATAGCGGAAAATTCAGACCTATAAAGTCCGAAATATGCATAAGTACTTGCAAATTTTACCGAATAGCCTAAAATATCTATTTCACAATATTTGAAATGCTATTATTTTTTCATTTAATTTGAGTCATAAATACAAAAATTTAGTAAAGATGATTCAGTTTTACACATCCTTTTCTGCTGTTACATTTTAATAATTTTCCAATGGAGGTTGGGTGAGGGGAGATATTATGCTGTGTTTTTTAATATAGCATTTAAAGTTAATGTCTCAAATAATTTGCATTTAGTAATATGTGGTGATGTCAATCGTCCATTCCACTCTAATCGAATAATGATAGTAATGCAAGTTGAAACAACTTATAAAGTTGGACGATTTAATATTTTCCATAAATTGTCGCAATACGTCATTTTATGGCTCCCATTACAATTGATTGTACATTTACTCATTTATTTATTTAGTTTATTAAGTCATTGTGAATTGAGTTTTCGCATCCAAATCCACATCTTTTAAACACCAAGGTTAGTGGAAAAAGATATAAAAAGCTGTGATTACTTACAAATGTATTAAAGCTTGCATTTCGCCTATCCAAAACAACTCGACGTGCTTAATAATGAACCGAAATTCCCTTACTGTAATTATAAAACGATTTTATATTAAATCATTTTACTTAGAATAAAGCTAAATACAATTATTAATAAACTAATATTTTTGCATATTTTAAATATTTAACATTTTTTATCAGTTTTTTTTAATATTAATATTTATAGGTACTGCAAGAATCTTTGAATGTGACACGAAAATGTGCACACAGGCATTGTCAGGTGGTTAGATTTTACTTTTCACTGCTCACTTACCCTCATTGGTTGTCCAAAATAGAGTCACGCATTCTCACATTTGCAATAATAAAATAAAATATATATTTATAGAATTTTTTTGCTCAATGCATCAGGAACTAAAATATAGCATAATGATTTATTTTAAACCAAAGCATATAGTCATTGTTCTTTAACATTATTGAACATATTGTATTCATTAATAATTCTAAACAACTACTCCCTACGTCCTCTTCATTGTTGATTTCATACAATTCATTTAAGGATCCATTAAAAAATAATTCCTTTCATAAAATCAATTTTTTATCTCATACCGTTTTTTATTCGCTTCGGATGTAGATAGTGGAATTTGGTTAGACACAATAAATATAAGATACTGAGCATCGTGGGGAATGATTTGTATGAGAAGGAAATACAATTTTTTTAATTTGAATAATCCCAATATTTTAAGTTTAATAAAAATATTTTCTAAAATAATTTTAAGTAGAAAGAGGAGGATTTTATTTGCCGCAATTTAGAGAAAAAAAATTTATTTAAAATTTGACTTGAGATATTCTCTTATTATTTTATTGTCTCACGTTTCTTGAAGATAAGAAAAGTGAAAAAGAAAATAAATAACTGGTTTTCAACCCTTTATTTACAGGTATGAGATCTTAGTAACGAGTAAATCAAACTTAAACCATGAACATTCAGCAAAAAACGTCGTTAATTAATTTTGTTAATCGATGTAAATACTATTGTGGAGTGTACAATGCTCCCATGGCTAGGCAAAATATCTCGCTCGAACTAAGAGCCTCTAGAACAGGTGTGAGTGTCATAAATCGGAAGTCGTGCTGATGCGGTAGAGCAGAATCCTCCCAGCATATCCGCCATCAATTTTCGTGCAACTGATAGTTAATTGTGCTCCATTATTAAACTTGGATGAAACAAACTTACTGTAGAGAATACCTTCTGAGTTCTTAACATTTCAAAAACTTATTGAATCATAAATTATTATTTCAATTGAATTAAAGTGATCGATACATAGAGGCTTGGAAAAACCAATTTTAGATGCAGAATGATGTAGATTTTTGAAGTTACCTATATAATTATCTTATCTGAGGTCTTATTTTGACTAAAATTTTTTCGTGGGATCTAAAAAGTATACTTTTATTCACACGGATTTGATCACTTAGTTACAAATCTGAAAAAATATATTTTAAGTAAAAAATCAAATTATCACCAAATAAGCTTCTAGGCTACTTCATGTAGAACAAGCATATAACACAGCTAACACAAAATCGTGTGTCAACCTTACAAAGCGCTCTAATAATTTCCTGATTAACTTACACCTCTTGGATGATATTTAAATCAACAAGTTATTTTATTCATATTTGAAGATGCCCAAAGTTTCAAATATTATAAGAGCACGAATTCAAAGCAGAATAATTTTAGAAATCTATTGCCGAAAGTGACATTTTACATTTTGACTGGAAAAGTTACCCAGAAAAAAAACTATTATTGGAAAGAAATTATGACAGGCATTTGGCCATCTTGTGGGACCCTTGAATCTGATCTCCAAACAAGATATTCATAATGATGACAAGTGTGTCTCTATAATTTTTATCGTTGCGTCGATTTGCTTATTGACACCAGAGTGGTACTAATCATTCATTGATCCACGGCAAACTATCAAGAATCATTCGCTAAAAATTAGCGGTGAAAACCGATGGCGATTATCAGAATATGAAAATAAAAGTGAAATAAATGGGAATGCTTTCATACAATTCATATTGCTACCGGGAAATAAAAGCCTCTTTCATTAATAATTCCACTGCCCCTAGGTCGACTGACAGCTAGTTTTTAGTAAAGGCCATTGCAGAACTGGATTTACAATTAAATGCCTCTTTCAACTGTTGCAAAAGCACTAGACATTGTTCACCGACGACACAATTCAATGGCAAATTATAGAACTTAACACATCGATCCGCTCAGTAAATATTGCAAGATGTTTACCTGTTTACCTTGCCAAAGAATTAGCCGTTCTAATTAAAATTTGGCTAACGATTCGTTCTACTGCCCTTAACAAATTTACATTTAAGCAAACGTTAATTAGCTGAAAGTATTTTATTATAATTCAAAAGGTTAATCAAAAGCGCCAAAATTTAATTTTTTGCTTCTTATTCACTAACAACTTGTCACTGACTCTTTATCTGGGAATATATCACCTTGGCATACATTATTTAATTAAAGAGATTATTAACGGTTTCATTTATGCCTAGTGTCAATAATTCTTTTTTTATTTTATCTCTATTTGCTGCGGTGGCTATTTCTTTGCCAAATCGTTTATAATTCTGATTTATTTATCCATTATTTTTATTTCAAATTTAATGCAATATATACTTGTCTACAAGAGCAAACCTTTTATCATATTTGACCTTTCGATAAGTTGTATAATTTTTTTTCTATTTTATTGTGCAGAATTTATTTATATGGTTTGCTATAACTCCTGAATAGTTACTTTAAAACTTTATATGACTAATGTGTGAATTAGTTATTTTCCTTCAAAATATTATTTACATATATTGACAATTTAAACTCACTCACCTGAAAGGAAAAAATGGAGTCGTCTCATTTTGGCAATATTTAAGAGATGGCTTAATTTAAATATGCTAAGTGGAATTCTCGAATTTGTCAGTATTTGAAAAACTGATTCACTCTTCAGAGTTAATTACATTAGAAACGTGAGTTATAGTATGCATATACATTATATTAGTTATTTATTATTTTCGATTTGGTACTCATGACTCAGAACTGCATTAGGTAAATAATATTTAAGAGGTAATATTTAACAATTCTAGGTCATGACATACGTTAAAATGAATTTTTGTGAAACGTTGTTTCTTAAAATCAACCAAATCTGAACATGATTATTTCTTTGTTTATAAGCTAATGTTTGTGTAGATTTATTTTTGGGATGTGATTTTTACTTTAAAAGTCATATTAAAGAAATGATTCCAACAAAAGGATGCAGAGCTTTCAAATATTAGTAACCTGTGTAGGAAATGGCTTGCAAAACTTCAAGCAAGAGTGTGGAACTGGTGTTTGTAATATTTGTTCTAATTTTTTTTTCGGTATCTGGTTTTCGTTAAACTTCCAGTTAACTATGGTCATAAACTCATATTTTAGTAGCAACCACTTTCCCAATTCTGTATTGTACAAAGTCGCCTTGAAGTGAACGAACCATAAATTCCCAAAAGTCCTGCACAATCGATTTCTTCTTTTTAGGCCTGATGTATTCAGTATGAGGACACATTAAACTAACAAGAAACACCATCTTTTGAGTATTAGTTAATATTGCAGTTATGGCTGCGTTTTAATGCCCTCATTTTGGCCTTTACATAGATTGTCAATATATGAAATACCAATGCTCATTAATTTTAAAACAAATGCATATTATACGAGAGAGGGTCAGGTTATTTTCCATAGAAGATAAAAATATATATCGGTATAGTAACATATCCATCCGTCATCATTATCATCATTGACTGTTGCCCAATTATTAATTATGATACAGTTTTCGGTTAAAAGGGTGCTTTCCATCAAAAATCAATGAACTATGGGATTAAGTTTAAGTATTTTAAAATTAGAGAGATTATTATCGTTGCTTTTTTTAACCTCCTTTGTGTCTGCAAAAGTTAAAAATTTCGCGTCAAAGTTAAAGGCTTTTAAGTATAGTTCATTTGCATACAATAGCTTAATAGAAGATATATAGATAAGTTTATGTGAAGGGAATTCCTCGCATCTCACAAGATTATAAAATTAAATTGCCTTTTTAATGCTTTATTTCTCTTGCGATTTAAAGAAAATACTTCCGTTCAATCGCCAAAACTTCAAAATGGCAATCTGACAAATTGCCGGACAATTTTCATTTTTTTTGACTTGTTAAAATTACGATACAGAAACTTGATTGATGTAGATAATTACTTCGCAAAACCCCCTCCCTCCCCCCCCCCTTCCCCCCGATATTTCGAATATGACAGCTTTGCCCACTTTAACCGATTATTTTATCACTTCAAATTAAATTACTTTGGGTGTCAACCTACATACACCAGAAAATACTAATGTTAATGCATTGGTCAAACCCACTGAATTCATAAAATCTCGCTGAAGATTTTATTTAAATTTAAGTTTAAATTTTGTTAATCGATTTTACAAACTTTTTGCTCGTCCTTTACTCAACGAATTTGAGACATTTAAAATTTGACATTTTTTGGTTTTGATAACTCATTAATTTTGTTAAATTAGAGATTACTTTTATAACCGTAATTATATTCTGCGTAATCTGAAGAGATTTTTTATTTAAAAAAATGTTTTCAGTGTAAAAAGACATCTGATAATTCAGCATTTTTAATAAAAGTGACGACCAAATCATGTATATCTCTCATTCAAGCTAGTAATTTTGAAATGGCATAAAATCAGTGAAGTACGGTATAGTAAAAACAAGGACAGTAACTTGGTAAAAATTTTAATGGTAAAGAATAAATTAAATTTTAATAAATCTCTAAATACTTCTTTAAATTTTGACAGATAATTAAATCTCACTCTCTTCAGTCTCCAAATTGCATGTCAAGACCGTATCACACAAACTGGCTTTTCATCAGTACGCCCTTTTGAAATAAACTTAACATGATCTGCTGGGAAGTCAAAGACTATGGCCTTGATGCATCTCGATGTAAGCATTTATTGAGAGGAACAGCGCTAACTGCGCTAGTTTTAAAGCTACTGAAAAACTAGCGCAAAGCTACGCAAAATGACTTTTTTTATTGTGCGTGAGGGTTAAAATATAATTATCATATAATTGCTAGCAACTCCTTCATCTATCTCATTTTATTTAAACAGCTCTGCGAACTAGAATCAAAAAATTTAGATTTAGTCGTTATGTTGTGTCAGAATTCAATAATGCATTTGCTTTGTTTTTTCCGCCAACAAATCAAAAAATTATCGATAACAAATCGATTCAAGCCATCATCGCTATTTAAAAGATAGGCGCTATTTTAGAAATTCAATTACCCCAAATCCTATTCCGAGAGAAACAATAAAATTACAGATTATATTGTTTTAGCTCAATGCATTTGAAATGTCCTAGTTTAGTCACATGTACTCGCGTTCCCAATAGCCAATCACTCAACCAATTATCTGAGAGGGACTTTCTGAATGCCAATGTACTACACGTTTTAACACTTTGCTGAGAAAAGAGCAAACAGACAAATATATGAAGAGCCAGGTTGGCATACTTAACAGATAGACAAAAATACTTGTATATAGAAAATAATTTAGTCCAGTGGTTGTGATTCGTTAACATGGAAGGATACGTTTGTAAATGAATAACGCTATTTTTCTTGCCGATTCTATTAGAAATTAACTTTAAAGTACATTAGGTTTAGTATCTAAAAACACATGATAATTCCTTAATAGGTTAACTTTATAAGTGGCAAATAATCCATCTATTCGCAATGCGTTTCAATTTCAAATAGGCATGCGTTAAGAATTAAAATTTACGCAACTATGTGTCAGTTCTCACTAACGAATGGCTAAGTTTCCAATTTTCATTATTTTCCTAAGAATAAACACAACTAGGTTGAACAAAAAGATGTGTATTTTAAAAGCTGAGAAAATGCTCTCAGATTAGGTGAGGTCTCCAGTTTTTCAATGACTGTTCACGCCAAAGCACTAAAGAATTCGAAATTATGCAAAATTTATTAAACAAAAACTGTCTGATCGGATTCGGTGCTTCCATTCCGGAGACAAAGATTTTATGTGAAAAAAACGACATTTTGCAAATAAATGTAATTATTCAATATCAACTTTTTTCGAATATCAAAGAAATTTCTGATTATATCTAGGATGTTCTAAGCTGAGATGATTTGTTTAGAAACAATCATCATCTTAATAAATGTGTGAGAACTTTGCCAAGCGAAGAGATATTACAATTTTAACTTTTCTAGATATTCTAAACTTATATCCCAATTAATAAGGTGTATAATACACGTAGAATACTGAGAGCCGTTGGTATCAAGTTAATTAAACTAGGACTTGATTGCAAGAGAATATTTTCAAATTGACATCTCTTATTAAAAATCAGTTTTTGTCATGATAACATAAACTTGAATCAAACCAATGTCTTAAAAAAACATTTTTTTTCTCTTTTTAACGATGATAAAAGAATAATTTTCTGTTGCTTTGACGGAATAACGGTGACCCCTAAAGGATTTGAAACGTCGGCAACAAAATATGTACCTCAAAATAGGAGAGAAGAAATGGTATTACATTGTTTAAAATATAATTCTTTGTAGAATTTTTAGGGGAGTTTGAAAAAAAATTATAAAAAGCACTGCCAATGATTATTCTGATTTCGTTCATCATATGCATCACTTACCGAAAATAAATTCAATTAATTTTGACAATGGAATTGAATTCTTGAACAATAAATAAGCCAAAAATTTTATGGTTATCACCAAGAAAAAATGGCATTAATTCTTGCTGCTGCAAGGTCTCCGTCAAGGTAAACATACATATTTTGCTGATAAGGACCTTTTGATTACTCCTCCCTGAGAAAATGGCATTTTCATTAATTATGTCAGCTCTTTATAGATTTGAGCTACACAATTGATCCATCTATTTATTTCAAGGTCATAATTATGGCTCATTTTTGCACTTATTTCACATTTTCATCAAATTTGCCAGCTCTTTTGCCTTTACTACTATATGCTTGATCTGTTTGGTTGTTTCAAGGTCATAATTAATTTTCGTTTTTTGCTTAATTGACTTGTGCGCATTTACCTCCCAACTCAAAACTCCCTCAGATCTATCAGCAAAACTTACTTAATGTGCGAGAATCGGAAAAAGTGACTCGACAAAGTAAAGAAACTCAAAATGTAAATATTGAAAATAAAAGCAAAATTGATAGTTAGCAGTTGAAGAATTTGAACTTATAGGGATTAAATAGTAGGAACACCATGGATCAATCCCAATGAAACAGAGACGGGGACGACGAGGCGAGAAAATTTAATCCTTTAGCAATTACTGAGAAAGAGGGCTCTTTCTGAGTAAAAGCAATGCAGATGACCATTTATTACCTGAGAGATAGTGCAGCTAAGGTCAGGTCAGGTCAGGCGACGCTGAAACTGGGAGCTGTGAACACGTAGAGGAGTAGGTGCGTTTTTCGGCTTCGTCTTCATATTCTTAATGTCACCACAAAAATCTTCAATAATTTGTTTACTATGCTCATGTTAAAAGTTTTTTAGCCTAACTTGATGCTCCATTCTCACTGAAATGTATGAAACAGTAAAAGCACGTGCACATCAGACCATACATGATTTTGAAAAAAAATCTATTATTAATTATTTTACATCTAATTTCAGCATTATTAAAAGTGACCAGACAAGTTCTTATTTCCAACTTAGTTGGGCATTTTGACATTCGCCTCTTCTGATGCCTTCTCGTGCTTTGAAGATTTTAAGAATATTTCGCTCAGCCATGGTTAATTATTGTGACTTCGCCCATTGCAAAAATATTTTGAAATATTCATTTCTGGAAATCATGTGATTTCAATTTTTAGAAAAGGGGAAAATTATGAAGTCAGAGTTTCACAAAATTCATACGTTTCTATCTTTTGTTTCGAGTGTTTAATTCGTGCAATAGTTACTTAAAGCCAGTTCCCCTTCCAAAATTCAACTTCAATGAATCGTTTCCTACATTGCCACAAAAGCCCTTATGCAACGATCAAATACCATATTGATCAGATCTTCTAATCATAGTAATTGGTCCAATTGCCACCTTTCGAATATTTGAGAATGCAAAGTGGTTCTATGTGATATTCAGCAGAATTGTTTGTTTTATGTGAAAGTTATCTTTATTTCATTTGCCTAATAACACCTGTTCAGTAGAAATTAGATAACATCGTGGGTCACATTTCCATCTGTTATGCAGATAAATTGAAGTAAATAAATGAATAATTTTCGATTCTCCTCCAATCTCAAATCGCTATCGCTCGCATGAAATGGTATTGAGTTAAACATGCAGCAAGCGATTTCATTATTGGGAGGAACGAAGTGGTCAAACTCAGTCAAATTCTTTCCCGCAGAAAAATGGGGGGTGTGTTCGATCTTTAAAACCTAGAAATTTCCATGAGTGTGGCTTTTGATGATGCCAAATAAATGAATATTTGAGTGAGAAATAAGAAACTAGGAATAGACAGACAAACAAAATCAACACCTTGGTGAACCAATATCTCCAAGTAACACCAGAGTGACTATAATCGAAATTCATCTGAATATAAAATCTCTAAATCCTCAAATGGTACCAATCGCAAATCACATTATCCAAAGAACACTGGCATCAGAATCCACATCACCTAATCTTGAAGGTGGCCTACCTTTCCTCATTTATTTTTGTCTCGAAAACAGCACACTCTTGTCTTGGTTGTAGTTTTGAAGACAAAGAGTTTTATATTTCGAAAATAGCATATTACTGACTAAAAGCATTGTCATTGAAAAACGTCCATTAGGCTAGTTTTCCCTACATATATCTTTGTATGTTGCACACAATTTGTTCAGAGCAATTGCTCAGCTGTCCATGGCGTACAAGGTGAACTAAATGACAAAGGTACTACATTCATCACCAATTATTCTCACTGCATCGAATCAATAAACCTCTTCCAATTTTCCTGAACACTCTTATGCTTATTTTGAATTTTCACTCTGGTGAATTATGAATCATCATTCACATGGCAGGCATTTGAGCATTTTACAGAAAATATAATTCAGCAACGTTTTGTTCCATCTTACCTCAGTGATATGAGAAGATTCAATGTCTGGAAAGTCTCGATCGCATGCATTTCTAATCAAATTATATTTAAAACATGAATTTACCCAAACTTGACTTCAAACTGCTTTTCAAATTTCAATTTTCTCATTCTTCGTAAATGCTTACTGGGAATGTTTACGAATTCTCATATCGAAAATCTCGTTTTAATGCAAATAGTAAACCACCATTATCATTGCTACCGGTGCCGAAAATATATTTTTAAATAAAAAAGAGAGAAGCTGGTGTTTTTAATGTACTTGGGCCAGATTTTAGCAGGCTTGAAAAGACTTCCAGTGTCTGTAACCAGACTATTTTTTTATCTCTATACCACGAATCAACTCTTTCTACTGTTGTGCCATTGTTTACTGCGGAGGCAGGACAAGAACCTTGTATCCAAGCACTTCTATATATAAATAGATAAGACTTGTCATTCGTAATAGCTTTCCTGAGCTAAAATAGGTTTCTAATTCTTCTTCCGACTAAATCTATTAATTAGTTAATCAATTATATGGTAGACCACGTAACTGTGCACTTATATCAGTGGAGCGTTGGTTTTCCATTATCGAATATTCCTAACTTAAATTTGCAAGATGTGATACTTAAAAACAATGCATGTTTTCTGATGCATTTTACTAAATTTAAAGATAAAACAGAAAAACTGGCTTTAACGGTAATGAGTATTCATATTCGCTTTATGCATTTTGTTCCACTGAAAATGAGCTTCATCAATGGCTATACGTTTCAACTGACGTATATTGTCTTCAATTTTCTCAAATTCATCTACTTCCACATTGAAACGAGGCGGTGGAGAATAGGTGCGTTTGCACTCTATTAAGCCACATTTCTCGGGTGGACGCTCATCAACATGCACCGCGATCTGCCCGAAACTGTTGAATCGGAGCAGTCGATAATCACCGATGAAAGTAATTTCGCTGGAGGCTATGCTTGCCGAGTCTAACGGATCGATTTCCAAACAGGGAAGTCGTCTTGGCTGGCAAGGATAAGGCAGATTTGGTTTTTCACCTAAAGTTGATTAATAAAGCTTACAAAGATAAGATTACATTAAACTAATGTCATTTACTTGAATGTTATTTGGTGGGCTTTAATGAGTTTTAAATCACTCTTGTTAATTTGCCACCATCTTGTCCAGTAGAGTAACAAATTTTTATGAAGTGCCTAGTCAGCAACTCACACTCAGTTAGAGATGAGGAAGTATCTGGAGGTTGGCAAAATGCATTTATCCAGGAAACAGAAACTTTGTCCTGTTAATAAAATATTGGAATCTCTAAACTTAACGCACTTAACAACACCCTGGAAGCAAAATTATCAAAACTTTGTCTTTTTATTTAACGTAGTCAGTTGCTTTCTTAGAGTAAAAAAAGGGGAATTTTTCACTTTTGAAACAAAGAAATAAGCTAGTTGGTAGAGTGCGAACTAATATTTGTTCATCTATTATCTCTTATTATTCACTGATGAATATAAAACAATGATTAATATTTATTACAATAAAAGTTCAGTCTCATGAAATTAGTCGATCTACTCCGTACCACTCATCTTACTTAACCGCCTTCTGTCCAGTAATGTTCACTATTAAGTAACTGGGCGACCAAGTATTCTCATAGTGGTATTTCTGTTGGCCCATCTCACTCTCAGGGGAAATTAAAGTACTTGAGAAATTAAATCTTCCTCCACAAGACTAAGAGAATAGCTTGCATTAATTTATTGTAGGACAGTATGTCAAATCTCGGAGAATTCAAATTCAGACAAAAGAAAGTCAGCATAGACTGCAATAGAAATCTGTCATAAATTTTGCCGGATTTATGGCATTAGGCTTATTTAAATTAGTAAAAGGAGTTCTTAAATATTATTGAGATGTTAATTTAATTATAATTACATTACAAAAAGAAAACTTTTCAATAGACTTTGGAAGAATGAAGTTATTTTTTATACGGAAATTCTATTTTAGCTTTCAACTTTGAAATAGCCAGTGCTTAGACATCCTAATGCAGGTCTTGATAACATATTACGCGTGCGCAATATCGCTCTACTTTGCATCGAGCCCACATTGTCAATCGGATACATTGGAGGTTATATGAAACTATATAGACTGATTTATCCATTAAAATACACGAATGATAAGCCTAGATGCATCATTTTGAACTGTGGATGCAAATGTGCGTTTTATGTGAAAAGATTATTAGAGTTCGCTTTTACGTTTAAAGATCGCCGTTTGGAATGTGAAAAACCGCCATAAATGGAGATGCCTTTACCAACCAAGGACATAAATGCACAGCAGACATTAAATACTGCGATTACTCACTGATGAATTAAGTTACTAAAATGTAACTGCATTTCATTAGATATTGTTGACAACTAGGTGCTGAATTAACTTGTTACAAAGCACTTAATACCCAGAGTTCAAAACCTTCTTGAATCACCCCAACCCCTCCTTTTGCTAATTAGCTTCAATTACTCTCACTTTTATTTTCTTGCATTTTTCCTTAGCCTAAGTTTAAATGTTTTGGAATTTGTTCAAGTTTTTATTTTTCAGAAGCTTACATTTTTGACATAGACAGTGGAAGAGCACTCCCGGATGACATATTATGTCAAAATCTTTGGACATGGATGTGTGAAAAGCAGTCGAAATAATATTTTATATCTGCAAAAAACGCACTTAAATTCAAATGTAAAATATAAAATAGCTATAATTTATTATTTTTGAATCATTACAATTATTGAAGAATTAAATTTACGGGAAATAAATGCATATATAGATGTATTTATTTATTTTCTCTAAATTCAGTTTTAATTTTTCCTACGCAAAATTATAAGCAATTGCCTATTGCATTTTATAATCAACTTAATCCTTATGCTTCATTGAAAAATTACATGAATTTAAAGCATGTAAATATTTTTTTCAAATTTCTCTCAATAAATAAATGGAGTGCTCAATCCTAGCGCGATTAAACTGAGTAATCTCACGCGCGTTAAAACATTTTGGTGGGTGCAAAGGACTCCTTAACTAAGGTTCATTCAGCTTATGTTAAGTATAATCAATTACTAATAATATTTGCTGTGATCAGATACAATTTTTATAAACGCTATATTTGCCTTACGTCTGCTTCTTCTATCCCATGGAGATATTTTAGCTAATTCCGTGATCATCTCCAAATGAGAATATTTAAAGTAAAGATTGCTGGGGATAAGTCAAAGCTTATTCGCGTAGCAAACCGCCTCAACTTCCACTTCCTCAAAGCACATCTTTTGTTTAACTCGTATCTATGATGCGATGTTTTGATCTATTAGCCAAATTAAGCTAAATTTCATGAATTCAAATTTATTGTTTATTTTAGGATTTTAACTCATTTTATACTCACGTGTACCGTGTTTCATCCTTTTCCCGTCTGTTGGCTAATAGCAACACGCACCATAGTGACTATCAAAAATGTATTTACACGTAGAAAATTGGATTTCAGAAAAATAAAGAGAGAAGTATCTGTTAAGGCTGTGTCTAGAAATCATGGCTATTTGACAAAGTAAGTATTAAAGCAAAGTCAAATGAAATTAAACTAAGCGGCTTTTAAATTTAATCTTTACACTAACGTACACGTGGAAACCGAAGTGGCTATTTAATATATACCATCTGGAAATTATCGTCACTTACCCGTAATAAAATACTTTAGAATTGGTATTATCTCGTCCGTCCTCAGGACTCCACTATCGACAACTCGTTGTACGAATTCTTTTCCTTCCATAGCTGGAAATCGGATAAGTACAAAGTTATGATTTCCCAGAGCATATCTCTGATTCATTGGCGCTGCCGAAATTTTTAGTCGAACACACTCGCTGGCAGTCCATTCCATAATCCGATCAAATAGCTCAAGCTCTTTTACATTCAGTACATCCTGCTCTAGAATCATTACGACTATGTCCTTTTTCACATTCTTAAAGTCCTCCCTACTGATCACTTCCGAAGTGTTGTTTATTACCAATCGCATGCAGAGATTTAACAATCTATCCTCGTGGAAATCAATAGCGGTTTGAAGAAGGGAGAAAATATGCTCAGCACAAACATTGTTCTCCAGATAGTTGACACAGGCTCTAGCGAGGTCATAGAATAAGTACTTTCTTGCGGCGTAGAGAGTTTGAATAGTGCCAGTGACTCCTTTGAATGCCATTTCATCATAATAGATATATCTGAATTTTTATAAAATAATTATTGTACCACCTTGGGAAAAAAATCGAATTTATTTTTATTAGGCTTTTTTGCAAACGCCCCTCCCTCTTATTTATTCTTGGTTTTGTTTTAATTTTGACTGCTGTTTATTCTCACATATTCTCATATTTTTCCCCAAATACACTGTTTCACTATTTCCTACACTTAATAAAGTAGTTTTAAATAATCTTTATTGAAAAAACTAATAATATTTTATTATCAATACCTTTCTCTATATAGATATATTGTTTATAAAGTATAAGGAAATTAAAAAGGCAATGGTCAAGAGGCTGCTACATATATCCATTAATTTCTGATTTATACCCATGAAAATGCATTCGCCTCCCCCATGCAAACACATCTGCATGATGCATAGAATGGAAAAATCAGCAATTTTGCAATGGAATAGACATTATTTCCACTTTACATACGGAAAAGCGCCTGACCTAACAGATTTCGAATTCAAAAACAACAAATTAGGTTTGTCAAATGAGTACTAATAGGCACATCTGAAAGAGATATTTTTTATTTTATTATACAGTAAATTAAAATTGCATTTATAAATTTATTTTCACTCTAATACAATATTACTCAAAGCATAAAATTCAAAATAGCAAATAGATTATCGATCGATTTGTTAAAAGGCCAATTTCTTGTCATTCAGCTTAGCTTATTTAAGTACTCAGTCGAAATTTTGCGCTAATGACGCATCAAGTGAGAACATTTCATTAGCTGACTTTTAAGATCCTCTAATCTTTGAGCTCTTTTAAATATGCAGTCATTACCTCAAAAGTTGGAAAAACCCTCGTGGATGAACATCTCGAATACGGATTTGATCCGGCCCAATAACTTCATCTCGATAAAAGTTCATGTTCGTAATCGGTCGACGTTCTTCAGTATCCTTCTCACTACTTTTTTTAGATCGCTTGGATTTCGAACTTTTAGAATCCTTTGAACTCGACTTCTTTTCACCAGACTTAGATCTACTTTTTGAGCTTTTCTTCTTCCTTGAAGATTTGGATTTACTAGATCCGTCTCGTTTTGATGAAGATGAGCCTGACTTATCTTTACTGCTTCTTTTCTTTCTTCCCTCTTCTTTAGATTTTTTTCTGCCTCTTTCAGCTGTACCTTCAATGTTTCTTAACTCTGCCTTTTTGGCTAATTCCATCTCTACTTCAGCTTCTCTCTGTCGAATTTCCAGAACTTCCTGCTCTTGTTTTTTTAACTGTGCATCTTTCCATTCCTGACAATCAGCAAATAATTTTTCAAAGATGGGACTTTCAGCAGAGAGCATGCACTTGTGCGCTTTGATTGATGTTTCACCACCATCCGGTCCTACTATGAAATCAACATCAGTTTTCAATGTGGACTCAAGAAGGAATCGCATTCGTTTGTGCATTATTCCATCAGGCACAGGCACTATGATTTCTGGTTCTTCAATTGGTTCTATCTGCTTTGGAGATTTTGACGACTTTGAGGATTTAGGAGACTTTTTAGATTTATCGGAGCTCTTTTTGGATTCCTTTGAGGAACTTTTAGATTTCTTTGATCCTTTTGGAGATTTTGCCATGTTTTACTGTTTTTCTTCACAGTGGGTTATGCGTGCTTTCTGCAAAGCGAAACATGCGACAAATTTTTAAATACTGAGGTTATCGATTTTATAACGTGAACTACGAAAATACATTTAACAGACGAACAGTTAAACATTTGGATGCATTATATGTACCACGAATCGTTAAATTATTATGTTTCTATTAAAAATATTTTTATTATTTCATTTATTCGTTTGCTTTAGAAATGTTTAAGGTCACCTAACTTGGCAAATAAATTCATGAAAGCAAGTGCGTATTCAAGGAAATTTGAAATTTGACGTAAAACCGAACATCTAGGGAGTTCTCTTAAATCTCAATCAAACTTTATGCAACAAAATGGACCGAAATCACGTAAATACTCACTCTATATTCAAATAATTGTGAATATATATATATATATTCGAGTAAGGATGATATTTGTGGCAAGAACTCGAACTCGAAACCTTTCACAATTACAATAAAACCTTTTGTTGGCAACTCAGATTTACGATTTGGTACGTTTGAGAGTATCCAGTCACAGAATTATGCTTTACAATTTTATTTTAAATAAATAAAGTATTGTTGATTAGATCGACTACAATCTTTTTAAGCATCAAACTCCCATGTTCCGACTCCTCCCTTCCAACCATGCCTTATTAACCGCCCATTAGTTCTACATTTTATTTTCCCATAAATTTTGTGCCCTTGGATGACCTCAGTCTGTAAGCAAACCTCAACGTCACAGACTCAACAACCCAGTAGAATGTATTTATTTACATTATTGCTTATTCTGAATCTATTTAATAGCTTAAAGGCACTGGAGATGTTTGTGTTCTTGGTATACGGTATACCTGCAACAGCATGCATCGTATAATGTTCTGTTAAGTTATCATTTCGTCAGTATTACAATTGTCTATCTAATAAGCCGATTGATTAATCAGGCCGTAGTTACTGAGGGTCATATTCTTCTCAACATGAATGAACTTTTGACCTATACTATATTCAACTATATTCGCGCATATAAGATCATGCATGTGTACATGTTAGCTGTCATGTACATTCACGTTGAATCGAGAAAATCCGCTGCACTTTCACATACTGTAAATACGCTATTTCTATTCTTTCTGAATGTGCTCATAACAAAAAGTCATACCAGGTATACGACTGCATAACTTCACATTGTTACATTAATGGATTTTGAAATTTCAAGTTTTCTCTTTCGATATATAACCCTGGAGTTCGCAGAGCCAGCTTTCATTAGAAATATCTGTAAAAAAGCATGCTTCCGGCAACACTAACTACTAGAAAACCGGTTGCACTTTTAAGCTAAAGTGTTCGACCAGTTCTTCATGTTACCGAAATAAGTGCAAACTAAAAATTGAGCAAAGTTCTCTCTCTTATCTGCTGACATTTCTGAGTGTTACTCATAAGTTAATAGTAGAACATAATTTCGATTTATCAAATTGTTTTGCACACCATTTGAAAGATATTTGTTTTCCACGAATCTTAATTATTCACTAAAATATTCCTTTTTATTTATGATAGATAAAAGAACATACTCAAAAGAAGTAAACTGAATATTCGTCTAGTTTTGCAATTCAATAGAACAAAAAAAGGACATATAAAATAGTAATTTAGAATAAATCCATCATAGAAAAGTCATATCATTTGTTTAGGGTGGAACATCTAGACAGCAGGCTGTACTTCGGGATTTCTTGTATGCTCGAAGAATTCTCAAGGCCTTTCGACGTACCTTCCCACTGTCGTCGGACAAGTTCATTGTCCATATCTCTGCTTGAATGGGTTCTTGGTCATCATTATGCCCCCGGTGTGCTCGTGTACTTTCATGCGCCAACTCTTTGTAAGCTGATGAAGATCGACCAATGCTTGCTTCTGCAGGTGCTGATATACACTCCCAAGCAGCTAACGCAGCTATTCTATACTCTTCCACACCATATACTTGCATTATCCAGAGTATTGTGCTCCCAACGGGCGACAGCAGTTTATATCTATCAACAGGGGAGGATGAATTTTCTCGAATTTCCGCTCTGACAGTTCCTGATCGTATCTTTTGATTAAACGTGGTTAGGCTCTTGAGGAATGAGCAACATGGCCCAGAAGTCCTGAGGAATGGGAGTTGATTAGATTGAAGTATCACACCGTAAGCTGAACGGGTCTGAAATATAATTGAGGCAAGTGAGTGATCCACCAAATTGGCGCTGCAAAATTAACACGTGAAGTGATAATGGAAGCTAAACGAAGTTAAGGTGTAAGGAGCTTATGTGACCGGAAACACATTAAAATTTTTTAATTTTCTATAAAGTTAGGCATCTGACTTCATTTCAACACTTCATTTCTACCTGACGCTATTCTGAGATTAAACTTTGTAACAAAAATAATGTTAAACATTAAACACTTGGCCTCTTTTGGGTAGAATTCGAGAGGAGAAATAAATATCGTAACTTACACCTGCATGAAATTTATCTCCACTTGATGAAGACGAAAAAAATGTAACCCTAATACCAGTATTTGCACAATATTAGGCTTCAAAATTAAACCAATGAGTCCTTTAAAACGTGAAACCTTAACTACGGAAAAGGTGTACTTCATTGGACTCCTTCGGTGTTAGGATGTGCATGCGTGCTTTCTGAGACCTCAATCATCCGATCTGTATAGCATGAAGATGTGGCGTGCAGCAATCATCACTCCTTTGTCATTTTTCGCCGCGTGTAGCCGAGTAACGTCGAAATTTTGGCGATTATACGCACGTAAACACCATATACAGCATTTTCAAGACCCTATTTAAGAGAGATAATTTCAATTTTGACCATTAACATGCTAGCCTTGAGATACAAAATGGAAGAAAGTTGTATATTAGCTTCTCTCTGCACAGCTCAGGTGGGAGGGGGGGGGGAGGGGGGGAGGATGGGGAGGGAGGAAGGAAATCAACAAGGAATGCAACTCCCAAGTTAGTGGCAATGATCAATATATTCAGGTCCAATTGACAAATTGAATTAAGTCATTGACTGATTCTGTTGCCTAAGTTTCAGCGATATTACACAACTAAGTGTGAGTAGCGGAGACTAACAGCGATGTATTTTAAAAAAGTGACCTATTTTGTTCTCAATTTTATCTATTTGTTCTAACATTCTCTAACATATTCAAAAGTAAATCACTATTTCGCAGTCAATAAGTAGGTTAAACAGTAAGTAGGACGCTGCAATATTTTTTCATTCTTATTCTCTCTCTAGCATGTAGGTCTTTGAGATGAATAAGTCAATCATCTTTAAAAGCTAAATCAGATTAAATATTTTTTTATTATTTTTTCTATTTGTTGCTGTAGTGTTATAAAAATATCCTATTAGTGCACTGAATTCTCACATCAATTTCTTTGAACCCTCCACACCAGGAGTAGAGAGTTGACTCATAGGAAAAAAACCTTTCAACTGAAACAAATGTGGTATGATATTTCTGCTAATACCTTTATACATATTGTCAATCATAACTTATCCCGCAGACCCAGGAGCAAAGGAGATTCATAGTTTAAATTAGGCGGGGCACCCAAAGATGAGATCAGCCTTAAGAGAAATGTAATATAGGCAATAATATGTTGTATAAGATTCAAGGCTAAAATAGTCACTTTCAAAAAATTTTCTAAAATCAACCTGGCATATTTGTTGAAAATATGAAAAGTAAAAAAATTAAAATGGTATTGTCCATAAAATGTGGTATAGGTAACTATTTGGATAAAATAAGTAATTAATCTCTATCTAATTATTTACATTTTTTCGAAATATATATTATTCTAAATTGTATTATACCTAGCCACCACCGAACAGTGGCATTTGAAAACGTTTGATTCAAATTGTACTTTGAGGTGCCAAGAGCAATAAATAAACCCTTCAACGACCAGTGCATAGAGTGAACACCTTATCGTGTGTGAATATAGAAGATATCTTACAGTATCTTACTTTAGGACATCAAACAGTGAACTCTTCCCATTTTGACGATATGGACTGCTCGATGCGCCTATTGTAAAGCAAAGTAAGATTTATAAATTTCAGACTTCATCAGCCAACCTATCGTTGATCACATTCTGGTTACATGTCTCATTGAATTCGTGCATTACCGCATATACCAAAAGATGTATCATACTTAGCGAAACTCGGAGGAACTTATTGTTGTGCTATGAGCGATGATAAAAACACCATCCATGTGTTCATTCTTAGTTACCACCAATACAACATCATTAAATATACATCTAATATTGCAATAAAAATTGAAGCAAGTTCAGTAATATGATTGATGGTTAAGTAACTATTAATTTAAAGTAACTGAAGTTATTTTTTTTGCACTTAACTAATAGCAAATCTATTATATGACTTGTGTTAGGTTCACCTGTGTAGTCATAGAATGCAATAATTAATGCAATATAGAGAGTTTGGTTTTGGTAACTAACTCATTGCATCATCAGTGCACTTAGAATGACAATTTAGTTCCTTTTTTATCTCAAATAAGCCGGTTCCCATTGGATGGAGAAATGTTTGATAGACCTTAAAAGAAATATGATTTATTGGAAAGCACATTTTAAGGAGTCCTTGTGATAATCATAATTAAAAAAGAGGAAAATATGGGTATATATAAGTATTTATTTTAATAAGTGGTTATAACATTTTTTACATAATTATTATAAAAATGATATAGGATCTACGTGTGAATAAGGGCGCACAAGTAAATTGAATTTCATTGAATTTAAAAAAATCGTTAAACTCTTCGACCAATGTTTAAAGGATAAATGCTCAAAAACCCGCCTCTCATTTAAGAATGTGCTTCAATTCCGCAAAATCTAGTTACTCTTCGTCTTTTAGTAGGAAACCGGAAAGCACTGGTCAAAAATGCAGATGGACAATCAAATCCCACAATCGTTTTCAAGTCGCCCATCAACATTATCTGTACGCGAAAGCAAATTGATGTTGACAGCTTAATAATTATTTGAGAAAAATACGATTATCGGTCTGACGGTGCATTAATCTCTGATCATCAGCAATGTGAGCGTAACTTGTATTGATATATATGTACATATCGCCTTTATTTAGTTGACAAATTGTCTACATAAAAGATTTTTTCAGAGTCTGTGTCAATCGGGGTCTGGCGAAAGAATTCGGTGTTTTTAAGACCCCTAGAGCAGATCAAAGACTGACCCAACAAAATTGGCCATGCATTCACCACAGAATCCACAGCAGCAATCAACAAAAATAGTAGCAGAACAATAGAAACATTTCTTAAAATTTGTCAAAGTTCCTCCTTATCTCCAGCCAAGTAGAAGGCCTTCTCCGTCAGAAGCTGGGACATTTTGAGACGGGTCAACAAAAAATTTAGTACGAATTTGTCAGAGTTCAACGTTAATCTACTGTTGGACACAAACTAATAACGTTTGTCCAAGAGGAATTAACTTTACAATTCATTATTGATTATGACTAGAATCGAACATCTTTATTAAAATGCACTAAACTGCATTGTCGCTACAGCGCATAATTCTGGAGTAAAGCCTACCGTTATGAATAATTCATGTTTCATCGAGTTCTGGGATTAGTTGTTATTTTGTGGCTAATTAGTCAATAAAATTTGCGTTCTTCGGCCTTGTCAAGACGGGAAAACATTTAACAATATGTCATCGTGGAAAGCATCCAAACCCTGAAAACAATAAGGCGATAACATTTGCTCAAAGTGAAAGGATTGAGGTATAATTTTGGATTTAAACGTTAGTCGGGGGTGTCATGTTTTCAGAGTAACCTCGCGTTCACGATGCCAAGCAGTTGTTCATCCGTTATTCAACAACTTCAAATCCATTATGCTTCTTATAGCCAGAACAGTGATAGATGACGGAAACTTCAATGATTTGCGCTTCTAATGCTTATTTAGCGTGGTGAAGTGACAAAGTTACAAAATCGAGGTGCATTTGGTAATCTACTTAATCCATGTTTTCTCAGTTGATTTGTCAATAAAATATATTTAGTAACATTGATTTGTGCTTTATTACAAAATATCAGAACGAAAGTGTAATTAGAGAGAAGTAGTGAATATTTTTCCCGACGATATTAATATTTATCTTGAATTTGTTATCTATTCTTAGGGAAATAACTACTAATCCTCAAAATCATTCGACTAAAATGGTAATTAGGTTTCTTTTAAAATATCGCCTTCTATTCAGCATTTAAGAGGGTAAATTATGGAAGATTTAAGGAGGTAGTTCATTAATTCGCTTTTTATTCTGACACTTTCTGTTGAAGCCAAGCTATTCATGAGCCCGTCGCAACATATTAATGGCCCACCTGCCTCGGATAGAAATGGCAATGAATAGAAAAAAAGAGGCTTTTATCGGTTCCTGGTACCAATAAGGTTTGCACATTGGCACACACACGTACATCAATACACAAGTGAATTCTCAAGTATAGGTCAACTGCGCAAAAGCAGAAGAGAGAGGAGGGGTTAAGGCGTTCATGCATGCTCCTCAAGAGTAGCGTTTTCGATTGAATCGGCTATGGGAGTAGGTACGCTAATTAGCGTCTCTAGTTGCTGAGACTGCAGTCAACGCGATTGACACTTCCTTTATAAGCCTGAATTCTGCTTAGTCATCGTTTCAGTAACGTAAATCAGTTTGAGCAGGCACTATAAATACTGTATGTTTTGTCAATAGAGATAAAACATGTTTGAATGGTGACATTTCTAGGATGTCATCTGTAACGGTAATCTTCCCTGCCCTTTTAGAGAAACTGCAGCTTTTCAAAAATTATGAAATCCTAAAGAGGCTGTAACTTAAAAGATATTGACGGAAGATGGAGAAAGGTAAACAAGCTAGTCAATTTTTCAGTTGCGCGAACTTAGCTGCCCAGGCGCAAGAAGGGTACAAAAGTTATTGACCTCAAAAAAAAGACAATTTCGCGATGTGGGGACTAAAGCTCAAAAGGCCAATAGTAGAACGCAAATGAACTTGATAAATGACCAAGAGCCGAGAAATGAGTCAAACGCAGACGAAAATGAGGGGGTTGGGTGGAAACTGCTAAAATCCCACTATAAGAGATATCATGCAACATGAATGAAGATAGCAGTTCAGTCAATACAACAATGCTATTGACTTGAAAAAAAGTTAGATTAAGTATCGAATCTTGCTAAAAGAACTCATTATCTTAATACTCCTGTTGCAATGAGTAATTGGAAAAAAATGTTTAAGGGGAAGATTTCCTAGTCTATTCTAAGAGGAATAGGTCTTGATTATGGCTCTACATAGATCATATATCAATTGTAGACCTTTGCAGTTAAATCACTCGCATTCGTGGTCATAATAATAACATCGTGACCCACGAAACGTGACGAAGAAATCTCCTTACCGAATCCTCCAAGGCACAGATAGCCCGACTTGCGAATGTTGCCACGGAATCGTCCTCATGTTGCAGAGTGAGAGCCAAGCAGAGGAAGCTTGTCAGCGACATATTCATGAGCTCATTGCGTCGATCTTGAGTCACCAAACTATCAACCAAAGATTCCAAACTCCTGAAGAGGACCTCTTCATCTGATTCTCGGAGCTCAAGTTGTAGTTTTGCTATAATTAATAAATAAGGGCAGTGTTAGTGATTATTCAATTTTAATTCAGAAGTTTTTTTCGCAAAACTAGCAGCTAGCATTTCATTGAGCAAGATAAAAGGAATAGTTTATATTCAAAACGAATACAATAAACAATTTATTCATAATTATTCATAAATTTTACATATTTCTTAGGATGTACTAAACTAGAAGGTCGTTAGCTTTCTCAACTTTAGATAATGGCCCCCTTTAGGGCATCTACGTGTTATAACTGAGTTCTAGAAGCTGTGACGATCATATGGTATTTACCACCTCGAACGGTCTTACAGTGCTGAAGTAAAATGTTTCCTGTTTATCTAGAAACAGCCGGTTAATCAATTTGTGAAAAATATTTAGCGCTTATCAAGAGAAATGAAAATTCTCTCTCCATAAATTGAGACTAAGTTTCTCGTTGGGTTACATCATTTCTTCTGTCACTGAATGTATAAAAGCAACGAATCGCACGCAAAAGCGATAATCAATTCCGACGTCCTGTTTGCTCAATCGCCAGGCCAACCAAAAATGTCACTCCCTCCCGGCTCCAGAGAGACATAATTTTGCCTCCCCAGAATTTCTGAATCAATCACCGAGACCAGATCTCCAAAATGTCCTGGTCAGCGTAGATGCATTTGAATCAGGTCTTTCCCCGGTTTCCGTCCTTATCAAGGAACCCGTGGAAACAGGTCTTATTACAACTGCATTCTCCCCAAGTAAACATTATCAAAAATGGTTGTACAAAATGTGGGTGAGGCTGCATTTATCAACATGATCTAATGTGCTCTTAAACTAACGTAACTTAATCTAATAGTGAACTCTGTTTTAAATCTACAACAATCAGTACCGTCATTGACAATTGTATTCACCAATCAGAGCTCAGCGAAATTTATTGTTTTAATATAACATCCAGATGTTTCCTACTCGTTTTGAGGATCTTCACATTCCCCCTTTTACGCCCTTTGCCAAATTTTAATGGACAGGATGAGTGCGACTCATTAACAGTGTGATAAAAAAACTGTTTGTCATAAGGGACGAAGCAGAGGGAGAGGCTCTAAGTGCTTTAAGGTATAGATACCGGACTACGCCTCATGTCGGCGCCCAAGTCTGTATGCAACATAGCCAATATCTCTATTCTCGAAACTCTACCGTTTCCTACAAACAGAAGACGAATTCAAGTTAGACATTCTTGGACTCAACGCAATTATTGATCGACCGTTATTCTGGAGACTTCAGAAGACTTCGAAGAAGTTTCAAGTTGGATCTAATAGCCAATCGTGTGGATAAAAAACTTTCGCAGGAGGGAGGGGTTGATCAAAAGTAAATGGTTTACATCCGAGAAAATGTATTCCTCATTACTCTCCAAATTTACAATTTTATTTGAATGCACTGAATTTTGATATAAGTCCCACTTTTAATGGATCTGCATGTTTTTACTGAGATCTACGACATTAACTACGTTAGAAAATTATATTGTTGATAGGCCAGGCATTAGTGATAATGGTCGAATCACGTAAACGGTTGCAACAGAATGGAAGTGTTTGAAAACCTTTCCAATTTAATGACTGTAAGGAAATGTCAACCATATCACCACATCAGCAATGAATACTAGAATTTAGTGGCCTGGAGGTACGTTGATTTGACAAAATTACTTCACTTGCTTTAAGTGACCCAATATGATCAATTCGAACTGGACGAATATAAATTTGAAATTAATCTGATTTCACAGGGATCATGAATTTCATTTTAATCAGTGCAAATCGCGTTGAGACCATTGTGGTTAAAGCTGGCAAATCGGTGCGTGTTTGAAGCATCAATGCCAATCAAATGCAACGTCTTCTCAGTGATTTCTACAGGTATTTTCTATAAAAGAACAAAGAACCGTTATTCAAAGACCTCATATTTCAGTTTAAAATCGCAACAGAGCCTACTAAGGTCAATTTGAATTCGGTAATTTAAAATTTGGACTTTTTGGTAAATTTTATAACGTTTAGACTCAATTGTGGAAGATTCATAAGTTGACCATAGCGTTGTTAAGTATGAAAGATTTTGGAACTTGAGACCATTAAATTTAAAGATAATCTTATCAACAAAAGAATTGTAAAATAAAGGAAACTTACGGAAACTTAACTGCGCTAAATAGTCTCAGTAATGTTGTCAAACGAATCCAACTGGCTTAACCGCAGTATACCATACTCACTAATTCTTGACTAGGTTTTTGTGGTACACTCGCCATTCTACGCCTTGGATATAAATTAAGTAGAGGCAAGTCTATAATAGCCAATGCTCGCTAACTACAGAATAGAAGCAATCAATTCGAAATCGAGAATGTCATGAATTCTGACAGAACGACAGATATATTGCACCAGTGGGGAATTTGTCAGCGTGTTTAACTGTAACTAAAATTTCATTAGTTCGATTCCCTCCAACGCACAGCCAGTGGGGATTGGATGAACTCCCACACAGATTAGGTTAATACAGGGAGTGCGAAAATTCGTGGGCCTCTTCAGCGATTTTCCATGATGTCATCCTTTCATTCAAGACGATGTTTAGAATAGATTATAAAAGTCCTTAATACTCAAGTTCCTTGCGTTTTTTTTCAAAATTAAGTGAAAATAAACAAGACATGTTGCTTTTCTTAGCTATACTGTTCATGATTCTACACACGTGACTTCAGTTTTAGAAGTCGCTTAACAGTAATTAAGACTAACCTTGTTGAATGAGGTATTGTAGAGCAAGGCCAATTGAGGGAGCAGTGGATTGAGTTGGTCGGGGTATTAAAACGCGGGCCCTGGTATTGAAAGTTCCCGGTTTAAGGTTCACGAAGTGTGTGAGGACTTTGAAGTTTTGCGGTTTCAGTCGATGGCAAAGTTGAGTTAGCGGTATTTCTCGAGAAGGGCTGGCGTCTGTCAAGTCATTATCTGTGATCTGTTCAATCAGAGTGTCAATTGCTGAAAAAAAAAGATTATATTGCGTTGCATTCATTAGGTAACATATTTATATAATATATAATGTAAAACAGGCATTAATTCACTGAGTTTCAAGACCCTAACTCGGTTTAGGAATGAGTTAGATCCTAAAAGTAGAATATTAATTAGTTTATCAATTATCTATTACACTCAAAATTTAAAAAAAAATAATTAATTGAAAAATAAATTTTTTAAAGGTAAAACAAAATACACACATGCATGGGTCAATTTTATTCATATCTCCTGATGATTTTTTTAGATTTTTCTACTGTTGTGTGGATTATACAGTATTTCACTAAAAAAAGACAATTCTCAAGAAAATTCATTCTAGAAGGCACTGATTTCGTAATTTAAAAAAAATCTATTACAAATAATTTTGCCATTTTTAAAAAAAAATGAAATATTTATTCTAAAAATAAGATCATTTTGAGCTATTGTTTTATTATATATCGCGGATAAAGTCTAGGTTGCGATCGAGTAAAAGCAACATAGAATTAAAGGTTGAAATCAGTGTGTATATTTAGCTTCAATATGGACACCTCACAACTTGTATAACCTTGACTTTACGCTCCACGTTCAAGTATCTGGGACCTAATACTCGAGCTTCAGTGTGAGAGCTTATATAAACATTGATCCGAGATGGGAGATAGGTCATGTCACAGAGCTAAATATAAGGGGCGACAAATGAATCTTACAAGGAAAAATTGAGTTGAATTGTCATGAAAGTCATCCACGTGTTTCAAATGGTCCACAATCTTGGAATATTGCGAAGTTGAGCATATCAAATTATTAGAATTGA
This sequence comes from Hymenolepis microstoma, assembly GCA_000469805.3. Taxonomy (NCBI): domain Eukaryota; kingdom Metazoa; phylum Platyhelminthes; class Cestoda; order Cyclophyllidea; family Hymenolepididae; genus Hymenolepis; species Hymenolepis microstoma. Next base: position 29,217,324 of record LR215989.1, read on the forward strand.
GCATTAAGACGTTTCCGTAAAACTAAAAACGTGATATATCGCTTTGAAAAAAGGAACGAACAACTCACTGCTTTCATAATTCAAAAGAGAGTTCCATTCGACAACCGTTTAGAACCTAATACGACCAATTTGCCATTTCACTGGTTGAATTGACACTGGTGGTAGGTTACTACGAAGAAATGGACTTGAATACCAACCTTTCAAAAGCCATTGTAAAGATGATTAAGTCTAGTTGATTAACCCATTTAAAGTTTTTTCAGTGTTCACAATATTTCCATTTAAAACAAAGTAGAATTATTAAAAAATCATCTTGTTGGAGCTTCGTCATGCAAATTTTTATGAAAAAATAGAAATTCTCTCTCTTTTAGAAATGAAAAAGAAGTCAAAAAGAAAAAAATACTATATTCCCTTTACTCGATTTTACTACAATGTGATCCTGTGTTATTTAGGGTTCTGGTCGAGTTCCCCTTACACCTAGCTGAATAGAAAATGTTTTATTAAAAGTTTCACTAATCCCAGTTAGTGTGCTACTGCAGCTTGCACCAAACCTCTCCCCGAATGAACTTTCAGCTTGTTGAAAGGAACTCTCACAGTATTTATTTTGCCTGAAATCGAACTTGCGAGAGGTCTTCATGAAATATTAACGTCTTAGTTAATCCACAAATAAGCTGTTGTTTGTTCAGACTGACCAAATGCTTCCGTGCGATTTAAAGATGTTTCTCGTCAAAAGATAAATTGAATATTGCTCACAAATTATCAAGAATTGAAAGAATCTGCCAAAAGATAGCGTTTAAGAGAAAAGCAAAATAGTACTTCTATTCATTTACTCGATGTATGTAACTTTTATGTTGCCACTGTTCGTCCAGTTAAGCCAGACCTCACAGAATCAAAACCATTCGATACAAAATTGGCAATATGAACGGCCTATCAAACGAATTGAAACTGACCAGTAAAGTGGAATTGTAATGAAAAGAGAAACTTCAAAATTATTTCTCTCTGTTCAACGTGAGTTTTGAAAAGACACTGTTTAATGAATATAGAGAGATTTGTTTTGGAATACAAACATTATAAGATCAGTTGACTGAGAATTTCTTAATACACATGAAATGACAATACTTTAATAGCCATACTAAAGAGTTGAAGGAATATTTAAAGGTTTAAATTGAGGTCAACTCCTTCAACACTTTATTGAAAGAAAGAATCGACTGTCTAAAGGATCGCACTCTCCAATATGCAAAATCTCCAAAATAAAAATAATTGAAGACTGCGGAAACATCCAGAGGTCACAAATCTCAAGCAGTGAGTCTATTCGTAATATGATTAAATTCAAAAATTTGGTCTCCTAAACACTGTGAATCGTTGTAGTATTGAAACCACTATATTATTAAATTGGCTTATTTCGGTCAAGTGGAGTCAACTCGGATTACGATTGCGAAATTTTCCCCACCCCAAATTGTATTAATCTTTACTTATCTGTATTGTAAAAATTGGTAAAATGGAAGGAAAGCTTTCATCACTTCTCCATTCTCCTTTATCAACCTTCTTGGTAGATCCCACGGTCTCAATTTTTCTTCAAAAGTGATACTTAACATGACACACAACAGATTATTCTTCGTTAAAATAGGGGTTAAACTGAGGTGCACAGTCATGCGTGAGAGATGAGTGCTATTGTGGAAAATCAATCAAACGTTGGAGAGTATACACCAAGTTATTGAATATCTTATTTGGTTCTAATTTCGCATTTAATTTTTTTTGAAAATTGAAATCTTCAGATGCAAATATATTATAAAACATAAAATATGGTATTTTTCCATTAAGAAAAAGCAGAAATCGGTTAAGTTTTGATCGAATTTAAATCAAATCATTCATGATGATACATATCATAGCCGGTGCATAGATGCGTTGTCTTTCTGCCAACATAGCACGTGAGTGATTGTGCAACCATGAAATATGTTCTTTCTTTGTGAGACGGAAAGATTTCTATTAAAATAAATTAGGATTTACGAATCCTAAAAATGTAATGACCACACAATATCTTTTATTTTAAAAAAATTCAAAAAAAGCTGAAACAACTAAAGTAAAACTTACATTCGTTAATGAATATCTATTTATTGGAATGACTAAACATGCCGGAATGTGAGTTTCTTGGATGAGATCTCAAACAATACAGTCTGTATGAATCGCGATACTATTGTTACAACTGATTCTTTCAGTGGATCTATGGGTTCGTATCAGATCTTAAGTAAGATTAATTCCATGAGTGGAATTCGGATGCATGCAGAATACGTAGATGTGATACAACCCCCCAAAAACGGATTTTAGCCAAAAAATGTATAATAGAATTGAGTAAAATATTCATTTTTCTTTATTTTTATTTGTACTTATATTTTTTCTTATAAAAAATGACACCTTTCTGCCGCCTCGATTTGAGTGCCAGACGAAATATTTACCTGATCAAATATTCGTAATAAACGGTTAGATAAAATATATTTGAAATAATTCACACCCACAGCATTTTTTTCCTGATACGTATATGACGTAATGTGGAACATTAAGGCACTTAATTTTCGTCGTAATGCTAGCGAAAACCAATGAGAAACTTTAATAGAATTTGCTAACACAGATTTGTTATTGGTCATTCACCTATTTAACCACGAAAGAGTGTACGGTCAACGATAAAATAGGGTTAGTGTTATGGATAGCATCATGATCTTTGACCCATTATTATATATTCTCTCTGCTGGTTCAACGCTGGCTTTATATTAACCTAAAATTAAATTGGTTGGATCTTTGAAAATTCGATATCATCGAATCCTTGCGAATTAGAACGATATTAGAGGGCAATGGCTAAGCCATCACTGTGAACCCTAGGGTGTTCCATCAGCTGAGTTGGGCAAATGGGGATGGATGAAAAATCGTGCGTGAAGATGATGAAAAGACGTGATAAGTCTCAAAATTGAAACTAAGACAGCCAGTGGCCACAGATGAAGTAAGATTTCCCTTATTCCTTGAAGTTACTACCATGCTCACCCACTGTCGATCTTTCTCTTCTTCATAAAAATACTGTTATAAAGCTAATTACTTCATCATGAAAAACAGGTAAATGACTTCGCTAATTAACCTAATATGGAGAGAGAAATGAATATTATTGATGCTCAGAGCGGAACTCTTGAAACCGAAGGAATGAGATTTGCTTTTCAGATGCGCTAATTTCCTTGATTTCTATTTATGGGATCTCACATCTGAAAATGAAGACTCCAAATTGCAATAATATTTCATTAAAACCTATTTCCAAAATATCCATAAGAGTATACAAACTCTCAATAAAGTGCATCGAGAAACTGGCGTTTGACTGGAATCCTACTCTATCTCATTGATTGTGTATAATCTATTAATGCCTACGTTCACAGTAGTTTTTACTAAACACATACTTCAATTTTCATGAATAGCGGAAAGTTTTCATTCTGAATTTAAGCTGGATGAAGATCCATACCTTTTTTGGAACCCAAAATTTCCCAGAAAATTAGATTCATAATAAATAATAACTTGTGAATCGTTTATCTCCAAGGCAAATAAAAATTCAAGAATGTAATTTCAGTGAGGAATTAAAGCCTCATTAAACCGTTGGGGCGTTCCTGAAATCAAACTAAGATAGAAAGAGAGAATCGTCATATTCTGTAAGCAATTCTACAAGTGAATTTTCACCTTTCACTTCTTACAATGCAATTGAAAAGTCGGATTTTGTAATTAAGCATTCGACTCACCTATATGAAGTGCTTGTTCATCTTCATTACTGGATGGAATCACATATTCCTTTAGGAGATAAGCTTGAAGACTCTCTCGATCAATCATAATGGAGGGATGGATATTTTCCCTAGAAGTGGAAAGCCTGTTGGTAGATGCAGAGTTTAATAGAAGATTACTTGTCGGAGCATTTTGCCAAACAAAATTCGTCCAGAATGACGTGGGAAAGAGAGGTGAGTGAGTACCGCTTTGGGAGTTTTGATATCCTCTATCCATCATTCCACAATATGCAAGACAGTGGGATTGCAGAACTACCGTCAGAGGCTCCTTGGACTCGCTATAGCTAAATATCAGCCCGGTAATATCCGAAAGGATTTCAGACTGTAAACCATGAATAACAGCATTGATTTAAGTAGTCAAAGAGACTAACGTTCGAGAGAATCGTGTTATAGTACCTGAGAATCAAGCGCCATAGCAATCAAATCTTCACGAATACTCAGTAGAATATTATTTTTTGACCCTTCTGAATCTGAAGTACCGATGAATATCCTCTCAGAGCAGGCTAATTTTTCTAGAAGAAGAGATACATTTTGCAGATGCCATTCAATCGCTGAATCTAGGTCATCCCAGCCAGTCGAAAGTGGCGTTGTCCAAGACTCGACAGCTGAAGTAAAGTTGGAAGGTGATTCACCGATAGCTAGATCTAATTCAGAAAGACTTTTTCGTAAATCACTGTCCATCTTCCTTGGGGAGAGTTTTCGTTTGGACAGGGAGGTGGTCGAAAATTTTCTTGAAGTGGTCAGCTGTTCATGAAGTGTTTTAATAACTACTGAAAGTTCCTAAAAATACAAATAACATTTAGTCTAGATTACCATCACTCTTAAATAAAGGTTATGTTACGCACTTCAAGAATCTCTCTGTAGCGATTGGGATAACGGTTAATATTTTTAATCCTCTGTTGTGCAGTATTGATAAGATAAGAGAGATCTTCCTCGTCATGGCATGTCATATCACCTTCCTTATCCCCTGAGCTTTCATTTTCCTCCGGGTAGTTTTCGTTCTCCTGAAAGAAAAAATATTCAACATTATTACCCTTGATGGGAAGTGCCAGCTAAATAAATATGTAAGTCAGTCAAATCTCCTTACGATAAATTATTACATAAAAAATATTACAACTCCAGCTACTTGAGTTCCATTATGATTACAAAGAAAACGTAAGACCTCTGTCTTCATTTCCAACCCTCACTACTATCCTTAATAATATGAGCCCAATAAGCTTGGTACTGGAGCTTTATAGAGGGTTCATTGTCCTCCGATTGCGAAATGAGTAATTTGTAACATGAAGGAAAATCAGCGCGATCCCACTACATCTCGCATTGTTAGAAGCATTGGTCTTCAACGTAGAAACCCAAAACAATTTTTGGGCAGCAAATTAAAAATTTCATCCACTAGATGTGCGTACGTGGTTCAAATGCTAATTAATTTACTATTACATCAGAAGCTATTGACCAATCGCATAATTTGAGACACAATTTTTCGATAATTGACTTTGAAATCTCTGGAAAAACCAAACTTGCATTTTGACCATCACGCCACCTGGTGTGTGTATAACATTGAAATTTTCCTGTAAATGAATTTATAGAGTAATCATTTTGTTAATTTGCGCTTAAGAATTGTCCATGTGATCACAATGATCACACGAGTTGTAACCCTAGCCCTAATCTACACCATCAGAGTAGCCAATGGAAAATAAAGAAAATTTGAAGTATTCATTAAAATATAAGTCATTATATGGATAGATTCACCAAAACTGTCATGTTAGCTTAAATGTGCATTAATTCGGTTACTTCTTCTCATTAATTTTACTTAAATGTTCCCTTTCTGCCTAATTACAGTTTACTCAATATCACCACTTACCAACCATTTTAAATCAATTTCCAGTTCAACATCAAGAAAAATTACTCAACCCTTGCAAAGGTTTAAATTTAATTCGAATCGTTATCAAAACGTCTTTCACCAACTTTGCGCTTTATTAAATTATAATATAATCCGCTATGGAATATAAATAATTCCACTTTGCTATTGTCAATAGGAGATTATTTTGCTTCAAATACACTCTAACTATAATAAAACTAAAAGTACTTAGGTAATGATTGCTTTGACAAAAGAAACTTATTTCGCAAAACACGATGATGGGAGGAGTCAGTTAAGTTAGAGTTCGAAAGCTATGAAATAATAGGACCACCACCTTGTAGAGATGGTGCGCTTTGTTAGAGAGAGGCAAATTTATTTAGATAAGATGATAAACTACTGCAATTGTATTTCCAATTTTGGGAAAAGCTGAAACAAGTTAAAGGATATTGCAAAAATGTTAATAGGAGGGGGGAGGGGAGGGGAGGGGGGTGGGAAGATGCAGAGAGCAATGTCAAGATATCAACGTGTCCTACTTTAGTTTAATTTTCACTTCGGATTAAACAACACTTACTAAATGGGTGACTCGTATTCCAAAATGCCCATTTCAAGCAGCGATTGCTTATCTAATGATAACTAGTATTTGTTTTCGCGATGACGTTCGATTTGGCCTCATCAAATCGTTTTTATTACTTCCAATGATAGTGCATACAAAAATAGCCGCAACATGCAGTAGTAAGAAAGCAGAACTGGGAGAGCTAATCACTTTAGCACTCTTTCAGGTACCTATGCATTGAAACCTGATAAGTGAATTTTAAAATGAAAAGGCGTAGTTGAACTAAATGACTACTTTAGATCATAGTGGAAAATTCAGTAGGTTTCTATTTTGAGTAAAGTAAGAGTTATTTTATTACATTCACTTTAATCTCTGCCTCTGCTTGATCTCCATCCTTATTGAACTCTTCACTCATTTCCAATTATTAAAAATCGTGAAATATTTTAGTTACGGGGGTGTAGGTAATGTTGTCACCTATTTCTCTACACATTTTCAAGTAAAATCTAGTCCAAGCCAACTGTCACGCACCACTTGTTGGTTCTTAAATGGTAGAAATCATGAAAAAGTGTAATAGTGTGCACTGCTGGTGAAGGAGTAATTTCAAATTCACAATTTAGCGTAAGTGTGAGATCTCAGCTCCCATTATTGGATAGCAGCTACGTGGGTACGATTCACAAACCCTCTGTCATTGAGTTGCTAGCTTGTATATCTAGTCGGTTGTAAGTAGCTATATGTAAATATATACGCCAATAGTGCGTTCCCTTCATGATCATCTAGGATTTTGATTCCAGAGCCTTCAATATGCGACAAAAAGAATGCGATCAAAAATATGTGCTTTATATTACTTTTAATAATTTTTTAGGCGAATAAAAAGTCGAACTACCTCATTGAAATTGTTGTTTAGAGGCCTTAAATCTAATTTATCAATCATAAATTCAACTAGGTCATCCTGATACGGTAATGATTCAAACCAAATCTACTTTCATTGCCATAAATTTATACCTCCTGTTATAGTTAATCCTTCGACGACAAGTGGATTGATTGAAAACCAATTTACTTACAACTAAGGCTACTTCTCTTTCACCAAATTTTTACAAAAATAAAAAAGTTGACTTCTTTTTCGTACTTTTACTTATTCTCTTCACTTATTAAAAGAAAATAGTTTACCGGTTTTGTTGAAATTAAGAGGGGACTTCTTTCTTTTTTTCTAGTCAAAAGGATTTCATCGGTGGCTACTTTTGTCCATTTCAGTATTTCTCGGGTACGTTTATTCTCACCATCTGATATGAAGGTTACAGTGAATAGAATATTGACAGAATTCTAGCGTGGATAAACAATGAATCACATTCCTATATGACTCAACTTCGTCTATTCAATGACCCAAAGTAGGCTTCTTACTACAGGCATTAAATGAATCATTAAGATCACTTTTATAAAACTAATACATTTGAAGCCAAGGAGAACGGTTATAAAACTGAGCTAATCTTACTTACTCAATTATTCATGTATCGTAAAAATATGGTCATAGACTTCTGTTTTCAGACTAATATTTTCTGAAAGAAGAAATCCTTTTCTTGATAAAAGGAACTCTTAATTCTAAATGCTCATCAATGTATATGACTTTTTGAGTGAAGAGTATGAAAATTAATTCACAATAGCAAATTTTCACTTATGAATCCATCCTCATAAGAAGGCCTTAACTAGCAGATCATTGCTACACACCAAACACATGCACCACTTACTGAAGGTTCGTGACCTAATTCTGAACGATTCTGCATAAGGACCACGGTATTTCGAAATAAATCAACGTAGTTTTGCGCACGAAAGACGTGGTAATGCCTAACTGCCTATTTCCAAGAAGGCGAAACGCTGAGGGAATTAAAGAAAGGATAATCATTAAAAAAACTCCTTGAATCGAAGAATGATTAACATACCCCAAAAATATTTTGCTGGTATTGGAATAGTGACGTCTCAGTAGTGCATTCGTCGATCAGAGGAGATGGAACATCACGAGTGGCTTCATTGCTCTGAACTTGCCATTGTTCTTTCACATGAGGTAATCCAAGCTTATCGTTAGAAGTCATAATGTCTCGTAAATTCATTGATTCGAAGCCACCATCCCAGTCTCTCTCACTTTCCGGCGGTGGACTCAAACCCCGCACTCGACGGTCACGTATCATTAGGGCACCGTTCGAACCCTGTGAACTCTCTTCAAAACTGCTGTACCAATCCATGCTCAGGAACTGGGAGACTGGGAATTTCTCGAGTGCAGCCAAATCCAATCGAGTAAATGGCCTGTAACGTTGAAAATCTGTTTTTATTCAAGGAAAATATTTGAACGTTAAAACCGTTGAGTGATATAATTTATCCATGCCACTTTTCAACCTCTATCATATCTTCGCTTGATATTTATGTACTTAGAAAATAGATTTTTTCGATGTTGGGGAAAAGTTTTTTTTCATTTTATTTGCCAGATCGTTAGGAGTCTTTAAAATTAATATATTTTAAACTAAAATTCTCGTTATTAAATCAAGTCAGGCTAGATCTAATTCACCTTTGCCACTATTTCCTATACTAAAACAATTTAGTATAATTATATTAAGTTATTTGCTAAAGGCTTATAAAAGAAGAGTGAGCACCATGAAGATCGGTCTTTGCGCCAGTGGTCATGGTTAATTAAGTCGATACTCACCTTTTGCATACCCAATAATGTGTATGACCATCCGCTCTGATCAATTTGTTTGATTAATTGAAAGAGGGTTTCTCATTAGAGAGGCTCCAACCTACCTTTCCCTTAGGAAAAATTTCCCTTCTCAGTTTGTGAAGTGAACAGTGGGTGGATTAAGTGTGTTTTTTTCTCATTAAAAGATAGCTGAACTTTCTGTAGGCTGTGTTTTGGTGAAGCGAATTCAGTTTAGAATTCAATTCAGACTATAATTGAAAGTCATCTACAGCCAGCTCACAAAACTAGCATTAATTTCTCATTTGATTGATTCTCAATAATAGCTACATAAATTATTTGATTACCATAATTCGCAGTAAAAGTGAGCTATTATTATTGAAATACCATTTTTAAACATCATATAAAGCCATTATAGGTAGTCATTTGTGCGATCGATGTAACGACTCATAATTGCTCAGTGACTCAGGAATGATCTGTTCACTTAGGGACTGATGTCAATCTTATTTGACAATGACGACGAAATGAGATTTCTTTTGAATATGATCAAGATAAGTGAATTACGTATGCCTCCTTTTTTTCTAATTCTCTCAGGTAGTGATGGTGAACTTACATCCATCTAACCTCCAAAATCAAACAAGGAGTGGACATAACAGTGAACTCGATTGAAATCGTCTGGGATTCCGGTGTGAGGAACTGCATCAAATCTAACGATTTCCTCAACCTTTTCTTGTCCGCGGTCACCTAGAAAGGGAGGATAATGAAATTGTTATTGTTAACAAATAAAATTGTGTTGATTTTAAATGGTTAACATGAGCAGAGCCCGTTATTGATTGACCATGACTGTTTTCTAATTATTGAATCACGAGTACACTCATAAAAATAAGCTTTTGGTACAGTGGATTTGTTCGTGCATACAACTGTGAAACACACTTGAAAATATAAATAAACGCAGTGTGAGTGTGTGTGTGTGTGTGGCGAAGGTATGAATCAAGAAGGTACAGAGATAGTCAAAGCAAAAATGTGTTTCATTATGTGTGCGCGTGTGCAGTGAACGAAATTTTGAGCGGACCTGCATTTTGCAGTCTAATGGGTGGATGGACGGGTGCTTGGAGAAATAGCCCACCTTTAACAAAGTTCTGCGTCTCAATAAGCTTGAATTTTTTTCCGCTGATATCTGAAGTAGGTACAGTCAAGAAAGAGAGAAGAAGAAGAAGAACCACAATTATCCAGTTAAAAAAGGTAATACGAAGATTGCTAGGTGACGCCGAGTACTCCAGTTGAGTACCAATTAATATTACCTGTGTGTGTGATGGAAATAGTACTCCACACTCTTTCTAAATAAATTTGGATAATTTTAACAACTGAAAAAGATAAATGCATCGATTTTCGACTTTGAAACGGAAAAGAACAAAGAATGCATTGTCTTAATATCAGAAGTCGCGTTCAATCATTTAGACAACGAGATTTCTTACGTTCTTCAAACCACTGCTTATTTCACATATTCTATTCTCCTCGGATTAACTTAATATAAAATTACTCCTGACGCTTAGCTGTTCAAGTAGGTATGCAATTAGAGGCATGATGGGAAGTTTGAAAGCGATTGTTCTAGCGCAAGGGTGGAGGTGAGTCATAATGAAATTATGATCACTAGAATTTTCATGCTGGCGTAAAGCCTCAGATTCTCCAAAGGACTCTTGAGGAGTTTAGGAAGATTCTCGATTCATGTGCAACCAGTTCATTTTTTTATACAAAAATCTGGTTAATAAATACATTATTTAATCTTCGAACTAGTGACCTTCATCTCAAATATCCTGTAAATTCTTATGAATAGGTCACCAAACACATTCTCTTAATTAAATCAAAACCCTGGAATTCATTTAAAATTCTATTTGAAAAAAAATGCTCTTCCTGCGTGGACTATATTTTTAATACTCATCAACTACTAGACAAGTAGTAATCTATTTACATTTCAATATATGCCTCTCCAGTTTCATAATTATTGAAATAACTAAGTACCTTATTAAGAAGTTTAAAATATTGGCAAATGATAATACAAGGTAAAAACTATTTTGCAGGTTTTGTTTTGAAGGAATCCAACTTCACGAACTTCACGAGTGATAACAAATTAACTTCTTAAGGTTTAATTTTAAAAAATCTAACCTCACATCGATAAGACAAACCTTCGAGACGATAGTTTTTAAGTAATCAAATAATTCGATGACGTTACAGCACTTCTTCTTGTGGGGTTATTAAAAATACCTTAGGTGTATCAAATTTCTGCCATCAAAAATCACAAACTTGGCCTTTAGTGGCAGTGGGAATACTTTATCTACAAAAGCAATGATTTCACTACAATTTGACTTACGTCAGCTATTAAAGTTGCGCACGGCTCCATAGGGAGAAAACTTTCAGTCGAAGAAAATTCCCACGGTTCCGTATCTGATTGAAAAGTACTTGGTTCATTGATTTTAAAAATTGAGGGTCTAGACCTTCTACGCCTAACTGTGAAGTTCCATTCATGAAGTGGAGAAGCTAGGATGTTAGCGGAGGACCCACCAAATAGTTCAGGAGTTCGAGAGTAGCTAGGGAGATTCAGAATTGAGGAACTGCGTTCTGGATCTGCTTGTGTAATATTCAATCTTAATTGATAGCTTGAGGATATGGTCGGGCAATTACTACCTAGCACATTTGTGTTGGCTTGAAAATGAATTGATCCAGAGAGGTCAGCTATATGGTTTTCTATCTCTTGCATTCGAAAACTGTCATTGGTGATGTTGGCAGATAAAGGAGTTAAATTTTCCCTCGGACTTCTCTTCCCAATACGCCAAAGATTGTGAAAAGAAAAAGAACGTGATTTTGAAGCCGACAATGGAGGCTTGGCAGTTTTACCTAATAATAAGTAGAATATAATACAATACTACTAAATATTTCTAAAATGCATTAAAAAATATCATTTTATATCAAAGAAATAAAAATTTTGCACAGAATTTAAAACGTTATGATAATAAGATATGAAATTGTCTTTAGTAATGAAATGTTGGGTGAGGTTAGTGTTCCTTCTCTTTAATTAAAGGAAAATTAAAGGAAACTAAACGTACCACCAGTTTTCTCGACTAGCTCTTCGTATTCCTTCAGTAATGTGCGAATCTATGTTTGTTAAAATATTAAAAAACGTGCAATACGTTAAAAAATATAATTGCGAAATCTTAAGTGACTCAAACTTAGTTTGAGGTTGTCACATGCGAGAAATTATTTTTTGAAACTTATAAAAATATAAATTATCAAAAAGAAAGTTTATATCAATTTTAATTAGTAAATTTCTCCAGTAAACTAGTTTTACCGTATCTGATTTCCAGCGAAGTGCAATGTAGCGACGTCGCTGAAAAAGAAACAATATATAAAAATTAAACAGAAATTTCAATTAAAGTGAAACTCAAATAAACTACATACCATTTGATCATAGTGAGGTTCGTTTTGTGTACAATTCTCATTCGCTGTCATACAGTTTCTAAAAAGTAAATTTTTCTTTGAATAAAAATGAACTTGGATTTAGAATAGTCAAAAAGAAACATAATATTATTTGTATTAAAATCAGTAATAAATAAATCTCACTCTAAAGCAATAAGAAGGTTGTTCACATAACTGACGAAGTTTCTTGAATCTTTGATTGAAAAATGATCAACCTTGCCGATTGATTGAGCTTCATCGGACTGTAGAAGTATTTTAATAGACTCTGAAATTTTTTCTTCAATACTACGTGATCGAAAATGTGAAAGACGTCTATTGCATCTATCTTTTGAAAATGAATCACTTTGGTCGCACGTTGATATTGCTTTCGAATTTAGAGACTAATCCAATGTGAAAATAAAATATGATAAAGAATTAAAAAGAGTGAATGCAAAAGTGAAAACATATGAATATCAAAATTTAAGATAACAGTTACTAAAGCCTTGTAAAACATCTTGATTTAATTTTGCAGGCAGTACAAAAGGCAAAGATATATAATATATTAATTTAAAAAAAGCAGCGGAACACATGAGTTGCAAAAATATATAAATAAACACACCATAGGATAAATAAATCTATTGTTACTAATTGTTACTAATATTATTAGTAATTATTGTCTAAAGGCATATCAAATTAATAATACATTGATTACATTGATTCCAGAATCGCAAAGAGCACTGGAATAAACCTGTTGCGCTTTACTTCCGATTACAGGTTTGTAATGTTGTGCCCATTGTTGCGATGCAATATTAACAACTGAGCTGCTTTTCTTGCTGTTCATCATTGACAAGATCTATTCTGAGTAAAAGGAACGTTTGAAATACCGCTGACGCTAACAATCATAATAACAAACTTCTAACTTTGAAATTTTTTATATATTTTGTCTTAACTTTCATATTTTATTTAAAAATTAAAATCAAACTGTCGAAATAAAATGGTTTTAAAGGATTGCATAAATATACATTGGGCTTCTTGAATGCGCCAAAACACATACATTTACTGATAGTTTGTTGCTTCAAAGATAAAGATATAAAGTTATTTCATTGGTGATTTCTTCAGTAATGACCGTTCCTTAGCTGTGTTGCTTATAAAAAGATAATATTCATCCCAACCTGTTTCTATTTACAAAATTCTCCATTTTCAAAATTTTAATTTCCCGTTGTTCGATTTTAGTTATTTATCATTTAGTTTCATGTGGTACATAATACGAATAGTCCTATCGATACGAAAGTATGCGTCGTTTTAATAGTTTTGCGTTGTAGTGCCGTCAAATTGAATTCATAGCTAACGCAATTTCTTAGGGTATCTAATGCTCAGTTACGGTTTCCTGCAGAGAGGAGATAGATAGTTATTGAGGAGTAAATTTAGTAAATAATATGTTAGTTATAGGGAACCCTTATGAATCACAATTTATATATATGCGCATTCGTACATTCTGAAGGGTGCAGTCGTGTGTGCAGAGGCCTTCTCAACTAATCATATATTAATATTCATTTAAGTTATGCCAAATGAATTCAATTGCTAATCATGTTTGCTGTAAGCCACAATCGCTATACGCCTGTTTTCTTTATTCCATTGAGGTAGCTTAGCTAATCTCGCGAGCCTTTCCATACTTGAGTATTTTGCTATAGAGATGACTGAGTATAGATCAAAGCTTATTAGTGCAGTAATTCACTACACTTACATCGAGGGATAAAGATGTAACTGTATGCATGGGAGTAATTTAAAATTTAATCTAACTCTGGTTCTAAGAAAGGAGCTTTTGGAGACTGACTGATATACAAGCATAGAGTAACCTTTTCTAAGTCGTAGGAACGAGCCTCGAGGTAGATTAGAAACAAATTTTAATGATTACATGAGGGACGAAAGGGAGAGAATGTGAAAATGGAATTTTAAGTAAAAGCTAAAATGTTATACGCTTTGAGAAGTCTTCTCATTTACTACCAATTTTAATCAATCTATGACTCCCTACGCTGAGCAGAATGATGAATCATTTATGTGATGGCTACAAGTTTATATGCTTTAATTTCAACAACAATTTGGTTAGACTATTAATCATTTAAACACTGTAGTACCAAATTTCCCATATTCATATACTCGTTTAGGCGAAATTATTACTGCTGTCTGTTGGAACAGACAGGGCATTTTTCCTTTTGCTCTCAAAGTGCTTCCACACATCGATCGTCGTCATGGGCTTCCTATATTCACATGGTTAATGATTGTTCGATCACCAGATAAATCAAATAGGCCTCCTCCCTCCTCTCAGAACGCTAAGACGATCCACTGAGATCAAGTCTCCAAATTTGCTGGTCAGTGCAACCGCATTCAGTTTTAGTCCACACTCCTTTGTCGTGCTAAGCAAGCTACACCTCTGGGTTGGTCCTTCCAAACCTATTTTTCACGCTAACGAAACAGTATCAAAATTGCTTATAGAGAAAGTAGGGTCAACTAAACAAAATACGCACTCATTTCTCTCCACGAATCTTTTTATGTGCTTTCAAGCTAAAGTTTTGCGGTCTCACATTGGCACCACCCCCGCTGGACCTAGCGAAGCAATCTCTTATCTAATCGTGTTGGACTCATGATCACAGTGGCCTGAGCTTATATCCACTACATCTAGCCCAACCGATACCAACATTGGTATTCGCTAATTAGGGAATACCAAAGGTTAATGTATCACGAAATGTCATCCAGTTCTCTTCTCGATTTGAGGACTTTTTTCGTACTCTTAATATCCATTTTTCGCTTTCTTCACTTTTCGTATTACAAAAGAAGAGAATGAAATAGATTCTTAATCCTCTAAAGTATAGGTATCGGACAGAGCCTCATGTCGGTGCCCAAATCTGAATGTGCTTTATTAAACACATCCGTTCTCGGTACGCAACCATGTCTTTTTGGATGAAAAGAACTTGGAAGAGGATCTGTCTGGACCCGTTTTATCTACCTCTGATGTTGCATCTCAAAACTCCGTAGACCCGAGCAATCAGAGACACAATGGTTACTCCAGAAGCCTCGGAAAACTTGCAAAAAGTTTAACATATTTGGGGAAGAACTTTCTTTTGAAGCTTTAATGAGATGAATATCTTATCCTATGAAAACTAAATTAAAGGTCAATTTTTAACTAATTATAAAATTTGTATAGTCGTTTAAATATGCTAAAAGACGGTTCCGTTAACTTTGCATATTGTCAAAATATGTCATACGTTTGCACATATTCATTTAATTTTTGCTTTATTTTTGTCTTTAGAAATAGTATTTTAAATGATGGAGTTTAAATCCAATACGCAATATACTTTTTAGATGATTGCCACTTAAATGGGGCAAAGTATCCTGGAAGGGACAGGCTCCAGAAATTTGAATATATAGAGGAGGAGGACGTATTAAGATTGGAGATTTTATTAATATTACGAAATCAGTAAACATAATTTGAATTAAAACGTTCGGATGCGCAGTTTAATCTTGTGAGGATTGCGTACTCCACAGCATGAATAATAAACCTTTCAATTAACTAGTAATATTTCATCAGACTTATATTTAAATATTAATATTGTCAACATCTATCCGTTTTAAGCCGTATAATATTTATTTATTTCTTACCTATAACTTATAAAACGCCAATATCTATCAGTAACAGAATTCAATTTATACCACCGGATTTTAATCTTCTCTTTTTTCTATAAAATATTAAAATATGATAAAAGCGTATAAATCGCAGAGGAATTATATAAGGCTAATAATTGAATATGTTTACCATTTTAAGTAGTTTTTCTAAGTTTAATATTTTTGACCTTGTGACCATACCTTATATATTGGCGGTGTAGACAATTTCCAAAAGCTTGCTCTTGGCGTTTCTTTTGGTGAGGAATGTGCTTTTTAAATTACTGTTGTGTAGTATAACATCTTGTTTAATTGTTATCCTTCTTAAGCTCAACTTTATTGTAAGTTAATTGGAGGATCAAATTTTAATTCTCCTATTTAAATATTTTCTTTTATATGTTTTTTGTTCTTATCTCATTATCCTTGTTGTCAGTATTGATTATTTTCTCTTTGTTTTATTCTAGCTAATGTATGCAATCATTTCCAAATGAATATATCTGACAATCCACCATCTGTTTCCATTCTTAAGAAACAGCCTGGACTTCTCGGAGGTTTACGTCGCACTTTTGCCATTTTTCTTCGCCATCCTCAATCCACACTTCCAGCAAAAAAGGAAACCATCCATCGAAAGAATATGACCCTTCCCCGAATTACACAGTCCACAGATACAAATGAATTTGATGGTCAAATCCTTGTGACAGAACGCCTCATTCCGACATCCATTGATACTGACGTTTTGCGACAACACGATCAACGTCGTTTTTCTGCCTTCACCGAAACACCCGAACCTGTTCGTGCTGAGCTTATTCGGCTAGACAAGCTCTCCGGTGGTTATGGCGAAGCTCTACCGCGCGAAGCACGATTTGGTGCTAGTCAACACACCTTCTGTGCTATCCCTTTGGAACTAGATACTTTCTGTGATTACTGTAATCAGCCAATTTGGGGTCTCGGCTGGGGCCCTGTTTGTCGAAGATGTGCAGGTTAGTATGCTGACTCTATTCTTTGACTTGTTTATTTTTTTAATTTCTGGCATGCGTGAATGTTTATTCGATATACTGTCGATTGTAAAAATTGTAAGTCTAAAATTTTTGAATATGATTTATGTGTGGAAGCAATTACTGACGTTATCTCTTGCAATTTATCTTGGTTTTATTCAAAGTGTCCATCGTTTTTATCTATAGTGAGACGTTTAAGTGTGCTGTTTCCGTTTAATTAATTGGTCGTACACAATTCCTTTGTAGCTTTGGTGAAATTGAGAAATTTGAGCCGACTTCTTAGTTTTGTTAACTTGTCTTTTCAAAGTCTTCCTGTGCTTTCTGCTTAATTTACATAGTCTCTGATCTTAACAGATTATTTTTCATTTTGTTTTAAATCTGGTCCAGTTTTTGAGACCACCTTAGGGAGTGAATTTATTGTTTGCTAGCTGCAGCCTAATGGTTATTTAGCGACTTCTTTCTACACCGGCAATCCCAAAGTTAAGATGTGTCTCAGCCAAAGGTGACTACAGTATGAAGACAAATTGAAAGAGCAGCTCTCATCTTGTCATTGACTCCGATCTAATATCTCTGCTGACCATCTTTTCGAATATCCTTGCCAGCGGACCTGACTTTATTTAAATTGTTTTTTATTTATTTATTTATTTTAAGGTGGGTCTTCACTGTTAAATATTTACCTTTCAGGTTGTCTTATGACATGCCACTGGCTCTGCGCTGACAAAGTCATCATACCCTGCGAGGTCAGTCCTTTTTCAGCACACACTTACGATGACTGTGAAGCTGAAGACGAGAATGAAGACAGCTCTGTTGCTGTTGCCAAAAGTGATCTTCCCAAGACTCTCGAAGAAAAGGGGAGGTCTCGGACACCGATGCCAGCTTCAATAAAAGCATTGTCACAGGTTAGTGATAATTCGTGTGAATACCCTTAAGCCATCTTAAATTTTGTTCTTGTAATCGCAGCCGGTATTGGTTATAAACGAAGAGTTTAGTCTTTTAACTATCTGTCTTATTGATATCTCATTTATTTAATAATTTCAGCACATTAGAATTGTAATAAAGCTCACAAATAATCTATCTTATTTCATAAAATTCCCATCATCTAGACCCTATCATTCATTCAAGAATATTATTGAACAATATGCGTATGGGGAATATTCCTCTGACCATCAACGCACCCAGATTGATGGTCCTTTTAATGCAACCGCTTTCAAGTCGATCTGTTGTCTTTTGTTATTGCCTAATGCTGCCAGATTTTTCCTGACAATATGGATATCAGTTAAAGTAATTGCTTCCTCCTAAGTGCTTGCTTTGTACTACTATGCTATAAATTCCATTTTTCCCTTTCAGAGTGTGTTGCGACCGAATGTGCCATCGACAACAGAACGTGCGGTATCGATGGGAGAACATAAGGAACTGGATCCCCATTGTACGTCAACTCCATTCCACCCCGAATTTGAGTCGCAGCAGCCTCCGAACGGTGATTTACCTCCTACTCTGCGTCCTCGATCCCAATTTAGCCTCTTTACTTCACGTAAGATTCTCATATTATTGATATTATTATGCACATTGAATCGAGTTAGAGCAGGTAATATCCTTACATTCGTATATTTGTTTCTGTCCAGATAAAAATATAATTATTAATCATTTAATACTAATTTAACCAAATAAACATTTGAATTTATATTTTCTTTCATTGACTGTGATCAAATAACGATTCACCCTTTTATTGTTTGTGTGAACCAGTGTGGGGATTCGTTCATGGTTCAAGTTTTCGCTAAAACAACGTGATCTTGTATTTTTCTTTCTTTCTTGTCTTATAGGTCGTACAAGTTTACTATAAGTTTTAGAGTTTACAACTGACCAGTTGTGATCGAAATGTAGCTCTCGTTTTTCTACTAAACCACTTCGTAAAAGTTGCAAAGCTTGGCGCATTGACATCGAAACTGATCAAGCATAAATGTGTAAATATTCCTAAACATTTGCAATGCAATTTTCCAAACTTCAAATATTTTTTTTTTCAATTTAAGACTATTTTTTTACAATTATAATTAATGAAGATTGACCTTATAACGAAGTGAGGGGACAATTTAATGACTCCCTCGTTGGGTTCTTGAAATTTTCTTCTGGGTCATATTTAATCGCTGTGATTTGCGATTTGTGGTTTCATCTCTTGAAATTAAGGCTCCGTTTCACTTGTTGATTTGTGAAACAGATGTTCTTGTTTACTTTTGTTGATTAACACCTTTCACCGATCTATTCTCCCTCCTGTCAAAATTTGTGTATCTAGTCAAATGGTGAAGTAAGGTTAAAACTGGCAGATTTTGCCATTTTGACCCTTTAACGCCCGAATATTTTTTGAAAAAAAAAGCGCCCAACTGCACTCACACGTGTCTCACAACTGACTGATGCCGCCGGCGTGATAAGTTTTGGTATCAGACAAAGGCTATAGATACGTATTGAACATGTTTTAAATGACAATAGCGCCTTCTGTTACGAGTCTAGTACCAATGGAGCTTATTTTGAAAGAGGACCATACGGTCCTGCAGGGCGTTAAAGGGTTAAATTTAAAGTTTTACTCCTGCGCTTGTTTGAGTTTGTGCACCATTTTATCGATTCACTGTAACATTCTGTATTTTTTTGGACATAGCATTTTAACCTTTGATTTCCTTGCTCTTTTATTAGTCGTGCACTTAGTTATCCAGTTCAGATTTCGAATGTCATTAAACTCGTTTAAAGAAAGTGTTCTTTAACACTTGTTCGGGTATTTGCTAGTGTTAAGAGTAGAATTAGCAACTCTGACCTGGGCTTTAATGGAAATGCGCGTTTACTGCTGCGTTTCTGGTGTTGGTTAAATTGTTAATCATTCTCGTTTTTTTTCTCCCCAAGTCAGACATTCTTATGAACAGAAGGTTCTTGTGAAATGTGTATAAATTAAAACTCTGTCAAATAACCCAACATCATAAAGCCCTCTAGTTATTTATTTGTTGTGACATTTGCTCATCAGCGTCTTTCCTTAAGTTCCACTTAGCAGTAAGAAGCTCTAATCGAATGGCTTTTTTCGCTCCGAGAACCAACTTCGATAATGAATTTCAAGAGTACTTCTATAGCTCCTATTTCTGTACCTCAGCCTTCTTTTGCTATATGTAAACATATATCCCTCCTTTTTCTGTAAATTCGTCACGTGGGAGCAACTGTTTACCCTCTTTATGATTTCGCCAGTAGATGGGGATGACCACTGTTGATGTACACCCCTACTGATGTTTATCGACCTAGCCTTAAAACGCTACTATTATTCTACTCCTACTTCTATCTTTAGCTGACACCAGTCTGAAGTTTGATGAGACTCTAGAAGAAATTAAGGAGGATACATCAGAGGAGAGTGAAGGAAGCAAAGCAACACGTCATCAGTCGATGATGCGATCACGCCGCCGACACCATAACTACCTCTCCACCTCTTCATCACGACGTCATACCACAGGTATCAGTCTTCTTTCTGTTTCCACTCGTTCAGTCGATACCTACGACGTCAGTAGTCTTGATCAGAGAGATCTCCGGGAGCGCGGTCTCTCTGTATGGCAGCTGAGTCCTGCTGAAGGAACTAGTACCCCTACGGAGGCGGGAGTCAGTGAAGAAGCTCTTCCCACCTCGGTGGTGATGAGTAGTAAGATGCAATCTACTGCGGCTGCTGCTTTGACTGGATATCAGACTGGGGCTGATGGGATCACTTACGCCAAGGTGACGATTGGACCGAGAAATGCTGTACTGCCTTGGAAACCTGTGGAATTGGCGAAGAGACTGGCGATATTCAATGAAAATAGCTTTGGGCTGTATGCCAAAATGGTGAGTGATTTTGTCAACTTTTCACCTGCAGCATATTGATTGATACGCGTTATTACAAGTAAGGCCTTATATATATTCACTTTATATGTTAATTCTGTATAGGGTGGGTAGGTCAAGTTCACCCCCAATTTGATAGAATTACACATTTCTTGACTCCGTCATTCATGGTATTCTCCGCCTCACATTCAGTCTAGTTTTATGAGTTTAAGTGTTAATTTATTCCATCGTTCATTTCGATTCTCGCCGCTTTTTTTACCATTTCTTATCCCCCTCATTTAGCCTTTTTTATTCCACTACTACTGTCATGGTTTCCGTCTATTTCTGCCTTCTTTATATGCTTCATCCCATTCTCGTGTTCTCCGTGGGTTTTTTTTCGAAAACAAGTTAATTAATCCCTTAAAGTTGCCTTCAATTGCTTTTCTTAATTGACATGCTTCTTTTAGCCATCAATGGGAAAGTGGGCTTTAAGAATGAGATAAAAACAGTCATTAAATGATTCCTAATGACAATTATTCTATAGTTTTTTTCTTGTTTCATTCTAATTCTAGTCTCTAGATGTACTTTATTCCACACTATAATAAAGTTTGATTACTAATTTCTCTCTTTTTTGCCTCTTATCTTTACGCAGTTCGATTTGACATTTAAGAGGTATTTAGCAGCTGGCAATTATCAAATCGGGTAGTTTCTGCATTCTTTTTACCTATTCGCCAAAACTGTTTTATTCTTATTTATGTTACAAAATGAACCACATCAGAAGTTATATCTGTTGAAAAGCTAGAAACCACAAGACTATCAGGTAACATTCTTCCCGCTCTTCGTTGTAACTTCTTTAAGCATCTCCCATATTCCTTTCAATCTTTCATCGGTTGCCTCAATTTAAATTCCATTTCTTGTGTTCTTATTTCTTCAGCACATGGTGGGGGGCATCTCGTCAAAATGTACTTGATATTTTTTTGGCCTCTTTAAATTGTGTTGTTTTCAGTATAAAAGCTTGACACCCTCAAGGTCATCCTGTCTTCTTTTCGCTCAGTAATGCTTATTGAGTAAATGGTAGTAAATTAGACTGTGTAAATTTTATTATTAGATTTGAAACCAATATCCCATTATCTTTGTTATTAACCGCAGTAATAAAAAAGTGTTTTATCCTTTTATCAATCAACACGGTCTAATTGATGTTTCCGGGGTGGGAGGGGGGGGGGAGGTTAGGGGGTAGAAGGGGTCATAAAGCTGCTGAGAGCGACGCTAAGTTATCCGAGACGTTTGCTTTATTTGGTTTTTGTATTTTGGGTGATACAATCTCTAGCATATGGGTGGTTTACATCCCAAAGACCTGATTTCATACGTCTTTCCTTGGATTGCAACAAATACTGCCTGTATACGGAGATAGATACGCACTTAGTGATAAGTTGTTTAATCTAGAAGGGTCGGCCTGGCCGCTTCAATTCAATTTTGCTTCCAATTGTTGAGAAGGCGAAATGCTTTTTTGATGATATTCCGCAGCTTACAATTTTTATGAAATTTAGGAATGAGATAGCTAAAATGTTAAGCTAGCAGGACTTCGTAGCTGTACTTACTCCAGATGAGTACATCAACTACGTGTACTAGTCTTTTTACACAATGTTAACCATGGTTTTTGTGTAGTAATTAAGTAGAGTAAATTTTTCTAGAATTAGTTCGAAACCTACACCGCCTTTACCGTCTTTGACATTCTGAGATCTTTTCTCCTTAACAACTTTTCTACGTTATAATATCAGTTTAATGTATATCTGATGCAATCCACATTCATATAGTATTTAGATTTTTACCTATTACCACTTAAATTTTGTCCTCCTCTCCTTATCCCAGACTCCCAAGTTATCCTCAGGAGATTGTGAGGGCCAGATTCGTCTCTACATCAACCTGATCCGTCCAGTTCGCATGGTTCTTACCGATCGGCCGGCATCGATTTTCGACATCGTTGGTGGTGATAGTGACAGTGATTCGAGCGATACTGAAACACAAGTAGAGGCAGCTGTGAAACAGGAGGAAAGCAAAGAGCCCTCCGATAACAAAGTCAAGTTGCGTAACAAGTCTGTCGACGGCCGTATTACATCCTTCCGTCTTCCTCGTGGCAGTTCAAAACTTCTTCATGTTCACCTGTAAGTTTTTTCGAATTTGCCTTTATTTAACGCTATAGTTCTATTTTCAGGTCCAAGTAATGTATTGATTTAGTTAGGTTTAGACAGATTTGCCTTTAAATGCGCACTCTGCTTTATTCTCTTACAAATCTGCACATCAACCAACTTGCTCCTTAAGATTCCGAAATTCCTGTTTCTTGGTCCTTGATTATTACTGTAATACGCGCTGTGCCTTACTCTCTAGTTATTATATTGGTTTGTGTGCGTAGTGCGTATTTACGTTGTCCCACACCGGCATTCTACATTTGTCTGTCGACATTCTGAATTATTTCTTAATCATAACGGTAATTGCAAATAGTTTAACTCTTCACTCCCCCCCCCCCCCTCCTGTGTTATTCAAGTGATTAATATAATTTTTGCCATTAGGCCATGGTGATTGGAGGGAAGAGGCTCGGACTTCCAAATAATATCGACTTTACGATGACTTAGTGCATTCATTGTTAAAGGTGCACTACGAATTTTGGATGGAGAGGGGAACTGTGAAAAGCAGTCTAAGGATCGAGTCGAAGTAGAACGCAAAATCAGATTTTCATCGAAACTCTGCAAAATTGATCGAGAGGTTTAGGTTATGCGCTTATCATGCTGTGGTTATCCTCCATCGTTTCCTGCTCCTCCAATGTTCAAATTTGACGATTTATCTCTCATTTCCTTTATGTGAATTCGTGTTTGCGACATTAGTTAATGGGTCTCTAATTCAAAACCTGTTGTAAGTGCTATTTACTTAATTGCTTGAAAATTACTCTATGCTCAGTTGCGTGCGTCGACCAGACAGCCTATCAATTACATGCTGGATAGTGGACACTTTCGGACGTAGTTGGATATATGAAAGACGACCATCTGGGGGTTCACTTTGTGCCCGTAACTGGTTCTCATGGGTCGTTTTAATGCAGTGCGCAAATCGGTTTTTTCTTCACGCTCTTAATTAGTTTCCTCTCTCTCTCCTTTGGTTTAGGTCTACGACAGCTAACCAGGTGATTGGAAGTCTGCTCTCTCGCTTTAACATTGATGATAATCCTCAGAAATTCGCCCTCTATGAACATACCATCTATGGTGAAAATGAAGGTAAATAAAGCACTGTTCTCTGTGTATCTGTTTGCTAAAGCATTTAGACCGCGTGCAGCCTTGTTTTCAGTTCACTGTGCGTACACGTGTGCACCCTCCCTCCCCCCCCCCCCCCTCGTCCTGCATGCGTCACTACGGCCTAGGGTGCATAAACTGCAGCTCACGTTTTCAATATTCTATGTGTGATTCTGCTACTGGGTACGCGCCTCCGTCTCCTTTTTTATAGTTTTTGACAGGCGCAGTATGGATCTGAAATGTTTGAAACTTCTCATTCCAGGCCCCCCCTATATAGCCAAATTAAAGGACTCTAGAGTGATTTAGTACATCTTTTACTTAATTTAGATACAAAGGGTTCTGTTTGGGGGGGGGGGGAGGGGAGAAGTTCATATAGTCCTAGCAGAAAAAGCGCTACAAACGAAGGGAAATTTTCGTGAAATTCTCTGTGTAAGACTGAGTACAAAGATTCTTATATCAGTGGGGCAATCACTACAAATACGATGAGCGACACCAGTATCAAGTTAGTCACATGATGCAGTAACCATATTTGGTACTCCTGTCAGTCCAATGGGTAGCGGGTTGTTTTTCTTGATATTTGATTGGCCACATGGTTATAAAGTTATTCACTAATATTTATCTTGCTGAAAGGGTAAAAGGGTTAGTCTCCCTAATCGCTATTTAAGTTTCTAAAATGACTACTTTTAAATTAATCTACGGACCACACTGTCAATACTTGTCAAAGATCTGTGTTCTCATATGCTTTAGTCTGGCTTTCTTCCATCTCTATATAGTGGGCGTTGCTTTATTAAATTAGTCATCTTGTCAGCACGGTGGATTTAACTGGTTCTCTTTCTTTACCTGGTTGACTGGCATTCTCTCTTATATATCGGTCTGATGAAAAATGTGGAGTCTGGTTCGCGGATTGACCGCAAAGATAACGAGAATTACTAATTATTTCAATGTTTTTTGGATAGTGGGGGTGGGGGAGGTTGTTGTAGATATTACTATTTAGAAAGAGCGATCTTAGGCTTGTCATTGCTTTCATTAAATCCATGGTCGAGTTTGCAGCTATTTTAATAATCGGGCCACGGTTTACTTAGGTAAAATACTCGAGAAGTAGATCTATACTCAAAAAATCAAATTAATTGACCTTCCATTTTGCCATTTGGTGGACATTCGGCTAACCGATTATCGTTGCTTCTAGCCATTAAAAAGAATAATTCTATTTGTATTACTGTGGATGACAGTAATAAATCAATTACATGAACTGCACCTTAGTTGCAATTCGTTTGTAGTTCCTCGAACTTCCTGGGACTTCATTATTGAACCTTTAATACTGTGTTTTATATGCATTAATTTGAAAATATCCTGGCGCAAAGAAGATCTCTCACCAACTCTACTCTCCGGCAATTTGGTTTTAGAATTTACCTTGTATCGATAGTTAGGAGGTATTAACAAGTTTGGACATCTGTAAATCTTGGTAGGGAGTTGGGTTTTAATAATTTTGCGTGTTTGCTAAGAATTATTCACTGATTTGGTTCCTCATTGGAACGTCTTTACTCTTTCCTAAAGGTGGAACGACGTAGAAATGTCTTTTCCTCCCTATTAGATAAAATGAGGTATTTTTACTAAAAAAGGTAGAAATTAATGTAAAAATTTGACATTTTTATTTACTCTATTATTAGTTATTATTTTCATTTTTGGTTGGTTGTCAAAAGTACTCTGAAATTATGGGTTGTTGCTCGAGACAACTCGGGGAATATATGGAAACTTTTGTC
Source organism: Hymenolepis microstoma (assembly GCA_000469805.3). Classification (NCBI taxonomy): domain Eukaryota; kingdom Metazoa; phylum Platyhelminthes; class Cestoda; order Cyclophyllidea; family Hymenolepididae; genus Hymenolepis; species Hymenolepis microstoma. Next base: position 29,243,171 of record LR215989.1, read on the forward strand.
TATTTCTGCATGTATTATTTTGTTCGGAATTTGGGGTTATTGGAGACTTCTAGCAGCCTAAAATCCCCTAATCAGCAAACGAAAACCCTAATGGAACTTGCTTAATAAATTGTCGTTATCCGACTCATACACGGACAGTAACTTACTATCCTAGTACTGTCTTTATTTCTTAATTTTTTTACTCTCGCTACACGGAATATTTGGAGAAAGTTTTTTTTTCACCCGTGTATATTTGTTTGGGATTAGTCTTCTTCTTCAAGTCTTCAATGACTTTACACATATCTCTCTTGCATTTTCAGAAACAATTTTGATATTATTTATCCATGGTGGGGGGGGGGGGGGAGGGGAAGATATAATAAGTAGTCAGTAGAAAGGAATTGTTCTTTTCACCAACTGTTATAGCCAATTGGCTTTTCCTTGTGTCTTCGGTATTTTGAATAGCAAATGTTTCAATTTTGGATACCCAGTTCAATTGGGCGTATTTCACAAATCAAAACCGCACCGCTTGAATCATTGCAAATTTTGCTATCCTGCTTTTAGGTGTGGCGATCGAGTGGACATGTTGCATTATAGTTTTCAAAATACCAACTGCATTCGTCAACGTGAGATCTTAACGACTTCATTTAAAATATTCCCTTTTTATGCATAACCAAGCACACCTAGCCTTCACCGTTCCTAAACCAATGAGCAAGGAATCCAAGTATTGAAGAGGGTCATTTTTAATTACTTTCGCTACTACTACAACAATGACGTACCTTGGTGTCGTTCATTTGCATTCCCAATCGTTGTCAATTGTGAAATCAGGCGGGTTCAAAAAAATTCACTTTCTTCTTGCTGAGAGCCTAACGAGTGGTAAGATAAGAATCTGTGAATTTTTCTCAGACTGCGTTTGCGTGCCAAATAGCAATAGGTGGCTTCACAACCTCACGCACACATTTACGGGCTTCGTCCATAAAATGAATTTTCTCTTGCCTGCATTCCTGCGGTTAACGTTTTTTTGTGTTAATATTTAAGTTGAACTGTACAAGCGAGGCCAGTAATACGTGACTGAATCTTTTGTCTCTCGCTAACCTTTTCTCGTGAATTCCGTTGCTATTTAACTCGATAGCCTTGAATTATATGATTTAACTCCATTTAAAAAGTCCTTACCTTACATTATACCTAATCATTCGTAAACTTATCTTTCTTTTTATAGTGTCCGTGCGCAAGCTTTTTGATGACGAATCACCACTGGGCCTAATGATGCAATGGACGCTAGATTCCTCTGTGGATGTCGGTGGCAAAGCCGGCGAAGCTATGCATATTGAGCATTTCAATGAACTCCTCGGCGTTAAACGGATTGTGCTGCAGGAAAATGAAACTGGCGATATTGAGGTAAACCATCTGTTTCATGTCATGATTTGTTCCCAGCACGGATGTGCAAAGTAATCGTCTATCATTGCCATGGCACTCAGGTGTTGCTCCACTATTTGATCTCCAAGTAATTCAGATGAGCTGAGTAAGCATTTTTAATTAGACAGTTATTTATAAGATCAGAATAGAAGAAATAGTGCATATAATAACAAGCGTCATTTCTGTCATCTCTCTACTTATCATTTTAACCGGTTAGGTTAGTCTTTCTAATTACTCAATGGCAATCAATAGGTATCAGATTCGTGAACTCTAATTGGTAAGGTAACAAATTTCTCTCCTTTGTCATTATTGCTTCAGTTTTTTCTTCAAGTAACAATTTAGTCCCCCTGGTCTCTAAGCCAATTGTTCCTCTCCATAGATTTGTGTTTATAATACTATAGAAGGTGTAAGAACGCTTTGTTTAAATGCGATAGCTTTCTTTATGCCTTATCCATTTTATAAAGTCCGTTATTCCTAAGTAGTACGATCGAGTAGTGAATCGGCTCTAACTTGGTTCTCTCTTACCGTCTGTTTTCGACAGAATCGACATCGCAAATATGTCCAAGTCTTTTCATATTGTGGACCTTCCATTTACCTTCTTCTCATCGCTCTGAGCGCGTTCCAAAGTTATGCAATCTTCAACGCACCTTTCTTGCTTCCACTATCGTATTTTAGATTACAACATAGTCCTATCGCTTGGCTTCTTTTTCGAGCCTCTAGTTAGTAGAGGGCCCAAACAGGGAGCTTGTTTATGCTACGCTTTCTTCGAATTCGTTTACCCGGCTTTTTGTGTCGTCTTTTTTACCAAATAAATAGACATAAGTACTCTTGTTTTTTTGCACATTTCGTTACGGCTTTCGTGGTGAAATATTTTTCTAGTCTTATAATAAATAATTATAATTTTTAGTCGTCCAAATAAAACATAGTATAGGTGGGACTTTAGTGCCCATAAAAATCAAGATTAGGTAAGCGGATTTGTCTTAATTAGACATCGTTGATTTCAGAAAAGTTTGAAACTTTTATTGGAAAATAAATGCAACAATTTGAGCATTCATGCCTTCTACTTTTCCTTCTATTAACTTCTCTCCAATTTCAGTGGTCATGTTTCTCCGAGGCTCAGCTGCGAACATTCTTGGAAATACTCAATCGCGAGGAAGCAGACTATCGTCGAAGAATTGAGTTGAAATATCAGATTCGGAAGCGAGAAATTCTGCGTTTGATGAATCTGCGAGCTAAATGTCAACAGCGGACTGTCGTTCCCAACAACGTGCCTGGTGCCACCGCTAAGCCGTCGGCCGAGGAGGAGAAGGAGAAGCCGCGAAATTCCGCTTCCTCGACTGGTAAGCCTTATGTGTTGTGCGCTGAAGGCGATTTACTGATATTCAACGACTTTGCTTTAAGTGCACGTTTGATGCAAAAAACCGGTGTCTTTAAATTCCGTTCAGTTGAATGCTCGGGAACGACCCACTTTGTTTTTCATAATTAATTTAAGATAAGGAGCCTTTGAGTGGGGCAGTAATTATTTTAAATAACCAGGCTATTTATCTTTTGTGTCTATTGTCATTTGATTGTCGCTTAGATTAACAGCGGTTTTTACTCAAGTCGGAGGGACTAAATTCAAGTAGGTGATCGTAGCCTAAGTCCCTATTTGCGTTTCGGAAAATAACATCATAAGGGTAATGTGGTTTTAATTGTGGGAATAGAACAACTCCGTCTTATAACAAAGCACTGGGTGTTTTTGGTGTTTGTATGTGAAATAAAGGTAAACTGAGTAGATCTGACGGGTCAACTGAAACTAGGTCGAATAAGTTGAATAAATTTGGTCATATGATCATGGATTCATGAGGATTGACAAAATTGAAATTTAGAGAAAAATGTGACACCTAAAACGTGTGATGAAGGACTTTCACGGAGTTTTGAGATTCATGATGTGAGTCAGAAACTGTTCTTGAATATAGAAGCTTTTTTTCAGAAGGATAGCTCTAATGTGAAGCGTTCCTATTCTTCACTCTTTCTCTATACTTTGTTTTAAAATGGGGATTTTAAGGTATTTTATCATCTTGGACCTCAAGAGCTGATTTGTCTTAACCCTTTAACGCTCGAATTATTTTTTGAAAAATGCACCCAGTTGCCTTCACGCTTGTCTCACAGCAGATTGATGCCGCCGACATGATGAGTTTTGGTGGTGTATCAGGCGAAGGCTATTGACGTATTGAACATGCTTCAAACGGCAATAGCGCATTCTGTTACGAGTCTAGTACCAGTGGAGCTTTTTAGAAAGAAGATCGTACGGTCCTAAGGATATTAAAGGGTTAAAATATTCTTAAGTTCTCAGACCTTTTCTCCACGCTTGTTAGCAGCGAAGTTCTCTTTTGACATCTTAAGGATACATGGTTAGTTCTTAAATAGGTGAATCCATTCATTTTCTATGCACTCTAAATATTCACCTCAATTTTAGTTTTGGCTGCAAAGCTAAGATAAAATTATTCATAAATTGCCACTATTTCAAATACTTCCTTTTTGTACTTAAGTAATCCCCTAGAACCTATAGAGTCATCTCTGTTGTAGACAATACCAAATTGGCTGTTCCTGTTTCTCGGAAATTCGAATTAATGCCCGAGAATACGCATTTTGTTTTGTTTCTCTTTAACTTCAAATACCTAGTCTTGTGTGTGTGTGTCTCTTAGCATTGCCGGTTTTCATTTTTTCGTTGTCTTTCGTTTTCAGGAGATAAACCAGAAGGTGACCAGGAAAGTATAGACTCTGTAGAGAACGGCAGAAATGCAGACACTTTTTCTCCCCTTTCAAATCCACCAGGTGATATTCCCCTTAAGAATGGCAGTTCCTCTCCTATCTCTATTCCTCCCATTGTACATGACTTGATCTCCCCTCAGAAAGCCACAACTCCACTTAACTCAAATCAAGCTCAGTTGCTCACCAAAGCGCAGCAGAAAAAGAAGATAAAAGGGTCGAAGAAGGGCGGAAAGAATAAGAAGTTAAAGGGTGGGAATGAGAATGGTGGAGCCGCAGTGAAACCGAAATCTCATCACTTGTGGCTGGCGAAGAAGAAAAAGAAGTCCTTCGAAGTTGCCAATGGTGTTGAAGCTTGATGACTCTATGAGAACGTGTACATATTACTGTTATGATTGTTAGGAGTTCAGATTCCCTGTGGTGTTTGAGGAAGCCTAGAAAACTGGTTGATTGTAAACGATCGTAAACAGCTTGCAGAGTCCCAACATGCAGAGCTGACTAGAGTTCACTCAACGTCAACTCCAATGACAAATGACTCATGTCTTCCACATGCTTGCACCTTTTCTCTATTCTACTTTCCGCCTGTTGGTAGGTTCTTGAAATAAAGTGCTTTCATTTGATTGAAATTGTTACTTTGCTGCAGACATAGCTCTAATTGCCGTAATAATGGATCGTGACACCTAAGTTTATATCAAGTAAAGGATTTGAAATGAAGGTTATAGTTGTTTTAGGCAAGACTTAAGAAAGTACGTACTTGCATATCAGTTTGTGGACTGGTTGTCAGTTACATTAGGTTTCCTACAAGTTCCAATTGTAATTAGGCTACGCATATAATTAGTCAGGCCTATTACAATGATGACTTAATCCAAACCACGTTCAGATGTCACGGGTCGAAGCCCGTTAGTGCGCTCTCGTCACTTTAAACTTTGCAAATAGTATGACTAGGTGATAAGAATTTATATTTTTTATTGCGGTAAAACAGTTGAAATCGGGTGACTTTAGATTCCAATGGGGGAAGGGAGGGGATGATTGGGAGGGTTTTGAAAAGGAATTGAAAATTGAATCAGAATGCATAAAGGGACTATATTTGGTTTTGGATTCGGGTTTTACCATTTGTCCTTAATGGCTATTTCACTTCATGTATTACTAAAGTTGACGTTGAGTGAATTCTAGCCACCTCTCTATCATGCTAAGATTCTTCAAGATGCTTACATTCTAATTCACTAACTGCTCAATTAGCATTGAGCGCCATTAATTAATCTGTTAAATCGTTAAATATATCGACCTAGTTTAATGGTGTGTGCTAATTTCGCTGACTGGCAGTTCACAATAAAGAAATACAGACTGCCAGCATTATATACAAAGAGCCGGAGTTAACGAGGTTAACCGCCAAACTATTCGTGGAAAGCGCGCGTTTTGGGGCCATCCTGGCGAGAATCCCAACTTCTGCCTCTCCATTTATTAGAAAAATTTCAAAATTGCGGTTTGGCAGATGGTCCTAATGACTAGTGTGTCACCGAGCCGCGCATGTAAAGCAGTGGCTTTTAGTTTACCAGTGAAATAGTTTCAAGGGGCTGTACGGATCATCTTTATTGGACAAAAGGTGGCATGGATCTCAGGGTCTATTGCATTGAGGAAAGGGGGATCTCATGAGACTTTATGATTACATTTTTACATTCCTTTTCATAATCGATTTGGTTTGGATAGTTACATTTGCAGAACTATGATCCCTTCATTTTGTCGGACTGTTCTGAATTAGAGTAGCCATATGAAAGTACACCGCCATCTGGTCAATTTCTTTGCCCGCTTATTGTATCCGACGTGGCCCACGAGCTTTCGCGAAATAGTCAGTAGTTATCACTAGATGGAATTATCATTATTAATGTTAGAAGATTTGATAATACATTAATTATTTCTCGATATTTTTTGGAAGTCTCCCACGCGCTAATCAACAAATAAGTCAATAGCTAAAGACGGCCACCAATTACATTTCCGCTAACGTAATTTCGTGGCTATTCGTCCTCTATTGGAAGTCCTCGAAATGAAGAGTGTTTTGGTGAATTTTACAAATTTTAGCACCAAATTTATTGCCTCTTATGTCATTTTACGAAGCTGTACCAGCACGGACTAATACAGTTGCTATATTTTCCAAAATAAGTGAAGACTTTTGTACGTTCTTCACTCAAAAAGAGTCATTTTCAACTTTAAAGAAACATCAAAAAGTCATTAGGACACTTTATTTTTTTTCAATGAAACCACTTTGAAGGTCTACTCCCTAATTTTTTAAAATAATTGTTAAATGAAGCTGTTCTGGTAGCATCATCTATTGTCAAAATGAGTTCAAAAGGCCGTTTTTTATTTAAATGAGCTTAGTAAAAACCCCCTCGCTTATCATTTTAGTGTTTATGCATTTTGTATCGTCCAGTAAACTACCTAAAGAGCACTTTAAAGATCGAGATGCTTAGACACCTTAAATCTATCATTATATAGTTGAAACTGGCTTTATACTGAGGCTTTACCAGATTTCATTATTGTTACTTTGACTGTTTATATTAAAAAGTTAATTGAAGTCAAAGGCATATATTATTGGAAATTATAATGCCATTAAAAGGGTCACATATGAGACGGGTTAACACATCGTGAAGACATCGGCTTAGGTGTTAGCAGGAGACAATTTGCAAATGAATAAAGATGAAAGAAAAGGAAAAAATCGAAAAATGTGTGTTATAGAATTAGCCGAAGCGCTAAGCAAGACTAGCACCCCTGATAAAGTTGCGGGATCGTTCATTTAATCGGCAACAGCGGCAGTCCTACGACCAGTTGAGGCAGTGAAAAGTCTTAGGTGCGGATTAGTCGCGTCTTTACGACTGCTCTCCCGAGTTCTGCAAAGCAGGTTGCGAATACGGCCTCGAAGTTCTTGAGTTCCCTCGTTCGGAGTCACACACAGACCAGTAGAGTAACCCTATGGGAGCAATAAGCAGACTGTGAGTAGAATAAGTTGTATGTGCAAGGGCATAAAAATGAGAAATAGCAAACCGGAATAAGACGAGGGTCAAATGAGCTGGTAATTTCGTCACTTCGTGGTTTGAATGGATTTTGCACTCCAGACAAGGCGGGTACCCTAAAACAAATTATAGTTTTACTGACAAGTGTTCAACTATTTTGGCATTTGATTGCTGACTCACCTAGGTATGAGTTCATCTACCTTGGCAGCAACCCGTTCAGCCACCGGTTCATTCAGTTCGTCCATTTGAATTCCAGAATATCTATCCATGAGCATGCGATGTTTGGCCATCTTATCGTTAATATCACGCAATGTACCGCGCATTTCCTTAAAGCTGGAGGCATAAGGCAGCTCATAGTCTAGAATTCTATCCAACCGAGACTAAGAGAAGATTCAGTTATGTTATTAATCTTTGCTACTGATTTTATAAAAGTAGGACATCACATACCTCGACATCGCGCATCTTACGACGAGTGCTGATGCGCTCACGAACATCAGTTTCAAGGTCGAGTTTCGAAATTCGTGATCCTGGTCTTGTCTATAAAGTATTTATGATTAAAATTTAGTCCATGGCCATTTCATAAATACGTTAAATTGTCTGTCCTTACCGGTTCAAATCCTGTTCTTGGTGTTGAAGCACCACTTCCGATAGACTGAGCCTATTAGAAGTAGAGAACAGCAAATAAACCAAAGAATATCCACGATATCTCCTTCGTTAATCTCTTTATTAACTTAAGCCTTCAGTTGCACAAATCTCTGCTTTATCGGAAAAGACGAAGTCATTTTGATAAATGGACCCCGTGCTTATTTCGATTGCTTATTTGAAGAACTTCCTTAGTTCGTAAAGAATTAGGAGTAACGCGTTCAAGTCATAGTCAATTATTTATTGATTATATATCAGAGCAGTTCAGCTTTAACGATACTGTCTCCGTACATCTGTCGTAGTTCAATATCCATCCCAAAATATGTTAAAATTTTTGTTATTTTCTCAAACACCTTTATTGTCCACCCTGCATTTCTTACATATTAGAGCTCCCATCGAGCAAAACCCCCAAATGCGTTAATTAAGTCTATTTAATATAGAGTGTGCCAGAACTCGAGTCTCTCACCAGGAAGGTTCTATGACGACGCTCGGCCCGAATTGAAAACTGGAAAAATCTCTCCCCAAATGGTCTAGACCATTACAGCCATTATTGTGCTTGAAAAAAACAATTGCAATTATTATGCATTGGTTATTAACTTATAGGTGAATATTGCTATGCATACAAACTGTTCGAAAAGTCCACATTTTAGAAATCACTACTTTTGGTAAATCAATAAATGTTTGTTTACCCTTTCTGTGGTCGATCTTGGCGCCAACGATCCACTTCGCACGGGTGAGGCCTGGAAATCGAAATGACAAAAAAATGGAATAACATGAATAGTAACTAAAACTATTTTTGGTTTGCTGATAAGCAGAAGCAATGTCGAACTAAAACAAATAGAAGAAAATAAAGAGCAAAGATCATTCTCCCAGTTCAAGTTAAAGCATTCTGCAAAACAAAATGTGGTCGAATGGAGGACAGAATGAGTAAGCTTCCACAATTTCTACAAAGCCGTAAATTTTCTGTCAGTCGGAAAATTCAAATTTAAATTATCTAATAAATTTAATTTTCTCACTCCCTCACTTCCATTCGTGAGATTTAAAAGGACAAAGTGCTTAAATGTCGTGTATTTGGGTGAAAGGAAAATGATGTTTTCACCTACCGATGCCCTGGTCTCCCTTAAATGAAATTTATTGCTGTGGTACGAAACATTTTCGCACCAAATGAAATTGCAAAATGTTCTTTAAAGTGATATAGAACGGAAAGAATTGGATTCCTCTTAATGCACAAAAACATTAGTATTACTCAATGCGATAACTAGATAAGGAGTGTTTGCGTAATGCCACCATCAGGATCAGAAATCTGTGGCCATTGAATCTCTTTGGTTCCAAGCTGAAGTTTAGCAGAAATGAATGAACAAACTAAATAACTCACTGAGTTTTAATAAATGAAAGTTAGATACGATCTATCAATGTTAATTGTAACATTGGTGTTGAAATATGGCCCTTTAAGGGTTAAAGCAGAACTTGCTGATGTCAATTTTTCTTATTTCCCACAAATTGGAGTCAAAAAGTTTGAATCGGCTAAACGATCGATTTCTACTTGAAAAACAAAAAGATTTGTCCAAAGTTCCGGGCAAAATAAACGGAGGGCATGCAAATGACAAATGAGAAGAGACGAGATAGTGTCCATGAAGCTGCAAGTCCAAACTAGAGGAGCAGAAATTAGTGGGGAGTGGGGGAGGAGAACGAATAAAGCCCACTTACCCGAGGGGAAGTGAGAAATCTTGGAGTGACCGATCTCACAAATCTAGAGCGGACTAGTGGTCCTCTAGGCAGTTTCTCGTGCAACGGCTATACTCGTGCAGTATAGTGTAGTGAACGAGAAGATAAAACACATGGATTAGGTGAGTAATTAGGCCATGCTTATTAATATTAATAATGCCAGACGAATAGATGAAAACACTTTTGTCCCTCAAAATTTTTGATAATTTTTCACCTAATATGCAAAAAAAAATAATTTAGCTTACCGAAGGGTTCAAATTTAGTTTTGATATTTTAGTTATATAACCTTTTCAATTATTAAAGTTATTTAATAAAATTTGCCTTATTTTCTATTAAGTGGCTTTAGACATAAGCTTTGACAACATTAATCAAGAGAATTTTGTGACTATGAAATTAAAACTGCTTTTACTTTCACAGCCCGCTTTCCAAAAGAATCCTTCTCCTGTGAAACAACACTTTTTTAATTCTAGTACTATTCCAATGTTCAATTTTTTGTTTTATTTGGACATATCTGTTAATATTAACAAATTAGTCGATTATTTCGAGTTATGTGTAAAACAATCAGTAATCTGATTGGTTAACCTTGTTTTAATCTGATTGGTTTAAACTTTATTAGTACGCCAGTATCTATTTTTGGCTGTTTTTCATTAACTGCTATGGGCATAGTATACTTAAATGTCTGAACTTAAGATAAAGATGATGTATATTTTTTCGCTCTCACCCGAGGATCTCTAGCGAAGGCTTCCAAAGCAGTGATTTCATTCATAACAATTGGGGTTGTAGAGACATTAGGGGGAAGTGGGGGTATTGATGCCATTGGTGGAAGGTGAGGTGATCGATGGCGATCTCGCAAGATAGAACCTTGTCGTGGATCACGTGGTGGCATTTCCTTGATAACGAGGAATTAAACACCAACCACTTAAAATAAGTACTCAATTTCTTCATTCTTTTATCAGGGTCAAACGGTAGCGAAGCAGTAACACGAAGAATAAACGAAAAATTTGCGCACTCAAATGAAACTTCTTATTAAAATGAAATGAACAGGCGCATATGCTTTAAGTTGCTTGCAACGATGCCATTTCCTTTCCATCTGACATCGTATATTGATCTGCCACTTTTTCATAACAAATCAAGAAATATGACACAACCACACCAAAATAAATTTCAATGAAATGCAAATTTCGACGCAAGGTAGGAGATAAATGCCAGTATTTTGATAGATAAGAAAAGCCATATGCCAGAATATAAAGCAGTTAACGTTCAAGCATTCCTGGCATTTTTGGGATGTTTTAAGGAAGACACGGCAGTGCTTTTAACATTTGGCGTGGGGAGAGAGAAGGTACACTCTGAATGTGTTCTGTTAAGAAACCTGCATTCTTCCAGCCACAAATAGTCAGTGCAATTAGTCAATCAGTGAATATGTGCCGATATGCACAGATCTCGTGAACTTCGAGTTAATAGGCTTGCAATTTAACCCTCCCACATGTTTAGAAAAAAGGAAATTTGATAATTGGTCTTTCTAAAATCCACAGTTTTGACATATTTCGTATATTTATAATTTATTCACCTTCTAACTCACGGTGGTACAATAATTTGATGAATTCATTAGTTTAATATGTGAAATTACTTTGCAGTTAAAAAAAACTTCTGGAGTATTCTCCATTCTGACACTGCAGTTATTAGTAGGAAATTAGAAGGTACTTTCTGTTAAAATAAATTTCACCTCAAGCACATGCTTTATTTCGACTTCTAAAAGTAATTGTATTACTAATACCTGCAGTAAAGTAGGTTAGTTGACGGTTTGATTAGAACTCTATTTAAAAGTTTGCAAATGCACTGGGTGTTGAATATAAGCTCAAGCGTTGCATACGCATAGCAGTGCAATGACGGTGCCTTACAAATCAAGACTACATTTCTCTCTCTTTTTCAGTATATCGCAGTGCGATTCGGCTTACTCTCAAACCTGTTTCAGTCTCAGAAATGGGACTACCCGCCCTTGGAGCAATATTGAATGGATGTACTCCGAGCGACGATTGCCGGGCTGGCAACTCGTTCTATTGATTTCGTGGAAGGGACAAAATTAAAAAGAAGTGTTAAAGGACAATACTTGGAGTATTCAGCGGGATCATGCGCAATATCATAACGTAACATCATAACATTTATTGAAATAACATTCCGCGCAAAGGTGATTGTAGTTCGGGAAATGAGATTTTAATGAAAGTAAAAATTAAAATTGCATTTTCGAAATGAGTGCATTACAGCTATTCCAGTTCACTAATTTGCAGAAAACAGGGCAGATAGTATGGTTATTACAACTCTGATAGCATATAAGTTGTCCTTTAAATGTGGAAATGATTTCTACATTAGATGACAAGAGAATTCGGTCTTTATAACATGATTTAAATGCAATTTTATGGATTATAATGAGCTTGCTTTCAACTGCAAATGAAATAGATTTTGATAGAGTGAAGTTTAAGCAGATTGACAAGCGATATGCGGGAACCGAAACTGAAGCATTGAGACAGGTGAGCTTACGGTGGTAATAGCATCAGATACCAAACTCCCTTCTCGGTTTGCTCGCGGTATTATGGGTGGAAGGCCCAAGGAACCACGACGCACAGTGCTCATTGGTATTTTCTGTTGCCAAATATTTGGTAGGCAAAGGAAAATATTTAATGATTTCTGTCAAGTTGTCATACATTAAGAGTTTGCTTTAGTTAGAACAAGGCGAGCAATGCTACTTACGATTGCTGCGTCGAACTTTTTCAGAGCGTCTTTGTCCTTGGTTTTAGCCTTTTGACGTATCGCGTCACAGCTGTCCAGGAATTCTGATGTTGCCTGACGTGCGCGGTTTCGAATTTTCTCCATGGCATCTTCATCCACTAAAAGGCGTAAAGTTTTAAAAATGAATACATTAGGGCTCAAGACAACACGGCTTTCCTAGTTACGTAGTTATTTTAATCCGTAACTGGATTTTGCAACCTTATTTGAGTAGATTAGCATGGCTGTCAACATGGGTCATCTCTGAGCAGTTCCAATCATGCATCCAACTTTGTCCTTTGTGAATGAACGCCTTCCTTACAAGTACCTTCATTAATAGTCGCCAAATCTGAGCATTTGAATGGAGGACAAAATAAGTCTCTTACCTAAGATAACAATAATATGTGAATGTGATAGATTACAAGGTGTAACAAAGAGAGTCCCATCATTAATAATGTGAATACACAGAACAAAAAGCACCTTCTAATGTTATGAATTATCAAACAATGCTTTAAATTTAATCAATTTAAACCTTGAGCTTTACCGGCTGGGGAAGTAGGTTTCAGCCTTCCGAAGATACAATTTAATCGATCTTAAGTTCTTTTATATTCACATAAGGAAAGTGGGCACTTATCACCGTATTAACTGATTCAACAAGACATTGCACCTCTGGGCTTCCTTTTCTCTACCAAATTGCAAATAAAATTTTAAAAAAATCCAAATGAGCTTCCAATCATTTTTTTAAATTTTGAGTTAGCACATAGGATAAAACTGCACATTATATTTTTCATATCATTGTCTGGATTAGACCATGAATATTCCACCAAATATATCCAGCTTTTATTGGATCTTCTATTTCTTAATAGATTATTAACCGAATTCATTAATATCAAAGCCGCGCTATCTAAGCTTAGGAATGTTGGAATTGTGATGAAGTTGTACTTGATGAGACGATAAAAGCAATCACTCACTTCCGGTTCCCAAAACTGGCCTGATGTCTGGCAATAATACATTAAAATTTGGGTGTAGTTGTCCTACTGTAATATTATTGTTGGACCTTTGGTGCTAAAGGCCTTTGCATCGTTCTTTACAGCAATATCTGCTTATTTGTCAAATGTCATATAGGGGAGCTAGCAAAAAATGTGATCCCGATTTTTATTCACATGTTCTGTGTGTGGCTAAGGAATTGGCGAACTTGGAATATTTTCAATAAGAATCACCAGAAAACATCTTTTTCAAAACTAGGCAAGATTCATCTCTATTAATCATAGTTTCAGAATCCTCTTCGTCCTTAAACACTAAAGAGAAAATATTGAATTAAGTGGATATCGAAAGCTGGACTATCCTCAGTCCGATCACCGCTGTAACGTTATTAATCTCACTGAACCTGTTCATCTTGTTGGATTTAATTAAGTAATGCGTTTTCAGAATAGCTCAAAGGTGATTATTATCTCTGAGCCGACTTTCAGCATTCATAATGAACTATCTGCATAGCAACGTTTTAGGCCACCTTAACCGTCAATTGTAATTAGGTAGTAGAGCTTAGACCACTTAATACATAATTCAGACATCTATTCATATTTGTAGAATTATAAATATCAACATTTTCTAATAAAGTGTAATTTGAAACCATTGAAAAAGTAATATCTTTCACAAATATAAAATTGAAATGAGAAAAAGTAATTTAAATAAGGGTAAAAGGCGGTGCAGTTTTGTATTTTTCGTTTTGGTAGATTCATTGGGACCAAAAAAACTCCACACTAACCCCATTCTAAACTTTCAGCACACTAGCATCCCCATAACCTTTGAATAACTTCAACTAATTCTGAGGAGTGACGCATTTTAATATGTCCTTTTCATTAAAAACATTATTTTTGATTTATTCTTGGTTAATACAGCCCTTTGTGATATGATAAGTGCTTAAGAGAGGGAACCTCTATGTCACCATGTTTAAAAACAATATTATGGCCTTCACATGATATAAGAAAATAACTTTAATAGTGAGGAATTATATATATATAATATTGGGCCGGAATTAAAATACCAAATTACAAAAAATGCAGCATATTCTATAAAAACGATAATTAAAATCACAGAGACGGAAAATTAAATTATCAAAATGATCAAACAAAATTGAACTTGAATTTACAGATAAAGAGATCTTTTAAAAAAAAACAAACGATAGTGTTACAAATTAATAAACGCGGAGAAATGTCGCGGCTACTATAGGTTAATATTTTTAAAAGAAAGATAGAGATTTTAAGTTTATAATTTCTTTTAATTAAAATGTTATCTCTCGCTCTAATTATTTAGGTAGGTACCTAATTGCAAAAAGTCTGGTTGCAGATATTCTGGCTAATGGCTTTTCTGACTAAACCTACATCCTTCGATATGTTTGATTAGAGATCAGCTTTGACGCTGAACGCTAAACAGAGTGCTCTATTACGAGCTTAAAATGCTGAAAATATAAAGCCTCTATTTTCTAAGTTTAAATACTCACCCAGATAAGTATAAGTTATTTTGTTTGACAAGAACCTGTAGAAATCCTTCTACTTAAGCTTAAACAGTTTCGATGTTATTTCCATTGTTAAAACAACACAACTGTCAAAATAATTTTCATCTAAAACACTTTTCAGAGATACTTTAAATAGCTATTAATAAAAAAAATTAAAAGAACATGTATTTTATTCAATTTGCGTTTAAAGAAAACGAGAATGAAGAAAAATTAATACGAGAAATTGATATCCAATGTAGAACACTTACCATTTACTTCAAAAGGTGATATAGAGCGAAAAGAGCGTTTTGGAGAGGACCTAGTATTAAGTCCCCTCCTCGGTGGTTCTAAGTCCAACTCTTCAGTGTCGAAGTCGGAGTGATCATCGTAAACGAAAGGCTCCATCTTCCATGCAATACTTTTGCACGATGTACAACCACACCGCAGTTCCCCTTCTTTTGCACACTTTCTGAACTGCATTTTGCCTACGCTTACGTGTACGCGCAAACGCCAGATGATCGATATCTCTGGCCAATGGCCGATCTCCATCCAAAACGCTTTGGTGCGCAAAGTGATTAAGCGCACCTCGGACGTGTGACCTAAATCTTTGACTACTTTCGGAGAAAGCATTGCTGTGATCCGATAGACTGCAAATGCCCCCGTCTGAAATTTAAGTGGGATTGATAGTTATCTCTAGGTTTCTAAATACACACTTAAGGTAATATTTAGTGAATAAGTGATGGAATAGGGGAATTTTTTGTCAAGGAGGTTGATTTATCACTCTGAAGTAGTTCATTTAGACTTCAAAGAGGACAAACACGAAATTATTCGATTTTTCAGGCTGCAATGTTTTAATGAGGATGACTATTATCTTTCATCCCTGTGGTACTCATTGACCCAACTCAGGAAAAAATTCAATCTTTCCCTTATCGTCATGAACTGTTGACTGATTATCAGCTAGATATAGTAGTTACATACCTGTAAAGAGTCTCCATTCCCTGGTTCGAGCAAGAAACTACAAAAATCAAAGAGAATTACACTAGTTCAACCTAGAACATCAGAGCATTGATTCTGATTCCTACCAAAGCTCTTTCAATGAGTTTTGTTTTCCGTGTTTATCTTGGGTAAACAAAAGTACCCCAAGGCTCTTTAATCGGGAAGCAAGGAGAGTCGACTGTCAATTAACCATTAAAATCGTTTCAATTTCTAAATTGGCCTCAACTCTGTAAAATGCTACCGATGGCATGTGTACGATACTATCTTAAGTGAAAATAAGTTTAGCTAACCTACCCACAGAATGAGAAAAAATTAAAAGGATTTCTAAACAAAGCTTTCAAAAGATCAAGGAAATTAAACCGCCATGTTTCAGACGCCAACTTCCAACCTTTTCCACAAAAATGGTGGGATTTTGCTTCTAGACTTGGTAGATTCCCGGAAGCAAAAAAATTAATCCTATAATATATCCTTCACCATAACAAGTAAAAATTTCAAATTCCACGAATTAAATCTCCCCACTCACACCTAAATGAAAAAAATGGCGACTTTTCTAGTTTCTTTTCATCTGATTTCAACATCACTAAGAGCATATCTGTAAAATTCTCCTAAGGAGATATCACAGTCTTGTTAAATAATTTATATATAAGGCTAAATTGTTGTGCAAATTTGCTTTGTTGGTTGAATGTAATTGTGCCGTTAGTAAAAATTTCCAATTGTTCTAACCTTGGACACTTAAGATTAATGAGGTGAATGTAGTAAAATGAATCCACTCAGTTGTGAAACTTTCCCAGTCATAGTGGATTATAACTAATTGAAATTTTACCTCCAAATATATACATAGATATCAAATGAGTTGCGAATGTCCTGTCCTTTAATCGACCTGTTATCAAAACTGTATCACACTAATGCGAACTCTGGTATCTGATTGGTCAGTGTACAAGATATCTCTACAATAACTGACCAAAATTGATTGGTAAACCAAACATTTAATCGTTATTCCAATGTTTGCTCTATCAGATATGCACTTTCACATAATTATTTCAAACTCAAGGCTGCCTAAAAATATGAAATTTTTTTTCATGAATGCAGTCCCCAGAGTCAATCATTGCTATTTAAATATGGAAAAGTTAATAAAGCCCCTCAGAGCTCTTTCTCCAGAATACTTTCATTTTGAGATCCTGAGCACGATTTTTAAGTAAATGGGCTTATTATTAAAATGGGTTTTAGAAAAATATAAATAGACGCGCTCTAGACAATCGACAAACAGTTCACCATTTCCGGCTGCCTCGTTTCCTCTCTCCTTCTTATCAGTCGCTTCAGTGTTTCCAGAAATGTATTGGCTTTCCTTCTTGATACTTCGTTAATCTGTCCACACTAGCTTTTTTATGCTCTAAGACAACAGTTACTTTGCCGTAGGTGCAATTAAATTTTAATCAGTATTTTCGACTTTCCGAAAGAGAATAACCACAGACACCAGGTGATAAATTAATTTTGTATAGTAAATCGATTTAGCTTAGATACAATTTAAATTAGGAAGGGAGCTTCAATGACAATATATAACTGTGGGACACATCATCGCATGAGCGCACAGCGTGACTTGAAGATACAGCCGTTCAACTTCGCCTATGGATTGAGTGCGTAGAACACAGCCAATGGCCAATCAAAAGCCTCCGCTCGTTTTACTTAATCTGCCATGTTGAATGACTAAGTTTCCTCCCTTGTTACACTCCATGCCATGCATGTCTAGAATATACGCGTTTCCTGGATACCTCTGTCTCTTCTTAGCTTTGCAATAGATTAGCTAATTCTGGGGATCTTACGAACTAGGAGAATCTGCCACTGAGGTTTCTGAGTACAGTCAGGCTTAGTCAGGTTGCTAATCCGCTACATAACTATGAACGAAATTTTCCCCTAACCTTCTGTTGGAATTTCAGCTAAATGAGAAGAGAGAAGGTAGAGTTACCAAGAAATAAAATCAGCCCTTTCATTTTAATATCAAAATTTTTGCTTACAAATTTCGTTGGAAATAATATTTGAATAAAAGAATGTGCAGGCTTTTAATTCCAATGTATCGATTTGAGATGGCCATGTAAAATGATGTCTATCCATGACGCACTTTAAGGTTTACAATTTAATAGGCATTAAAGCATTTATTCAGCGCATATTTCTCCCTCTTTGTTTCTCCTTCCGCAGAGCACCTTTGAATTTGAGAAGACTCTAAGAAAATTGATACATGCCGAGTTCTACTTTATATGCCCTTTAATTAACCTAAAATAACACACTTGAATAGAAGTAATTAGGCTATATTCTCTTCGTTTCCTATCGTTTTTAATTCTTCTGATTCCCACAAGTCGTAATTTTACTTTATTGAAACATTTAAAGTGAAAAAAATGTACAGAAAATAAATCAATGTTGTTCAAACAGTTTGCAGAAACTGGCACGCACTTTAGGGAACTGGTTCTTATTTATTCTTTGAAGTAACTCTAGAGGAATTTGGATCTTCTATGTATATTGCACATCATCTTTCTTTCTGGGTTATATTTGCAATCTCATTTATTTCATTTATGCGACATTCAATCATTCTCAAATTCTTCCTTTTTATCGCACTAACAGCACACACCTTAAAAAATCAAACCTACGTGGTTAAAGTGACGCCAATCTCGGCAACGCCACATTAATAGCCAAATTGAATAGGGCTCTATAACCTTCTCATAATAATAATGGTCTTCTTGAGGCTAACAAGATACAATAGCCTGTCTCGGAGTGAGAAATAAAAGGTAGAGGAAAGTTGGGAGAGGAAAAGAAAGAGAAGAGGAAGGCACCAGTACAGAGGGAGGATTATCAGGATCGCAAGAAACAAGCGAAATGAGGAATGAAAATGAAATTGAAAGATATCGCATTATTTGTTTGTTGATGAGCAATGGACCAATAGGGTAGATTTACGAGTCAGTAGATAGCCAATGGATGGAGAGAAAGAAAGCACAGGAAGACACAGGGACTTCGCAACAGTTGCCTCAATGCACACTTCTTTGATAATGTGATTTGGTTAATGCTAAGCAAATTTACCTCTTTCTCCTTTTACTAATATTTTCTAATTGTTTAAATGAAATAAATAAAAGAACTTAATTTCTTAATAGATGCTAACAAATCAAAGTAAAATCATGCAAGTTAAAATTGATTTTGCTTGATGCACCTGAACAAATTTTAATGACCTCCCTTGTCACGAGTTGACTTATTGATTAATGATTTTTGATGTTTTTGCAGTAAGCTCCAATTGATTAAAAGGCAACCCCTCATTTTCTCTTGGTCGCCAAATAAATTAACAAATCTATTTAATTAAAAACTCACTGAAACCTTTTTCCACTTGTGTAAAACTTTATTAAGAGGCCCAAATTACATATATTTAAGTAATACTATTAATGGAACAAAATTTATTGATCTCAATCAGGCAAACCGACAAATCTTCCACTTAATCACCGTAACGGCAAGATTTACTCCGAAATTATTCATTTCGACGACTAGCCTGCAACAACAAATTTCGAAAGATATGCTAGTATTATGAAATTTTAAAAATTAGTTATTTATTTTATTGTTTTCTTGGATAGATTTTTTATTTTTATCCACGATTTTCCATTTCTAACTACGAATGTGATCATTTACAATAATTCAGAAGTTAGTTGCTCCCGGCAAGTTGGTTAATCCTTTAACGCCCTACAGGACCGTACAGTCCTCTTTCAAAATAGGCTCCATTGGTTCTAGACTCATAACAGAAGGTGATATTACCGTTTGAAATATGTTCAATGTGTCTATAGCCTACACCTTATACCAAAACTTATCACGTCGGCGGCATCAGTTTGCTGTGAGACACGCATGAGTGTAGTTGGGTGCATTTTTCAAGAAATAATTCGAGCATCAAAGGTTGAGGTTTTAACTATTATCTATCCCAGCAATCGATTGACTCCATTGAATATTCCTCTCAATTAAATTTTGTCACTTTCGGCCTCACTTCCTAACCCTGTATATCCACTACTTATTTTGAAATTGTTTCCTGTATTTATCTGGTTATATTGGCCGAAAGTGAAGTAGATATATTATTTCACCCCACATAAAATTCTTGAGAGAATTTAAGGTGACCGTGAGCCAACTGCACTTTATTGACTTCGATAAACACAAGCCGAAGAAATACCGAAAGGGTGGAGGATGATCTTTATGAATATAGGCGAACTTTATTGGCTTATTTGCATAAACTAGTGTGATGTGATTGTAAACCTGAAAACAAACTGGAAATAATGACAAAATACATGGAGAAAAGCCCTTCAGTACAAACTGCTGCGTAGTGCGTTTTTATTTGAGGAGCTAGTCATTGTGGTTTTCAAATACGTAAATCGTGACTATCAAACTGGAGTGGATACAAGCGCTTAGGAATGAAAGGTCACAACAAATATAAAAGCTTGTCAAAATTAAACTTTATTCACGGTTGATAAGGTACCATTGTTAAATGTATGCATAAATTTTGCGGTTTGGCTCGTTGCCAGTTATCGATCGAAATTTCATTTATTTGACTTCTATACAAGCTAAAAGAAACGTGGAAGAAGAAAATGGCGTTGAAATAAGAGAGTGAGTAGTACATTTTTAATCGCCTCATTAATTAAACATTTGCCCCTAGTTTGAGAGTAGAGAAAGGTGTGAATAAAAATTTTCCAAAGCATATGCGATGGGTGCTTTAGTTAATGTTAGATAGCCTAATTTCCGAAAGAATGAATGGATCAGATAAAATTTTTCTCCCACATTTTAATATGATGTAACACATCCACATTCCACAAATGACTAATTTTGGAAAGAAATTTAATGTACCCCTATATCTACACAAACTTAACTTCAATAGCGGAGTTCGTTCAGCCTAATGGGAACATTTAAAAGTACATTGAAAATTAAATTAAATGCATGCAGTGAGAGTCACTGCAGTTAAATGTCAAGTTGTGACCTTAATTTGTAGGGCGAACCTCTCTATATGAATTCCGTTTGTGTGCACATCTCCTAGACTTCTTAAATATTGTATCAAGATGCTTATTGCACGAATCTTTATTTTATTGCATCTGGACTAAAGCCTGAAATAATATTTCATCTGTCAATTTGAAAGGGCATTATGATTTTCTAACACTATACCCGATTCCGCATTTCTGCTTTTGGTAAATTAATTATTATTACCCATAGGAATGCAGAAATTCGGAAATCGGGTAGGTGGAATTAAATAAGGAATAAGTGGATGTTGTTGTGTAAATGACGCTAAATATGTTGCCCAGTTTGATTTTGTTATTCGTGTCGCAGAATGTTCAATTTCTGGACAGTTCACCACCTCAGATTATGCGATTGAATCTCACAAATCATACTCCAATCAAATGCATGTCCACAAATCTCAGCTCCTATTGGCTGGTTGCTTAATTATGATGCTCGATTTCGGCCCAACATTTAATCTCATACTTGGAAGCCGAAAATTAGCATGATCTTAGATTAGCTTAGGCAGTGTATAAGTAAAGGACCCACTTGAAAATTTAGATTCCATAAGAATACGGAGTAATGAGGACAAATTAGTATAAACAAGATTCCTGACAAAGTCCCACAAATAATGCTCAATAAAGAATACACATACTTATTCGTTTTCCATAGCAGGAGGGGATTTTGAGGTGAGTAACATAAGTAAGAGAAAGGAACCTGACCTTATCTAGGCTCTCGAATTGTCAGACCAACTGCTGCTTCAGATTTAAGTTCCTTCATCCCATCACTTTCTTTTTATCATCTTGTTCTTCATATAGATAATCGTGCTACTAAGTTTTTTTATGATTTGATAATCGTCCACTTTTAGCTTTATTCTTTTAGTATTGGATAATGGAACCCATTAGTTAGCCAATCATCTTTTGGATTATGATGATAAATCGACCAGTACCTTCTCATCTCACTATCACAGAAAATCTACGCACGCACATTTCCTTTTACACAAGACTGATTTTCCTTAATGCTTGGGATTGGATCTTTATTGGATTTAGCTTCTAACTTTCGTTTACCTTCTCAATGATGATCTTGGAATTGGTTTAGCCAGGTCTCCTTAGCTAATGTTTCATCTCTGTGACAATTTACCTATTGATTTTGTCTTCCTCTTTTTGCCTGTGCGGTAAGGTTTCTCAGACGGTCTTCTTCTTTTGGATCTTTAAAGCTTATTTGTCTAGTGCTCTTCAATCCTAACATCATTCTACTAGCAGCATTCTAGACTGTCTTTAATCTTTTATCGGAGGATGCTGACGTGAACGGAAAGGCTGGTTTGATGAAGTTTTCCAATATCTGTTTTTGAGCTTCATTTTAGTTTAGCAAGTTTTCTTTTGATCTTTATAGTATTTTGGTGTTATGACACTATCGTTCATTCACTCACTGGTGAGCCAAAGAAAGATAATGAGATCACTCTATTGAACTTGCGGTTATTTATCAGGCAATAAGAATGATTTAGATCTGCAACAACATGCAACCGGACTGCTTTTCCACATATCATTTTCATTGTACGTTTTTCAAGGTTAATTTGGAACTGTTGAAGGAATTGCTCAGATGTTCATGATGTTTCAACTACCATTTATATTTTAAGGCTCCATAGTTTGAATTTCAAGTCCTGAGAGATTGTCAATACTTCAACTACTAATTGGAATACTACCGTGAAGAGTGATTGGCCTTGCCTGTATATCGTAATTGAAGTAAACTATTTCGACAATCGTTAACGTGACGGCTATGGGAATAGAGATCATATTATTCCTGCGTCTTACCAACTAAGTAAATTAAGTGTGCGTTTGCCAACTGGAGTTATTAAAGATTATTAATGCAATCTGAAGGAGACTCTTTAGGATACAGAGCCTCTAGAGACTGTTGCAGCTAATAAGTGTACCTATCAATTCATAGTTTAAATAGCTGGTATCCTCCACCGAATCTCAATTGTATGAAAGGGCCAAACTCCCTTGTTATTACTAACAAGAGGGGAAAATGCGAGCTCCTAAGAAGGACCAAAAGTATTTAAGAGCACTTTGCACTCTGAGGAAACGCGTCCAGTCAAAGTTGGATGTGGCGATGTTGAGTATCAGACAAATGAAGAATTAAAAATATCTACCTTTGTCTCCTCTTCTTGTGACTTGAGAAATGCCGTCAACGGTTTCTCTTCCAGACAATTTTATTTAGATGGAAAGGAAGAATAGGAAATATAGGGCTGTGTCAAAAGTCCTTCTGACGAAGTTACTTTTTGTCAATCAATGAATTTTTAAAAGCGATTGTTGGTGATACTGGATTTTTCAGATTTCAAGGGAATGACTTCTAGCCACTTTGAATAAGGATCCAACAAGGTACTACTGGAGTTCCCAAGGATAAGTTTACCAGGACTGAGGTCAAGGAACTTTAGTTTGAGAGGTTATAATGCAATCTCATTGAGCAGAGCGTGGAGACTTTTGCTTAGCCACGTTTCAATTTCGAGCAATCACGCTTTCCCTGTTCCCTTTGATTGAGTGAAAGATTTAGCAAGTCCAATTTTCCTCAGGTACTTTACATTCATTGTCCACCAGTGCTGGTAGGTTGGGGCTGTAAAAAGGTGTGGGCACCCGGCATAAGCCTTGACTTAACTGAAATGTAATTTAACGGACCAAAACATGGGCAAGATATTATGAACGAACGTTGAAAATAGCAGCAGAATGCTTCGGACTGAAGAAATTGTTTATTTTTGGAGGTTGTAGTGAGTAATTCACTGTGATTGAATGTTCCGGACGCTTAAAAAACGTTGCCATCATTGCGGACTGTCAGAGTAAGTAAAATAAATCGATGTCGCTATTATTAACATGTTGTGGCTTATATAAACAATTGAAAGTTTAATAAGAAGACAAAGTTCAGTATTAAAGTCTTTATTGCAAACTTTCAATTCATCAGCTGCAAGATGAAGTCATGAGTACATGGATAAGCAATTAATCCCGTAGAAGGAAAAGTTAATATTATTAATAATTAAAAATACCATATGATTTTGTTATAATTTTCCTCGAATAATTGCAAAAGAGAAAGGCGTTACTTCATTTGTTTTTGGCTTCGTATTTTAAAACTCAGAACGGTTCATGACGAATAGTAAGCAGTACCAACTTTTAGTATTTTTAGTATTTAGTATTTAGTACTAGTACAATTTTAACCTTCTTGAAGTGTATAATAAGATCAGCAGAAATACTCTTCTGATGCAGGTAGCAGTGGTCTATTTCATATTTAAATTTGAGGTATATATGGATTTTGAGGTAATTTGTGTGCTCGATATCTGGAGATTATTACCAGATTAAATCATTTGGTTGTGTTTTCTAGCCATTTTAACCAATTTTGATTTTTTGGTGGCCAAGATGAAAAAGGAATACATTAGTAATGCAATTGAAAACTTACAAAGCCCGTGATAAACTCATATTTGAATAGAAATAGTTTACCAGTTCAACAACATTTTTCCCAGTCCCTCAGGTATTAACGTGATCCTAAATTCCCTCGGTACTAGGGACAATTTCAAGCAGAACGAATCCAAATATCAGGAAATATACACATACTGTAATCTTTATAGTTTGTGTTCAAAATTATTTGAAAAGGTAATTTAATTAGAGTATTTCTAATTTAGGTAATTAGAGAGAGGAATTAAAAGGGGTAAATGAGAAATATTAAGTATAGAAATTATTTTAAGAAATACTGTTTTCTCTTGTGTAAATGACACCTTCAGCATTTTCCATTTTGGAAAGCATCGGGAAAAAAACAGGAGGAAACTTCTAGCCCACTGGTTCCTAATGCAAATAAGTGTACATTTTATTTTAAGCCTTTTAGTGCAGATGTTTTGAAGCATCCATTATCCAACTACTGTTATGTTAAAATTAGTATAACTTAAATCCAATAGCAACTCTTGGCTTTGAGAAGAACCATATATACTACAAATTGAATTTATTAAATCAAGATCCTTTAATCATCTCCGTCTTGACCTTAAACAATGAACTTGAGACTCAGGTCCGACCCCTTAAATTTGAAACATAATTTAATGCGATGAATTGCCTCCAATAGGCAAAAAAGTGGACATGCTGTATTTTGAGTTCATGCGAAGCAAAACTCATTTAATCATCCTGCTCTATGACCACTTTTGAGAAACAAATTGAAGGTAAATTAAGGCATGAATGAAAATAGCTTTTGGCGAACACGTTCATTACAACTTTCACAAACTGAAACCATCTATTTTTCCTAGATTATTTCATTAAAATTGCTACTGCTATTACCATGAGCAGTTTCACATTCATTTTCCTTGCAAATAACTCCGAAATTCCTTACTATGGGTCAGCCTGACCCCACCATTCAGTGCGCCACCTTAGATTCAATGTGTCACTCATGAATTGCGGTGACATTTGAACTTGATAAGGTTACATTAAATGCAGAAAGCACGATGCTGTTTACTCGCCGAGACAGTAAGTCCTAACTTCAGTGATTTAATCTAACACGCTCACCTTCACTTCTAGAGTATAAAAGCTCACTCTGTTGACCAGTGCATCACACGCCACTGAATGCCGCTCTCCCGAACCACTGAATTTTCTCCCTGTTGGCTAATAAAGCTTTATAATAGCCGACCTCTCTATTCTCTGTATGGTTGCATGGCAAAAATCGTTAGAAGTTAGATAGACATAAGTCGTTCAGATGGATGCCTTCTCGCAGAGAATTATCAAATTTCAATTTTTTTTCAATTGAATATTCATTTTCAGCAGGTTTTATACTTCATCGTCTTTCTGCTTCTACTTACAATATTCAGTAGCAATGTACATTTTACACTTTGACTTCAAAACTAAAACCGAAGAAGCTTTAGATATGCACTTATGTATCGATTCATTAAGCTCCATATGCCTAAAGCATATCCATTTTAAGCGTGCAACAGTCTACCTAATTGTTAGCAAAATCCTCAAAAATATTTAGTGCCAAAATATGCAACTAACTCAAAGTTAGCTGGTTAAAACCTTAATTCCTCATATTATTATGTAATGGGATATTTAGGTAGAAGTGATTATTTTAAAATGCTATGAGGTGAGTACAGTGAACATTGGTCTTTGTCCTCATAATATCCACAGAACTTGAAGAAGTAGTCAGATGGATAAAATGGCGAAATTTAGTTCTATCATTTCATTGACTGCACTTAGTGATTAAGCATTATTAAATACTATAATCTTATTTAGAAATGAATAAGCCTTTTTAATTATAATAAAAACCAACTTTTGAACTGTTATACCCCAGAAAACTTGTTTTTTTTGTTAGCCCTACTTAGGTTTTATCATACCTCAAAGTAAGTCTAAATTAATATAAAATTTTATCTTTAATCTGTTGAGCAAACTTTAGACTAGATCAAAAACTGATTTTTTTTATTAACTGAATTATTAGAACTCTTTGCAACAAAAGTTTTTACTTGTTTATTGTTAAGCCCCAGCTTTGCTTTCATTCACGTATTATCAAGTTCGAACAAGAAAACCAATATATTCAAGACGAAATTTGAAGAAAATTGCCAACTAACTGAAATCGAAGGTAGTAAATGTCATCACACGCACCCTCATTAATCAACTATCGATTTTTAATTCGTTCGTCAGGCATTTAATTACGGTTGCCTTCAAAAATTAGCCACATTTTGGCTGTTTATCAAATTGAGTATGGAAACTACCTTATTTTTTTGTATTTTGTTTCCTAGAAAACATTCCATTCTGAAAAATAATGACTTTTTTCTACAGTTCTGCTCTTAGAAATTACTTACTTGAAGATGACGATTTAAGTTAATTTAGATCATACTTTAAGCTCTCTGTGTAAACGTGGCAGTAACCTTCTCGCATTTATTCATTCTAATAGGCTACTCTTTCTCACAATCGGCAACGATCAATAATTAAGACACACACACACCTGTTACACACTCACTCTTTAACATAGGGCAGTGCCCACTCAGCTTCATAGGGTTTTGGTACCTGCTTCTTGAGAAGCTTCTCTTTTTGTGCATGTGCGGTGTGCGCATTCACGCAAACATCATCTACTTTTCTTTCGCTGGGAGTAGCCATTTGTTACTTTAGCCCAATCACAGCTGAGCGTGCGTGTGCACATAGGTTAAGTGCTGTTTTGTGTATGTGATTAAATCTGACGTCATTGTGTGCCATTCTCCATATTTCGTACTATTTGAGCTCTATCATGCTTTACACGGCACCAAACTCAGAGATTGCATCACCAATTGTATCATTAAATTCGATCTAAACAACCAAGGCATCAAAATATAGCGAAAAATGCAGAAAATCGTTTTTTTTCTCTAACTGAAATCGCCGGTTTTTATGGACCGATCTTTTTCACAGTTCCTAGCCAAGCCCTAGGAATGCGAGTAGCCTTTCCTCACTCATTATTTTTACCCTTATTAGTATCTTTGCCGCCAATTCATTTCCCTTGTTAGCTTCGAAAAGTGCAAACTTTTCAGCCAGCTGTTTAACGGAGTCACTAATCCAGCATGAGTATATGAGTGCATGTGTATTAATGCACTACCGTGAAATTAGTATCGATTTTTCTATTGGCTGCGCGTACGCTAACTTAGCTAGCCACGTGGCAGAGCACGAAGATTAATTACTCAGCTCAGTAGCTCTTTGTAGGTTGAAAAGTGAGCCACATAATTAATTTTTAATATTAAAATTTTGTCAAAGCGCTTACAATAAAGTTATCTGACTTTCATTATTCTGTTGGCAATACAGTTTGAGAGGAAAGTAGTTCAATGGCCATATTCTGTGAATTGACTTCCTTACTGGTCTGTTAAAATAATGTGCTCTGGGAGTGCAATAGCTTGATATTTAAGCTTAAAAGAACAATGAACCACGATATAAGCTAGCAAACATCGTTCAGATGTTCGTTGAATGCTAGAAGTGGAAGATTCATTGGTACTTTCCTGATCAGCTTCTCAGTTTAATAAATTATAATGAAAATACAAAGGAATGCAAATATTCGTCAATGAAAAATAACTCCAACCGGGATCAAAGTCTGAGCTTCTGAAAAAACCAGAAATCCAATTTTTTGTTTTATAAGATTTTAAGATGAAAGCGATACATTTTTTCCGCCAAAATCGTGAATATTTATTTCCAATCCCGTCGATCAAATGGGCTAAGTATGAATAGTGCACATTTTTAATTAATAGGTGCTCATTGAATTAAACGCAGTTAAGAAAATCAAAATTAAGATTAAAACTCAAAATCTTAAATGAAGAATAACCATTAGTTCTCTAAAAATTGTTATTGATTGCCGAATTCGAGATACTTTGTTATTAAGGTAAAAACAATGTCCTTAGGAAAACAGCTTATATCGAAATATGCTACTTATAGTATTCGGGTCTTTTCTGACACATTAGTTTGATTAGCAACAGCTCACAATGGCAGCATAGTTGAACAGTTTATAACTTTGAGGCAGGAGGTTGTGATTTCTACTGCAAATAGATTAGAGAAATTGAGGCAAAATTTTGAACATTATTTCAATGTTCCTGAGAGGCTACCGACAGAAAGTGTCTGTTAGTGGTAAAAGTGTAAGTTAGTGGGTGGACTTATTAATTGCCAAGTTTATATCTCTGCGCGTATATCGATTGATGTTAGTCTTTTTCCATTCAAATTCGTCTTACCAAGGGATGGACAAAAGTAAACAGTTTCTCCTGAAGAAAAACTTCTCAGAGAATCGAAATTAATTGTAAAACTTGGAGATTTCACACCTGAATCGGACAACTTTTACTTACCTCAAATTTGAACATGCGCCACTTTGTCCTTAGCGCTTTTTGGGAATTGAATACTTGGGAAGGCCTAGTTCTGTGCAAGTCCAATTATAAAGGCGTCTGAGTGAAAGTTCTAGATGGTACTTGAAGTCAAGAGCAGAGTTTTGGGTATTCTTCGTTTTCGTAATACTAAATCTCCCATACCCTTTCATATTCGCCTGACGATATGAGATTGAATAGTCTAGGATTCGACAAGTTTGAAAAATCGGCCTCACTTCCATCTTCTTCGAAAATTGTAAGTTAGCGATTCGCTAGACAATTTGGAACATTGAATGATAAGTAATAGTACAATTTCAGATGCCATTTTTTTCTCTAATGAGCCCGATAACATCTAGATTATGCTTATTCAATGCTAACGAATAATACACGAAGAACTTAGGATGACCATTTATTTATTTAGCTAGATGTGTACCTCGGCAGAGCGGAAAGGGAGTGTGTGTTCTAAAGGTGTTCACTGATGTCACACTCTAGGTATCACTATCCTTTAAATTGATAATTTGGATGCTGGGAACTAGTACGAGATCCGTCTGGGTAGCAACATAATAAAACTCGATGAAATCGATAATATAATTCGTTCACTCCATTCGCTCCATTTAATTAACTCTACTAGTGTTAGTGGCTTAAAAAGGCACTCTCTTAATTTGCCTTTTATACTGAAGTCGAAAACCAAATTCACGCGCCACAGAATGCATGAACGCAACAAGGTATCAAAGTTCAGTGCATCAAATGTAGCATACTTTTTAATTGCGCCATGGTACAAATTACTGAGGCATAGTCAACGTTAACATCATCTCTAGGATAGAAACACCTGCCTACGTAATGAAACAACTGTTCAAAATGCACTAGGTCAAGACAATCTCGTCTACAGCAGTGGTGAGGTCATTTTAATTGTTAAGAGGAAAGAAAACATTTTCCCTATTAATTTTTAAATTATACGCTCCTATGGAGTTAAAAATACGTCCGGATCGGCAGAGCTATCATTTTATATGATTGTAAAAAAATAAACTTAAAGTGCACTATCACATAATCAAGTAATTATCTCAAATATTCAAGTGTTCAGATTCAGATTAATGGAAATATATGTGATAATATTATTGAAGTGACTGGAATATACTGATGCCTATCATTGAATGGGGAAATTCTTCAGCTACTTGGACATCTTAACTTCTGACAGTATTCTTTGCATCAACTCCATAAAGTTGTTACCGTCATATCCTTGCAAGGACTGGCCATGGCCAACCGTTATCGTTATCCCCAATGCTCCTCTCACATCCCGAATCCGAAGAGAGAAGATGGAAGAATTGTGAGACAATAGAGGGTTCAATATCAAGATAACTCGTGTTATAAAATCGATAAATATGGTGGGGACTGGTAACTTGATTAGTAGTGACGAGATCTCATAGAAGAAAGATTATTAAATAATTTAATTCCCCGACGAACAAATTCTGTGCACAGAGTTCTGTGAGCTGTTTTCAGGACACTAAAAATACGCCATTCTGCTTCCAATCAGCTTGGTAATTAACTCCACAAACTTCCTGAGAGTGAGCCATCACAGTATTAATGCACTAGTTTTAAGTATAACTTCATTGGAAATCGGTGGATAAGAGGGTCCATTGCATCCTCCGGCAGAGTTATATGGGGTGAAGGCTGCTAAGACAGAGAGCAGGAAGTGTTTTCAGAACAACCATATAAACGTGGAATCTCCGACAACACGATTCATCTTCTCATCGGCATACTTTTACTGTCTAGGGTAAATTTTAATCCATTTTGTTGCCTTGTACTTTCTAACACTCGATGTCCCACTCCAAAATTAAATTTAGGTTATTAGTCACTGAGGCTCAATAAGATACACAAAGACCAAAATATGTCGCATTGTTTAGTTCATATTATAGGAATTTAGATTTTTGACATTATTTTGACGAAAAGACGGGAAAGTTCAAAATATAAATTGAACCCATAAATGAAAATAAAAAAGATTCATTTTATTACATTTTTCAATTATGAGGTATCCATGACCTTAAATGAATTTTCTCTTCAATCCAGAATCAATTAGAGTGCTATAAAGACATGTCACGCACTTAATTTGCTTAATGTGCTTATATCTATTTATATTAAAAATTAATTTTTCCTCTTTTTATTCCCCAAAAAAGCGGGACCTGGAACTTCCTTATCAGTTTATCAACATGTACGTGGAACTGGCAAAGGGATCATTGAGGCGGTAAACGAGACCATCATTGAAGTGAAATATTGAGTAAAAGAACTGTTTTATTCGTTTATTTTAGAGCAGAATTTTGCTATTATAGGGGAAAAAATATACTCGCCAGTGTTTAAACCTACACATTGCGCTTCTCTAACTCATTGTGAAGAATTCGTTTTTATTATCAGCGTTGCCAAATGCAGCAAATATAAGACAGAGTGGATCTTGAGTAACTGTTCATCCCCATTGAGGTTCTACCCATTATATCAAAGAGGATCATTTAATTTTTTTTTGTAAAAACAAAATGTGAAAAGAGGTCTGCAATGAGAGAGGAGAATAGAAGTTAGCTCGGGAGCTTGAGTTATAATTTACGCTTCTTTATTGTGTGTACCTTCGGGATATATGAAAGGAAAGATTTCATTTTGAAATTTGTTTTTTGAAAATTTACACCGAATTTCGATTTTCAAGAAATTAAGATAGCATTTCTTCGCCCTGATCTGCTCAAAAACAAGCCCTAACTTATTTAATGAAACTCAGCTCTAATGCAAGATCGAATGGAAGCACCACTGCCGTCTTCGATTCCGGCGAATTTTTAACAGCTAAAACTAAATTAGTTTCGGCAAATATCTGTTTACCCAAATAGTAAGATCATAAAATAGTCCTACGATATTAAGTAATGCTTATGATATAAATTAAATATAATATCCCCCTTGTGCGTTTAAATAAATTACCCAACTCCAGCATGACTGTTTTAGAGGTCATTATCATCTTATAGCCGGGGGTTTTTATCTATTATAGTAGGAAAACTATTGATTGACATATCATCATGAAATATAATTATGACTGTCTTTTCGCTGAGTAGCTAGAATCCATTGACTCCCTTCTATTGGCTAGATCCAACCATTCCGTTCATCTTACACAAACCGTTGAATATCTAACGCGAACCTCGTACTTCTCGGATTAATATGTTCGTACCTGTGCCACCAGCATACTCGTTTATCACTAAAACATCCCTCTTGAATGACCCATATCCAAATCTACTTCCCCCTTTTATCGGCACAAATATAACAAAACCTATAAATCACTGGCCTTGAATAACTAGCCATTATGCTTACTCAAGTGGGGACGTTGACTTTAAATTAAATGAAAAGTGCTTTTGCGTTAATAGAATTTTTTTAATAGAATATAACAGAAGAGGGTTATAGACGAAGGATAAAATAGGCGTATTTAAAAAATGTGTAATCTAATTAACTTCAGATATAAGTATTGGCTAATTATAATTAGAGCGAAGCAGAACAATCATTCCTCATTTACGGTCGTTTAATTTCGTAAATAACATTGAGCAAATCAAAAGAAACCTGAAATTAATTCAGAATGGTACGAAATTACAATGAGTTTTTACACAAATGGCTCCTGACTACCAATTATTCTTTGCAATTTTCACTTTATTTACATCCTCGTTTTGCAATTAACATTCTAGCAAATGCAGTTCAAGGTTATATATTGCCCTATTTTCGACCCTGCATATGAACCCCACCATTTTCCTTTAGCCCATATACTTATCATCAACACTGATGACTAAGGCATTTTGAATCATTTCTCCACAAACTAATAGGTAACCGCCAAAACTACTTGAAGTAGGTTTTGGATCCTTCTTATTTCTGACCTTACCAATGTCATAGATAATAGTTCTGAATGTCTAATCCAAGAACAGCGCACGCATGTGCATGCTCAAAGGTCAGGTCCATATTTAGGTCCAACTCTAAGGTCAGGTGGTCAGGTAGTTGGGTGTCTTGGTATGTGTATGCATAGCCATGGACAAAACCACTAATGTAACTTCTCTGCGTGTTTTTTGTGGTGCTCTATGTAGGTACACACGTGGACGGGGAGTAGAGACCGCGTGCGCCTACTTGCGAGACATAAATGGCAGTAGCCGGTGACCAGCCCTCTATACGACTCTAGTCGGCATTGCTCTCGCTCTCTTTCTTCCAAACAATGGGACACTATCTCACATTCACTCTCATTAACTTCTCCAATACTATCACTCCCTGTTTGAGTGTACAAAAGAATAAAATTTAGCAAATTAAGCCAAATTGTCTTATCAGTGAGCACAGTGAGTTACCAGCGCCCTACTTTTAGTTTGCATGACAATGACAGGACTTGAGCACAAAAATTTAGAAACAAAGTCTTCAAAGGGACTTTAAGATTCCATAGTGTACAGATATGTATTTACAGAGCTAGTATACATTATACCAGTCAGACATCAGAGTAATGGGATTATGTCGAGGTTTGAATCTAGGAGATGGAGTACTCTCCATTAAAGTGGTCCTGAACCTGTCAGTAAATCTACGTAAGGCTTTGAGCTATCCCTTTTATGACTACTGACTATCCTCTCGGCTAATCCGTTATCGCCGATTTTTCCCGTCATCTGAAGACTAGGAGTTGAGTTGGATCAAAGGCGCATTGAACAAAATAAGTGGTGTGAGGGTGTAGGTAGAGGGAGTTGGAAGTGAAAATGAAAATGAAGGCATAATCTTCATCATCAGCGTGCAGTCACACATCATCCGACAATCACGGCAACGTATTATTATAGGTCAACATAATGGAATGCTACAAGTTTTGAGGGGGAAGTCAAGAAAACTTGGCATATTGAATTAAAGCAAATTTCTAGATGATCACTAAATTGTTTCGGCACCTTCGATCATTCTCTCGATATTCTCCTCTTAGTTTTCTTGACCCCTTCGCATGGGAACAAGTGATCGCTCTATCTAGGGTGTTAGAAAAGTGTTCAACTTTACAATCAGATTCTACTCGCAAAACGTAAATGTTGAGTCCGGTTAAGATCAGAAGTGGGGGCTTCAAAAAGTGCTGTATATTCCTTGTTTGAAAGAGTAGCACAAATTGGTCACCCTCAAAGGGGATAATGCTGTCTCTACCGCTTGGCGAGTGTTCAAAACGTGGTTTGTTGTTAAGCACATTATTTTTTGCAAATTAGATTATTTGCTAGTTTCTAATATTTGGATAAATGATTGAATGGCCAACAATGTTTTTTTTTGTTTAGATACACAAGAACTAGTATAGGGAAATAGCACAAGTTCCACTTGATTTGACAAAAACTTATTAAATCTAAATTTAAATTCCGCATTATTTATACTAATGCGCTTTAGTTGATATAAACGATTCAATGGCTTAACGCGTTTATTCAAGATGGAAGAGGGTTTGTAGCTCAAACGATGTTTCCCGGCTAAGAGAAATAAATTTGCTCATGAAGAAATGGGTATCTAACAGATAATTGGTTGACTGGTTGACTCATATCGACAGCAATTAATTTTCACTGGTGGTCGCACATATCCAAGTCAGAGAGTGGACATCAAAGCATTGTTAGTTCAGTACATGAGGGTTGAACTTACGAGTGAACTCTTAGGGTACTTGGTCGAAAACACCAAAAGTATTCGATTTGGCCTCCAAATACTGTGTTTCCACATGGACACAGAAGGTAAAAGTATTTGTAAGAATGTGATACAGTGGAGTGCGGTTTTGAGATCTAAAACCTGGATATGGAGAGTAGAATCTGGCTACACAAAAATTCACTTTAATTTATTATTTTCTCTTCACAGCAAAGACTACTCTAAACGAAGTTGGAATGAGCAGAGTTCATTGAGGCGTTAAGAGAAGAAATTCGTCAAGGTCATAGCATGCACATTATCACACCAGATAATCAGACTCTTCAGATGGGAGTAGACAACTTGAAGCAATATGTGGAGACAGTCCAAATTAGAATTACAAATTTACCAATTCATTTTGTTATCACCCGGAAGAGAAAAAGCTGAAAATACAGAATTGGTTTGTCTTAGCTGTAAACACATTGGCAACATTTGACAATATGCTTTGCTGAAATCGAAATAATGTAACGAAATTAGTATTTGCGAGAAATAATTATTCCCATTTAATCATCTTTCGAGATTTATTGATAAAATAAGCGAGAAATAATTTTGGTGATACCCAGTAAGGTAACAATGGGATCCTCATTGGCGAGGTTATGATAACTCAACTTTGAAACTCTTCTATGAAATACTACACTTGAGGTTTGAGATACTCTTGCTAAGGTCTTAATATTGTCCTACATTGGGATTCTTTGTCGATCTATATAGCGATGTTACTATTCCTTCCAACAGTAATGTAGCAACCAACTTCGAATAACTGCAGGTAGAACAAATGATTAATTGTGAGGTTCAAATTTCAAGAATGATCTTCATGATTGCAGTAAATTGATCGATATTATTTGGTCAAGATGGGTCGGTTTTGATACTTCAAGTCATTTTTTCTTCCAATTGTTGAGAAGGTAAATGATATTCGGCAGCTTACGGTCTTATCGTAGCAGAAATGAGGTCATTCACCCTATGTGAGTCAACTCAATATTGGGCGCTATAATAATTTTAGACAAAAAAGCGAATTATACAGATCGGTGAGTTTGAGTATTTGCCACAACACTACGTAAACAAATAGTGACTCTCTCAAGTAGCATTAAAGAAGTTAGGCTTCCTTTATTGAGCGGGAGGGGGGAGGTGGGGGGGGGGGGGGGGGGGTTGTATTTAGAGGTGAATTTATCTATCAATGTACTAGTGAAATATTTCGGAAGCACGACGATTCATTGTGAGTGCACTTCGGATTTTTATGATTTCGTTTCCCAACTTGAACTTTTAATGCTTAAATAAGTTAATGTTATGTGCAGTTAGGTTTTTAGCAGCTGAACTGAGGTATACGTCATTTGAATGCGAGTTCTGACAACTGCAATTTAATGACATTTATGCAATTTGAGGTTAGCTGCTTTTAAATGTAGGCGACAAAAAAATGTTTTTTTAGCCAATTTTAATTAAATGCTAAACGTTCCGCACTTAATATATACATAGATATATATACGCATCATCTTTCTGTTCAAAGTTTATGATTTATATGTTTGTGTGATTGTATAAAAGTGATTCCCTAAAAGTATCTTTTTACGTTGTCCTCGTTTTTGGAGTTCAGAAAGTACGATTGAGCTGAGTTTAATAAATAGTTCTTTAATAAAAAGTGCAGAAACGTTCGTGAGATTTTCTTGAGCCTCTTCTAACCTTCAAATTGATTGATAGCATCCCAAAATTGGGATTCGGCATTGGAGACTGGATTTTATCTGCATCACCACTGATATACACATAGTTGAATAGGTTCACCTTGAAACCCGAGAGTGGAATGGCAATAAAAACACTTAAATTGAAGGAAGGCTTATTCACTTATAAAGTACATTTACTAAGATAGACAACCGGAGTTCACATCAATTCTCGTCCATTAAGACATGTTCTAGAATGGCTCGATGTCAAATTACCTTGAACAGAATGATCCGTATTCCATTTTTCTAAAATGTTCGAAGTGTTTGGTTGTAAAACGAGGTATGACAATGTGTTTCCCCAACCTCATCGTATATATAAATCACCAGTACATTTCATTTGTCTTCTTGTCATTCACGCCAATTTTGATATCGTGTCTCAAGAGATTAATCGTTGGAAATCAATAAACGCAGATTGGATTGCAGATTGGTGCAACAAAGTTTTCCATTCTTCTTCTTCCTCTTCTTCTCATATTAATGTAAATTGCTGATAAGGTAGGATCGGTGAAAAGGTAAATTCCGCATGTCATATACCAAAAAAATAACTGGTTTGGTCATATAGTGTTAGGGCATAACAAATATGCACTCCAGCGGAAAACTACTACAACCATACCCGAATTGTTATGTTATTGTTGTATATACAATCCTAAATTACCAAAGGTGTCATTTTAGGTGGGACTAGTGTTAAAACATGAGTTGATTATGCGATTTTTTGCCTCATTTTAAAGTTCGGAAGAAAAAATAAGATGAACTATAATTATTTCACTTTGAAAGCTAAGGCCACAAGACTTGAGATAAAAATTATGTTGAAGACTTTTGATAAAGTTTAGACGATCTCCACTTTGAAATGTGTCAGAATTTGAAAGCCAGCTCGTATCCTTCATACTAACTTTGGAAAATGAAGGTGCTGTGTATAAACTTTAATATTAACATCCGGGTTTCAAGCTCAAAATGACACTCATTCCTACCTGTTTAATAAATTCTATAAATTTCTGTTCAAAATCGGATCTCAGATGTGAATTTTTGTTCAAATGGGATGTGCAAATCAGACAGATAACACGAATAAATCAAACATGCAACCAACGAAGGACGAATCTTGTTGAAATGGCGAAATTCCACATAAAGGATTATTTCAAAGCTCTCTTCATGAGTTTTTAACCAGATTTTGTTTTCCTCTTCCATAAACGAAGATTATCATTAAGGTCGTGTGTTCTACGAACCAACACCAGATCGTTCAATTCCTGAATAATACCAACACGTTGATGATTTTAGAATGGCTATTACACATTGTTCGTCTGCTTACTTTTGAAGCTAAGAACAGTGCCATTGTTATTATTATTATTAACCACCGTAAGATGAGACATTTAATTGCGGGAAGTAACTGACTTCGAATAACTGTAAGTGGAACAAATGGTTAAGGGTGGGGGCGACGTCAGGTGTCAAAGAGCCTGGCTTCATTTGGGTCTTGAACTCAAATTATGCCAAATTTACTAACTGAAAAGTTCACCTTCCAAAAGTCAAACTTCATAAAATATCTCCTCGATTGCAACAAATGCTTGTCTTTGAAGTTCAGTGCTTATTGACCGATATTATTTGATCAAGAAGTGTCGATCTTGTCACCTCATTCAAATAATCCTACATGGCATTCAACAGCTTACAGCTTTACCATACCAATGGTGATATGCTCTTCTTTTATCACCAAAAATGCCTCTTTAGTAATGTAACAGACTAATAACAAAGGTATTCATGCAGTATCAGTGAATTTTTGAAATTGTATTTCCCAAGGGCAGTACTGAAAGTGCTTGAAATTGTCTTCCATTAATTTGTTTCAAAATAAGCTATTTACAGGATAAGCATTTAGCGATGTAGTAGCCATGCCATTTTAATAAACACACGTTAGCTAAATCTGTCTGAGTTTGATGTTGGACATGATAAAGATGGAAACAGGACTAAGGTGGGGGGGGGGGGGGGGGGGGTGTTTAAATTAGGTTACCGGTTAGATATGAATCGGCTCTTCCAACTCCCTCCCCCCTCCGCCCACCCCCCATCACCCCTTTCTGATCAATACACCCACATACCCGTTTTACAGAAATTCTGTAGGCAGCTCACTTGTTGAACCAAGCAAAAGTCGTTGGCATTGCAGTTGTAATAGCTTCACAGACATGTCGATTCTTGTTTGGTTGCCTTTCCACTTGAAACTTGTCGACATATTCATTTCTTAAGTTTATCTCTACCTCTCTGGCAGATTTCTGCTAATGTTAATGAAAGAGATTAAACAGCAGGATTGACAGAGTCGCAGTCTTGGCGAGAAAAGTGAAATCTTTAATCCTGAAATTAATAGAATTTCTACCTATGACCTCAATACCTAATATCCAATACCTTCGGCGTATGCATATGTGTGTCTGTGGGGGGAATCCTTGAAATTGTGGGTTTATGAATTAATGAAAATTTAAAGCTATTAAAACCAGGACATTGTGTTTTAATTGACTCCATATTTCCAATATTGAGCAGGAAATAGTGAAATATTTTTTGACCCTGTCACGCAGATTTCTCAACAAGATCATTAACTGCATCTACAGAGAAGAAGCGGAAGAAGAAAATCGCTTGAGATTAATTTCGATTTCAGGTCATGGTAACAAAGAATTGAGACTATGTAAATAAGGTGTAAATTTTGCCATTGTAAAGTCCATCGATGTCAGTGAATGTGAATGAGCAAGCTGCCATTTCAAATTCAATAAGTTTTGAATCTCTTGGTGCAAATCCAGAACGAAGTGGTTATTATCTTCCAAATATTTGGTGATTTAATCAAAGCTAATTAATCTATTAGTTGCCACGACTATGAATAAGTGAAATTAACAGAGAGATGGGTCTGCGATGTTGAAGCCCATCGGTGTAGTCTTAGCGAGTGGAATGTCTGAATAACGCAGAGGGAGATATAAGTGCGTTTGACCACCTGAAGGGGGCCCGTGATACCATCGCTTTTTGCCTAAGATGAAAAGCGTTCCCATAAGTGGACTGCGAAAGTGGTTGTAATATCCGCGGGTAGGAAATCTCAACTTTTCCTTAGCTACCTTTCAATCTGTTGAAATTTTAGTGCTTCCTCTATCTTATTAAATTATTGAGTTCAATCTGAGTACAGTTTGAAGGCAAATGTGGCTTAATTAAATAAGTAATAGCTTCTCGTAAACTATCATTCTCAGACCCATAGAGGAAAATGCTTACTAAAAGTATGAAGTTGTAATAGCTACAGTTAGTAGAAATCTTATGCCTGTAAGCTAAAAGCATTCTTTTAAACAGATGCCCAGTACTTAAATTGCAATATCTCCTTTCGACTTAGTTAAAGTACTAACGTTAATCTTTTAGGCTTCTGATCTCGTGAATATAAAAGAAAACTGGTTAACTCATCGACTAAGGACTTTTCGTCGGTTCATTCCATTAATCCAGTTTGAACGATTAAGGGTTGTGATGAGACCGAGGCCAAATGTTGATCGACGCAGAAAAAGTTCATTTAGTCAAGCATGAAGTTCTACTGAAATAAGCTTATCAGAATGAACTATTGACGCCTTGCTAATCTATGTATTTGCAGGAGCAAACAAGGTCACCTTTATGGTTACCACCTGTCTGAAAGGTCTATAATATGAATTGCACAAAAGTTAAGTAGGTTCCAAAGGTCTAACAAATCAATTTCCTTCACATAGAAGCACGCGCGTGAACACGTAACAGGAAGTACGTGCGCACCAGCATGAAAATGATTGGCTGAAGTGTTGAAAGGGATCCAATTAAAACAGGCGTACACTTATGCACCACTTATAAAATGTAGTTGACGCGAATTTAAAATTCTATTCAAACCACGTTCAAAACGTGGCATTATGCTTGTGCCAACAGAGCAGGAAAAGAATAACTGAACTATAGAGGAAAGTTACTCAATATCTCAATACCTCAAGCCACGAGAGTTGGGTAGTCGTTGCATTTCCACGCTGCCACGCAACAGTTCGCGGCCTCTTTGAATTGTGAAAATGCACCAACTATCTGACATCTCGGTGCTTTTAGCACCTGGAAATACATTCCTGCTTTAATATGCTGCTCAGAGATAATGGGCAGAAAGTGCCTTTTACAAACTGGTGCTCTTAATCCTTGTATCCATTTGAGATTGTAAATGCATTTTCTGGCCCGTAACCTTGAGCACCTGAACGACTCTTCAACCATTTCTTACTTTATTTAATTATGTATTTTTTCACCTGAATGTTGAGTCATTAAAAGAAGAATAGAAATCCACTTTAATATAACAACCGAAGTGAAAATGTAAGTTAAAGCAATTAAAAAATATTTGCCTTAATAAATTATGCATCTTTTTAAATTATTTTTATTTCTTTGAATGCGTTAAAAGCTGAAATTTGTATATTTTGAAACTTGATTAATCATTGCCATTAAACACTCAGCTATATGTTAATGTCATTGTTGCTAAGACTGATGACCTTAACATTCGATGTTTATATATGAATCAGTTATTTGAAAATTGGCTTATTAATTTCTGTTTCTAAGTTGAAAGCTAATATTTGTATTTAGCGAAATTTCGTTTGACCTCTATATTAAGGAATTTATGATTATATTTGTTGAATTGTAGAAATACATTGCCTCTTTTCAATTGCTTATACACTGATTAATCAAGGGGATTTTCTGAGTGAGCGAAGCAACTTCATCTCTTGATCACAAGTTATGGATTTATCAACTTTTCAATTTACTTTTGTTGTAATGTAATCCTTAATAAACCGTTGATTGATCATATTTTGCATGAGTTGATTGTGTTTAAGCATCTTCATTTAACGCGTTGGTTATTCAGTGAAATATAACAATGCATTAATTTTTTTTGCAAAAATTCATACAGGAGACCTTGACTGGGCATTGGTCACTTGTACTGATCGATCGGTTTCGACGTTAACCTTCAGCACAAAAGTGATAATGTCTTGGTAAACGAAGGTTTGTTTTTGATGCTCATAAGAACTGCAGTTGTCAAATTATGGAAATTAGCTGTCACTTACTATGTAAGAATAAACATACCAGTTAAAAAGTATTCTGATATTCAGTAATGTTCTTTCATATTCACTTCGTTGCTGTGTCGGAAGCATTCGTGAATGACCTAATGATTGTAAGTATAATAAAGTCTTCACTTCGAATCAAATTCAAAACTGCCTAATTAGATATTAAATAAGTAATCGTACTTCGTTTTTGAGTTCAATCAAAATGAAAGAGGTTAAATTTTATTGAAAGATTGAATGAACTCGTTTAAGACATGGGACTACAATTCGTCCCCAGGCTTTACCGATAGTATCTGGAACTAGGTTCCCAACCAAACTCTAACCATTTAACGCCCTTAGGACCGTACGAGCTTCTTCCTAAATAACCTCATTGATACTAGATTCGTAAAAGAAAGGAAAACGGTAGGAAATTTTTTTAGAACACAAAAACTAATTCGGGCGTTAAAGGGCTATGATAAGTTACGATATTCAAATTTTGTAGATTGTTCACATAGATTGATCACACACAGTAGAAACCAGCATTATCGGTGATTATGTTCAAATTATGAGAAAATGCTGTACTTTTGAATATACCTAAGAACTCGAACACACACTTTAGGCCAAGGAATGAGAAATTTCACTGCAATGAACTTAATTCTGTTGGAATGACTGAATACATGTGTTTAATCGACTCAGCATTAACAGAAAAACGACATTCAGTAGTCGAACACCATAGGAATGACAACGATTTTTGAATTAACGTACCTCCTTGTGACCAAACTAATAAAAATCTATTTTCATTGCTTGAATAACGCCCCTTTATTACTCATTTCGCTACCAAAACCATTTTCAATCGTCGAAAAGACCTTTTTCGGTGATTAAACAACTGCTGTTGGATATAATGGTGTTGCGTTAAAGAATTATTCTAGTTATTTGTCAAGAAGGAATTACTCATTCATTTGCAATGATATTTCTATATTTGAAATTAGGTAATACATTTATAATCATCTGCCGACAATAGATTACTCTCAATCAAACAATAAGCACTGACGACTTGTTAATTTGAATTCAGCCTTATTGATATGCCTAGATGAAATACCAAACAAGGCAGTTCGAAGCAGGGCTGAGACCATAATCAATGCATTGCTCCATTTGGGGAAGCTTTTCTCACATAAGCACCATCCGAAAATGTTGATTAAGAAATCTTGAATGCGTCACGTTATCTAACTTAACAGAATGAAAACTAAGTAATATGACAGCGGAAACTTCTAATATTTACATCAAGAGACTTCTCCATTATCATTTCTGAGTACTTCATTCCATAGTTGAGGCTTTAATTTATACATCCCTTTACTACATAAGTTCATTTGGATTTTGAAAAGTTCTAGCTCTTTTTATATCTGAAGTAACGGCTGAAAATGAAATATTTCGGTCTTAATGTGAGGTAAGGCTGTGTCAACCTCATTTTATATGTCTGATTTTCACAAGATAAAATGATAATGGAGGATAATCAAACCTCCATAATCAGACCTTAAACTGTTTTTAGGTAATGCCCTAAAATAAAGTTGAAAATTCGAGTATATAAACATGATAAATGACCAACGGGATGATTTTGAACAAATTCGAATTCAAACATTGATATTGTAAATTTATACGGACACGATTACTTTGTAAGGAGAATTAATCACCTACTGGATTAAATTTGAGTTTGTTTAAAAGATGAATTCGTATTTTCTATTGAAATTAATACGTGGTATTTTTCCGAAGTTGTGGATGGAATTTGGATTAGATATTGTGTACCCTGGGCAACGTATATTCATACGGTAAAAAAGTCTATCAACAGGCAGTTGGCTTCAAACTGCCATGACCCACCTGACTGTATGTCATATTCGACCACTTCCACAGTACTCACCTCACCTTACCTTTTTTCTCTCCGCCTTTATGTCTGTCTCTTTTACTTTGGTGAATCACTCTTCTGTTCCCCTTCTCAACTTGTTGTGACTTTGATGTTCCTCCCCTCTGTGCAGCCCGAAGTCAACTAAATGGCTAATGATAACTATCATATAGCCTGCCATTTGATATAAACAAATAAATATTGTGACGCTGAAGGCAGGCTTTATTTAAAAGAATATTTATACTTCGAAACCTGACACTATTCACAACAAACTGTCCATCACAACGTCGATTTGATGAGAAAGTAGTCACCTGACAAAAGTAGAAAAGTACTAAGTACCAGCCGTCATCTGAATATTCCGTTCATACGAAAATCTGCATTTATATCTATTCAAACTTCTCCTCACATAAGCACCCATTTAGTCAGCAAAAAATTGATTAAATAATTATAAATTTAAATTTATGTTATTATTATGATTTCAAGTCCGCATTAGAAACGTGTTATGCATATCGCAGATTCAGCCGCAAACTGCCGCATCCAATGAAACTTAACACGCTAAAGTGCGCGCAAATGGGAAGAGACTCGCATAGGACCGGCAAACTCCAGCACAATTTACCAATCACATGAACTGCGTTGGGACAATGCAAAGATTCCGCACTCCCCTTCCTTCTGATAGGCGAGTTATGCCCATGCAAATGTTAAATACATAAAGGTACATTAAACATAGAAAGTATTTTTGGCTTTGACCATCTTTACAATTAGCGATTCTTTGGCTCTTGGTTGTAGTGATGAAAGGAATTCGGTCATACCTGTGAGACTTAACATGTTCTCATTAAAAAATCCGTGCCTATTAAAAGCTGGTGATTTGTCCTACTCATACTATAAGGCCTGAATATCGCACTTTAGTGAAGTCCCCATGACCCATTGACTGGACTACAATAATATTCAAATAAATTAAGTTTTATTCAAACCTTACCACCGAGCATACATTACTGCCGACCTGATGTTAATGCCTAACCTATTCACTTTCAGGATGCCTTAGTGTATGAGTGGATAATGGAATGAATGAGCTCTGGTTAGCCCTGATAAACAAAAGAAAATATAGGATTGCCACAGGTTTGCAGCCCAATGTCACTCCACTTAGAGACAAGTGTGAGCCGGTCAAGTAAAATGTAATCTATAATGATCATTTACTCTTAACAAAAGGTATCTAAAATATTTGTCTAGTTAAGATATAATTTAATTAAACTCTCCCAAATACTCAAACCATAATACCTTCAAGAACGAACCGATGTCAACCGCAAGTTTTGCATAAGGACAATTTTCAACTTTCGCAAACGACCTTCTCTCAAGGGGTAAACTTCATATTGAAAGTTATGGTTACTCTTCGAACAGTATCGATTTTGTATTACTATGAATTCGTTCATTGAAATATATTAACCCGTTTTACGGTCTGTCTCTGCCAAACTAAAACGTTAAGTAAACATTGATCTTGAAATGACCAAAACACTGCATCAGATATCCTAATTAAGAAGCTCACCGTGATTCGCGAAGTACAAATAATTGTGAAAAAAATAAAGTCTTGCTACCTCATTTGAATATAATCACTTTCAGTTAAGGTGGTCGTTACAAGTACGCGAATGCAGGTTTGCACGTGTACGAGAATTTGTGAATTTAGAGCTGTTGACGATGCTGATGCTGATACTGATGGTACACTACTACGGAGATACAAGCTATCGGCCTACCTTCAGAGTGTGTTTACATTAGAGCGAGAGAGAGAGAATGCGCGAGAGCTAGAGGCCGAATGGTAGTGTTAGGGAGAAAGGCAGAACAGAATGGCAGAACAGGGAGAGTAGGTATTATCG
The DNA here is from genome assembly GCA_000469805.3 of Hymenolepis microstoma. Taxonomy (NCBI): domain Eukaryota; kingdom Metazoa; phylum Platyhelminthes; class Cestoda; order Cyclophyllidea; family Hymenolepididae; genus Hymenolepis; species Hymenolepis microstoma. The sequence goes on from LR215989.1 coordinate 29,287,882, forward strand.
CTTTTCGCTTGTTTCGCACCGTGTAAGTTGTGTGTAAGTCGACTGTGTAGCTAAAAAGATCATCGCATTTTCTTTTATCGATCGGTTATCACATTAGTTACTTTTGGCAACTGTTCAGATATTGACAATGTACACGCAATGTGAACAACGACATTTACTACTTTCAACGGGGGGTGGATTAAACCGATAAAAATACCCATACAACACTGCACCCCTGATTCATCTTGATTTTTGGATTACGCAAACAAGTAGACATCAAATAAGTGTTTACCGACCTTTGTTTGGTACTCATTTGAAAGCCTAAATCATCCCTCAATAGTTGTACCTCCTTTTAATGCCTCTTGGAAGGGGAAACTACCACTTGATGACAAAGACCAGTTTTGAACTTGTATTCTTCTTTTTCCTTTGGTCTCGGAACTTCGATAAGAGCATAATTTACACTCTGCATGCTCCGTTATGATCATGCTGTATTCACTCCTATCACATGGTAAGTTCTGACGGCTTTTGGAGCAACCAATATTGAAAGTAATAAAAACGTTATTGCTGTTTTGAAGACTGTGTTAATTTGAAATCGACTGGCGTCAATTCACCAACCTTTCACATTAGCATACTTTGAAAGATTCATGCAAGAGTTTAGAAATAAAGAAATCACCTACTTTCTGAGTTTAGTGATGAATTTTCATATGTTTGGGCTCCATATTTGCCAATGTAGTCGAAAGTGCAATTCATTTCATGCTTCAATCATCAAGAATCGGCTACACGCCATACTTTCTACATTACTTTGAATTTTTTGTTCAGTTTTTTGCCCAACGTTTAGAGTTAGCCATTATTGCTATAGTTATTCACTTCGATCACTTTCTGCTTTTGTTTGTGGACACCCAGGCGAGTATGTGAAAGATACCCTTTAACCTCCTGGCTCAGCTGACCTCGCCCACAAAAATGTGAGAGATTTTGTTCATGTAGAAGGAACCTGGGAGAAAAATGAGAACCTTGTAAAAGAATGCTTTATAACCCTACTTAATATGTTGTAAACCGTGAACTAATTGAAGATTCGCGTCAATAGTTTTAGAAGATAAATGTAATATATAGAACTGTTGTGGGTAGAAGACGGCTGATTAAATTACACTTATATAACAGAGTTTGGATTATTTCTCAAATTTTTTTCAATGTTAAATTCAAACCTATGACGAGTTCAAGGTCAAGGTATACGTCTGCCAAGTCAGATACACATTTAGCAAACAATAGTACCAGGCGGGTTGGTTAAAAAAAGACCAAAAGAGTGGTAGATGAAACTCCTTGTTGCTTGCTGCATCAAGATGAGTTGATCTGGAGGGTTTGAGGAATAAATTAAAACTCATTCGGGTTCCTAAATCACAATATCCAAACAGGTCTTTTTGTAACTCTAGGAACTCATGGCATTATTTGCGGTAGGAAATACGGTATGAAGAGGGGTTGACAATCACTCAATGGAGTGACTCAGAACTTATTTGTAGGTCATCCTAAGATGTGCCATCTCTAAAATCAATGACATAATCATTTATTTTTATTTACTTATTTACTAAATCTCCAGGGAATAACTAATTGTAATCTGATGCCAAGAGTTAAGCAGAAGACTACCTGCAATTTATACTATTGCGAAAAATAGACCGATGCTTTCATAAACTCGAAATAACGTTTATTGAAGTTGAATTTCAAATGTTTGTGCAACTATCTCAAACACAGGTCGATACCTCAGTCAGAATCGTAGAACATTAAACTAATCTCAGATGTCCATTCCGCTTCAAACTCTGTTTACTTTCGAGTTTTTGCATCACTTATAGGTCTCGAAAATCATTAATACACAAAATTGAAATTTTATGACACTTTTATTCTCTCAGTTTCGATAACTCTTCCTTTCGATACAATTTCACCTAAGTGATCAAACACACGTTAGGAAACCGGAAATTTTGATTTGAAATCGAATCCTTTCCTGCGGTGAGGCAGAATGCTCATTTGTTGTCAAAGTGAGGCGATACTGATAAAATTAACTTCACCAACTCACAGTTCATATAACAAGCACAAACATAGTATGTCCTCTTTGTATGTGTACTGTGCATTAGCGATCGATCGATAAGACCATGTGTATATACATGCAGGCTGGTGTGCAATAGTGTTTATTTCACCACCAAACCGAGCCGCAAGCACACACTCAGTAACTTACCTCCACCCAAATCGCAAAAGCATAGTGAAATCGTGCGCACGTGTAGGTCGTTTGATTTGGGGAGCACCCCGCACGCAAAATAACACACGTGCACGCTTACGCAAATTGAGAGAGAGAGCGAGGGGTATGGTTGAGAGCGCAGAGCTGTGTCGAGATATTTGCATAGTGACGGCTCACATATTCAAGCATGAAAAGGCACTGCAGAAGTAATGCCAAATGTTGCGTGCTGGGCTTATTGCACATTTGAGTGAGTGCGTGTGCGGAAATACGCCTAAGTCAACATTAGAGTGATCTATTTAATTAACGTATATTCGAATGCAATGTAATTATTTTGCGCTGTTTCGCATTCGCGTGGTTGCAACATCGCGAAACCACATTAATTGAAAGAGGGGGGGAGGGGGGGAGGAGGGTGAGGGGTGGGCAGGGAGGGCTGTATAGAGGAAGTCCAAGAGTCACAATGTTTAAATATCCGCTCGTCTACGTATTAAGTGAATATTTTAGTTGATTGCTTAAATGCAGATAAAACTGTGTATAAACTTACCTATTTGCGTAAATAGCGTTTGAAATATATTTTATTTATCGCTTTAAATTTAGTTCTCGTAAAAACAATCGGTTTTAGTGCAGTAGTTACCTTTTCCTGAAGATAAAAGGCATTCAAGGTCGACAGGAAGTTTGTTCTTTTTTCTCATTTGACAAATTTTAAAGAAAAAAAAAGAGAAACAATTAAAGTCCATTCTAATCCTTTCGGCGGAGATTAGGAAATGAAATTGCAATAATAGCTTAAAGTGCATTTCATATTTCATTTGTAACAAAGATATGACTAGGACAGTGGAAGTCAAATTTTTCAATAGGGGTGGTGGGGTGTAATTGAGAGATATCTGTCTTAACACCAACACGGTTTTTCGCCGTTAAAAATTATTGGGTTGAAATGAATGTGAGAGTATATCATACTGTTAGAAACTACATTTGAAGGTGATTGAGTGACGGCAATGCCAGACGTCAACATTTTGCAATTCTGTATATCAGATTCCAATTAGCATCGGTCCACCAGTAAGAAAAAGGCTACACTCAGATGCTACTGGTTTAAAAGTTGTTGAGCTGTGAGTTTAGAATCTGTTCAAACGTGTGACAATTGGAATTACGCTTAGCTCAGCTTAATTCAATTGATAAGAACAATAATAGCAGTAATGGGAACATTTTGCCCATTTCATCTTCGATATGTTGAAACCGCCGAATGCCGTATATCATGAACTGAAGTGGTAAATCCGGCCCTTCTTGGTCAAATAATATCAGTCAATGAGTACTCCACCTCATAGACAAGCATTTGCTGCTATCCGGGGGGTAGTTCGTGAAATCTGAATTCTGGAAGGTGAACTAGTCATTTGGTTAATTTTGTATAGCTCCGCACAAAGAAGCCATCCTCTCTGATACTTCGACGTGGCAGCTTCTGCAAACATTCTGTGACTTGTCAAGCGGAAAATTTATCAAAATTATTACCTGTCACGATAAGACAACGTATGTATTATTAAAAAGCGTTTGAAAAGCAGTACAATTGTCCAATAATGAAGGGTGCATATTAAAAGCCTTGATTTAGTTGACTTTTTTGCCTGCTGAGCCCAGCTCATACTGCTTCATCTTCTAATATTGAAAAGTTCAAATTTTGATCAGTAGTCTCCTTACCACTAAGAGCATTTAGACCAGTTGATTAATTCCAACTTGACTGAACATTAGTGAGCTCCGGTGTGCTAAAATTGTTGCTGCTTTCATCTACCTGCGCTCGGCTGTAAGCAGATGTTAATAAATTGTAGTGATATGACTAAACACTTAATTTTCTAAAAATTGGACAATAAGCTATGAATACCGCAGGCATAACCTTGTCTAGGAACCAGCGAGAGAGATTTTTGAATTCTAGAGTAAGGACAGAACACAACGAGCATATGAACAGGTCAATGCTCGCAAAATGTAATTAAATTAAATTGCTTGATGCCCCAAATTTCATTGCTTCCTTTTTATGCCTCTCTTACATGTTTCGTATCTTACTTGCCTCAGTTACTGACCCTGTTATTATGTACAGCTGATTATAACTTGGCAACTTGCATCTTAGCAGACAATAGCAATTTAGATAGGCGAAAAATACATTTTAACACCTTACTTTCTTGCAGCAGCTAGATGATGCTGTCATGCAGAGTTTCGAAATACAACTCCTTAAATTATGTTTATAACCAGTCAAATCAGAAAACCTTCACTTCAACTATCTACATATCTTACGGATAATTAACGTTTTCTAGCACAGTCTACTGAGAGAGAGATAGAGAGAGACAGCCGACAGGGTAATAGCATTCCGACAAAAGTGACAAATCCGCGCCTTTATCAAGGCACTTCTCACTCTAGCCTCGTCAGTGCGATGATGCCACCCTGTTAACCAAGCATTTTTGATGTGCTTTTGTTTATAAGCAATGAAATATAAAAGAACTAATTTTTTGAGTTTTTCTTTTGGTAGAAAAAGTTTTATTCTCAAGGGTGGAGTCGATGGAAAAAAATGTGGTTAAAAGAGGTGTGGCAATATTTAAAAATAAGATGTATTGATTTGAAAGTAAGTGGAAGATTGGATAGTCGTTGAAAGTAGGTAAAAGAATCGGGAAAAGCAGGAGAGTTTTGAAAATACTTGCGTCATTTATAATACGAATCGCCCTTGAATGTCACGAATTCAGTCTCATGACTTTTTTGCAACTTTTCATTTTACCAGTTTAATCGATGTCAAAGGGGGTTAAAAATTCGGTAGCAAATCAATTTGCCATTATTCAAACAATTTACAGAGGAGTTCACTGACAGCATAATAAGCCCATGTTGACAAGCATGTGATAAAAAATTATTTACAAAAGTAGTTTTTATGTTTATTTATTTATTTCTACATCGGTTTGCAATTGTCGTTATTATCTGAAGATTCCTAAAGCATACCAAGTATCATTCGAGCAATCCATTTGTCTTTATCAGAAAACCGAGAAAACCAATATTGATGCCTCTTTTTGGGTACTAGTAAAGTTGACTTTGGATCGGGATCAAAACAATGAGAACTAATACAGGCTATTCTTAGTCCCTCGAAGAATTACATTTAGTACTAACACAAATGAACTAATAAACACAGTAAAATAAAGTGATCCAGTTAACCTCGAACTGGTTTTGCAGAATACACTTAAGGCTAAGAAAAGGACAGCTCGGTTCATTTGTTTGTGAAAGAGGTCAACAAGTACCAAGTGAAGTAAAACCCTGATACCTGGCGCTGACTGATAGAATAAGTTGTGTTTATTATCGATATCTATGTGGTTGACATGACGGGAGTCCACGAGGTTATCAAAACACTGTATGACCTAACGTTAGAGGCAACGCTAATGTGGATAGGTGACTACGAGATTAGTCAATTACATCTCGGATTAAATGACATTCGTTTGATGAAATTGGCAAAGTACTATCGTCTACTGCTTAAAAAGTTAATTTTTTTATCGTCAAACATTTTAGAGAGTAAAAGTAGAGAAAATAGAATTACCTCTATTAATTGGTGTTAGGTTCGAACACTGGCTTGATCCATCGTCTGATACTTACAAAAGTTGAAAGCGAATTAAATAAACTAGCTTATACATCTAAACTTAAAATTGTAATCATTAATACGTCTTTCTAAATTCTATTGATTGTTAAAATAAAAGGTTGATTTTAAAAAGGTGCACCTAGCTCAGTTGTATAAAGAGGTAAAATATTTAATATTGACATTCTTCTTCATTGTACAGCCTGCGGTAATTTAGCAGCAAAATGGAATGCCAAGTTGTTATTAAAACAGTCACTCAAGGTCATAGCGAATGGTTTTTCAACCCCCCCCCTCCCCCTCCCTTCATATAAAATAGTCACATGATTTGAATATCGCAAGACCATCTTGACATTTTTTTCAAACGTAATAAATCAGGAAAATCTAGGCCTGAATGACAGGAATTATCAATGGGGGTTAAACCACTTCTCCCGAGTAATTGTCTAAATTTAAGTGTGAATAGCTTATTTTTCTTGAGTTCAAATTTGTGAAAGTGCCCAGTTAATCGTTTCAAAGCGCCTCCAGCTCTCAGGCATTCTACAAAGCTTAATGAGATCAGTAAACCATTAAAGGCTAATCTCCGGTGGTTATTGCCACTTATTTATCGCATAGATGCTGGCTTTTCAGCACGGGGGCCTAGTCATCTGTATGTGTTGACGCAAAATGCCGTTTTCGCCCTGAGTGCTATTTAGATGGTGCGTGTAGATTTGTGTTGCGTGATCTGCCTGTGGAATTTACACATTAAATAGAACTTCAAGGGTTAAAGGTCTCAGTACCCAATTGAATTAAATATGCCACTGGTACTAGCGTAAATACAGCGGTGGGGCCTGAATCTACTTTGTTTTGAATTACCGAGAGTTCTAACATTCTAGTGGCTCCACCAGAAAAAAAATTTGAGTATGGTTAGGTTTGCTTGCGCTTGTCATGCGCCCATCAATAATGAGTGAAACAGCGGCAGATTAGAAGATAAATTTCTCACACTTTAACAGCCAGTTAAAAAACTTCACCTAGCTATCGAGCCTTGTTAGCCCCCCCCCCAAGCAAACTGCAGGACTCAGAGAAAACACTAGATCAGGCAGAAACGTTTTTACCTGTTGCATTGCACGAATGCACAATTAAATGTAATGAATATAATCTACTAAATGAAACAATATGATGCATTAATAATACTAGTAATAAAGGATAGGAGTAAACAGTTACAACTACCGTTTCCCATCCAATAAATTTAGAATTGGGTCTCACCTGAACTCTTTTCCAAGATTTTTCCCAACTTCGGAAAATGCACCATGTTGTAGGCCTGTTTCTTGAGGCACATTCAGTAAATAGAGTGGCAAAGTGCGAGTAGTTATAGAAATCGATTAGTGACAGCGCTATCTACACCTCTCCGTGAAAAAATGTGGCAAGCAGCGTTCAACCTGGCTAAAAGTTAATTCTTCATCAATGACCATCTAGGAGCTGGGCTAATGATAACTATTATAAAGACTGCCATTTGATATAATAATGATAATAATAACCTTCTAGGAGTATAAGAACCAAGTCAACAAAGTGTAAGTCCGTTCACTCAACTTGCTCTTCATAGCGACATTGGAGTTGATAACATGGGAGAACAGAATTGTGATGTTGGTTTTCTCAAGGGAACAGAATGTCAAGTGTGATAGAGTGTGAAAAAGCAGAGAAAGAGAGGAATAAGAAGTCACTGAGTTTAACTGACTTCTTACGGAGGAAGAGATTGATAAACCGGTGTAAGGTAATAATTTTTATCAGTTAAAAATGGTGACTCGTAAATCTAACTCGTGCGTAAAATTCAAGCCGCTTAAGTTCCCTTCCATCGAAGTTGGAAAATGACCAGTTAATTTATTTATGTATCGTTTCAAGGTCTTAATTTTTACCCAAATTGAAGACCGCATTTTTGTGCATTTTTGCTTTTCAAATGATGGATTGTGCTTTTTACCGCAGTTTCGATTGATTCTATAGTGCATAGTTAGGGTGAATTTTGTTAGTGTCATTCGCTTTATTATTTAAATAAAATTGAAAAAAGCCCCCATTCAGAAGCAATGTTAATTGCTAAACTCCCTCAATATACCTGGCGTGCATCCGACAATGGAATTTCTTCTTTGGTAAGAAAGTGCTAAGAAGTTTGAAAAGAATAAACTGACGAAATAACTAGACATTGCGACACTAGTAATTTGAATTACAAAGAGATTTATAATGAATCACCCGACCACTAACCAATGAGAGAGTAAGAATACAAGTCTAAGAAATATTATTATATTTAAATTTAGTGAGAATACAAATGAAGCCAAATAATACTGTAACACGAAAATACATTGAGCATTAACAAGGTACTCAAGTCCAAGGATATGAAAGGAGAGAACAGGCTAAATTATGTATTGTATATTTTCGATCCATTTATTTAGCCAAAGTGTTTGAGGGTCTGAAAGGAGGAGAAATGTTAAGTAAAACCTTTGCTTGAGGTCTATTCAATACCGCGTGGAACGGTGAACGGATCAATGAAAAGGCAATGAAATCATCTCGTCATTTCATGATAAAATGTAGATCCGCGTTTCGTTTCCCACAAATAAGAATAAGATCAATAATGGAGGAGGTGCAAGGGAGGATTAAGATCAATCGGAACTTCAGAATTTTAGTAAGGAAAGCTATTTCGTGCATGGTGATCCAAAAGGAGCGAAACTGAAAAAAGTGAAAAAATATTTACAAATGATCACTACTGGTCCATTTGGGAAATATTGACGAATAAAGATAATGCTGCGAAAAAAATTAGCAAATAAGACTGGAGATAAACTGGCAAGTTAAACTAGGCGAATCTTGACACTTTTTCATTTATCTTTTTACATTTAAAATTTATATGTCATAATTATGCCAATCACCTTAATGATAATGCATTCAGGTAAGCCAACGTAAGAAGAATATAGCCATGAATCTTTGGCATAACATGGCTATATTCTTGCAACTACATCATAAAGAGTGAGATAAAGGTCAAACTCAGATTGGTTTTGAGGCGAGAATAAAATAAACTTTATCAAAAGGCAGTAACTTTAATTACAGGACAATTATTTATAACGTATAGTAAACTTAAAGTCACCACTGGAGTTAGCACTATGGAGCAATATTCAATAAAATTTTCATTTTAAGAGCGGCAAAGTTAAAGTTAAACATAGATTGAATAATTAATACATAATTTCAATAAGTGTTGTTGTTGTCGCATATTGTGAGTAAGAGTAATGAATATTACACATGGAGATTAAAATATTGATTTAAGTAACAACAAAGTAACAACTCATCTTGTGTCAGAAAAACTTCTGATTTTAAAGCCTGCATAACTGTGTAAATCCTAAATAGAACACCGAAAAAGTCTTAACAGACAACATCAAAAGACAAATACAAATAACTCATGGGAATTCCATATGGGAGTGAGAGGGGGGAAATTTCTAATAGCAACCAGTTATGTTAAAAATAATTACAGATGACAAAGCGGTGCAATTAAATCTACATATATTGAGGTATCTGCCTATGACAAAAGACTAGACAGCGTCAATGACAATCAGTTTATTAATTCCTTCGATGGCAAGCTATATTTGAGAATATAGAAGTGGAAAAGTAAAGTCAAATTAAGCAGCAAAATTTTAACCCAGGACACCTTAACCAAATTTAATTACCTTTAACTAGAGGTTTTCATCAAACTTATAGCATGAACATAAAATATAAATGTCAAAAAGTGTAACGCATTTACTAGACAATAAACAATTGCCCACCTCAAATTTAACCGCGCTACTTGGATTGGCCAATAAAGGTAGCCGATGTATGCGCGGCATTACGAACAGGTGTGAATCTATCAGATAGCTATCTTCTGCATTGCTCATGGGCACACTTTGGAAAAACGTGGCAGGTAATTTAATCGTGTATATCTTTCTTCCTCTTTTCCACGCCTTGGTGAGCGTCGTTTAAATTAAATTAGTAGGTAATATTCTAACTAAACTATGAAAATCGTAGATAAATAAACACTTCCTGTATGTTACTTAAGTTAGGCACATTTATTGCCTACATTTTCTAAAGCTTATTAATAGTATTGCAATGCTGAAACGTAATTTTACCCCGAGCATCGGGCATTCAGACGAATGCTGAAACGCTTTTTTTCTTGCCATTTGATTTACCAAAGAGGTTAAATGAATCTCTTTGCGCCTTATAGGCAGTGCTTTTCCAGCTCGATTGAAAAACTGTCTTCCTAAAGATTTGGGCATATGCTTGTGTTCTTGAATGTATCGGTCATTGCTTTTCCTTATCATAAGGCATTAACACTCGTAGTTCTATTTGCCTGGTTATTTCGAGGTTTGACTACTACAGTATTTTTTTGTAAATGAAAACTTCTCTCGAATGCATTATTTCGTCTCTTCTGGTCTCCTGTACGTTATAGGCCACGGGGAAAGAATAAAACAAATATTTCTAGCTAATAGCCTAATTTTATAGAATTTTCGTTATCCACATGTATTGTTTCTTTTCTAGCTATTTACTCTCACGGATGCAGGTTACTGTTGGACTAAAAAAGTCAGAATGTTGCGCCAATTTCCCATTCAAAAAGATTTACACATTCTCTGATGGGGACAAAGCGAAGCTAATGGTGAATGCTCAATGTTAGTATGGAGTTGCTCAATCTTCTCAGTAATCTCACCAATTATTGATTTCGAGTAAGACCTTCTTCTTTTTCTCCCTATCTTTTGTTGGTTGAAAAATGTGTATTTTTATCCCTTTATTGCGAGGAGACTTTCGTTTCTTTATTTGGATACGGAATTCCAACAGAAAGCCACATTGTTTTTTATTGAGGGCATACCGCAGGTAATCGATTTTTTTTCCATTTCTCCTCATTAATCAATAAATTTTAGCCGTTATTTTTCTAACTGAATGCTGTAGGATCATGCAAGCTTGAATAAATTGAAATATGTATAGCCTCTTTATCCTACTTAGCATAAATAAATTTGTTGTTGGATTAGTTCTTTTTCCATCTCTTCGGTGCGTTTTGCGTTAATAACTTGGTGATGGTTGTTTCCATTTCAGCATGAAATTTTCACTTCCAGTTATTATTTTGATTCTTCTCAATTTGAAAGAGAGATGTGTAAATGCTCAGGATAATACTCCAGAATGTATGGTGTACCTTGTTGGTTTATTGATTAATAGATAATTAGATAACCAAGCTGCTTACAGGGCGAAAAGAGAGATGCATCTCTTTCAATTAGCTGAATGGTCTCGCAGGAAAAATCCGGAATTTATGGATACGATTAAGTATCAGATGGCTGGAACAATATATCAAGTCTGTTTCCGCTGAGTCTTATAATAAAAATTATCAATTTGGTTTAAATAGGTACTGTCCAACGCCAAAAACGTTCTTGATAAAAATGAAGCTAACGACCCAAGTCGCGTTCCGAAGAATTTGGAAGCCGGTGAAGGTAATTAAAAGATTTTCTCACCTTTTTTCGATTTCTTAATTTACTACAAGTTTTGTAAGTTCCGTTCCTCTTATTTATGTTTGACTAAAGCCTTCTTTGGAAAGGTTACTCTAAGATATATTTAATTGTTAAACCCTATAAATAAAAGGTTTTAAATTGGAGGATTCATTATTGTTAGTAAGAATTAGGTTCAATCAGTAGCTTGCATCCGTCAGTCTTTCTTAATCCATCAATTTTGTGGCTTCTGGAATAGGCTAGAAAGTAATTATTTTGTAAAGGTGCTTGCTAAAATCTCAATTGAAAATGGAAATGTATTTTGTTTCCATTTGTTCAATTGTTGCACTTTTTCGCGGGAAACTGAGTAAACTAGATGATCGTATATATGCGTAAAAGTTTGGCGTTTTTGTTGTCCGAAGTTTATTTTGTCCATTTTTGTATATGAAGTTACGGGAATTGAACAAACCGTCAGATTTGTTTGACTGGCCGAAATTCCAGTTGATGAAACCTTAGGGGAAAAGTGCTAAGGAAAAGTTCACAGGGTTCCGCAATTCTAACGCAACTGTCTTCTGATTTGACAGTACGTTTATTTCACTTTCCTGTGATTTTAAATGCTTTTTTTAACGAACGCCTATTAACTGAGTTTTAACAGTGTTCTCGTTTTACAAAGGTAGGAGTTGTGCTTTGGGAAATGATAAGCCTAGTATGATCAATTTGAGTTTGCTTTACCTTATATGTGTGCATGTGTTGATTCGCTCAATACTATTGTTCTTGTCCTGACCAACTGACAATGATTTCCCTCTTTGTTTTGTTTCGAACTAAGTGTTGCACGTACTTTGTGGGACACGTCACCGCACGCGCGTATAAAAGTGCGCGCGTGCAACGACTGCGCTGGCTGAGCGCGACTAATGCATAGCCAATCAGGAGCTTTCGTTTGTTTAGTCAATACGCCATGTTGATTATTACTAGATATACGATATGTAGATTTCGCGATCTTGTTACAGCAAATCCGCTACAAATTGGTGACTCTGACGTGATCCAAGCCTGATTATCTACTCAGCAGCAGATCAACCTCACGGCACGGCAAGCTTTCCTCTACGATTGCACTACGCACTAGGTGATCCTCTTCTTTCTCACACAGCTCGTCACCTACTCAACGCTCTCCTATCGCACAATTCTTGCCATCTCAAAATGTCTAAGGACGCAGAACAGGCAGTCCCACCTCGTCTCTTTCTTGACTTTGCAGTAGCGTAGCTACTTTAGTGGGAACTACCAACTGGGAGACTCTGTTACTGAGGTTTCTGAGTACATTCAGGTTTACTTAAGTAGCAAAACCGCTACAACTTATGTACTTGATCAAAATCGAGTGTACATGACTGAAAAGTCTGATTTAATTGACCAGTTTCTTCCGAGTTAGATATCGTTATAACAACATGTCAATTAAACTGTCTTTTTTTCCTTAGCCCCCTTAAAATGCACGAGGAGATTGGGTGAAGTCAAGTACTTAGTTATTTTGGAATAGAAAGAACAAAGTAGTAATCCCCAAGAGCTTTAGCGGGAGTCATTTTTATGTTCAAACCATTTGCTAATCTAAGTGGTATCTTTAATCGTGAATTGAGCTTGTAAGGTAGCTTGATTAGTTTGCTAAATTATCCATTGTCAAATCCGCAATGCATTGTGATGTTTGCCGTTGTCTGTTTCCTATGTTTAAAAATTTAGACATTTGAAGCTAAATCTCTACGACCATTAATGATCGTATTGTATTTAGTTATGTCAAACTCTGTATCAGGATGCGAATGTCTTGAGTGGACATATATTCCATAAGTGTGGTTGCTCATGGTCATCTAGGCTACAGTTTGTTCTACTGATCATGTACGAGTCTTCTTTAAATTGGCGGTATTTTTCTTATTTTTGTTAATACATGTTTCGTTGTCATCTTTCTCCACAAGGGAGCTTAAATTGATGTTTTCACATCATCGTTATGCTCTATCATGTCTTCACGTCATTCATAAAAGATCCCATAGATCGCTAAACGCATCTGATTCACCTAAGCCAAGTAGTGGAAAATGTATCATAGTCGAACAGAGTGCCATGCTGGTATTATACAACGCACACCTAAGCTGAATACGACAATGAATAGATGTTTTGGGAAATTCCCATATGCTGTTGGTAATTTGAATCATTGGAACTTTCATTAGCCCAATACGGATTCACAATTTTTTATTCTGTATTAGATATCTATAATTTTATTTGATTAAAAATAAGTACCTATTTTTTTGTATCAGAGATGTTAACATCGAATCATTCCTGAAAATCGTCTGCTTAGATTCATTATAAAGTACTTTCAACTTATTATTTACATTCCTAGTCTGTGTTTACTATGACAACCTTTTTTATCTATTTAATTTGCTTACAAACGCGTGAAAGGGGAAATTATCCTCCGAATGGTTAACAAATCTCTCCCCCCCCCCCCCCCCCCCCCTCGATTACTAGAGGTCCAGAGATAGATTTGATTGACTTTTTACCAGATATCAACAGAGCTAGAAGATGGGAACGACTTTCTACGTTTTCCTTGTATGGTGAAGCATGCGTTTGACCATATTCAACTTAGTCTTTCTGTCCACCAGATGATTCCTGACCTTGTAGAGATTTCATGACTAAGCTACTTTCTTTAACATATTTATTTTAGCATGGGCATTAGTTGTCGAAAACAGTGCTCTTTTATGCGAACTCGTTGTACGTTTTCCTGAGACTTCGAATTCTGTGTTACTTCAACCAGATTATCACCAAGTAGTTGGGTGGGCATTGGATTTCCTCTTGGAAACCAAATATCCCAATGACAATGATAAGAAGCTGGTACAATTCGCAAAATATGAGCTTCATTTGGCTCCACCTCCGGAGAGTTACAGAAATCCATTTAGTGAAGAAAATGTAAGTGAATGAATTTCCATGAAAAATTTTTGTTTAACGATGGGAAATAATGTACTTTTTTTCTCATTTGTAGAAAAGGGCTGTCAAAGATATCCTGGTAGAATTAGAAAAGAAAAAGAAACGGAGTGAAAGCAAACGGCAGGCTAGAAAGCCTAAACTGTCACCTCGAGCAGACCTATGACGAAAATACTTTAAACTTTATTTGGTTTCCATTTTCCCAGTTTACTTCCAAACGCCAAAATTTTAGCAGATTTTTACTTGGTGGCATTCATTTCGTTAATATATTATAAATAATCGCAATAAATAGAATCTGTATTCGTTATAAGTCTTGAATTTAGCTTAATCATATTTTTAAGCACTAGAAAGTGAGATATTTTACGCCATTACGTTTGTGGAGTCGAGATTGCTATGGGCTAGAGATAGCAGACGGGAGCTATCGTGTGATGGGTGCTACTGTTTTTATTGGTTGATATCGGTCAAGAGGGGAGAAGGGTCTCAAGTTACATTACCACTATCATATGTGAGCGCTAGTGAATGCCTCCTTTTGACGGGTCCAAGACATGTCGATGAGCAATAGTGTTGACTTTGGCAATTAAGGTTTCTCATTGAAAAGCTCAATTCATATTTGGAAAGGTGTTCAGTAATTCAGTGTTTCAAAACGTAAATTTCGTCATTGAAAGATACTCTTGAAAGTATGAACGATCCTGTTATTATTCAAATTCAATTAAATAGAGTAAAGAAGAGAATTAGCAAGTTATTTTCAAAAATATGCGTCGATGAATTCACAAGACGCTTTCTTGTTATCAATTAAAATATTGCTGACGAAAGAGACTACACATAAATATAATTTTGGTAAGTGAGTTACATCTTTTAGCAACTTCGATTATATAAAATAATTTTGCAAATTTTAACCTAAAATGGGAAAGAATGAAATTTATTGTTAGATTTCGTTTGACTGTCAATTTTGTTAGTTAATTAAAGAATCTCGGAAGTAGTTGATGATTTGAAAATCATGAACTATTTAATTTATGGACACTTTAATGTATTGATATTATTATAATTTTAAAATATTTTTTAGATATGAAATATTTCGTTTTAATACCCTCAAAGGGGTCAAAATACCCGGCAGTTTTCGACTATAGAATTTATGGACTTTATTGGCTGGTTCTTTGTGGCCAATTGCAAAGCATTTCAATTTTGTTCAATACTTTTCAATTTCTTCCATTGAAACGGTATTGAATTCGTAATATTCTTCTCTTTATATAATAAAGTAGGTTTTAGAGATCTTGTTATTGCATACTTAAATCGATTTATATTGTTTTCGCTTTCCGTATTAATTAAGGAAATTTTCAGTAAACTACTATAGATTTTTTGGTATGGCACTTCATGTCGATCCTCTCAAACGGGAACTATTAGAAGCTAGAATTCAGGGATCTCCAAATCCAAATGTTTCTGGAAAATCACAAAATATAAATTCCGAGATCCTTCCCTTAAGTGAACGGCCTAAATGTGGAACTTCGGATGACTCTGCTCAGAATACTGCTGATGTTGCAACAGTTGATGCACCCATTTCTAATGCAACATCGAATGTTGGGATGCAAGATGGCCGGCTAGATCCTAGCCAACCCAACATTGTCAATGCTCCTAACTCACTTCCCAATTCATTCCAGGCACCAAACAATCCCGAATTTTTGAATTCCTTCTCTGTTAACATCGCCGATTGCCAATATGTCGACAATCGCGATTTCGCAGGAGCTAGACCCAATAATCACGGTTCAGATTCGATTGTTTCCTCTGGAAATATTGCAGAAACAGTTGTGGTTTCTCTGCCCAACAATATGGAGGAAAACAGTCAGAGCCTCAGCAGTGTCAGTGGTGACGGTTTGTCCCGGGGTAATCGAAATTACTCACATGCCCAGCACGGTCAGAATATTATACGTCAAGCGAATATCGTTCCTTATTCCAACACCAGTGCCCTTTCTAATCAATCCCTCTCCTTTGATATGGCTTGTCAATCCATTCCTGGTAATGATTCACCTGTTGGTTTTACCACAACGACTCCCAAAAAATCTAGAAACTTTTCTGGTGCACCCCAAACCCCAAATCATCTGAACGTTAAGGCTCCAAAATGTACCGTTATGGTTTCCCCGAATGCTCAACAACAAACAACGTCTCGAACCAGTATTCGGAGAAAAAGAAAAGGAGCTATTTTTGATGAGCAAGGTCCTCCTCAGCCCAAACGATCTGCAGCCAGAGGTCACAAGAGAATTGATGAAATTTTTAAGGTAATCTACCCTTCTCTTAGCTTTATTAAAACGACATATTTCTTCCTGCTGGCTAATTATCGATTTGCGAAATGTTAGACACCTCAAACGCAAGGCAGTGAAGAAGCCCATCCCGATCCGAACGTCAGGCCTGAGAGTTCTCTTAGGCCACTTTTATCACCACTTAGAGGAGGAAGTAATAGTTGTGTGACGAGTCCAAGTGATAGTTCAAATGACGGAGCTCCTCACAATGGCCCTACATTAAACTCAGCCAGTGTTGCCTGTTGTAGTACCTCAGTACAAACAGAGCTTGATCCCAGTGTTTCTATCCCTCCCACCACTTCAGTGATTCCTTCTGGTCTGTCCTTGCAACAGATTCCCGGCTCTCCCTCCGTTGCTCCTTTGAGCCTTGTTGACAGTCTCAATCGGCGACTCGCTGATTTGGAAATGGAGAATGAATTTAATCGAAAGTCCCTTCAGGAGGCTACTGAAGTGAGTGTTCGATCACGGCAGATTATTCGAGATCTCCTGATTGAAAAGGTAAATGCATTTGCTATCTTTGTGTTTTATTCACTCGATCATGCAACATTTTGTGTTAAAATTGCTTGCTGTTCTGTTTAGAGCGTCCTTGAGCGCAAAACCACTCGGCAAAAAGTCATGAATGATCGGTTGCGACTTGGGCAATTTGTTACCCAGCGACAGGGTGTTCATTTCGAAGAGAAGTGGGTGGAAGGAAATCGATTCAAGGAGTTAGATCAGTAAGTTGTCTGATTAATTGCCACACGGTTTTCCATGTTTATTAATCTATGCTATTGTATTTACCAGGCGACGGAAGCAAATTGAGGAAGTGAAGGAGGAGATTGAACGAAAACGAAAGCAGTGGAACAAACGAAAACCAGGAGCTGATAACAGGAAGAACAGCCGAGCTCGTTGTGATGAGTGAGTTTTCATTATAAATTTTGATTACATTTTCCATTTCTGCTATACAGCGTTCTTGCGTGCGAAGGTTTAACGAGGTCACCTTGAATTTTAGAGATTGTGCTTAAATAAACTGTTTGTGTGCTTATGTTTATTGGTAATGTAACTTGTTCGTCTATTTACTAATGCCTACGAGTGAGTATGCATTTAGATTCAGACATATATGCTATTAGAAGACCATTCACTTATGAGAAATTGGTTTATCTCTTCAATTATACGTTTACTTTTTTGTCAGTATTTTTATATTTCCTGTACTTGCTTTTCCTATTAACATCTTAATCCCTATTCTGGTGATATATGTCTGTCTCCTAATTTTTTTTGGAGATCTCGTTGTATGTTCGTTCTCTTATGCTTGGTCCCTGATTTGCTAATTTTTCCAATGACATGAATTTATCCTTATCGATGATTTTAATTGGTATGCTTTTTTATATTTCTTATTTGTAGCTTGGTTGAAATTATATAGTTTTGGATAAATAGCCGTCTAGTCCACTAATCTGTGTTGATGATGAGGGTGACTTGTTGTCATCTAGCCGTCCAACAACAAGAAGCCGTTGGTTCTTTAATTAATGTGCATTGGCCACGTCCCAGTGCGAGATGGAAAGATGTATCTTTTTGTGTGCAGTTTTTGTATTTCTATTACCCATTTGTGTAGTTTACAGCCGCTCTGCGTCACCCGATGCAGTGGTGGCCAAAGTTTGCGCTTTCACTCCACTATGTAGATGCATGTATCTACTCCTAATTCTTCCTACTATTAAGTCTTAAATTTACTTCTTTAAGAGTTTCTGTGGACGAGTTCTACGAGCAGATGGAGATATATGATTTGCGAAAGCAGTTGCTCCTGAAAGAGGACAAGGAGATAACGAGCGAACTCGAGCGTCTAGACCGGGAACGCAATCTGCATATTCGCGAAATCAAGCGAATTGCTAATGAGGATGCGTCGAGATTTAAGGATCATCCTCTGCTTAATGATCGGTACCTTCTACTCAATCTCCTTGGCAAGGGCGGTTTTTCAGAAGTTCACAAGGTCCGTTTATTCTTTTTAGCTGCTAATAAACTCACAGATTACAAATTTTTTACACATTTTGTGCTCTTACAGGGGTTCGATTTGCAGGAGAATCGTTACGTCGCTTGCAAAATTCACCAGCTGAACGCAACGTGGCCCAAAGATAAGAAAGATAACTACATAAAGTACGCACCCACTTTATTCATTTTCCTTCCCTTTCCCATATGCGAAATTGTATTTATGCATATGTATGCATGTATTTTAATGATTAGAGAGTGAGAGGACTATTTACATTCATTTAATTCTCTTGCTCTTGAGTGCGTCTCACCACTAGAGTGCAAATAAAATTCTTGATGACTGAGTAGCTGACTTGTTATTACTTATTTGCATATCCATATTGTATTGTAGACACGCCCTTCGGGAAATTGAAATCCACAAAACTCTCAACCATCAGCGGATTGTTAAGGTCTTCGATGTCTTTGATATTGACCATGATGCGTAAGTTGTGATGTTAATGATGTCCCTTTATTTAAACGCCGTATAGTATATATCAATTTGATAATATGATTTATGGCTTTCAAACTAATAGATTGGAACGAGCTCGGTGACACCTAATATTCCTCTCACATCGAAATTATTTCCCAGTTTTAACCTTTAACCTTTTGTTCTGCAGTTCGTATTCGTGAAAATACTTCCTCTTCATTTCGTCAGACTGCTTTGATTATATGCACATGCAAATCCAATAAAGCAAAAAGTTGAAAAGTGATTGCTTAACCTATTTCTTTGCACATTGTTTCAATCATAAAAGTGTATACTCGTAAATTCTGGGCTATGTTGTTATTCAACGCCTATCATTGATCGGGTTCTGCGCTCCTTTATAAGCAAATGCTCCTTGAGTGTGCACAGATAGTCATCAAATCCTTAACCTTGCTGCACCCACCAACGCACTCAAATGTTTGTAATCAATTTTGCACAAGCTGCGATTAGAACAACTGTTTGCTAGGGTAAATGTGCTAGTCAGTATAGGTGTGCATTTCGTTTAGATTGGCAGTGATCAGCTTGGGAGTCTGCCAATTCAAAGGTCATGAGATCAATACTCGTTAGCGCACATCTAGTGACGCAGTTGATCAATTGGACTAGTTAATTCTGGTCAACATGGGAGGTGGTAGAATCTGAGCTTCCCTTCGTCTTTTCCTAAGATGGTTTTAATGCTCTTAAGGAAGTGCTTCCTTGTCCAAATATTTTGTTTTCTTATTGTAATTAAAGGTATTTCATATGCAGATTGTACTAAGTCCTTTCCAGATTCAATGGCTTGTCTATCACCAATCGAACGTTAGAAAGTGTCAAGAAGGAAATGACTATAATTTTCTTTGCCTTTCTTGATGTGAGTAATGCACAGGTCTTGTAACCACTTTCTTGGAATTGGTCTTAAAATAGTAATTATTATGGCAGCGCAGGTTGCTTGACCTCATTTTGTCCTTAAGCGCGTTCATTTATCGTTCCACTATTTACGTAATGCGTCTTTTTATGCTTTTCTTTTTGTCTCTTCTCTTTGTCCTTGCTTGATCGACTCTGTATGCAGATTTGTTTGCCTTTTCCCCTAATTTCAATTTTCTCTTCCCTTAGATTCTGCACAGTGCAGGAGTACTGCGAGGGCAATGATTTAGACTTTTTCTTGAAACAGAATAAGGTGATTCCTGAGCGAGAAGCCAAGTCAATAATCTGCCAGGTCATATCCGCATTGAAGTACCTAAATGAACGAAAGCCCCCAGTCATTCACTATGACCTGAAGCCAGGTGGTTACTCATATCCTTTACAACTTCCCCTTCTCTAATCTTTACCTCTCCTAATGTAAACTTTAATTTCCTTTAGGTAATATCCTTCTCGGCTCGGGGGAAATGTCCGGTGAAATAAAGATCACAGATTTTGGTTTGAGCAAGTTGATGACAGAAGATTTATACACTCCTGATATTGGAATGGATTTAACTTCTCAAGGTGCCGGTACCTACTGGTATCTACCGCCCGAATGCTTTGAAACGGGTCGGGAACCTCCTAAAATCTCCTCCAAAGTGGATATATGGTCTGTGGGCATCATATTCTTCCAGTGTCTCTATGGAAGGAAGGTTCGTATTGGTTGATTTTGTAAAAAATGTGTCCATTTCTGGAATGGATTTATGAGTGTTTTAGTTCAACTCAGTTTGAGGCACTCAGTATGCACTTTTGTGTGATTGATTCAGAATGAGGACATTATTTCGGCTGCTTGTGTCGTATTTGCAACTGATTTTGATTTTCATAATTGAGATAAGCAGTCGTATTTTGGCGTTGAGAGTTCACCCATTAGGTTTATTTGATTAAAGGGAATGTGTGTTGAATACTGAGCTATGGCGAGTTTGATACTGTATTAATTGAGTGAGAAAAAGGGAGTAGCTACAAAGATTGAATACTGAAGAGTGAAAGATTCTCTAGAGCTTGGGCTGTCGATATTACTTGTGAATGGATCCTGCTTTTTCAAGAATACATGTTTACGCTTATGTATGTTGGTAGCGAAAATAGGCGTATTTTTGGAACAGAACAGTTTTTGATACTTGATGCTGCTGAGATGGGCCTTATATTTCACTGTAAAAGAAACGCATTGCGTTAGGATTGATTGAGTAATAAAATTAAGGCATGATTTCTTGTTTATAACTATTGGTTGATCATTTCATTATCGATCTATTAGCACCCACCCGATGGACGAATAAAGATGGTGGCGAATTCTAACCTCACCAAGAAGGCTTTGTGATTCCACTCTGCCAATCTGAGTTTTGGGGAGCGCTTTCCTATATGGGCTTGTGAATTATTGCTATCGATCCATGAATTTACTAGTATTGGTCAAGATTATTTGCACCCAATTTGCAGTGCACGTAGTCTTCACTTTAACGTTTCTGTGGTAGAGACTGATTTTACAGAATGTTCAGTTTGTGTGTCCTTAAGTTGAACTGAATTTTTGTTGGGCCATCGTTGTTAGCTATTTCTGCCTCTTACTTATTAGCGTTATTTAGTTCCGAAATACACGCAGCGTGGGTTTTGTGTGCGCACTGATGGAACTTATTATTTATTTATTTATTTATTACTCATGACAAAAATTGGCTGTAGTTTTTTTTACAAGTAACGTAGAAAGGCATTTCAACGCTATTTATAGAGAATATGGGGTTTATTAGGAAGTAAAATTGGATGCACTTTGGATCATTCAGTAGTTGAATAGGGTGTAGGACGATTTACGGGATGATTTGGAATTATCTCTTCGAACTTGTACATAATATCGAAATCGAAACTGTACTTAGCAATCGTATACAGTTTCCTTAACTGCCTCGATTTCCATTATAGGATATTCTTGGCTCTTCTTGATGGGCCTGCCATTAATTTGGGCCTCTTTTCAGCAATTATATCTCCATATTCATCACATCAGTGTACCGATGACTTGACCCCATCTTATCATTTTAGTCTGGAAATCTTTATATAGTTCCTTTTCGATTATCGTTTATACTGACTCTGTGGTAATAGAAATCGCATTTTTTAAATGTTAATACATTTAATATCGTAGACCAAGCTTATATATAAGACTTAATTTGACATAGTGACTTGTAAATGGCGTCAGGGCAACACTGGAATGACGTCATGGTGTGAGCAATTAATGTAATAAAATGCGATAAAAAGGCACTGCCACGGTAGACGATGGTGGTGAAAACGAACTGAATTGTTTGTAATTTTCACCTTAGCGTTGAGGTAAGAGGAATTAGGATTTTTGTGTGATTTTCGTACTGCTACTAACTTCCAAGGTCCAAACGGGTGCTTAAATTGTATCAGAGCGTGGGAATTATAAGAAATGGGTTGAAGATTTAGGGCAAGCTTTAGATGATTGTGCATCGAAACCTCTTATTCATGACTTATCAGTCACATCCTCGTGTTTATTTCTAGCCCTTCGGACACAATATGTCACAAGCGGATATTCTTCATCAGAACACCATTCTTCATGCTCGCCAAATCATCTTTCCAACCAGTCCCAAGGTCAGCGATGCTGCCAAGGTAAAAACAAAATCACCATTTCCTACCTTAATTGTGTGTCTCTCAACTTAGAGGTCACGAGGTTTGTGCATATTTAGTGACGTGACTGACCGATATCATTGGTTAATTCAAGTTAACTGGAGAGGTGGTAGAACACGAGTTTCTTATCAGAGCAGGTCTATTTTTGCTTTACCTCTGTCCAAGTCAAGTGTTTTTAGCGCTTTCCTCTCAATTCCCGCTGTTTTTTATTCATGAGGGAGGTGTGTGTGCCTTTGTTTTCGGCCAGTGGTAGCTTTCGCTGTGCAGTAACGTCTTATTTACGGTAAGACTATTATCGACTCACTTTTGTCAGTCATGGTTTCCCTTCGTCACACGTTAACATGTGGGTATCTACGTCATGTTGACGTCATCCAGTAGGTCAATTAATAACCGGAATTGTTGTATCAAATGTCAGTTTGAGTGTGGCGTTTTCGTTCTAGTGTTAACCCAAACTTAAATCCAAAAGAATTGTGACTTATTTTGAAATTAAAAGAAAAAAAGATTTAGAGAGGTTATTTGAATAGGACGTGATTTAAAATTGCCCTGGAAGCTAATTAGTGGATCTATTTTATTGCTAGGCTGGATTTTCCTTTTGGTTAGAATGACTAGTGTCTAAGACTTTTTTCTTCCTTGTAGCGTTTTATTTTAAGGCTTTCATACCGGTAAATTACTCCATCTCTTGATTTGATGACTGAACTCTCTGTCACCTTTAGAGTCTGATCTTTAGCTATTATTATCTATTTGTCTTTCTCAGATCAGTTTAGAATATATCTAACGGAAACAAAAGCTTACATCCTAAAGCAAGTTAACCTAGCTTATACCTTCAGAATGGCTAATTGATATTGTTAACGAGCCGTTTATCTTAATCCCTTGGCGTATATCGTCTTTAAAATATTTTCGTTTATTCAAATTTATATTGACTTCGCCAAAATTCAAGCAGTTTTCGTTATTTCCAAATTGCATGACCTTTTCATGCTTATTTATTCATAATTCTCACCTCTTCATTTCCCTATTTAAGGATTTCATCCGCCGGTGCTGTACATACCAAAAGGAGCTAAGGCCGGATGTATTTCAATTGTGTAATGACGACTATCTCAAGCCCAAGGCCCAACTTAAGTAAATTAACTCAATATTCTCATATCCTTTCCTTTCATGCTCTTATTAATTTTGTATATTCGCTTTGCAGGCATAGTGTTGACATTGGAAGCCTTCCGGGCCCAACCGGTCTTCCTCCATCAGCTCTTTCCGGTGGCCAGCAACAACAGACGCCTGGTTCGAACACCCCCCAGACGGGCTACGTACCAAACGCCGCTTTAGGGATCTACGGTGGCCCTTCGTCCGGAATGGTCCTTCCATCGGGACAAGGCCAGCCACAACACCAACAACAGAATCAACCTTCCTCTCATCACTCCTGAAATCCTTCACTCTCATTGCCCACTACACTGCAAACCTTGTATGTACATACCGTGATGATGTGTCTCCCTTCTTCTATTCGCAATATATTAACCTTTGTCTGCTATAAAAATAAAATCACAGCATTTTCCAACCGTTGGCACTTTCATCTTACCTTCTCCACGGCCTTTTAGCATATGAATATATATATTTAAAGATTTTTGATGTGTGGTGTGTACAACCACCCTGTTATTCATTAACTTGGCCACCGCCTTGCTTTCTATATATACGTACACACACACACACAGAGTTATTTTTGTGCTGTATGCGCAGTAACAGCCTGTCTGTTCCTGATTGTTTCCCATTTTTCCTTTCCTGGCACACATTGAGGTTGTCTTTCTGTGTGCATTTGCGGGTCCATGTTTATTCGGCGTTGTTTTCTGCGCCCCCTCCCTTCCCAATCCCCTCTTACTGTGCTTCTCTGGTCTCAAAGAATAACTTTTCACTTCTATCAAACGTTTGAATCTCCTCACTCCCTTCTCCCAAACACTCCGTCTTATCACCACTGTTTTCCCCTCCCAGCTCTCTCACGTCTCCTTTTTGTGCGTGCTATATTATTGGCGACATTTGAACAAATTCCTGGTCGTTCTTTTTTCTTGGGATTAAGTCTGGGAGTGGGGGGGGGGGGCGGGGTTGCCTTCACCTGTATATGCACGTATTGCGTGTTGATGGTGTAGTTGGAGGTCACAAGATTAACACACATTCAGTGTTGTAGATGCTCAACCACCCTAATTAATTCAGGTCAATAAGAGTGGTAGTAGAATAAGCCTCTCCTGAGAGCGATTCCGGGCATATTTCCTTGATCTCTAAACTATGTGAAGTTTTCTTCAGCAGCCTTAGGCGTAGAGAAATACGCAGACTAGAAATGGTAGGTTTGCTAATCCTGGGAGATAATGTCGGTCGACTTTAGTGATCATGAAGTTGGTACTGGAATTCCTCATTGATCAAAAGAAGGGCGATCTTGTTGATAGCTTAGAGGCATTTCTTTCTCTTGATTATTCGCAGGCAGCTTCATGCCTCACCGTTTTCATTTAACTATCATTATTAGAGAAATTGTTGACTGCTTTAGTCTCCAGGGCCCTTTAAAACCAACCGGCATCTTGCGTCTTAATCTACTTGCCTCTGTGAGCTCTCTTTCAATTCTTCTTGGAAGACCTACTTGGGGATAAGGGAACTAGGAAGACTTCCAGTGGGATTCCAAATATAAATTTTTCTTCTATAAATGCTTGATATTAAAATACTATTGTTTATTATGGAATACACTACGTTTATGTAACTCCAGAAGAAGAGAGGTATGAAATGACAGAGCGGTTCTTATACAGGTTCGAACCGGTAGAAATTAATTGGTTAGCCTGCGATTGGATTCCTGAAGCACAAGCATAGATTTGCAATAATCGATAATTCAATGCAGTAAGATTGAGGTCTGAATTTCGTTCGCTTGCCCCAAAAAACCCTCTAAACAGATGTATAGAGTTGGACCTGGATATTGTGTAATTAAAGTCGTTATTAGTTTGGTGTAATTAAATCATTTAGCAGTAGTTTGAAGCGGGCGATTATCCTAATTTCCCTAAAAGTAATGAGTCAAGCTGCAATATTTTCTGCTGCGAATTTAAAAAATGAAAACTTTTTCAACCTGCTTTTAAAGCAACTACCTCATTTACATAGGAGCATGCGGGGAAACAGCACATAACCTTGGGTACCGTGGGTGGGATTCCTTGCATTTGTTCATTTTCAACCGCTTTAAAAGGGTGAAGTCTTAATATATCAGCGGGCACTGTCATTTGTTATATCATTTAGATGTTTAGTGACCAAAAAGAGGGAACAATCATACATGATTACTGTCAGGATTACAAAATTTACAAATATCCATCTTTTAGTCCTTTATGAAAATGCAATCTATCCCATTTTGACACTTATAGTCAGTCTGTAAGTAAAATATTAAATATTCTTTTTTAGGTATTTCTTAATTATTAGAGAAAACCGGAAAGTCGACTTTATGCTTTTCAATGAGGTTTTCATTTACTACAAGTGACTTTTATCAAAGAAACGTCTTGAAAAGGGAAATTTATAGCATGTCATGCAAATGATTTCTACGAGGCTCAATTTTCGATTGTTGGCTCCTTCTCTTAATAAACTGCATTGGTTGAAATATTTGAAAAGGTCGAACTCGGTTAGAGCTTGGATGTGAAGGGGATTGATGGGATACTGGATTACTAAAGCGAGCGTTTGCCTTCAAAAATATGAACGACCCAAAATTCGTTTGGAAAGTGCCTTCAGTGCTTGACATGAATTGGACAAGATATCTTGGGATAATTAGCTGGTGCCCCCGGCCAACCGCCAGCCCTTTCTGATTGGTTGTAATTAATGTAACATTCTTTGATTTGTTTAATGCTAGTACAATATAATTAGGATAGCTAATAAAAACATTAATATCTATTTTTACTCTATCGTAATTCGAATATATTTCATTGCTACTTGAATATGAGGAATTGGAAGTTTATGAATTTTATTACGGAAGAACCAATAAGAGCGAAATAACGTTGGAGTGACATTAACACGAGAGCAATTAAGGGCATATTAGTAATAAGAGATTATTGCATCATATGACATTCTGATTAATCACCTCTTCTTCCTGAAAGGAATGAAATTGATGAAGGGGTAGACAATCTTCTGATCGTTAGACTGTCGCGTTGACACCAGCAGTATGCGCTCTTCTGCATTTTAAATATTCGTCTCTTTCAAAATGATAACAATAGGTTATGGATTTACGGATTAGCTGAAAGTGTGAAGAGTTTCTTCTCTACGGAATCGATAGTAAATATATGTGTGCAATAAAGTTAGCAAGTCTGGCATGCGTGTGTAAATATGATCCAATCCGTGTTTAACTGGGAGTATTTAATTGCAACAGCGTCACTATAGCTAGCGACAATTCATATTTAAAATGTCTACACCGATGGCATTGGGGTCACCATACGCACCTGGCAAGTAAGAGGCCAAGTGCAGCCTCCTGAATGTGGGTTTCTTATCAGAGGAGAACCAGAATGCAATTCTTCTTCCCATGAAGGGTGTTTGAAGATACTTCCCCTTCTATTGGCTAGGAACTCATTATCTTTAAAATATCATTACTTGATACTTTTGACGTGTAGAAATTGCTTAGCTATCGATGAAGTTAGGCATCATTTCAATACAATATGCCAAATTAATTGAACTGTTATTGCTGGAGTATCAAGTACCTTGCCAACCAAATTAGGAATTAAGAATAATAGCCAGCAGCTATTAGTTGACAACTACAGATGAGAGCAGAGAAGAAGGGGTGAATGTGTGCTAATAAAGTGCGTTTGCAGAGTGGGAAGAACATAAATAGATTTAGTGTTTCAGGTCATCGCTGATAGGGGGAAACTTGAATCATAGCAGCGCCCATTCAGTGACGGCTTTAGTTAGATTATGGTGTTAACCAAGATAAACCACTTGAGGTTGGGATAATTAGGTTACAAGGAACAGTAACTTTCGAGATAAAAAAATTTGAAAAGTATAGGGACTCATTCTTTAATACTAACTTAGTACCCATAAACGGCACCCAAGCCATTGATTCGTCGGTCAAAGCAGCCTAATACATCATAAGACAGGGGAATAATTGTACTTGGTTAGTATAAGAAGCTTGTTTAAAGCAAAGAAATGGGCAAGTAGTTGGCATAAATTGAGACCCGCCAGTATAACGCTTAAAATAATGACAGAATGAGTAGATAGCGATATTTATTTTTCATTGCAGACGAAATTGAGGCTAATGTATTGCCACCACCATTCGACAGTCGACTTCCCGAACTTTCTCCAAAGGGAACCAAAGTGGAAAAGAAGCCCAAACGAGTTAAATGAGGAAAATATTTTGTCAATTTGAGGGTGCATTCTCAACGAATTTCACCGCAGAAGGAAAGGTCATTTTTATGAGGGTGTTGAGATATAATGTAATTAATTGATGAATCCTGGAGCATAATGAAACTTATTTCCACGATTCAAGAGGAGTTGGACGTGTCGACCTTTTCTTCTACTTTGATATTTGTTTGTGCCCTCTGTACATATCACTTGTCAGCTCTCGGTCTTTGATGATCCCATTGTAGATAACCTGAAGAGAAAGCCACCGCCGATCTCTCACCCGCATCAAATTAAATTCTATAAGTTAAAATGCGAATGTTTTGTGTTTTACCAATTAGGTGTGAATTGGATCTCATAGTGGTCAGATCAATAATATTCCGATTGAACTAAAATTAGTTAGTAAGTTACTTGACCTCTAGATGGTTAATACGTTGCCCCTGCAGTTTCTAGAGCCCTTGCTACTTTGTTGTGACTAAAAGGTTCACCGTCCAATCAACATATGTCCTTGTATGAATGATCGTTGCTTTGTCTGAGCTTCTCCTAATCAGCCGTGTCCTAAATATTTCCATTTGTCACACTTTAGTGTGAATTAAATATGGAAGCTAAATATATGTGAATTTGGTATTTACATACGCCGATGGAAATTTTATGCCGTTGTTTAGTCGCGTTTCTCCATAACTTGAGACAATAAAACAACAATAATGTAGCAACGTAACCGAGGTGAATATTGCTAGAGCAACAGAAACGAGGTTCATGAATTTGTTAAGTTACCGAATTGTGGAGATCAACGAACCAGAAGCAGATTGTAGAAGTTCAAACTGAAGCAAGAAGCTAGCAGAACACGAAAGAGTTGTGTAGGCTCGAGATAACTGGGCCTAGTGATAACCAAGATAAATATTTTGGAAACCCAAAGGGTCATCCTTCAATAGCAATTAAGATACTTGATTTATAACCATTAATAAAATATGACAATATTAATTGTAGATTGTCAATTAGGCTTGAAGTGGCTTTGGCTATCAGTGCTATCACTTTATTGAAATTATTATTTAATTAATGATGGGTGGCTAAAATATGTGGCTAGTGAATTATGTTACACTTCCAGCACAATCTCAACAATTTCGCCATTGCCATGTTTTCTGACTTTGACCTATTCCATTCTAAATTGTCAGTGGTGGTGTGCTCAAAAGATTGAATCTCTAAAGATGGTCAGCCTATATCTTATACTAACTTTTCGTTACAAAATCCATATTTGAAAGAATTTTTGGCATTCTTCACTTAGCATGCTTCCTCAACTCATGGATGGACCAGCCCACTTCCCATCCGGGTCCTTCTGAGCAAGCAGTTGCTGAAGAATTTGCTCTGCACTAGTAGGACCATCTGATCACTCATTAATTCATGTGATTATATGGGAAATTCTTCATAGACTCAAATTTTAACTGCAAATTGTTCATTGGTTTGCATCTTCATTGCCATTTTATGACATGGCTACTATGTACTAAGTTCAAAACTCTTAACATTACGATTTGGGAAACCTTGCTGTTATTGTTTTAGTCTGTCAGTAAGGAGAGTATTTAATAGAAGGCTCTATAGCAGGCTGTGAAGTCGATTGAGCTGTCATCCTTCTACCTCCTCACGATTTCCATCATATAGAATGGTGGATATATGGGTAGAATGACGATTTTGGAGCTTAGAGAGTGCCGTTCACTAGCATGTGCGAGTGGTGTTACCAGTTTCTTAATAAATGCGTATACAAGGGAGGTTTTTATATTTCATAAGTGAAGGTAAACAAATTAGTTTATTTGATGACAGACGCTCGAGTTACCAGCATACATTGACTTAGCGGGTTAAGGGCGTCAAGATCACTGGGCTCGGTGTTCAGGTCACTTGACTGCATTTCGAAATTGACACATCAACGTGACGAACTAAAGTGTAAGTGGGCACTGGCTGGCAGTGGGAAATTTTAAAGTACTTGCTAGCACGAAAAGTAACGCGATAAGGAAGTTAATGAAAAAGATTTCGGTGAAAATTTTAATTCCAGAAAATTATACCCTCCGTGATTACTGCAATATTGTGTCACGAAATGTAATATAACTTTGCATAATGGAGTTAAGTAGCTCTAATCTGGAGACCCTGGGTTTTACTATACACGTTCCTATAATTATGCCATAAATTAGAAATTACCTGGGAAAATTAATTTGTTTATAGCATGTATGTTCCGAGAAGCTGTTGGTGAAATTTCACCCGATAGATTATTCTACAACTATGAGACAGGAACAATATTAGTGACTTATCAGGCTTTGTTTATATGTACCTCCTCTCCTTTCCTCCCACCACAAACTTTAACCTTAACGCTCTAAATTACTATATGCGTCTACATTATCAGCACTTGTTTTATTTGGTTAAAATGAATAACTTTTATCCAAGAAAAAGTAAATTAACAAATTCTTGTTAATTATTCACAAAATTTGCATGCTCGTTAAAATGTGCTAAATTTCACGGTCTTCGCATTGCACAATTTTCGAGAAATGACTATCTTTAAGGCATCTTCATCTTATAATTGAGATCTGAGATTTGTAGCTATTTTTGGGAGACTAATCAGGTTATAACTAATGGTGAGCACATGCTGTTTACCATCTCTGACGATATCACAAAGCTGAAAGTAAGAGGTCCTTGATTTATTCACAGACAGCTAATTATTCAATTCCTGAAAAGAAAGTGTTTGAGTGCTTATTAGTGGATAAAGAGGTTCCTTGTGCAAAAGATGAGGTCAAAACCACTGTTTCTACAGATTTTTCTAAAACGATTGCTATATCTCCAGTTTTACCTATCTCTCCAAAGGTGCTTCATACTGCAGCTCCTTTTGCGAGGCCAATGATGTCATGGTGTTGTACTCATCAGTTGAAGATGGTAAAAAAGCAACGAATCTCACCTATTCTATGGAGTCTTTCATGCCTAAGGTCATTCCAGCACGACTTGCCTCCAAGCCACCGTACCAAAGCAACAATCAGTCCCGACATCCTGTCTCCTTGGCTACCGGACAGATTTAATATGCCACCCAAAGAGATATTAAGGAGGTTGTCTCCTCACAGGACTCCTAATTCGTCTACCAAAATCAAGTCTCAAAAGTTTTATGGTCACTGTAACCCATGCTCGTTAATACATTGAGGGATTGGCACTAGTGAATGTGAAATGCAAGCAAATCCATGAAATCGGTCCTCCTAAACCTGTTTCTTCTCCCAAACCAACGGTACCAAAGTGGCTACACAAGATACAGACGAGGCCACACAAACGTCTGTACTCATTTCTCTTCAAGATCTGTTCATGTGCTCTCAGGATCAGTTAATTTCGTTTTGTATTGATCTCAGTTCGTCTGGACTTACCCAGCGAATTTCTTCTTTTAGTCTGGTGGATTCATATTAAAAGTGGCCTGACCTCATATCCAGTAAATGTGTTACAACCGATACCATTATTAATAACCTTCACCAGGCATTCGTCAATTAAAGCGTCACTCAAAAGTGTCACTCAGGTCTCTTCTACTCAGTTTGTTGACTTTTGTCACAATCTTGATGTCCTCACTTCACATGCTTCATCACGTCACAGGATGACCAACTCATTGGCAATGTGAAAAGCCAACTTCTCATATCACAAGATGTATCTTTTAAAGTACATCTCTTTGACGACGCCTCCTGTTGGTGTACAACTTTGATTGGTAGGCAGCTGTACCTTCCCAATTGAAAACGGATCCAAAGGTCTATCTAAACATATATGACTTGTGGAAACGCCAAAAACCCCTGTTTAATCATCTGTCTGATTTTTACTCCGAACGCTTCAGGACACTCTGTAAAAGATGCAAGGTGGATCTAACGCTCAAATGCATGGAGAAACAACCTCCGTCGGGAGGTGTTGGTTATACATAAATAGGTTATATCTAAAAAGAAAGTAGTTAATGGTTCATTGTTTATAACTAATAAATATCGCATATTTGTTAAAATAGGCGAAATTGCTGATTAATTGCCTTGAACAATTTCGGAGTCGGTCTTTAATATTGAGTGAACTCGGTATTGTTATTGAGTTCTGGGATTTATATCTACTTTGGGAGGTTAATAGGATTATAAAATTCTTTTCCAAAATCACTAAGTAAGTATTCAGTAGAATAAAAATTTGTCAAAATATTGTTTCATTCAATTAAATAAGTGATACATAAGGAATACTATAATAAATATAAATAAGTTATTAATAATGACTTGATAACAATTTAAATAAATAAGTGAGTAACGAAAAGATTTGGAATATTTTTTTCAGATTAACACTTCACGATCCATTGTTAGAAAATGTCTTCATACCATATGCATGGAAATGCTTGAAGTTTGTAGTATGAAATATCTGCATGGTAATTGGTCGATCCAAAATCTATCTTGCATCTATCTTAAACGGCAACTTACGAAAATTAAAAAAACCATCAAGGATCGTCGTGTCAAACTTGGGCTTTCCACAGTGAAATCCTCTGCGATCAAAGGAAAGGTGCGTACAAATCGATTTCAACGAACAATCCTTGCTCCGCATGGGCCTTTAATACTTCCAGTCTTAATCATCTACCGATGCAGTACCAACGATATGCATTGATTTTGGACGGAATTTATAAATCGAAAGTACTAAACAGTTTGAAAATACAATCTGCCATAAAACTTCAATGGACGCATAAATGAAGTTATCTAATTTGCTTGTCGAAAGTAAGAATGGTTTTTATCTTGTTTAAGGTGTCATCATTCCTATCACCAACTTAGAGACAGTGGCAGTGATAAACACCAAAAAATCGCTAAGTGCAGATTACAGTTTAAGGCAGGCTTGGATCTTAGAGAAGTTTAATGGTATTTTTGAATTTTTATTAACAAGATAAATAAACTGAGTGTTCGATTGCTGATAGAATGTCGACTTAGTAAAGAAAAATCATCCTTTAAAATCACAAATTACCTTACAAACGTAATAGTTAAAAAGATGCCCAGTGCACTATGGGAAGCGTTAACGACTCTTAGATAGGATAAAAATAAGCTCCATTGGAGCTGCTCACTTGGGAAAACCGGATATTATCGCCCCTTATTTTGAATATAATGAATTTCTACAGCTGGACATCCATCCACGACACTGGATAATCGCCAATGAGCATCGGCCTCGCGTTAGCTAACCAGTACAACCGGCTTTCCATGCCTTTATGTTACCCGAATACTTTGATTTTGTTCCTGTCGTCCACCGAACCTTCTTGTACGGACTGAAGCGTCTTGATTTAGTAATCTTCCTTATTTTATTGATTTAATAGACATTTCATTTGCTATTGTTATCTAGACGGATCTATGTGTCCAATGGTCCCAATAAATGCAAGCTTCTCAGTGGACAGACGTCCCCTCTTCATTTTACCATGATTTTATCGTAGAACTTGCACGTACTTTTGGTCTTAGCGCATTATCTATTTGAAGAACAAACAGTATATGATCGTGATATCGGCAGTCGATTTCATTTTCTCCGAGAACCGATCGTTAATTCACTTCACTTGGTTTAATGCAATTCATCGTATTTCCACCCCATCACTAGTCGCAGCTCTGATCAAACCACTCCTCGACCACATCTCTCATTTCCCAAATATACGACTCGAAATTATATTGAAAACGGCTTTTAATTAAAGCAATCATCTGAATTACACCTTTCAGACTATCTTGCACAATGGAAAACTCAATGAGGTTGATAATGCCTAATACTGCAATAAGGAGGAAATAATGCCTTAGTTTGGGAATCAGGTCGTCATTAGTCACGAGGAACGGAGGGGAAAGAAGGAAGAACCAATTAAGTCGAATAGGTGCAGACTAGTGTGGATCGATGGAAACCCACATCAGTATGTCATACTCTCCACTCTCCGAAATGGTCATAAATTTGTTCTAGAAGTGGTACGTCACATTGTTTCGTCTTCATTCGAAAACTGACATTTATAACAACATTAAATATAAACTAGGGCAAACGATGCCTATCGTTATTGGAGGTTGCGTTCTGTCTTTAAGCCCATTGCCTTGACACTGCTCAGAATTAATATCTGCCACTTAAATGAAAAGTATGAGGATAACAAGGAAAGAAGTAATGGGGAAGAGAGCAAAAAATATACATCTACTGACTTCTTCATTAAAGAGAGGGTGTTGTAAAGAGATCGAAAGGGGTTAAGTATGAAACTCTACTTAAAATTCACAATAATTAGATAATGAAGAGAATGGTGAGGGTAGTAGGAAGTAATTTCAGGACAAAACATGAATGATGATGTTAATTCGTACATCGTAGAAGTTGAGCACATAGATCGGAAATCTGACTTATCTTTCCGATTAGATATTGGATGAAATGAGTCACACAATTTAATACAACAATGAATAGCAGCAAGTTGAGACGATAAAATGTTCTTAAGCATCCAACCAAGTTATGAGTATCTAGGGTAAAATATCGAACATTTTATCTTGACGGAATTTTAGAAAAAAGTTGATATGAATTGAATCCAGGTAAATTCATTCCCTGCAGTTGTGTGCTGGAGATGATTTGAACTGATTGAATTTGCTAAATTATATTCTTCTAGTTGAGTCCATGTAAAAGCATATGAAAGAAGTGGAAAATATGCGCACACAAATTGAAACAAGGAAAAGTTGGTGAAGAAATGGGAAAATTAGTCGAGTTTCAGTGCAGGCATAGCAAGTTTCGAAATCCGGCAGTGGTCTGGTACCAGTATAAGGAAACTCTTGAGACGAATCAAACTCAATGAATTCGCAATTGAGTGACTGCATGAAGCATCTCAGGGTAAGAAGAAGTGTACAACAGACTGGTCTGGCGATAGTACCCGTAACTAATATCGACTTATTTAAAAGGAGACACATGTATAAAAGAGCATGAATGAAACTTCCCCTTAGAAGTCTGAATTCGGACTAAAAGATGAAGATGAAATTACAACTTATTAAGTAGAATGGGAGGTGCTAATATCGAAACAGTGCACACGTATTGTGCTACACCAAGCAGATTCACTATCGCGAGAGGAAAGGAGTTGGGTTTTAAGTCCCACACTTGCCTCATATCAGAACAGATCTTTCACAGTACGACATTGACATTCCTATATGTTGCGAATTAGCGAATGGGAAAAGCTGAATTCTGTTCTTGCGAATGAGCAGTAGATACACCAGAATCCTCCCTTAGTGAATGGATAACTGTTTCTATCGAGGGTGGAAGTAGAGTAAATATTAGAGAAAAAAGGACTATAAAACGTCAGGGAAACCGAAGGCGATACGAAGTTTAGTGTATCCGCAAAAATATAAACTGATGAACTATAAGGATAGTGGTGACAAGACTGTTGAGTGACGTCAGAAGAGAAAAAGTACTTGAGTAGAAATAAGCAAAACAGGGTTATTAACTTTCACAAGATCACCAACGTCACGCCCCTTTAGAGCTTTCAACTGCTCCTAGGGTGTCCTAGTACATGCCCGAGGCTTAGCCAATCTGATTATACACCCTAATGTGACTGGTGGGACGGTGATTAACAACCTTCTCCACGAAGCCAAAGGTAGATGCTCAGTGATGTTCACCCAGTGGGTGGAATGACCAATCGCGCTGGTCATATCTTATTAAATATGTAGTTTCGCAATTCGAGTTCCACATTATTAAATAGTTGCCTAAAGAAGCTTGATTGTTTTATATACCCCTTGTAGTACACAGTATGTCCAATAGAAGGAAAGATTGAAATCTAGCCGAAAATTCCGAATGAGGAAAGTGATGGGCGTTATGGATTCAGCTCAGTAGAGGGAGGAAAAATTAAGTTCCTCTCAATTAAAAGTTCGTTAGTAGTGCAAGTAACTTGTTAATTTCAACTTCTTAACTTGTCTTAGAATAATGATCGAAATGACGAATAGATTGACTGAATTTGAAATGTACCCTTCTCCACAAAATTTTTAAGCTAGCATCCAATGTAGTGATGCTTTAAACGATTCGAAATCAACCGAACCTCCAACTTCAAGACAACCATTGAATATAGTGTATAGTCCTCCACTTCCTTTGGATATATTTTTGGTATTTGTCTTGTCATACTATCGAATATCTTCAAAGATGAGGAAGGAATGATACTATTTCAGCTTTTTATTAATACACGGCACGTTCATGATTTCCCGGTGGGTCACGGTACTGGCAATTGCTTTCCCAATGACAAGGTTGCTAGCTTAGCCTACTACAATCCCTCAGTAGTAACATGCTTGAGAGCTTAATTGTAGTTTTTTAACCGTCGGTTTTATTTAACTGTTAGTGATCCCCTGGATGCTTCCATTTTTGCAAAAAAGAATAAACATCTTCAAAATGCATAAAAACAACTGTGATGACGTGGAAGAGCAGATGATAATAACTGCGCAGACCAGCTGAGTGTAGTACTAAGACGGGATACGTCGGTTTGCCAGAGCGTGCGCTTTTATGTTTGTGGTGTCATGTGATTCAGAGGACAGGTCATTAAGGGCGAAATATAAATATAGGTCAAAGGAAGGACCAATGGCAAATCGATATTGCAACACTTCGACTCGATTTATTTATAAATGAAATTAAGAAGTCCGCGTAGTTAGGGAAAACGCTCCAACCATAATTTGAAATAAGATTTATTGTTTGGATTGCGTTTTTGCAAAGTTAGGCTTTCGTGGATTTTATGGGTTTGATTAAAGCAAGGCTAACGACTGAGAGTCACTAACATAAACTCAAGGAGTCAATAAAAGCCAAAAACGCGGATGAAGTATCGTTATTTTAGAATAAAGAGCAGACATAATCATTGAAATAAAGAGAGTTCAGTTCCAATGAGAAGAGTTAAACATCAGGAAAAACAATGAACAAGTATGGTTAGCTGTTAATCGTAGTTAGGGACCAAGGTCGTTAACTTGGTAAATGTGTGCTTACTTGGCATTGCTTAACCACAATTCTACTACAGTGTTCATTTTACCAACTTACTCCGGAATTTTTCACACAAATTTACACCTACATTACCCACTGTTACCGTATTATTCGTTTCGTTATCGAAGATATCGTATCATTCCTGACCTATGGTCAAGT
This sequence comes from Hymenolepis microstoma, assembly GCA_000469805.3. Lineage (NCBI taxonomy): Eukaryota > Metazoa > Platyhelminthes > Cestoda > Cyclophyllidea > Hymenolepididae > Hymenolepis > Hymenolepis microstoma. The sequence goes on from LR215989.1 coordinate 29,324,789, forward strand.
AACTGTTACTACATCAAAAGCCGGACTGAGAGCCAAGCAGCTTATTTCCAAGCTTCATGGCTATAAACTCGCTTGAAGACTCCCATGTGGCGAATCTGTTGCGAAAAAGACGAGGAAACTTGGCAGGGACACTAGTAACGGACAATAAGCAAATAGAAGATAGAATGACACAAATGTGTAAAGAAGTACAAAAAGGGGTAATTTTTTGCTTTTCGGGTTTGGATAATTGACTCCACATGTGAATGTGGAAATGTAACCCAATAATAAATGGACAGTACAACAAAAATGGTATTTTCCTTGAGCACATTTGATTCTTTTCTAAAACACCCAATTATTTGGAACAAAATTTTCCAGGTAACTGGTAATTTAGGCATAATTTTCGGAAGGAAGGCGAAATAAATATCATGGCTGTGAAACAGCCAGATCACCTCAATGCTCGACACGGCGTACTCTAAATTAGGAGCTGAGATATAGCTTAGACATCCTACTTATAAATCTTTAAGTAACAATGACCGAATATAATTTTTTTTCGAATAGAACAGAATATAAGTAAAATTCCCAAATCTTTATACAAAGGATTAATTCTTCATATTTAATAGATAAACAAAGTTGTGGGAAATTTATGAACTAACTGGGAAACCAAGGAAAATTAGAATTTAATTGCAATGACAGAATCAACTTCGAGTTTTGATAGAATAGTTTATCTGTCGCAGACGTTTTAGAGGTCATGCTGTAGTACTTTCCAAGGATGAGTATTTGCAATGAGTTCAAAGATTATCAGTAGTGTGTCCGGTTTACACATGCCATATACACCGGATAGAATTTATGGTTTTTGACTTTATCAATAGCATATAAGTTAGCAATGCTTATGTTGCTAACTCTGGTTACCAGAGCGGCTTGATTATCTTTAACCGCTTTTGATAATACTTAAATACTGAAGTGACAGCCGGGAAGATTGTCTCGACTAAATTGTCTGTGCATACGCTATATACAAATTGAAGCTGAGTCCGTCTTAAAGGAATTTTCATCACGCCCAACATTCAGCATTAATAAATGTCCTCAGCTTTCGTTATAAAGGAGAGAATTTTTAGCAGGGAGATAGAACCACGCCCATAACAGAACCATAAATTAAATGCAATAGTAAATACTCGGTTTAATTCCAAGTACCTTTATCAATTTCTAAAACAACTTTATGATATTTTTCAATCACACCAACCAATAAAGATAACTCATTGATCAAAGGACTCATTTATGACAATGTATTACAGCCCTGTTTGCAATTCAATTTATTTATACCGAAGACCAATCATAATGCTTTAGCAAAAAAGTTAATCTATTATTGAAGCTCTTGTATTCTTTGTGCTAATAATCATGGACAGAAAAAGATGCACAAATGAAACCGCGTGTCCTCAATCACGTACAATGTTAGGTTAACACATTAGTTGAATCAATTGAACAAAATTGATGATTTGTATTTGTATAGGCGCCTTATAACCGATACTATTTCACTCCCAAAAGAGAGCAAAAGGGAACTATTTCTATTGGCTTTCGTTTACCGTTGTATGATTCCCCACAGAATCTGTAATTTTATATCTTAGAATCAACACAATTAGGATATAAGGCTGAAAACATCTGCACGGTAAGTACTATTCTTAGTTGTGGGGCATAAGATGGGAGGCCAAGGATCTTCTTAGCGCCTGATATTTATGAGCATTTAGTTGAGGGGGAGGGGGGGGGGGGTAAACTGACAGAGAAAATCAATCTTTTGGTGTTGGTGGAAGAAAAAAATTTTGTATGAAGAGTTGCGGTTATATGCTGTATAAAAATCTAAGTATTAGCTAACAGCTCTCAAAAATTTCAAGTGATGAGACAAGAAGGCCGCAGTCTCGGTTCTCTGTCAGAAATTCGTCCGTATACCTTTGTCCTATTACATTATACTGTATAAATAGTAGCCAACAGAAATCTGTCACCTTACTTTTTGTCAGGTTAAGACTGAACCTAAGAGAACCATGTGTGATCATTCAACTGCTCAACCAATGAAAGACAAATTGAATTGAAGTGACGAGATCAATAAGCATGGTAAATCGTAAAAAGTGTTTGGTCCAGTCTAGTGGCCGAATAATGCATTTCGACTTGGGAACGTGAACTGTCCATTTTGCAAATACTATGCAACCCGAATCTAACAATTAAAAAATGATGTCTTCCTTCCTATTACTATTTGTTAGAATTTCTGTTAACTGAATTAAAAATTGAAGAAACTGTTATTCCTTGAGTAATAACAAAAAAAAACTGGTTTAATGCAATAATTTTTATGGAGACCATTCATTCACAACTGGTTTGTAAATAAATACATGCACTTTATTCTGCAAGTTGTGACATAAAAAATTATGAAAATAAGTACATCCCAAAAGGACATTTGAACGCAACACCTTGATATGCTGGTGGATTTTGTCAGAGAAGAATGCTGAGGTTTAGTCAATGCTTATTTGGCGTTGGCAAGGCAAGCTAAAATGAACGAACATAAAATAAACGAAGTGAGGATGAAGAAGCATAGGGGGGGTAAAAACCCTTAACTTGTCACAATGGCTGCTACTCTCCATAGGGGCGTGTGGCCACGTGCATCTGGCGATAAAAATTCCTATTAACACATTTTTTTTGGGCTGACAAGCACTTTCATACGGAGTGACGGGAATGCTCACTTAACCCACTTTAAATTAATCAACTGCATCGTGTTTGGAGACTCCAAAGAAACAGTACACAATCCTAACTGTGATTGCCTAAATTAAATTGACTGACTAAGTTTTTACTTGACATAATTAAAAATAATTATCTAGCAGCTATAGGGAGTGAATATTTAACCCAAAATGCGTATTTTTTTATTCTCAGGCACCCCAAGAGAATAACGCTTTCCGCGGAAAGTAGCTCATCAGTTCAACTGAAAGGAACTTATGTTCTATGGAAGGCAGGAATTTTAAAGACTAAAGTTTAAAGTTTACGATATTACTGAATAAAATTTTATAAAGCATAACAGAAACTAAATGCCTCTTCTTATTTCTTAGAAATGACTGAAATATTTCATAGAAACAGTGTAACACGTAAATTATAGTTTGCATTTAGTTACAACCGCTCAAGTAATGCCTAATTGCATCCACTATAATGTTATATGCATGGGAGGATCCATATCGTACAATCAAATATAAGTGTTGTGCATAATCCTGCAGGAGCGAAGTTAAGTGCACTGTGATGCAATTCACATCAGATTTCAACAAGATAGTGTCAAAGATAACCAATGAATAAAGGAAAAAAACGAGAATTCATAATGCGCACACTTGGAGAGCTTAAAAAATTTGGCAACATATCCATTCACGGGGCTTTCCTTTCATCCCCTTTGTTGACGCTTAAATGTGATTTACGAAGATGACCTTACGAATTGAGAGAGAGAGAGAGAGAGAAATTTTCGCACTTTTTTCTTAATTGCGTCTTAATTAGCTTTAATATCAAAATTAGTGCTACTTTATATATGAATAGGGTCTACTCCAGTTAACGGAAGTGTAAGAAGGAGACCACTAATCACGTTAGAGAACCTAACTGCAAATAGAAAGAATTTCAACCCTTGTAACAAATAAAGCGAAATCGTGCATAAGCGTGAGAGAAGTGCAGTATGTGCACATGCGAATTTCTCTATGTATTTATATATATATTTAGCCTTTTGAAGAAAGAAAAATTTCGCAGACAGTTTAGACGTGGAGCCCAGTTCATCTACACTTTACATGCTGTCACCTAATTCACCCCTAGTTTATTTCACCTCTTGTTCTTTTGGTTTGTCCCTTTTGTTAGCCTTTCGAACAATTCGATTCTAAATGAGCTATCTCCGTCAGATTATGAAAGTATTTTTAGTGGTATTAAAGTGCTATCATAAAAGCTCAAATTACAATTAGAAAATAGATGAACCTCTTAAGAGATGATTCCTCCTAAAACGAGGTTCAAGTGGTAGAAAACGAGATGTTGACTAATATTTGTCAGGATTTCCTTTTGCTCGACGAAGACTCCAATTTACCCCTAATTTACTCTATTTTTCCTATTATCAAAACTCGAATGAATTGAAAAAGGCTTTATATACATTGTTAAATGATTATTCGCCAGGTTTCTCCACTTTTAATAACATTTAAAAAGCAAAGATTAGTAAATAGATAGCATAGCATGCACAACTACGGTGTTTCAGGTCAAATAGGAAGAGAACCTTATCTCCGTCCTCGCCTATCAAGTAAACACAGTGTGGCTACTAATTTCTTGACAAAGGAGAGATTAAAGATTTACTGAAATTGCTACACAACTCACGAGTGGCTAAGTTTGTTGATACACACGAAACCTTCGCTCTCCCACTTTATGAGATTGGATTTTCGAAACATTCTGACAAATTTGCTCGTTTGCGAAGAGCACATAACCCTTTTGACTTTGTGTTCTTCGATATATATCCGTAACATATCCAAAGGAATAAAAGTACTTCATCAGATCATCCACAGATGGTCCTTTTTCCTCCGCTACTTCTTCAAACCAAAGTTGCCTCCTGCTTACCATGTTGCGATCAGCACTTTGATCAAAGGGATTGCGATCGAGAAGTTCTTTAGAATCGCTGAATGAAATTAAAAACAGAAAAGAGCTCTGAAATGTTTAAGATGTACAATGCAAGCCACTACTTAGAAATTAAAACTGGGCTCACGACCTATCTGAAACAACATCAGCGAATAGGAAAGATAGACCAATAGGAAACCAAACCAGGCAAGATTGGTAGATGTATTAATGGTCGAGGCCATTTTGATCACTTGGCCAGTACTTGCCCATAGTGGGAACCCATTCCTTCTCCTGCTATTTTTCAAGGAAAGTTAACTGTCATAGGTATGCGCTGGAGAACACTAATTTGCTCTCGGTTCTGACGGAGTTACCTTCCAATACATATTTCTGTAGCTCTCCATAAATAAGTAGTACTCTCGTGGCTTCAAATATGCTTCAAAAATATGGTTAAAAATTTCTTTAGAAAGTAATTTATATTTAGCTAAAGCGAATGAATGTCTATGGGCTGTTATGCACCATTTTCGTAAAAACACACCGATAAAAATTAATAGATCAACGAAACAAACATACCCTTTGAAGAACTTCGGGTCGGAAGGATAGAGTTTCAGAGAGGTTTCGCCGAATTTGTGCTGAAGGTGTCTGAGAGCCTTTCTGGCCTGTTCCGGATAATAAAATTGAACAAATCCATCTGCACCTTTCTCTAAGGAAATCACCCAATCCACCCAGCCATAATTCCTAAAGTGATCGAAAAATAACTTCCAATTAAGGTCTTCGAGATCCTTGCTCTGTATTGTAAATATACAGCATCGGTCGTGATCAATTTGAGAAGAAAGTACATTTCTAAAGTATGAAAAAAGCACAGAAAATGAGCGAGACGCTTTCTTTGCGCCAGCATTTGCAATACAGGCTCTCATCGAAAATGCTGCTCACCAAAGACCTATTCACCACGAGCAGCTGCACTTAATTTGGAAAAAAAGGTTAATTTACAAAACCTAGTCCGCTTGCTTACAATTAGAGATTAACGTGTCAAGAGAATAAAATTATTTCATATTTTAGATGAAAAAAGGTGCACCCCTTGAAAATGCATACTTCGATGAATAATCAAATATATTGAAGATGACTCATTTCTATGAATTTATAATTGATATAGAAGAAAATCTGTCCAGTAAGCTAAAAAGCTTGATTTTTGATCAATCGATTTAACAACAATGGAGATCTACACTTCCTGCGTACTCCGATTTATTGGTCTTCTGAGTCTATTTATTCCACGCCTTCTGACTCACATCACTATCCTATTTCTCAATTATTCATTAATAAGAAGCATTAAATCGGCCAAGCGCCTTATTATACCTCATTGGTGTATCCTTGCAGCCAAAGGAAGATAATTATTTATAGAAGGAGGTATAAAGCCCAATTTAGTCGGACTCCTAAAGTTGTTTCACTGAAATTTAGAGCAGATTTAAATCTTAAAATCCGACCATCCGGTTAACTAACATCAACTTGTATAGTAGTAGTTTAAGCTAAGGAAAATTTAAGTTGTGACAAAAATGGCTTAGAGCACTGCCTTTTGCAGAAAGTTTGCATCAAGATAATTTACTGCTGTTATGTTATTTTGTTTCAATTCAAGGAAACTTACGTCGGTGGTGGAGTAGTCTGTGGGACCAAACTGGGTTGTGTTCTAAAATGGGGAAGAAAATGTGAAATTATTCGACTAAATGTTCAGTATTTATTAATAGGTAGGTTCAGCTACAAATAATAAAATCTTCACAAACTATCAACAGAGTGTGGATGTTAGAACTTTGTAGAGTACCCAATACTAACGCATTTAAAATCGTGCAATCTCATGGGTAATCAAACATTCTGGAGGGTGCGGTCGTGTGTTCAGAGGACTTTTCAGCTAATCAATGATTAAATCTCATTCAGGTCATGTTAAATGCATTCAATTACTAATCATATTTGCTGTGATCAGATATAATTTCATTAAATGCTATACGTTTACTTTTTCTATCCCATGAAGGTAGTTTAACTAATTCCGGGAGCCTATCCATACTAAGCAACTTTGCCATTGAGATTACTGGGAATAAGTCAAGACTTATTCGTGTAGCGATCCGCTATAACTTAAAATATCGGATGGGCAGCACTAAGAGAAATATTTGTAATCACGAAAGATCGCCTAAATATGGCCAAAAAGGGGATTTTACGAGCTTACACATCAAATATCTTCCCTTTGCTAAGTATTAATTTTAACAAATTTTAAAGACTAACATTCAAATAAACTCACTTTGATGAATCTGCGAGAGGAACTTGTTCTATCACCGGACGGGGGACTCTAAATTAAGTTATACACAAAAGGCAGGAATCCAGTAGGTGACTAATCGCTTTTGGTATTTAAAGGATGAACTTTCAAAGAAAACTCACTCTCCTTTTGTAGCATTACTTGGCTGAGGAATGGCACAGGTGGCTCTAATATTAGAGAAAAATAATACAAAGGATGGATAATGAAGTTTAGGTATACACAGCGTGGTATAGGTAATTAAAAAAGCTTTAGAGAGACTTGATATAAAAGCTCGATTCATAGAAATCTTACAACCTATCGGAAATAAGCCATTTACTTTGTTAGCTAATATTTCATTCAACCGAAGAGATAAACTTTCTTCTATCCAACAGCAATATTTCAATTGTAGAATAAGCAATTCTACTAATTCCTCATATCATTGTGTTTTCGCAGTTTACGGAAGAAAAAAGAAGTGAAAAATGCAAGGCCGTGCAACATAGTAAACGAATCGATTACTAGGACTGATATATCAGTAGTATAGGTAACTTAGCATACAAAATTCAAGTGTTGAGTGCAAAACACTGAAATAACCATTAAGCAAATGTCATTTAACTCCAATCTGAAGCTCAAATAAAGATGGACTCGTTCGATGCCCTGAATTTACTCCCAAAAATTTACCGTTGCACTAACCCTCTTCTCCTTTTGGATATGCCACCCAATTTTAGCTACCTTTTTAAAATGCAAGGTAAAATTTTTGCCGTTACCTTTGCTCAAACCTAATCCAAGCATGTAGCAATTTTAATTTTATCGTATTTTCCATTGAATATTGTAATTTTAGTGATAATTTGTCCTTGAGTTCTAGCTATAAGAGGCTTGTGCTCTACCATCTCTTTCTAAGTCGGAGTAGACATCAATCTATATGAGTTGGTGAACATCGACAATGCGACAGACAATGATCGCTGCACGTTGACAGGAGGTGTCTTTAAATGCTCGCGTGGACCTAAAGGAGATACGAAGAAGATACCAAATTACCAAACGTCTTTTGAAAGCGCTAACCGGTGTAGCTGGGCATAATTGCAGCTCACTACTAGGTTAACTACTTTCACTTCCTTTATCATAAAGCATCATGCTATCTTGGCCACTAGCTGTTTACGCAAGTCAAAAAAATGCAACCGTGAAAATGGGCGTAGCGTGACAGTAGACAATTTTTCAGTATCTGTTCCAAGGCAAAAACAGATGAATTTGAATAGGAATGAAAGAATTCGAACGAATGCAACATATGCACCTGGAAAGCAACATCTAATAAAATATTTGCTCACCTCCCCTGAAAACAAAGCCTCAAAGAAATATTCCCCTCCCTCCCTCCCCCCCTCAAATCTCAAGCACTGAAGTTTTTAGAACGAAGGAGCTTTTAACAACATGGAGTCATGCTTGAACTTTGGTTTAAATATTGCAATCTCTCAAGTCACATTCCTCCTCTTCTCTACTGCCCATTCATTAACAACGACCCACCTTAGTCATAGTCACTTTATTGGCAAAATGTTGCTCACATAGACCCTTTATTGTCTGCGACCCTTTATGCATAAAGCCATATCCTTTTTTGGTCACATCTTTTACAATAAAGACAATGCCGCATGTCAAGCAAAAGCAAAATTTAAGTGTGGCTGTAATGAAGTGACAATCATTGAAATTGGTGCATGAAGGGGTATAAATATTGAGACAACTTATTTTGTAGACGAAGACAGAGGCGTTTAAAAGCTTGGAGAGCAAGGTTCATGCTGCAGGAAAATTGAGCAATAAACTTACGTTTGAGCCAGCTGACCTGCAGGAGGACTGTACTGAGCATAGTGGGCCATTGGTTGTCCACTTAATTTGAAAAAATCTAATGATAATTTATTTAATTAGGTAGTTTGAGTAAGTATTTTGCATTTAAAAGCAATATGCTTAAAAGCATATTTCAGTGGTAAAAAGTAGTTAATTAGCCATACTATGAGTGGAAGACTACAAACTTTGGTGATTTGGTCGTATACATTGCTTGTACTTAACAAATACCTGGTCACTGAATAATATTTCACTAATTAAAATGTATATTTGATAGTAAAGCAAATCTTTCTGACGAAAACGTTATGATGGATACACCACGCCTACAAATAGCAAAAATGTTTCCTTCCAACTAAACACGTCATTTCATTTTCGGAGCAAATGATTAGCTAGACTCATTAGTGATATTGTTGTACTGTAGGAGGTTGGTATTCAAATATCACAAGCAAAAGAAAAAATAAGTCCATTTTTAAAGAGAAGAGATATAAACCAAACAAGGGTCAGGGCTCTTTCCTCACCTCGGGTAATATCCAATGGGTACCATTTGTCTATAAGATTAAAAAGTGAAAAGAAAGATAACTTAAAGTAAAAAATGTATTTATAAGGCAATTTTGGCCCACATAACTACCAGAAAAAGAACAAATGGATCAAAACTATACAACCAACCATTCAGTAACATCAGTTAATCAACGTGAACTTGCCAAGATCTGCTGAGAACATGTTAGTAAAATAGGATTCAGAAAAATTTAGATAATTAAGTGCCATCAGAATTCAAAATGAAGTTAAACTCTTGACATTCTGGTCTATGTTGCGCTTCCACTCGAATACCGTTCCTCGTGTCCAGGTACTATCATATAAACAAAGCTTGCTAAAATTAATTAATTTAGCTACGGGTAATTATAATGCTTGGCGTTATAGGATAACCATTCGATAGATCTCTGGCAGCCATTTCTAATGTCATATTGCGAACTGAAAAAATTAGTTAACACATCGTTTTTATGCTTGATTCACCCTCCTCTTTAGAGGCATTTTATGCTTCTGGCGTATTAGTACCTCGCCAGCGTAGTTATCATTGAAAAGATCAAGATGAAGCTTATTGATGTGCATCCTATTACTACTGTGTATCCAGAGGTTATATCGATTTCAAGTGGTGTATATACATCAGAGCAGTTCCTAAATATCCTTGTTCCACTTAAGACAAGTGTTAAAATGAAGTTTCTCAAAGGCTTTGAAAGGGGTGGCTCAAAAACTTCGTAGTAAAATGAATCAAGATGACAAGCAAAATTTCATGCTTTACTTCCGTTTGTTAAATAAATGCTAACACAAGCAGTTCTTAACAAACAACCAGAGCATTTGGGATAAAATTTCCCCCTAGTTTTCATGCATATTAGATGAAAATCGGTGTTAACTTACTGTATAGGAGAGCCATACTGTTGCTGTTGCATAGCCTGATAATATTGACATCTAAAATATAAAAAATTACAAATAAAAAGATATCTTGCTTCTTAACCTTTTGAGAATCTCCACTAAACTAGAAGGGGGAATCGAAGATCTACAGCACATGGACGTTTGGATATTTTACTAACCACAAAGGAAGAGGTTAACGCCCGTTATCGATAGACATTCAAGAATCAAATTGCCAAAGAGTGTGAGTTCAACAAGTAATCTCAAAGCAACCACAAAAGAGGATAAATTTCAAGATGTCGGAACTGTTTATAACGACATTCAGTTACTTTGGACGAATTGGTCAATGTACACTTCCATGCGAATGAACAATTACAAGATTTAAAGGGATTTAGAATATAATAGAGGAGAAACGTAAAAAAAGGCTAATATTAGCAAAGTAAAGATATTTAATAATTTGACTATTTTATTCTTTTTTTCATCGGCACATTTAATGATTGCATACTCTGTAGGGATATAAATGTATATACTTGTACACCACTCGAGAGAGAAGAGTTGAAAGATCACTATAAAAACCGATTCTCTAAATATGTCATTTGACTGAAAGTTAGCGAAAGCACTTGTAACCAGTTCTTAAGGCCTGCTATAAGTAACTGAAAATAACACAGGAAATAGACATTCATTTATCCACCTGTGAAATTTCATATGATGGCCCATTGAGGGCATTTGGTAGGTGCAGAACAAGTGTGATGTGACGGATTGTGAAAATGCCTTGATCTGATTAAGGTTGTAGATAGGAAGAAAGGAAGCAAGGATTCATGAGATTAGGTGAAATGAAAAGGTGGATCAGAAGTCACAGAAAGGCAGCACATGGTTGGGGTAAAATTCACCCCAGTTTGCATACAAATTTAGATAATAACCTGCGTTGACTTACTGTAAAAGGTAGTCGTACTGTTGCTGTTGCATAACCTGATGATATAGATCTCTAAAATATCAAAAATTATAAATAAAAAGATATTTAGTTCATAATAAATTTGAGAATCTCTACTGAATTGGATGGAGGAATCGACGGTCCATGATATATGAATATTTTGATATTTTGCAAACCATAAAGGAAGACGCTAACGCCCGTTATTGGTAAAAAGTAAATAAAAAAGAAAATATCTGGGCTTTCAGAGGAATTTCTTTCTCCTATTTGCCGATCTGTTGTCGATTTATTGCTCTCACCTCACCATTTTGTGATGCTTGGGGCGTTCTCATCGTATTATCAATCTTGCAGCCTCTGTGTCTGTCACACTTTTTCTTTGGTTAAAGTCTAATTTAGTTCGCCGAGTGGGGATTAAAGCGATTTAATTTTAAGACAACTCATGCACTTAGCAACGATTATTTATTGAATTTGAAAGTGATATAAATGTCCTTATTAAGAAACCTCATTAGATTAAACAAACTATTTTGGAAGTCCATACAAAACTGTAGGACGGCTTCAGTCTCTGAGATGCAATGTGAAACATGAAGTCGAGGATATCTCCCTCCCTCGTCCCTTGGTCCACACCCTTTATACATGTTATTTGAGTGCTGAAATGTGAGTCATCAACTAGCCCACTTATAATTTTTCAGTATCAACAAAGTTTGCGGTTTTGGTTGGAAACAAATGAATCTCTTCATTTATAATTGAGAGTTGAAGACTAACCAAAATACTGACTATTGAGATGTTGGAGAACTATGAACTGATCTGAAGTGCATCTCGAGAAAAGTTGAATTTACGTTACCATAAATCCCGCTTTTCCTCCAGAAATCTGCCATTTTCAAACATAACTCTTTTTTCTCTTATTTGTAACAGAAATATTCGCAAAACTGTTAACTTACGGTGAGAGATAAGCATTCCCGATTTGTGGCATGATCGAATGACTTGGATTCCTAAATGAAACAAATAATGTTAGAAACATCATAATTACTGCATGCTTACAGGTTTATAAAATATGGCAGTAATATACCAGAATATAAACAATTTTATGATGGTAAGTTGCAAAACAAGTAATTTCTTCTAGAGGCTTTAGAGAAGTGTGCATACAGTTTGGGAAAAAACTGTAATTATATATATTAAAACCAAGCACAGTACTTTCATTTAAAATATTCCGGAGCCATTCTAATAAGAAACTCAAATTCTATTGCCATAATTACACCATTGAATGCCATCGATGAGCATTGGTCTCATGACCACTAATTTGACAAATTGATCCATTTACCGCCAATAAATGGTTGAATCCCATGGGCAGAATACTCTATCCTCCTTCAAACTCCGCATCAATGTGTTCATTAATCGGATTATCACATTGTAAACAAACTTATATTAGTCAAAATAAAGTAAATGGCGATTTACTTTCCTTTCCACATAGGCAAGAAAGTTATGCTCTAGGTGCCTTTTAATAATTAATCTGTCCAACTAACTTTTTACATCGGGAACCTAGGCACCGTGTTCGTAGAAGTAAAGAAAAAATGTCAAATTCAGTCCTAATTACTCTCCAGTGTAGAAGTATGGAAGCGTATTTCCCCTAAAAGCGAGAAGTGGAATATAAAGTTAACCAAAGTTCTTGCAAATAAAATTCCAATTTGGCAGAGAAGTATTTTTCAAGTGTACATTTTGAATCGTTGAGATCAAAGTACCTCATTATGACGTCTATTGGTATGCATGACAAAACTAGAAAGTGTCTGGATCATGATTAGACGTTAAAGTAGGTAATTCAAATTAGAAAATCAATATGACCTCTTAAATTAACAAAGAGCTCTACAAAAGCGGTCATTAATCAAGACACCTTTGAAAATGACGTAGAGAGTGATATCGAAATGAATGGACGTTCCGTCAAAATTTTGGAGGATGTTTATATTTTCGAGACAGAAAGACGAAACAATGCTTTGCTGTCCAAATTATGGCATGGGCAGAGAATATTTACTCCTCTCCCTCCCGCCCTCTCCAATATAACTAGCAATGATTGGTTCAATCTGCTCTAGTCGATTGCAGCCCAACTTTAACGGCATAAATTAATTCTGAAAGATGGTCATAGATTTTCTAGCATTGGTCAAATTACACATTATCACACAAACAATTTCATTTTGAAATTCATTCATGAATTACTCTAGTGCTACCTAATAATTAGATTAAATGACGTCACTTGCACATTACCATTTGTAGAAAATATGAAAATATATTATCCGTTAGGAAAATCATTCTAAAGGAAGAAAGAAAAACGAATTTCATGGGAATCAAAGAAATTGGAGGCGTGAATTCGCAGTGTCACTGAACCCCTTCAGGTAAAACGCGACGAGAAGGCTACAAAATATTTCCTGTGTGTTCGCTCAAATAACTGGTGAACACAGTAATTGGAGTAAATTTTTTAATGGATAGGTAAACATCAATTAAGGGTTTTTAAACATAAACTTAAACAACTTTTCATCTCCAGTAGTCAATTCCTAACCGTTGAGCCTCAAGAACATCAAGGACTCAGTAATTTAAGGAGAGAGACTGATAAAATGTGAGGTAGGCGATAAGGCAGCTTTTTTGGACACAAGATATTTGAAAGCGTTTATATTCTGGCAATATGTATGCTGAAGCACGCACTAACAAAGTAGGTAGGATAGAAGTAAATAACGAGCCAACGAGCTATGGAAATGTTAGTGATACTCGAATTTTCGGATTTCCCTCATGAAGAAATTGCTTTCCTCTCTCTCTCTCAAGAACTAGCCAGTGCCGTTGGACATTCACATCGTTGGATGTGCACCAATCTAGTGACACCGCCTTTAGAGATTAGATGCACGTCAATCACTACATCACAAAAGGAAAAGCAAAATAAAGTACTTCCCGTCGTGAGCTACCTTTCGAAATAAAAGTTTGGCATTTAAAATGAAAATAAGATATTTTGTAAGTGAAATATTATTATCTCTCTCTCTTAACCTACCACGTATAGTCCGGCACAGCAACCACGGCTGGATCCTGCCATATGGCTCTGAAATATAATAACAAAGATCCTAGGAATATAAGAAGAGAAATTAGCATCCTAAGATTGCTCGACTCATACTCTTTTTGATGATGCAAAGATGATGATAGGTGGGTGATAAGCGACACCATTATGATTAATTTTGAAGTGATCATATGTACCAACAATATCATATCAACTAATTCGAGCTATTAAATGAAGGTCGGATCCATTTTTAAAATCAATAATGGTATTTGGTGAATTTTTCTTACTGTTCACCAGGTTGCACTGTAGCAGATATCTGCTCGGTTCCACCTCCACGAGTCGGCGGAATACTTGGTTTTAGTGGTGGAGCTGTAGGCTGTTGTGGAGGAGGTTTAGGCCTAGCAACGGGAGTCGATGCAACTGCCTGGGTTTGCGCTTTGCTAAAGGAAGGGACGAAGATACCATTAAACACAATCTTTTCATAATAAACTATTATTACGAGACCTAGAAGCGGTGTGACCTCATCCTCCCCTATATTTCCCATTCTGATCCTATCTATTCATTGCATTCTTCCCTCTCCTTGTCCCCTTTTCCCATGCTATTATATTTTTTATGTCAATTTTAATTCCAGTTTTTAAGGAGATCGTAAATGTTCAATAGAAGTTGAAGTTCGGAACCCAGGAGAAAGCTATTTCATCTAACAATCAAAGTTATCAGGCTGAATTTCTTCAGATTTATCCTTTTCAGCACCTTGATCTGTTAGAAATGAAGCGATCATTTTTATCTCCCTGCAAAATCCTAGTAATGACCCACGGGTAGCGTTTTGAATGGCCTTCAATCCATGAATATCTAAATTATGATAAAAATTGTAAATAAACCACAAAGAAGGACTGGTTCAATAAATGTTTCAAGTGTCTTATTCCGGGTCTTAACGATCAACACCTTCGCTAGCTATCACTTTGCTTTTGCGATACCAAGTTATATAGCATGGTAGGCTAGATGCTTAACATTCAATAGGAAGTCAGTGAAGATAAAAGTGGACACTCTTGTGATCATTTAGTTAGGAGATGAGTGAACCAGATATGCACCAACGAGTATCTCCCATCATATATATATATGCTAATAACGCACACTTGCTAGATCTTCCTTAACTAATCAAAGGTGTTTTCGGTTTTAAAAATGAGACTGGGCCTCCGCTGTGTAGACATCTACTCCCTAATTTCCTGCTTTCTACTAGAACTAGGCCTGCAAAATCTACGGCATTCACAATGCCCAATAGCAACTCAGCTGAAATAATAGGAGAACTTCAATTCACTTTACTAATGCTTTTTTTCCCATCACAAACTACGTAGACATACTCTATAAGTGCATCACAATTAAAAGACGATAGTATTGTCCATCCATAAGTCGACCTGATCACGTCATAATCAGAAGTTTAATGTATTTATGGAACTGGAATAAAATATTTCGATCCCTGATTAGATGATTAATTTTCATTTAATATAACATAGAGGAGTTGTGTACACAGTTATTAGCCATTGACGTTAGCAATTCCCAGCTTGAATAAAGAGGAGAACATTTTAGAGACACAGCCGAGAAGTTCATATTATACCGTCCCACCTATTAATCAATATTGTCAATGCATTTTACCTCCCATACAAAAGAGCATCAACCTCCTGACCCCATTTGACAGAGGTGCTTATTGACCTCTGCCATAAGGTAATCTATTTTATCTATTTACAAGGATTAAATATGATTCCTTCTGATAAGATTCCAATTCGCAGAATTGTAATAACTTAGACTTACTGCTCAGGTTGGGCAGGAAGTGGATCCGCTTTACGCATCACCTTTTCTTGATCAGTAGCCACACAAGCATCCGATTGAAGTTGATGGGGCTGCACATACACCACATATTTAACGGCTGAATTGGGTTCCTGTGGAACTATTTCCACATTCGAATGTTGCTCATATCTGCGCTTGAGACGTTTTACGCTAATCAGGGAATTCACTGGAATAAAAATTCGAATACTCTTCTCCCTATCAATAGTTGAATTCGGAGCATCAAAGACTTCTTTTAGTTCAGATTCTGATCTAAATGAAGCTTATCGGTTAAACCTTTTATGACATTTAAGACAAAATAAGTTTATTCACTTCTGCTAAGCGCTTAAACGATATGGGAAAAAAGGTGGCGGCCGTCTAATCAATGAATAATTGTGATCACTGCGCCATTATAGTGACTACCTCATGTCAAGGAGAAAATTGAAATTATGAAAAAATTACTTTTCTATATAAAGGTTTATCTGTATACTTTTCTTCCTATCCCTTTCTATTGAAAATTTTGTTTTACCACTAAATTGTTCATTTAAACTGCTGAGTCGTAACCTCACAGGATTGGATTCTTGAAATTCGGCCTCCTTTGCTCCCTCCGATGTTATTTTGTGTGTATTTTTGTATTTTATCATGCGTTCTATTACCTCTCTTCAGGCACACCATATTTCATTTCCAAATACAACTCTCTAGAGAGGCTAAACGAGAAAATCTGATATGAGAGTGAGGGCACTTGCGTTCAGGTTGAAAATGTCAAATAATATCGCTAACAAACTAAAAAGTATAAGCAACAGCCCAAAATGAATGTACCACAATTATCATACTTACATGATACTAAGGTAAAACTAGAATACGTCACAAGATGGATTCTTCGCTACAGTTGAAATACACATCAGCACAACTCCTGCATCCTCAAGAGTCAATACGTAGTTGTGAAGTTGATGGAATCTCTTAAGCAAGTTTGTATTACTATTGGCAAACGAATGATTCAACTATTAAGAGATTTTATTCTCCTGCATGAAAAGTGGAAGATCAATAAATAAGAAAAGAGAGCAAAGACGAATTTTCCGATTTATATTCGATTGTAATGGGTCCCAGTCACGTCCACCATGAAGGATTCGTATATCAATGTGTACATGTATATATGCCTTCTCTAAGTTAAGGCAGTCTTCTGTGTGCTGTAGATGGGAGCTTAAAATGACACTAAGCAGCCTCCGTCTCTTAAGCAGCTGAATTCCGAGACCACAAGAATGCAGGTACTTTGCACCTTCGGGCTCTAACTAATCAACAGACTGAACTGAAGCAAACAAGTTTAAATAAACTCTCAGGGTATGAATAAAATATTCTACAATTCCTCCTCCAGAAAATTCGTATTTCGTCACTGACTTACATTATCGGCATTGCAATAGCCTTCTATTAGGGTTCGCCTGCAGTCTATGGAACCTAAGTTTGGAATATTTTGCTAGTTTTGTCAACTTTCTATCGACAATGCAAGTGATTCAAGGTAGAGTAGTACACTCTCAATTGAACCAAATGGGTAACCCTTTTTGGACTAACTAGCTACCACAACTCCCTTAGAAACCCTGGAATCAAATTCTGAAATTTTAGAATTTTGGAAAGAAGGAATACTGCATGATGAATTGTAAAACGGCAGACCTCCAGAAATCCAATAAGATGAATTTTAGTATGACAAATTTTCACTCCACCTCGGCCAATAATTAATTTTAGCCGGTCTTTCATTTGCTGATTATAAAAAATGACTTAATGGTGAAATTATAAAATATTTAACTTACTCAAAGCTCGAAAGCCAATATTGTTCATCTCTTACTGCAGCGTCATTCACCTGAAGTTGCTGTGTTAGTTCCATATAAGCCACAAATTCCAGTGGCGAATCGGGCGGCTGCTTTTCGAACTTGACCCTACCAAATCTGATAAGACTTTTCATCAGCTTTGTCATGCTTAAGGTTGTGCGTTTTGGAATGAAGATTTGGATGCATTTTTTGGGATCAAATTCATTCAAGTCACCAACTGTCATTGTTATGTCCTTTAATTCACTATGAAAAAAGTTATAAACGAGAGGTAAAATGAATCAAGCAATAGGCTATCGCCAGCAAAGCTCACTTTCAATTTGGTTCCAGCTGTTTTCCTTGAATGGATATGGCCTTAACAAGGGGATATCTTTACGTGATCTGGGTCACATTAAATAAAGTAGCCTGTAAATCCATGCCCCAATGAGAGTGTATTACATAAACGAATTCTTTTAAAGAATTGAAGGTAGAAGAAGGTTATAATAAGTTGAGAATTAATCAGGTTGATTCAAAGACCACATGTATCAAGTGAATCATATCATACTGCTTTACTTAGGTTCAAATGCCTTTTCAAGGCATTTACAGAGACGTTACAGAGAGGATCAAATGAACTTTTTGCTAGATCAGGCACCTGAGGGATTTCGGTGCATTTGCTTGTTTGCTACTATGAAATTCTCATGAGATGACTTCTCAATCCATCTCAAAACATAGGCATAAAGGTAGATATTTATAGTGACACATTAGTATTTGAAGTTAAATTCATTCATGAATAAATGGAAAGAGTTTGCCCACTCACTGTTCAAACGCGATCTCAAATAAATAAAATTACTTATAGCTGAGAACTGAACAGAGTGGGGTGACTAGAGGGTATTCAAGAACACAAGATAGCCCTAGAGGCGTAGCGCGAAACTTGAAAGCAAGAAAAGAATATAAATTAATTCATGATTTGCGAAACACCAATTGGCCAAACAGAGCCTTTCGGTAACATTTATATACCTAAAAACTATATTCAAGGCTTGCCTGTTTGTGGAAGACGATCTCTCACAGTGCAATGGCAAATTGGACTGGATTGGTCGCAAAGTAGTCAAGGTGTCAGAGGGATATCTTTGGTCAGAAACTTCTGTCTCGTTGTGAGCAGAGACATTAGATGGTCTTTCAAATTGACGTACTTCTTTGTTCTCTGACCTAAAATGGAGGAAAATGTAATTAGAAATTTATTAAAGGGAAATAGTTCAAAGAAAATACTGTATCAGGAAAGGGAAAATCAGCTTTCAAGAGTGGGTTCTACTAATCACTAATATTTCAAAACATAATAATTAGTGTTAGACAATGTCGAATATGGTTCTCACTATGTTTTCGTGTCCCTTCAATCAATCTCCTAGGTCGCCTCAGTCTTTGGCATCAGTACCAACAACGTGCATGTCCCTATACACTGCCAAACTGGCACGGAAGGAGATCCTTCCAACGTCATATACACTTTCGGAGGGTTTTCAGAGCGCGTGACATGAATAATCTTGCCAAATTGTTGAAAGTGGTCACAGATAACTTGAGTTGATGGAAGGGTGTATAGAGATCGGAGCGGAATAATTAACACCCGCCTATTTAGGAGTAGGGGGAAAATGAGGCTATATTACAGTTTACTTAATATTTCAATGATCTTTCTATTGCAGGAAGTTTGGTAAAACTGGACAGTATTCAAAGTAATTCAAATAGATATGAAAAGTTAATATGAAAGGTCATAGACTTCATAGGATGTTTGGAAGGAGCAAATAAGCACTAAGAAAGAGAGTACTCTAAGTGGGAGGGGCAAACATTTTACCATGATCACAAGTTTCCACTTTGAGCGAGATCTTCGAAGTCAAGTATTTGACCCGTTGTAGCCAATGGTCAAGCTCCTCTCATCTTTAACCAACTCTGAGTGCCTACATGTGTGTGATTCCGACCAGCTATTAGGGTTGTACAACTACATCGAACCGAATTGCCTCTCTTCATTTCAAGTTTATGTACGCCAAACACCAAATCATTGAAGTGACTTCAATGATGCAGAGCGAAATTAAACAAAAAAAGATCATTTCCATGAGGAATAAATCGAATAAGAAGAGAAATTGAACATTTATTCTCTTTCTTAACTTTATATTTACAACCAAATGTAGTAAAAAGCGAAACTTTAACCAAGTAACCATATTAGAAACTTTGAAACAGATATTGCCATGAGAAGGCATAGATATGACTATGTCGATTCGAGTAATTAACAATTAAATCAGGAAGTGTGCGCCCGAAAATTCGAACGGAGCTAAAGGCTTTCTTAATTTCCCATAGCTACATTCATGTCTGGACAAGAATTCAATTGTTCTAGACAACGGCATCACTAGAATTAACGGTTCTTTAGTTCATAATTTATTAAGTACACAAACAAACAAATCAGTAGTTCCGTCAACGAGAGGAGAGTTGAATAGCGCTTCTTTTGTCAAGGTGTGGTGAATTAGATTTGCGTTATTGAAGTTCCTTCAGAATTCCATAGTTCCATGCCATCCTCTGGTTTGAATTCACTTCTGAAGGATGTCAATACAAAGAATTTTCTATTCTCCAGGTAGAGTTCGTGCTCTTCGGTAGCTTTCATCCTTTCTGATGAGCTCTCGAATTCTACATACGCCCTCTGTGGCTTTTTTCAACGGACGACTTGAACAACCTTACCAAATTGCTCAAAGTGGTCACGGATCACTTCAATCGATGGAAATGCAGACTCGGGAACAGAGGAGGATGGATGAATTAGAATGCGCCTACTGCTAGCAGTCGGAGTGTTCCTTCACCAGAATGAGGAAAATCGACTTTAAAGAGAGGGCCATTCGAATCACCACCATTATAACACATATTCAGTTTGAATTAGTCTATGTGGAAAAGCTCGACTTCAACCACGCTGCCAATCCTACCTCACCACTCCCCCTACCCCTCCCCCTCCTCCTCCCCCTTCCCCACGCCACAATTTCTTGCATTAAAAGTCGGCCTAAGGGCCATCAAAGAGTGACAGATGCTTTCAATGACACAAATAACCTCTCATTTCAATTCACCACTCTCTACAAATCTCAGCCACGAATTCTCACTCAGAACTTGCAAGCTCCAACTTTAGAAAGGTAATTCAATGTTCAAACAGCTTCACGTATAACATAATTGCTTGTCGAATCCGGACGAAGGTGGCTTTCATTCTCTACAACTGAACAGTCACTCTTTTCCTCCTACATCCACTATTCTACCCAATTAATGTCTCACAAAGGAATGCATCCTAATGCTTAAATCATTCAAATCCATCCATCCATCCCATCTCACTTACTATATTCTAATTCTCTACATAATAAGGACGTTTACACTTCCTATCACAATCGTCGAGTGCTTTATAGCACTCCATGGCATATTGGCAACTGACATTTGATCAATGCAAAGTAATACCTTGACAAAGAAGAATGTGGAGGCAATTGAGATACTGTGGAGCCGATGTCCGTCTGTTGCAGGGATTGAGTTGAGGCCGATTGGGACAACGATGATTGCGATGGCTTCAGTGAAACTTCACTCTCTGACATTGCAGTCGAAGATTCTCTACAACACGACCCAGCATCATCAGGAATTTGATGACGTGTGAATAAAGTTAATTCCATGGTAGTTAGCAGCTACTTCAGAGCGGAAAAGTGCTCAAAAGTGGACTTATAGAAATATCGAAAACTTTCAGATTGAATCAATGTCTTTATCTACTCACATTGATGCATTAAGACTTGGGTAGCATATAAACTCAGTTAGGTCTGAAAAACCTATAATCCGATGTCAAGAACAAATGAAGACGCCTTTTCATTTAACTAACTGATAACTGAACTTCGATAAGCTCCTATCCGTTTCCTTAAAGAGGCGACAATCACGATTTAAAACGTATAAAACATCGTCACACATGAAGTAAGATTGGAGGACACAATTTCCATTCAGTTTGTCAGCCTTATCAGTAAACTGAAACACACTGTTTTGTACACCTTGACGGCCAGTCTGAACAAAATTTTTCAACGATATAGTAGAAGCTTGAAATTCGCCCATCAAAGCTGTAAAGAATCGTATTCTTTAAGCCACAAAACACACCAAGAAATCAAGCCAAATGGTGCAAGCTCACACCAAACTGGTAAAATTGGCGCATAGCACGGAACAATAGAGGAACCTGTAACTGGAATGTCGATGTGCTCATTGACTTCCTCAATATACACGAAACTACATGCACTTCTTTCTCAGTCATTCTTCTATGTGGTCAATATGCTTCTTCATGCCAAATTACCCTACCAACTTGATAATGCTTAATCAATGCCTATTCAGAGCGCGTCTCCTCCAATGCCTAGAAAGTGTTCTTGTGAAGACAAATGTTGTCGTAAAGTGCCATATCTCTAAATTTTTTTAGATTCTTTCATACTTAGGAGAATCAGTAGGATGTGAGCATTAAGACTTCATAATTCATCACTCGCTGCTCTTGTCGAAATCTCAAAGATACATGACCTCGTAGTAGATTTTCATGCATCTGAATGAAATCACTACACAATATTTTTGCCAAAATTCGAGGGTGGAAAAGGTTATAGACGTTGATAGTAACTAGCAAGTATCTAGGAGGTTGCTGGAAATGCATTGACAATTGAACTAGTGGACAACAAACACGACAGGTCAAGTCAGAGGCTACAAGGTCTACGCATAGTGGTTCGCATTCAGCAATGTGGATGGCTATAATCATTGTTGCATTCCTGTAACTCTGAACAATATCTACATGGGAAAAATGAATTTGATACTGGCAGAGTTGTCATTAAAATCCATTGCTCCTTAGAACTCGATTTCATTTCACACTCAAACAAGCAGTATTTAAATTTAAATAAATTCATCTAAATGTATAAACAAAATTGACTTCCAATTATTCGGATAAGATTAAAATTGAAAAGTCCATTTATCTTACTCGATTTTATGCGGAAATTTACGAGTTGGATAGTTCTTAAAATTGCAGCCCTTCAAGCAGTGAGTTTTACAAGATAAAGCCAATTTAGCTTCCGATGCTCTTGAAAACATAATGTAAATTTTACCAGCCTCTGCTTGAACACGCATATCTGTAACGGTTCCAAACTGCTCGAAGTAGGTCCTTATGTCAACCTCGGTTGGGAATTCAACGCCCTCTTTTGAATTTGCCAGTCTTAGAAAAATGCACTTCCATTCATTAGTCCATGAAATTTCTTCCCCAGCTTCATTTCTGGATTAAAAAAATCGGGGAAGAAAATATCGATAAGCAATGCATAGCGACACTAGAAATAAGCACTAACAACCATCTAACACCATAAGGCCTAAATAGAAAATACGTTAGCACTGCATTAATAAGAATTATGATGAATATTTGGCAGTTTTAGGAACGGCCAGATACATTTAGTGAACATTGTCGACTTCTAATGATATTGATACAATATTTTGATAGATATATTTTTAGCAAAACTCGGAGTAGATGAAATTAAAGGACTGCCCTTCTGCATTTTGACTCATAAAAGATGAAAGTGGCAAAATTGGGGATTTAAACTCACTCATAAGCCCAGGGCATGAATTTTGAAATTTATATTCGCAACAGTGGAATTTAAAAGTCGTACTTTTAGAAGATAAGCTGTATGTGTTTCAGCATTAACTTAAACTCATACACTAACTGCAATCCTATATTCGGTTGACTACGCAACTTTCTATAGCGTGCTCCTGATCATTGACAACCATACTATATTAAGACACGTTTTCACTCCAAAATCCATATGAATTTCGAAGAATACGTACTCTCCCGTTGATTGACTTATTTCTTTGAATAAAAAGTTCACTTACTGTACTTTTTAATCTTGAGGGGTATAGTGAAAGGTCCAAAATAGAAATGGCTGGATCTCAGGCCTATTTCGGCTAATTGCATTTTTAAGAGAAATATACAACGACTATCTTACTTAATAATATCTGGAATTCGAGAGGCAGGAAAGACATTGAAAAGCCAGCCATTCACTGAATGAGATGGTGCAGAGAGAGCATTTTGAGCTTCCGTTTTATTAGAAAATAAGACGAAACTATTTGGATCAGAGGGTTTCATAAAAATTCGTTCCACAAGTCCAAACTTCTGAAAGAATGACTTTAATTCATCTTCGGATGGAATAGGAGGTGAATTTTCATTTATGTACTGTTGGCTCAACCGCTGAAGACGAATACATGGACAAAGTGCGATCATTTGACGTGTCCCAGCACTCATGGCTCTAAATGGGAATGAAAGTGGACCTTTAAATATTGATTTTGACAACCGCATGTTTACACTTATGGACCATCTCGTCTTAAGGGCAACCATAAACGAGCACTTTTCGACTAGACCGATTTAGACCAATGCTCATTGATGCACATTCAGCAATGCGGATGACCATCAGTACGGCTGAATTTCAGTCTGTCCGATGGGTGTAAGAATACAAGTTCCCTATAAAGATATCTTTTCTCTTCATCTAATGGCACCTTAGAATTTTACTGGTTCATTCAGTGAAAGGTTGAATAACCTGTTCGCTTCATATTAACGAGAAGAGATTGAGAAATCCATTCACCCCTTATTTTACCCAGAAATTTCAATTCCAACTTGAATATTTATGAAAGCCTCGATGAATGTGTGCTATATTTTCCATGTCGATATGATAATCCAGATTATTTATAATTGTTTGATGTGGTATTTTAACGAGCTGAAAATGTGGGGGGGGGGGGCGTGGACAAAGAAAGATCCTTTGAAGGTTTTCAAAATGCAGTAGGCTCCATTTTCGGAACCAAAAAATTATCTTTCAGTCCTTGCATTTATCTTTCATTTTCTAGACTAAGAGGCGAGAATTATATCATAGAAGATTCCCTGAAAACACTTAAATTCTAAGGATACACTGGTGGCCTATTGACTAACGCGCATGTGGTCCAATTAGAAAATAAAGGAAGAGGTAGAGAGGAATTTTCTCATTGGATAGTTCTTGAGATGTCTTCCCAATTAAAGTAATTTTTAGTATCTAATTGAGTTATACTTTGAGAAACCATGTTAAATATAATTTATCCAAAATTGTTAGTGGGTTGCAAAATCTTTCTAAACTAAAAAGAAGAATGAGAAATGAACTGCCACAGAGGTGGGCGTCACACAGCCTACAGTAACCGGGTTGGGGTAGGCAGCTTAAATGAAGACGTGATTTGAAATTTGCTCTATTGTACATTCGCTGTTGGTCCCACCAAGAGGCACAAACTGACAGTTGGCTATGAACCACTGCTCGATTTCAAATCCAACCATAAGAAGCCTATTTTACAATTTCCTTAAAGACAGTTAAATGAGTTTATAATTCAAGTGCAAAGTAAATAAGAAGGAAAAGTAAAATTACCCTTCAGATGAAGAAGCTGATTTTTGGGGCTCGATTGACATTGAAGTACTCGATGTATCAAGTGAAAAGTCCTGGTGACCGCTTTCAATATCTTTGAGATCAATTCTCGCCTGTTTTACAGCTGACTGGCTCACTTTTTCGCACTTGGAACTAATAGGTTTAATGAAAATAAAGGATAAATTAATTAAGGAGTGAAACTGAAAGGAGAAAATTTTTGGGACTCTTATATACATATCCTCAAACACTCTTTCCAATTATTTTGTGCAAAAAAACACAAAATCGTTTTAATATAAATTGAAATACCTCATATATAGATTTTTATGAATTTATAAATTCAATCTCCCTTTTTCAGCGCATTTCTCACATCATAGCGCGTTCCTGAATCCAAATCTGTCTCACGAAAAAATTATTAATTACTCTGTTTTCCATAAAAACCCAATTCTTAAAGTAGGCGCTTGCTAAGACAACGATCTCGGGGTCGATGTCCAATGAGAATGGCCAACTTCATTTGTAATTCCTGACTAACAAGCGGGTCGTAGAATGACATCTTTCTACTCCGACTTAACTTTCGTTAACGTCTCACTTATAGAGAAAGGGAAAAGTTGAATCCATACTAATATTACATTTTATAAAGTTCGAAAGCAGGTAGTAGAAAGGTTTTTCACTTACTCTACGTCAGAAGAAGTACGTATTGAACAGTATGAAATTTCACCCGAAAACGTTACATAGCGTTTTCTTTTACGCCTTGGAGGAGGGCTAAAAGTGGTTGAAGGTTCTTTTACCCAATTTCCAATCAATTTTTCCATAAATTTAAATTAAAATATAAAAAATAATCAGAGGCTCTCGTCTTGTCCAATAGGAGAAGAAAGTGAAATAAAGTTGGTTATCCATAGATTTAGGCATGATTAGGCCTTCAAAGTATCTGTATTAGTTTTGTCTTCAGATTTTGCTAAGTAGCCCCTTGGAAGCAGCAAATTAAAGAAATAGAATATACGCATTTATAAAATAATACACGGGGTGTGCAATAGGCTTCGCTTCACGAGATGCACCTGAAAACGTATACTCATATACCGGCAGTTGATTTCAAACTACCATGACCCCACTGTATGTCATATTAGACCACTTCCACAGTATTCAACTTTCCTTTTTCTCTACCTTTATATCTGTCTCTTTTACATCGGTGAATCACTCTTCTGTTCCCCTTCTCAACTTTTTGTGACATTGATGTTCCTACCCTCTGTGAAGTCCGAAGTCAACTAAAGGGCTAATTATAACTGGCAGAAAGCCTGCCATTTGATATGAACAAAATAGTACACATGAACAATATGTGCAAGCATGGAGGACAATTGCACAAAACCCCATTTCAATCTCGTTTTCATTGTAATAAGCTAACAAATTTAATAAATATTACTGGGATAGTATTCATTTGGACTTCCTACATACTTCATCAGTGCCAGGAGGATCACAGACCTGAACCAGTACTAAGGAGTGTTAACCCCAAAAAACTTCAGTTCTGCAGAATCTTTCCAATGTTCTTTCACCAGTCTTATCCTTATTGTGCCTATTCTTCTCTTGACGTCTATTCTATTAGTCGTAGGAGGAGGACTAAAAGTTTAATTTAATGCACATGAACTGACCCAAACCTCTGTACGCCTCAAATGTCCATTGGTTAGCTTTGATTGGCTGATTGTCGGTAAACAAAGAGAGGAAAACCCATTACCCCCCCTCCCACTGTTTTGCCTTAATTCACCTTTTATTTATTTGCTGTCTTTTCCTTCCCATTTAATGTGCGGTTTGCCAATACATTCCTTCTCGAAATCAATTCTTGAACTTATAGTCTGTGTTAGGCTCCAAGAAGACCATTGGTTCCAAAAGGAGACGACTCTAAGCCCAAGCCAATTAAAGAAGTTTTACTGTTGGATTTAGGGTTTCTTTATGTTCCATCCTAATCATGTTGCCATATACGAAGAACCTAAACAAAATTCAATACAATCAGTTTTTTTCTTCCAAAGAATTGAAGAAATGGTATTAATCAAATGAGCCATAGTTATTTTTCCAATAAATAAGCATCTATCTCTCTCTGCCACGATTTATGAACACCTCCAGATATTAATTATCTCCTGCCATACTCAACGTCTACTAAACTACATCAAATAAATTTAATTAAGTGCATTCATTAATTTCTTTTTTAGGATATTTAGAACTTGGGACTGAACGCGCTTTAGCCGTACTAGGGTTGGCCTGATAATTAGTTGAGAAATCCCGTTACATTTCAAAATTAAGTAGACCAATCAAATAGCTAGTCATCCACTCTTTGTTTGGTTTAATACCTTTGTTAAACCACCATCTGGAAATATTATACTTCTACTGCCTTTGCTAGTACTCTATACTAGAGTTATCCTTAATTCACCAACTTGTGAATTTTTTTATTTCTTAGTTTTTTTTCATTTACACGTTAACATTCACACTTCCTTCTATCTAAATGTGGCGAAAGCATTCTATGATGATTTAGGTTAAGTTGTAAGCTTACACTAAACTTTCCAGGGATAACTGACGCGTCTTTGGCTCCAAATTTTGTTGTGACACATCTTTTGAAGCACCGTTCCCATCCGATAATGAACTTCCGAGTCCTCTGGACGAAGACAAATTATCCATTTCCACACTTGATCTTCGAGGTAGTGAATTTAAAAAATTCAGTGCACTGAAAAAAGAAACACAACAGACCATTTTTTTGTAAAGAAGCATTAGAAAAGATAAATCTACTCCTCGTAAAAAAGACGATCTTTAACCAAATCTGGAAGATAAGAAGAGAAATGGAAAATTGGTTGTTATCAATTGGACGGTGACTTTGAAGGTTACCCTAAAACGGTTAACTCATAGGAGATGGAATGAGATAACGAAAAAGAGATTCAGTTCAAATCCTATTGCGTACAATTTATAAATAGATGATTTCACCCTCTCTTCTCAACTGAGTCATTTAGAAACATCCAATAAGATTATTAAATCGTAGTTGTCGACTAGAGGTTAGACACAATGGATATCTCATATTATTAGCTTGAAGTGCTGTTTCAAGAGGTTACAGTTCACCCAGATTAGAAACATAGACATGATGGAGGGAAAAGTGGCTATTATTCGAGCACCTGAAGTGTGATTTAGGAGGCATGGATGGATAATTTGCTTTAATCAAAGGACAGATATCAAACTTTTCTATGAATGTAATTTACCTTGATATGATATCGTCTTTAGATGTGGAAAAAGCAGTACTGGTAGAAGACGAAGATTTCATTTCTTCTGGTTCTTCGTCTTTGGCACTATAAGGCGAGTAAAAGGGAAGTGAATTTCGTCGCAGATTTCAATCCATTTAAGACGGATAGAACATATCTATACATTTACCACATTTTTGTACCTGGAATTCGTCTATTTAGCCGAATGAGCGTTAAATGAGTGTCCATTCACCTCAAACTGTTAGACACCCATTAATTATGAAATTGGTTAGATATATTTAGCTTTAAATATTGCAGTGATCAAAAAGAGAGTGAGGAAGGTGAGTTCAAAGTTGTGTCTCTCTGTAGATTGGTCTATGTAGAGCACTGTTTATAAACCTCAGGAGATCCCATTAAAGTGGTTTACATATACAAACTAGACATATTTAAGGATAGGAAAGTTTTAATCACATTTAAGACGTCTTATCTCAAGGAAGCTTATCAGATACCACGGTTTTCGCATCGTCAGCATTTGTATCAATATGCCTACGCAAACTGTCTTTGACAGCTTGACCTTCGAAGGCCAATCATATGAAAACTAGAGGTTTCGCAAATTGTATTTTTTAAATAAATAAAAATTGACTACACTACCGTCCCTTCTCTTTCCGACTTTAAATTAAATATTATCTGACGCATCCGGCGAGCACTTAGGTTAATGAGAAGAAAAGTAGATTATTTCGTTTTTAAAATGTTCTGGCTAAATTTCAAAACATGGTAGGTAACATGTGCACATCAAAGAAAAGAAAATATTTCACGAAAATCCCCCAAACACTTCAAAATTAAAAAACAAAGTGGCATGGTAAAGGCCATTGAAGGACTTACCAATCATCCGCTAAATTCAATTTTATGGTTAATGCCATTTCGGGTCCCGGGATTAAAACTGGTGTAATGTGCACCAATCTGTATTTTGAAAAAAAGAAATAGAAGAGCAGTGAATTTACTGCAACACTAGTTAAAGCTTGCAATTTTAATTACTACAGAGTATATCAAAATTAGTTCGAATGAACGCTGCTAAATTTTCATAAAGATAACTTCCCGAAGGATATTGAGCTAGAGGATCGAGTTATCCGATAAAACCGCAGACTCTCTTTTAGTATAAAGACGTCCCCGTCTGATATTATTAATATTGATCTATCATCTCCCTTTGTTTGTGAGAAAATTATGGAGGGATTTTAATAAATTATGATAAAATTATGGTAATCGAAAGTTCGTAATTATATGAGACTTCATTTCCGTTCTTCCTTAAGTCGCATACAATTTCGTTCCAGTCAACAGTTTTAACGTACATTTGCTTGGTATGGGTTAAGTGAAAACTCCTGATCTTTCAGGAGCACTTCAGTGGTTCATTGAACGTTTTTGCTAGATCAGAGAGTACACATTCAGTGATACAGACAACCGACTGCTCTATTTAGTTTTTGTCAAAATGTTCTAATTAATGTGTATTAAGCTCCGAAATGCCACAAATCCAGGAACTCGATTAAACGCATAAATGCCTTCAAAGAGGGCTTTATTCCAAAATTATGCGAGGTAACAACCATGTTATTTAGAACATTTATAAAATATGCAAATTTTATAGATGATCAACGATACATTGGTAATTTGGTTTTACTTGGGTGAAAATTATTTACTTTTATTCAATAACTTTGTTAGATTAAATAAACTGACAAGTATTACTGGTTCTTTTATCTGATTACTCAACATTTTACCAATTTGTGCCCAAAGGTTTAGTAACGAAATATAATTACCTATAACCGGAGGGTTTCCGTTTAATTGAAGTATGTCCTAAAGTCCCCCTCGGCTTTGCAGTGGCATCCGATTTCTCCAAGGCTACGCTACCGTTTTCTTTTGATTTGTCTTCCCTAAAAAATAACCGAAATAGGCTAATTCATTCCATCTATATAAACTGTTGCCTAAGAAACGTGTCTCAACAGAAAAAGTTATTGATCTAGCCATATATCCTAATAAATAATATGCTACTTATTTTCCGCCATTTGGTACTTAAATTATTTCAATTATCTCAACAAAACTGCTCTTATTCAAGATTGGAGGGTAATGAATTGGAAGTGATAACTTTCCTCGGCTAAAAAATGCCCAAAATGCATAGTGCCCTAATCGTAATAACCTCTTTTCACACTTCCAAATTTGACTAAATTAGAATAGGTTGATACGCTCAGGGTTGACTTTGACCATTACAGCTTAAACATCTTGCAAATAGATGCAATGAATGTAGCCAAATCAAGTGAATAAATTAAATAAATATTCATGTGTTGGAAAAGTATTGCTAAGTGTATAATTTTGGCGGAGAAATTAAAGACTCACTCCGACACTTTCTTTAGCAACTTTGTTACCAAGTTTCCAAGAATTGCATTTATCTTGAGTGACTCTACAATGTGCACCTTCCTGAAAGTATAAAAAAACAAGTAAATTTTTGTTAAAGTTACCTATTAATATTTAATTCTTTTCTTCAAGGTTCTGGGAATTAATTTTCATTAAAAATGCATTAAGTTTTATCAGTGATGTTCGAGAAGTTATCGGTTGCCAATATCACTCTCCCCACCCTCCGGAAATTTAATGATGAAAGTTGCATATTGCATTGCTGAAATTTAATTGCCAAGATAGAGTAATAAAGTAATGCTTACACAAAATGCTCTTCAGGATTCCATAATAAATCGAGAAGAAGAACTATTTCTTAAAAGGAAAGGTGAAATGTTTCCTGAGGACAACATCTTATCTATCAACTTCTACTGCAAATATCACTCATTAAATTGGTTTGTATTTAATACGAAGCACATAGGCTTGATCATGCAGATATAATAGATAGTCAAGACCATAGAATACGGGTAAGGCGATTTTTTTCTGAAGCCCTCCACTAAATAGTTAACATTTTTGATGAGGGCTCGGATGATTTGATTGTATGAAATAAATCCTTTGAATTATCAGGAAAGTGCTTAAGGCAAATTACTTCTGTTTATCTGATTTCAAATCTTGATCATGCAATAGCATTTGTAGACTGAAGGCTTAAATTAACAAAAGTGGATACAAAATGGAATGTTTAGAAAAGTGTGATTTTATTTAAACTATGCTATGCAAATACAAGGTAAAGTACTTACACGTGACCCGTTTCCGTGTAAATTTCACCTCCGCATTGGATTAATGCGTCGCCGATTTCAAACTCCTTTAATTTGAATGCTTCTGCAGATGTAAAGTCCCAAAATTTGACACTTCCTCTCATTAAAGTGTGCGTAATTTCCAACTGGTAAGGCGTACTTCTTCGACAGAACCATTCGCAAATAGATGTAAATGCAGGAATGGAGCCAGAAACTCGGAAATCAACTCTGTACATTTTATACCTCCTCATTAATTGACCGAGCTCACTGTCGGTAGATAGCTCAACTGAAAATCTGTCAAGAAAATAGAGAAAAAAGCACATTCAAACAAGACAAATCAATATAAAGCTTAACGATTCCTAATTCTCATAGGTTCAAGACGAAATGTGATAGTGGTTCACGTCAATTATATCAGAGGTCACTAGATCGATGCCAACCGATGTGGATAACTAACCGCGATGGATAATACTTTTCATTGAGAGCAGATATAATTCGGCTCTCCCAAGAGTGAAGCTAGGACACTAAGACGATTTTTTTAAATACTTATTTATAAAAACGAAATTAGAAATGATTAAATGATAAAGATAAGCAAGAAAAAAATAGGTATTTTGCTGTAGAATAAATGATATGGAGAAAATGGGAGAAGGAATATGTGAAGAGAACACACGTTTTTGACCAATGAGAGTGAAATTACTACCGAAGACCAGCAATTTCGAGGTCAGAACTTCTAAACATGATGGTCTCGATTTAGATAAATTAATTTGCCAACAAACTCAGCTCTTAATAGCAAATTGGGAATGGTTGTGGAAATTATCTTACCCAAGAATGTATTAAATATTACTGTCAATCATTCATGGACTCCCCTCCCCCCCCCTACCCCCCTTTTCCTATTCAGTTACTCAGCCTATGTACTATCAATCTTCTTATTGGCCTAAATACATCAGCAATTCGGAATATTGCAATCAATGTCCTAACCAACTCTCTCGTTTCATGGAGTAAGGCTCTGGAACCTATCTTATTAATTATTTGTTTATCCAACCAATGCAATCCTGTTTTTACCTGCAATCTTTTTGAAGAATTAATTATACTTTGATGACTTGCTAACTGTTGTCTTAATAAGCCTAACTATTTTAGCAGAATTTCTACTCTGCCTTAAGTTAACTATTAAATTTTAACATGGTTATTCAATGTATGACACTATTAACTTGCAGTTAAAATTAAACAACTTTGACAAGTAAGCAAGTGAAAGGTGACGGTATTTAGAATCGTCTAATTGAGTACAAACATGATCCAAACTGTTGCCTACCATCGGGCGTCTAATGACAGGATTGAAAGACGGTAGCATTATCATGGTCCTTTTTGATGCAGCAATAAAAAATGATCTAAAATGGTTTAAGGTAGAGCCTTAGAGCTTCACTGGCAACTGATCTCATTAGAGACGTTGGAGTCCATGGCGACTAAGTCCAGGTGACTAACATTAAGACACGAATTCCGTTACTCTCGTGAAAAAATGGTTTGAATAAGATATTCTGCATTCGTCGGGATGGAAAGAGGAGACGTTATCACACAGGTGCGCGAAATTCAGTCAAATTCAATGAAATAATTCCATAATTTAGTATCTTTTATTGACAGATATCTATCGTTCGAGTATTCTCATAGGCTTTAAGATGCAAATCAGAATGGAAACAGATTTTGTGACTAATTTGGATAAACAGAGCAGACAGTATTTGTTAAGATCAATTAGTCGAGAAAATGCATTAGCCAATTAAAAAACGTGAAAAATTCAGTAAATTGGCTTAACTGCAGAACCCAATGAAAGAAAGTGAGATTTTGATGAAATCGGTAAGCGAATTAAAGTGGTGGTCAAACGTAAGTTGGAAACCAATTCATAACAACTAACTTCTTTGAAGTAAAACCCCTTCAATACGCAATGATTCATTTACGGTGCTCTTATTTGTGGATTACAGGTAGCTTACTTTGGCACTCAAATCACCTAACCCAAAGAATACGGACAAAATTAAGTATTAAAACAAGCCCTTACACGTCATTTTCGATGTCAATATCTCGAATTTGGAAAATTTCCATTTGACAACCTCCAGCAGCATGATAAGGCTCTAGATGAGCCAATAGAGCGCTCTGTTGTTGAGTAAAAACAACAAATCCTTTCCCAGTCCATGGGTTCTGAACGACTCTCTGTATTTGTCCGCATCTTTCGAAGTCCCTGGCTATGGCTTTAATATTGAAGACCATTTTACCCGGAAATTGAAATCCCACTGTATAACTTTTGACTATCCTAAAATAGATAAAACGAATATTTTAGGCAAGAGCTACTGTAATTCTTATTACAGTAAGAATAAAGAAATTGTTGATAAATATTGGCAATGACGCTTAATAAGTTCCTTTTTAATAACGTGTACTTTGTACTGCAATTCCATCTCAATCGCTTTAAGCTCCAATGTGTCAAAAATTAATCCATACGGAATAAGCTAGAGTTATAATTTCAATTTCTCTCTGTTTCTTGTTGTGAAGTAATTTAGAGAAATCCAGATTTAGAACGGCAGGTGAAATTTTCAGATTGTAAATAAAGGACGTGCAATTCAATGCGTGGTTTAGTTGATTGCTCTGGAATATGTAGAATCTACATTTGCGGTGTCTTAACATTGAAAATTCCAAAATGCTCATAAAGCAATGAGCATGAAACTAAGTATAACCAATGAGAAGGGTAGTGTAATGCAAGTTCCACATATGAGAGGCCCAAAACAAATTGAATTCATAATTCTGTTAGAGGACTCGTTGAGATAGAGCGGAGACCCAATATGACATTTATTTTCACTTGCATCCGAGTTTTAGCAAATTATGATATTCGATTCAACCTTTTTTGAACCAGGGAAAATTTGTCTACAACGATTTAGAGGAGTTCTAGACTACTCTGTTTGAGATTAAGGATATTTTTGTCTCATGCATATTCACTTTTCATCCTCTCAAATGTGCGGCATGACTGAAATAAAATCAGTTTTCTTTATTTTAGTTGCTTGTAATAAGGCCACCGGTAGATAATTAAAACACTAGTTATTTGGCATGACAGTTTTGCCACTGCGATAAGCTCTCGACCTTAAAATTTATCTTCGTAAGGCCAATTATTGCGTTTGAGCATCTAATTGATTACTAACCTCAATAAGGTACTTCTACACTTCCATTCTCACTCTACTGCCGAAGTATGCTGTACTATATTGGACCAGACTCCGCAACTACAGACTATAAAATACCTAAGAAGAAGATATCTAGAACTTCCAAGCAAAGTCTTACTTTACAATATCTCCACTTCTAACAAAGTGATGGTCAGAAGCAAAAAATCCACGGTAATAATAACAATATTCGGCATCTTGATTGAAATATTTGGCACAAAATAAGGGAAAACGAATCCCACTGTTGCCACCTGAAATTTCATAAATCTCCCGCCGCTTTAATTCGATTATCTCTCCCTGTCGATAATACCGATCCTCGAACTCCCTGCAAATTCGCATTCTGCAATAGATTAAAAGGAAGCAAATTTAAAATTCTTATTTTTGTCGTCCATTAAAATCAAAATCATGAGAATAATTAATAAGAGCACGTGCGTGCTGACTCTATGTACTGATCAGTCTCTCTACTGACTTATGCCTCTGACAATTATTCCTCAATGAACGAAGAGCACAAAATCGGTCAACCTCTATTCGTTGCTCAATTCACCTGTTCCTCTCAATCCAGATCAGTACTGGCCACCCCCCCCCTCCCCGAATTCCTATTTTTACCCCCTTATAAGTGACCATGACACTTTTGTGCAGCACGAACCCTGGTCTTTCCACTCATTACTTTTAGCCTTAGTAAGAGCATTTATTATCCAGAAGTATATTTATTCCAACTTGTTCTGGTCTCAAAAGAGGTCTTAAATTGGAATAGGTATAGTGATCCTCATTTTAAAAACGATAAAAATGTTAAATGAACATTACAACAGTTTACGCCAGGAAAGAAAGCGAAATTTCTTCCTCATACTATATCACCATAAATGCTGCTATTTATAAGCACTTCATTAACTTTCATTCGTGATGGAGCAATTTCTATGAATTGTGAAATTGTTTTTATTCTCCACATCCTCAGTCTTATAAGCGTGTATGACGGCTATAAAATAATCCATAATATCTCAAGAGCAGATATAATTATAAATGGACATAAAATTCATTCTTGGGATCCTATTCGTCACTATAGTAGAAAATAAATATCCTGCATGAAGCTTGGCCGTGCAACATTACAACGCCAGTTGGTCATTTCTAATAATTAAGCCTTTAATTGGGGGAAATTAATCAGATCGATAGTAGTGTCCAGTACATCAATGCTTAATTATAATCGCTATCTCACTTGGGCTCTAGCAACACCTGAAAGGAAGACAAACTTGATGGATGATAGTAGAATAGGCTGGAACGTAGCTTTGAATAACTTGGAAAAAACGACTGGAAATGGAAGTAATTGTCAGTAGACTTTTTGAACTGCTTCCATCAATCACCCTAAAAGATGCTTTCAATCCGATTGGTCACGATTGCTCTAATCTTGAACGCAAGCTTAAATTTATGTCCGCGCTAGAATAATCAGATATCCATAGGTTAGGTATGTTTGTGAAGAATAGTGAATATTGACGATAATTTGCTCCTGAAAGACAATTATTTGAGCAATTAGAGTTAACCTTGCATAACCTTGCCTTTTGCTAGTTTACATGCTTATAGAAATATAATAATTACATAACTTCCGTTTGATTGAAAGAGACATATATTTCTCTGAAAATTAGGAACAAAATAATGAAAATTGAGCTTTGAATCAATCGCAAGAATTAAATGAACTATTGCCCCACTTAAAAGTGGACAACTAAGTGCGATCAGAAGTAAAATAGACCAATGGCTCTTAATAATAGTACAAATTAAGGAATATATCTTTATTGAAACATCTTAGAATAATTTAAAATTAAATTGAGACAAACTTACTCCTCATCTGAGATCTTTGAAAAGAAATCAAATCTGCAGTTATCAATCACACGCAAAGATTCAGCAATAGCTCTTAGTGCATCTCGACGCCAACGAAAAACGACGTTTCCTTCGGCCAATAAATTGTGTTGATAAACTGAGATAATATCACCAAACTGTCGGAAGTGTCGTTCGATCGCCAGGATATCAGGGGTTATAGTATCCAGGAATGTGAATCGAACTCTTACAGGATTTTCCTCCATTTCCATCTCTTCATATGATATTTGCGAAGAGGGTGGAGAGGAGCTAAAAGAAGAGACGACGTGATATTCTCAATATCTGGAGGATCTTCATCAACACCAAAAGAAGACAAATATTTTTATGCACAAAGATCAAGTTACGTAATAGTCTTCTAATCGAATTTGAATACTAATCTCAAAATTGGAATCGAAAATTGGAATAATCACATTACCAAATAAAGGAGACATCATCTCCTTAGGAGGCAAATTGAAGTGGAGTGTTTTACCCAAAAACTAATCATTTGGAAGCTAGATGGGTACAATTAGCTAGTAAGAAACCTGAAGTAAGAGTGATGAGTCACAGGTAAAATAGAATATGTCTGTTTGCATAAACTCGTAAAAATCGATAACTAAATTAAGAAGCGATAAATATTGGGTAAGCCTCAAAGATCAATACCAAAATGCTCGCAGAGCAGAAATATTGCTAGGCATATCATGCTGCATCGTTTTTAAGAATTCATATTTAAATGACAAACAAGTCCATCTCTCACACTACAAATATTCGAGCAGGGTGCTACAGACCAGTTATAACTTAATTGATGCGACATTAATTTACTTACTTTTTAGATTGGACATCGGAAAAACTTTCAACTTGCTGATATCCATTCTTTGTAGTCTGTTTCCAGTTTGCGACACTATGGAAGAAAACAATAAAATATATTTAAATTTTAAATATAATAGTAATCAACATAATTATGGTAAGATAAAGAAAATGGAATCTTAATAGCCCCTACCATTATATCGCATGCACAAGTTGATTCATCTATTATCAATGTCCTACTTATTGGTCATGACGATAATGATATTAAGGATAAAACGTAATAAACTATAAAACATTTATATGAATTCTGATGCTAATAGAAGTGATGGTAGCAACTATGGTTTGCAAGGATGCAAAAATTAACTCATTACTTGTCAGTATTTTCCATAGAAGAATTTTCAATTTGTGGTGCTTCATCAATTTCAATGCCCTGTGCACTATCGTTCATCCTATAAATTTTATTAAACAAATGGTTATTTATCTCATTTATTATTTTATCCAAGCAAATAATTGCATTTTTTTGATAAAAATGTCCAATCATACAAAAGGATGGAATACACAGATGGTAATGTTTAATTACATTTTATCATCCTCGTCAGAAGATCTGTCCGTTTGCTGCTGCTCACGATCTTCACTTTGCTGAAGATCCTCACCAACACTTGCAATATAAACACGAGTTTTACTTTATATATATATATCACCGTTAATGAGATAAGTTTTAATTAAAGTAATTGAAATAGATGACCACTCAGGACCTCATCAATCAATGACTCACATGCTCCATTTCACAAGATATAAATTGGGGGAATTGACCTACCTTTTAATTTCTTCAACAGAGGACGTCTTGATTTGCTCTCGTTCGCTTATTTCAGATTGCTCTCGATTTTCCACAATACTTTCAATGAAAAAGAATTTTATAATCTGAGGATAAATGCTCAGGGTAAATTACTTCTAGACAAAAAAACTGTTATCACTTGACACAATCAGAATGGTCCAATAAATGTGTCTAATCGTGATAAGTTTCATTCATTCAACGCGTTTCACGAGTTCCAGTTGTTCTCCAGCACTTTGAATAAACAAAAGATATTTATATAACTGCCATCCCATTTAGACAAATCCAATGGTCTTAGAGAATTCTTAGAATGCAGTGCCTATATAAAGTGGACTCAACTTTTAATTTTTAATTTGAGTAACTATTTTATCATATTTCCCTGCCTCCTTCGTATATTACATTGATTTCACAGCCCCTGAGAAGAAGCCTTGATATTCTGGAGCCACTCTTACGAGATGCGCTCATTCTTGCACCTCGCCTATTGATCAGAATTAAGCAAACCCTGAATGTGTGCGGCCGGGGCACGACACTGCCGACTTGGCACACCTGCACAGTGCCCATTTCACCAACGGTTCGCGTACACTTTGTAATTTTCATGAGCAAGTGTCAGATTCTTCTATTCGGTTAACCCCTTGGGTGACTAATTAATGGGCTCTCCTATGGTCACCGCTCTGAACACACAAGCACATAGGTCACAAAGCATGGAAGTAGGTCGATATTTAACAATGCAAGCACTTCAAAAATACGTCCACTTCTTTTCCACCAACATTCCAGAAAGTTGGAAAACGTGGCAAAAGACAAGACAAAGCAGTCACTCACTTTTCAGTCACCTCAGGTGAAGATTTGTCAACTTGTTGCTCACTCCTTTCAGATTGCAACACATTCCCCTCAACACTTCCAAGAAATTACAATTTCATTAATGGTAAGAAATAATGAAGGGAAATACATTTTCGTTAAGTAATGAAGGCAAAATCAGAAATTAACTTAGAAAGATTAAAATTGTGTTAAATGTCCTGAATATAAAAGACAATAATTCACTTACTCCTCAGTTCCACCTTCAGGAGAATTTTCAGTTGCTTGTGTCTCAGTATTTACGGGCTCCTGTCGAGTTTTCTTCTCACTTTGAAGACACAAGACAGTACATTTAAGTAAAAATTAAAGTAGACTATTGCACATTGTCGGGAGTAGAAATCTCAACATGGGCAAAGAATTAAGAAAGAGATGGAGATTTTGAGAAATTCACAGGAAAAAATTATCGCAGTAGCTTGAACACCATGCATCGACGACACTAATGCATTGCACATCGGTGTGCACCCGGTGAGCACTGGTGAAGGAAGCGTCCGAATCCAATCTCCACAACACAGCTGCTCTGTGTTGCCATTCACTACCCATGAGGATGAAGGAAAGAGGCTTTTCATAATGGTTTTCGATAATATAGGCTAAACATGACAAATGTGCATCTTAAAAAGATATAAGTAGATATTCTGCCCACCCTAAAATTGGTTGAATTCAGATCAACCCAAGAAAACTTTCTAATGTATGCCTTAGTTGGTCCACCAACTGCCACTAGATTATCTAATCGAATCTTGAGTTACCGAGAAGTGTGTAGTTTTACTCTAACCGATACTCCATTAATTGTTAACTTCTTCGTTTTAAAATTACCAGAAATGAATTGGAGTGGGTTATAAGCTAGTGGACCATAACACAAAGCAGAGCAAAGGACACTTACCGGTCACAAGCCAAGGTGGGAATTAACTTATCACGCCCTTCTGAGGAGATTTCAGATGATGGCAACTCAATACTTCCAGTTCTTTTGGCGACTTTTCCACTCCTTTGATAAAAAATGATATTTTACATGTGAGAAGATAATACAAAGAGGAAACCACTGATATGTGATGAAAATAGCGCATCGTGTGTTTGCCCTTCCGAACCTCAAACAACCTCAACCGCAGCAAAGCTTGAAAGTGACGATCAGTATGTTTAGATAGTCAAGGATAAAGAAGACGCTATTTCCACCAATCACATAATAAGTCCTCCTTTTCACAACCTTTCCTTTTATTCTTCTTATTGATCTTGGGTCAAATTAATTCCTCTACACTGGCTTTGTGAGAAGAGCAGAGAATGCATGATACCATGCATTGTTTTTGCTATCTTGAGTTTAGCTTGAGCGAACTCGTAACTATGGCAGTACTATCGAACACTAATAAACGCATGTATATAGAAGGAATCAATAATGCGTCCAATGAAGTAGGAACAATATGAAAGGTGATGTAATGAATGTAGAAAACTTCATTATTCAAGCGAATAAATATATAAGTGACCCAATGGAA
The DNA here is from genome assembly GCA_000469805.3 of Hymenolepis microstoma. Classification (NCBI taxonomy): domain Eukaryota; kingdom Metazoa; phylum Platyhelminthes; class Cestoda; order Cyclophyllidea; family Hymenolepididae; genus Hymenolepis; species Hymenolepis microstoma. Next base: position 29,365,221 of record LR215989.1, read on the forward strand.
GATTGGCCCTTCATAGGCATCTCCAATAAATGGTATCACACTAGGCAAATAGAACTCTGCTATTTCAAAGAAAAGTATTTATTCCACTCACGAGGAATGTTGAACCCTTGATGATTCACTGCGTTTCATTCCACGGGAGTCATCAATGCTTCATCCGAAAAAAAAGATGGATAAATGATGAGTTAGGACCATTTAGCAAAGTATTTTATAAAAGAGAAGTAAACAGAAGATCATTAATACAGGAGTTAAATTTGGCCGAATGCTGCCCCGCCCTCCGAACGTCTTCGAATTCAGCTCAACGAGGCTGGAAAGCGAGGATCTGTGTGATTGGGAAGTTGCTCCTGCAATGTACACTAATCAACATCCACTAAAGTTTCTCGCTACCTTGAACAGATATTAAGAATTACTCAGCGACTTTGACTGGTGACGTGATTGAGGGTTCGCAGAGATACGCTACCTGAAAATATCATCTAAAGTTGTACAGGACAAAGTGGTAACTACCTAAATGAAGCTGTACAGAAATCTTGATCTCAGGACTGACATTTCTCAATTTATCTTTCTGCCCACCCATTAATATAATCTGAAGGCTATATATCTCTGCCTAACTCAAAATTTGATATCTTCAATTGTACGGCAGTACGTTTTGAGAAGACATGTCGCACTGAGATCGCATTTTAGCGTTTTAAGCAAAAATGAGAAATCCACTCTACTCAAATTTCTAGGTTGGTAGGTTGAGAGGGAGTGGGTTGTGTGCCAGTTACGACTAATCTCGAATAAAGGCCATTGTATTGGCATGCATAAGAAAGCTCCAAAATTTAGGGAGGAAGATTTATGTTGTTGGAAAATTGAACTGGCAACGTACGTTTGAAGTGATGGACGTGCAGAGTGGCCACGTTGGATGGAGTCGGAAACCCTTTGCATACCACTTAATAAAACAAAGAAATTGTGGAAAAAAGTAAACACAGTTAATTTTTTACATAATTTAAGTATCGATTTCAAAAATAGAGTCGACAAAATTATTGAGGTTATAAATCATCCAAAGAAGAAGACAATAGAACGCAAAAGTGTAAACTCATGTCAAAAGCGGTAAAATGTTACTAGGGAATACCATGAACGACATTCTCTCCAAATATCTGTCTAATACATAGCGAACTTCTCATTAAAATGAATATGTATTTATTTCTATTAGTTATGAGTTATTAAATGTTTTCAGAGTTTAGCCAACAATGCAGAAATAGGGCCTTTGTTACGGATTTTGGTTTTATACTTGTTAAGGAGAAGATTAGTGTGTGCTTTTGGCCCACTTAACTCGCAATGGATACAAGTAGAAGTTACACGCAATTATTTCTTTCTTCCACTGAAATAATTAATCTGCTATTTGAGATCTGTACAAAACCACATTCCTTCAATCAAAATATTATAAAAGTAACGTCATTTAAATTTGAAAAGATTATAATTATAAAAATCTTACGAAGAACCACGTGGGAGTGACGAAAGTCTACGTTGGACTGAGGTATTTGCAAAACTAAAGCGAAATAAGTAAAGGCGATCAGACTACTGAAGCTGACTTTCAAGTCAAAAATTTAACCGGAATTTTCAACACTATGAAAAAAAAACTATATATAATAATAATAATCAACATTTTTAGGGTGAGATTAAAATATTTGGACCACCCCTTGACTATTTTTGCCACGATATCGAAACAGTTATTGTACTACCGTAAGGAAGGATATTTTATGACCTCTGACAAGTTTTGAATACTAATGTACTAACCATCTTCCCAATGGCAGAAAACAAAGACCGTAAGAGGCCTTGTAAGTATTTTCACTAACGAACGAATGCAGGTTTTTTAACAGAAATCCGTTAATCCACCCCTCACCCTTCCCCTTCGACCCCCTATTTAAGTCTGTTTTATGAAAAAGACTTAATGGTGGCTGATTTCTTTTCTTCTCCTAATTAACTATCGAATTATTTTTAACATTCCAGTTTGTGTGCTGACGACTTGAAGATCACAGGACACAAAGAACGGAAAAATAAATGCAACATTAGAATAGTTTCAAAATAAATGAAACTAAAATCGATGGAACAAATTCGAAAATCACGATTTAGCGAACCAGATAATTTTGAAATCTGAGACATAAGCATTTAAACAAACTCACTTTAAAGAACTCACAGGTGCACTCCGTGGAGACCCAGCATATGCAGTTCTAAATTAAGACAGTATTTTACGCAACCGACAATTTCCAAATTCTTATAACCAGCTTTATTGATTTTTTTTACCTCTTATGGCAATTATCATAGAGCGACCTTACCTTTTTATCGGTGTGCTCTGTCTTAGCGGAACGAATGAGGCTCTGGTATTGCGAAAAATGGAATGTAGTTGGAGTTATGAGGTTTTAAAGTATATAATGCAACAGTTTTGTGATGCGGCGAACTTAATGACAAATGTGAACCACAGATGCCCAGCCTCTGGGTTCCCTATTTCTTTTATAAGTCCAAAATGGTTGAACAGCACATGTTAGATTGCCACTCTCAATGCTGGTATTAGGCTGAACGTGAGCCACTAAGAAAGAACCTTTCAAAGGAAAAACAATAGGTTCTCTGTTTCTAGAATACCATGGATCCAATCGCCTTACCCTTACACTTAAATACTTCTCTTTGATATGGCAGTGAATTTGCTTGTCCGACTGTCACAATGCATTCGACCTTAATTAATAAGCTGACATACCTACAAGCATACATTATCCGCAAAATTAGTCATGCGCTGGAATGCGGTGGGATCTTAACAGATATCCAAGGGATAATTTTACTTTATTTGGGGTAAATGCAGAAGTTACAAGAAGGAGGTAGCAAATAATACCCAATATTAATCACTTACGGTACATGTGCTTTAAGAGCGGGCTTTTCAGGTGTTTTTAATTCAGTAGTCTTGTTTTGCGGACGGTTATCACTGTGAAAGAAATTATGTGCGAAAAATGTCAAAAATAAAATCACTTGACAAAATGTTATGTTTTACAAAAGAAAACAAGGTAAGTTTGACTAAATTATCAAAGTAAGGATATGAAAGCCGAGTTTTGGCCAATAGTCAGCCAACATGACAGTAACAATGGCGGTTATACAATTTTTAGAGCGTATATTTTGATCATAATATACTCGTATTTTATAATGCGTGTGAAGCAGATAGGTATTAAAATAGGATTGTTAACAAGAATTGACTAAATATTTCATGAAAACAACAGTAGCGGAGGTCAGGAAAACGACGTTTATTGAGGTACATTTTAATTTTTAATTTTGATTATCCAGTGGGGATAGCGGATTGCAATTTCGTCATAAAAACGGCTCCAAAACATTTCCATGGAAAAGATTGAAACATGACTAGTCTTGCAGTCTTTTCAGCCAAGAGTAGAGTACTTGCAGGCCCACAGACTGATATGGGCGTACAGTAGAACAATGTTAAGATAGAACCGAGACTTAATACACACCTCATTCTGCCTGAGACGAAAGTAGTCTTTGTGGTTAGATGGTTGCCCCTATTTTTTTATTTCTTTTCTTTTTTACTCCTATAGATATTTATGGCCTTTGTTTATACATCTTCATGCTAATAAGTTCAATGATAAATTTATACTTCCAACAACAAATTCCTTCTTTTGAAAATATAATTGGTTTAAGTTAGTTTCAATACTAGGCCGTGTTTAAACTAGTTTGTTATATCCCAATAAATGTGTGCATAAATTGGCGTACTAAAGAGAAGCATTTAAGCGTGTGATCACTTACACTGAAGTTGAATTAATGATAAATAGGTCAATCCGCCAACCCTTCTTCACGCTTCCGGACATGGACTTGTATTTTTCAGCAGTTCTTTTGTTTGCGATAACAATAGTGCCACGGAGGGAGGAAGAATTCGGATAAACGTAAATAACATCCTCCTCTCGAAGAAATGTCCATAGAATGTCCTTCTGACCTGCAGCTGTTTCAACTTTTGAAATAGTATATTTCACATATTTCATATAGTGTCCAAAAGTTACGTTGAAGAGTTGAGCAAACTTGGGGCTGGAAATAATTATACAAATTTAAAAAAGCCTACTGTGTGTTTAGGGAAGTAAGTAGCAGTCCACATATCTTAAAAGGGGATTTGTTCTATTTTGAGTAATTTTAGGAAATTTACTTTAGTCAAACTCCTCTAGATTACATTTAGGACTGTGCATGATGCCCATGAGGTTTAAACATTTTCATCTCAACTGTCAAGGTCATGGTGAATGCTACTCAAACAGATTATTCATGATCATACTTGTGTGTCGCCCCAATATTTTCCTGGAGTGTCTAAATTTTCCCTAAGAGTGCGTTTACATCCATTACGAACACCATGCGGGTTAGAAGCAGGATTGTAACTTATTTTTTAGGCGAAGATGGCTGCTTTCTCCTCATCTTTAAAGTGTCTGTTTCTTTCGCTTTATTAGCATCATTCTTACAGTCGCACATTGACTCTTATTATTTGCTTGATCTGGCCTATTAAAGACCGGTTCGGACTCATTTTTCTTCGTCATATTTAGACAACTTTGCACACACGCTTTACATCCTCAATGTTGAGCTCTTTTATTGATTTTCAATAAATCCCCTCAAACAGAAGTTATTCACCTCCTCATCTTATTGCCTATCGGCGGTAAAAAGAAGACAAATTGTAGTGGTGCATCCGAGGCTTTGGAGATCAGTCATCCTTTTACAAACACAATTAATCAAAATACTAACAAACTAAAACGCATTCGTTTGGGTCAGTGGGGGACATTCGCATGCTGTAATATCCAAACATGTGGTAGGAATAATTAAGCAATTGTGCATCTCCACAACTTACTATTCTTCGCTTTCCAATGAAGATAATTCCAATTTCCAATTTTCGTAAAATAGAGTTTTCAAAGATAGGGTATCTTTTGCGTTTTTAAAGACAGTATATCCGAGAATTCCAATTAATTTTGACTCATTGAAAAGTTTGATTTGTGCGCATTTGAGTTGAGGAATCCGGTCCATGAACAAGTCATTTGGTTTATCCATTTCAGAAAGGTAGAAACGCAGATATTGAAAAGTAGGTTCACTGATATAAAATAATAAAATGTGGATAAGTTTGGGATGCTTTCTTTTCCAGACTTGGTTGGCATAAATAGGCAAAATTTGTGGAAGAGATTAGAATTACTGATTTGACAATCTATTTTGCTTAGTAAAATGGCCTAGGTTTTATTGATTAAAACCGATAATCGTTAATAATATTTATGAATTTGCAATCATTAGTAATTATCTATTTAGTTGGCATAAGATTTTGAGATTTAAATCATGCCTGTAATGGGTTTCCAAGGGCTAACACCTCTAAGTGCGTTCCTTCGCCTACCGAATCTGACAAGACTAATCAAAAACCTATTTGACCAAAATTTGCGTGTACAAATACGGTGAGCTGTATTTCAGATCATATTTCATCTCAAAGGCTTTACACGTTCCCTTCCACTGATCTTGGACAAAAGAAAGACAAGTAAATAGAGGTAGCGTGGCCAATCATTGGAATAGTTCAACCAATCAAGGTGTTTAAATATTGGAAACGTCATCTCATCTGTGAATCTCGAAGTCAAATGATGGAGGCCTAGTATGAGCACATCACTAAGTGAGAACGGCCACAAATTTCTGGTAAATTGACTTCCTTTTCTATTTATTTCCGACCCTTTCCCTCGATAGATTCTGTTCCTTTATTCCATTAAAAACTTGAACTGTTTCGCTGCGCCATGGACAGTAATTTTAAAAAAATTATATATAGTAATAGTGAAATATAGGGATAATCGTACCTTCTGAAGCGAGAATGCACCGGAATACTTTCAATCTCAATTGTGGAATCTTTGAGCTCATGCTTCCCCTGAGATAGAACTTCCCTTACAGATTCAATAGTTTCGAATTCAATTAGACCTTGGTTGGTGTTTGTGATGATGATTTGTTTAACTTCTCCAAACATTTTAAAGTAATCCATGATAGCCTCCTTTGAAGGAATTTTAGCATTGGCTGATTCACTGGGCACCTTGTAAACAAGTAGTCTGCTTACTAACATGACTGTCCAATCCGTAGTTTGGGAATGTCTGGAAAGAGACATGTAGATTTTCCTATATGATTTATTGAAAATAGGTTTATTCTGTTGAGCAATAATTAGAAAATACCGAATCTTATAAATGAGAAAAGTAGAATAGTAATGAACTTCTCTTCCATTTGGCGAAAAGTATCATGAAAGTTTTTCAATATTCAAACTAATTATTCTAAGGGTTCTAAAAATAGTACTCATTGGTTTAAAATTATAAATGTTTCGGAGGGGGAGAGTCTAAGCGAATCGAAATACGAAGTGATGCTGCACACGGCAAGGCTTGTAGCTGCAACTGATGATCTATCGATTTGTGTTCATGTTCCCGACTCTGCATGTAAACGTCACCCCCCCCCCCCCACTCCCCACCCTCATGGTCAAAAAACGTTTATTTACTACCCCACATCATTGACCTCTTTATTTACCACTTCTTTGCCGACCTTTTTATTTGAACTACTTGCTTTCTTATGTTAATGCCAACACGATTTGCCTGCTATTATGCGCATGTCATCTTCCTATTAATTATGAATTTTGGCTAAATGGATATGTACATAATGCAATACCCAGTAAACCAAACTGCCAGATACTTAAATAAGAAAAGTTGATTATATCAACACTATTTTAAAATGTTACCGCTCATTCAGTGGTAAAAACAGCTGTGTAAAAGAAAGTCGTGGACCTACACACTCTGATTCATAGGTCTGTTCAGACTTTTAGTGGGTGGGCCCACTTACTCCAACTGTTAGTTGCTCAGCAGTGTCTAAGAGACGTGAAATCGGTCAACGCTCCTTATAGTACAATACTTTGTTTGCAGCTTATAAACTAGATCACTCAGTAATAAAGTTTTTCCAATCAATTTTCACACTTCTTCTTTTCCATTCGTTCATTTCAATTCTGCAATACGGATGTGATCCCACTTGACTTTTGATTTTACATTCAGAAAGAGTAACGGATCATTAGTTGACCTGTAAAGCTCATCACTAATGGAAAGAGATTTTAAACCTTATATAGTGTGGCGCCAAAAGTAGCCTACCGATAAGATAATTACTACATTCGAATTAGGGTGTAATTAGCACTAGCAAATGGAGATTTCTTAAAATTTTAAATTATAATATGGGATAAATCTCCCCTTATTACCGCTTTATGGTACTTCATGTCACTTGTTTCTTACATTCAGTTATACATTCAGTTCAATATCTCCGAAACCATCAACTTCTCCCGCACATTCACTCATACACGTTTTTTTCTAACCCAAATCTTGGTCTTATCCACCAAGAGTGATTGGTGCATCCGGTTAGTCTTTGGCCAATCATTAATTCAGGGAAGAAATCGAGTCTACTTTGTGTGTTTCACTGGCGGAAAAATAACAAATTTCTTGGCGAACACTCCCTTCAAAGACCAAAACCTACAAGATTTACTTCCTAGATAACTCCACTTACTTCATACCAACTGAATTCGATTAAAAGATTATATGAAAAATAAAAAAACTTTCAAACAATAGTATAACTTGCTTACAATTTGCCTTGTGCGGGTGAGGAATTCTTTGATTCACTTCCAATCCTGTGAGAAATTAGTACAATTTAAATCGATAACAGAGATATTGAATAGGGATTAAAGATTCCTATTAAAAATATCTATCATCTTACGGTTCACCTCGTCCAGCAGATACGCATTCAGGTACTAATGTTGTACTACTGCTCTCAGTTTGCGAAGAATCTCTAAATTGGAAGGGAGAAAAAAACATTTTAGAGAGAAAAGATGGCATGGAGCGTATCGTAAAGTAAGCACAATAAAGGGCCATATAAGAGGAGGTAACTATGATTGGAAAATGGTATTAAAATTCATTTTTTTATCGTAAGTGGAAGCCACGCAGAAGGAAAAAGCCAATTTACTTATGTAGATCAAATTGTTTAAAAAGTAATGAGGTTAGCCGGCTATTTCACAATCACTAGCAATTAACTGGTGTCCACTGTCTCTAGTAGGAATTAAAACGTTTCCACCTTTTACACCTTAAACTGAATGCATTGAGGGCGCAGAGTAAAGGGATAACATCTGATAGTTAAAGGACCAAAGCAAATCGATAAGTGACTTTACGGAAATTAATTTAAATACAGGATAAAATGGAGCTTACTAAGCAGTAGGCAGTAAATTGATATAAATCGATAATTATCAGTGAGTCACTTAATTAAATTGGCTCCGAATGTTCACGCTTAAATTAAAATCATGTAAGTGAATTATTTGGGGGGGGGGGGGGGGGGGGGGGGGGGGAATTAGAGGAAATGTTATATTTAAATATCCTTAATTGCCATTTACGCCACAGTTACTAATCCAGTAAGCCAACCCCAACGACCATATAACTTTCAACAAGTTAATATTAACTAAACGGTCAACCAATTGTAAGCATCTGTACCGCACCGTCTAAGGAATAACTTTAAAATATTACTTAATACCAGATATGGTAGTTTCGAATAATCAGTTCTTCAAGAATTTGTCAAATAATTAAGAAGCAGAAGATAAATAGTTGGCTATAAGATTTCAGTTACCCCTGAAATAAAACTAAGGGATATTCCACAGCGTCTATTGTATTTGGCAAGTTCCAAATCAAAAAATTATTACTTAACTATTTAAGATTATAAAACCTACTTTATTAATACCAGTGGTAAATAAAAAATTAGCCAAATTGGAGCATAGAAACCGTCGAAATACTGTAGAAACCAAAGAGGGTTCTTGTTTAAAGCTAGAGAAACGAGGCGACATGTGTGATAGTCAGGGAATCTATCTGAGCTACACAGTCTTCATATTATCTAATTTTTCAATTGTAATTTCATTCAGATCGATCGCAGATGGAAAGTCCGATTGGCACTGTTTCAATTACAGCAATCACTTTTTACACAATTATATAGCGACTAACTAAGGGGCAATAGAGCATATTAGATAGTTGGGCGCACCTTCGATTTTGCTCATTTAGATGACTAAAAATATTAAAAGAATAGCGCCTTGACATAATATATAATAAAATAACCCACTGCGCAAACGGTAAGTTTGTCAATTTCATTGCAAATAATGCATTCAAAAACCTTTCACACTAATGCAAAACGTTTGGACATGTATACAAAATTGACCATCGTTGAATCAACGCATGAACACTTGATTAATAGATATGATAATTGCTAAAAAGGTTGAGTAAATTTGAAAAAAACAAACCTAGATCCGAACGCACGTACAAAATCTCCTTAAAAGTAATGTTTGGCTACTTTATCTACATAATCTTCCCTGAAATTAGCATTTGCAATAGCGTAGTGCTCAGCGTTTATTTCCATCAATTCCCCAGTGTGATATTCCGAACTAACGAGCTCTGACCTTACCTTTTGTGCTACCTCAGCTCAAAAATTCTTTTTTTGCCACTGGACAAAATGTCCTTTATTCTTACTGCTAATCCGAATCATGAAACAGCCAAAAATATTTCTCTACGTTTTACTACCTTTTTCGTTCCAAAGTGGGCAAATAACTCATCTGATTTCGCATCCCAATTTTAAATAAGTTTGTCTCTGCTCGGTCGTCTTCTAGACAGCCTACCAATATTTTTAATGCTATTTACTTCATAAGCGAATAATGAAGACGGCAAACTAAAACCCCATTAAATTACCCTTTCTTTTCTTGTGAATTCTATATCATGTAGAAGCTGTGCTTATTTAATAAATTAACTTAATTTGGTCGAAGCAAAACGAACTTTAGAAGATGATCATCCTCCCCCATTGTAAAGTAGATTTAATTTCATCTTTTAGTCAATATCTCATTTAATTTTCATTATTCATTTAGTTAATGACTCAATTCTATTTTTTCATGAAATTGCTCTATATGCTCCTACTGTGAGTCTCATCCAGTACTACTACTTTTGTGTCGATATCTGAGAATCCCTGAGTTCCCAATACCTCAGCAATTTACCTATAACTGATTTCAATGCTAGACATCCGACTCTGTTATCTCGCTGAGTCAATTTTATTTGATATTGTCGATCAAGCAATCGATTTAAGCCAATTAGATTTCCTAAAATTCGCAACTATGACTTAGACTCTGACTTCAACGCCATCTCAGTTATTTCCCACTATGCTCAATAAAGCGGTATTCAAAACGTTTGTCTGCTATTTCTATAACTGCCCTGGTACCTCCCTCCCCCCTACTTAAGAAAATCCTGAAAATGACTCCCAATGCGTTTCCAAAGTTATTATATTATCATAGTACTTGCGGCAATATCCCGGGTTTTTGGTCTACAAATCCGCAATTATATCTTTATGCCCCATGATTCAAACTTCTATCTGTTATGTCTTGACGAATTAGGCGATTCCTTTTGATATAACTGTCCCGTTGCATTCTAAAGTGCATCAGCACTCGTGCACTCATTAGTGATCTTGTCCAAGTGACTTAAATAAACAGTCTTCGTATCTCCTCTTACGTTCATACACACACACAGACTCGCGCCTGCAATTTAAGTGCACTTATGCTTCCTTCTCGTCTCTCCTCCATTCTTCATCTCTCTTTACCAACACACTTCCTCGAGAACTTAATTTCTAAAATCTAATTTTGGTCTATTGACTCCTCAATTAGTGACCCCGATTCTTCTTACCCCAACAAACCATTCTTCCTTATAAGCTTTCAACGTGCAGAAACTTATCACCTAGTAATAAAATATCAAATTACTTACACCAAAGCTGACTCCGCGCAACGGAGATTGATTTGCCATCTATCTACTTCACTTCCCGACATGGTTCTATACTGTTCAGCAGTCTTTTTTGTGGGTAGAACGACAATACCACAGAGAGAAGAGGTATTTGGATGAACGTAGATGACATCCTCTTTCTGAAAAAACTTCCATAAAATTTCGGACAAGACGATTTCTTCAGCATCCTCATTTCTTAACATTTCGTATTGCACATATTTCATCTTGTACCCAAGTGTAATTTGGAATATATTAGTAAATTTTGAGCTAAATAATAATGAAATTTGAATTTTATTTAAATATATCTATGAAAAATACCATTTTCATCTTTACTAGTACTCATATTTGTTTTACAAATCAGTTTTACTGCCTTATTCCAGCTAAGCACCGCCTGATTGTGAACTCCGAGTCGTCAGAACAATGATTTCTCCCCGTCACAACAAACTACCAATTGGTAAATTTCATGGAATGCCATTTCGATTCTCGTGCTGAATCTAGATGTGGCTACCATCTACGTTTCCAGCCAATGTGTGGATGACGACGACGAGGTCATTTTGTATTGCACATAGCTAAGATATTTTGGATGTACTTGCTGTACAAAGTGATGTATCGGAACAATAGAACGAATAGTCAAGTCACACACGGCCCTAGAACAGTAGGGAGGAAGCCAGAAAGTCACAAAAATTTACTGAGGAATAAATTAAGGTTCATATATAAACGTTTCTTTGGCAGACGTGGGTCATATCCGACCCATCTCTCCGCATTATGATCTTCAAGCATGAGCAAGAACACACATCTAGACCGTGAATGAATACTGTTGTCGAGATCTTCTTGGTTCTGATGGTCAGCTGTTGATTTACTTCTGCGACTTATAGTAATTTTTTTCCAATAAAGGTTTTCAGTCCGTGATTTCTCCTTTGCACAACTTTTTTTGTTAACTTTGCAATAATTAGAACAGGAAACCTAGCAGTATCTTAACGAGATCAAATGCAAGATTCCTAGCTGTTCTCCTCTTTCAGTTTCTACACCAATCAAATGGCACTTGATGAACCCTATTTATGCTTACTAAGTATTGTACAAAATTGAACTTCTTTTTGCTCATTTTTTTAAATTTAACAAATAATATGACTCTATAAAGAAAGGCCTTTTGCTCAAATGGGGTTCTTCTAAGAAAATAAATTTACTTACATAGAAGAGGATATATGATATGTGATTAGGTTGCCTATTTAGGCACTATTTGCAACAATAACTGTTTCACTTACATCCAGGTGTGACAATGGGAATCCAATCAAATCGATAATCCCGAACTCAAAGAATAGAGCTCACGTGTTTTACTCGAGAGCATCTAGCAAAATATGCACCAAAACATCAATCTAGTTTATGTCTTTGGGTAATTTTCTGAATCAACATATGAGTCTAAATTACTAAGCCTATGATATAACTTTGTGATATATTCTCATTATTGGCTTAGCCCATCGCTATAACTTGGTTTAAGTCAAATTAATGGTTCCTGAAAATTCAGGACGGCCTAGGTATTCCCTTCTTCTACAAAAACTTATTTTTATGAATACTGAAGCTTTATGATAGTACAGAAGAACGAACAAGCTATGCCTTCACATTTGCAATAGAGGTATATTTCAGTGGGAAACAGAAAAAAGAAGGGAATGAAAGTTGCTAATTTTTAGAAAGATGGTAAATTATATGTAAAAATTCTGAATGCAATGGACCTAATTGGATGAAATCAAGGCTCCTAATAAAACGTTTGAATGAAAATGGTGAGCTATACATCAAGCGATTTCTGAATCAACTAATCAATTAGTTGCTTCTTGTTAAAGTTTAAACACTTTATTCTAAAATTCGTCGAACCTAATGTCAATGTCAGTTAATAAAGAAGGAAATCAATGGTAGAACTAACTATGCCAAAAAAACATATGCCTGCTTCAAAGAGCATTGAAAACGCTCAATAGAACATTAAAGGGTATTTCTCAGAAGAAATTTAGGACAAATACAAACTTAGATTCTATATAGGTAACAAGAATCAATAAAACAAATTCATGCCTCAATTACTTACTATTCCTTCTCATCCACAACTGACAGTTTTACGGTCCACCCTTGGTACTCAGGTATTTTCGACTTAACGGCAACTTGCGCTTCCTTAGCGAAATTAAATCCAAGAAGACCAATCCGAAGTGGCTTGCTGAACAGCTTGAAGCGTGCTTTTTTTAGTTCAGCATTCAGATCCAAGAATTCGTCGTTTGGAGGATTGACTTCGCAAATTTCGAAATGTAGATACTGGAAATCTTGTTCACTAAAATGAAAAAAAAATGCAACAAGTAATTGGTGCCTTGCTATCATTTTATTGAAACTGATCAAAGCTTCGTATAACTAACACGTTCAGAATTTCCTGCTTCAAAATTTATTAGGGGTATCAAATTAATCTTAATTTTAAAGATTACTTGTTAAACACTTTCAGCTGCTTATTTGCTAAGATTAGATATTCTTACTAAAAAAATGTTTATATCAGTGATAACGAGAACGTTACTAGACTTTTGATTAAAATCCGCAAGTTAGAGCTATTTTACTTAGAGTAAAATGGCCAAAATTCGTAAGTTTGGATCTAGTATAACACAGGAACTATGCTTTCTGATTTTGATGATACTCTGAAAAACTTAAAACCCGTTTGCAACCAAGTTTAACAAATTAGCATATATAAGAAAAGTAAGATAAAGTAGGACAATGAGATATATCAAATAAAAGTGAGCCGTTATATGATGAAATAGCATAAAAGGATTAATTTAATCATACGTTATAGAGGAAAGATTCACTGGAATACTATTGACTACAGCTTCATACTCATTAATAGAATGTTGATCAATTGACATAATCGTTCTAACAGCGCTATCTGCTTCGAATTCGACCAGACCTTCGATGGAGTTTGAGACGATAAGATTCTTGATTATTCCAAATTTTTTAAAATAGTGCATGATAGCCTCAGTAGAGGGACATTTAGCGCTGGGGGATTTAGTGTGTAACTTGTAAACAATCAGTCTGGTTGAAGACATAATTTTCCACCCCACTATTTGGAAATTTTTGAAAAATGAAGTAAAATGATGGAGAGCAAGATTACCAAAATCAGCAAATTATGGTGAGTGATACTCAGCGCTTGCCAAAAAACAAATTCCTAAGGATAACAGAGAAATGAAGGAAGAGAAAAACTAATATTCGAGATTAAGAAGAAGGATGAGATAAGTTTCTGAAACAATAAGTCCAAATAATATTAGCTCGTCCATAAAATATTAAACAGATTAGAATAAAGAGAGTGGTAGAATTTCATTTGATGGGAAAGTCCTTAGTCGAAAATAGGTTGAAATAAAAAATAAAAAACTGAAAAATTGCTAAACCGGCTCAAAACGTTTTTTTGTATACAAGAAAAGTTAACTATGTATTTAGCCAAACATGCCAGTCAGAATTAGCTCAATGTAAAAAAATTAGCTATAAAATATATTTTGCATCTTCGCTAATAAATGCTTTCAGAATTGACCTGAATATTTAATAGTTTAAGAATTGCAAAAAAATCTAATCTGTTCACCTTGACATTAGAGTAGCCCGAATTTTAAAACCCGCCTTTCAAAGCGCTAGCGGGGATGGGATGTGCAGGTCAAGCTGTAATCGCGACCATATAATTGACTATTATTAAGTGTATGCATATTGGAAATAGTTAATTGTATTCCCATTATTATTAATAATATGTTACTTTAATGATTCTGCAATTTTTTCCAAATCTGTAGGCAAATTTATGTTTATCTGAATGTTTTTTGCATAGTTATGTATTTTTCAGACATGATTTCTTCGTCCTCGAGTAACTTTGGCCGTCTTATATGTGAATATTGCGGAAATATGTGCGTCATAATGACTCGCATATGAAACACGATATGCCGTACTAAAAATATTCTGTTCACTTTCTTTTAGCTACACAAATCCGCATTCTTTGGACTGTGGTCACGTCTTTTGTCTTTCGCCTTGTATTTTGTCCTTTCAGACTGACGGAGGAAGCATTTATTGCAGTTCATGCGGCTTTGCCTCTCCAATAGATGCAATGAAAGCCGTAGAGAAACTTGGGAAGGAGGCTCGTGATTTTATGTTGAAAAATGAGTCGGTTGAAATATCTTTCTGCACATCTTGCCAACGTCCAAATTGTAATGTTTGCGAGCTCTGCAAACACTGTGACCGCTATTTGTGCCATCAATGTGCTACTTCACACAAAGCTATGGTGAGAATTATTTTTAGCTGTTTCCACATACATCTAAGAATTGATTTCTCGACTATGGTGTTTCCAACTTTTCTAGTACTCGTCGGTTTTATTCAGTCATCTGTTGAAGTTGCAGTTGAGGTACAAGCATTACGTAGATCGACGAGCGGAGGTGAAGAGCAAATGTGCGAGTGATGCTACAGAACGCCTTCAACGAATAATAGAGGGAGCCCTTTTACGTGCTGAGATTTGTCTCGAGTCATTGGAAATTTTACTCAATGATCAGTCTTCAGAAGTGTCCACCAAATTGACGGAGATTACAGGCCTGTTTGGTTCGAGTGAAGTAAGGTTATTGAGTAAATTTGTCCATTTCTCACCGTGTCTTTGTGATATGTTAAATCGGATGATGTGGCTTGTTTTAAGGGAAATCGTGACCTCTCGAAGCGTCTTTCAAAAACTGCGTCAGAAATCAGGAACGGAGAATCGGAAACTTCCTGCAATCTTCCTTTAAACGTTCAGAGCTTTGTGAACAAGTACCAGAAGGCCTCAACGGTGCCTAAGAGGGAGGTGCCTAGCTATTCTATGAGTTTCCGTACTTCGTCACTAACACGAAATATAATACCGACACAAACTTCTAATTTGTTAGGTCAATCCGAAGTGACAATATCAGCTTCTAACCTCTCGACCAATGGAACGTGAGTGTTTTATTATGAATTGTTTTGAGAGAACTATGATGGTATCTAGGTCGAATATATCACGAAGTCGGTGATGGCTTTGGTTTTAGTCACTTGTTGTACCTGAATGGATGAGTGAAAGGTAGATGAGATTCGTTGATATTTATGTAACTGAACTTGGATACGGCGTTCAACTGCCTCATATTTCTTTGTGAAAAGAGCAGGGATAGAAATTGTGGGTTTGAGTACAATGATAGGTGTTCGAATAAAGCCAGACAAATCATCTTTTAGGTCATGTCGGCGAGGGTAGTTGAAGTGCAAGGAGATCCCAAGTATCTTCTCTGCACTCAAGTCCTGTGCTGTTAACGCATCCAAAAATGGGGTTTGGGTGAGGATGTTATTCGGGGGGGGGGGGTGGGGGGTGGGGGGTTTATTGAAAAGGATTTGAGGTGGAGATATTCCTCGACTCTTAGGATGAAGAAACTAGTTATAAACTGCTTATTTCATTAAACCATTCAGACAATATGGTCAATGTGTACAAAAAAAGTGAAGTTCAATATTTGTTCTAGTATCTGTTTACTTTTATCTACGTTTAGAGCCCTGAGTAGTGAGGCAAGTCAATTGATTGCAACTTCCCGATGTATCCGTATTCAGCGTTTGGGTAAACGGTACTCAAAAACAAAGTCAACTGTAATTCCAACTGAAAACGAAATAAAGGCGTTCTTCCAGAAGTTTGGAATTGTTGAGCGGATCAGAATGAAACCCTCTAATCCAAATGGTTTCGTGATATTTTCGAATAAAACGGAGGCTCAAGATGCTCTGTCTGCACCAGTTCATTCAGTTAATGGCTGTTGTTTCAAGGTCATTCCCTCTCGTCAAATTCCGGAGACTGAAAAGTAAGAATTAATTATGTAATTACAGTACACAAACACTAATTTGAAAATACCATAAGGTAAATAATGACCCTTATTGGTCGCAATAAGCCAAGTGGTAATGCGAAGAAGTTGTGCAGTTGTATTTCGATTTAGAATACATCTTGGTAGACGGAAATTTTAAATGTCTAACCGTTTATTCGGTGATGCAGAGATGACAGTTGGAGAATGAAGTCAAGCGCAATTCCGGCAAGATTTTGCCGTTGTTGATTGGCTGTTCAAGAGTTGTTGTCTCTGCTGTTTTACAAGTTATGAGCCACTCATTCTATTTGAGTGTGTCTTTGAATTGTCGAGGTTTGTATACTTTCTTACGCAGTTTACAGGCAACAGATTCCTTTTGTTTGTGTATACTAAAACTGCGTGAAACGGTCTCCATAAACCTAGTCGTTTCGGACCTTACTTAAATTGACGTAGTCAAGCACTTCTGAGTATTTTGACTGTAAAGTGTAATGATGTTGCCTATTTGCGGTTGTTTTGTGCGATTCATTTTCACTGTTGTTATTTACGCACAGACACCTAAATAAATCATTTCAGTTTTTACGGATTGGATTTGTTTTATACAAAATGAAAAGCGGTTTATATGGAGCACCTAGAGTACTAATGGGAAGTGAAGGGATAACGAGGTCACTTTCATCTCGATTACAACCTTTTCATTGCGCATACTGTTTTGTAAAGTTAGCTCAACTTATCTAAATGCCATTCAGTTTGCTTCAAGCTTTTGATACTTTTAGCGATCGGCTCAGTGTTTATACGCCATCGGATGATTTCATAACTATGATCTATTTAGTCTGATTGCGGAAGAATACGTGCCTTCCGAGCCTCCTGAATTCAAAAGACTGTTTGGCTTTTCATAAAAGCATCAATTTTTACGGATTTTGGGAGTTCTTTACATCATGTTTACTTAAGTTTTCGCCCAATTTCTCTTAATTCATTTCAGAGTTGCTGCTACCAGTGTATCCGAGAAGTGGACTTCGAAGGGCATACTTTACTTTCAAGCTCACGTCAAGCAGTCGAAAGTCGCTTTACCAACAATGGATGAGATTGAGGAATACTTCCGACAATTTGGAAAGGTGGTTGAGGTGATACTGCGCTTCGATCCACCCTGTGGATATGTGATTTTTGACGATGTAAACTCTGCAAAGAATTCGCTTGCTGTAATTGATCATTCAGTGAGGGGTTGCAAGGTAACAGTCAGAGAAGCATCCGAAATCTCCTTAATACTTAAAGACAAAAGTGATTGTAAATGCTTTGCCTGATTTCTCCTAATTCGGATTAAATGCCTACTTTGTTCCACTAAATGCTTTATGATCGATAAATGGGTTTTCACGATGACAAATTTGAAACTGAAGTTTCTTGACTGGGTTTGCTCTTTAAGACAAGGTTATAAGCTGTCTCGGTACTCTTATAGCCATCCTGGAGATATGAAGCGAAAGTTATTAATACAACTCTCTGAGATGGTGCCTTTCTGACCGCGTCATTAGCGTCACCTAGGTCCTCTTTGGGATCTCTTCTATATCTTTATTTAAGGCAAATTTCCTTGCCATATTTTGCACTAATGACTTCGTTTTGTGTTGCTCAGCCATCACTAAATGGTTGTACATGCTGCGTTGCATTTCAAAGTAGAACTAATTCGCGCCTATACAGCTATCTTCTTTATGGTTTGCTGATTCTTTATCCACTACGTCTATCTACATAGACACTTAGTAATTGTAAGCCTTTATCATTTCACGCTGATGAATTGGGGTTTTAGGATGGTAAAGCTAGCGTCTTTTGATTAAAAAGTGAGTGGAGAGCGGCCGGGCTTCTACTTTAATCGACATTTTAGAATGAAAGTCGGAGCTTTGCAAGGTCGTGCCAAATTGCCCAGTTTGTATCCTCAACCTCAGTGGCTGTTAATTCATCGCATTGAACAGCTCAGATAAAACCCAATTGTTTGGTTCTGGGATCCCATGAATGGAATGGTTTTGGGCTGGTCATTTCAATGCCGAAGGTGGATTTCGGCTCCACGAGTCTTATCATGGGTATTTCCTACGCGATAATTTAATAACAATGTGCGGGTTGTGGTCAGATTTAAAAGCTAAACTTTACTTAGTTACTTTGCTCTCAATTAAGTTTTTAATCGACCAAAATGAGCCTAGGCGACCTTAACTGATTCTGAGTCTCATGTATTTTTTCTCGATCGTTACAACTCTTCTTGCCTACCATTTTGTTATTTGATGAAAATTGCAATAAATCAGATGACTGATAGTTGAGTTGGATTCTGTACTCAAGTAGGATACATACACTCTACTCCACCTCTCTTAACAAGCATGGCCGCATATGACTTTTAGTTGATGAAACTTCTAAGTGCCCCTTGTGCGAGAGTTTGACGTTGACCTCTATTACTACCTTGAGTATATGTGTCACTTCCTAAATTAACGCCAAAAGTGAGACTGACGTGGTCTCTGCCAAAATACATCCCATTGGTAGTTCGAGTGTTCTCTTCAAAATTATTGACGAACGTGTACTTCTCGCTTTTTCTAAACTGATCGCAGAAAATAAGCTTATTTTTACTTCAACTTAATGTTCCTTTATTTTCCTTAGCCCCGAAAATCCTCATCTTTGACGCCTCTAAAATATGATCGTCTCAGATTTTTTTAGATTTTGCACTTGTGTTATCGAAATCTCCCCTACAAATTAGGAGCATCACTGTCTACGCACTGAACATTTGCAAATAATTAACTTGGCAGTGGTTACGGTCTTCTGCTAAAAGCAAAACAGAGATTGAGCGAAAGTGCAATCAATTTCTTCCTCATAGTGTATTCTCAATAAAGAGGGAAGTGGGCGGAGGATGATTAAACGGCATAAAACGGGCAGTGAAGGAGTTTAAGCTAGCATCGTGTAATCGCATTTAGTAGGATTGGCTATATCCCTCACACAACCATTTGTCTTCCTAAGGAATAGCAGGAAGCAGCCAACTTTCCTAAATCAAAAGATCAAATGCAGAGTGAGGAGAAATTGGTATCTTCAATCGTCTCTAGGAATGAGGGTAGAGCGGAAGAATAAGAACGAGAACAAATAACATTTTGAAGGCTAGGGGGCAACTCCTACACAAATGGTGTGATGGAGCGGCCACATATCTGAATACTGGCTGCGGTTGACAGTTTCTGCATCTCTTATTTTTTCCAATAAATAAGCGATGAAAATGTCATCTTTTCATTGCTATGGATTGAGGAGACTTGAGGTAATGTATGTTCCTTTGAGCATCCTACAAATCCTAATGAGAGTTCTAAGAATCGGTTATTTGGTAGATTCATCCCACTTGATTCACTTTCACTCACATTGTTCTAAATGTTCCATTTGGTCCCAAACTTCATCTGTTCCGTTTTGCAGAGAACGCTGTTTGGGAGTAAGAACAATGGCTATCGGTTGAGCTAGCTTGTTTTATTATGCGTTAATGTCTTAAACAATATGTCGGAGTTGTCGCTCCTGTCAAAGCCATAAAATACCAATTTGGAAAATTGCTTGTAGAGGATTCTAGTCACATCATAAACTTATTGTCAGTCACAATCGCTACTTTTTCGCCATTTGCAAATAGGTAGAACAGCACCCTCGCAAATCTCTTATATATTTACTTGTGAATGCTTACTAGTGCTGTACTACTAAGCAATAAAAGACATTTTATCATTGTATGAAACATTAATTTCAGCTTCAGGTTGGGTCTATTTACAGTTGAATGCAATACGGATACTGCTCCTGTGTTTATGCAATATAAATCACGCCTCATTCAAGTAATGGTTTGCACAGTCCACTTGTAGGTTACGCAGTAAATACAAGTTAACCAATTTCAAGTCACGGGAAGGATGGAATAAATAACGATAACCGAGGAATTGCCGACGACGGGGACTCCAACTTGCGAAGATTAAAAAAGGACAGAACGATCAAAATTTGCGAGCGTGTATTCATCTGCATCAATCTTTTCTCAAAATAGTGACTCACGGATCATAAAAGAGTGCGATTTACTTTTACTAATTCTTCAATCGCCGTCTTTTCAAGCAAATAATTATGAAAAAAAATTATTTATTTTATAACCAAAATTTTATTATTACGAGAATAAAATTATAACTTCAGCAAAAATAAAGAAATCAATTTTGGTCAAGTAAAAGATTAGCTTTAACTTTCACCTTGAGAATCGACGTTTTGGCGGCTTTATGGTCCAGTAATCTCTGGTGTAGTGCGTTTCGAGCACCAACAAATTGAGTTGTCGTTAAAAGAATTTAAATTTGATTATTTTAAAAGTAATATTAAATATAGCATTTTAATGACTCCGTAATGTTTAAAAATGCGTAGGGGACACAACTTCTGCATTTGTCATGCTAAAGTTGTGTCCCCATAGGTTCATTTATAAGTTGTTGGGTGTTTTTTGCAGAAACCTGTAAATTCCAACCATGATATCTGCGTCCTCGAGTAGTTTTGGTCGTCTTATATGTGAATATTGCAGAAATATGTGCGTTATAGTGACTCGCATATGAAACACGATATGCCGTACTAAAAATATTCTGTTCACTTTCTTTTAGCTACACAAATCCGCATTCTTTGGACTGTGGTCACGTCTTTTGTCTTTCGCCTTGTATTTTGTCCTTTCAGACTGACGGAGGAAGCATTTATTGCAGTTCATGCGGCTTTGCCTCTCCAATAGATGCAATGAAAGCCGTAGAGAAACTTGGGAAGGAGGCTCGTGATTTTATGTTGAAAAATGAGTCGGTTGAAATATCTTTCTGCACATCTTGCCAACGTCCAAATTGTAATGTTTGCGAGCTCTGCAAACACTGTGACCGCTATTTGTGCCATCAATGTGCTACTTCACACAAAGCTATGGTGAGAATTATTTTTAGCTGTTTCCACATACATCTAAGAATTGATTTCTCGACTATGGTGTTTCCAACTTTTCTAGTACTCGTCGGTTTTATTCAGTCATCTGTTGAAGTTGCAGTTGAGGTACAAGCATTACGTAGATCGACGAGCGGAGGTGAAGAGCAAATGTGCGAGTGATGCTACAGAACGCCTTCAACGAATAATAGAGGGAGCCCTTTTACGTGCTGAGATTTGTCTCGAGTCATTGGAAATTTTACTCAATGATCAGTCTTCAGAAGTGTCCACCAAATTGACGGAGATTACAGGCCTGTTTGGTTCGAGTGAAGTAAGGTTATTGAGTAAATTTGTCCATTTCTCACCGTGTCTTTGTGATATGTTAAATCGGATGATGTGGCTTGTTTTAAGGGAAATCGTGACCTCTCGAAGCGTCTTTCAAAAACTGCGTCAGAAATCAGGAACGGAGAATCGGAAACTTCCTGCAATCTTCCTTTAAACGTTCAGAGCTTTGTGAACAAGTACCAGAAGGCCTCAACGGTGCCTAAGAGGGAGGTGCCTAGCTATTCTATGAGTTTCCGTACTTCGTCACTAACACGAAATATAATACCGACACAAACTTCTAATTTGTTAGGTCAATCCGAAGTGACAATATCAGCTTCTAACCTCTCGACCAATGGAACGTGAGTGTTTTATTATGAATTGTTTTGAGAGAACTATGATGGTATCTAGGTCGAATATATCACGAAGTCGGTGATGGCTTTGGTTTTAGTCACTTGTTGTACCTGAATGGATGAGTGAAAGGTAGATGAGATTCGTTGATATTTATGTAACTGAACTTGGATACGGCGTTCAACTGCCTCATATTTCTTTGTGAAAAGAGCAGGGATAGAAATTGTGGGTTTGAGTACAATGATAGGTGTTCGAATAAAGCCAGACAAATCATCTTTTAGGTCATGTCGGCGAGGGTAGTTGAAGTGCAAGGAGATCCCAAGTATCTTCTCTGCACTCAAGTCCTGTGCTGTTAACGCATCCAAAAATGGGGTTTGGGTGAGGATGTTATTCGGGGGGGGGGGGGGGGGGGGGGGGGGTTTATTGAAAAGGATTTGAGGTGGAGATATTCCTCGACTCTTAGGATGAAGAAACTAGTTATAAACTGCTTATTTCATTAAACCATTCAGACAATATGGTCAATGTGTACAAAAAAAGTGAAGTTCAATATTTGTTCTAGTATCTGTTTACTTTTATCTACGTTTAGAGCCCTGAGTAGTGAGGCAAGTCAATTGATTGCAACTTCCCGATGTATCCGTATTCAGCGTTTGGGTAAACGGTACTCAAAAACAAAGTCAACTGTAATTCCAACTGAAAACGAAATAAAGGCGTTCTTCCAGAAGTTTGGAATTGTTGAGCGGATCAGAATGAAACCCTCTAATCCAAATGGTTTCGTGATATTTTCGAATAAAACGGAGGCTCAAGATGCTCTGTCTGCACCAGTTCATTCAGTTAATGGCTGTTGTTTCAAGGTCATTCCCTCTCGTCAAATTCCGGAGACTGAAAAGTAAGAATTAATTATGTAATTACAGTACACAAACACTAATTTGAAAATACCATAAGGTAAATAATGACCCTTATTGGTCGCAATAAGCCAAGTGGTAATACGAAGAAGCTGTGCAGTTGTATTTCGATTTAGAATACATCTTGGTAGATGGAAATTTTAAATGTCTAACCGTTTATTCGATGATGCAGAGATGGCAGTTGGAGAATGAAGTCAAGCGCAATTCCGGCAAGATTTTGCCGATGTTGATTGGCTGTTCAAGAGTTGTTGTCTCTGCTGTTTTACAAGTTATGGGCCACTCATTCTATTTGAGTGTGTCTTTGAATTGTCGAGGCTTTTATATAGGGAATGGGTTTTGACATTTCTCGCTTAAAGCTCAAAGTTAAAACTTGAGCGCTTTATGCCTCTCTCAACGTAAAACAAAAAGTTTGCGATCAATTCAACACCTGTCCAAACCACTCCTCCTTACACCAAATTCAGTTCAGAGTGGGTAAGAACTGATACAATTCCCCACTGAAGATAAAATTCCCTACCAATTTTATCCTTTTCGTCAATACTTCATACTCTTGATAATTATTCCTTATTATTGTTTCATAGATCAACAATTAGTTCATGTTCTATTGTCTCGATATGTCAGCAGGTATCAAGTGTTGAAAACTACATTTATTAAGGAAAGGCACCAATTTTATTAACTCCATTGGGTCTGTTTTGAAAGAATTTAGAAATTCAAGAGATTTGTATTATGAATTTTCTCCTAGGTGAATTGAACTTAATCCGCCTTTGGAAAGATTTGTGAATTTAGCTAATGTTCTTGGCAAGCTTCCTTGATACTTTACTAGGTAATCGGAGGAAAGCGTCTTTTTCAACAGGTACGCACGCCAACACACCGATATATCAAGTTGTGAATTAAAGTTCTACTCACCATAAATTCGATGTGATTTAGTAGGTATTTTTAGAAATTCATATGTTTTGGAGTTATTTTGATATAATTGCATCAGTGGAGAAGTGTTCAATGTCCACATCTATCAAATGAGAGGTCAGTAGATCCTTCTTTCAATGTGAGTTCTCACAGGTGAATGTTAGATAAGTGTGAGCGTTCAATGCCACTGGTCAGATTGATCGATTGAGATTAGTAACTAGATGCATTCACTTTACCTCTGAGTTATTTTTGCATTTGGAGATAGTAAAATAGATTGTGTTTAGGTTAAAACTGTAGCCCAAATAGCCAAAGTCATGCACTTGCTTGTTAAATTGTCTCGTTCAATATCAGTTTGAGTTTCGAACTCCGATTTGCAATTGTTAAAATAACCTGTTTCATTTGGCTCTTTTGTTAATGAGATTTTGCATCATTTTGAATATACCGATACGTAGAATCTTTTAGAAATTCAAATACAAATAATCTTATATCGATTGCGTTGCCTTATTCCTACTGGAATTCACCAATTCTGATGATCATCCGTATTGCTGAATGTGGAGAAATGTAAAGAGTGTGGATTAGAATATTGTAGTAATCAATATGGCTTAGTGATTTAGGCTTTTATCATCAATTCATTTGGAATTTGGCTGTGGGAGAGGATAAGCGGTGGATGGATTTCTGAATTTCTTTATGAAATTAACCGATTGTTCCACCTATCACAGAAGTAGCCAATGAGATTCCATTTAAATAGTGAGCATGAGGGGAGAACAGCCTTATGATGGACTCGCATTCCTCCACCCCAGACGAACTGGAATTCACCATTACTAGTGGTCATTCGTATTGCGGAATGTGCATCACTGTGCATTGGTCTAAATCGGTCTAGTCGAAAAATACTCGCTTATGGTTGCCACTGAGACGAGATGGTTCATAAGTGTAAGCAAGTGGTTGACAAAATCAACATTTAAAGTCAATTTAAAAAATTTGTTCTATTTCCTGTCCACTGTTATCCACTTTTAGAGCCCTGAGTAGTGAGGCAAGTCAATTGATTGCAACTTCCTCACGTATCGTTATTCAGCGTTTGGGTAAACGGTACTCAAAAACAAAGTCAACTGTAATTCCAACTGAAGATGAAATAAAGGCGTACTTCCAGAAGTTTGGAATTGTTAAACAAATTATAATGAATCCCTCTATTTCAAATGGTTTCGTGATATTTTCGAATAAAACGGAGGCTCAAAATGCTCTGTCTGCACCAGTTCATTCAGTTAATGGCTGTTTTTTCAAGGTCATTCCTAGTCGTCAAATTCCGAAGACTGAAAAGTAAGAGTAAATTATGTTATGACAATACACTAACACTAATTTGAAAATACCATATCGTAAATAATGACCCTTATTGGCCACAATAAGCCAAGTGGTAATGCGAAGAAGTTGTGCAGTTGTATTTCGATTTAGAAAGATGGTAGATTTTGTTAGATGGCAATTTTAAATGTCTAACCGTTTATTCGATGATGTAGAGATGAGGCTTAGTCGGAGATTGGAGATAAATGCAATGGCGGCTCGATTTCGCCTCTGTCTACTGATTCCACATGATGATTGGCTGTTCACGAATTGTTGACTCTGGAGTTTTCATAATCGGCGGACTGATACTATTCACTTGCGAGAAAAGATGGACAATGTACTTCACTGTAATTTTGTGAGAATAATCAATGCAGGTTTGTATTGACGTCAATTCAATCCGTTTTACCAACCACTGTATCCATCGCACACCTGTCAGTGATTGTTTGTAGTGCATGAACAAATATTCCCACTTTTCCACATATGAACAAACACAATATCGCAAATTCTAGGAGAGGTGGAGTTGTGCAAATCTCATTTCCAGATATAAATTTAAATTCTGCTAGTATGACGTAGTTGACCAGACTCTCCATTTCCATTCATCGTCCCTTCCGTCTTTTAGGTATTTTCTAGTTAATCATAACTCCGTGTATGAATGCTTTCATTAATTTTGTCAGCCAGAATGCAAATCAGAATGTGATCATTAATGCGTTGTTGACATCTTGAGCAAATGTCCACAAATATCAACGCCAATTCTTAACCTTAGTTAAACGAAGACCATGAGATGACTTATGGATCGAACACCAAAGATTTCTACTCAGGATTTACGTCGTCATCTTTTGATCACATCCCCCAAACAATTTTTTCTTCCATTTAGGGGAAAAGTCGTCTTTCGCAACTAAAACTTAAGGCGTATGAGTGAAGTTTCGCAAGTATCTTTTTAATTTATTCCAGCAATCCCAATCTCTTCCCGTTAGCATGAAGTTAATTAATTGTTCCAACTGTCCCAAAATTAGTCAGCAAAATTCCATTTGTCCATTTATTGAAATTGAAAAGCAGTTGCACGATGGACTCGCATTCTTCAACTCTCAGATCAGCTGAAATTCACCAATGCTAATAGTCATCCACATTCTCCTTTGTGTGAACGAATCTAAAAACTTTAGAGATATGGCACTTTACGACGACATTTGTCTTCACAAGTAAACTTTCTAGGCATTGGAGGAGACGCGCTCTGAGTAGGCCTTGATTAAGCATTATCAAGTTGGTAGGGTAATTTGGCATGAAGAAGCATATTGACCGTAAAGCGTGGGAGATGTAGTAGAATGACTGAGAAAGAAGTGCATGTAGTTTCGTGTATATTGAGGAAGTCAATGAGCACATCGACATTCCAGTTACAGGTTCCTCTATTGTTCCGTGCTATGCGCCAATTTTACCAGTTTGGTGTGAGCTTGCACCATTTGGCTTGATTTCTTGGTGTGTTTTGTGACTTAAAGAATACGATTCTTTACAGCTTTGATGGGCGAATTTCAAGCTTCTACTATATCGTTGAAAAATTTTGTTCAGACTGGCCGTCAAGGTGTACAAAACAGTGTGTTTCAGTTTGCTGATAAGGCTGACGAACTGAATGGAAATTGTGTCTTCCAATCTTATTTCATGTGTGACGATGTTTTATACGTTTTAAATCGTGATTGTCACCTCTTTAAGGAAACGGATAGGAGCTTATCGAAGTTCAGTTATCAGTTAGTTAAGTTAAAAGACGTCTTTATTTGTTCTTGACATCGGATTATAAGTTTCTCAGGCCTAACTGAGCTTACATGCTACCCAAGTCTCAATGAACCAATGTGAGTAGATAAAGACATTGATTCAATCTGAAAGTTTTCGATATTTCTATAAGTCCACTTTTGAGCACTTTTCCGCTTTGAAGTAGCTACTGACTACCATGGAATTATCGTAATTCACACGTCATCAAATTCCTGATGATGCTGGGTCGTGTTGTAGAGAATCTTCGACTGCAATGTCAGAGAGTGAAGTTTCACTGAAGCCATCGCAATCATCGTTGTCCCAATCGGCCTCAACTCAATCCCTGCAACAGACGGACATCGGCTCCACAGTATCTCAATTGCCTCCACATTCTTCTTTGTCAAGGTATTACTTTGCATTGATCAAATGTCAGTTGCCAATATGCCATGGAGTGCTATAAAGCACTCGACGATTGTGATAGGAAGTGTAAACGTCCTTATTATGTAGAGAATTAGAATATAGTAAGTGAGATGGGATGGATGGATGGATTTGAATGATTTAAGCATTAGGATGCATTCCTTTGTGAGACATTAATTGGGTAGAATAGTGGATGTAGGAGGAAAAGAGTGACTGTTCAGTTGTAGAGAATGAAAGCCACCTTCGTCCGGATTCGACAAGCAATTATGTTATACGTGAAGCTGTTTGAACATTGAATTACCTTTCTAAAGTTGGAGCTTGCAAGTTCTGAGTGAGAATTCGTGGCTGAGATTTGTAGAGAGTGGTGAATTGAAATGAGAGGTTAGTTGTGTCATTGAAAGCATCTGTCACTCTTTGATGGCCCTTAGGCCGACTTTTAATGCAAGAAATTGTGGCGTGGGGAAGGGGGAGGAGGAGGGGGAGGGGTAGGGGGAGTGGTGAGGTAGGATTGGCAGCGTGGTTGAAGTCGAGCTTTTCCACATAGACTAATTCAAACTGAATATGTGTTATAATGGTGGTGATTCGAATGGCCCTCTCTTTAAAGTCGATTTTCCTCATTCTGGTGAAGGGACACTCCGACTGCTAGCAGTAGGCGCATTCTAATTCATCCATCCTCCTCTGTTCCCGAGTCTGCATTTCCATCGATTGAAGTGATCCGTGACCACTTTGAGCAATTTGGTAAGGTTGTTCAAGTCGTCCGTTGCAAAAAGCCACAGAGGGCGTATGTAGAATTCGAGAGCTCATCAGAAAGGATGAAAGCTGCCGAAGAGCAGGAACTCTATCTGGAGAATAGAAAATTCTTTGTAGTGACATCCTTCAGAAGTGAATTCAAACCAGAGGATGGCATGGAACTATGGAATTCTGAAGGAACTTCAATAACGCAAATCTAATTCACCACACCTTGAAAAAGGAAACGCTATTCAACTCTCCTCTCATTGACGGAAATACTGATTTGTTTGTTTTTGTACTTAATAAATTGTGGACTAAAGAACCGTGAATTCTAGTAATGCCGTTGTCAAGATCAATTGAATCCCTGTCCAGACATAAATTTAGCTATGGGAAATTAAGAAAGCCTTTAGCTCCGTTCGAATTTTCGGCCGCACACTTGCTGATTTCATTATTAATTGCTCGAATCGATATTGTCATATCCATGCCGTCTCATGGTAATATCTGCTTCAAAGCTCGTAATATGGTTATTTGGTTAAGGTTTCGCTTTTTACTACATTTGGTTGTAGATATAAAGTTAAGAAAGAGAATAAATGTTCAATTTCTCTTCTTATTCGATTTATTCCTCATGGAAATGATCTTTTTTGTTTAATTTCGCTCTGCATCATTGAAGTCACTTCAATGATTTGGTGTTTGGCGTACATAAACTTGAAATGAAGAGAGGCAATTCGGTTCGATGTAGTTGTACAACCCTAATAGCTGGTCGGAATCACACACATGTAGGCACTCAGAGTTGGTTAAAGATGAGAGGAGCTTGACCATTGGCTACAACGGGTCAAATACTTGACTTCGAAGATCTCGCTCAAAGTGGAAACTTGTGATCATGGTAAAATGTTTGCCCCTCCCACTTAGAGTACTCTCTTTCTTAGTGCTTATTTGCTCCTTCCAAACATCCTATGAAGTCTATGACCTTTCATATTAACTTTTCATATCTATTTGAATTACTTTGAATACTGTCCAGTTTTACCAAACTTCCTGCAATAGAAAGATCATTGAAATATTAAGTAAACTGTAATATAGCCTCATTTTCCCCCTACTCCTAAATAGGCGGGTGTTAATTATTCCGCTCCGATCTCTATACACCCTTCCATCAACTCAAGTTATCTGTGACCACTTTCAACAATTTGGCAAGATTATTCATGTCACGCGCTCTGAAAACCCTCCGAAAGTGTATATGACGTTGGAAGGATCTCCTTCCGTGCCAGTTTGGCAGTGTATAGGGACATGCACGTTGTTGGTACTGATGCCAAAGACTGAGGCGACTTAGGAGATTTAAGGACTGACATTTCTAACCTTCCCTCAAAATTGTACTAATTTAACAAACTGAGTTTTTTAATAAATAAATGATAAATTAGGTAATTGATTAGACTCCTTATAGTTTCGATGTTTCTTAATTAAATATCGTTGTTATTTTATTCAGTGTCTACAAGTTAATACATCATAGACCATAAGATACAAGGAAAAAGGGTGCTGCCCATGGCAAGGCAAACATTGTGCCTTTTTGTTGTAGCTCAAAAAGACGCAGCGACCTATGCTCTAAGTGGATATAGAACCGCTCTAAAGCCAACTCAGACACGAAAAGAAACACTTTCACGTGTAGAGCTAAGACGGATTTTCTTGTTCATTCGAGTGATTTTTTGATGTTTAACAAGTCATCACCATTGACTCCGATAAAGACTGTCCAAAATTCAGGGCTGACGTAGACCACATACTTTCGATCACCTTGAGCTACGTAGTTACCAACCTGAGGAATGCGAATTGTTCTTCGCACTCGTATATATATATTTGTGATCATTTGAACAGGCGTAGGAACTGAAAAGTCCAAAGATCAGATTGAGTAGTAAGGGTAAATTTGAATAAGAAAATAAAGTCATCACCAGTATTTTCACATTGTAGGTTTTATAGAACTACGAAATGCGTCACTATACATCATGTTCAAGTATTACAACTTTCAATGCGACACTTGGGTTCATGAATGATAATTAGCATCTGCGCTATTCGAAGCGTAAAGACCGCTTAACAAATTTGAGTCGGTAATTATATCTTCACAATGCATTTGTGATTTCTAGTGCAGTAAATGAAATTGGGGTGATGAAATGCCGTGTCTTCGGTCTGCTTGTCATTCTTCCATCCCACTAGACTTGAAGGCTATAATTATCGATTTTATTAAAAGGCTTGAGTTTTGACGTTACGATGGGTTACTACTTATGTAATAGACTTAAGTAGATTGGCATTGTGGTATTACCAGGTATTATTTGACGTACACCATGATCGATGATGCAGTGGTGAACGTGTACATCTAATAAGGAAGGGGTCACGAGTGTAAGGCTCATCAGTGCACACACAGTGGTGTGGAAGGAAAAGCGCCATCAGGGAGTTGTGGAGATTTCAGCATATGAGTGTGTCTTTGGGAGGGCTCTAGGATGCCTTACCTCTGTCAAAGTGTAGTGCTAAGGACACCCCTCCTAAGGGACTTGGAAAGTTCCTATACTTGACTACGATTGCTCAGACCTAATAAACAGAGATTGGAGAATTTTACAAAGGAATGGAATGTCAAAATGGAGTGGAGCGATTGGCCACATAGTAAAGCCAAAATTTCCTTCTCAAACACGAGCGTGGAAAACCAGTAACTGAATAACAGAGAATAATCCAACTGATTTTGGAACTGAACAAAACAAACAAAATTACTTCTTTCGCTTCGCTTGTGCAGGTATAAAAAGTGGCTAAGTCGGAAACCGATTGGAACTTAGTCTATTCTATTTCGGTTGTTCCATTGACCGAATGCAGCGCCTAACTGAGTAAACTCCATTTCTTTATGTCAACATAGGAAAAAATGCATTTATTTCTTAACTTCCACATATTTCAGATGCTAATGGCAATACTTTCAAAAATCTCTGCATCAAATGGCCGAGAGATAGATCAGTTTTAATCAAATCAAAATTTAGAGTTGAATGTTGTGACTGAAGTACTTGCTGTGCAAGATATCGTATAAAATAATCGATTGAAACGAGATATATAGTGAATTCTAACTTCGATTCCAAATTAAATGGATAAATTCGTGTAAGCCATACCTACTTGTGTATAGGCATACAAATGTGTGTGTGTGTGTGTGTGTATATAAAGAAGCGATCCAACAATGTACTCCAACACACAATGGAAGATCGCAATCAGATTTATGAGATGCAATTAAGTCATAACTCCATGTTATTTCAGTGCGAGCAAGAACCATTTTCCAATGTCGAATCGCCACATGTAGGCTATGTGTTTTGGAGTGCACTGTTGCACTTATGAAAGAACACATAAGTGAGTGATCTAGAAGATCTCACTTAGTGAATAACGAAAATCGAATTTATAAGCAGAATCCCAGCATAAGCGTGTATGGGAATATTACTGTTGGAAATTTCTAGAATACACCACGCGACTTCGATGAAAGATCAAATAAACAGAAGTCGTTACTCTTCAGCAAACGCGTCCAATTATTAGCGCTGATGAGTATTGATTTAAAAGCTTCAAATGCGAGTCCGATAATCAAATTTCGTTATATTTACTTGAGTTCTTCGATGAATACGTGAATTTTGTACCTCTGCTATCTGAAATTCGATTGCAATAAATGCACTCCTTTCAGAAATTCAAACTGCATTTGTCAATCCTCTAATTGAGTGTGGGTCTTTATTTTTGAATTACCAGTATCTTCCTTACTTCTAATTCAGTTAGAAGGCAATCTGGGTTATCTGACACTACGATCTGAGGTAGGTCTTCAATATTTGATAATTATTCCTTATTATACATAGTATCAATTATTCAAATGTTCCTCCATGATCATTTGTTACTCTCTTCCAAGAAATCGGAGCTGTAGGTGTCAAATGAATTTAAACTCTTAGCAACAAATTAGCAGACCTAGAATTTCTTGGATTTAGTTTGCTCTCTATTGACGTCCCTGATTTTTACCGCCTTGAAGTCATGTGCTACCGCCCCCTCCCCCCGCCCCTCCCCCTCTAATTCAATTTGATTCATACATTAGTTTTATATAAGAATAGAATGAGGTGGTAATTTGTAATTTTACGCAAATATACAAATTCCCATCATTTTCCAAGAGAGCCTCCTTGGTCCAGTAACTGTTAATTTTGCACTTGAAAATTAACCTTTGGGGATTAGCGGATGGCTCATTTGTCATTTGAGCCGCATTTTCAACGGGTGATCTGGTGCGCCAGAGTTCTAATTCATTTGCGCCTCCCTCTTAGGCGTTGTCTTGCCCTTGAAAACCAATTTTCTACCTGAGTAATCGAAATTCCTACCAAATTCGATAGCACTTTTTTCTCAACCCTGGTAGGGTAAGGGTCTGAAAGGTGGGCGCTTAACCATTCGTTTAGTAGTCGAGTAGTCTCGTACTTGAATTTTCCTTTGAGACCTCTCTTTTTCTGACCATCCGCAACTTCCTTCTCATCTTCCTGTTCATTTTCATGGCCACGCCTTTTAAACCTAGAACTTATTTCGCTTTTCACCTTTTCCACATCATTTATTCGATCGCTGTATACACACTCATAACAAGGTCTATTTAATCGAAGACTCGTTGTTCTTGGAGGTGGTGTTGGAGGCTTTGTTTCACACATGGGCTCGTTAAAATTGTTCACTGCATCTCCGAGTTTATTTCCATACTCAGGTCTATTGGATCCAAAGCTTGTCATTCTTGGAAGAATGGTTCCACTGTAATATTAAATGAAGATGAATTTGATGGTTAATTATAAAATTTTTATGCCAAACGCAATGCGACACATAAGTCTGCCATTACTAGTTATAAAATCGTTTTTTAATTGACGATCCCTCTCATTCCAATTTAATTTGATTATTTCTCCACTTAATTACTACTGGCAGTTCTCATATCTTTTCCCGACGGTTTCAAGTACTTTTCTACTAGTGTTGAGAAATGTTAAGGGAATAGGCTGTTTAATAAAGGCTTTCCTACGGCGAATTCGGTTGAAGCCTTAAAGTGGTCTCGACGATGTGATTAAAACTAGTTTAAAGCTACCAGCTTTTATCAGTCGGGCATGTTTACCTCCAACATTAAAGATTTGTTTAATCGTATTTATATGTAGGTTTAGATGAGTCTGTGAGTTTACCGTAACCTAATGAGCTTTTATTAACCAGGGTGGGGGAAACTAGACTCAGGCATTAGAGTGATAACGAAAATAGAGTCTTACATTTGAAATGGGGGACTGAACGACGATGGAGAGTGAAATGATTCCAAATGTGATAAGGTCGGGAACGATGGATTATAGGATACAGAGGAGTGAAATTGACCAATTGATGGGGAATACAAGTTGTGAAATTGAACAGCTGGACCTGGTCTTGTCCTCCAGTCGGCCGGCAATTTCACATTCTGAGGCATTAAATTCGATGGCTGAGGAACTTTTCTTTCATTTAACTCTCCTCTCAAAAGTCTTATTCCATCTACGAGATTTCCAGTCTTGGCTGAAAATGGGAATAATTGGCGTTCCGGTTGTTCTTTCTCAGCAGCTACCTTGTAACACGTGACATTTTGAACAGCCTTTAAAAAAACTTTTAAACTTAGATCAACGGTAGTTCTCAGGTGCCATCAATTCTTTACTTCTAATATGCAGACAATTTTAGTAACGTATTGGTGAAAATATTCCTGCTTGAAAAGGCATTATTGTGGGTGAAAATATTTATTGGAAAATTCAGATTAATAACAAATTCGGAATGGCAAATAGTCGAAATTAATGCAACTCGGAGTAAAGGTCTGTAAAGGTCTCTGTAATAAATATGGATTGTGGAGAACACAACACCGTCATCACTGAACAAAGAAATCTCATGCGCACTGTAACGCACTTCCCAAAAAAATGCATTTCGCGTCATACGCCTTGCGGTAGTTTAGCTAACCCTGGGAGCCTTAAAGAACTAGGAGATCTTGCCATAGAGATTACCAAGCATAACTCAAGGCTCATTAGTGTAGCAATCCGCTACAGATAGAAAGTGAGGGATGGAAATGCAGACACAATTTAAGAATACCAGAAATTACTGCCCGCAAATCCTTGGTTCATTTTCAAAGACCTAACCAGTAATTAACCAAGTGCTGTAAATTGAAGAAATTTTCAATATATACCATGAGTTGTATTCACTTTTGATAATTAAAGACTGAAAAAACCTTGCTAAGCTTCATGGATTTAAAGACAAAAATTTGTAAATGTCTTGATAATAAAATAGAGTAACGATCGATTAGAAACTCAGTACAGATCTATCAGATGATCGCTCAAAGAATAATTTAGAGATTAGAAGTCGATTGGAGCGAGAGACGTAGTAATTTCTGGAATTGCAAACTTACAATCTGAGTGGAAGATATCTTATGGCCTCGTCGTAATGACCATATGCTGAGTTGAGCAACAAAAGTTCAACAATAGAAAACTCTTCTTCTAACTCCTGAAACTTCACAATCCCCACGTTGGCCGCTGTGGTATGATCTAAGTCTACACAACGGAAGTCATCTTCTATTATTGATGACAAGTAAACTGAACCTGTAAGCAAACATTACTTACACTTACACTTCTAAAGCAAATTTGTGGTTCTAAACCGTTTTAATGCTATTAAAACCGAAAATGTGCACAACCTAACCTGCTTAATATCAGTTGTATTTGCTGCTCAGTAGACATGTTTCGAACCCCTATTCAATTACACTTGGTCACTAGCCGGCACGAGATAGCCTAATTGTATTGCCGTTAAAGAATCCTATTCTAACTCTCCACGTTGAGACTGTGAGGACTTTTAAGGTGTCTAACTACATTATCTTGGACTATTTTAAATACAAGTACAAATTGGAATGTTTCGAATTTGGCAATGCAATCGAATAAGTTAAAGGAATAGCCACAGTTATCCAAAATACTGTCTGATAACAATAATTTTACAGACTTACCAACGGTAAATTGGCGAAAATTAGAAAAATTGTTCGAGAATAATTGGGGTCAAAACTGGATCAATGCCTTTTTAGTACAATTGAGTAAAATTAAGCCAAAACGATAGTAAAAGTTACACATAACTGAATGGAAATAAGAATTGTCCCATTACTCATTGGATGAATTGAAATGCTATGAGAGAATGGCTCGGTGCTTTTAATCAAGTCACACTGAGACGTTTGATTAGCAAGTAAGAGAGAGTGAGAAGAATTTGCACGTACGTCTGGCGATTGACAACGGTGTTGCCATCAAACCAAGTTTCAAAATTTTAGTCATAGGCTCTCATCTAGATGGTTGTCATCCTGACCGGCAGACGGAGATCTTCGGGTTTTACACTAACTAACTCCAAATTTTGCAAGTGCAAAAGTGGAGAAGTGCCACTTTGCTTGATCTAAGTGATAGAATTTAATTTGTTCACACACCTGCACCACGTGTTGACGAGTGTATATGGACATTAGCTCAGTCACAACAATAACGGTCATTCAAATAAACTATTTAAGATAATAATGTAAACAGGAGAAGGATCGGTTGGAATGAGATTAAACACGATGCGGACATCAGTATCAGGACCAATCATCTCCGCTCGTAGTCTTCCGGTCAATACGTTTATGACAACAGGAGCGGAGATTCAAATCTCTGTCGTGAAAGATAGACGCGACGTCTGTTGCATCAGACAGCTCATTTCTATCAACTACACATTTCACTCCTTGCACCAACCAACTCATATCTGATTCAAATTCCACTTAAATGTTCGTACAAATAATGCCAATTTCTCAAACATTGTGCTATATTGACTATTTGTAGTGAGGGCACCACTGGGGGGTGGACGAGGAAGAAACGATTGGAACCATTTCAGGTGATGGACGTCGCGACGTCACGGCATGAATAGTCCTTTTTCTGAAAATCTGAACTACTCAGTGTTCACCCGATTTCACGAACTCTAAAAGTCGTGATGTCCTGATTTCATTCTCTACTCATTGTTACCCTCCCGCCCCACCCACCCCCAATCTCCCTTCTCCCCCTCCCCCCCACCCCCCACCGTTCCTTATTGGACTCCTCTGTTATGTCAAATATACCGACAAATGTTGTTCTTTGTTGTAGCATGTACATCATGCCCTCAAAACGAAGCGAATGATGACACGAAGATAAGGGGAAGCATGTCACTTCGACAAATAAACAAAGTAATTGTGGTGGCCTGTGACTGAATTTCGACACTTGAAAGAAAGATCTTGATAATTGTATGCAGGAGTCTCCAAGTTAGGATTAAGAATGGGGATGCGTAAGTGATGTGAATGTGAGACACTTCTGCGTGGAGTTTGGCCACTAAACTGTATTGTCAACCACACATTGTGCTTGCCTGTTCCTTGTGAACTCCTTCATCGAATAAGATAAATCAAATCATCGAAATTTCATTTTATTTATTCGTTTGTCCAAAGTAGAGCTCCAAAATAATCATTAGTTAAAGTATTTATCAAATAATTTGAAGATAGGTCACTGTATGTTTAGCCAGATGAGAGTTAAACATCGATAAGGGTTATGGAAGCTATTTAAATTGCCTCCATCAATTATTCCTTTTCCGAAAATCAAACAATTTCACAATAGTAAATGGATCTTAATCACTGAGACCTTAAGAGTTCAATAAGAGAAGAATTAGGGATGGATGACATCAATGGTGCAGTAACTTTCCTATTTGTCTGCAATGTCAGAGGTCACCGGTTTGATGTCCTCAGAGCACATCGAGTGGACAGATAGCCAACCCGTGTTGATAAAAGGCATGACAGAATTAATTTTTTTTCACTAAGGAGACTCAATAATACTCTTCTCAAACAGATGGTGGACGTTATCTAGTTCCTGCTAACTTTTACTCATTTATCCCCCTATAATAACACATTAGGGCTATATTAAGTCCCTAAACCAACCATAAAAGCACATAAAGCGTTTTAAGATTTTGGGCAAATGAATATTTTGGCTTAATTAAGTTTTTAAGTACGTAAAATAATAGATAAATGCGTATAAAGAAAATATTAAATAGGCACTGACCGGCTGTTCAGGAAAAGGCGGGAACCGAAAGTAGTCTCGCTTGCTGGTCGCATCTGGGACGTTATTGGGACTCAGGTCACCGTTCACGTTCGTTTTGTGTTGCTCAGCCATCACTAAATGGTTGTACATGCTGCGTTGCATTTCAAAGTAGAACTAATTCGCGCCTATACAGCTATCTTCTTTATGGTTTGCTGATTCTTTATCCACTACGTCTATCTACATAGACACTTAGTAATTGTAAGCCTTTATCATTTCACGCTGATGAATTGGGGTTTTAGGATGGTAAAGCTAGCGTCTTTTGATTAAAAAGTGAGTGGAGAGCGGCCGGGCTTCTACTTTAATCGACATTTTAGAATGAAAGTCGGAGCTTTGCAAGGTCGTGCCAAATTGCCCAGTTTGTATCCTCAACCTCAGTGGCTGTTAATTCATCGCATTGAACAGCTCAGATAAAACCCAATTGTTTGGTTCTGGGATCCCATGAATGGAATGGTTTTGGGCTGGTCATTTCAATGCCGAAGGTGGATTTCGGCTCCACGAGTCTTATCATGGGTATTTCCTACGCGATAATTTAATAACAATGTGCGGGTTGTGGTCAGATTTAAAAGCTAAACTTTACTTAGTTACTTTGCTCTCAATTAAGTTTTTAATCGACCAAAATGAGCCTAGGCGACCTTAACTGATTCTGAGTCTCATGTATTTTTTCTCGATCGTTACAACTCTTCTTGCCTACCATTTTGTTATTTGATGAAAATTGCAATAAATCAGATGACTGATAGTTGAGTTGGATTCTGTACTCAAGTAGGATACATACACTCTACTCCACCTCTCTTAACAAGCATGGCCGCATATGACTTTTAGTTGATGAAACTTCTAAGTGCCCCTTGTGCGAGAGTTTGACGTTGACCTCTATTACTACCTTGAGTATATGTGTCACTTCCTAAATTAACGCCAAAAGTGAGACTGACGTGGTCTCTGCCAAAATACATCCCATTGGTAGTTCGAGTGTTCTCTTCAAAATTATTGACGAACGTGTACTTCTCGCTTTTTCTAAACTGATCGCAGAAAATAAGCTTATTTTTACTTCAACTTAATGTTCCTTTATTTTCCTTAGCCCCGAAAATCCTCATCTTTGACGCCTCTAAAATATGATCGTCTCAGATTTTTTTAGATTTTGCACCTGTGTTATCGAAATCTCCCCTACAAATTAGGAGCATCACTGTCTACGCACTGAACATTTGCAAATAATTAACTTGGCAGTGGTTACGGTCTTCTGCTAAAAGCAAAACAGAGATTGAGCGAAAGTGCAATCAATTTCTTCCTCATAGTGTATTCTCAATAAAGAGGGAAGTGGGCGGAGGATGATTAAACGGCATAAAACGGGCAGTGAAGGAGTTTAAGCTAGCATCGTGTAATCGCATTTAGTAGGATTGGCTATATCCCTCACACAACCATTTGTCTTCCTAAGGAATAGCAGGAAGCAGCCAACTTTCCTAAATCAAAAGATCAAATGCAGAGTGAGGAGAAATTGGTATCTTCAATCGTCTCTAGGAATGAGGGTAGAGCGGAAGAATAAGAACGAGAACAAATAACATTTTGAAGGCTAGGGGGCAACTCCTACACAAATGGTGTGATGGAGCGGCCACATATCTGAATACTGGCTGCGGTTGACAGTTTCTGCATCTCTTATTTTTTCCAATAAATAAGCGATGAAAATGTCATCTTTTCATTGCTAGGGATTGAGGAGACTTGAGGTAATGTATGTTCCTTTGAGCATCCTACAAATCCTAATGAGAGTTCTAAGAATCGGTTATTTGGTAGATTCATCCCACTTGATTCACTTTCACTCACATTGTTCTAAATGTTCCATTTGGTCCCAAACTTCATCTGTTCCGTTTTGCAGAGAACGCTGTTTGGGAGTAAGAACAATGGCTATCGGTTGAGCTAGCTTGTTTTATTATGCGTTAATGTCTTAAACAATATGTCGGAGTTGTCGCTCCTGTCAAAGCCATAAAATACCAATTTGGAAAATTGCTTGTAGAGGATTCTAGTCACATCATAAACTTATTGTCAGTCACAATCGCTACTTTTTCGCCATTTGCAAATAGGTAGAACAGCACCCTCGCAAATCTCTTATATATTTACTTGTGAATGCTTACTAGTGCTGTACTACTAAGCAATAAAAGACATTTTATCATTGTATGAAACATTAATTTCAGCTTCAGGTTGGGTCTATTTACAGTTGAATGCAATACGGATACTGCTCCTGTGTTTATGCAATATAAATCACGCCTCATTCAAGTAATGGTTTGCACAGTCCACTTGTAGGTTACGCAGTAAATACAAGTTAACCAATTTCAAGTCACGGGAAGGATGGAATAAATAACGATAACCGAGGAATTGCCGACGACGGGGACTCCAACTTGCGAAGATTAAAAAAGGACAGAACGATCAAAATTTGCGAGCGTGTATTCATCTGCATCAATCTTTTCTCAAAATAGTGACTCACGGATCATAAAAGAGTGCGATTTACTTTTACTAATTCTTCAATCGCCGTCTTTTCAAGCAAATAATTATGAAAAAAATTATTTATTTTATAACCAAAATTTTATTATTACGAGAATAAAATTATAACTTCAGCAAAAATAAAGAAATCAATTTTGGTCAAGTAAAAGATTAGCTTTAACTTTCACCTTGAGAATCGACGTTTTGGCGGCTTTATGGTCCAGTAATCTCTGGTGTAGTGCGTTTCGAGCACCAACAAATTGAGTTGTCGTTAAAAGAATTTAAATTTGATTATTTTAAAAGTAATATTAAATATAGCATTTTAATGACTCCGTAATGTTTAAAAATGCGTAGGGGACACAACTTCTGCATTTGTCATGCTAAAGTTGTGTCCCCATAGGTTCATTTATAAGTTGTTGGGTGTTTTTTGCAGAAACCTGTAAATTCCAACCATGGTATCTGCGTCCTCGAGTAGTTTTGGTCGTCTTATATGTGAATATTGCAGAAATATGTGCGTTATAGTGACTCGCATATGAAACACGATATGCCGTACTAAAAATATTCTGTTCACTTTCTTTTAGCTACACAAATCCGCATTCTTTGGACTGTGGTCACGTCTTTTGTCTTTCGCCTTGTATTTTGTCCTTTCAGACTGACGGAGGAAGCATTTATTGCAGTTCATGCGGCTTTGCCTCTCCAATAGATGCAATGAAAGCCGTAGAGAAACTTGGGAAGGAGGCTCGTGATTTTATGTTGAAAAATGAGTCGATTGAAATATCTTTCTGCACATCTTGCCAACGTCCAAATTGTAATGTTTGCGAGCTCTGCAAACACTGTGACCGCTATTTGTGCCATCAATGTGCTACTTCACACAAAGCTATGGTGAGAATTATTTTTAGCTGTTTCCACATACATCTAAGAATTGATTTCTCGACTATGGTGTTTCCAACTTTTCTAGTACTCGTCGGTTTTATTCAGTCATCTGTTGAAGTTGCAGTTGAGGTACAAGCATTACGTAGATCGACGAGCGGAGGTGAAGAGCAAATGTGCGAGTGATGCTACAGAACGCCTTCAACGAATAATAGAGGGAGCCCTTTTACGTGCTGAGATTTGTCTCGAGTCATTGGAAATTTTACTCAATGATC
Source organism: Hymenolepis microstoma (assembly GCA_000469805.3). Taxonomy (NCBI): domain Eukaryota; kingdom Metazoa; phylum Platyhelminthes; class Cestoda; order Cyclophyllidea; family Hymenolepididae; genus Hymenolepis; species Hymenolepis microstoma. The sequence continues at coordinate 29,406,142 of LR215989.1, forward strand.
AGTCTCCAGAAGTGTCCACCAAATTGACGGAGATTACAGGCCTGTTTGGTTCGAGTGAAGTAAGGTTATTGAGTAAATTTGTCCATTTCTCACCGTGTCTTTGTGATATGTTAAATCGGATGATGTGGCTTGTTTTAAGGGAAATCGTGACCTCTCGAAGCGTCTTTCAAAAACTGCGTCAGAAATCAGGAACGGAGAATCGGAAACTTCCTGCAATCTTCCTTTAAACGTTCAGAGCTTTGTGAACAAGTACCAGAAGGCCTCAACGGTGCCTAAGAGGGAGGTGCCTAGCTATTCTATGAGTTTCCGTACTTCGTCACTAACACGAAATATAATACCGACACAAACTTCTAATTTGTTAGGTCAATCCGAAGTGACAATATCAGCTTCTAACCTCTCGACCAATGGAACGTGAGTGTTTTATTATGAATTGTTTTGAGAGAACTATGATGGTATCTAGGTCGAATATATCACGAAGTCGGTGATGGCTTTGGTTTTAGTCACTTGTTGTACCTGAATGGATGAGTGAAAGGTAGATGAGATTCGTTGATATTTATGTAACTGAACTTGGATACGGCGTTCAACTGCCTCATATTTCTTTGTGAAAAGAGCAGGGATAGAAATTGTGGGTTTGAGTACAATGATAGGTGTTCGAATAAAGCCAGACAAATCATCTTTTAGGTCATGTCGGCGAGGGTAGTTGAAGTGCAAGGAGATCCCAAGTATCTTCTCTGCACTCAAGTCCTGTGCTGTTAACGCATCCAAAAATGGGGTTTGGGTGAGGATGTTATTCGGGGGGGGGGGGGGGGGGGGGGGGGGGGTTTATTGAAAAGGATTTGAGGTGGAGATATTCCTCGACTCTTAGGATGAAGAAACTAGTTATAAACTGCTTATTTCATTAAACCATTCAGACAATATGGTCAATGTGTACAAAAAAAGTGAAGTTCAATATTTGTTCTAGTATCTGTTTACTTTTATCTACGTTTAGAGCCCTGAGTAGTGAGGCAAGTCAATTGATTGCAACTTCCCGATGTATCCGTATTCAGCGTTTGGGTAAACGGTACTCAAAAACAAAGTCAACTGTAATTCCAACTGAAAACGAAATAAAGGCGTTCTTCCAGAAGTTTGGAATTGTTGAGCGGATCAGAATGAAACCCTCTAATCCAAATGGTTTCGTGATATTTTCGAATAAAACGGAGGCTCAAGATGCTCTGTCTGCACCAGTTCATTCAGTTAATGGCTGTTGTTTCAAGGTCATTCCCTCTCGTCAAATTCCGGAGACTGAAAAGTAAGAATTAATTATGTAATTACAGTACACAAACACTAATTTGAAAATACCATAAGGTAAATAATGACCCTTATTGGTCGCAATAAGCCAAGTGGTAATGCGAAGAAGTTGTGCAGTTGTATTTCGATTTAGAATACATCTTGGTAGATGGAAATTTTAAATGTCTAACCGTTTATTCGATGATGCAGAGATGGCAGTTGGAGAATGAAGTCAAGAGCAATTCCGGCAAGCTTTTGCCGATGTTGATTGGCTGTTCAAGAGTTGTTGTCTCTGCTGTTTTACAAGTTATGGGCCACTCATTCTATTTGAGTGTGTCTTTGAATTGTCGAGGCTTTTATATAGGGAATGGGTTTTGACATTTCTCGCTTAAAGCTCAAAGTTAAAACTTGAGCGCTTTATGCCTCTCTCAACGTAAAACAAAAAGTTTGCGATCAATTCAACACCTGTCCAAACCACTCCTCCTTACACCAAATTCAGTTCAGAGTGGGTAAGAACTGATACAATTCCCCACTGAAGATAAAATTCCCTACCAATTTTATCCTTTTCGTCAATACTTCATACTCTTGATAATTATTCCTTATTATTGTTTCATAGATCAACAATTAGTTCATGTTCTATTGTCTCGATATGTCAGCAGGTATCAAGTGTTGAAAACTACATTTATTAAGGAAAGGCACCAATTTTATTAACTCCATTGGGTCTGTTTTGAAAGAATTTAGAAATTCAAGAGATTTGTATTATGAATTTTCTCCTAGGTGAATTGAACTTAATCCGCCTTTGGAAAGATTTGTGAATTTAGCTAATGTTCTTGGCAAGCTTCCTTGATACTTTACTAGGTAATCGGAGGAAAGCGTCTTTTTCAACAGGTACGCACGCCAACACACCGATATATCAAGTTGTGAATTAAAGTTCTACTCACCATAAATTCGATGTGATTTAGTAGGTATTTTTAGAAATTCATATGTTTTGGAGTTATTTTGATATAATTGCATCAGTGGAGAAGTGTTCAATGTCCACATCTATCAAATGAGAGGTCAGTAGATCCTTCTTTCAATGTGAGTTCTCACAGGTGAATGTTAGATAAGTGTGAGCGTTCAATGCCACTGGTCAGATTGATCGATTGAGATTAGTAACTAGATGCATTCACTTTACCTCTGAGTTATTTTTGCATTTGGAGATAGTAAAATAGATTGTGTTTAGGTTAAAACTGTAGCCCAAATAGCCAAAGTCATGCACTTGCTTGTTAAATTGTCTCGTTCAATATCAGTTTGAGTTTCGAACTCCGATTTGCAATTGTTAAAATAACCTGTTTCATTTGGCTCTTTTGTTAATGAGATTTTGCATCATTTTGAATATACCGATACGTAGAATCTTTTAGAAATTCAAATACAAATAATCTTATATCGATTGCGTTGCCTTATTCCTACTGGAATTCACCAATTCTGATGATCATCCGTATTGCTGAATGTGGAGAAATGTAAAGAGTGTGGATTAGAATATTGTAGTAATCAATATGGCTTAGTGATTTAGGCTTTTATCATCAATTCATTTGGAATTTGGCTGTGGGAGAGGATAAGCGGTGGATGGATTTCTGAATTTCTTTATGAAATTAACCGATTGTTCCACCTATCACAGAAGTAGCCAATGAGATTCCATTTAAATAGTGAGCATGAGGGGAGAACAGCCTTATGATGGACTCGCATTCCTCCACCCCAGACGAACTGGAATTCACCATTACTAGTGGTCATTCGTATTGCGGAATGTGCATCACTGTGCATTGGTCTAAATCGGTCTAGTCGAAAAATACTCGCTTATGGTTGCCACTGAGACGAGATGGTTCATAAGTGTAAGCAAGTGGTTGACAAAATCAACATTTAAAGTCAATTTAAAAAATTTGTTCTATTTCCTGTCCACTGTTATCCACTTTTAGAGCCCTGAGTAGTGAGGCAAGTCAATTGATTGCAACTTCCTCACGTATCGTTATTCAGCGTTTGGGTAAACGGTACTCAAAAACAAAGTCAACTGTAATTCCAACTGAAGATGAAATAAAGGCGTACTTCCAGAAGTTTGGAATTGTTAAACAAATTATAATGAATCCCTCTATTTCAAATGGTTTCGTGATATTTTCGAATAAAACGGAGGCTCAAAATGCTCTGTCTGCACCAGTTCATTCAGTTAATGGCTGTTTTTTCAAGGTCATTCCTAGTCGTCAAATTCCGAAGACTGAAAAGTAAGAATAAATTATGTTATGACAATACACTAACACTAATTTGAAAATACCATATCGTAAATAATGACCCTTATTGGCCACAATAAGCCAAGTGGTAATGCGAAGAAGTTGTGCAGTTGTATTTCGATTTAGAAAGATGGTAGATTTTGTTAGATGGCAATTTTAAATGTCTAACCGTTTATTCGATGATGTAGAGATGAGGCTTAGTCGGAGATTGGAGATAAATGCAATGGCGGCTCGATTTCGCCTCTGTCTACTGATTCCACATGATGATTGGCTGTTCACGAATTGTTGACTCTGGAGTTTTCATAATCGGCGGACTGATACTATTCACTTGCGAGAAAAGATGGACAATGTACTTCACTGTAATTTTGTGAGAATAATCAATGCAGGTTTGTATTGACGTCAATTCAATCCGTTTTACCAACCACTGTATCCATCGCACACCTGTCAGTGATTGTTTGTAGTGCATGAACAAATATTCCCACTTTTCCACATATGAACAAACACAATATCGCAAATTCTAGGAGAGGTGGAGTTGTGCAAATCTCATTTCCAGATATAAATTTAAATTCTGCTAGTATGACGTAGTTGACCAGACTCTCCATTTCCATTCATCGTCCCTTCCGTCTTTTAGGTATTTTCTAGTTAATCATAACTCCGTGTATGAATGCTTTCATTAATTTTGTCAGCCAGAATGCAAATCAGAATGTGATCATTAATGCGTTGTTGACATCTTGAGCAAATGTCCACAAATATCAACGCCAATTCTTAACCTTAGTTAAACGAAGACCATGAGATGACTTATGGATCGAACACCAAAGATTTCTACTCAGGATTTACGTCGTCATCTTTTGATCACATCCCCCAAACAATTTTTTCTTCCATTTAGGGGAAAAGTCGTCTTTCGCAACTAAAACTTAAGGCGTATGAGTGAAGTTTCGCAAGTATCTTTTTAATTTATTCCAGCAATCCCAATCTCTTCCCGTTAGCATGAAGTTAATTAATTGTTCCAACTGTCCCAAAATTAGTCAGCAAAATTCCATTTGTCCATTTATTGAAATTGAAAAGCAGTTGCACGATGGACTCGCATTCTTCAACTCTCAGATCAGCTGAAATTCACCAATGCTAATAGTCATCCACATTCTCCTTTGTGTGAACGAATCTAAAAACTTTAGAGATATGGCACTTTACGACGACATTTGTCTTCACAAGTAAACTTTCTAGGCATTGGAGGAGACGCGCTCTGAGTAGGCCTTGATTAAGCATTATCAAGTTGGTAGGGTAATTTGGCATGAAGAAGCATATTGACCGTAAAGCGTGGGAGATGTAGTAGAATGACTGAGAAAGAAGTGCATGTAGTTTCGTGTATATTGAGGAAGTCAATGAGCACATCGACATTCCAGTTACAGGTTCCTCTATTGTTCCGTGCTATGCGCCAATTTTACCAGTTTGGTGTGAGCTTGCACCATTTGGCTTGATTTCTTGGTGTGTTTTGTGACTTAAAGAATACGATTCTTTACAGCTTTGATGGGCGAATTTCAAGCTTCTACTATATCGTTGAAAAATTTTGTTCAGACTGGCCGTCAAGGTGTACAAAACAGTGTGTTTCAGTTTGCTGATAAGGCTGACGAACTGAATGGAAATTGTGTCCTCCAATCTTACTTCATGTGTGACGATGTTTTATACGTTTTAAATCGTGATTGTCACCTCTTTAAGGAAACGGATAGGAGCTTATCGAAGTTCAGTTATCAGTTAGTTAAGTTAAAAGACGTCTTTATTTGTTCTTGACATCGGATTATAAGTTTCTCAGGCCTAACTGAGCTTACATGCTACCCAAGTCTCAATGAACCAATGTGAGTAGATAAAGACATTGATTCAATCTGAAAGTTTTCGATATTTCTATAAGTCCACTTTTGAGCACTTTTCCGCTTTGAAGTAGCTACTGACTACCATGGAATTATCGTAATTCACACGTCATCAAATTCCTGATGATGCTGGGTCGTGTTGTAGAGAATCTTCGACTGCAATGTCAGAGAGTGAAGTTTCACTGAAGCCATCGCAATCATCGTTGTCCCAATCGGCCTCAACTCAATCCCTGCAACAGACGGACATCGGCTCCACAGTATCTCAATTGCCTCCACATTCTTCTTTGTCAAGGTATTACTTTGCATTGATCAAATGTCAGTTGCCAATATGCCATGGAGTGCTATAAAGCACTCGACGATTGTGATAGGAAGTGTAAACGTCCTTATTATGTAGAGAATTAGAATATAGTAAGTGAGATGGGATGGATGGATGGATTTGAATGATTTAAGCATTAGGATGCATTCCTTTGTGAGACATTAATTGGGTAGAATAGTGGATGTAGGAGGAAAAGAGTGACTGTTCAGTTGTAGAGAATGAAAGCCACCTTCGTCCGGATTCGACAAGCAATTATGTTATACGTGAAGCTGTTTGAACATTGAATTACCTTTCTAAAGTTGGAGCTTGCAAGTTCTGAGTGAGAATTCGTGGCTGCGATTTGTAGAGAGTGGTGAATTGAAATGAGAGGTTAGTTGTGTCATTGAAAGCATCTGTCACTCTTTGATGGCCCTTAGGCCGACTTTTAATGCAAGAAATTGTGGCGTGGGGAAGGGGGAGGAGGAGGGGGAGGGGTAGGGGGAGTGGTGAGGTAGGATTGGCAGCGTGGTTGAAGTCGAGCTTTTCCACATAGACTAATTCAAACTGAATATGTGTTATAATGGTGGTGATTCGAATGGCCCTCTCTTTAAAGTCGATTTTCCTCATTCTGGTGAAGGGACACTCCGACTGCTAGCAGTAGGCGCATTCTAATTCATCCATCCTCCTCTGTTCCCGAGTCTGCATTTCCATCGATTGAAGTGATCCGTGACCACTTTGAGCAATTTGGTAAGGTTGTTCAAGTCGTCCGTTGCAAAAAGCCACAGAGGGCGTATGTAGAATTCGAGAGCTCATCAGAAAGGATGAAAGCTGCCGAAGAGCAGGAACTCTATCTGGAGAATAGAAAATTCTTTGTAGTGACATCCTTCAGAAGTGAATTCAAACCAGAGGATGGCATGGAACTATGGAATTCTGAAGGAACTTCAATAACGCAAATCTAATTCACCACACCTTGAAAAAGGAAACGCTATTCAACTCTCCTCTCATTGACGGAAATACTGATTTGTTTGTTTTTGTACTTAATAAATTGTGGACTAAAGAACCGTGAATTCTAGTAATGCCGTTGTCAAGATCAATTGAATCCCTGTCCAGACATAAATTTAGCTATGGGAAATTAAGAAAGCCTTTAGCTCCGTTCGAATTTTCGGCCGCACACTTGCTGATTTCATTATTAATTGCTCGAATCGATATTGTCATATCCATGCCGTCTCATGGTAATATCTGCTTCAAAGCTCGTAATATGGTTATTTGGTTAAGGTTTCGCTTTTTACTACATTTGGTTGTAAATATAAAGTTAAGAAAGAGAATAAATGTTCAATTTCTCTTCTTATTCGATTTATTCCTCATGGAAATGATCTTTTTTGTTTAATTTCGCTCTGCATCATTGAAGTCACTTCAATGATTTGGTGTTTGGCGTACATAAACTTGAAATGAAGAGAGGCAATTCGGTTCGATGTAGTTGTACAACCCTAATAGCTGGTCGGAATCACACACATGTAGGCACTCAGAGTTGGTTAAAGATGAGAGGAGCTTGACCATTGGCTACAACGGGTCAAATACTTGACTTCGAAGATCTCGCTCAAAGTGGAAACTTGTGATCATGGTAAAATGTTTGCCCCTCCCACTTAGAGTACTCTCTTTCTTAGTGCTTATTTGCTCCTTCCAAACATCCTATGAAGTCTATGACCTTTCATATTAACTTTTCATATCTATTTGAATTACTTTGAATACTGTCCAGTTTTACCAAACTTCCTGCAATAGAAAGATCATTGAAATATTAAGTAAACTGTAATATAGCCTCATTTTCCCCCTACTCCTAAATAGGCGGGTGTTAATTATTCCGCTCCGATCTCTATACACCCTTCCATCAACTCAAGTTATCTGTGACCACTTTCAACAATTTGGCAAGATTATTCATGTCACGCGCTCTGAAAACCCTCCGAAAGTGTATATGACGTTGGAAGGATCTCCTTCCGTGCCAGTTTGGCAGTGTATAGGGACATGCACGTTGTTGGTACTGATGCCAAAGACTGAGGCGACTTAGGAGATTTAAGGACTGACATTTCTAACCTTCCCTCAAAATTGTACTAATTTAACAAACTGAGTTTTTTAATAAATAAATGATAAATTAGGTAATTGATTAGACTCCTTATAGTTTCGATGTTTCTTAATTAAATATCGTTGTTATTTTATTCAGTGTCTACAAGTTAATACATCATAGACCATAAGATACAAGGAAAAAGGGTGCTGCCCATGGCAAGGCAAACATTGTGCCTTTTTGTTGTAGCTCAAAAAGACGCAGCGACCTATGCTCTAAGTGGATATAGAACCGCTCTAAAGCCAACTCAGACACGAAAAGAAACACTTTCACGTGTAGAGCTAAGACGGATTTTCTTGTTCATTCGAGTGATTTTTTGATGTTTAACAAGTCATCACCATTGACTCCGATAAAGACTGTCCAAAATTCAGGGCTGACGTAGACCACATACTTTCGATCACCTTGAGCTACGTAGTTACCAACCTGAGGAATGCGAATTGTTCTTCGCACTCGTATATATATATTTGTGATCATTTGAACAGGCGTAGGAACTGAAAAGTCCAAAGATCAGATTGAGTAGTAAGGGTAAATTTGAATAAGAAAATAAAGTCATCACCAGTATTTTCACATTGTAGGTTTTATAGAACTACGAAATGCGTCACTATACATCATGTTCAAGTATTACAACTTTCAATGCGACACTTGGGTTCATGAATGATAATTAGCATCTGCGCTATTCGAAGCGTAAAGACCGCTTAACAAATTTGAGTCGGTAATTATATCTTCACAATGCATTTGTGATTTCTAGTGCAGTAAATGAAATTGGGGTGATGAAATGCCGTGTCTTCGGTCTGCTTGTCATTCTTCCATCCCACTAGACTTGAAGGCTATAATTATCGATTTTATTAAAAGGCTTGAGTTTTGACGTTACGATGGGTTACTACTTATGTAATAGACTTAAGTAGATTGGCATTGTGGTATTACCAGGTATTATTTGACGTACACCATGATCGATGATGCAGTGGTGAACGTGTACATCTAATAAGGAAGGGGTCACGAGTGTAAGGCTCATCAGTGCACACACAGTGGTGTGGAAGGAAAAGCGCCATCAGGGAGTTGTGGAGATTTCAGCATATGAGTGTGTCTTTGGGAGGGCTCTAGGATGCCTTACCTCTGTCAAAGTGTAGTGCTAAGGACACCCCTCCTAAGGGACTTGGAAAGTTCCTATACTTGACTACGATTGCTCAGACCTAATAAACAGAGATTGGAGAATTTTACAAAGGAATGGAATGTCAAAATGGAGTGGAGCGATTGGCCACATAGTAAAGCCAAAATTTCCTTCTCAAACACGAGCGTGGAAAACCAGTAACTGAATAACAGAGAATAATCCAACTGATTTTGGAACTGAACAAAACAAACAAAATTACTTCTTTCGCTTCGCTTGTGCAGGTATAAAAAGTGGCTAAGTCGGAAACCGATTGGAACTTAGTCTATTCTATTTCGGTTGTTCCATTGACCGAATGCAGCGCCTAACTGAGTAAACTCCATTTCTTTATGTCAACATAGGAAAAAATGCATTTATTTCTTAACTTCCACATATTTCAGATGCTAATGGCAATACTTTCAAAAATCTCTGCATCAAATGGCCGAGAGATAGATCAGTTTTAATCAAATCAAAATTTAGAGTTGAATGTTGTGACTGAAGTACTTGCTGTGCAAGATATCGTATAAAATAATCGATTGAAACGAGATATATAGTGAATTCTAACTTCGATTCCAAATTAAATGGATAAATTCGTGTAAGCCATACCTACTTGTGTATAGGCATACAAATGTGTGTGTGTGTGTGTGTGTATATAAAGAAGCGATCCAACAATGTACTCCAACACACAATGGAAGATCGCAATCAGATTTATGAGATGCAATTAAGTCATAACTCCATGTTATTTCAGTGCGAGCAAGAACCATTTTCCAATGTCGAATCGCCACATGTAGGCTATGTGTTTTGGAGTGCACTGTTGCACTTATGAAAGAACACATAAGTGAGTGATCTAGAAGATCTCACTTAGTGAATAACGAAAATCGAATTTATAAGCAGAATCCCAGCATAAGCGTGTATGGGAATATTACTGTTGGAAATTTCTAGAATACACCACGCGACTTCGATGAAAGATCAAATAAACAGAAGTCGTTACTCTTCAGCAAACGCGTCCAATTATTAGCGCTGATGAGTATTGATTTAAAAGCTTCAAATGCGAGTCCGATAATCAAATTTCGTTATATTTACTTGAGTTCTTCGATGAATACGTGAATTTTGTACCTCTGCTATCTGAAATTCGATTGCAATAAATGCACTCCTTTCAGAAATTCAAACTGCATTTGTCAATCCTCTAATTGAGTGTGGGTCTTTATTTTTGAATTACCAGTATCTTCCTTACTTCTAATTCAGTTAGAAGGCAATCTGGGTTATCTGACACTACGATCTGAGGTAGGTCTTCAATATTTGATAATTATTCCTTATTATACATAGTATCAATTATTCAAATGTTCCTCCATGATCATTTGTTACTCTCTTCCAAGAAATCGGAGCTGTAGGTGTCAAATGAATTTAAACTCTTAGCAACAAATTAGCAGACCTAGAATTTCTTGGATTTAGTTTGCTCTCTATTGACGTCCCTGATTTTTACCGCCTTGAAGTCATGTGCTACCGCCCCCTCCCCCGCCCCTCCCCCTCTAATTCAATTTGATTCATACATTAGTTTTATATAAGAATAGAATGAGGTGGTAATTTGTAATTTTACGCAAATATACAAATTCCCATCATTTTCCAAGAGAGCCTCCTTGGTCCAGTAACTGTTAATTTTGCACTTGAAAATTAACCTTTGGGGATTAGCGGATGGCTCATTTGTCATTTGAGCCGCATTTTCAACGGGTGATCTGGTGCGCCAGAGTTCTAATTCATTTGCGCCTCCCTCTTAGGCGTTGTCTTGCCCTTGAAAACCAATTTTCTACCTGAGTAATCGAAATTCCTACCAAATTCGATAGCACTTTTTTCTCAACCCTGGTAGGGTAAGGGTCTGAAAGGTGGGCGCTTAACCATTCGTTTAGTAGTCGAGTAGTCTCGTACTTGAATTTTCCTTTGAGACCTCTCTTTTTCTGACCATCCGCAACTTCCTTCTCATCTTCCTGTTCATTTTCATGGCCACGCCTTTTAAACCTAGAACTTATTTCGCTTTTCACCTTTTCCACATCATTTATTCGATCGCTGTATACACACTCATAACAAGGTCTATTTAATCGAAGACTCGTTGTTCTTGGAGGTGGTGTTGGAGGCTTTGTTTCACACATGGGCTCGTTAAAATTGTTCACTGCATCTCCGAGTTTATTTCCATACTCAGGTCTATTGGATCCAAAGCTTGTCATTCTTGGAAGAATGGTTCCACTGTAATATTAAATGAAGATGAATTTGATGGTTAATTATAAAATTTTTATGCCAAACGCAATGCGACACATAAGTCTGCCATTACTAGTTATAAAATCGTTTTTTAATTGACGATCCCTCTCATTTCAATTTAATTTGATTATTTCTCCACTTAATTACTACTGGCAGTTCTCATATCTTTTCCCGACGGTTTCAAGTACTTTTCTACTAGTGTTGAGAAATGTTAAGGGAATAGGCTGTTTAATAAAGGCTTTCCTACGGCGAATTCGGTTGAAGCCTTAAAGTGGTCTCGACGATGTGATTAAAACTAGTTTAAAGCTACCAGCTTTTATCAGTCGGGCATGTTTACCTCCAACATTAAAGATTTGTTTAATCGTATTTATATGTAGGTTTAGATGAGTCTGTGAGTTTACCGTAACCTAATGAGCTTTTATTAACCAGGGTGGGGGAAACTAGACTCAGGCATTAGAGTGATAACGAAAATAGAGTCTTACATTTGAAATGGGGGACTGAACGACGATGGAGAGTGAAATGATTCCAAATGTGATAAGGTCGGGAACGATGGATTATAGGATACAGAGGAGTGAAATTGACCAATTGATGGGGAATACAAGTTGTGAAATTGAACAGCTGGACCTGGTCTTGTCCTCCAGTCGGCCGGCAATTTCACATTCTGAGGCATTAAATTCGATGGCTGAGGAACTTTTCTTTCATTTAACTCTCCTCTCAAAAGTCTTATTCCATCTACGAGATTTCCAGTCTTGGCTGAAAATGGGAATAATTGGCGTTCCGGTTGTTCTTTCTCAGCAGCTACCTTGTAACACGTGACATTTTGAACAGCCTTTAAAAAAACTTTTAAACTTAGATCAACGGTAGTTCTCAGGTGCCATCAATTCTTTACTTCTAATATGCAGACAATTTTAGTAACGTATTGGTGAAAATATTCCTGCTTGAAAAGGCATTATTGTGGGTGAAAATATTTATTGGAAAATTCAGATTAATAACAAATTCGGAATGGCAAATAGTCGAAATTAATGCAACTCGGAGTAAAGGTCTGTAAAGGTCTCTGTAATAAATATGGATTGTGGAGAACACAACACCGTCATCACTGAACAAAGAAATCTCATGCGCACTGTAACGCACTTCCCAAAAAAATGCATTTCGCGTCATACGCCTTGCGGTAGTTTAGCTAACCCTGGGAGCCTTAAAGAACTAGGAGATCTTGCCATAGAGATTACCAAGCATAACTCAAGGCTCATTAGTGTAGCAATCCGCTACAGATAGAAAGTGAGGGATGGAAATGCAGACACAATTTAAGAATACCAGAAATTACTGCCCGCAAATCCTTGGTTCATTTTCAAAGACCTAACCAGTAATTAACCAAGTGCTGTAAATTGAAGAAATTTTCAATATATACCATGAGTTGTATTCACTTTTGATAATTAAAGACTGAAAAAACCTTGCTAAGCTTCATGGATTTAAAGACAAAAATTTGTAAATGTCTTGATAATAAAATAGAGTAACGATCGATTAGAAACTCAGTACAGATCTATCAGATGATCGCTCAAAGAATAATTTAGAGATTAGAAGTCGATTGGAGCGAGAGACGTAGTAATTTCTGGAATTGCAAACTTACAATCTGAGTGGAAGATATCTTATGGCCTCGTCGTAATGACCATATGCTGAGTTGAGCAACAAAAGTTCAACAATAGAAAACTCTTCTTCTAACTCCTGAAACTTCACAATCCCCACGTTGGCCGCTGTGGTATGATCTAAGTCTACACAACGGAAGTCATCTTCTATTATTGATGACAAGTAAACTGAACCTGTAAGCAAACATTACTTACACTTACACTTCTAAAGCAAATTTGTGGTTCTAAACCGTTTTAATGCAGTTAAAACCGAAAATGTGCACAACCTAACCTGCTTAATATCAGTTGTATTTGCTGCTCAGTAGACATGTTTCGAACCCCTATTCAATTACACTTGGTCACTAGCCGGCACGAGATAGCCTAATTGTATTGCCGTTAAAGAATCCTATTCTAACTCTCCACGTTGAGACTGTGAGGACTTTTAAGGTGTCTAACTACATTATCTTGGACTATTTTAAATACAAGTACAAATTGGAATGTTTCGAATTTGGCAATGCAATCGAATAAGTTAAAGGAATAGCCACAGTTATCCAAAATACTGTCTGATAACAATAATTTTACAGACTTACCAACGGTAAATTGGCGAAAATTAGAAAAATTGTTCGAGAATAATTGGGGTCAAAACTGGATCAATGCCTTTTTAGTACAATTGAGTAAAATTAAGCCAAAACGATAGTAAAAGTTACACATAACTGAATGGAAATAAGAATTGTCCCATTACTCATTGGATGAATTGAAATGCTATGAGAGAATGGCTCGGTGCTTTTAATCAAGTCACACTGAGACGTTTGATTAGCAAGTAAGAGAGAGTGAGAAGAATTTGCACGTACGTCTGGCGATTGACAACGGTGTTGCCATCAAACCAAGTTTCAAAATTTTAGTCATAGGCTCTCATCTAGATGGTTGTCATCCTGACCGGCAGACGGAGATCTTCGGGTTTTACACTAACTAACTCCAAATTTTGCAAGTGCAAAAGTGGAGAAGTGCCACTTTGCTTGATCTAAGTGATAGAATTTAATTTGTTCACACACCTGCACCACGTGTTGACGAGTGTATATGGACATTAGCTCAGTCACAACAATAACGGTCATTCAAATAAACTATTTAAGATAATAATGTAAACAGGAGAAGGATCGGTTGGAATGAGATTAAACACGATGCGGACATCAGTATCAGGACCAATCATCTCCGCTCGTAGTCTTCCGGTCAATACGTTTATGACAACAGGAGCGGAGATTCAAATCTCTGTCGTGAAAGATAGACGCGACGTCCGTTGCATCAGACAGCTCATTTCTATCAACTACACATTTCACTCCTTGCACCAACTAACTCATATCTGATTCAAATTCCACTTAAATGTTCGTACAAATAATGCCAATTTCTCAAACATTGTGCTATATTGACTATTTGTAGTGAGGGCACCACTGGGGGGTGGACGAGGAAGAAACGATTGGAACCATTTCAGGTGATGGACGTCGCGACGTCACGGCATGAATAGTCCTTTTTCTGAAAATCTGAACTACTCAGTGTTCACCCGATTTCACGAACTCTAAAAGTCGTGATGTCCTGATTTCATTCTCTACTCATTGTTACCCTCCCGCCCCACCCACCCCCAATCTCCCTTCTCCCCCTCCCCCCCACCCCCCACCGTTCCTTATTGGACTCCTCTGTTATGTCAAATATACCGACAAATGTTGTTCTTTGTTGTAGCATGTACATCATGCCCTCAAAACGAAGCGAATGATGACACGAAGATAAGGGGAAGCATGTCACTTCGACAAATAAACAAAGTAATTGTGGTGGCCTGTGACTGAATTTCGACACTTGAAAGAAAGATCTTGATAATTGTATGCAGGAGTCTCCAAGTTAGGATTAAGAATGGGGATGCGTAAGTGATGTGAATGTGAGACACTTCTGCGTGGAGTTTGGCCACTAAACTGTATTGTCAACCACACATTGTGCTTGCCTGTTCCTTGTGAACTCCTTCATCGAATAAGATAAATCAAATCATCGAAATTTCATTTTATTTATTCGTTTGTCCAAAGTAGAGCTCCAAAATAATCATTAGTTAAAGTATTTATCAAATAATTTGAAGATAGGTCACTGTATGTTTAGCCAGATGAGAGTTAAACATCGATAAGGGTTATGGAAGCTATTTAAATTGCCTCCATCAATTATTCCTTTTCCGAAAATCAAACAATTTCACAATAGTAAATGGATCTTAATCACTGAGACCTTAAGAGTTCAATAAGAGAAGAATTAGGGATGGATGACATCAATGGTGCAGTAACTTTCCTATTTGTCTGCAATGTCAGAGGTCACCGGTTTGATGTCCTCAGAGCACATCGAGTGGACAGATAGCCAACCCGTGTTGATAAAAGGCATGACAGAATTAATTTTTTTTCACTAAGGAGACTCAATAATACTCTTCTCAAACAGATGGTGGACGTTATCTAGTTCCTGCTAACTTTTACTCATTTATCCCCCTATAATAACACATTAGGGCTATATTAAGTCCCTAAACCAACCATAAAAGCACATAAAGCGTTTTAAGATTTTGGGCAAATGAATATTTTGGCTTAATTAAGTTTTTAAGTACGTAAAATAATAGATAAATGCGTATAAAGAAAATATTAAATAGGCACTGACCGGCTGTTCAGGAAAAGGCGGGAACCGAAAGTAGTCTCGCTTGCTGGTCGCATCTGGGACGTTATTTGGACTCAGGTCACCGTTCACCCGCGCATGCATTTTAAAATGAGCGATATTCAACAATCCGGCCAATAAAAGATCACCAATAACTTTACTCATGAGAATTTTTGCTATATATTCCCGACATTGATTATCAAAGTGAAAATCAACTTTTAAATTGTTAAAATGAAGTGAATTCTGAGTCCAGCTTCATAATGAGATTTGGCAACTGGGTTTTCATTTTCCTGATTTTCTTCGCCAGTTCTCTCGCAAAAAAAATTGGGTTTCAATTGTGCAACTGTTAGGAAATTGATGGATTTTAAGAGAGATTATTTTAAGAGAAGAATTCTCACATTTTCTAAAAGAGCTCTGAATATCTTGCTTTCAAAATCCAACGTTAAGTGTTCTCTATATAATACTGTTTCCGGGTAAATATGATTTATCAAATATTTAGCAATTATCTTATCTTTGTAATTGACAACAATCTCAATGCCCCTATGTATGGTTTTGAATCAAAGTATATATGCATTGGCCCGAAATTAGATTTAAGTATAACTCTATTACTAATAGGATATCTTTACTATTTCTCTGCCTTCTTCCACACTTTGTTTATTTCTTTAAGCTGTCTTCCACATTAAGCAAATGACACTTAATCAACTATCTTGTACGCCAAAGCACAATATATTCCCATTAATCTTATTGGTGATCAAAATAACCGTCGATCATTTTAGCTTCACACAACGAACATTCGAGGTTGGAGCAGGATCAGGCACTGGCAATTATTGGAAAGGTAAGGTTTCCATCCAATTATTTTGATTGGACTTTCTCTTGTTTTGTAGAGAAGATTGGACCTCACCTATGAATGTTGACATTAAACTATTTACATTAAACATGTGATTTTTACAAATAATTTGACCATTTTATTTAAGCCAATGAGCTTTGAGTTAACAGGCAAGAAGTAAAATAATAATGGCATGGAGAAAGTATAACTTGTCAGTTATTTTGACTACATTACTTTTGAACATGTCCCCTTACAAATACAAATGGGCCTGTCTGCTCAGTTCTATTCTGACCTCCACTAAATCTTTACAATGCAGCCAATTGTGTTATGTTCTACAAACATTCGTTGATAAAAGCTTCCGTTTAGTACGATAACAAAAAAAAACAGGAAATTCGTTTTTTAGTACTCCGCTGTCCCTCTCTATGAAAAAAAATTACTCAAACTCTGGGGAGAAGAGGGGCATTCTTTATTAAGAAAACGAAGTAATTTATAGGACCTCACTAAAGTGAGGAGTGAAGCAATAGGGTGGAATGTGAGTTTTGTCGTTGAAGGATTCAATTCAGAACACCAAGCTTGCTCATCCACACAAACACACACTTTGACTATCCTTACTGTTGGGCAGAGTGGAGTTAACAACGACAAGAGAGCAAAGAAGATCATGTAGCTTGTAGGCGACTTTGATCCACTTAATCGTGCCCTTTTACAGGACATTTCTCTTAATGGGTGGGGAGGCCATTCAAGGTCAAAACGTAGATCACTTGGATTTTTGAGAGTGTTTGATTGGAGTTTATTTTTCAATGACATGTGAGAGGAGATTGCAATTGAAGTCATTTATTAAAGAGTTGCACTAATTTGCCTTTTCTGAATTTCATATCTTACAATTTATCTAAAATTCAACCGAGTGTTAACTTAATTGGTCGTTTTTAAATTATTGGGTAATGCCTCCCCTTCTATCTTTAGAGTCTCAGAGTAGTTGGTTGATAGTTGCTGGTGAAAGATTTATCTTCTTCAAGCTTTTGGCTAATTGTTTCACTCTTTTTTAATTTAATTTGGGTTAACCTATTAATATTACACAACTTACTCGCTTGCCAAAACAGTATTAGCATACAGTCTCTTGTCATTGATCTAAAATTTGGGAAAGATTCCATTAAGTCTTAAACAGCACTGTCAATATTCAGGAAAATTCAGTTAGCTTTCGCCCATTAATAATCTACCTTCCGTTAAAACGCGGTTTAGACAACGAATATTTATATTAAACAATTTATATAATTTCAAATAAATAATGAATTTGTCTTGAACGATTAGTAACCACCATTTTCTTCGTGCATACATCCTTTTACATCAATTAATTTTTATGGTTCAAAATAACTTGAAAAAAACTGGAATTAAAAATGAATTTATCATGATGGGTCTAACATACCGATTCCAATGAACTACTTCTGGAAGAGCAACACAATAGCCTGCAGAAAAAGCCCTGTTTCGGCTTTTCGTGGGACCTCAACTTTAAGTAAAAATTTCAAGCACAATACGGGTTGTTATAAAGACATAAACACAAATAAGTTATAATTAATTCGTGAAGGCCGAAAAAGTCCCCAAGTTTACCTCAGCTTTGCAAAAAGACTAACGGCTTGTCAACTCTTTCACAGATAAACAATCCAATCACTTTGACTTGCACCTCATAGGTGGAATTGTAGAGCATTCGAAATCACACTTGCTAGTGTGTCATTTTGCACATAAAGCTCATCTGCAATGAAGTGCGCTTCTAAAAGAGCATGCTTTCACCATGAAACGTCAATTGTCGAGCACATAAATTCTTTGCAATATGCCGATTCTCACCTCCATATTCTCTCCTATCGTCTTCATAATTACATTTTTTGATTTGGTTCTTTGATTCCGCTCTAGGAATGGGTTCCATTTGTTTATTCTTCTTTATGATCATTGCTTCGTAAAGCAGGGAATTGGTGCTTCATCTGGCAAAAGAGATATCTTCACCTTTAAACGACTGATCGATAAACAAGTCAGAAGTTTAAGAAGTACTCGAAGAATCGATTTATTGGATTTATTACTGCGATAGTCTTAACAAGATTGCATCTAGGACATTGGACTCAACTCGGGTCTCGTCAAAATATTCTTAAAATTCCCCATTCTCTTTTTTTTCAATTAAGAATAGAGTATCAAAAACAAATCGCTTTCCACTACTCTCAATCAACTTTCTGTCAACTACAGCTATGCAATAATAAAATGCAAACTAAATTTTGCTCAAACACAACACAATGTATTGAACGTGATTCCTTTCCATAGAAGTCGAGATTGTGTGAGTCAGGGGAAGAGACGAAAGGTCCAAGAGCACAAGGGAATAACTTATATTAAATGACTGCCTTAATTGCCTTAATTAGGTTGGAGTCAGTGTTATGAAGTAGGGTGAAGGCTCACAGTGTCATTAAACTTTAGGGACGCCAATTGGTGGGAACGAACGAATCCGAACCAGATCGTAGAGACTAAGACAAGATCTACCAGATAGCAGCAGTTCCACTAAAAGGAGGACGCAGGGAGTTATGTCTAATGTCCACATAGTCATACCTTACTCTTGCTCATCACATTTGACAAGAGTTGTTACATTTTACTAGCTTTTTGGCTGATCATTGAAGTAATTTCGCTGCGGTAAAGTAAAAAAATCACATTTTGAATTAATAACATTGAATAAAATTAATGAATCATTAATATGTAGCCCAAAATTAGTAACATGTTCCAAGTTGCACTTGGATACAAGATGGAATATGTACAAGTACGAAGTGTTAAGAAATGAAAAGATTGAAGAAAGTGTTTTGTTCGAAAAGCCGTGGAAGGTTTTTCACAAAGAGGATGGTGTTTACATTCATCCAAATACTTCTTCTCTTTGTGGTATCATTGTTCTACCCACAAAAAAGACTGCTGAACAGTATAGAACCAAGTCGAGAAGCGAAGTAGGTAGATGGCAAATTAATCGCCATCGTGCGGAGTCTGCTTTGATGTAAGTAATTTGATTTTTTTATTAGTAGATGACACGTTTCAGCAGGTTTAAAAGCGTAGAAGTCCTCGAGGAAGTGTGTTGATGAAGAGAGATGAAGAAGGGAGGAGAGATGAGAGGAAATCGTAAGAGCAGTTAAATGAAAGGGGTGTGTGTGTGTGTGTCACTCAGACAAGATCGCGAGTGAGTGTATGGATGCTGCTGCACATGTCTAGCCACGACAGGTAGAGGTTTGAGAAATAGGGAAATACAGGCATTATTGTGGCCATGTGGGCGAAAACCATAGCATTGAAATTGAAAATGTGGTTAAATAATGATTAGCATGAAAGCATAGAGGGCCAGACTTTAATTATTTTAGCCAATTTTACAACGTACGATTTGGTTTAAACGTACAAGCCTTTCAACCAAAATTGTCTGTCTCGGAGAAGAGAAGGTTTTAGCACTCTTTTAACACTACTCAAATGGCGCTCGAGCAGAAATGCGCCTGAATGTCAACTCGAATATTTTCCACTACTTATACGAATCTGATCGAAGGCTGACAAAAATGTATGCGCAACCTGCATAAAAATGCCGAGCCCAAAGTTAACACTAATTTTTATTTGGTCATCTCTTCCAACCCTTACTGATATAACCACCAACGCATTTCTTTTATCATTTTATTTTATGTAAAACTTGCTCAAACAAATGCTAACTGCTAATATAAGCAAAGTTCCATTTGGTACTTAAATTTGAGTTAAAGAATGAGCATCATTGATATGAGGGCAAAGCAATACGTTGCCGAGCATTGGAAACGTAATATCCATTTTACATTATCGCCGAGTGCCAGATCACGCCAAGACGAGGCCAATCGGCATTCGTCGGTTAGTCAGTTTTCTGACCTATTGAAGTCTCACATATTATAACACTGTAGTCTAATGACTGATTCAGTCTTCTCCTAACCAAATTTACACATATAAGTAAGTTCTCGAATGCATCACAAGAGTTGATCTTAATTTTTTAGTCCATGGAATAGTGTTTTCTGGTTAAATGAACGTCTTCACTTTCAGCAGAGGACGCATACCTGAACAATAGCATTCCGACTCTGCATTATCACAGGTTTATTCTGCAGACCCTTAATACGAGTCACGGATTGTTAGACTTGGTACAAATATGTTGGCATACATTAAAGAAGTAGACTGAAAAGCATAATTACCTTTGTCTAATTAAAAAGCACTTTAATCTGTTACAGTATGTTACTGGATAATAAATGTTACTTACAAATATCTAGTACGAACAAATTTACTCTAATGAAAATGAACTTCGATACATGAATAAGGTCAGTGGGAGGTATACGGTGAAATTTATCTCGTTGAGTTTTTTATTTGAAGAATAATGAGTACACAGGAAGTAGAAATACTCAGACTTGACTAAAATAAGATGAATAGACATTTAAGAAGTGATTTTGGTGCGAAGTATATTGAGTCCCATATTGGTCGTGCCATGTCCAATCACGATTCGGTGTCGATGGAATGACAGATTCTGTAAAATAAATGAAGGATACTAGTTAGGAATTCAGTAAAATATTGTATGAGGCCAAATTCAAATTCATAACTAATTTTCTAAACTTTGATTTTGGATAGGTGTGGTTTATATGAATATTATTATGTGTGTAGTTAAATATATATTAACATAATACTGAATAATTTGCCTCAAAATATTGATTAAACATGATGTAGGTTAGTCTTCTCTCCACTTCAAATTTTACAGAATAATGAACAAATACAAGACTGGAAATGATCTACTTCATACAAGGGAGATAGGCCTTAGAGGAAGCTCCTGAAACGTCGCATTATGATGGACTTTGCAAACAAGATCTAATATGCGGACTAAAAAAGATAACTTTAACAAATGTCCATGAAGTGAGGCTCAAAAATTGGCGCAACTATTTGGCTGTTTAGGATAGTTTCCTTTTAGGAATAGTTTCGAGAAATTCTTGCTACGTCTCCCATTCAATCTCTTTTTAGTAAATTAGGAAGGCAGATTTGTCACTTGATTTCCATGTTCTTTATCACATCAAGTTCTACGGTAATTTGCGTAATCAAATGTAATTCACTGAAGAGTCCCTTCGAATGTTCGTTTCATTTACTTCAGGAACTTAGTTAATCGTTCTTCAAGAATATGTACTGCTTTGAAGTGAAGGGTGAAGTTTGAAATGGCGGTTGGACCTGATAACACTCCTGCTCCCACAGTGCATTTTACCAGAAGTGATTGCAAGTGAAAAATTCTTCCAGAACAATGTCAGTCCTCTGATGCCCCTCCTCACCTGCATGTTCGCCCTGCCCCTTGTGTTGCTATCTTACACTGAGCTCACCTTCGTTTAGCTATAATGACGCAAACGATTGGTCTAACATAAAAGCCATTCTCCTGATTCGGATATGTATATATTTATTCTTTTATATCAAACGGCAGGCTCTATTATAGTTATCATTTGCTCTTTAGTTGACTTCAGGCTTCCAAAAGGAGAGGAACATCAAAGTCACAACAAGTGGAGAGGGGGGAACAGAAGAGTGATTCATAGATGCAAAAGAGGGACAGACACAAAGGTAGAGAAAAAGGTAAGGTAAGGTGAGTACTGTGGAAGTGGTCGAATATGACATACAGTCGGCTGGTCATCATAGTTTGAAATCAAATGCCGATTTATACACTTTCTTTTGCTCTATGAGTATACGTTACCCAGGGTGCATCATGGGGAGGTAAGTCTATCGCACATCCCGATTCAAATACATCACATTGTGTGTTTCTAACAAAGCCATTCGCCAGTGTATCCATTTAGCACTTGAAATCTGACAAATAATGATTGAGCAATGTGGGTTGAATCTGAGAGGAAGATCTAACTGAGTGTCCATGAATTTTATTTAGGGAAAGATTCAGTTAATCACAGTCTATCTTTCCAAAGTATTGTCCCGGTGTTAAATGAAACCATCCTTTTCAGTGCTGTGAGATGAGTAACATCAGGACAAGCCATCACATGCAAGGACGCCACTTTCTTGATTTCTATTAGTCAACATTCGTCAAATACGACTACGACCTACTATGGAACTTCTATCAAATCGCCATTATGCAAATTCTAAAATAGGGTAAAGACAAATTCATATTTGGGGGAACTAAACAAACAAGAGAGATCAGGTCACCATGGTTAGCATAAATGATATGCCAAAAATCGACTTCCATTTCATGAATAGCAAAGTTATCTACATTCAAATATTGAAATATTTGGCTGGATGCGATTATATACAAATGGAAAATAGTCATTTGTGACATAACTGTTAAATACATTCATCGAACGCCACCACATTCAACAGCCCGTGTTTCTGGACAGTAGATAAGGGTGTGCAAGTTGCTCAACAACCACTGCTCGGAATGTTGGAGAGCAAGTGGTGCCGTAGACAATCTTAATGAATTACTGAAATAGAAAATAATCTTACCATGTTTGCAGCATTTAACTTGGGAAATGAAGAAATTTCAAACTTTTCGAGTCTAACTTTTCTTGCTTTATCACTCCTCAATTATGCAATCTTAGAGCTTTAAACTCCTCTTTCGACTCATTCTAACTTTGAATTAGTAAAAGGGGATGTTTCTTGAAGTACCCTACTTGACATAAATCCAAACTATTCATGTATTACCCGCAGAACATCCCTGTTCCCAATTGCTTGACAGCTGTTGATTGTGTGGTTGAAAATTCATCGAGGGATTGACAGCTGCCTCGTTTGTCAATGCGGAAGTTTCAGGAGGTGATTTGGCACCGGAATTCCAAGTTACTTGGTGCTCCTTCTTTATGCGCCGTCGTGCATTGGCAAACCACGTTGACACCTGAGTGATCGACATTCCAGATAAAATCGACAACATAATTTTCTCGCCCTTGTTAGGATAGGGATTTGAGAGGTGGGCATTTAACCACTTTTTCAGATGTCGAGTGCTCTCTCTCGTGACATTTCTCCGACGATTTCTGCTTTCCTGGTCTTCTGTATCTTCTGTCGGATCTTCGTGTTCATTCTCAAGACCTGGCTCATTTATCTGAAGATTAGGCGTTGCCTTGGGGGGTTGGAAGGGATGGTTTATTTCACTGCAACAGCCAAAGATAATTATTTAGAGTATGCAATATAAGCTTCTCCTATTCCAACCTGAACGACCCTTTTTCGTCTGCTATTACACTCAACATTTAAGCAATCAACTGCCATTTTCCGTCATTCTTGATGTTTAGGGGTAAATGTATGTCCGTCATATCTCTCGCCGTTTTTGTGTTTATTATAACCTTGTGAGCTTATTAACCAGTGTGCCAGAAACTAGACTCATAGGCATTAGGCTGGTAAGGGCTATGGAAATTGACTCTTACATTTGAAATGGGAGATTAGACGACGATGGAGATTGAAATGATTCCAAATGTGATAAGGTGGGGAACGATGAATTACAGGGGACAGAGGCGTGAAATTGACCGGTTAATGAGGGATGCAAGTTGTGAATTTGAACAGCTGGATCTGGTATTGTCCTCCAGTCGTCGTTTCTTTCGGAATAAGTTGAAGAACTATTGTCCGGCCAAGTAACGTTTTGAGGTGTCGAATATGGTAGCTGAGGACCATCTCTTCTATTTGGTTCTCCCCACAAAGACCTGAAATCATCCACTGGATTTCTCGTTTCGATTGAAGCTCGTACCAACTGAGAACTCGATTGTGCACTTTCAGCAAATGCATTAAATGCAATAAACGCATTTTTGATGCCCTTCAAGATATAAAGAGGCATTAAGTATCATAAAATCATAGTTCTTTTCAATGAATACTTAGGGCACTTTGAAAAGGCTCTTGACAATGTTTCCATTGAGATGGAATTTAACTTGAGAATACGCTTCATAAAATAGGGGGTCAAAACCAATCTCTATTAATAATTAAACAAAGCACAAAAAGCGAAATTATTTTTTGTTTTCATTTTAAAGTTTTTCCGCCAACAGACAGGTGAAGGGGCAGTATTTTAGCAATGGGTGCAATAGAAGGTGGGAAAGAGGTATATAAATGCATAATATTCAGTTATCTAACTATTTAACCCTTTAACGCCCCACAGGACCGTACGGTCCTCGTTCAAAATAAGCTCCATTGGTACTAGACTCATAACAGAAGGCGCTATTGCCGTTTGAAGCATGTTCAATATGTCTATAGCCTTCGTCTGATACACCACCAAAATGCATAATTTAGGCGGCATCAATCTGCTTTTAGACACGCGTGAGTGCGGTTGGGTTCATTTTTCAAAAAGTAATTGGGGCGTTAAAGGGTTAAAGACCCCACCAATACTAATACAATTACACAGTGAATGCCAACCGTTTTAAATACACACCTTGAGTTGTGGTCTCTTATCAAATTTTGGCGGAGAAAATATTTTCAATAAACGGTTTTAGTGAAAGAAATTGGAGGAATTTTTCGGGATAGCCTTTATCACACTGTGTTTCTTCTACCCGTCTATCAGATTAGCACTCAAGAATTCGAATTAAGTAGGAATCCGTCTAAAGAGATAGACGTAGAAATCGCCAGAGGACTCGGGATTTAGTAAATTGAAAGTCTGAGTATGAGATTTGCTTTGCTTTTGCCCATCATAGTGTCCTTCTCTTTCAGACTTGAGAAGTTGTGATAAAAATCTGAGTTCCGGAGCAAAATTTCGCTAACAGAGCAACACTACTCCTAGCTCCTGGAACGCTGTAGTCCCTCACCCTGACTACTGTCGACCGATTTAAATCTACAACGGAAGTCCTGTTCTGCGAACACGGGTACGAAACAAACTCCTTTCACATACCTTAGATTAATCTGCAAACTTTATTTACATTTACAAATGCAGAGAAAAATGTCATTTAATCAATATTTGAAGTGAGGCAAAATTTGGGTAAATAATTTATTAAATTTTCTATCTGTAACGTTGATATCGCATTTTTTTAATCTTAAATTATTCTGCACATTTCACCCTAACCGCCACTAGGATGTTTGGTTGAGCTGACATTTCAAGAGAGTCACTCCGATTTTCTACATTTGGGCTTTGAGAGTTTTGGCCAAAATACCTAACTCTGACCTTGTCAAGTATGTATTTAGATTCAAGTATTTCTTATGAAGCAATGGACTTTTACAAGCTAAAACAAAGGCGTGGTTAGTTATTCCTTATCCATATTTAAGAAAGTGAGAATAAATACCATTTAGGAAGTCGGCGCCCGGTTTGACTGCAAGAATTAGTGTTGTAACCTAACCTACTGCCTGAAGAAATGTGAAATTTATAATTCACCTGATGACTACTGTTTCGTATTTATTAAAAATATAGATTACTGGACGTCTAGAACTCCATTGAGCTTTCATTCTAAGGTAAAAACTGTTGATTGTTATTAAAGAGTTTTAAAATTTGTTCTATACACGGTAGAGGTGATGAAAGATACCCTTTGTTGAACGGAAAAGCGTCGTTTGTAGGGTCTCTTACCTCTTAGTTTTAACCAAGGGATTAATTTACCAATTCAACTACTCTTATCAATTTTCCGGTCCTCAATTCAGACAGTTGGGAGACTATTGAATATAAAATACTTTTAAACAGCAGGAACCAGTAGGAATTGACAATAGGGAGCAAACTCAACACCAAAATATATTTTGTGCGACCAAATAAACTCTGAAACGGGTGAGAATTTACAGGATGTGAAAATTGAGAGGAATTAAGTTTAAATGAATGTGATTAATTTATTTAACCGCCGAAGGCGAAAGGTAGCGAGTTATTTAGTAAATCGCGAAATCAGCTGTGACTTTGATGAATACGGTACCAATTGGTATTGAGAATTTAAAGTCTAACCAACACTAGATAGAGAGAGTAGTCCATGATACTTGAGGCTTCTGTTTCTGTTGCATTTTTCATCAAAAAATCTTTATTTTAACTTTTCGGCTTAAACACTTTGTTTTAACAAAGGTGAGAATAATGCTGCCGTCCAATTTTTCTTCACCCTGAGCAATTTGTCATGCTACTCTTCCCTACTCTTAAACAAAATTGACCTGGCTTGTGAAATATCCGTCATTTGAATTCTAGGTGATTTCAAACTTGCATTCATGAAGGCCAAATAAGTCAATCGAAGCGAATGCAAAGTCAAAAAAGGGAAAAATGAAATATTTACTTTGGGTATAATTTTTCTGAGACTAATGTAAGTGTAACAGGAAAAGCTTTGCATCTGTTTATCCAACTAACATTTTAGGAGGGAAATTTTTTCGGATTATTTGATTATTTTGTGAATTTGATTGAAGCTATGGACACATTAGATTTAGTTCATGCACATACATTGATAAAAATGAGTGAGCAAATTTTCCTTAATGGGCCGGGAAAGTTAACTTTTTAGTAGTGACTTTAAAAACTCGGTGACTCTATTGCATTGGTTTTGGTAAGACTGATACAAACTCATAAACCAAAAGTACACCTGTTCTTCATTGAGTGAATTCCCCGGATGTCTGTACATCACGGTGTGAAGACTTCTTCTTTGCAGTTTCAGGCAATGTCTTTACAAAAATAAGCCATTCATAGTATCTCAGAATAGAGACAGCCTAAGCCTGTAAAGTATTTAGTAAATATTGAAAAGGTCAAATTCCTTCAAAGATCGATGAAATATAAAAAAATTTTGGTGGGGGTTGGGATAATATACAATGTGGAACAAATGTTTCCTTTAATGGAATACTTCCTGTTAATTATGACTGCCTTATTTCCCGTAAATTATACAGTTATATTATCGCGCTGTCTACTAAACGCATTTTTCAAACTGACTTGTTCTCCCACCAGGCCCTCCCAGCCTTAGTTTTCAGTTATGCATCCATGGGCTTCCAAACCGTACCTGTCAGAACATAATGAGTCAAATCGAAAAATTAGATGAAATAACATCGAATTCCTCCCCCCCCCTCCCCTCCCTCGTGCAGTGTGGTTTATTAATAATTAATTAATTACTATTAAGATATTTTATGAACAAAAAAAAACTTGCCATTTGGTTGGCATAAATAATAACCAATCAAACGTCGTTATCTCAAGTGTTTGTTATAAAACAATGCATAAAGCAATGGATTAGATTCATTGCGTATACAAGCAGAGTAATACTGAACTGCAAGAATTTTAAATATATGACATCAAAAGTATAGGGAAACTCTAAATTTTACAAATACAAGAGTAGTATGGTACCACTTCGCTTGATCTAAGTGATAGAATTTAATTTGTTCACACACCTGCACCACGTGTTGACGAGTGTATATGGACATTAGCTCAGTCACAACAATAACGGTCATTCAAATAAACTATTTAAGATAATAATGTAAACAGGAGAAGGATCGGTTGGAATGAGATTAAACACGATGCGGACATCAGTATCAGGACCAATCATCTCCGCTCGTAGTCTTCCGGTCAATACGTTTATGACAACAGGAGCGGAGATTCAAATCTTTGTCGTGCAAGATAGACGCGACGTTCGTTGCATCAGACAGCTCATTTCTATCAACTACACATTTCACTCCTTGCACCAACCAACTCATATCTGATTCAAATTCCACTTAAATGTTCGTACAAATAATGCCAATTTCTCAAACATTGTGCTATATTGACTATTTGTAATGAGGGCACCACTGGGGGGTGGACGAGGAAGAAACGATTGGAACTATTTCAGGTGATGGACGTCGCGACGTCACGGCATGAATAGTCCTCTTTCTGAAAATCTGAACTACTCAGTGTTCACCCGATTTCACGAACTCTAAAAGTCGTGATGTCCTGATTTCATTCTCTACTCATTTGTTACCCTCCCGCCCCACCCACCCCCAATCTCCCTTCTCCCCCTCCCCCCCACCCCCCACCGTTCCTTATTGGACTCCTCTGTTATGTCAAATATACCGACAAATGTTGTTCTTTGTGGTAGCATGTACATCATGTCCTCAAAACGAAGCGAATGATGACATGAAGATAAAGGGAAGCTTGTCACTTCGACAAATAAACAAAGTAATTGTGGTGGTCTGTGACTGAATTTTGACACTTGAAAGAAAGATCTTGATAATTGTATGCAGGAGTCTCCAAGTTAGGATTAAGAATGGGGATGCGTAAGTGACGTGAATGTGAGACACTTCTGCGTGGAGTTTGGCCACTAAACTGTATTGTCAACCACACATTGTGCTTGCCTGTTCCTTGTGAACTCCTTCATCTAATCACATAATCGAAATTGTATGTTAATTATTCTTTTGTCCAAAATAAATGTTTAAAAATACTAATTCAAGATGGAAATTGCATATGTTTTTTCCTCATCCACGCCCAGATATTAGTTTGAATGGCACACTCACTGAGCAAAGAAAATTCATAGGAAAAGTGAAATGTACAAGGACTAATCTGAGGTACATACGGTTGACTTACTGGCGAAAGAAAAGCTTTATGAATAAGAGTATATAGAGTATTATAGAGTATTTAGTTTTGGACGAATCCTCTCGATTCCCAGCAGATTAGAAAAATAGCGAACTGATTTGAGAAGATAAGAAATAAAGAGATATCTAAGCCCAATCGATGACACATTATGACTGTTTTAATTGTTTATTCGAAAAAAATGAAAACTAGCTTTACTACTAGGTAATGAGACAATTAAAGACGTCTTAAACTATTCCCTTGACAACATTAAGTGTATAAAGTATAAAATTCCTTGGATAAATGGCGATAGGAAATAAATGGTAGATAGGCACTCACAGACTGCTCGTGAAGATGCGGAGACGGAAATGAGGATTCCGCAATGTGCATAGTAGTTGGGTCAGTCCAACGTGTGTCACCATTCGCGTATGCATACATTTGAAAAGTGAGCGCTTAAGTTGCTTTTGCGCACGAATATCTGATAGGCAATGAAATATTACCTGACCAATCAGTGAACGCCTATGAATGCGCCCAAAGGAAATTGTTTGGCCAAATCATAACCCTCCGAAAATTTCCTATAGGGCTATGCATTCATTCGGTATTGGTGTGCGTCAGCTGAAGCTTCATATGTATTCGCTAATTGACACTCATTATAAAAATAGGAGAAATATGATTGATTAATTAATTGTTTTAATTAAAGTAAAAATAAGCATGGTTATTGAAATGATAAGCATTCTAGATCACTTTCACGGGGGAAGAGCAATATGCTTTCCTCTAAGATAGTTGATTAATTTGACACGGATATTTTATTTTTAAAAAATAATGTCTTCAGAATGCAGCCCTCTTAGCATCATTCACGGCCGAAACAACGGCAGTCCTTACGCGACTAATGCCCATGGTAAATGGAACAAGAAGATGAAATTGTCAACTTTCCACCCAACTGTCATTAATTTAAGTGAATTGTAAGAATACTTTGTTTCCGCAGTACATCTCATTTAAGAGAGGGTAACAATAATCCGAATTCGGCATAATTCACTAGCTGGCTATACTATGACCATTTGAAATTTTAAAGAAATAATTCAGTTTATAATGAAACATTTCTGATTTCACTTCTGATATGTTCTGTTGACTATATAATTAAATATTGATCGCGAAAATTCCTGTGGCTGAAATGAGTACATGCGAACTCTTTGACTATTTCCGATGAGAAAATGCACATTATGGAGCCTTCGGTTACTCTTTTTTCTTTGAAGAAATTAACACTTCATTTGGTTTTCTTGCATTTTCCTGAGCTCTTAGCAAACTTTTAATTTATTTAAATGATCTGAATTCGGAACTCGATTCCATATTGAGCTTTACAGGTTTCAATGAAAGAAATAATGCAAACTTTTTCGACCTCCTCTATGTTATTGTGGAAATATTGCAAAATAGATGGCTTTGTGCGAAGGTAGTAGTACGATTAATATTCTTTTTCAAATGAAACTAAGCAGCACACCTTCATGAACTATAACTGATGACACTATTGACCTTTCCACACCTTATGATGAAATTCCGGGGCAGAGCTATGGAGTTCTAGATGCAATCAAATGAGAATCTTTCAGACACTGATATACTAAACAACACCATTGGTTAAAATGTCAAATTCAGTTTTTTTGGATCTCTGCATTGGTAGACATACATACCGAAGTTTTCTTCGACTTTTTTTCAAAATATTTTGCATCTCTTGAAGTATTACACGCACAAAATGATTATATTAGTTAAGATATAGAATGTCCCACAATATTATGCCTCTTATTGATTACTAATATTGACTTGTAATTAGCAACTGACAATAGAGATTGCTCATCAAAACTTAGTCATCGCAGGACATCCCAGATTTCCCACACACTCCTCACGGAAGCTTTACCCTTTTTCACTCTAATCTTAATTCTTATTTCACTGCCCAGGGTTTTCCTTTATATTGGCCAATTCAACTCCACTCAACTCAAGTTTCAGAGCAATATTTTGTGTGATGCTCTTCTGCCATGTTTTTTGTTATGGCGAAATTAGTTAGTTTTATATTTACTTTTTAATGTATTAATAAGCTAACCAGCCCCAGGCTTATTATATTAGCGAAAGTTATATCCCGTAGCTGACCGCTATGAAAAATCTCAAAGCTTTGTGTTGGCGGTAGCCTTTCAGGAATATCGTGTGTAGGACAGAAATTATCCGATTACCAAGTCAACAGTGGACCTTTTGTTATTTTTTTCATTTTATGACCCAATATTGGGTCAAAAATTGGTCGAAAACCAACTTCCAATATGAGATGAAAAGAGTTACTTGAAAGCCGAGAAAATCGCTTCATAAATGCGCAATTCAGAAGTTTATTTGGTTTCATTATATACGTGTCACATTTGCGTCAATATGTTTTTTGATCGTTTCACTAACATTTAATGGCTGCTTTCCATTGTATAGGGATTGATAAATTTCCCCATTCCCATGCTTGCGGTTTTACAAGCGTTTGGAGAAAGCATTCAAGTCTTCCTTTTTACCACTCAAAATTTTCCCAAGTTCTCCTATTTGCAAAGATTGCAATTCAAGCTAATTAGTCTTGCCACCATTAATATGCCTAACGTAACTGAAAATATAATTCGCCTTTCAACGAATAAATTTGATAGTGTTGATTAACTTTTGTTGTAGAAGTGAAATATGAACTCCGGAAATAGGGCAATAAAATAATCTTGTCATTTTGCATAAACTTATTTTGCATGGCTCAACCAGTAACCATTTATAGTATTTTAAACTGTTGATTAAGATCGGGATTATTAATAAAGTGGACAGTTTTAAATGACCCCAATAAACCATAGACCTTTAAATTCACATTCCACTCACTCCATACGCGTATCATATTCCATTCCAGAGCGAACCAAGATTTCGGGAGGAGGGGGAAGGGGGAAGGGGGGGTGGCGTGTGCAGAGGGGGGGGGAGGAATGGAAAGATGATTGCGCAAGGCTCGTGGTTTAGAGTTTCAAGCCTAGGCCACTAACTATCACCCCCCCTCCCCTCCCTAGACTTCAAGCCGCCTCATTTCTCATGCTACAACACTAATCTCGACTTCAATAAACCTAGAGGAACTTTTATTTCAGCTCAATCTACTTAACAAAATGAATGTTTAATTAAGCATTCTAGGTTAACAAAATCAGAACCTTCGTGATTTCACTTCACAA
Source organism: Hymenolepis microstoma (assembly GCA_000469805.3). Lineage (NCBI taxonomy): Eukaryota > Metazoa > Platyhelminthes > Cestoda > Cyclophyllidea > Hymenolepididae > Hymenolepis > Hymenolepis microstoma. The sequence goes on from LR215989.1 coordinate 29,438,048, forward strand.
TTTAGTTCTCACCGAGTCATGTACTATGGAGTCCTTTGGAAAGACACGAGGTCAATCGTCAGAAAATATCAAATTATTTCCTCTATGCAGCACTTTTTCTTATACTGAAACTATAGAATGATGTTTAGCGGTATTGCTAATGGATAAGGTACCTCATTTTCCAATTTTCCGCCAAGAGAGTAGGAAAGAGAGGTGAGAACATGGGTGAGAGAGAACCTTATTAGAGGCAGGGAGAGAGTTGCGGGATGGAGAATGTGTGTGGAAGGGGTGGGGGAGAGATAGAATCATTGAATTCAAGGCGGAAACTTCCTACTGAATAAAATGGCGTTAGGGTCAGGAGTGGGGCTTCGGGAATAGTACAAAATGCACTTTGGAACGGATAGATTAAAATGAGCGTTCGAGTCTAGGAAAGACTACTGTTTCCAAAGCACTTTGAAAAGAAACACCTAAATCGGACAAAAAAAATTTCATCTACCTTAAAGGATATCACTACAGGCACATCTAGAGTAAGCGAAAGAACAAATGAATTCCATCATGGTATAAAGAAATCTGTTTTCACTTCGCCTCTGATGGATATGCGTCAGAACGGATTGATTGTATATGCTTAAGGAATCTTCATTAAAATGGGTCCTATTCGCTGCCCTGTAAATTCACAACCAGGTAAATTAAAACAGGGAACATATTTTATACCTCTTCTCAGCCTAGGGCCCAATCTCTACATAAGTATTAATTATTGTATTACTCAATCATATCTCAAACGTAATCAACCGTGTACAAATCATTCCCTTAGATTTCTTCTGAATCAATTACTACCATAGCACTAAGGAGCCAACAACACCCATTCGGCCGGGTTTTCATGAAAAATCATTTATCTCCTAAAACTAAATTGTTTTGAAAGTCGCATTTCACTAAAGGTGTCCCTTTGAAATACGACTTGACATTGTTCATCCTGAAATTGTGGAGAAAATAATTTTTTCAATTTTTTGATAAATTAAAGAAGTTATTTCTATGCTTATTTGAAATACGTATAAATCGTGGAAGAAGCTCTTAGTGGCCCTATAAAACACCATTGACCATTGGAACTGAACTTGACCTTAAATGAATATGTTCGTCTATATTATGATCGACACGGATAATTATTTCAACTAAGTGTGCGTACACACCCGCAAGGTTACAGCTGTTGAATTCGATGTCCACCAACCAATTGGATTGATTAATCTTGACTATTGTGATTGTCGAAGGAATTCAAGTTTGTTAGCAGATTATATCTGGAATGCTGCCCTCCTTTTCATGGGGCGTGTTGGAAACTCCTTTCCTAAATTATCTTAGGAGTTTCAAAAATTCATTTACAGTTTTGAGCATCTGCCATTGCTTAGATATCCTCGGAAATGGCCACTTGTGACCTCCAAATCTTTTATAAAACAAAAATTGAAATGCCCGCTCAGGTTTTACCAGTTCTCCCTCGCATATTTCTTCTTCAATAATTTGAATTTGTAAAATTTTAAAGTAAAATAAAGTAGACTTGTACTTCCATTTTGATTCTAGCTACTTTCCCCCTCACCCCAACCTCCCCCCCCCCGCCCCGCCTACAGTAAATGAATTATTGAAAGTGAGTGAAGGAGCAAAAGGCCCCTCCTGTTGGAAGTTCAGAACAAAAATTCGCCTACTCACTTTTTACCGCCCGCATTAATTTCCTGGTGTCTTGACAGCTAATGCAAAAAGTCCACAGAATTAGCTTTCAGCGCTTCCATTACTTCAACCGCCACTATTATATCATGGCACAGTTGGATTCCGGAGGAAAGGGATACAGAGTAAGCTTCTATTGAGAGAGAAAAACGGCCATATCCGTTGATTATGACAAAGGGAGATGCGTTGTTATCATTCCCCCCCCCCTTCCCCTCCCTCACTTCTGAGTTCTTTCTGGTTAAAGAATTGTGGATTTGAGGGCTTATTAATAATATAGCCACTGCGAATTTTCCACCCTTTCCACTTCCGTATTCATTGAGTGTGGGAAAAGAGGGGGAATAGGGAAATACAATGAGAAATAATTAATTAATTAATTAATGAAATGATAAGGAAGTAGAATTTTGCTCTATTTGCTTAGTTGTTGCATTTGCATTGCTCTGGCAAAAGAATGCACTTCATTAATACTTTAATTAGTAAACTATTCTTCATAATTACCCCTTTCCTAACACAGAAATTTCATGCAAAAAGGAAATTTTTATATTGATTTAATATAAGGGAAGTGGTTAATCAAATCGAGAAAGTTGATATTGCTTGAAATTTAAGACGTTCTGGTATGCTAAAGGACCCTGTTTGTTTCATCTGACCGATCCTACAAACGAATCGAATTGGCAAGATTGACCACCCATTTAAATCAAGTGGTTAGCAATCTCTGAATAACGTATACATGATTGCACCCACTCACTCAATTATAAGATATTGATCTTTTGAATTCTATAAAAGGAATCAAATTTATAACGAGAGAAAGAATATTTAAATGCTCCGGTAATTCAGAGAACGCCGGTTTCTTGTTATCTCTCGAGGGCTTCACATTATTTTCCTTCATATTAAGCCAACCGACAATTCTTGCCAGGTTTGGTCATTTCCACTCTTTCAATCCTGTCATAATGTTTGTTTTCATTCCATTATTTTTATACTCAGAACAATCGCTTTTTTCTTAACGTCGTAGAGAGTCAGGTAACAGAGTTATTAGTATAGAAAATTTCAAATTTTAACAGATTAAAGTCATTATAATGTGAGCTGGCTTTTGGAATGCTTACTTTTTAGTTAGCCATAATATTATAATTCCAATTTATTGTACTGTCCAATATTTAATGCAAAATGGCCACAACAACGAATGAAATGGGTATTTATCATTTCTCAAATCTCATTCTGTCTGGATATAAGAAAAGGTTTGGCAAATTTTGTATTACCAACCATGTGTCGCGAGGTCCTAAATAAATAGCAAAATTTTTTTATAAAAAAATCTTCGCTCATCTAGACTTCCGGTTATAATATAATTTTAACTCAAATATTATAAGTACAAACATAAATGTGAAATATATATTTTCCCAATAAAAAGTAATAGTATTCTGCAAACTGGGCATCACGCTGTTTTGTTTATAAAGTGTGTTTTTAACTACTTATAAACCTTTCTCTGCTACAATGCTATTTAAAGGCTAGAACAGTTTTGGTCCTGTTTTAGAGAGATTCTTTGATTACTGAAAGGGTATTTTCCAAGAATTTTTCTTTGTCACACATTAGCCAAAAAATCCCGTCTTAAATCTCTCACAAACAGAGTCTATAGAAAAGCAATATATGAAATCGCTAATGCGCAGGAATCCAAGCCTTTTTTGCTTAAATCCGTGTTCCGTGTTCAAGAAACTGCTTAGTTTTTTTAGGCTCATCAGAGAGATAGAACCAATAGCAAGTGCCAAAAGAATCTGAATATTATGTAGCGATGATTAATTCATCAACAAATAGCGTTCATTGGAAAGGGTGTTGTTATTAAACAACAGTATTCATCAACAGTATTACTTGTAATCCTATATTCTTTTAAGTCACGCTTTAAAGTGTTTGCGTTTATTTTCTTATAGTGCGTCCTGTCAAGCACATAAGAAACTCATTGATTCGAATGTCGTATTATTACTCTCTTCAAAATGCCTTAAATGGACATCAATTGACCTTCTTCGAGTACCCAAAGTTCAACATTCCTACCATTACTGGAATAATGTATCAAGATGGAGATTAGTTTTCCGGTAAACCTTCATGACATTAAAATAATTTTTAATCATCAGAGAGAGGTATATTATTTTTAACCCTTTAACGCCCCAATTACTTTTTGAAAAATGAACCCAACCGCACTCACGCGTGTCTAAAAGCAGATTGATGCCGCCTAAATTATGCATTTTGGTGGTGTATCAGACGAAGGCTATAGACATATTGAACATGCTTCAAACGGCAATAGCGCCTTCTGTTATGAGTCTAGTACCAATGGAGCTTATTTTGAACGAGGACCGTACGGTCCTGTGGGGCGTTAAAGGGTTAAATAGTTAGATAACTGAATATTATGCATTTATATACCTCTTTCCCACCTTCTATTGCACCCATTGCTAAAATACTGCCCCTTCACCTGTCTGTTGGCGGAAAAACTTTAAAATGAAAACAAAAAATAATTTCGCTTTTTGTGCTTTGTTTAATTATTAATAGAGATTGGTTTTGACCCCCTATTTTATGAAGCGTATTCTCAAGTTAAATTCCATCTCAATGGAAACATTGTCAAGAGCCTTTTCAAAGTGCCCTAAGTATTCATTGAAAAGAACTATGATTTTATGATACTTAATGCCTCTTTATATCTTGAAGGGCATCAAAAATGCGTTTATTGCATTTAATGCATTTGCTGAAAGTGCACAATCGAGTTCTCAGTTGGTACGAGCTTCAATCGAAACGAGAAATCCAGTGGATGATTTCAGGTCTTTGTGGGGAGAACCAAATAGAAGAGATGGTCCTCAGCTACCATATTCGACACCTCAAAACGTTACTTGGCCGGACAATAGTTCTTCAACTTATTCCGAAAGAAACGACGACTGGAGGACAATACCAGATCCAGCTGTTCAAATTCACAACTTGCATCCCTCATTAACCGGTCAATTTCACGCCTCTGTCCCCTGTAATTCATCGTTCCCCACCTTATCACATTTGGAATCATTTCAATCTCCATCGTCGTCTAATCTCCCATTTCAAATGTAAGAGTCAATTTCCATAGCCCTTACCAGCCTAATGCCTATGAGTCTAGTTTCTGGCACACTGGTTAATAAGCTCACAAGGTTATAATAAACACAAAAACGGCGAGAGATATGACGGACATACATTTACCCCTAAACATCAAGAATGACGGAAAATGGCAGTTGATTGCTTAAATGTTGAGTGTAATAGCAGACGAAAAAGGGTCGTTCAGGTTGGAATAGGAGAAGCTTATATTGCATACTCTAAATAATTATCTTTGGCTGTTGCAGTGAAATAAACCATCCCTTCCAACCCCCCAAGGCAACGCCTAATCTTCAGATAAATGAGCCAGGTCTTGAGAATGAACACGAAGATCCGACAGAAGATACAGAAGACCAGGAAAGCAGAAATCGTCGGAGAAATGTCACGAGAGAGAGCACTCGACATCTGAAAAAGTGGTTAAATGCCCACCTCTCAAATCCCTATCCTAACAAGGGCGAGAAAATTATGTTGTCGATTTTATCTGGAATGTCGATCACTCAGGTGTCAACGTGGTTTGCCAATGCACGACGGCGCATAAAGAAGGAGCACCAAGTAACTTGGAATTCCGGTGCCAAATCACCTCCTGAAACTTCCGCATTGACAAACGAGGCAGCTGTCAATCCCTCGATGAATTTTCAACCACACAATCAACAGCTGTCAAGCAATTGGGAACAGGGATGTTCTGCGGGTAATACATGAATAGTTTGGATTTATGTCAAGTAGGGTACTTCAAGAAACATCCCCTTTTACTAATTCAAAGTTAGAATGAGTCGAAAGAGGAGTTTAAAGCTCTAAGATTGCATAATTGAGGAGTGATAAAGCAAGAAAAGTTAGACTCGAAAAGTTTGAAATTTCTTCATTTCCCAAGTTAAATGCTGCAAACATGGTAAGATTATTTTCTATTTCAGTAATTCATTAAGATTGTCTACGGCACCACTTGCTCTCCAACATTCCGAGCAGTGGTTGTTGAGCAACTTGCACACCCTTATCTACTGTCCAGAAACACGGGCTGTTGAATGTGGTGGCGTTCGATGAATGTATTTAACAGTTATGTCACAAATGACTATTTTCCATTTGTATATAATCGCATCCAGCCAAATATTTCAATATTTGAATGTAGATAACTTTGCTATTCATGAAATGGAAGTCGATTTTTGGCATATCATTTATGCTAACCATGGTGACCTGATCTCTCTTGTTTGTTTAGTTCCCCCAAATATGAATTTGTCTTTACCCTATTTTAGAATTTGCATAATGGCGATTTGATAGAAGTTCCATAGTAGGTCGTAGTCGTATTTGACGAATGTTGACTAATAGAAATCAAGAAAGTGGCGTCCTTGCATGTGATGGCTTGTCCTGATGTTACTCATCTCACAGCACTGAAAAGGATGGTTTCATTTAACACCGGGACAATACTTTGGAAAGATAGACTGTGATTAACTGAATCTTTCCCTAAATAAAATTCATGGACACTCAGTTAGATCTTCCTCTCAGATTCAACCCACATTGCTCAATCATTATTTGTCAGATTTCAAGTGCTAAATGGATACACTGGCGAATGGCTTTGTTAGAAACACACAATGTGATGTATTTGAATCGGGATGTGCGATAGACTTACCTCCCCATGATGCACCCTGGGTAACGTATACTCATAGAGCAAAAGAAAGTGTATAAATCGGCATTTGATTTCAAACTATGATGACCAGCCGACTGTATGTCATATTCGACCACTTCCACAGTACTCACCTTACCTTACCTTTTTCTCTACCTTTGTGTCTGTCCCTCTTTTGCATCTATGAATCACTCTTCTGTTCCCCCCTCTCCACTTGTTGTGACTTTGATGTTCCTCTCCTTTTGGAAGCCTGAAGTCAACTAAAGAGCAAATGATAACTATAATAGAGCCTGCCGTTTGATATAAAAGAATAAATATATACATATCCGAATCAGGAGAATGGCTTTTATGTTAGACCAATCGTTTGCGTCATTATAGCTAAACGAAGGTGAGCTCAGTGTAAGATAGCAACACAAGGGGCAGGGCGAACATGCAGGTGAGGAGGGGCATCAGAGGACTGACATTGTTCTGGAAGAATTTTTCACTTGCAATCACTTCTGGTAAAATGCACTGTGGGAGCAGGAGTGTTATCAGGTCCAACCGCCATTTCAAACTTCACCCTTCACTTCAAAGCAGTACATATTCTTGAAGAACAATTAACTAAGTTCCTGAAGTAAATGAAACGAACATTCGAAGGGACTCTTCAGTGAATTACATTTGATTACGCAAATTACCGTAGAACTTGATGTGATAAAGAACATGGAAATCAAGTGACAAATCTGCCTTCCTAATTTACTAAAAAGAGATTGAATGGGAGACGTAGCAAGAATTTCTCGAAACTATTCCTAAAAGGAAACTATCCTAAACAGCCAAATAGTTGCGCCAATTTTTGAGCCTCACTTCATGGACATTTGTTAAAGTTATCTTTTTTAGTCCGCATATTAGATCTTGTTTGCAAAGTCCATCATAATGCGACGTTTCAGGAGCTTCCTCTAAGGCCTATCTCCCTTGTATGAAGTAGATCATTTCCAGTCTTGTATTTGTTCATTATTCTGTAAAATTTGAAGTGGAGAGAAGACTAACCTACATCATGTTTAATCAATATTTTGAGGCAAATTATTCAGTATTATGTTAATATATATTTAACTACACACATAATAATATTCATATAAACCACACCTATCCAAAATCAAAGTTTAGAAAATTAGTTATGAATTTGAATTTGGCCTCATACAATATTTTACTGAATTCCTAACTAGTATCCTTCATTTATTTTACAGAATCTGTCATTGCATCGACACCGAATCGTGATTGGACATGGCACGACCAATATGGGACTCAATATACTTCGCACCAAAATCACTTCTTAAATGTCTATTCATCTTATTTTAGTCAAGTCTGAGTATTTCTACTTCCTGTGTACTCATTATTCTTCAAATAAAAAACTCAACGAGATAAATTTCACCGTATACCTCCCACTGACCTTATTCATGTATCGAAGTTCATTTTCATTAGAGTAAATTTGTTCGTACTAGATATTTGTAAGTAACATTTATTATCCAGTAACATACTGTAACAGATTAAAGTGCTTTTTAATTAGACAAAGGTAATTATGCTTTTCAGTCTACTTCTTTAATGTATGCCAACATATTTGTACCAAGTCTAACAATCCGTGACTCGTATTAAGGGTCTGCAGAATAAACCTGTGATAATGCAGAGTCGGAATGCTATTGTTCAGGTATGCGTCCTCTGCTGAAAGTGAAGACGTTCATTTAACCAGAAAACACTATTCCATGGACTAAAAAATTAAGATCAACTCTTGTGATGCATTCGAGAACTTACTTATATGTGTAAATTTGGTTAGGAGAAGACTGAATCAGTCATTAGACTACAGTGTTATAATATGTGAGACTTCAATAGGTCAGAAAACTGACTAACCGACGAATGCCGATTGGCCTCGTCTTGGCGTGATCTGGCACTCGGCGATAATGTAAAATGGATATTACGTTTCCAATGCTCGGCAACGTATTGCTTTGCCCTCATATCAATGATGCTCATTCTTTAACTCAAATTTAAGTACCAAATGGAACTTTGCTTATATTAGCAGTTAGCATTTGTTTGAGCAAGTTTTACATAAAATAAAATGATAAAAGAAATGCGTTGGTGGTTATATCAGTAAGGGTTGGAAGAGATGACCAAATAAAAATTAGTGTTAACTTTGGGCTCGGCATTTTTATGCAGGTTGCGCATACATTTTTGTCAGCCTTCGATCAGATTCGTATAAGTAGTGGAAAATATTCGAGTTGACATTCAGGCGCATTTCTGCTCGAGCGCCATTTGAGTAGTGTTAAAAGAGTGCTAAAACCTTCTCTTCTCCGAGACAGACAATTTTGGTTGAAAGGCTTGTACGTTTAAACCAAATCGTACGTTGTAAAATTGGCTAAAATAATTAAAGTCTGGCCCTCTATGCTTTCATGCTAATCATTATTTAACCACATTTTCAATTTCAATGCTATGGTTTTCGCCCACATGGCCACAATAATGCCTGTATTTCCCTATTTCTCAAACCTCTACCTGTCGTGGCTAGACATGTGCAGCAGCATCCATACACTCACTCGCGATCTTGTCTGAGTGACACACACACACACACCCCTTTCATTTAACTGCTCTTACGATTTCCTCTCATCTCTCCTCCCTTCTTCATCTCTCTTCATCAACACACTTCCTCGAGGACTTCTACGCTTTTAAACCTGCTGAAACGTGTCATCTACTAATAAAAAAATCAAATTACTTACATCAAAGCAGACTCCGCACGATGGCGATTAATTTGCCATCTACCTACTTCGCTTCTCGACTTGGTTCTATACTGTTCAGCAGTCTTTTTTGTGGGTAGAACAATGATACCACAAAGAGAAGAAGTATTTGGATGAATGTAAACACCATCCTCTTTGTGAAAAACCTTCCACGGCTTTTCGAACAAAACACTTTCTTCAATCTTTTCATTTCTTAACACTTCGTACTTGTACATATTCCATCTTGTATCCAAGTGCAACTTGGAACATGTTACTAATTTTGGGCTACATATTAATGATTCATTAATTTTATTCAATGTTATTAATTCAAAATGTGATTTTTTTACTTTACCGCAGCGAAATTACTTCAATGATCAGCCAAAAAGCTAGTAAAATGTAACAACTCTTGTCAAATGTGATGAGCAAGAGTAAGGTATGACTATGTGGACATTAGACATAACTCCCTGCGTCCTCCTTTTAGTGGAACTGCTGCTATCTGGTAGATCTTGTCTTAGTCTCTACGATCTGGTTCGGATTCGTTCGTTCCCACCAATTGGCGTCCCTAAAGTTTAATGACACTGTGAGCCTTCACCCTACTTCATAACACTGACTCCAACCTAATTAAGGCAATTAAGGCAGTCATTTAATATAAGTTATTCCCTTGTGCTCTTGGACCTTTCGTCTCTTCCCCTGACTCACACAATCTCGACTTCTATGGAAAGGAATCACGTTCAATACATTGTGTTGTGTTTGAGCAAAATTTAGTTTGCATTTTATTATTGCATAGCTGTAGTTGACAGAAAGTTGATTGAGAGTAGTGGAAAGCGATTTGTTTTTGATACTCTAGTCTTAATTGAAAAGAATTAGAATGGGGGAATTTTTAAGAATATTTTGACGAGACACGAGTTGAGTCCAATGTCCTAGATAGAAGAGAATATGGAGGTGAGAATCGGCATGTTGCAAAGAATTTATATGCTCGACAATTGACGTTTCATGGTGAAAGCATGCTCTTTTAGAAGCGCACTTCATTGCAGATGAGCTTTATGTGCAAAATGACACACTAGCAAGTGTGATTTCGAATGCTCTACAATTCCACCTATGAGGTGCCAGTCAAGGTGATTGGATTATTTATCTGTGAAAGAGTTGACAAGCCGTTAATCTTTTTGCAAAGCTGAGGTAAACTTGGGGACTTTTTCGGCCTTCACGAATTGATTATAACTTATTTGTGTTTATGCCTTTATAACATCTCGTATTGTGCTTGAAATTTTTACTTAAAGATGAGGTCCCACGAAAAGCCGAAACAGGGCTTTTTCTGCAGGCTATTTTGTTGCTCTTCCAGAAGTAGTTCATTGGAATCGGTATGTTAGACCCATCATGATAAATTCATTTTTAATTCCAATTTTTTCAAGTTATTTTGAACTATAAAAATTAATTGATGTAAAAGGATGTATGCACGAAGAAAATGGTGGTTACTAATCGTTCAAGACAAATTCATTATTTATTTGAAATTATATAAATTGTTTAATATAAATATTCGTTGTCTAAACCGCGTTTTAACGGAAGGTAGATTATTAATGGGCGAAAGCTAACTGAATTTTCCTGAATATTGACAGTGCTGTTTAAGACTTAATGGAATCTTTCCCAAATTTTAGATCAATGACAAGAGACTGTATGCTAATACTGTTTTGGCAAGCGAGTAAGTTGTGTAATATTAATAGGTTAACCCAAATTAAATTAAAAAAGAGTGAAACAATTAGCCAAAAGCTTGAAGAAGATAAATCTTTCACCAGCAACTATCAACCAACTACTCTGAGACTCTAAAGATAGAAGGGGAGGCATTACCCAATAATTTAAAAACGACCAATTAAGTTAACACTCGGTTGAATTTTAGATAAATTGTAAGATATGAAATTCAGAAAAGGCAAATTAGTGCAACTCTTTAATAAATGACTTCAATTGCAATCTCCTCTCACATGTCATTGAAAAATAAACTCCAATCAAACATTCTCAAAAATCCAAGTGATCTACGTTTTGACCTTGAATGGCCTCCCCACCCATTAAGAGAAATGTCCTGTAAAAGGGCACGATTAAGTGGATCAAAGTCGCCTACAAGCTACATGATCTTCTTTGCTCTCTTGTCGTTGTTAACTCCACTCTGCCCAACAGTAAGGATAGTCAAAGTGTGTGTTTGTGTGGATGAGCAAGCTTGGTGTTCTGAATTGAATCCTTCAACGACAAAACTCACATTCCACCCTATTGCTTCACTCCTCACTTTAGTGAGGTCCTATAAACGCAAAATTTTAATACCACTTTTCATTCAAAGTATCGATTTATAGCCTACAATGCCATTGTATGAGAGTGAATATAAGGTCAATAAAGTTGATAGGGTCATTTCAAACTCATACCAAATCAACTCAGATTGAAGGAGTTATTAAACTATACGTTAACGAAAAGTTTCTGGTAAATAATGTTGAATAATAAAGAATAATTGTATTTAAGACAAATTTAATTAAGAATTTTTTATAAATTATGTCAAAATTTCCACATTTGTTAAAATGCGCTAGATCGCCTGGTCGCTGCACTGCTTAGTTTTAAAGTAAAGTCTACCCTTTGGTACTCTAAGTGTTATTGGTGAGTTAATGAGTGTTAATGAGTCATAGCAATTAAAAAGATACTTGTTTTATTAGCAGTAAAACTAGTCAACAATACTCTGTGATTGGCAGCGATGATGACGGTCTTGAAACTCCGATATTCCAATCGACCGGCCAAGTAGTCGGAACCGAAGCCTATAATTCGTGCATTCATGAAGACAATACAACTTCGCCCAACTACACGGACTGGCTCTCTTAGTACGATTTTTTTTTATTTCAAATTTGATTCATCATTTCATTTTTCATCACCATTGGTTTTGCCTTTTGACGCTATAACATTTCCATCGATTGAGTCAGAAATCAAGAGCTTGCAAGCTGCTCAAGGTGAGTTAAAGACAAAATTATTGATTTATGGAACTTATCATTTAATGACATTGAAACTCAAAATGGAATTCCATTTGAAATAATTCTAAAAGCTCTCGCTAATTTGGTAATTAACTCCGTCGTGGCAACTTCTGATTGGTTCTCACACTTGGCATAGATCGATTGTTTTTCTCCGCATTTCGTTTTTAATAAAATTAGCTTCCTCACATGTTCCTAAAGTATTGATTGCATAAAGTAATGTAGGCAATGGTTTGTGCCTTTTGAAATTGTGGCGAATGAAAGGCAGGAGAAAAAATAGCGCATAAAAAGCAAACATTGATTGGAGTTACTTATTTTGCCATCAGGATCAATATATTTCTCATTATTTACCTATTTTCGCAATTGTTTTACTTAGTAGGAAGTAAAAGAGTATTTCATGGAAAATTAGCAAATAATTGGGAAGATCATCTGGAAATATATGGATCAGTTAGATCTTGTGATTATGAATGCGGCGTTGATTCATTTGATAGGAACACTTTCATATTATTTCTCCATAGTGAGATGATTGCATAATCGATTATTAATCTGTATGTGAGTTCCTGCACTCGTCAAGTGCATGTTTATTCTTTTAATATTCTGTGTTCTTATCAATTTATTCATACTTTAATGAGGCTCTATTTTGGTGGATATCTAGAGCCATAGTAAAATAGCATAACACCTCTGTCATCAAATAAGAGCAAAAAGGACTCTCGGAATATATTGAAAAATAAAGGTCAAATTCTCACTTTTACGATTTGAGTTGGGGCACTGGTGAATAACGGTTTTCTAATTAAGGAATATCCCTACATTGTAGGTTATATTTAAAAATACTTTGCCAATACACATTTCTGCATCTATCGTACTTTAGGATTACCACATTTCTAGATAACTGAGAAATAAAACATAACTCAAATTTCATTTTAATCAGTCGCTGGCTATTCTGTAAACTAGAACAGTTATTTTGTCATTATTTATAGGAGGGGATTTCATAGCAAGGAAAAAAGACATGGTCGCCGTCTTCATATAGTTGGAAGCTATTTTTACAAATAATATGTAGGACCTTTCTAACTCAATAAGTGTCCTGGGCCTATAGATCCACCACCATAATTCCCCAAATATATCTAATATTGTCAAGACAAATGTCAAACTTTAACCAAACCGTCGAAATTGCCTCCCTCATAGAGCGAGGGCTTCAAGAAGTATTTCTATCGATTTGGAAAAGTGGTGGCATTTCATGTGAACAGAAACAGTGGATATGCCATTATTGATAAATAGTTCAAGGTCAAAAGCCTCTGGACATGTCTGATCATGTTGTTTACGAATGTTAAAATAAACTTTTGAAAATCGTGAATAGCGGGGTTAAGTTCAGATTTTTTTATTTACAATCATCCGCCGACATTACTTCAAAAATACGAGCCTTTTAAAGCCTTCTCGAAATTTGTCTGATATTACAATACGTAACATCGGTCATTTTTTGTAATGATAGTTTTAGGCACATCTTGTTGTGTTTCATCCCAACTGGATTAGTGACTTTGAGAAAACATAAATTAGGTAGAACCTGGATTAAAGTCTTACCGGCTGGACGCATGGAATAAATTAGAAAATCATCGCAATTTTATAACGACTGTCAGCATTACGACAGCCAAATTTAACCCATAGGCAACTCGAAAAACACCATTTCAGGTAGAATTCACATCACGAACCGGAGTACATTTCATTTTGGTTTTACCACCATCCACTGCATTATTTGATAAAGATAAGGAAGTATAATCAGTGAATCGGATGGATATAGAAATTGATGGAAGCTCTAAAATAATGCATATGTGACACATTTTCTTTGTTCTTGCGCACACTCGAACAAAGCCGGAGTTACAATCTTACCACCAGTCGCCATAATTTTCAACCACTTTTCACGGAAGGATGCTTAAGTAGTAACGACACATTACTTGTAAAGGTTCGCGAAAAATTACATTCTAAAGTTGCGAATGCCATTCTGGTGTGTCTTTTATAAGATTTAAAGTAACTGGAAACTTGTTAGTGGAAGGTCTTGGTGGTCGCTGCACCCGGTGAAAAAGCAACCACGTTAAAGCAAAGAATTAGAAGTACTGCGCCTCAACATTTTCGTCCGAAATATTAGGTAGGAAATTAGGCCTTTAGAGACGAAAATCAACATTTGTTGTCTGATTTGGCTAAAATATATTCTGTAACAGTAAATTTTCGGGTGTTTTCAGTAAATTTGTATTAGTTGAAAAATTTGGTTATTTAACTGATAACCCATAAGAGGTCGAGTGTTAAGAGATCTGGTGAGATTGAGGAGTGAAGTCTTTTTTTCCGTTTGGTCGCAAGATTCTCCAGAAGAATTAACAGAAATATGTCCTTTCAACGACCCCGTCTCCACGTCTACGTAATTCTAGGATTTGCCTTCGCCCAGTGTACTTAATATAAGTTAATAAAATGAACTATTTGCCCTAATCCAATTTTAACCACTTTAATCGCTATATTACCTTCTCATTTCCAGTCCCATTAAGACTGCTAAACAAAGGGCTAAAAGTGAAGTTATTCACTTTCAAGCGCTAATGAGGACCTCCAAAGCTCCTTTTCCGCCAATCAGCAAGATTCAGCAACACTTTGAGCAGTATGGAAAAGTTGTGGAGGTAATCCAGACAAGATTTCCTACCGGGAAGGTTACTTTTCGAACTGTCAAAGAGGCAGAAATAGCTCTAACAGCACCAGAGCATGTCATAAACGGGTGCAAATTTCAGCTTGTCTCCTGCAAACGACGGAATCGGTATGATTATTACATATTATCAACAAACTCGTTTCACTTAACTAATCTACGTGGTGAGGTGTTTTTAGATGTGGAAGAAAAGTTGATAATATCAAATGCATCTTCTTCAAAACATTGGATAAGGAAACTAAAACTTCGACTCCTTCAAGCCGAGCTCTGCAGGAGTACTTCCAAAGTTTTGGCACCATTAAATCATTCAATAGGGATCATAGAAAAAGAATTGGTTATGTTGCCTTTGAGACCAGTGAAGGAGCTCATAAGGTATTATCAATCTCTAAGCATTTCGTGAATGGATGCGAACTCGAGGTTGCTATTCCGAAAAGAGATCCATTTAAACGAAGGTAATTTCTGGATTTGTTTTAAAACTCTCGTATATTTCCAATTCTCACCTCTAGCCATCTAATGAGAATTATGCTTCTTTATTATCACATCCAAGTGCAGTTAGAAAAAATACCAGTAATAATTACAAAATTAAGGACACGAGTTATGCTCTGGGTTATTAAATTAAATTTATGAATAATCTCTGTCGTTTGGTTCAAGACTCCATTAAGAGCTTGATAGGATTATTAAGTGTATGGAAAAATAAAGGCAGAAAAGGACAAACAGGTGTTAAATTTGCATATTTTTAGCCTTAAATGCAAAGGAATTAAAGGTTTCTTTCTTAGTGTTCGGAGAAAGGGTTCTTTGTCCAATGAAGAAAATACAAATGATGTTGAAACTCGAGGAAAAATCTTGAAGTTTCAGGCTTATCCAAAAAAATCGAAAGCGCCCTGTCCACCTCCCGTGGCTGTTGAACGATATTTCCGAAATTTCGGGAGACTGTTAGATTTCCAATGGCATCCCCAAAGCTGTTCTGGACTTTTAACCTTTCACAGTCCCAATTCAGTTCGAATAGCACTTGATTATCCAGAACACGTGGTCGATGGATGCATAATAAAGCTCAGTCCCTGCAAAGCACGTTCTGTGTAAGAGTATTTCGTTATTTTAATCGTAACTTATCACTTTTCAAATATCCTCAAATTTAGCAGTTATCTACCGTAATATGTGTTTAAATAGCATATAATTAATTATTCATTTTCTGTTATTGGGAGCGCATTAAGAGGAAAGAGTGTGGTCATTTGGGGGAGTTTTTAGCCTTCAGATTAAATTGTAAATCCTTTCCTTGGATGACTTAAAATCTGCTCTATGATCCCTGTCATAGCAAGAAACGTTGCCTCTTTCGTCTTCGAAAAAAAAACGAAATGAATTGAGGTGATATGATCGACCATCGTAACTAAAACTAACCAGTGAGTACTGAGATTTTGGACATGAATTCGATCGGCATCCAGGGGGATACAATTTAACGCCTGGAACCTGAACTATTCGTTAAGTAAATATTCCACAACTCAAAACTGAATACCAAATTAAAGAACTCGGTTGAGACCAACTTTGTGGCTTCCTACCCATACCCTCTAATGAGCTACACCAATCCACTTTCAGTTACGCCTCAAAAATAAAAGCCTTTTTTAGATTCTTCTAAATTGCTTTGGATGATAAAATTTTCTATCGCGTTGTTAGAGTATCTTGCGAGACTTGTGCAGCAGTGATGCGTGTATTTAACATTGAAATGTTCTATTATTGGTTTAGCACAGAAAAATTTATTTTTAACAGACACTCACGAGCAGAGATCAGTGCTCGATTATGCAGAAGTGAACTGATAGGAGAATCATTATAAGCTTTCAGGATGCTCCGCATTGAAAAAATATTCCCCATTCTACGGCGCGTACGTTCAAAAATCATCAAACCAACGTTTAATCGGACTTAAATAACATTTTTAAGCCTTAAGCATAACTCACTGTCAGTCGATAGTGAAATATCTAGTAGACTTTAGCATTAAAAAATCAATCAATCAAATTTTATATATATATATATATGGAATGCAACATATATATGCATATATATGCTCATATATGCACATATATGCTCAACTCCACCAATTCCTTGGCTACCCTTGTGCCTTTTGATTAGGTTGACCCCGGTGTGACTACGCGTTTCATGATAGCTATAAACAGGCGAAGGTGAGGCCATGCAGGTATAATCTACTTGGTCTTACTAGTTTTAAGATAATTCATTTCATAACGTCGATTCTAAAATAATGTGATTCCAACTTTTTCAAAAAATTTGATGTTTTATCTTTTTACATAAATATAATAGCCTTGGGATTTCTAATTTTTGAGAAACTAAAAAGTTATAGCTTCTGGAAAGTAAAATAAAATTTCAAAAGAAAATTAAACAGAAATGCAACCTTTAGATTATTTTAAAGTGTATTTTTTCTTATCTTTTAAGTAAACGAGGCTCCAACGAACACATAAAATCATCGAATGTTCAGTTCAAAAGTTCTGCTTACCAACCTTTGTTGACAATTTCAAACTTCGACCCTTCGGTCAAAAGAGACAGTCGTTTGGGGTTTTTTAATCCCCTGCGTCCGAATTGGTAGGACACCGAAAGATCGAAAACACTCACTCAGTCAATGAGCACAAATTCAAATAGTGATTGATAAAGTTAAATCCAAAGAAGAGTATACCTGATTTTGATAAATTGTAACTTTATAACGAATGATAATCTCCTCGTCTACTTATTGAAAAAGAATTTTGATGACGAATAAATAATTGGTCTCAGTGTGATAAATCAATAACTTTTTGGCTCATTTAAATTAGTTACAAATTGCTGTTTAATATAAATCCGGGCTGAAGAAATCTATTGTACCTGCGCAGTCTGACTCATAGTCCCTCGGTTGCTACCTGTGTTGTGTGCCCTCTGACTTAATCTTTAGCTAAACTGTCAATGAAAAATGAAGGCAAAATTCGACAATTGTTCTATCTTTCCCACTTCGATTATTCCTAAAATTCCGGATTGCCTTCCTTCAGAACCGACACCGTTCTCTTTCTTTCCAGTTCTCGATTATCCTACAAATCCAGCTTTATATCCTCTCACTGAGTACAGGCATTTGCCTTATGAAGAGCACAGGCTCTATGAGAATTTATCTAGATTAATTTGCTCCGGCATTTGAAGTACTTTTACTATCGAATTAGACCCGCTTTATTGGCCATTATGTCGTCACATGGATATTATTCGTTTTTTTTAAAGTCTTCAACATCATAAAGCTAAAAGCGTCAATTTTTTACGTTTCATCCGCTCTTAATTTCGGTAATAATATTTTAATTAGGATTGCATTTACATAGGCAGTCTGGTAATCATTAACGTTGGAGAAATCTGTTTAAGCGGTTATGCCACCATAGATGGCTCTGCTTCGCTTATTTAAATGATCAGTCCTTCTCGCATTATGCAGGTTAAATAAGCTCAACGTATTTGTAAAAGTGTAATTATTTTGAACAAGAACTGAATTAGGGTATGCATATATAACTTAAAGATTGCTAAGGAAAAGCTACTGTTACTTTAATTTTAAAAGCTTTTAAAATGAATAAGAGTGATGCAAAATCATCTTAATTACCAAACTAATATTTAATCTATGATAAAAATGTCACGACCTCTCATTGTCAAATTCTAAATCAAAATTTCTAGCCAACTTGGTTTTAAAATTTTTGCAATGAAACGACATCGGTTTAATTATAATTGTAATTTTATAAGGAATAATATCATAATCCCCCATTCTTCTTTTCAGAAACTTAATTTCCTCCCCAAAAAACATCAAATCTAAAAATCTTAGACTTCTTGCACAAGGCCCTAAAATCAAAATTTTTTCATTCTCTTAAACTAAATTTCGTGTAAATCGTTCTAGTTTCACATCAAATCAAAGTGAAAACACTTGGTTAACTGAGTCCATATGCCTCTGGAAAAGATGAGAATGAAGCTCTTGAGTAATTAATCTAACTGTAAAACGAGGTGCCCAACAAGTGGCTTTGGTGATGCTATTCAAATGAATTTATGACTGCATGAGATCGAGTATAATGGTAGCTCCTTGCGAATGTGGCTCTAGGCTGCACTTTCAGACTCCCATAAAAAGTTGAAATTAACTTAATGTTTGTGTAGTCCATATGGATAATTAGGAGCAATTCAAAGTTCTAATCATTACTACAAGTTGCGCTATACTTCATGCTCACATGTTCATTTAATATTAATACCCCCTCAAACAGTATTCCAAACAATTACTCAGTTCCTTTAAATCGTAATTTCAAATCTAATTTCCCGATTAAATAAAATCTGTTGAATTTCAAAAGAAGTAATTTTTCTATATCGCATGCCAGCCTAGTAGTCAAGTAGCAGTTTAGACACCTTTCGACGGACACATACTACAGCTGTAGGTACTGTAGTCGAGATCTTATTACCAGTCAGCCATTTCTAATTGCCAGATATAGATAAACATTTGATGTCTGTAGCACAAGCAGACTTAAATTGTGCCACTTATCTGTATGGGAAAATAAGTACGAATGTCTAATAATGGAATCAAGACGCAGTTAACTACGTTGTCACCGGTGACAGTACACGTGAACATCCACTTGAAAATTTAGAACATATTCATTTTTATCTTCTACTAATTGGCACAACATACTAAGTAAATGCAACCAGTTTCCAAAATAGAGAAGACCATTTTGAAGGCAATCTGTTACAAATATTGGTAGAAATCTTAAAACTTTGACAATACCTGCCCTTCTATCGAATGATTGTCTCATATAAGTCCGACAAAATTATCAAATGCTTGAGAATATTAACTGGATAATTTGAACATTTCTAAATATTTTGACTTGAATATTTATATATATCGTTTTTAACACGTTTAACTTTAGTAGTATCGAATTTAAAGACCTGAGGAGAGTGTTAGAATAAGTTATGTGTTTGATAGTTTATTGATTTCAATTATCTGAAAGTCATAGCAAATATAACCTACGTAGACATGCTACTAATTGTCATTTAATTATCCACCACCGTTGAAAACCAGTAGTATCTAAATACTTGATTCTGTAATTCCGAATATAGATACAAAGCTGATTAATAAAGAAAAATGAGAGTGTGCTAAGCGTAACTTCATTGCAATTTCAAAAGAACGGAGTACCTTTTACCAAATAAATTACACTAAATGATATTCCATGTAAAATAACTTGGAAAAGGCTAAATATTTTCTTATACATGCATGCCTTTTACTTTGATATTAAATTTATACGATATCAGTGGGTTCAAAATTTCTTGTGCAAAGCCAACAAACAACGGAGCGGGCATGAATTTTGGCAATAAAATAAGGATATTTATCATAAACTGATATTTGTTTGCTATGAGGACGAAAAGGGTCCTATTTGAATTTATGATATTTTGGAACACATATAATTCAATCGACCACATTAACCTTTCAAAATAGATGACAGGGTACAATGTAATATCATCTACTATTATTTTGAAATTCCAAAATATTTTTGTTATTATACATATCTTCATATATATTAATTTTTGTGCCAAAAATTAGTGTGGAAGTTTTATCATATAATGGGCAGAAAATGCGTTAGGAAAATTGTCAAAATGAAGTGGCACTTGTATTTTGAGAAATAAAATGCTACATACTATACCACATGCATAAGCATATTTATGTGTATTGGATGAAGAAAGTAATCAGTATATTTCCCTGTTGGTAAAATATTGAAATTGATGAGGCGTTAAACACTTAAATAGAATGTTTATGAAAGAATACAGTCTTGGTCTAATTTAAAAATCTGAATCTGTTTAGAAACATCTTAACAGCTACACAATTAATACGTTTATTTAGACAAATTAAATATTTTACATTGTATTACTTTCAATTTATTAAAGGTCCATTTATTAAAAAAATGAATGAATTTGTTTGTGTTGATGGAAAGAGTATGGCGACCACTTTATCTGCTTGGCCGTTCTGAGCGTGTACGCATCGGAAAATGCTAATTCCTGCTACTGTTCGAAATTCCATCTATGAATACCTTCTCAATGAAGGTGTAATGACGGCTGTTGAGGATCCTCGACCTAAGGTTCTTCACCCGGCTGTTAAAGTGAGGAATCTATACGTTATGAACGTAATGAAATCTCTCGCTTCACGTGGTTATGTCCGTAAACGGTTCGCCTGGAGGACTTACTACTGGTTCCTCACCAATGAAGGAATTGATTATCTGCGAGAGGTAAAATTGTTCAACTTTTTTGTTAGTTTCTTTAGGTTCTTCATCTTCCTACGGAAATCGTTCCATCTACCCTTAATAAACCAACTCTCGATGCCGCTAGGCCAGGAGTGACAGGTCCATCTGGGCCCAGAATGCCGAATGATGGTCGTGGTGCTTATCGTTGTGGTACTGTGGGAGCACCTGAAACAGGCAAAGATACTACCGTTGTTCCCGAAGGCGAAATTAATTTTCGTGGTTAAGTTGTTGTAAATTATGCAAAGAAATTAATAAATTTAGTGGAAAATCATGGTCCTTTTGCAAATTAATTTTTGTCTTTCGTAAATTTGATTAATGCGCTCTTAAATTGGAATTTTGTAATGTATACTGTAAATTTTACGCGATTTTGTTAATCAGATTTGCTGCTTCATTATTTGAGCTTCCTTTTGACTGTCTTAATCGCATGCCTCAATGCATACCTTGCATTTTATCTTTCTCTAATGTGCCAATGAAAGCAAGCTGGATCTTGTATTGATTTTTCGCGTCGGGAAACATGCAGAATGTAATTTTAAACTCTACATTCAATTGTAGTACCTTTTTCCTCGCGCCTTTGGTAATTTTTTGCTATACTGTAAAATTCTCTATTATTTCTGAACAATTCACTGGTTGTTGGTTCTGTTTCGATCGGATTAATTGTAGGATAGATGTGTTGGAGAGTTTGTCTATGAGACTGCTTGTTTGATTTATATTTCTCCATGTGGAACAGGAATGATTCTAGTTTGCAATTTTACCACTAATACATACTGAAGTTTCTTTCTAATGAAATCTCGCTACTTAATTTATTTTAGTATCCGTGAGTTTTATCCATTTTTCTGGTGTTTTATGCTTGTTAAAGTTAGATATCTAAGTTGATCTGTAATATTTTTGGTTATATTTGCCTAGTGAGGTATTTAAAATTTCACTGCCTCTGGCCATCTGTATGTTTAGTGGGAAGGTCCTTGTTACGCCGTTCTCGTGTTTATTGGACTTTGTATATGTTGGTTAATAGTAAGTTCCAGATGTCCATATTCTTTTCAGATAACTGTTAAGGAATCTTTTATAACTATAGCAATAAGGCCTCTCCAAACTTCGCCTATAACAGACCAGTTTAATAATTTGATTTCCAACTATGAGGTTTTTGATCGAAGATTCGATCACTTTCAGTTAATTGTTTTGGGGTTCTATTTAGCACATGTACGCCGCATTGGTTATCAATTTCCTTTCCAGTAATACCATGAGCTTCCCTTTTCGCATATCCATTTCTAATCTCACCTCAACCTACATGGTTGATTGTACAGACATACTTCTTTCCGTCGGTATCATCCCATTCTACACAAACGAATCCAAATATGTAAGTGGCTCAATCTGAAAAGCTAATTTTTGTTGACATGTCTATGGTGCTTCGTTGTTCATTTCAAAATCCTATTACAAAATCACAGCAAGCGCTCATAGTGTTCGGTGAATGTCGAAATACAGAATAAGCGTCAATGAAGAGATGGAATATGTAAATTTCGTAGGATTGGGTGCTGTTAGTTGTATCTGTGTACAAAAGATCATTCTGTCATTGATTATTGCTCTTGTTCACCTATCTATGCGTATCTCCATAGGCTGATATGGGGGGATTGTGAAGGGAAGAATGGCTTGTTGGTGGAATATTAGTGATCTTTAGGGGTCTCTCCTCCTGATTAGCGGACTTTGGGTCCTCCGTTCCATTTTTCCCACGTTGAAAGCGCTTCTTAAACTTCTTTCTCTCAAAGAACTTGGCCTACAATGCAATAGAGCGGTTTGACTTAATAGCATCAATAGCACGGTTGGCGTCAGAATAAAAACATACCTTCCACAAGATGATTATCAGGATAGCAAGCAGTAGGAGGCCCGCAAATACAGCTAGACCGATGTATAGCGGCATGTTTTTTGGATAAACTGGTTCGAGTTCCATGTGATTAAATATTTTGAGCTCAAACTAAGCAAAAAAAAGTCGTTTATGTATGCTCCTATATACAGCATTGGTTTCGCTATATACCATGCCAGTGAAAATCAGTAAGTTAAGCTAACTAGCAAATCATGCTGCTAAAACTGCATCCGATCGAACAGAGAGTAGCAAGCGTACCTGATTGGGCTGAGTCAAACCCAGAAAGTTTTCAGGGTATAAGTCATAAACCTGTATGATCAAAGGTAGATATAGCCGGGCATGAAAAAACCAACTCGGGAAGGTTATAAAGTTTGTAAATGAATGCAAGGATCGTTTAATTGCAATCAACCTCGTAGCGTCACACTGTTGCTATTTATTCCTGAACATTCTGGTTAAATTAGTTATTTCTTCATGTTGAATGAATATGTTTGTTGATTCTACCAAACAATTGATATTAACATTTCTATTGAGACTCTCCGTGTCATCAATTTCAATACATTGAATCCAGTAATAAATTTGTATTCGTGTGTCATTTAAACACATCGCTACTAGTGAAGTGAGACATGAATGTCGTTGCCCCAGTGACTAATCACTCTTATCAGTCGCTTGATCCATTGTTCTGAAATTCTTGATCGTCAAAATTATCCTATGTGGTTGAGGTTTCAATTAACCGCTCAACTGATCACTCGCTGTTGACTCATAAACAGGTTTGAAACTACCTTTATGCTCTCCACTTAGAAACTCCCAATCAGCTACTCCTCTAGCAACCAGCATCAAGCGGTACAGTTAGTCACATCAACCACTGGTTATACACTAATGAATATCGAAATCAAAAATTGAAATTTTACGTTAAGGGTTACTGACGAAATTGAATAGTGTTCCTTAGTCATTCAATTATTAATCTCAAGTTCGGGTCGTCCTGATGCAAGCAATCAACCGTTTTATTTATTAATGAATGTTTACTAGCTTTGGTAGACTCACATCATCCGAAGCATGCTCTTTGTCCCCCGCATCAATGGTGTACGAAACACTTGCTCTCCAAGTTGCTGTCATTTGGACAGAGGTTAGGAAAATGTCCTTGAAGTCCTGTAGGGGATTTAAACAAATATGGAATCTTCTTTATCAAAAATCTCCTAATTCTTATTTAAACAAAGCTCACTAACCTGTCGCATTGTATTATCCCAAAGCCGGGCAGGCATTTCAAAGGTGATAACACCAGCTCGGTACGAAAGAGGTCCCAGATCACACACGATCGGTACGCATCGTAACTGTCCATTGTAGCATGTCTGAAGCAAGTGAAATTTATTAGCCAACATATTCCCTTGTTGACAGGAACGTACTAGTGAAGTTTTTATCTTACTAGGTTAGTTTTGATACGCTTAACGTCACCTTGGTAGGGCATTTTCTCCAATTCAAGCTGGGATTTAAGTGGAGGGTATCCTGATGGATGATTCAACGGAAGATCAATGGGAGCCGTCGCAACTGGTTCACCTCGAGGCTGGGGCATAAGAGATTTGAACACCTGAATGATAAAAAAGATTAGCAATTCATACCACTAGGTAAATATAAGTAGATATGTATTAGCAAAATTACCCGGTAGTTGTAGGGATTCACCAATTTATCCAATGCCCTAGAGTCGCATGTAATTGTGGAGTTCGATGTTGAAGGAAGGTCCGTTTTGGTTACATAAGGCTTTTCAAGGAGGTAGAATAGGTACTTTCCGTTATCTTCATTAATTACATCTGCTATTTCGTGGGGCCAATCGATAACCAGCCGTGAATTGGGAACTAGGCTGTGTTTCCGCAAGTTTTGGATCTGCAATAAGGAGGCAGTAAACTTACGGTACTAGTAGAAAAACCAAAGAAAGGAGAAAAGTTTACACTCACGCGGACTCTAACTAAAAGACGGGTTGAACCGATTTTATTTTCTCCATTATTTGCCAAAATACCGTCTGTAACATTTCCGGAGTAGTAAGCAGCGTCTGGTAAAATTTCCCTGAAAGAATTCAATACCGCTAATTTGCAGCTCGTTTAAATTTGAAAGAATACCGTCATACAACGTAACTTACCCCGTTACTGATACATTGACACTCATTTTCACCTTTATCGTGATAGAATCCGACAACGGTGCCAGAGCTTTTGGAGGGTACTTTGGACTCCTGAAATACGAACGATGTTTCGAAAATGGCATGGGAAAAAACAAACTTGTAATGAAATAGCCAACAACGTTATTGTCTTTAATTTAATCTTTTAAAGATAAATAATGGTCCTCTCGTGTCGTCATCTTTGATTGAACAGTGAGATGATTTAGCCCTAGCGATATACGATTTGCACTAATTGTTAATGCAGCTTAAAGCACCTTTAAATAGTTTTAAAATATAGCATCACTTCATAAAATAACTTATCTTTTTTCCCTATAATGACTCATAATCGAATTGACGTGGCGTTGAACGCTATTGGTTAGATAACTATTTTGACTTTCTTGTTCAGAATGTTTGCCCAATGGTATTCTTTGCCATATTCTGTAACTGTGTTAAAACCTGAGTAAGGTAATATTTCATTACAATTTAATTTGCTACGAATTTATTGGGAAAAATTTGTCTGGATAACACATTCCTGGAAATCCAAATGGACATTATCTTTCCCTTTATTAGACAATTTCGCTAAATAGAGGTTCACAATTTCATTTATTCTTGGGAACTTCAACTGGTTAAGCCTATTTGATGTTTTGTTTTGTATGACACTTTAACAAACTTATTACTAAATGGTAACAATTTGGCTAATTAAGTCGTCACATCTCAGCAGCTATATGTTCTGAGTTCGAAAGTTATTTATCATATTTTAACAACATTAGGCTCCGTTTAAAACTTATTTTTACAACTTACGAAACATGATTGTAAATTGTTATTGAAATTTGGTTCCCAATAAAATACCCGTCAGCTCTAATACTAACGTAAAGTTGAAGCGGATTCGCCAAAAAATTCAACTAATGGTGGAGAGATAAGATATATTTGCGTTCGCTACTGGACAATATTAATTCTCTCTCCTGGATTGGACGCCGAGTAAACTAATGGAAAGATTGGTCACTCAGCTGCGACCAATTGTGGGCCTGCATTGGCGCCAGGCCCATTTTTTAGTATGAAAGCATGGTGAATGTCTTAAAGTAGGAAAAGTATGTTTGAGAAATATAAATCAAAGAATGCATGGAATCCTTAATAATTAATTTGTTTGTAAGTAACAGTTTCCTAAAAACGCAAAGGGGACATTTCAAATTAAATAAAATATAATGAGTTAGACCATAAGCTAACTTCACTTTCAACGGAAAATTGGTTGAATATATTCATATTATGATCAATTGGTATCAATTTTCTCAAGTTCTTTTGACAATTATCAATTTTCGATCACCTATTAATGAAATTTAACTTTAGACGACGTCGTTGTTAAGGCGCGATAGATACTGAAAGTATTATGCCTATGGTGAAATATTATCTCAGATATGCAATTAAAGTTACTTCTAATATAACCTAGTTCTGACATTTCAGGGGAGAGCTTATTGTGATTTATCAAATTACTCACTTACTAGAAATATAAGCTCCTCCGAGTGGTAAAAAGTTCGGTGTCGGTACAAAGTAGGATCCAATTTCATCAATCAATCTCTTTTGAGTGCTTTTTAAATTACTATATAATAATCAGAGACAGTTAGGAGGTAATTATCTTCCAACTCATCAATTTTATTGTTCACTTGAATATACGATATGTGCATTTCTTTTTCTGACATGCAAAGTATAAGAAATAGATCTAAATCAAAGACTAGCTTGTAGTTAAGTGCTTATAAGTGCTAATGCACATTGGTAAATTAATTAGGAAGGCAGTTCTCACAAACAACTTATTCGCTGATCTTCTGATTCTTCAAACAAAGCCCTCCTAACTGAAATAGACACATCTAGTTGCAATACCGTCATCTGACTTTGGGACTGGCAATTTAGTGGCTCCAGAATGTGATTTAATCATTTGAAGTTATTTGAAGTTATTTATATATTTATTTAATATTATTATTAATATTATTAAACGTCGTCAGAAAAGTTCGTACGCGATTAGCATTCCCATTCGACATATCAATATTAACAAACGGCAAGTGGTCGGTACTTACGAGGATATGGTACTATTGATTGTGAAATTTTTGGAAGCCTTCAAGAGCTGCTGTCCGAGGACATTGAAACGAAGAACACATGTGGCCTCCTGTCGCTGCGGCAGAGGGTTGCCAAAGTGACATAAGGCCAAACCAGGTTTCACGGAAATAGTTCGCTGTTTCTAGGGGAATATATGGGAGATAGAAACAAGGTAGTTTTTGGCCATCTCGTCGTCATAATCAATAATCAATCAAATACTACCATCTCAAGTGTTTATAAGAACCAATTGAGGCAAATAATGGATTAGATTAAGAACTTAGTTAGAAAATTGAGTGCATAAGCATTGCTATACTGAACTTCAAGAATTTTAGAAATATTACATCAAAAATGTAATGAAACTCCAAATTCTACAAATACAAGAGTAGTATAGTGCCACCTCGCTCGATCTAAGTGGTAAAGTTCAATTTGTTCATACACGTGCAATACGTGCTGACGAGTATATATGGACATTAGCTCAGTCACAACAATAACGGTCATTCAAATAAAAGATTTGAGATAATAATGTGAATAGGAGAAGGATCGGTTGGAATGAGATTAAACACGATGCGGACATCAGTATCAGGACCAATCATCTCCGCTCGTAGTCTTCCGGTCAATGCGTTTATGACAACAGGAGCGGAGATTCAAATCTTTGTCGTGCAAGATAGACGCGACGTTCGTTGCATCAGACAGCTCATTTCTATCAACTACACATTTCACTCCTTGCTCCAACCAACTCATATCTGATTCAAATTCCACTTAAATGTCCGTACAAATAACACTGATTTCTCAAGCATTGTGCTCTATTGACTTTTTGTAGAGAGGGCCCCATTAAGAGATGGACGAGGAAGAATAGACTGGAACAATTTCAGATGATGGACGTCGCGACGTCACAACATGAATAGTCCCGTTTCTGAAAACCCGAACTACCCGATTTCACATACACTAAACGTTGTGATGTCCTGACTTCAATATCTTCTCATTTATTATTCTGATGTCTGGTGTATCGTTGATAATAATACTAAATAGTACGAATATAGGGAGATATTAGAGTTCACCTGGAGTGAACTTTTGTGAGCTCTACTGTATGATTTTGATTTAAACTCTAATTAATGCGTAATCTAAAAAGACGGAAGGAAATTATATATTAAGCCAATCAGATAGGCCTTAGACTTCCCAAACCTGAGTTCATTCAGGAACATGGCGGATGAATACCGATATTTAGGATTCCAAATTTTGGAGCAGGAAGCCATAAATTTTGCTCTTATGTGAAAAGGGAACCCGAAAATTAAATAAAAAAATAGTTTTGATCATCTTATTTTAACTAGAACCACTATCCGATCCCATCCTCTTACTGAACTAGGTTAGTTTTTCTACACGAGAGAAAAAAAATCAAAAACGATTAATTGATTGATAAGAAAAATAACTCACGGTGTCACGAGTAAAAGTATTGAGATCAAGTAAGGACTCAGGATAGGAGGTATAGATGCTGGTAGCATAGCTAGGGCTTGAACCCGTATTTCTCACTGTGGCTCGAATTTCAATTGTCTGGTGCTCATCGTCTCCGACAAACACCACAGGACCGTCCTTATCTCTGTTTAACAGGACCAATATACAAAGGTTAGATGCATAAATTGCTGAAATCTGAGTCAGATTCATCAATTATCGATCGGATTCTTACCTAGTTACAATGTACTCAAATTTCGGAAGTAATATGGGATTACATGGGCGAGTTTGGCATTCATTGCTAAATGTGATCTAAATACAAAAAATGCCCTGAGTTCCATGAAAGCGATATTTTACTGGATAATCGATTGTTTCTTAAAGTTACTTCTGCTTCGCCAGTATTTTCAATCGGATTGTTGATTGGATAGTTCATGAGGTTAGCGTTGGGCGAAGTTGGAGAAGGAACGTCAAGTAGCCATTTGACTCCAAAGCGAAGGGGTGATGAGAGATCCACCATATTCACATCCTACAAGGGTAGGGGAAACGGAAATTCCTTAAATTGGTATCATACACGCAAATATTTTCAGATGTCCACTATGCGAGTTAAGTGTAATTTAAGATAGGATCGTGAGAATGGCTAACTGGACAGATTTAGTTCAAAACTTTGACAAAAACACGGAACGGTAGAACTTCATGTCCAGTTATCCACTTAATAGATTGCCGAAGAAGCAAAAGCCAACGTTGCAGTGTTTATGTTTTGTTTCGGGATGAGCAACTCCCCTTATCAAGACGCTGGCGTAATCAACTTGATCCCTATTTGAGGCTAAAACAGTTATCAGCGCAGCGGTATTTTGACCTCCTGACATCGATCAAAACTCTTATTCTCCTCGAACACCTTTATTTTATTATGTTAACTACACGACTTCAATCTTAGATAAAGTGTACTTTACAAAATAACATTAAGCTAAATGAATTAGATTGTTTGAATAGCGATTCTAACTTTGTTAATATTTTAAGTTAACAAGGTAAAGAGTGGAACCTTTTTCCTTGGGGTAAATTTAGGAGATAATACTACTCGAAAAGGCTTGATGATTTACTAATAGCCAAATTTGCACTCAATATATCTTCACATTACTTTTAATTGATCTTAAGAACGATTAAAATATAATTTATTAATATTGACTCCTAAATTTATTTTGTGTGGTTATTTCCAACAACCAACTCTTTTGATCAAGGGAAAGCAATATGGAGCTCTCCTAGTGAGAAGCTCATAGTCCATCTGACTCAAATTCTGTTGACTATGCACTTCGACGGATATCGATTTCGCGACTAACTAACATTGCAGAGATGAATGACAAATGATCCATGATCATAGAGATAGAGGGAAGAAAAAACTTCTTATTAAAACGATTTCATGGCTCATACCTTTCAATAGCCATACAAGTGTATCTAAGTCCAAATCCTGTGTGATGATTCGAGTTGTGGTGTTTATATTAGGGCGAAAATATCTCGTCATCCTTCTTTTGCTAATGTCCCAGTTGGCAGGCAAAAAGAAGTTGGTTTTAAATAATCATAGGGAGGGTGGGGCTAATACATTAAAAGCAGTAAATGATATCTGCCTCTAAGGGGTGAGCGGTAGACTTACTTCCATTTGGTGCAGCCTGGGCAACGTATACTCATACGGTAAAAAAAGTCTATAAATCGGCAGTTGACTTCAAACTACGATGACCCGACTATATGTCATATTCCATCACTTCCACAGTACTCACCTTAACTTTTTCTCTACCTTTGTGTCTGTCTCTTTTACATCTGTGAATGGCCCTTCTGTTCCTCCTCTCGCCTGAAGTCAACTAAAGGACTAATGATAACTATCACAAAGCCTGCCATTTGATATAAATGTCTGCCTCTAATATAGCTCTGTTTCGTTTTTCAACTTATAATTTTCCCAGCGTTCTATGGCAATTCGCCACTAGTGAAATTACTGTATGGGGTAAATTTAAATTTTACATAAGATTATCCACTTTTGTAAAACCCCTGCCATAACGAGAATACTGTTTAACTATTTTTAGCACAGAGTTAGCCTTGTTAGACACATGTCTTTAATAAATACTCCTTAAGTTCTAACCAAAATTTTGCAATAAATTATATGCCAGCATTAAACTTTCCCGCCATTTTATTAAACCAAGTTACTTACCAGGCGTTTTATCTGAAGGCAATAAATTAACATGTCGACTACTGTTTTCAATCATTTGAAAGTGTTTCATTACCACTTTAATCGTTATTCAATTTCTCTCTAACTTCCTCATTAGAAATATTTTTAATTATTATACAAAATTAAATAGGAGAATAAAGAATATTCTTTTAAAAGATGTTTAAGACGAAACACAACAGTAAATATTAAAAACTTCCCAATATTGTCAGAAAATAAAAATCTCCGAGATTTTTTTTCCATGAAATTAAGTATGTACAAATAGAGTTATCCGACTCAAATGATTAAAAGACTTGAAAACTTTTGCTAACATTCAAATCTGATACAACCTCATTAATCAAATGGGAGGGTTGACAGCCCGTAGTTTTACTGGTTTCTAAGTTCTCATTGAGGACCTTTAGGCAGCTAGGAGTTAACTGTGTCCTTATTTGGTTTCTCAATCTATACAAATTTTGCAGAAAACTAGGTATAGTTAATTGTAACGATCGATAAGCCATTATCTAATATTAATTTTCTAACCGTCTATATTTTCTATCCCCCCGTTTATTCCGAACAACTAAAAAAAGAGGAATTGAAGCACTTGTCAAACAATGAAGGATTGGTTCATCAGTCCACCCATAGATATGGATAAAATGGAAACCCATCACGAAAACGACTCTAGCCTTCTAGAAAGAAGCGGAAAAAAAATAAGAAGAAAACTATTCTTTTTTTAAACTAGTCACAAACGCATGAGTTTTGTTAACTACAGAAGTTAGCATTACGTGGGCGTAGACTCTTAAAAAGCCAGAAAGAGCAAAGACAAATTGGCGCTCAAAGGGCGTAGGTCAGTCGATTGAGTCATAAAAATGCGCAGGAAGTGGGTTTACCAACATCCCAGATGGAAGCCCTTCTCTTACCTTGGCTTGGACAGCGATAATGTTGAAAATAAGCGCAGAAGCAGCGATGATTGCTGCATCAAGAAAAATCGCCTATTCGTCATCTCTGGATGATTCCGTCTGATGAACAGCCCATTAGACACATCTTATCCGATAGTGAAAATACTTTTCAACAATAAATTCTATGGTATCTTTTCGAGCCGATTTTGTATTTCATATCTAACTTTGTCATTTTATTATGCCTGATATTTAAAACACTAATAAATGCCATTCATTTCCAAGTACAAGCTACCGATGTAATATTAATCAACGCCCACTAAAATACTATGGGTACACTGGGGGGGATTGAAAGGTGGTAAAAGACGTATAGTGCAAACGACAGCTAATTATTTGGAAGTACTGCTGCTTCTATAACCTTGGCTATACACCACTGATTGGGCTGTCTCGTTAGCAAGCGCGATATGGCAGTGATGAGCTTTCGTTCTAAGACGTGAAAGAACAGAAGTGGAGCAGGAAAATCGGGATGAACTTCATTCAGGAGATTTTGTCATTAGTGTGGTTGGCGTATCAGCACCAGTCACTTTTGCTTTCTAATAACATATTTACATGAAAATTTTGCCATGGAATGTATTACTGATGGATGTTCAAGACATGATGGCTAAATAAAAATTGAGTTTGCATGTCACTAGAACTAAAAGAAAATTCCACAATAGTTATGATTTCAAGGACGATTGAAAAATCACATCCCCGAAAGGTGGTGTTCTGATGGGTTTTCATGGTTTACTAATCGAAATAAAATGCATTTCCGGTAACAAGGCATGAATACTAGTTCTATTGCAATGACGCTAATTGCAGATTACTTAATATTGCTGTTTAAATTTTAATTTTGGTGAACTTTAAATAATTTATTCGTTGAAAAAAAGGATGATTTTGAGGGCTCTTTTGAAACTGATGGGAAAATCACAAGCCTATTTAGAATAAAGCCAAGTGTTTTGGTACGAGTCTGTAATCCAAGTATTCGGAGGCCGAGTGCTTGAAATTGGCGTCTCTGGAGCATAAATAGGGGCATAACTAACAGTTCAAGTTAAGCTACCAGCGAATAAATTCCGAAAAATTGGATAAGAATTTGAATGATGAAATTAGCTCTAAATTTTGCCACACTACAATCAAACACTGTCTAGAGCAAGAACCTGGGAACCCGGTCTTGTCGATCTAATGACTTTAGAGCTCAAATGAATTAGGACTCACACTTCTACTGATCTAAATACTCCGTCTTGCAAGAACTTTCATTTCCAAAACATCCGAATGTTTCAAAATGATGTTTGAACGCATTTTTAACCTTGTTGTGGGAAATAAATAACTCGTGCAGAGTAAATTTGGGTTTGGAAGTGGATGTTTATAGGCAAATGGAAGGATTTCAGAATTGAATTTACAGTTAATTCATCAAATTAAATTAACTTGACACTCCAGACTATGAAAAATTGAACTGAACATCTTACATCTTACTCACTTGTTCCAATACTGTGAACATCCTGATAAATAGGATCATTATGGTGCCTATAAAAAGGTGCATATTTATATTTACCAACCAATAAGCTATTTCCCCTCCAAAAAATTACTATATTTTTGAGCAACTCGATGGCCTAACTACTTTTTTGAAGCAAATATACTGGTAATTGCAAAGATCGAATGTACATGCCGCATATATTAAGCATTGCAAGTGATATGACCGGCATTTGAACATTCCAACAAATTAAGGGTTTTATTGTTTAATGGATGCTATTTTAAGAGAATGTTAGAGTGATCTTTGAGTGAACTCTGTTCTAAGAGCTTCGTTTTGCTATGTTGAGATAGTGCAAACTCTGGTTGGTTTTTCAGATTTTGAAATAGAAATAATGAATGGAAGCGGCGGGATTGACCATCATAACTAAACGACATGAAGACACAAACAACCACAAGTATTCTAATCAGCGACGTTTGTTTACATTGAAATTTTAATGATCATTCCATAAGGAGGTAAAACGATTTGTACTCGGACATCAAGACACGTTCATATAAATCCGAACTCAATGAATTGAGACATTTGACTTCGAAAAAGGTTAGACTTAGAGTAGGATAACAGGGCACGACATTACGATTAATTGTCTAATTTTACATAATGATGCTTATGATGATTCTTGATGATACTGCAGAAATAGAGCAATATTTCACTTTGTTACAATCAATGCCTAATAAAAGTGTAAAAATTAACTAAAAAGTTATCTTGCTTAATGAACATAAAAATTTGTTCTCACTACTGTTATTGCCCAAAAAATTGCACTAAGCTATTTCCTTAAAAGACCAATTATAGATCAAATTTACTTGTGGTCAGGTTGGTGCAAATTGCTTGTGTGTTCTAAATAACATTGTTAGCAATCACATATCTAGTAATGAATTAAGAACCAACGATCCAGATTTTTATTCACTAAAATAAGTTATTCCAATTTGGTTAAGAGTAATGCTCACGTAGAATATACGTAGTGAAGAATACAGGGGTGTGTGTGTGTGTATTAAACCGGAAATATTGATAAGATTGTTGTGCTTCCTGTGGTGTGTAGAGAAAGTTGAGAAATCCGGAGACGCGTCCTCAGAAGTTGAGCTAAGGCCACATGTGTACTTCAATGGGTGGGGGGTGGGTGCAGGAAGATGAATGCTAAACTTAACCTGTGGTGATATTTAGTTCAACTTAGTCCAACCCTCTCCTACTGAGACTTATTTCTACGAAATTTGCTTGAGAAATAAAAACGTCGATTTTATGATGTAATTCAGTGAACTATTTTTTATTCTCAAGGGGTTCATGCCGACTTATGATAATTATAGGAAACTAATAAAATAGTATTGAATTAATTAGTATATCGCAAAAATTGGCAAACGCATATCGATTTGTTTAAAGTTCTCGTGTATATTTGGGCGTTTAGACGGAAAAGAGTATTTTTGAATTTTTCCCAGCTATTTTTTCCGGGTGTCAAAACGAAAGGGGACACTATTTTCAGCTTCATTAAAATCTCTTTTTTTAAAATGCATATATTGAAAGACCTGACAGATAACTACTGACAACTGCTTCACTGTGGGAAATAAACTCAAACAACTAGCTTTCTGGCAATTGGGGATTTGAAAGGGACATTTTAAGATTAGTTTGCATTGAACGCTGTTTTTTCCCATAAATCCTTCAGTCACAAAACACTGGCGATTGCTTCAATTTAGAGTTAAAACTTTTATATCATGTTGGCTTGCCGGAGTGACGTCGAATTTCAAAGACTTACTAACTCTTAGAAATCTTAACTTACATGAACTCCGTTACGACATGATTATAATTAGCCTTGCCTTATTTAAAGAAATATTCCTCAATTAAGAAGAAGAGAAGGCTTCTGCTATCTATAGTAATTGAGAATCACACCCTTCTAACGTCACCTAGCGTTTTCTAACCATTAAAGATGATTAAGTTTAATAAAGCCTGTCAGCATTCGTGTTTACCATTTAAAACAAAAACGATTTAATAATGTAGTTGTGATAGCAAAGATACGCTTATACTCTGATTTATTTTAATTATCAAAGGATATAACCCGTAAAGCTTTAATTAATTAAGTAGGAGCTGTTTGAAAATTAACAGTTCTCACCCTATTAAAATATAACCATCTTTTTTTTCTAATGTTAAGCACTAGGAAAGGCAATGACAGGAGTTGTTTTTTCTTCTAATTAGAGGAATTTTAAACTAAAGAAAGACTCGCTTAACTCATCTAAATGATAAAGTTAATGGGGATAATAAATCCTCAGAAATAGCCGATCCAGCCTCTTAAATTTGGCCTGAAGAGTCTAATGGGGAGGTACCCCATTAAAACAGAACATGATCGCTTTGTGAAAAAAGAACGAGTATTTATTTAGAAAATCTCACGTTACCGCATATCGCTTGAAGCCGTAGCAACTACATACTCTACCCTTAATTCAAAAAGAAATGTCCCATGAAAACAAAGTGTAAGAAAGAATTCCAAAGTTATTCAATGAGCTGTTTTTTTCCGTCGATTAAGTTAGTTTTTTTCCCCTCAACATAACGCTAGTGAAGGGCATACGGATGAACAGATATGCGATTCAGTAGCTATGGCCTTTTTACACAAAAAGTGCATCCGTTAGGAGAAACAACGGTCAACACTGAGAGCTAATGATGAACGCATTGTCAAAATGGTCGAATTCATTGCCATATAATTTCAGTGGGAAATCGACTCCTCACTACCAATTTACCCCTAGATCTTTAAACGGTGTTCTTGGAGCAGATGGAGACAAATTTGTGTGGACACGATTTGAGGCTCATAGATTTCTGTTAATCGCGAAGAAGTACACTCTTCCATCCTGCGAACCCAACCATTCTACTTTGAAAGAGTAGTCTATTCATTCAAATATCACTTTCATTCTTTTTCTTCTCTGATATGCAGCATTCAACTCCTCCTATGAATTTCTTAGGTTACTTGACCCAGTAGTTTGTCGCTTCAAACAGCATAAATCCTAATCTTGAGTTGTAACAAATGGTGACAACCCTTCACGTACATTTGGTACCTTGTAACGTATTTAATTTTAATTGCTTTCCATCTAAAAAAAAAATTGACTTATGAAGTAAATGTCATGTCATCCAACTCACTCTGAAGGCTAATCGAACGGTAGCTGCTCGCGTGAGTTCCGAACTTGTTGGTGGAGTGTGCGGAGGTACACTGTGATCTCGACAGATAGCTTTTTGAGAATTGAGTAAAAGAAGGAAGGGTAACGACTCGTCGGAATTTTCAGGCAATACGTTATCGCCATTGTCCCTAGCGCTACGCTGGTAGAAGACTCGCACCTCTGGGTCACTAACTTTGAGAACTTTTTCTCCAAACAGACTCGCTACTGGTGTTTTCTCAGTTCCGCTCTCAGTTGTAGTGATATTTGAGAAGTCTTCCTTCAACCAGTGGTCTGGTGGATGGACCACCAAGAGGAGACGAATGGGGATTGTTTGCTGGGAGCACCGAACACTGAAAAGAGGCAAAAAGTCATCGAATACTGCGTTTTCAATGCAAAAGACAACTCCAGCTAGACTCGGAAGTTTTAGTGGAATGAATTTGATTTCATAAAATTTTTTTCCTTTGATAAAAAGAAATTCATCCAAAATTTGCGTCGTACATTTTAAGAGAAACTTTATAGGACACAAAATATTAAAAATGAAATAATTTTGCATCAAAAAAGCTTTTAACCCACTTTCTCGTTTGTACAGTGGAACAAAATTATGTTAAAATATGACAAATTAACAAAAATGTTTTTGAATTAGCTTCAACATGTGGATTTGGTCGTTTTCGGTCATAGTTAGAAAAAAAACTTTTCTAATGAGTTTTTGGGTTTTTTTAATTAATGAATAAATAATAAGCCTTATTATTTATTTTCAGGTTAGCTTAACATCCAAAGTCCACCAAATAACGAATTTCAAAAGTTTAATTTCCATTTATAATTTATTCAACTACCCTGCTTCTTGATTAGATTTATATTTTAATCACTTTTGAATTATTAATCATTAGAACCGCATGCATCTATGACTCATTATGGTGTACAAATTAGTATTTACAGATTTTGTGACGGTCATTAACGCCTCCTAGCTTAACATTAGTAAACCATGACCAGTTTTAATCTGCCAATAATACTGAGAGGATACTTCAGTTTGCTTGCCTATCTACCGCTGAATTGAACATTTAACCTCTTATTGACGTCTATACACTAATCATCTATGTACGCACGCCAATATCCTTTGGCTCGTACGAGAAAAGGTATATGATTATGCATTTAAAAAAAAGTAGAATAGGATGCGAAAATGTAACCCAATGTGTCTTTTATCAAGTGTCTATCAGGCAGGAAATACCAGTCAGATCGCTTCGAGAAGTATGCTGAAAGTGATTGCAAAAAAATTAACTTCGAATATTTTTTAAGTTTTACGAGTTAAAAGGATCGTAAATATTACACGACACCCATCCATTGATTAGAAAGCCTGATGTGAATCTATGGCATGTTGGCTAGAAGAGTACTTAATAAGAGAGCTCAAGATTATTGTTACACATCGAATTTTCACAATAAAGACTCCAAATTGTTCCTTTCTACAATTTTGATTGGCAACCGAAGGTAATTATTTCGATCAAATTAAATCATACAACTTTTTAGATGTCAATCATGCTAAAAATCGCAAGTTGAATTTGTGCTCATATAACCTTTGGAACGGATGTGAACAATTAATTAAAATAAGAGAGTTAGATTAATTATTTTTATAAATTCTTTATCTTTTAATTGATGCTCATAGCGACATTCTCGAGTACTTCAGAGCTCAAATTTCAGGTTTTGTCAACGAGTTTCGGAAGCTGTGGTGAATACAATTCGCTACAAAGTCAATTAATCTGTTTATTACATTGAGAAATTGATAGTGATATCTCAACTCAGTTCTCTCTTCTTATAACCAAAGTAAACCTTGTTTTTTGACTGTTTTATTACAACATTTTTAATTCTTTGGTACACGTTGTTTTCTAATGGGAGACAGGAAAGGTGGGGTTGTTTTGTTTACATCGGGTAAAGAGAAATATAAAAATGATCATTTGCTAATTTTCATTTATTTGTGATAAAAGATGTCTCAGTGTAATATGAAGCAACTTTTAAATTAATATAACAAAAATCCCAATTTTATCGCTCTAGGACACCTCATGTTTTTACGAATGCATAGATGGTACACTTTCACAGACATTCCTGAGTACTGGATGAAAACCGAGTCATATTTTAAATGGAGAAAGAAAACTCTAATTAGCTCTCCAAAAATTGGACATTTAGCCTTAAAAAGGTGAAGTCTAAATATAACAACTTTGAAATAAGTTCATTTCAATACTAAAAATGGGACGAAATTTTAATTAGAATTTTCAGTGAGAAAGTCGAATTCTGCATCCTCCCCTATTAACCAAACACAGCGGTTACCCGCTTAAAGTAGTTACTTTGACCTCTGTGGGCCAAGATGATTAATGAATTTAATTTCTCCCGATTTACACTGATATCCTCTTTTATTTGTATCATAATGACAATTAACTTAAAACGACCCATTGATTTCTAACAGAGTTGACACTATTCTCTTCAGTTAAAGTGACATGCGTTTAAATAGATGTCCACGAGCAAAAATGAATGACTGTGCACCTTCTCTTTCAAAGTGCACACGCAACAAGTCAAGAGCCACTAGACTGATTCCATAAAATCTCCTTCTACTCGATAAATTTATATTAGCCTTTTTCCCAACGACCACACTGGTCATTGTGCACGTCTGTTGCATTAAACTTCAT
This sequence comes from Hymenolepis microstoma, assembly GCA_000469805.3. Lineage (NCBI taxonomy): Eukaryota > Metazoa > Platyhelminthes > Cestoda > Cyclophyllidea > Hymenolepididae > Hymenolepis > Hymenolepis microstoma. The sequence continues at coordinate 29,477,060 of LR215989.1, forward strand.
AGCAAAGTACATTCATTCGTGGGTGCGATCAACCCTCCACCCCCAACCCCCACCCCATTCCCCACGGCCCTAAGACATCTTCTCTTTACCCAGTACAGGCTTTGTGAACACTTGTTTCAATGGTCTTTAGAAATTTTCAAATAGGCGTGAATGCATTAACGAGAGAATTTCAATTCCCAATAATTTCAATTGAATTTAACAATTGCGTAATTTCACACAAACTTTTCCTTCGATTGAATCAGAGACTTGCTGTTAATTCAAAACCACATATTCACATTTTAGATTTTTAAAATAAGATAAATGTGTATTATTAGAAATGGGAAATGTTTGTATGAATTTTGAAGACAACTGGAGGTAGTTAAGGTGAAGGGAGTTATCTTAAGGCGTTTGAATCCTCATAAAGCTACCAGGAATAGGTGAGCCCCAAATGGCAATAAATATCCGACTTTTCTAGGAAGAACGACTGAATTCTCATAGAAACATGTGAAATGAGCTAAAGCATGTGATTTGACGCAATGAATATGAGCATCAGTGGGAATTCTCGCTCAATAGGCCAAATAAAATCCTGCTATTCACTGAAAGCAGATATCAACAATTAAAATTTTTCAACAGCTGATGTTTCTATGGCTGAGGGCACTCTTAATTCGTGACCTACTTACATGAATCACACAGCCATAAACTATAAAGTCTGACAGAAAGAAGGGTGATGATGGTGTCTTTCCATATTCTTGTTTCTTTGAAAATACAATTGTGATTTGATGCCTTTTTTATTTAGAAAAGTTGATTTTGGCGCTCACTTTAGCAGCACAAATTATGTCTAAATAGACAGTTTCTCGCTGTTATCAACTAAATATTACACACATATCAGCAACAACGCCCTCGCATTGTCATACTACGGTTGGATGGAAACAGGACTGTCATGACATGATTGAACTTGACTACCAGCCAACACCCATTAAGATGCACATAAAACAGGCTGAAGACGGTTTCATGCTAAGGGAAATGGCAGGAACGTATTATGAGTACTTCTCAACTCTTTTGCAATATATAAAATCATAAGCATTTCATCGACCAGTGGAAGTGAATTAAATTAGTTCACTAATTAGACCTTTCTGGCGGGATAAAACTTACGGATCAACTGGAGTAAATGTAGCGAGGACCTTTAAATTCATGCAGTGGACCCGGGGAGCCCAATAGCCTGGTAGAATTTGAGTATCCCGTGTACAGTCCTCCAGGGTATCCAACTTCTGCTCAACGTGACTCGAACCGTCCTCTAGCACGACGAAAACTTCCACCCTGAAATATGCAAAAAATGCAAAAATAAACTGTTAAGCATGAAGGTTTTAAGTCCCAAAAATTCCTGATAATTCGGTTTCAGTAAGAGGTAATATTCAAAACAAAACTAGATATCCCACACTTCAAGCGAATTAAAATCCAAGATTTAGTGTCAGAGAGAAAATACAACATTATAAAATCAATAAATAACTTTCATCTTGTTTAAATTAATACTTATTGTATATTGTTCTGACTTTGTTACTGAAAGTGACGTGTATCTAATAAATTTTTTACGTGACCTTGTATGAATTCACAGAGAGAGTTAGAGAGAGAAAGAGAGAGAATTAAAGTTGAACAGCAACAGGTTTTCATAGTAACAAGAAGAATCTGTGCCTCTCCTTCTTCTGCTTGAAATATCGATTTACAGATCGCAAAAGGGAGGTAAAAGCAACAAGGGCACTTGTAAAGATCTGAATACTCAGGAAGAAGCAACTGTAATGTGGATTTCAGTGTTGTCTAAAAAAGGTGCATTCAGTCCCGTCCTCAGAAAACTTGGCAGAGAAGTTCCTACTGACATATACAAGCTAACTACTTTGAGGCTGTAGGGCCAGAGGAGACGACATCACCACTCCTTTAAACTTGATCAAATCAGATACGCACTTGCCTTTAAATACAGCCGACAAAATTTGAAATGAATGAGTTTTAGAAAATGTAATTGAATCAAACCTTCGCTCTTGAAAACCAATAATTCCACACGTTTCTAAACTGTCACCTTCTTAATTCTCATTAAATTATCTACATGGAGTGATAATAGCTGTGTTGAAATAATTATTTCAATACCCTCAATAAATTTTATAATGAAACCCAGGTAATTGAATTTCTGACCTAGTATTTTTTAACTCAACAAAATATAAAAATAATATAATATATACTGTCATTTAATCATTGGATAATTTCTAATGAAATAATAAGGCCCTTGATATTGAGCAATGATGCGAATTTAGTTAAAGCGCTCTGATCAAGCAAATATTCAATGCCAAATTTTAGCGTAGCTGCATAGCCTTACGCTGTTTGAGTTAAAGCGCAAATTACGAGATGCAAAGAGATGTACCTGATGACAGGACGAGTTCGAAATACCACAATTTTGTCTGACTCAGGAGCTCCAACAGCCAAGTCAGGGTAGCCGTTCAAGTCTAAGTCAAGACCACCAGATGAAAGGGAAAATCCAAAACTCTTGATCGATCCCGACAGTTTAGTCGTATTGAGAATCTGGGGGAGAAAAATAGGATAAAATCAGCTTTGATGCAGCGTCTAATGGCCATTTAACCGGCGATTTTAGAAGAATCAAGGTTGTAGTTAATTAAATGAAAGTAATATGTTATCATTCCCGAATAAACAAAATACCTTTTCGAAAACTCTACAACACATCTCTCTTTAGTTGTTTGCCTGTTCAAATGTTACCTGAGTAGAGCTAAAACGAATCAGATTTATTTCTATTTATCTACACTCTTCTCTGCATGTCTTCGACTACTTGAAAACAGTGTTTATCAATCCAAAGCATGGAGCACTTTGGATGGCAACGACGCTAGAAATGTTGAAACAATTCGAACAATTATTATTAATGAAATTTTATTTTTTCAATCTCTTCTATATTTAGACTGTATGTTACTCTATGGTTTTTTAAAATTACTTGCCAATGGAATAAACTTGAAAAACGATCATTAAGCACTTCAATTCAGAATTTCGAAAGTATTTTACGACTCGAACCCAAAATTCGACACCCAGACGCAGCGATCAGCACCTTTAGTAATAAGCATTATTGAATAATTGGTTCAAATTCTGTAAGCTTTAGATACCAGGAATGATCACTTCCGAATATCACTCATCGATTATGAAGTTATAGTTTTAAGGCTATATTTAAGGCTGCATAAAAATTGCACAACTTTCCCGCTCCATAAATTAATTATGTGCACAATTATCACACAAGAGTAAGTTCGATTTAACTGAGAGCCCTTAAAATACTAATTTTCAATCTGTGATGAAAGATGTCTGACGATAACAGATTTAATAAACCCTAATAATGAACCGTAAATGCTGCAGTGAAACTAAACACCTTTGCAGGGTTAGAGTATCTGGTGAACCTGTTCAGTGGATTAAGGATATTTTTGGTGTAATTGTTGTTGCTGAAATGCCCTACAAAGTCGAATTCCATCTCTCGCAACTTTTAAAGGCCCATTTTGAGGCAATCCGGGTAATAGAAATGAAATTTCAGCTATATGAAAATGTCCACGGAAGACAAACCAATATTTTATCAGAATTGATGAGATCACTGTTTCACAAAATAACGGTTTCAGAATTCCAATTTCTGAGTGGTTAAATTGTCAGGATATCAGAAAGTCAACCCCAGCCATAGCATTAATTACAAAGCTGGTTTAGTTATGAGGGACTTTTGGAGTAAAGTTCATTGCAGACGATAGAACTTAGTGCGTACCTAACTCATAACATTCATTAGCTTTATAGGTGAATCCACAGGCAAGACGCAGGCGACTTGTGCTCAGAAAGTTACCTGATTAGATAATTGATCTATGACGTTTGACCTCAGTGGCTTAGTCACCGAGGTCAATTGCGACATTGCAGGACGCATTACTAGTACTACATTCCACTCCCGCCTTCATTCTTTATTGCAATTGACCCTACAAATGCGTCACCAAATAGTGAGAAATAAGTACAGCAGATCAGTAAACGATCTAAATGGAAAACTCTCACCTCAATCAGTCAGCCTGAAATTTAAAGGAAAAAAAATCTCCCACACAATTAAATTTATGGAAGAAAAGGAGCAATGTTTGACATTTCTACCAGAAAGGAGACATCGGAGTGATTTAATGACGCCTCACAATGATTGGCGTTTTCGACACCTCCTAATACTCCAGAAACTTGAATAAACTCGCGCATGCGTATGTGCGTACGTCAAAAGATTCCACATCATATTAACGTTGCCTATTCAGGCCCGGATTGTTTGGAGAAAGATATTTAAAATGTGAATTTCAACAGCTGACGTTCAAAAGTCACAACTAGTCCCAGGCTCGATGTTTAGAGAGAAGGTGAGAGGGGGAAGTAATTATCTGATGTACTGTGACTAGAAAAGTTCAGTTAAAGGAAAAGTGTGAATCATTGTACATGGCGAACGGATCTGGTTTCCAAGATAATGCATTCCAAGGTCAAAGCAATCTAATGGTTCCTTCACTAAATAAGTTAAGAGGCGGCAATGATTTATAGGGACTAAGAATTTGGCTGAAACAAATGATTGGGTTGAAAGCAAAGAATTAATTTTCATAGAAGAATGATTGGGAAGATAGTAAATTGAAAACAGATGTATTTTTCAATTCAGGGTAAAGTTTGAGTCTACGAATGTTAAGAAGATTACAGCATTTCCAACTTCCACCCTCAATTTTGTAAAATATTCCGATCAATTTTCTGACCATCAGTGATGCCTTCTTCTTTAGCTCAATTGTGGTAAGGAAAAAATTGGTTGTTTTAAGGAAAATAATCGATCTCTTTTCAGTACATCGATTTTGTTTAGGAAGAAACACACTGGAACAAGCATTCATAATTTGTCAATATTCAAAGCGCATGATCCCCCGAGATCCAATTAAATTACTGATTTATTTTTGGTTAACTCTACAAATACAGGGAGATAGTAGGTGACCGCGCGGGTTGAGAGATTGCGGGACGTAATCTGTGGTTATTTTTCAAATCTTTTACGCACAGCCACTCTACCCCCATTCTATCTACAAATTCTAATATTAATGTCGATAAAAAAGCCTCGGAAGTACGCACAGATGCGTACTTTAAGCACTGGTTACATCAGTAACCACTGGAAGTAGCGAAACTAATGGAATGGGTTGGGTGTTGTTAGGGTCATGTCAAGGACTTTTACTGGGACTATCAGTACACATTTCTTTAATTTAATGATCAAATGTCATGAAATTTGTGGCGATTGACCTTTTAACGCTATTAGTACATTCGTAATTGGCAGAAATTCTGTCCCAATGAAGTTTATTAAACGCAACACGTCCAGTCTACGAATTTTTAAAAAAAAATATTGAATGATGTAAAAATAATTTCGATTTATTCAGTCTAAAAATTTAACTTGATTCGACGTACGTTTTAATTTATAAACAATTATTAGTTAAACATGTTTAAATAATAGAACGCTTGAAGGTGTAAACGTACTATGGTTAAATTATATTAACAATTTGTTAGAAATTTAAAAAGTGCTATATTCATCTAGTTATTTTAATCACGTCTACGTATTAATTTACGCATTTATTACGAATCACATAGGAAATTTCCACCCAATGTGAGAAAGGGAAAAAGAGGGCATTTAAAGAGTGAATTGATACTTTTAAATTACGATTTTGATACTTCTGCTCACTTGTAGGGTGTTTGGTGAACTTCTAAAATTTCGTTCCAAAAAAATATCTAAGTAAAATAAGCCGTGAAACACTATCTAGGTATGGACTTAGGAATTATCAGTGTTTGAACTTAAAGTGAAACCACACCAGAACTGATTTTCGGACAAAGTGGTGCCCACAGGGGGTTTGGTTTGAAACCTCGTGGCCAAAGTCAAGTGAGATTTTGGTACATTCAAAGATTAAACCCAAGTTAACTTGTATATGCACAGATATGAAGAGCTAAAATGAGAAATTGTTTCTTCTGTGAGAAAAATACTACAACATTACCAACTGTACCCTTACCCAGACATGGGTATGATGGTTGTAGCAAGGGATCTGGAGGTTAAAAACTTTTGTTTGATCGTAGTGGCAAGGCTATATAAACAAACTAGTTTGACCTTGCAGTTTAAACCCCTTTAAATGGCTGGAAGAGAGAATAAACTCTGAAGGCACGTCGATTCAGATTAGCCCTTAACAGAGGGTTCAAGTTAAAAGGCTTTCACAAAAAAAGGCAAGGAACATATGGAAAATTCAACAACCGTGCGATACTAAAGGGCATTAGTGTTTATCATGTATGATAATCTGCATAAAAGGGTATTTTCAGGAGCGCAGGGAATGAGAATTTTGCTGATTACTGAGTTTCATCTCCAGAGTTTCACTATTTCCAACTAGTGGGAGACAAAAAGCATGCAATATGGTATTTATTGGACTCGTTTTCAATTTTGTCTTCCTTGCTGAGTGCCGGGACGGGAGATGGCCCTGAATTACAAATCATTTAGTGCACTACCTCACCGTACACTAATGATACCTTCTACCCACGTGCCACTAAGTTATTGATTCCGCAACCAAACTGTTGTGCCAGTTGTAGGGAGTCTTCTTGGAGCATGGGGGAAATTATATCATTTGGATGAAGAGATCTGTATCATTCTATGTTTACGCATCTTAAGAGCTGTAGTCATTTATCGCTGGGAGTGGAGTATTTCGGTACATTCGAGTGAACGCGTCTAGAATATCTTTCGCTGACTCCTCCCCAAGTGGCTCCTGTATTGCACTCTTCATGGTAACAATGAATCGTTCTGTCTGACTATTTGATTAGGAATTATATGGTGGAGAGCAAACATGGTGTTAACGTAACTATGTAGAAAGTTTTGAAAGTGAATCGAAGATAATCGTGTGGCGATGCTGATTACAATGCTCTCTGGTAGTCTATGAGTTGGAAATATACAGCAAAGATCATTGACCAATGTGGTAAATGCGATGGATTTTGATAAACTAACTTTGTGCCACTGTGAGTGAGCATCTACTGCAAAAAGGAATGCGAGAACATTGAAAGTCTACCAAATTCCAAGTGATTTAGGCCAATGAATAGGTTCCTACTGTATGGGAAGCTTAGCCACGTGCTGACATTTAGAACACATATTTGAACAACTGCTTGGGTATTGTTAACATTCCATATTAGAATGCTAAAGTTCATGCATTCGATTTCCTTCTACTTGCACCCCCCGTATGGATGCTATGCAACTATTGTAATACGGTCCACCTGAGTGATGAAGGAATGGGAGGACGCGGTCTTCAAATATTCTGTACGAATTAATCACAAACAGACTGACATCCTGTCTGCTAACACGCAGGAGATCACTATTTTAGTTTAATTTCGTCCACCTTCCCTTAACGAATCTTGTAAATCACTTTCAATGCTTAGAAGTCTCCATACAACATCAAATAATAGGCGTCGAGCATTGTCTTCCATCGACAGACTTACAATGGTAGTTTCCTCGTCAGTAAAGTTTTATTTGCAAATGAGACAGTCGGCTTGTCCGAATACTCTTGAAGTTTAATATTCTATGTTGAAATCATAGCCGATAAGGATGTTCGCTATTTGTTGAAAATTAGCAAATGTTGTCCTAAAGTCGAAGGGAGGTCGGATGTATTGGTACAAACCACGATGAGTAATGATAGTACTATAATTCCTGTGACTCTGATGCAAACTTCAAAAAAGTATCATCAAAAGCTGGTAATTTATAAAGATTGGGTTCCAATGAGGGATTTAGACCAATTGGATGGGCAGTGCACAAACGAATCGTTCAATTTTGCTTTCCGATTAATACCAATAGGTAGTGTCATTTGAATAAGAGACAGGATCTATTACGCCTCTTTGTTCCAGACATTTAATTCTACATCCACTATAGGCAAGGCTGCTAGTGAAAATGACGAAGCATTCGGAATCGGTTTTAATAGCGACTGAATGTGAGTCCATCGGCCATGACCTTCTTGAAATACTTCTGGAAAACGCTGGATCATCAACTCTGCCGTGAATTAAGAGCTGAACGTAGTTGAATATGCACAAATGCAAGTGGTGTTTTAGAATATATCCAAAAGACCGAACAGTTGAGCTGACCAATTGAGAATCTGCTACATAGGCTGTTTCTTGTGGAACTAATATCCTGGTAGGTCAGGTTGCAGCTGATTTACCCTGAGATGATGGCAGACCGGCCGGAGGGACTGATTAAAGACGAGAACAATGGTTCTTCTTTTGGACGACCCAATGATTTCTGCAGTTTCTGTGAGATTATGAATATATTTGGAGCATTATCTATTTGGGGACGAACACGATATCCGGCCTTGCCTGGCGTCAATACAGAGGGTATTCTGGTTTGAATTTAAACTGGGGGTTTCTTTTATGGAAATTTCGTTGACTTTATTTCTGAATAGTCATGGTTGTGTTTATGGTAGACAGTTTGGGAGTACTGAGGGAGGCCTATGGGAAACGAACCTCATAATGTCAAGCCTTTCTCCAGACCACCATGGACAAGGTAAAGTCGGTTTCTGTTTGACAGAATGATTTGGGTGTGTTATTAATTGCGGAAATGAGAAATCGAAGTAAACATTTTGTACGCCAGACGCGTCTGACTTCAGGCTGTGGTTTTCTTCCAATAGTTTTAACAGGCGGGCTCTTAGTGGTGACCTAGGGCTCATTTTGAGTTAAGAGATGCCAATAGGCCAACTAAACTGCTCTTCCACAATGATTTCCTAAACTAAACTTTTCACAATTAAAGTTTTCAACGCCTCTAAAGTCACATAAGTTCTCATTACGAATGATCAAAAGCCTGAGGCAGCTAAGGGAGGCGCTCCTTCATGACCTCTTCAGTTTCACAGTTTCATCGACTCCCTTGAGCAGAACAGATTTTTATAAACATTCGTATTTAACAAGACCCAGTTTCCTGAAGAGGCACCAAACTCTTGATTTTTCATCCCGTTTAGCAAGATTCAAATCAATACATCTGTTTTATTGAACCTCGATCCCTATAATTTGCATGATTTGAGACAATAAATGAATTGAGACACTTTTTGTCACATCTCCAGCAGCTGCAGGATCGAGAATTCCAAGAGATGCCGAACGCTTAATTGAATGACGTAAATGAACAATGGACGCGTGAATAATTGAACTATCTCATGAATAAAAGATTCCAATTTGTCTTTAAGATCGTTGGCTTCTACAGATGGACTGTTGAGCATCTCAAACAATTGCAAAACAAATACGGATTTATGAGAGCCCCGAGGAACTTTTATCTTCGATATTAAGAAATTCCCGATGAATTTAGTTGTTGGCGATCCTCTTAAATAACCACAATTCACCGAATTGAGTAGTCAACTGTGGATGAGACGCAACTTCTATTTTCTCCTAATTATCTCAGCAACGACCAAACAACTTCAAGGTAATTTAAACAACAAAATAAACCGGAGAAAAATATCCTATTTTATCCAACACTATTATATGGTGGTTTTTATTCAACTTGAGGTAAATTTGAAAGTACTAAATGCAGCGTATAGGTATGATAGCCAACCTGTGTCGGAGATCCGATTTTCTTGTCCTTGGAACCATGGTAGATTATCACAGAACCTCCACCCGCATCATAAGGCGCCCCAATCGCGAAATCTGTAATAAACCAATCAGAAAATAAACACAAATCCGCTAAAGTCCGGAGGTCACATTTCAAATGTCCTTTTGTTAGGCCAATTTACCACGCTCACTTTCAATCAAGACTGGCAGGTCTCGATTTATATATATAAATGCCAAGGTCTTGTAATTGAAAGTAAAATATGCAAAAAAAGGGCGTTTTGTTTAAGGCCGCCATAAAAATGTTAGAGGAGAATTGACCGTTCTTTCCGAATCTATTATAAACGATGCATACAACGTGCAGGCGATAATTCAGTTCATATTGTATAATTTTCTGCATTTTAAAGATCCCTATTCAAAAGTGTTCTCAATATATCGGCAATTTACCCAAATTTTTCAATACAATTAAATTTCGTTATTTTAAAGGAAAGACGGTGAACGAGAAGAGGTATCTAATTTTTGTCAATAATCAAGTCATTTGCGATAAATCTGCACTTTTATCATTAAAGATATGATCAAAAATGCTAAAACATAAACGAATTCAGTCCTCAATTTTTGGATATTTCAGAAGCGAGGCTTCCAAAGCTTATTTACACTTGAATTCAATTAATTCAACGCAAGAAGTAAAAGGAATTTCGCTGTTGCCTTTTTCATATCTAGGTCCGGAGTTTTCCTTAATTTTGGCTAATTTCCCGCTTTGAGACGCCCAACTGGTTTGCTACGCATTTTCATTCTACTTCGTTGTTAATTAGCTTTAACTAAATTATATATCTTATTTTACAATCGCGTTTGTTTATTTAAGGTTCTGTGGGTGTCTGTACTTTTCGAAATTACAACTATTCAGAAAAATTTGTCTTGGGCGGTCAATTTTCACATTGTCCATTGTTGGCGAATTGCAATTGATGGAGTTCGATTCCAGTAACCACAAAGCGAAAAAAGGGCATTCCTCAGTGAAGGATGCTAAAAATGCCCAACATTCAAAAGCGTTTGGGAAGGAGCTTTATTAACAAATTAAGTTACCGGTTATATATGGCAAGCCACCAAACGCTAGATAATTCTAAGTTTGCCAAAAAAAATTAATCAAATTGACAGATGCAGTAACATCAGCGATCGAGAGATCATTACTCACTGCCGCACACTAATTATTATTAATTAATTAATTAATATTAATTATTATTATAATATTATTAATCTCTATTAGAGATTATTTTTGTCACGAACATCCTATTTATCATTCAATTAGGTGTGATAGTTAGGAACCTGTTTTCTAGCTATTGTGACCATCTAGCCCATTGATACTAAGCACTTTTACCATCTCTTGAACGACATCTTTATCTTTGGGATTTGAATATTCTTGGCGTTCTTAAAGATAGTTCATTAATTGTGGTTGCTTCGTATGAAATTTCAGAGCTTTTGAAATGCTTTGCATTCCCAAACTTTTGAAGAATTGTACAAACAATACATCAATGATTCACCAACAAATTAATGTAACAGGAAGTTAATTGACGTTTGGTTGAAGTGCAGGGATGAGCAAAGGATCTTTAGAGTATTAAAATGACGATTAATCTTGTTAAAGTATAAACAAAGTTCATTAATTACATTTGGAAAGGGTTATTGTGAAACGGTTTTGTCTCATTGAATCTATTTAAATTCGATTGATTTTGATGGATAAATGGCTTGCCTTCAAATTTCTATATAATGTTGACTTGTGTTGAGTAGCATCTCATCCAACCCACTTCGGAAATAACCAATTTTCCGTAAAGTCATAAAAGAGATCAGATCGGGTCAAAATGTGCCGATCTGAGAGGAGCAACTAACCCAGGTCAATAATATGGATATAATGCCGAATTTAGGGCCATTTTCACGAAATCTCCTGCTCGTGGCCATTATGTGCTGCTTTAAGATGAGTATTGTTAAGTCTTTTTGAGGTCAATGTTATGCTAGGCATCAAATGAGTCCTTAATAGACTCTCATAATAAATTGGTTAAGACTGCCCTAATATACAAGATAGCTATTCCTCCAACAAGCATTTCCACATATTTTTTGTAGGATTTTCTCTTTTCAGAATGACTAAGTAGATCAATCTTGGTGCCTACACCCCCCTCCTCATGATGTGTGATGTGATATCGGAATATGATGAGTCATTCACGTGTGCGCGGGATACTGTAGAGAGAGAGAGAGAGAGAGAGAGAGAGAGCGCGAAATTGAGAACGCGCACACTTTGTAGAGTGTGCGTGTCTTTTTCAGCAATGTCTTCTCACTCTCTGACTACGTCGGAATCTGTGTTACTGTGATAGCACAGTCGACTTTTTGCACTCTCCAGGACCTTGTAATTCGAAGTCATTTATTTGCGTATTTCGTGCCTACCTTCCTACAAATCATTAGGTCTTTTGCATTATGCCAAGCCACGCTTAACGGAATGATATTAATTTCGCTTTACTACCAAATCTATGGTTAACATAAAATTGGCCAGGTTTTGAAGCTCAGGTCTACTTTTTGAGGTCAAATGCTACCCGATGTTATCGTTTTAGTGTGCCACTGTCTTTAAACAGCGTTGATTTGTACAATGGTAACAATTACGGAAGTTGTCTATAAAATAGCTAATAGTTTTGGAAAATGAATCCTCTTGTTTGAATAATTTCCCTCCATAAATTAGGATGTATGCAATTAAAACCCCCGGAAGGTGTGGTTTGATTAATAATATTAAAATTTGAAAAAGTATTCTTTTTTTTTCCTTTTTCGCGTATAAATGTTCCATTAAAATAGAACAGCAAAGAAAATGAGTCCATTCACTTTGCAAGAAATTACTATACTATTTTCACTTGAAGAATTTTGAACATTTTTAATTTGTCTAAGGGAACTAACATGTAGGTTTCTAGCGCTCAGTTGATGTTGTGCATCTCATAAACAGACAGGCAAATCCTCAAATCTGCGGATATATTTTTGTCAACTTTTCCTAATAAACAATTGATTGAGTTGATTGCTCAGTGTGACTCAATCTGTATTTGGTTGAGCAGTTTAAAATGACTGCTAGTCTCATTGGCCTATTCATTGTTGTAAGAAGGGACAAACTACTCAAAGTGACGTAATCAAGTATCCAATCAAGTCAAACGGTCGATTAACTGTAAATAGCGTGGACATGAGCCAACCCAGATACTTGGGCCATCTTATGAGAGGGTTAACGATTCAATGATTCCAATTTAAGGCATTTTACAACCCTACTTCTTTAGAAGCATCTCTTCTACTTTACCGGACTACCATTTTGGCATTTCGTGTGTTTAGATGTTATGACATTTATTAAAACACGTAAGGGGTTGTACAATAATGCTAAAAAGTAATGGAACTTTAATTGACTTTCTGGTTTCCAAAAAGTGTTTTGGTCAAATGGCGGTCTTTAAAATGCACTTTTTCTCTTATCAATATTTAATTAAATCACTTTGAAAACAGCCTATTGTATTGGCTTGATGAAGACGTATAGTGTACATAATGTACCTTTCAAGTCGGAGTGGAGTTTACTAAAAATTAGGCCGTACATTTTCCTTTTGAAGTGGCTTTGTTTTACTGTAAATTATTCCAACTTAAATTTACATTCAATGTTAGCTCACTTCTCCACAAAATATAGCATTATTAAATAGCGCTTAGGCATTGACAAATTTAGATTAATCTATCTTTAAGGCCTGAATATCATTTAACACTAAATGATACATAACCCATTATCAACTTGGATATTAGAAATCCTTACAATTACAATTTGCATTATGCGAACCACTTAATTTAGCCCAAATAAAAAAAGTATTCATACCCACTATAATTTGCAATTTACTTCATAAAAATGTGGACCAAACTAATGATACTTTATTTCTGAGTTTTATGGAGCATTTATCAAATCCGTAGATAGCAGTATAAACTAAATAAATTATTTTAGCAAACTTTTTTATTAACATACCATCAATTCCATCATGATCAATGTCACCAAGTGCCGTGATTGCACTTCCAAAACCACTCTTAAGGGAGAGAGTAGACGGAGGTTTAAGAATCTGGATTTCGGAATCAGAGAAAGCAGACGTGGAAGGCAGACGGCGGTGCTGATTCCAGAAAATGTAAACACTCCCAAAAGCCGCTGAACCACTGAGAGTACCCCGACCTTCCGTACCAAGTTTTTGAAGGGCATTTGGGTCCAAATGCTGCTCAAATGGGGCTCCGATCAAGAGATCATCCCAGCTAATGAAGATCAATATTCGTAATCAAAACTGGTTAACAGATTTAAACACCAACAGCACCTATAACTTTCATGAACTAAACTGTCCCAAGACCAATAGGAGAAGCATTGTTAATGCTTAAATTAAGTGGAAGGAAGGCAGTCACCTTTATAAGGAAAGAAAAGCCTATACTTCCTCTAGTTGGCCACCCACATCGCTGAGTATATATATCTGTGGGCATTGATCTCGTAACCTCTAACACGAGAGACGCGCACGTTGACCACTACGCCACCAGGAATGGCAAGTCAGATGATTAAATTTAAAACAAACAAAACGTTTACTAAATGTCATTGATATTCTTGAAATTTCTTATTGTAAGGCAATACACATTATAACTTAACGGAATTAAAGTCATTACAAAGAGTGTTCCTAAGTAGTAGGGAAAAAAAGAAATCTTCTTTTTCTTTGACCTGATTTATGACTCCACGTTTTCAAAAAAATAGGGGGGTAATAAAAACAAATTCCCACCTTGAAATTGTTAATAACGAGTACCATATTCATTTTGCCTTATAGTAAATGGGGCATTGCAATTTCAATCCAATCGATACAAACCTTGACCTCAGCAACTTTGTTTTGTCAAATTGGGTTCTTCTCTACAACAAACTTCTGTAAAGCACAACTTAAAAATGATGAATTTGGGACCTAATGTCTCCAACTACTTCTTTAGACAGACTATTTCACTAACTAGAATATAGACTTTAGCATTTTATTTCAAAGCAAAGATCGTAGAGTTATTTATTTTTTATTTAATTATTTGTTAGTTGTCAGGTGAAATAATGCGTAAGAAGTCGTATTACCGGGTAAGATATTCAGGCTGATAAATTTAATTTTAATTTACTCTTTTCGAATAGATAAATAGTCGAGAAAAAAGAAAAAAAAAAGGACTTAATTTCGAAGAAAATTATTTTATCGAGTAATAATGATGTGGTTGACAGCATTTACAAATCTTTAACCTATATAATAGTTATAATTTCCAACTAGGGAGTTACCTGAGAATGAGGCATATCTACTAATCATAGTGGGCAAAAGTACAAAAGAGAAGGTATTCTTAAATCTAACATCTAAAAGGACTTAGAAAATGCAGAAAAGACAAGTCGAGAATCGATCAATGCACTTACGGGCAAAAGAAGACTCGAAAAAAAGTGTATACTACACACTGCCTTCCATTTAAAATATGTACAAAGCTCCAGTCATGTTTGCCGATGGTCTCATTAACAAAAATAAAAATGATAATGTGAGTTAATTTCTAAGTATAATTGATAAGAAAGGTAGGAATATTAATAAAGGACAGAAAAATGGGGAGGATTAAAACGTACCCGTCACCGTTCAGATCAATTAGAGCAACAGCGTGACCGAATCGCGAACCAAAACGACTGCCTTGAAGAAGTTGAGCATGTGGGATGATAATTTGGTCGGTATTCTTATCAATCACATTAAGAACTACATAGCCTGAACCCTTTTTTTCTTTGGTTTGAGGAACACCAGGGGCACCAAATACGGTGACAATGGGCTTAATGGTGTCCGAAGCTGAACTGTACACACGATCGGAAATGACGGAGGAGGATCCTTAAAGAGAGGAAGGTGATGAATTATGTAGCCACGTACCGAGAAGACTATAGTCTCCAAGACTGGAAGAGTCAGTTTTCTTAACTTTACTGAATTCAGTAATATTTCTCGCCAATCCAATTCCCCTGGCAAACCGATAATATGGGCTTCCTGAAACAATTAAATCTGTCCAGGAGTTGTGAAAATAGGAGGCAGAAGCACCATTCAAACAAAATCGAAGATCGAGCGATCGAGAGGAATCTGGGATATTGAGACATGTAGATGCGCCCAAAAATTGAGGGTCTGAGAGAATGTTATTGAATGCGAAACATCCACCAGTAACAAATAATTTTCCTGTCACTTCATATGACAATCTTGGGGAGCAAGCCTTTAAAAAAGTAGAGAAAATTAATATTCTTGAATAAGTAATGATATTTATAGAAATAATATTTGTCTTACAACAGCAAGTCTGTCTTGCTGCATTGGAAGAGTTGATAATGAATACCCAAATAATTCATGACCAAGTTTTGTATATGAGTAAGATGCAGCTTTGTATATGTCAAACTCAATACTGTTGCATTGGCTGGATTGGTAAGGACACCAATAAATGGAGCCGGAGTTATCATCTGTAGGTGCACCTACGATAAGGCTATGTCATATTAATAAGAAAGAAAATAAGTAAATACCCTCTTTTATTATTCTGCATTTGATGTCCAGCAACAGAAAATCCAAAAAGCGATTTCAATTTTCCATTTTTAACTGACGGATAGGTGACTTCAATGTTAAACGCAAAAGATCCGGAAAATAATATTAATAAAATTGTGCAAAAATATATAATTGAATTTAACACCATCATATGATGGGTTATGCCGCTTATACCAAGCGGTATTAACAACTATTGACCTAAGTCAATAATAATTGCGCAAACAAACAAAATCAAGGTAAAGAGATCAAGAGCATTTAACTAGATAGTTAAAATCAATTGTTATTGATTTCAGCCTGCAATCGTAGTTTTTATAAAAGTTTTAAACTGAATTGCTAGTTAAGGAAGTAGTTATTTGGTGATATGCCATTTGTTCAAATGAGTTTAATTTTATACTTCTTTCATTTATGAAGAAATAAATCCTATTTCAAACTTTATTGAATAATCGTTTTATTATTATATTATAATAGAATTAATAAACTACCATATTCGCTATCGTTTTGTCAAGATATTAGAATTTGTTTAAACTTAGTGGCGCATATTGTTTGAATTTTTAAGCAATAAATGTTATATATTACTTAGAATGTATGCTGTTTTATCACTGAACTACTTAGGTAACTACTGGAATTCGATGATGCTGTTTAGGTTAATATATGTACTATTGTAAGATTTGTGTCGTATTTCAATTCAGAATGTAATTTGTTATCATTATCACTATTACAAACGGAAAATAAAATTACGGACAAAATGGTAATGTCAATACATTCGAATTAATTATAGCATCACTAAGATTAGAAATATGTAGACATGTTGCAATGCTTGAAATCAATATTCTTCTTTAACTCATAGAATTCTTAGAAGTCAATAAGAAGAAGACACATCAGACCGAATATTTGGGGAATTTATCAATTAACGAAGCCCTAATAAACGTGAGAGGTTAAATAAGTGAATTTGACAAAGGGCGTTCATGTGTGGGTGAAGTTGCACTGTTAAGTATCTGTCCATGACACAACAAAGTGTCAGAATGTATTTTATCCATAACAGTACTCATATAACGCAATAAAAATAATAGAACCAGAGCAAGGTTACTGCAACGTGCTAAATTAGTTTCATAAGGTTTGTCGCAATAAATTTACTAAATCATTTTACAATGTAATCATTACTCATCATTCATCAATATCGACAACTATTCCTTAAATTATAATAACTCTAGCGAAATTCAGAAAATAGCCGATCGTTAACAGAGATATCATCGATCTTGTTATCTAGCGATATCCTTAAACGATATATGAGCAACATTGTCAAAAAAATATTTCCATTTCAGATACTGAAGCTGATGCATAGAAAATTTGGTTCATGGTAAATTCATTTTTATTTGAATTTGATACAAAATCAGCAAAGGTACTTTTAATAATTCGAGTCGAAACCGCAAAATTGTTCATCTAAAGTTTTAAATTTTAAAATATAAATGGTATTGAGTTTATTTGCTCTTTTTTAGAGTACTAAATTTTGTTTAATTCTTTGAACTCGTTATTATAACTTTTTTAAGGTCGAAGAGCACAAATTAAGCAAGTGTGTAGGATAATTTTAAACCACCAAAGGTCTGACTATCATTTATCTGGTGTACTCGCTTTTTAACATGAGTATTTTAAATAAATGTATGCAGCTGATTCAATATTGGATATAATTATGACATTATTTGAATTAAATTTTGCATTTTATTTAAATAAGTATTTGTAATATATTTCACCTTTCGTTATTTCGCCCTGTGTCCTAGTGAAAATGGGATCTATGCTTAACTTTGAAACAGATTCATTAAATTCACTCAGCTTTAATTCACGTCATGTTCTTTTGGTTTTTCCTAATCTTGCAATAACATGTCTTGTCTTTTAACATGTTATTTCTATTTTAGTTAGTCGATTAAATTAACTCAAATGTCTCGTAAAATTGAAGAAAATTATATGGAAATATCTCGCGTATTGCCCCTCCTTCCTTATGCTAATCAATTGGATTCTTATGCGGAAATTGCTGGAATTGGTCTCAAGGAATCTTTGAGGAGGCTTCTTTCATCCAGTACCTATTCATCACACCACCTCCGCTTTCCATATTACATTTGCAAGTATGTTTTATTTATTACCTTGATTTTGTGTTTTTTCCGTATTTTAGTTATATACAACATTTCGGAATGCGGTTTACCAAAAAGGAGGTGATAGATCTAATTCATTTTGGACTTTCTCTCGTCTTCTGCCAACAAGTTGATGGAAACGTCCGTGAAGGATGGATGACTGTTACCGTACTTCTTTTACGGTAATTTTTTATTTAAGTTGAACAGGAAAATAAGGGTGTCGTGACAATTTTAGTAGCAATTTTAGAGGACCTTTTTACGTCATGTTTTGACTTTATCTGAGAATATTATTATGCTAACCTCCGAATGAATTCAATGTTTGTTTAAATAATTGTAACCGCATTTTTATGGAACGTCAAATTTGTTTTATTGAGCATTTAGGTAGAACTTATTTGCATTGAAAATGATTAATTAATGCATTCGTTATAATAGTAACGGTCTTAACAATGTTTATATAAATTAATTGTCCGTTTTGAAACTTTAAAACTATTGCATCGTTTACATTTACATCGTTTGTGTTCGGATCCGTATTTTTTTAATTACAGTTTGAGAAAATAAATCAATTGTAGCAACACAACTATGCGCGATTTTTACCACTTTCCTGGCTAATTCGTATTCACTTTGACGTTGTTCAAATATTCTTTTATTTAAAATTAATTAAGGCACATCTGTGTAATTATCTTTTTTCAAATTTTCATTCCAGACTAATTTTGAACATTCACATTTCCATATTTTCATTTTCGTGGTGACTAATACGTCTTTTAGTGACTGGGCATGAATTTATTAAATACTCCTTCCCAGGTTAACTATTTCGTATGAGGTTGGTTTTGAAGATGCGAAATGTGCAATAAAAAAAGAATAGTTGCGTTTTTTATCTATATCGTGATTCTGATATAATGCTATATAGTTTCTCTGAAATTTTATGATTTCGCACAGTTTTCTTGTAATGGTTGGGCTTGATAAAGTGAGAAAAGTTTAACTTTCAAGCTATTAGAATTTAAGCATTAGGATTATTATGAAGTGCAGTGGACAAAAGGAGTTAATTGAGTTTCATTTTACAAAGCTAAAAAGTCGACGGGTGTATCTTACATATATTTTTGACTTAACCAGGATGGTTGATCATCGACATCACTAAATGGACACCATGGGTCAACGGCCTCTTGACCTCTGGCTTGATAGTCGTGCAAATGGTCGGTTTTTTGGGGCAAAATGTCGCATTTAATTATCTTTTAGTTAAATAATGTTAAAAGTGTGATATGTTAATTTGATCACTGGGTATGTGCTCGTGACCGACCCTGCAATTGGGGGCATTTTTGGGATTACATGACGTTATCAATGTCCATGCAACAGATCACGCAAATAAATCTTCGGTAAAATCTATCATTTTAATCAATTATCTAGAAAACAAATCAGATATAAATAGGGGAATCACGAGCAGGCTTTAAATTAGGTTATTACTCTGTTGCACATTTTAGTCCCTTTTGATTTTTTTTAGTAATCTGGCAGTTTTTCCTACTGATAAGTGTGAGATAAGAATTAATACGTACTAGGTATCCACTGATGGTCTGTCGGAAAACTTCAAGTCAAATTTCGTTATCAGAGCTTTTGTTGATTTCCTCCACTAGAGCTGATTCCTCTGCCTAAACCTCGCATTTGCTTTTATCTTTTTTTACGTGCTACTAATATCCAAATCTAGTAGTTAGTTTATTTACTTTAAAATATTGTAGTCTCTCAATTAATTTCATTGGAAGGAAAGAACTACAGCTAAACTGGAAAGAATTTTTTGTTGGATTCACGCGCTATAATAATGAGTTGGATTATTGCGATAAAGCCATTATGTAAGTTCCTCTTCTTAATGCCAATATCCTTGAATTTCTTTATTTTTCAGTATGATTAAATTTTAACAACTTAGGCTAAGCAATAGGAGTAGAGAATTACTATCCTTGGCAAAGACGTAAGTATATATATATATCCATATACATATATATATATATTGAATTGAATTGGATTATTATTCCGGTTTGTATTACAGATATTTCCCCGCATCGTGTGTGGAAGAAATTTGGCAGCATTGTAGACCCCTCATTTATACTGATCTTGTGCGTTTACGGTTTGATAGGATATTCAGTATCCTGCTTGATTTTACTCCGAATAGATTGGAACATTTTGAAGAAATAAAGTAATGTTTGAGATTTATTATCTGCTTATGGTTTCTTTGTTATTAATTGCAATTTTTTGCTTTTATAGACGTGTTTGGTTGGATGAAATCATTCATATTTGGTATCAACATAATGATCCCAAAGTTCACGTCGTAATTCACCTACTATTATTATTTATTCAATTATATACCACACAGCGGCTTTCAACAATTACTTTATCTGTCGTTAGGCGGTTGTTAATCTACTTGCCAAATTTGCCCACCACTTTCCCGGCCGACTCGATATGGACCTTCATTTGGATCGCATATTCAGCTTTCTTGTCGCCTTTTACCTTGGCCATATTGAGTGCGATAATGTAGTATATTCGAGTGCCAAAATCATTGCGAACTCTCTTGCGCCTGATTCAGATGTGCTCAAACTTCTGCGACATTTTTTCCACGTATGTTGTAGATGCAGTGGGTACTCTCTATTGAATTAATGACTTATTAATTATGTTGGGGGGGGGGGGGGGGGGGGGTTGTGGCTAGTATGTATGTTATTTTTTTTTTTTGAACTTTCAATTTAAGTATTGACGCTTAAAAGCTCCAATTTGTTTACCACTGGTCCTTAAAGACTTGTGATGCAGAAGGACCTTATCAGAATTGCTACTTCATTCTAAGGCCTTGTGGGGAGGAGGGTTCTATTTTCACGATATTCGCTACCACACATTTCAAGAAATTACTCTATTGAGTTAGCAATAGATAGCACTGGGTAAGAAGTTTATGAGAATCCGCAATAGTGCTAAAATGCTATCTGATAGCATTCGACTTAAGACTGTCCTCGGAGAACCATGGCATGTGAAGGAATAGCTCAGTCGATTCCTCTGGGAAATCTCGCAGCGAAATATTAACAAAGAACAGTTTACGCTTAGCCTGCAATGAAAAATCTTCCTCTCGTGCCCTATTCTTTTGAATCATCAAATTCCTAAATATTTATTTGTATCCAATGGCAGGCTTTATGATAGTTATTATTAGCCCTTTAGTTGACTTCGTGCTTCACAGAGGGGAGGAACATCGAAGTCACAAAAAGTCGAGAGGGGGGAGGAGGGAACAGAAGAGTGACTCACAGATGTAAGAGAGAGACAGACACAAAGGTAGAGAGAAAGGAAATGTGAATACTGTGGAAGTGGTCGAATATGACAGGTGGGTCATGGTAGTTTGAAGTCAACTGCCGATTTGTAGACTTTTTTGCCGTATGAGTGTACGTTGCCTAGGTGCACCACGTGGAGGTAAGTCTATCGCGCACCCCTCGACATCATTATAAATCCAAGTATTTATTTAATGCTTCTTAAATAATGCCAAGTTTATTTTTGCTAAAGTTTTGCCAGAATACTTGCCATATCTCCTCAAAGAGTGCAATGAGGGAGTACTTCCCCGTCTTCTGTTGCGAACTTATCAAGGCGGTCTTTAGGCGTTTACAGAGAGAACTACACTATATCGCTGATATGAAGGAACACCTAGATGAAATTGTCGACTGGGTAAGCCCTTGTTAGTAAAATTCATTTCTCCTAGCAACGCGTTTTCAATTTGTAAAGCATATTAACAGTTAGAATCACTGGATGTGTTTCCTGTTGTTGTAGACTGTGAGTTTCAAGAAGATTGGTCAAAGCTTTGTGTAGATGCATCAGCAACTGACACTATGAGAATAAGTAGGTAGGACAAGGTTTAAATTTAAATTCAAGTGGTTAGCTGAAATATATACGGACTAAATTATTCCATTTGGCAAATGCTAACAGCTTATTTTTTAAATCTGTTGGTATTACAGCCTTCATTCCACTTTTAATTTGGAATATTAAGGGAGAGTAAATTTCAAATTAATGGCAATTCTGCACTAACGTTTTTCAGTGTTCAATCAATATGTTCTATCTTGCGTAGTTGACGATTTATCGAATGCACTGGGGCTAACATGTGTGTTTGCCCGTCAAAGCACACCCAGTGAGTTGCAGAACCTAAGCTTCTTTCGAGGAAGATTCCATGAAGTTACTCCTCTGAGTAATCGAGGATGCTTTCCTAAATGAGTTTGATCATTACATATTATATCATCTAAATCATCACGAAATAGATTAACTGAAATGTCACACATTCTACCATGGAATTTTGAGTAACAACTCAGTAGTCCTAAGACTGAGATTGGATTTACCTTACTGTGGATATTTAACCTTGCCCTGAGAAGCGCTGCACAATGATCTCGCATATTTGCTTTTCATTTCAACAATTTTTGCTATCTTATTTTGTAGGCTAGACTCACTAAAGAGCAAGTGGATGAATTTGTGGAGATCGTCTTACCCACCTGTCTGGAAGTTAATATCTACACACAAGATAGTCCTCAAATTCTGAATGCCGCATGCGACGCAGTACGATATTTGGCATGCCTACGTCCACGTCTTGTTTTTACGGCACTGATTGAGGACATTGAGGAGGGCTTCTCATCACCTCAATTGCCTCTAAGAGTAACCCGACCTCTCATGGCGCTTTCTTCTTCTATTAAGGCTTTTTTCACCCCCAGTGTCACACCAGCCTGGAGTCACTACATTGGCTTTCAACCCACTGATCAACTTCATAATTATTCCACTAATGATAGTGTGAGTCTCTCTCTGAGCAAATATTGACAACCCCCGATCCATGGATTTTCAGCTTATTGCATCTTATTCCCAAGTTTATCGCGCAAATATCGGTGGAGCAAAGAAAGCAGTGGGCTTCCCACTTATCAGCAGTGATCTTCCCAGAGGGTCGTACACTAATACCAAGAATTCTAAACATTTGTCTGGCCGCTCTTGATCTGAATCAGAGAGATCGGCTTGATTCCAGCCTTAACATTCTTAGAGTAATCTGTAAGTCATTGCTTTATATTTCAGCTGTCTATGTGTCATTTTAATCTTACCAATTTGGTGTATATAGGCATTTTGTATACGTAAAGTTAGAAACAAGAAATTTATTTATACCAAATGGCAGGCTTTATGATAGTTATTATTAGCCCTTTAGTTGACTTCGGGCTTCACAGAGGGGAGAAACATCAAAGCCACAAAAAGTCGAGGGGGAAGGGGACAGAAGAGCGATTCATAGATCTGAGAGAGAGACAGACAAACAGACAGACAGACACAGGTAGAGAAAAGGGAAAGATGGAGATAAGTCTTGCGTACCCCAGAAACGAGAAATAATACTTGTTAAAAATTTTGATATTATAGAATTGGTCTAAGTTATACTGTGGAATCAATTGAGGGGTGGTCAGGGAACAGGCTAAGCATACGGTGGACTTTTCATGAGCACTTAAACTTGTTTTACTAATCTGAAACGAATCTGTATTTTTTATGATATTTAAAAGTAGTTTACTACCTGTTCTTAATACTTTTCACACACTGTCATCTACATTTGTTCTTGAAGCGTAAACGGAGAACGTTAGAAAGTGGCAAAACGATATCTCTTATTTTTAGGCAAGAAATGTGTTGAGAGGACGTTCTGGGCCTTTCTCGTTATCAATTCTTCTAATCTTTAGTTTTAGCAACGCCAATTAAAGATTGCTCGGATAGGAATCATCCAAGTACAAAAAGAAATTTTCTGAATGGAGACGAAAGCTTAATGCATGAAGTCATAAAGAGATTTCACGCCACAAATTTGGTTCATTTCTCGCCAGGTATGGAAGACATCGTGGTGGAAATCTACAAAAAAATCTTCTATTTCATGGAGAAAGAAAACGAGAGTTCCGACTTTCAATTCTCAACCAATGAGTCAGTTCAAATGTCAACGAGCGCGACAATGGTCAAGTCGGCTACAATCATGAATTTCTTAGCAAGTTCATCTTCTGTATCCCCTGGGTTGCGTGCACGCTTGGTGACACTCTGTCTGAACACTATTATGCAAAATCAATGGACACTTGTATGCGTTGAACCCTTATTCAAAGTACTATTCTCGTTGCTTTGTGTATCTCCTACGGAAATTAATGCTGTTTCAAACGATGACCCAGAGTCAGATATCGCGCTCTTCGCTCTTAAACAATTTTGGACACGTTTCACATCTTTTTATGATGAACTAAAGAGCGGTAAGCAGTGTTGTTTTTCTTACTATATTACCCTGTTACTATCAAGCAGAATACACACTTTACTCATGCGAAACCGTATAAAAAAACAGTAGGATAATCTTAATAAGGGAATGAAATTAGCAAAGACAAAATTACCACGATATATTGTTTGGACATTTAAAAAAATATCTGAGCCCTTGGGTTTTGAATGACAACTTACGACCATGGTGTTCAGAAAATGATTGAGACATATTCCATCTCAAATACCACCTAGTAGACACTAGATTCGAGTTGAACTCTAACAATGAAAATTTGGTGAGACGCAGACAACCTCAATGAATTTTCCACTTTTTAGATAGCGCTATAATCTATAAGGACAAGGTAGAGCCCAGAATCATCACCTCGCTCTTCTTAATAAGGATCTTCGTACATGCTTTCGTGCCAGCACGCTTAAAGGAGGTGAAAACTTACTTTATCAATCCAGTTATTGAAGTTCTCTCTGACCTTTTAACTATCTCCCTCGGTTCTGGCGACGAAAGTCCACCATCGATTGCACTAGCCTGCTACGCTTCTGAATGTCTCAGTGACCTCCTCCACCGTCTTGTCACATTTTCCTTGGATTTTAGAGGTGTAGACCTCTACAATAGTTCTGGCTTCGCAACGGATCCGCTGTGGACACCATTTGTGAGCTATCGAAAAGCTAACGATTATGTTAAGTGGATCAGTCCAACTGAAGAGACCTTCAATTTGGCTAAAAGTGTCCTCATAAGACTTTTCTTACCACTCTTGAACAAATTGTCTGCTGTTACTGACGAGTTGAACGCCTTTCTTGTTAGTTCTGACACTAACAACTCCAACTTTCCACAAATACCACTCACTTCTGGTCAATCGAAAGTGGTCTATCAACGGGCATATCTCATGTCACTTACCACTTGGATTGCCCAAGTTAGCAGAAGTCTTTTAGAGGGTCTTAAACCACGAGATATTCACCATGAAGACGTGAACTATGTCAACGAAATCTGCTCTGAGTTGGAACTTCTGAGGCATGAAGCTGTGTCATGTCCTGTAAGTAGTTTAGCTGCCAGTTCCATCCACCTCGATATACCATTCTTCGATCTTCCGTCCGAAGAAGATGGAAGTTCTTTGAGGGATCAGATTTTTCGATGTGGTCTGCGTTTTCTTGACGCCATGGCTGAACTCTCTGTCAAATTTGATGCCCAGACTTTTGACACAGCGGGTCGGTCATTCTTATCTCTTTCGTGATTGTTTTGAAATTTTTACATTTATTCTTGGAATCAATTTGTTCTTATCGCCTTATCTAGCCCAATCAGGAGGTCAAAGTGTAATTGGAAATCTTTATTCTCTGCTATCCATCCAACATTTCCTAGCAGTGATTAGCATTATCGGATTCAATAGCACGGATTATTCACTGGAACCAGAAAATTTGCATTTTACCATTCATATACAATCCAAGACCACTAATCACAGTTTGAATTCCTATTTCGATTACCTTGAGCCAGAACATATTAAAAACTCCGCAATCAGAGGTCCCTCCTCCGAGCTCCTTTCAGTTCTAGTTGCAGGGAAGATCCCTACTCTGAGGTGTGGTGGCGTAGGGGGAAACTACGGAATTTCCTACCTTCCTATTGTATGGATAATGTGTGCTCAAAGACAGCACCTTAACTTTGTCTGCAGAACCCTTGGTCGCCATGCAACTTGGCCAGGTACAGAAGCCACTGCCCTTTTCACTTACCCGAAACTCCCCGTCAATCAGGAGCTTATCAAATGCCTTGAAACTTCCATGCGGCTCAGTCTGAACTGCCTTCGGGAAAATGCTCATCAAATGCTTGCATTAGCCTACGGGGTCGCCACCGATGAGTTGTTGGGAGTAAGTTGTGTTACCCTTGTCCTATTTGGCCTACGTGAATTTATTAACAAAGGTAGCGGATGCACTGCTTCTGCTGGAAAGCAATACTTAGTGAGGGAAGCGGGAGGGGGAGGGGGGGAGGGTTAGGCGTAAGGAGGCTTTTTAGCAACAACGTTTATTGAAGATTCTCAAGACTGGCTACGATGTCAAATATTAATGATAGGATTTTGATATGCGGACTTAATCAGAAACTGTGGACTTGAGGTCCTTGTTGATATTTGCTCCTGTTGAGCAGTGGTCCTGTTGGTAATGAAAGGCGCCATTGCTTTCCAATGCATGAATATTCGAAGGCAGTTGAGAGCCCTGCACTTCATCGTCTTTATTCAAATCCCTTGGGATTGGTAGATATACTATTAGAGACATGAATTGGCATAATTGGCCGTTTTAGCAATTACGGTTAAGCCAAAACAAAGACTTCCCTGGCACCTTCATCAATTTGCCTTAGACACAACCTTGTGTAGGCTTCATTGTTAATTTCTCTTGAAATCTGATGGCTAAAAAGGACGTTTGAAGGACGTTAGTAATTAAAATAGCTCTAGTGGTTGGGATAAGAAGTTAAGGACAGGGGGGGGGGGTGCATGAATTATCCATACGCGAGTATCATAAAAGGTGATTTGGCAGTCATAACGACTCTTTATAAGCCAACTTTAGGAATGGTTTCGTATTATTGATAACTTTTCTAAAAACAAAAATCCAAAATACCCTTTTCTGTTTGAAAGAGTGTAATACAAAAGTTTGGCAAATATTTGTACAATTATCAATTTTTGAAGCGCATTCTTTATCATTCTTTCCATAGAGTGATGCCCTTCTTGCCCGAAAGCTTATCGAAATATTGGAACCATTTTATACAGAAGACGTTTACATCAAAAGCGATGCAGAATATCGAGCCTGTTATTGTCGATTAATACGGGGTTTTGCCATTATCGACCACCTATTATTCAAAACGAGTTTTGCAGTAAACCTCTACAGCCATGATCCAGCTCTGTGGTCAGATTTATGGACAAGGCTTTTGAAACTCTGTCTTTTCACTGATATCAATAATATGCAACTCACAGACACCCAAATCCGAGAGAGGATTAACGATCAAACAGCGATATCGAGGTTTATGAACGTCCTCGCTGAAAATTTGGTTCAGCCCACTATTCTCTATTTCCATTCAAATTACGATCCCAATGCACATCCAAAAGACGCTTCTTTAAGACGCCTCATTCTTTCTGCCCAAAGGCTTCTAAAAACGCTGAGTGTTGGTTCGGAAGAGGAGATGGTAATGTACAAGCCACCACTTTTGGCTAAAACGGCCAAACTTCGTAGAAATGCTTATCGTTGCCTTATTCATTCAATCGACCAAAATTCCCCGCAAGATATTGATGAGAATGCTAATTCCATTGCTTTAATGGTACATCTTACCTACGTCAACTTTCACACAGACGCTTGGGATACACTTTCCAACTATGTGACAACCCCCGACACGTTGCCTTTTCGAAAGACAGCTCCTCCGCCACCATCTCCACGCTTGTCAACCGTCAAGAATGTTCTCCGGTTGATATCCTCCCAAAACATCGATCTAGCTTTCACAGCAGCCTCTTTTATCACTAAGTTCTTGTCCCACTTTCTTCTGAGAACTCGCAATCAAGATTTCGTTTGGGTTGACCCAAGGGCATTTAAATGGTCCAATACCTGTGTGGGTAGCGAAAATGAACCTCAATACGATTGCCTTGCTGCGCAAAACTTTAACCTCGAAAATAGCTTACTCGATCACCTTAAAAGCCCCACGTAAGTGTAATACACAACGTATTTAATCTTTTGATAAAATTTAGATATTTCAGTCCTCCATTTTTAATGAGAAATCCTTGTTCGCACGCGGTGTTTCCGGTCATCTCTGATACGATTGGAAATGGTTTCAAAGTAGATCCATCTAACGAGGAATGGTTTAAAGTTCGGCCTGAAATGGATTTATCTGAATTATCTCCTGAGGATTTGTTAAACTGGCGGGAAGGACTCACAACCGTCGCCGAGTTCTTTGCCTCTCCTGATTTCTGGACTCAAATGAGTCACGTTGTTCTGAATTACCATCAACGTAAAATCCAAACTTCTACAGTTACCCTCAAACAACTTATTTATATGGTGCTTGTGTGTTTTGGACCTCATCCTTACCTTCAACGAGTTGAAGGCTTTCTTATGTCCCTTCTGCAACCCGCGTTAACTCAAGGATGTACAAGTGACAAATCGAAGTATATTGGAACGTGTATTGCGAATGGTATATTGAACTACTTTGCTCAGAGCTCGCATTATTGGCCGAGAGAAATGCGACTACAGGTTTATGGACGAGTCTTGCCACGATTGATTGCTTATTCAGAGGCGGCAGCTCAGTTGGCTTCAATAGACTATTCGCACGAACCTTATTTGGCCCTTGGTGATAACCTTCCCTTATTTTCTCCTGACTTGGTCGGTGAAAATATCGGTACCCATCGTTTTCTTTTCATAAGATTTAAACATATGCATGACGGTGATATTAATTTTTTCGTACTTTTAGATGATGTGTCCACGCTTATTGAGACTGAATCGAGCTCTGAAGGCGATCAACTTGTCAAAAGGATTTACTGTGATAATTTTCACGAAGAAAAAGGCTTTAAACTTAAAGCAGACGATTTTATTAAATTCTCCGACCCATATGGTCCGAAACGTCGAATAACTCTTACACCGAAAACGTTTCTAACAGATAACTGTTTCGATGTCCTACTTCCTGTCTATTCATCTTATATCTGGAAATTTTTTTGCGAATTAGCTTCAGATGATAGTAAAAAGGCTATTTCACAGGTAAACGTGTTTCCTCTTTACCCAACAATTTTATCGATTTTTCAATCATTAGAAAGGCGAAGTTGGTTGTGGCCATAGTGTTCCCGATGGTGATGGAGAATGTCCTGTATGTGTTGTACATCGTTTATTTACGAGACCGGATCAGCGTCTCGCTCTGAAATACCAATTTATAGAAGCATGGTCCAGCTCTGATCTCTGGAACGTATTACATCTCCTTAAGCATTTCACTGATGCTGATGCGATTGGCTTATGGGAAGAGAAATTGTACTCAAATTCCCACTGGGCCCGAACCTTTGCTTGCAGAATGTCACTCCTGCTTTCAGAGGCTGGTTTTAACCGCTTCCTGAACTCTGCTCCTCCGAAAATTCGATTGTTTTCTGGGGTCGAACGTCCTGTGTGGTCTGAGCATCAGGTTAGCTCGGCACTCGAGACTGAACTACTCTCCCGATTGTCTGCTTTTGATGCTCCAGGTTTACGGCGATTGGCTTTATATGGTCCTGACTTTCTCATGAAGCGTGTAAGTACAATACTTCTCGTGTTTGTTTCATAGAGGAATCAAGCGTTGCCTTAGTATGATAGCTTGAAAGGGGTGTAAATCTCTTAGAGAGTCAAAAGAAAGACATAAACAAGCGATCATACTTTAAAAAATCTTTTGGTTAAATTTGAACCCTAGTTGGCGGCGTTGTAATATTCAATTGGAATTATTTATTCAGTTGTTATATTTCGAAAATGTTACGCCATTAAAAATTGTTAGGCGGTTTCTTTGTTATTGCTATTGATTTTTTTCCACATTCAGTTCTTGCCCCTGGTAGTTCGAGATTGGATGGCGGTTCTTTTGCTCAGGGGTTTTTGTCCCTCATCAGCTAGTTTTGTACTTCAAGAAAATCTCCTTTTTGATGCAACTGAAAGACTTACACCTGCCACTGAGGTAATTCATTTTTCCTTGTTTATCTACGCTTGTGTGATACGTTCTCTAAACACACACACTTTTTATTCTTTCTTGAAGGAATTGCTACATTGCTCTCAGCGGGCAAAATTCTTTGTTAGGAAGCAGATCGCTCTTCGATTGTGTTTTCTTATGAATTTTCTGGTGCACAACATATGGTCCACCTTCCCCATGAATGTTTCTCCAAATTCCTCTTCTGAATCCGCCTTCGATGTATTTTATCGATTGGTACCCCTTTTAGCTGATCATGTTGCCACCATTGGCAGCTTTGTGATTGATGGAAGGTTAATAAAGGACGTCCATACATCTGATACCTTAGACTATACAATTATTGATCTCATTAAGATGT
Organism: Hymenolepis microstoma; assembly: GCA_000469805.3. NCBI lineage: Eukaryota > Metazoa > Platyhelminthes > Cestoda > Cyclophyllidea > Hymenolepididae > Hymenolepis > Hymenolepis microstoma. The sequence continues at coordinate 29,507,570 of LR215989.1, forward strand.
TGGGTAAGATCGCAACCATGGGTCACACTGACACCGGTATTGGAATAAATCGTTCAAACAGAATACTGGATTTCTTTGAAGTGTTTCTACGGCACTCGGAATGGAAAACACGATATATTGGCCTATATTGTATGGACACTTTGGTCTTAAACATTTCGAATTTCTGGGTAGCAGATGAAGCTGGCACTGCACTTCGTACTCGCTTGAAGCGTCGTCTTTGTGAACTCCTGGCAGATCCGTGGATTGATGTAGCTAGGGCGGCATCGAGCATCATCTCAAAATACCTAATTCTGAGCGTCATTGAGTACGATGATTTGTGGTTTCGTGAGCTAACAAAGCAATCTCGAATGAAATTGCCAACTTTGCAGAAGAAGCTGGGAGAAATCACCAAAGAGGAGAAGGTTAAGGCATTGCAGTGTCGACGTGCAGGTGTCTTAGGTCTCTGTTCCATCGTTCAAGCTAATCCTCACGACACTCCTGATTACCTTCCGGCTGTGATAGCTGAGGTGGCGAATCATGCAAATGATCCTCATCCCATTAGCAAATTCGTTTCCGAAACTTTGATGGAGTACTCTCGCAGTCACATCGATCGATGGTTGGTCCGAGATCGGGAGAAATTTACAGAAGATCAACTGGATGCTTATTTATCGGTTGTCTCCGGAGTCAATTACTATGTGTGAGAAGAGACTACTCTTTCAGTACCTTATGCCTTTCTCACCCCATGTCCTATTGTCTCATCTTGCTCGGTGATTTTATTTCGTAGAAATAGTGCAATTTCCCTTCATCTTTCGTCCTTGCCGTCGCCTTCTGCTAAACGCTCTTTATTATACCATTATTTGTGATATTGACGAAAGATGTATTCCTAATAAATCTACCTATACGTGCCTTTCATTCAAAGTATCCTGCAAAAGTTCTACTCATCTACAAGACTCCTAATCCTAATGGAGTTCGATGCGAGTTCATAAACAGGGGAGGAAGGAAGTTAGTAGCCTTTACTCGCTTAGTATCTAAATGACTTTTGACAAGGTGCTTAACCGATTCCACGCGGTCTCTCTGTGTAAGAGGAAAGATAGTGTACGTATCACATGCTTATTAGGGCCTGTTTCTGCTACATGCAATCATTGATCTTTTTACACCAGCGGTCGATAGGAAATTGGGATCGCACTTACCAGGAAAATTTAGCTGGTTACAATATGACTTCCGCGATTAAACATTAGAACGCTTGTTCAAATTCCTATGGACAAATAGGGTTCTGCTGTGCATAGAAGGGACTAAAAAGGTTCGGAAGAAGGACCTTTGCCTTTAGACCTATTCTTCAAGGTTATTTTGTGAAGAGCTACTTTCGCCTTAGCAACCTCAGTTCCACCAAACCTAAAACTGCGCGCACTCCTAGTAAGAGTTTGTCTAGATGCCGCTCTTCATAATCATTGGACTCCTGCGTTTTTCGATTTCTTAGCAAGAATAATAAACTTGCCTATCTGTAACTAGTCTACTGTCCACAATCCTGCTTTTAACCACCACGCGATCCAACTACATATCCATAAAAGGCTTTTTTAGGACTCCTCACTCTCTCTTCTCAAAAACTCCTCGAAGCGCTGGTGGGTGAAGCGCTGCTGAACTTAGAGGAGAGGCTCTTCGTTGTTTTGTACATACGATTGGCAAAACGTGTCTGGAGAACAAGTGTGAATGCTTCTCAAACCTATACTCCCAATAATCTGAAGCACCTTCCACTCGTGGTGCAGATGTTGATGAAATGCCTTTTCAACTGACTATTCCTCTGCTCTCATCTTCACGTTTATTGGCAATCGAAAATGTAATCCATCTGGTATTCTCCCAACATATCGATCGCGTTCACTCTACACCCCGCTTTATCTGCAAATTCTCATCATACTTTCTCATGAGAACGCAAAACTGATTCTTCATTTTCTTTACTCTAAAACAATTGCTTGAGTTTACATAATAATCCCGAGTTTGGGTTGGTTGTCGCTTGTTTAAGCGATCGGATCAGCGTCGAGCTCTGGAATTACAACTGTTCTCTGTATCAGCTGAAGCATTTTGTTAATGCAGATTCCATTCCAATTTGTACGTAAAACCAAATTGGTCACGCCTGTGCATTTAAAGATTTGATCGACCACTTCCTAATTCTGCCTGACTTTTGTCACCATTTAATGCTTGCGCCGCCTTATTGTTGCACAAACTTCAAGTCCCAGAATGGGTGTAAATAGGTAATGGCTGAGGTATGCATCAGCTAGTATGGAGGCTCTAAAGTCAATCGGTTTGGCCCTGCTTCTTCTTGCGGTGAGACAGAAGTACAAGACAACGACTCAAAGCCTTTGAGTTTAATTTCGAAAAGAATTAACAACACAAAGTTGAATTTTTACGAAAGCTTAAGAGATTTATTAAACCGTCTGCTGTCAACATTGAGTTTCTTTAGGCATCCTAACACATATGCATAACCACTATGAGCTTCAAGACCGAAAAGAAAGTTAGGATCATCCATGACAGTGTCACTAGAGCATTTAAGCTAAGCGGCTCTCAACACTTCAACAAATTGTCCACTGAATATTTTTCTCTTTTTGGTAATTGAGGTAAACAGTCCAATCAACGACGAATTAACAGCAACATTAATTATAATGGCAGCCAACTTGTTTGAAAAAAGGTTTAATTTTGAACTTAATGACAAAAATACTACTAGCAATTTGGATTGAATTGATTGTTTGCCCAGAATTATACGTACCAAAATCAGGACTAGGTGTGGTCTTGAAAGCACAACTACTCTCCTACGTACCTGGAAAGCGTCCGATTGCAGTATCATTAACTTCACTGATCATTTCATTATTCAAATTCATGTGTTCGGAATTGATCGACAAGAAGGTTAAATTGAGACCAAGCAGGGGGTTCCCGGGGCGGAAGGAAGTCATTGTACGCCACTGGCTTTCCACCGGGGACGACAATTTCAGAATTCCGGCTTCCAAGACGAAGCCTGATCAAAGTCGTACACACACTACGCCTGGCCTAGGCAGTAGCCCTTACTCAACAGATCAACAAGGTGGAGATAATATTATTTAGAATCACTCCAGATACACCACGAGGAGTTTGCCTTTTGAGATTTTTTACTCCCCTTGGCAAAGACTACAACTTTGGGAAATTTTAACTTTAGAAAACATTTATGCTATTTAAGACGAAAGATAGTTCCAATTTTAAGAAGAGAAGGGTCAATAGGGGCGAATCAAGTAATCATTCGAATCCATTCATTTGAACCCGGAAACAACAGTTTTAATACTACTCAACCCTCCCCACCCAATTTTAGTGTAATCATGTAGATAAATTCGACGCAGCAATCTCACTTAATGTCACAGTAATTCTTTTTTCGATATCGTCAATAGCAACCGTATATCGCACACGAGAAGCAATCGATCCGTAGTCTACCTTTGTCGCTTATCTATAAGCCGGCGCCAATTCGAGCTACCGTGTACGAGTTATCTACGCTGCCAACTAGCCCAGCCTACCTTCACTGTTTGTGTTTTTTGTGTACTCACTACGATCACCATTTATCTACTAAAGTAGACAAAAATCGTGTAGTCACTTTTTGTTTAATGAAATTGTGAACCTAACCGAGCTCTAGAAATAAAGCCTGAATTTGCGGTCAACCAGTTGCATGCCAAAACACGCCCTACCTCCATACCTTATTCTATCCTCCATATCTCATTATTTTATTGATGACAAATTGTCCTATTGCTCATATTTTCCATAGGATATTAATACAAAAATAACTGAGCTCTATTAATATAAATAAATACAAATCTACTCGTTTAAAGGTGAGTAGTGATGATACAAAATAACGGAGTAAAGAAGCGTCGTCGTTGTCGGAAACAGTCCATCTTTTTTACGCTTTTACGCCAAAGGATGAAGTCGTAAATACACATCGGCTATAAACCAAGCAGTCTCGGCCTCCCAACGTGCACTTGACAGTCTGAAACCAAAAGAAATGGATTAATAACCAAGGATGTCTTCAATTTTGAACATAAGAACGTAGGAAATGGCAAAAAGTGGCCCTGATTTGACGCAAAACTCTCGAGCACATACAAATGTGAGCAAATGATAATGTGATGACATCCACAAAGGCAAAAAATCGAGGTCATAAGTTCAAAACCCGTTGGTAGACACTGGTGTCCAACAGCACTAAAATGCGATTTGCCGATTCAGAGGGATTTTCCGATGCTTTTCGCAGTTCCAGATGAGCGCATTTAGCATCTTCTTTAATCCATGTGCCGGATAAGATACTTACCCATTTCTTTTATACTTGAGACAGAGGTGAATTTGTTTAAATACACTCTTCATGATGCTAGTGCAGCTTTACTCGATTTGGAAACACTCTTCTTCACTTACTTTGAGAGTCTATTGGAAAGAGTTGAGAGTTGATTGACTTCAGCCGGCGTGAGACTGTTCTGAAGGGCTTGCACGCTCTCCTTGAGGGATTCAAGAGGATCCATTGAATTTTCAGACCCTTCTGTCTGATCTTCTATAGCTTCCTCTACTCCCTTCTCCAAACGCGCAATTTTCGCCTTATGCTCTTCTATCAAACCCTCCACACGATAACGCTGATCCATTAGGCGTCTAGAATAGAAAGTACATGCTATGGAAAAAATTATGGAGACACTCTGGAACATTATGCGTAACGCAGAAAAGCATCAATAGAAGGCCAAATTGGTTGCTAAATGTTTCCACTTGCAATAATAAAAATCTATTTTTACATAGACAACTTGGCTCGGATGTTTTTTTCTTGGGGGAGGGGAGGAGAGGGGACGGAATTTCAAAAAAAGCATGCATTAAACACGATCCCGGAGTGAACAACTATGTACCAAGAATAGCCTTTTTGAAATGACGATACCTTAGGCTACTTAATATCGAGGAAGCTGTAATTAGTGCTATCCAAAGTCGGGACGAATGAGTCCAAAACAGGAAATTTCGCATATGAAGATGCCAACTAATTCACCTATCACATCTCTAGTCGAATTTGCATTTGGATAGTAAATTCATATTTTAAACAGTCACGCTATTGCTAAGGCGACAATCGATATTCTGCAGTTCACCTCAACTAATGCTTTAAGCATATCTTACCATTTTCATAAGGTCACGCCAAACAGTACTACGAAACGTGTACTTAGAATATGGAGAACCACTTTCTTTCAACACTGAATGAACAAGAACAATTAAGCCAATTTCATTCCTCGAGTGCCTTTCCAATTCAAACTTAAGAGAGAGGCCCATCTGAGGGGGAATAAAATTGTCGGCTAAACCTCAGCAGATAAATGCTTACTAGCATCTTTATACAAGTTCTATCCCATGACACTCAAACGAAGTATTGTTGGTATCCCCCCGCTTGTCTCAAGTTTAAACCAACTGACCTAAGCATACTTAACACGCCTCAGTTTCTTATCATAATAAAGCTACTCAACTTTCCAGCCCATTGTCCCTGAAGCTAAAATACTCATAAGAACTCTCAGAACACACTATTTATAATAAACTGTCGATTAGCACCTACCGTTTACAACTAAGTTCCACGTCATACCGCGAGGAGAGGCATCGAACACAATGCTGCGCAAACTCAATTAGCACTCGAGCAATCTTTGTGAGATCGACGTTGAATACGCCTACTATTGTGTCTACATTGAACTCCTTCGCTTTGGAGAACTCCTGCAACATTAAGAAACGATTAACCACGATTATTTACACTAATTTATAATAATTAATTAATTAAAAAACGCATAGAATCGACATTATAAATTAAGATTTGCGAAAGGATAGAGAACTTCGAATAAATGAAAATTTAGACAATTATTAGGTAACAAATTAGCATTGTTTCCTTGCAATCATTTCTCCAATGATATTTGATCAAGGAAATCAGAGAAGTCTGATTCTATTGAGCTGGAGTAATCTGATAAACATATTTTGAACCATAATCTGAAGACTTGTCATAGTTTATAATTAAAATTAAAAGAAAACAGATCTACACCACCAGATGTCAAATGATCTTTACAGGTTGCTGCTCGTACACACACACACACACACACACACACACACACACACACACACACACACACGATGTCCAACTTATTGACTAATCTTTTGATTTGGAAAGGTTAGTCATTACTTTTGTGAGGGACTGGCCAAGCTGCTAAAGTAGTTTTATTGAGAAACTTAACACTAATTTACGAGTGTCTGGTTATATAATATGCTATAGATATGTCTATGCTATATAAAGCCATCATAGACAAAGCAAATTCCCATGTGGGCAATAAGAACATTCGTTATTGTCGAAAATAAAAATACCGAACTTACAAACATCGTTAGGAATATCTACCCCCTGGAACGTGAGGGAGGAGCAAATGCACTAACTGAAACTATCAAAGATACATCCTCACACATTAACAAAATTACATACTACTCACCTTAGATATAACGAAGCCGCTGGCGAGCATTTGAGGAAGAGTTTTGCGGAAATCTGCTTGAGGAATCAGTAACCGATTTTCCATCTATACAACAAATGCAAGAAGTAAAATATAACACATTGGAAGAATTTTTGATGGCTAATACGAAAAAAAATCCATTCCTACGTTTTCCCAAGTGTGAAAACCTTCCTCCAAAAGAAGTCTGAAAATTCGAAGGCCGGCATTTTCATACCTACATTACACAATAAGTATTGGGCGTTAGAGCGTGCATCGGCATATAGTCACACATTATGATGTAAGAACTCACAGGATTTGTATCAAATTCTCAGCTTGACGAATCAGCATGCTTCTGAACACCTTCTTGTAGCCTGAAGCAACAATTAGGAAGTTTTACTCATGTATGTGAGACAAAATATAAGTGCTATTCACCCAAACTTACGACAAACATACATTCCACCTGCAATACCAGCCTTCTCCTCTAGCAAAGACATCTTAAAAGATGAAAGAGATATGACCTATTACTTTGGCAATCGATGCGGTAACAGTAAATATGCGTGATAACTCGAAACTTACTGGATCGTCCAGAAGAAGTCTTAAGTAAGAATCAAAATGTTCGGGAAGAGAGTCAAAACTCTGGCTAATCTTTAAGGAAAGAGATTATTTCATTCTGATAGGGCGAATTAAAGATGACAAAGTGGCATATGGAGGAATGGAGTGTACCTGTTCACGAGACACCGTTTCAGAGTGAACTGAACTGATAACTGCATGCTCCTTGGAGGCAGCGGCGATGCGTAAAATGTGTGACATTATTTTTCCAGCCGTCTAGAGAGAAGTTCTTTTAATAGAGCAAGTAGCACACCAGGCGAAAAAGACTTCACTTACTTCATCTATTTGTTCAGCCGCTAGACGAGCAATGAGTTGATCTCGCCAGAGACCCTCTAGAAAATTGGTGTTTGGAGACAGTATTAGATCCCATTCAGACGACATTTTAGGGGACTAAAGAGGGAGAAGACACCCATGAGTAAACAGATTCATTGAGTCAAACAACGATAACTGCCAAGCTTATTGGTGAGATTTGTTCAAAACAATCATGAAATTGTGAAATACACAATTCCGATACATTTATATCTGAGGATAATTGAAAACTCAAAAATGAATTTGAAAGAAACCAATGTGGTCGTCACATCAACGAATTATCCTTTTATACCTTAAAATACCTATCTGCGACAGGTATTACATGAAGTCTTACAATAATTCGTCATTCAGTTTGTAATGATCCACAAATTCGTGCCGGCTGCATGAAACACTATAAGATAAATACGAAACTAACTTACCGGCAAAAAACAGCGCATATTCTTGGCTTCAGCACCAACTGAAATAAATCTTCCAAGGTTTGCTGGATAAAATTTTAAAAAAAATATGAGTATTAAATGAGACTGAGATGGGATGAACAGCAAAATAACGCCTGTTTACCCAGAAGGTCTTTCCTTGACAGCGTAAAACGCTGGTATTGAATAGCCTCCTCTGGAGATTGCAGTAGAACTGACTTCGTGAAAGCGAGAAGAGCACCCGATTCCACTAGCATAATCAAGGTATCAACTATTTCCTCCGCCACCTTATTGAGATCGCCTAGTGGAAGATATTAGAGACACAAAATACTACCTCTTGCAGAACGAATAAGAGCGATGCGAAGCAATTCTGAGCATTTCACCATACCAGAAAGCAGAGCTGGTAGGAGTAAGTCCTCAGCTTGTTCGCCATAAAAACTGCCACCAATTTCATAAAGAATTGGTATTCTGGACAGAAGCTGAACGCCATCATAATTTATCGCAAAATCGGAGGTTGAGTCATGGTTGATTTTTAATATATTGTGCCTCAATAGAGTTTTAATACATATGGGAATCTGAGAGATGCTGTTATGTAATTGAGTATTACCTTAGAATAGGGAATTTGTCCCGAACAATGACGCCCCAATGTTGTTAAACTAATCGGCCCATAATTTTCTATTTGGCGCAAAATTATGGAACAATGCTTATCAAAATACTTTTCTACAAAATGATTCGCAACACTGGCAAGAATATCACACATGGTGCGAACCGGCCTGAAAATGCGTTTAATTGTGTCAATCACCAGCTTGCCACTTAAAACAATAGTTTCAGTTCGGATATTTCCAAAATTTTCATGTTTACCATCTTACATTAATTTATTTAACAAATGATTTTCATTTTAAAATAAACATTTCTATTCTAGTTACAAACTTTTATTTCACTTATATCTTTGAAGGCCATTCCGCCAAATTTAGGGTCACTTGTGTTGGCCTGGCGACTGCTATGATGGACTTGATAAACGAAGCACCTCCCGATAGTGATGAATCGAAATGTGAACAATTTTTCAAACCTTTGCAAATCGTAACGCGTTTATAAATCTGCTTTATTTTCTTCAGAGATATCAGTCAGCCATCGATAAACTAAGTCCCTACACGAAGACAAGATGGCTCATTACTCTTACACTTTTGTCTGTATACATTTTGCGGATTTATTTTGTGCAGGGCTTTCATATAATCAGCTATGCTCTTGCGATATACATCTTAGGTTTGTTTATTCACTCCATTACTCCCCAAGTGGATCCTGAATTTGCTGATTTGCTCGGTAAATTTATCGTAACGATAATCCTGGTTTTAGATGAAGCTCCAACACTTCCTAGAACTGAGGCTGATGAATTTCGACCATTTATTCCACGTTTACTTGAGGCAAAATTCTGGTAATTGTCGATTTGTGAGCTTTTTCTTCATTAATATTTCTCGTTCCTCGAACTTGTTATTTTCGTTTTAGGCATCGCGCGACTAGAGCAATCTTTATCAGCATCGTTTGTACCTTTTTCTCTTTTCTCGATGTTCCAGTCTTTTGGCCCATCCTTGTCATCTATTTCATTCTTCTCTTTACCGTTATGATGAAGAGACAAATAAAGGTACGTTTTTGTGTTTTAATTTTTAATTTAATGAAAAGTGAGATTTGAAATGATGAGTTAGCGTATGCTCAATTCTCAATCTAACATGGCCTTAAGTCGTTCAAATTATATGGTAATTGTTGCAGTGTTTCTTAGTCTCATGATTATGCACATTCATCGTTGACCATTGCAGCTGTAAAAGTTGTTAGTGAATTTGCTATGGAGTACCATCTAGTCTATCAATTATTTATTGCTAAACTTTGTTCAATATTACTTAAATTTGTTTTTTATTTTCATTTAGCACCTAGTGTACCTTGTTAATGTGCATAGTTAGTTCTAATTTGCAATTTAAAAGTCCAAAGAAAGACGTTTGCACATTAGCAGATTATGTTTAATCATTAAATGTGTAATATAAAGCGTTTGACATTTCGTTGATGAAGATTTGATGGAAATAACGTCTCTCGGGGGGCTATTGATCACTCAAATTAATACCAGCAAATGTACGCTTGACTGATTTAATGGAACCCACCTATAAATTTGAGTGAATGAACGCTGAGCTTACATTCTTTGTCAAATCAGTCACTTGAATTATAGAATATGTCACTAATTTTTACTTCATAGTAGCATTAACGCGCATTTGTGCTTTCGAAATCTTATTCCACCCATTATAAAATTAATTATTCTCATTCATAAATAACTATCTAAGTACCAGGGTCAGCAAAATAGATCAAATAGATGAAGGAAGTAAAATTAGGGAATCACCCCATCTAGATTCTTCATATTGATATTTTGGCATAAGATATTGTTTTCGTTGCAATAATTTTATGGATTTCTCTTTCCTTTTAATGTCTCTATGGCCAGTCCTGAGATCTGATTGGTCAACAGACTGAACTGAGTGATCTTCCCTATCGTTGATATTCTAATCTATTGTATCCCTTCAGTGTTAATGAGATAATTAAACAATCGTTAGTGTGGTTAACCTTTGCTGTCGTTGAAAAAAATGTCAATTTTGGTTCAATTAATATAAATTTTTTTGTGGTTTCTGCAGCCCTTGATGAAGTGTTAATCTAGTGTGTGCTAAGCTAAAAATGTATCCGTTCCCTTTTCTTACAATATTTATGTGAATGTAATTTTACTTTTCATACTTGTTTATAAAATTGTTGAATTTTACTTTTTTCTAAATTATTACTCTTTCAATCATTCCTCATTATTAGTTACTCCATACTGTAGTAATACCATGTGTTGGTTGATTGGATTCCTTTGGTTAATAATGGCCTTAAATAAACTTTAAAGCTGTCGTTTTGTATAGTCTTCAATGTATTCGTGAAGATATCTTGGTGTTTTAACATTAAAGTATGCGCTCATACTTTTTTAGATGATCTATAGGGCTTAGCTATTTGATTAAAAGCGTGTATTTTGTAATAGCACAGAGTAATTACCACTGGTTATGGACAAGAGCTAATGAGTATTGTGTCAACTCGCAATGAATGAATTTTAGTAAGAAGTAAACGTAAATTAATGGTAAGCTTGTGTCCAATTTAGCTAATCGGATTACGTTACTCAGTCATTAAATAGGGCATTGAGTCTGCCATTCAATACTTGCAAGTTATATATCTTAAATTCTAAAGATTTAACTAAGAGTACCAGGAATTTTGGGGAATTAAGTCCCATTTCTTTTAATGGATATGTATCTTTAATGTTTACTTGCGCTCATACTATGGCCTTATTTATGGTAAGTGATTTTCAACATTGTCTATATTCATATAATCACAGTATCCGCATCTCGTACTGCACGACTCTTCATTTCACTTAAATTGTTTATGGTGTAAAATTAGCTTTATTTCTTTCCCCTCAGTTTTATTCCTTTACTTGGTAGTGTTTGGTGTGCTACTGTTTAAATTGCTACTTATTACACTTAAGTAACATTTGTTTATTGTAGCACATGATAACTCATCGATACATGCCTTTCTCCTATGGCAAGCCGCATCCTACTACAAAAGTTATTGACACCTGAATGGCCGCATGATGTGTTTGTCTTCCTCAAGGCGTGAGCCAATCATTTTTCTGACTTAAATGAACTTGATTTTCCCTTTTTGGATTGATTCTTCTATCGACACTGGCCTTTTTGTTTTTTTTGGCGACTAATGCCGAAGTAAATACTCTATTCCTGTAGATAAATAGCATTCATTTTCCGTGCTTGAACAAAATTTGTATGTAATATTGCATTTTCAACTACTTGTGTACAATTTTTGTCTAGTGTATTTAAGACAAAAATTAATTAATTCATTAATTTTGATTATTTGGGCTAGTAGGCTTATCTTGGCACTGCCTTGTTTTATTTTACGGCTTAAGCGTGATAGGAGGCGTGGTCTAAGTTTGTAGTTGTTATGGAATGAAAGAATATAAAGGTCCATAAGTGTATGAAAGATATGTGGCCCAGTCGGTATTAAGGGGTACAAGATTGAAAAGATGTGACAATCTCAAGGTAATTGTCACTACTCTTTTTCACAATATGGGACTGTGATTGCAACGCGCTTTACACATAGATAAAGGGCGTTGTAATGTAGTTTCTTACTGAGAGGTTAGGGTGACTCAACATTTGGTACTGACTATTATGCATTCGACAATTAATAGTCTACTCTTTAAAAACTGGCTATAGTGAGTATTTTGTTGGTGTAAGTATATACACAGTCTCTTTTTCCACCTGTTTTGAAATGCTCCTTGTCATTCCAATTGCAGAATGTGCTGTTGGGTCTCATCATTCTGACTTGACAAAGATAGGTGCATCAGGCTGTCTGTATACAATATTATTGCACTATCATGATGCCACAAAGTCCTTGACACATACACAGTTTCTTGTCTGTTGGCATATCCAGACTTTTTAAACTTGGCACGTGATAAAAAAGAGAACAAACTAGAGTATAAGATGCCACACACCTAAAATGCCACAATTAGCACTATACACAAAATCTTGGTATACTAAGTAGAAATGCATTCTTTAATACAGACCTTCTCGGGAATGAGTTGTTGCCAGTGGACGATAAGATTAGGTCTTAAAATAGTAATATCATCGCTATCTTTGCGATTAATAAAGGTTTGAACTCTTTGTATTTGTTAATTGGCCTAGTTATGACGCTGCACTGAACTATTAAATCAGTCAAAATTTATATACCGATCGTTTCACTATTTCGCACTATAGTTATTTTTTGTCGTTTTCCTTTTTTACTAGAATTTTCCATGTATATTTGACGAGAACATTTTACTATCCATTCTAAATCAGTGCAATCTATAAACTCCTACCTTTTTGCTTCAAAATCATACACCACAATGAGAAAAAATTGTCTTCACTTTAGTCACTACCACTTATAAAGTTCGAATTGTTTTAAAAATTCAAAGGATTATTTTACGGCACATGTTATATCATTTTTTAAATTAGGATTGATTATTCTTTTCATTCTTACTCAAATTCGTTCTCTGTTTTTCTTCTATATATGACGTTGGTGCAATTTCAGCTGTGTTTGATTGAGGGGGGGGGAGGGTGTCTTCGTGTTAAAATTGGCAAATCCGTTTAGATACTGCTGTCTACGTCATTAAGGTTGATCACATAAATTTATTGAAATACCGTGTACGACAATCAATATATCTCGTGAATTTTGCATTTCTTAACCTCTTGATCTTTTATTTGCAACAGCTTCATATGCTTCCTCTTCAGTAAAAGACCTTCACTACACTCTGGCCGGCCAAAGATTAGTCACACTATTCATTCATTTTCGCCAAAGAATGTTCCATAACATCAGTTGGAAGTGGGGATAATAGCTGATCTCAACACTTACGATAAGGAGCAATTAATCGTCGCTGTTTAACGCGTGCAGAAATCTGGTGATATGAATTAATTGCCATCATTCTCGTATATAAGTCAATTAACTAAGAATATATTTATTATCAAAGCTGCGTAACTGGACACATCAATGTTTCAAGACGAAATGAGTTATTTGAGTTAGTAATAAGATGGCTTCGACTACCACTTTTGAATTGGGAATTAAAATTACTTGAGTACTATTAATAAACTCGAAATTGTTTGTTTTCCATAATCTATTGAGTCTACTTATTGCTACATTACGTTTCTAAGACCGAATGACAAACACTGTTTACAAAATACCTGTGTACAAAAAATTATTTTATCATATTACAATTATTTGCAGCATTAATTCGTAGCTAACTCAACTCGCATATCTGCTTTGATTAATTAACGGAATTCTCATTCTTTGAATTAACAGCTTTTATAGCCCCGATTTGCTAGGTATGTCTAGGTGCCTTGTCAAAAAAAAACATTTCAAAAACATGAAATCAGTTAACGTAAAGTCCAAGAAATGATAATGTGGAGGACATCGAAAAAGTACCGAGAGCAACATCAAGATATCAATGAGTCGTACTTCATTTAATTGGTTAATTCGGATTGTACGCTATTTGCTAAATGCTTATCTCACATTACGAAAATCGACAAATCCTTATCTACAATGCTCATTGCCATTGATCGATATTGTCAACCCAGGAGGATTGGTCTGCTACTTCAGTTCATTTCTTCCCGCTGATTGAGAAGTCAGGCTGATTTTATATGGCCTTAAGTAGTGCATAGTTTTAACACAGCTTCGTACTTGTTAGTGTCCTCTCATTTTTAGGATCTTACCAGTACAAGATATTGAAGGTATATCCCGATCAAAAGATCTTTTAACTCCTCTCTATATTCAAATTTCAGTTGATAATGTGCAGGATCTAAAATACGGTCCTTATATACACTTCTATCGAACTGATATTTCCCATTTTGTCTGAAGGCATTTGTCGATCTTGTACATATTCTAATGCAGTTCACTTTTATTCTGGTTGAATACGTATGACTTTCGGTGTTGCATAACTTCAAATTTTTATTTATCATATCCTATTTAAATCCTTCCCCCCCCCCCCTCCACCCTCCCTAGCCTTTACTATCATAAAATTTTGTTTTCCATTTTCGGGGTTGTTTCTATTTTACAAAAGAAAATGGTTGAAATAGTGGCCAACTTTTGATTTGCTAACCAATTCGAAAAATTCACACAGAATGGCGCATGCTCCCATCTGTTTTAGAGGACGCTAATAAAATCAAAAGGTCTAATTTTTCAAAATCATTCAGTCCGCAAAAAAGTACTCTTAGGGGAGGGGGATTTGTGTTTTAATGATAAATGAGTCAACAGATTTGACAAGCCATTTTTTATATTTAAAAGTAGTTCAATCTTAAAGTTTATTAATAACGTTGGTATTTTGAATAAAAAAGAAATTGGTTGGCAAATAATTTATATTTTTCCCTTTAAATACGTTCAGTGCTCTGGTGAAGATTGGATATTGATAAATATTATGTTGTACATTTAAGTAATATGAATATGCAGAGAGAAAAAAAAATCATTTAAAACTCTCTGAAGAAACCATTAATTTCTATCCACTGGCAACTTGCTGTTTTACATATTAGAATGCCAATTAAGTTGGTAGCTTAAAGCTTTTCCTTTTGGTATTTTTAACAAAATCATATGGCATTAGAAATTTGAGCACAATAATTGAGTCACTACACACAATAGCTCGATTCTAAATCGCCAGGTATAACACGCAAGCAGTAGCAATGTCAATAATCTTTGGCAAGTTGTCGCGTCTAGTCGAATCTAGCACGTGGCGCAGGCTTACTCTCACCAATTAAACGTGACGAAAACCCCTCTAGCTCGCAATATCATCACCATACCCGCATCCACCCTTTGTTGCTAAAAATTCGATTAAGCCATGCTTATCAAAGTGTGTCGCTCCGGAAGGGACTCCTCGAGTGTCAATGTTCCCGATAATGCCACCGTCTCAGACCTCAAACGCGCCATTGAATTGCAGGAGAAGGTACTCTATGCTGAACAAACCCTCACTTTCAATGGGCTAGTCCTAGAAGACAGAAATCTCATATCTCAGTACGGACTCGTTGATCATTGCACTGTTCTCCTTTACCTACGTCTTGGATTTCAACCAGATTTTGATCTCACTGTTATTCTTTCCTCGAAAATGAAGATTAATCTTAGAATTTCTGGGGAAGATACTGTTAGAGATCTCAAAAAACGTGTCGAAAAGGAGAGTGAACTTAGTCTACATGATACAGAACTAATCTACGATCATTGGGTGCTGGATGATGACCGGAAATTGATGGAATATGGTATATCTGGAGGCGCAACAATACTTGTGGTCCATGAACTAAGTGACGGACCTGGTTTTCAGTTAGGTGACTCAGCACAAGACGGATATGCTCAACCAATTCCCTATTCTGTTCACCGCCGTCATCGTCACAAGACTCCAATGTCTTCTTCTGATGAAGTCAATATTGAAGAGAATGACAGTGGAGGCGATCGAAGTAATAAGGAACTGATAACTGTAATATTCCTACCAAAGACGGGATCTCCAATTGCTCTAAAGGTTCATCCAAGCACGCCTGTTGGAAAGGTCCGAGGAAAGCTTGCAAAAATTCTTCACGTACCCTCCAGCGCCATGGGTTTTGTGCGTGATGGAAAGTCGTTGGATCCTTCTAGAACTTTCGCTCAATATGGAATTTCTCATGGAGAATCAGTGTGCCTTCTTTCACAGGACCACGTTGTGGAAAATCCAAAGAGTTGGGTTTCTTCTGAGCAAAAGTCTCTTGAACCAAAAATTCGGATAATCGTGCAATCGATGAATGGCCACACTCTTGCCTGTCATGTTCGCAAAATTACTACAGTTAAAACTCTGAAGCAACGTCTTGAGCGTGAACTTAATGTTCCCAAGTCTAAAATGCATCTCTTCTATCATAAGACTATGCTCGCCGATGAATCTAAAGTGGAGGATTATGATCTATCTGATGGGTGCGTAGTTTATCTTCGATATTGATCAATACTGTTTGTTTGTGATTCCTGCAATAGTTCCTCTTTTTACTATCCATCAGTTGTTTTTTCTTTTTTTTTTGTTAGTTTTTTTTTTCTGCTGTGGAATGAATGGAATAGTGCTGTTCATTCTAGTATTTAATTAGGCTATCTAATAAATAATGCCCTAGATTTATTGGCTTTAAATGAATGCGAATATTTTATTTAGAATAATTTTGCTGTGCTTGGTTGATGAAGCATTTCTTATTACCCTGTGGTTGATTACGAGAATCGGCGGTTACACCGTGCTCATTCACTACTGCTAATCTAAAATTGTGTTAAGATCGATCAAATCTCTCTCTCTCTCGTTTAAGTTCACTCCACTTGTAAGTTGACTTTCTGAACCCCCCTCTCCCCTCCCCAAAGTAAGCAATTGAATAGATGATAGATTTGTAAATCTATACTTGTTTTGAGTTCTGGCAAGTATATTTGGGGTATTTTGGCAACATTGAATGGCTATTAAGTTAATTCCACGATAAGTGAGAAATTGTACTTAATTTAGGAAAGCTTTTTAAATAATAATTCTCATTCTGTCTAGTATTTAGCAGCGGTAGTTGAGTTGCATTATTGAAATATTAAATCATAACCCAAGACAAGTCTGATCATTTACAATATTTCATTGCAGGAAAGCGACTGAAATCCAGTTAAGCGAAAATAGGATCAAAAGATGTTGGCATTAAAATTTAACTATCAAGATTCTTGCTTTATTTTTGGTTTCGTGCTGTAAAATACTTACTACATGGGTAGTCCAAGTCGGTTTTCTATTCAGTGTGAATCGAACTTACCATTTTAATCCAGAGGATTTTTAAATTTCAATATGATATTCGGCGATTTACAGTTTAGCAGAGCAGAGATTAAACTGTATCCATTTATATGTCTATTTTATTATCGAGAGCTATAACCGCCCCAGTGTGAGACTTAGTGGATATTTTACTCGGAATTCGTCGAATTTTAGGGAAATATTAAAATTCATTTTTGACTTAACTGTTGAAATCCCTCAAACTGTATGAGAAACTTGTAAAAGACCTTATTGATACTATTCGCTACACGTATAAGAGGATGGTAGAGGCAAAGTTAGGCTAGCGGTTGTTAACTACAAGTCATTGTTCATGCAATAGTCACTCGCTTGAAAAGTAACCAAGATGGTTATTGTCAAAGCTCCAGTAGACGATGTGTTAGGAGGCGTGGACAAAATAAGAATTTATTAAAGAATTAATGAGAATAAAGATTTGCTAGCTCTACACCGAGTACTATCGTCTAAAGCAGTATGAGATTATCATTGACCTTACCTTGAGTCCTGGCTTCTCGTTGGCATTTTGAGCTTGCGTGGTGAGGTTATAAGCTTAGGCTACTTATAACTCTTCAGTAGCTTGGCCATCAAATGAAGTAATAGAAAAATTTGCAAAATTCAGTTTATTCTTTTTCAGTAGTTTGCAGATAAGTTCTTGCACTTTTCCAATATTATTGTATATTGTTCACACTCTTTATAGCACCTCCCCGAGTTAGAAAGATTTTAAAACAGATTTAAATGTTTCAGCTCCTTCCACGGCCTCAATTATTGACAAAATAAGAGTCATTAAGAAGATATTCTGTTTATTTGTCATACCTTTCGTAACATATATGAGATTTACCGTAAGATATACATAAGAGCATACATCTTGACAAGATCAAATTTTACTTACTCTTGGCAAACCAAAATCACATGGTCTGACGCAAATGTCAAATTGGGGTCAACAGACACTTTAATGAAGATATCGGTCTAGAGTTTTAGCCTATACTCGGTATATCTCCATTCGTATCTTATTGTAGTGCAACACGTGCACCACCTCTATAAGTGCTCAGCAATTATTTGGAATCTTAACACTTCCTATGTGAAAACTGTTAATTCCATATGGATTCTAAATTAAACTATTTCACTTATATTACTACGTGTAATTTCAATTGAGTAATAGAGGCTTATTGAAGAATAGATCAATGAATGCGCCCGGTTTCTCTGCTAAAATGTTCAAAACAATGGTTTTTGAGGGCTCAATCTCAAGGTCCCAAAGTTCTGATATCTATGAACATTTTATGTATTTCACAACATTTACAGTAAGGGACAATGTAACTCTTGAAGATATAATTGGAATTAGGAAAAAAATAAGCATTGAACAAAAGGGTACTTTACCGCACAGAGTTCAGTTAAGTCGGCTGTATTTGAGCGCCAGTTCTGTATCTTCATGGTCATCAATCCATTTTCTACAGGCAGCGAAATGCGAAGTTATTCGAGCGGTAGGGGTGGTTAATCCAATAGGACCCAATACATTAACGGTAGTGTCAACATCAGGATCACCTAGCTTCTGGGGCATTTTTAACTCCCTCATTCCACTTATTCTTCCCGATTTTATGAAATCGGCAAACGCCTCAAGTAAGATATCCGTTGGATATCCTTTCCCGCTTTCCCCGGAAAGAAAAGGTGGTATATCGTACTCCCTATTTGTAGCTTTTTCAATCAACTTAGGTGGCTTTATTTCACTGATAATTCTGTATATAACGTCTCGTTCGGACTTTTGAAACCGTGCTCGACGTCTTAAGTACGCATAAATCAAACATTCTACACGAATATCGTCTATTATCGCATTGACAATTGGCGAAAATTTTGTCTTTTGTAGAGACAGTTTCAATTGATTTACCATTGGTTCATAGGACTTGACCAATTCTTCGGCAAAGTTTCGTTTAATATTCACTGAAACTATGCCAGAAAAGGCGGTTTTGACTTTGAACTTTAGGCCTTGAATAGAAATTGTTGAAAGTGGAGGTGGATTATCATTGTCTAAGGAAGATATCCAAACAATCGGCATTCGTCGAATTGGCTCAAAATTAAACGGTGTTGTGACATGAGAAACGTTAACATCAGCTATAAGTAAGGAATCTCCTAAATCTTCTCTCTTACTGGGAAGAGTCTGCATTCGTTTATCAGCATTTATCCATTGTGATGGAGTCTTACTTAACCAATTGGTCTCATTAACACTATCTTCCAGACATAGAGTACGAGTTGATAGAGCGCTGCTCCCAACATTTTTGATGCGACTTTCTAACATCCATTTTTGACACTTTGAGATAAGCTCAATATTGCCCAAAACCAAAGAGTGGAATGGTCGTTTATCCGAAGGAACATCGGGCACCGCCAGCGTACCCTCATGTAGCCAGAACTTCGATACTAGATAACGGACCTCACTGAAAATAAATGAAATATCTACTGATAATTTATAAGTACCAAATAACGACATATTTATAGATGGGGAGTGTATAGATGAATATTGCCGAATTAATATCGATCAATTTCTGAATTCATCTTTCACGCGTTCGCATCTAAAATTTATATACTAATGGGCATTTATATATTAATATAAATATTTCAAATGCTTAATCGAACAAGTGATAATGATTTTACGGCAAAAGCAACGTGATCACTAGGGTTCAGAAATAACATTAATGTCTGCACTGTAGCACCATATTGGAAAAGCTAAAAGACCCTCCATATCAAATTCTAAGTGCTTTTGTTAAAACTTTGCTCTTATTGAAATTCCAAGGGATCGCGTGGTCATGTGTGGTGGCGTAGGCATGACCAGCTGCCACCCAGAGGGAATAAAATGCGAGTCCCATGATCGACCGCTTTCTATCTCCTACTTCGGCTATAAATTAGAGCGGGATCCACTAAAAGTATGTGTCATAAATCAAATACAATGCGTCCCGGTTGTTGGAACTTTTATTGTTATTAGAATTGTACAACTTCTTTATGTCCCACGAAATATTTCTGGTTGGGGAGAAATGCAACACTGTAAGGTCACAATTGAGTGAGTAGAAGATTAAGCCTTTTTTGCCAAAAATGGCACTTTAAATCTAAAGAATAGTTACAATATTGTCTATGTACTAGTTACCCTTGGAATTTTTGTTAGACTGCTATTGTATTCAGTTGATATTTAGAATTGTATGTTAAAGTAATTATTCAGGATATGGCAGTAAATGATTGCATTTCAATTTTGCTAAGCAAGGTTTTTCCCCATGAACGATATAAAATAATTTTGGGATTACGTGATAAGTAAAAATTGGGAGATGAAATATATTCTTTAACTTAATATCAGTGTAAAATTGTTTCTTTATTACACCATCGATTAATCTCCTTCCAAGTTTATTACAATAAGGAAGGTCTGATTGTATTTCATCAAATTAATAATTTGTGAACTTCAAGGGTTTTTCCATGAAGTGGTATAAAAGTTTAGTGAGGGGCTTGATAAATACACTTGATGGAATGCCATCAACAATTACCGGTAGCTTATATCGCTTTGACGTAAGTCAGCGAAACCACGATAGTGTTGTTTAATACCGTAACTTAAATGCTAGAATATGAAATCCTCGATGAGATCTTCCTAGCTCTCTTCTTTACAAATTTATATTCTCCCAATCATTGTTGTGGTGACCTCAGAAATGCAAATGAATTTATAAATCAAATGCATTTCCCTGGAACGGTCATAAAGTGAGCATAAATTAACTTTGGTACTCTGTTAATTGTATGCGTTTCCAGGCCTCAACTTAATTTTAGATCCAAAAACTCGCTTTTCCTGGTTTGTCTGTCGACAATTTTGTTGAAAATCGACTGTTTTGCCTCGTATTGAATTGATCGATGGAGTATCATCAGTGCTTGTTTCGCCGGTTAACACTAGTCAAAAAGAGATTTCTGATTGCGATTTTCTCAAATAGAACCTCCATAATTGCAAGAAAATACTCTCCTTCGATGTGAATTATAAAATGCTATTTTATAATATATATACACAGATTTCATTTTTATGAGATCTTCTATTAACATTTAGTTAAAATTGTATAAGTGATTCTGATCTCGATGCTCCATGCAGTGTCTTGGCGTTTGTATCTCACTGAAGTGGTTTGTATGTGATGACGATTATGTAATAACAGGAGATGAAATCCCAAGAGAACTACAGAGTATTGTAATTAAATTGAAGTTCAAAGAAGAAATTGAATTTAAGTGGTTGTGTCTGTCGTGCTCGTGTCCATCTTGTCAGATGCCATGGATTCTTGTGCTAATGAGTTTCTAAACGCTCCCAATGATAAATGCTTGCCTAATTGAAATATATTCTAATGGAGGAGTTCTGGCTTTCAAACCTAAATAAGTGTCTATGTTTAGATGTCTTTATCTCCTTATTAAAAGATCAGGTCAAAAACGAAATTAAACCTAAAAACCAATCAAAGCCTGAGAAAATACAGAGGAATGTGTAATTTCTCTTTTCCTTCAAAGAACTAATCCTAATCCCACATTAAAAATTCCATTTAAGTTTAAATTGAAATAATTTTTGGCTTATTTAAATCGATTCGAGAGGAACTTTTTTATATGATGAGAACACAAGAAATTTCCAACTAATAAGAGGCTTCTTAAACACTTAATGAGCAATTGAAGATGAAAATGTCCGAGAAATAATATGTTCCAGATTGACTAAAGTACCACTTACAAGATTGTCAGAGCTGTTAAAGTATTAAACTACCGCCGCTCTCTGTTAACAAGAAGTTTCATACTATTAAACTGCTAGTCTAACACCTGAAAAGAAAGAACTTGAAGGATTCCACCAGGATCATGGTTTGGGAAACTTTTTACTAAAAATCGTAATTAGAAGTATTGCAGTCTATGAAACTCATTTAATTTACAACGGAGAACTAGTGGGCAGTGCAAATCGTTTGGCGATTAGAAGCTTGCCGTTAGTTTTATGGTCTGTTGATTAAGGCTTAATGGAATTTGATGTTTTCAAAACCTTCTATAGTTATTTAGAGGTATTTGCAATGTACTCATGAAAATCAGAAAGTGCATTAAACCTCTGCCAACTAAATTTAGAGATTGTCAATATTGTAATAGCGCTACGTAAAAACTGGGAAATTTCATGATCATTGGTCCTTTTTCATTTGATGAAGATTTAAAATCAATTTAAATTGTTGCGATTGTTTTATTTGTATTCAGTTTGTTCGTTGAAATGGGTTTAAAGGCATCGTACGTATCAAAATCAATTCACAGATTCGCGGTTATATTTAGATTTTTCCAAGCTTAATTGTCTTTACAGCTTTGAAAATTCACCTTTTTATATTACTACGAGATTCTTCTCTTTTCTCAGTCAAAGGCCAAGTCCTATGCGACTTAATCGTTCATTAAAACAGCCTCTTAAATGGATTTCAATGAAACTTTAGATGAACAAGATGAAAACCTGTTAATTCAAATTTATACACCAATGAACAATAGACTAATGCAATATTAGCTTTGCCTAACTAGCTGGGATCTTAACTGCCAAATCAATTATTTCCGATTTAGTACGTCTATCTGGTAGATACAAGTGTGAACTCTATTTGGGAATTTATTTGCCATATAGTAAGCAGAAACGGCCGAGTTAGATTGAGGTTAACAATGAGTCAAAAATATTGGAAGAGAATAGAATTAGTAGGCACTCAAATCATATCGATTCTTGTGATCACAATCTATTGGATACCTTGGTTTTTTTACCTACACAATTCATACTTTATTCCGGGCAGTCTTGAAACTTTCTGTAGTTATGGCAAAATAATCTTAGTAAATTCCAATCCACTTCTCATGAGAAAAAGGAATTGCCTCTCGAAACTCGATTCATGGGTCTTGAAAAAGTACTTTGCGATGTTTGAAATGCACTTGCCTCGAAAAAAAACGATATCAAAACCTTTTGTACTTAAATCTAAAGATCATTGAAAATCAACCTACAATCAACAAGTAATGAAATTCCAGAGCCTAAAACTGGGTGTGAAGAAATGCAGTATTTTTCTAACCCTACCTAATTTAAGGACTAAAACTTTCTCAAACTCGGACTGTGTGAAAATATTTGCTCATATCTAAGCTTGAGTTCTACTCGAAAAGGTGCATTTGTTTTCTTTCACAACGAATAAGCGAATGCTTTCTTGGGCATTACAGTAGATTAATACACGATTATTTTCTAAATAGGTTTATTCATTAACTCTCCACCCATCAGTTATTAGATCTAAGATAGCATGAAAAGGTGTGTCCTAAGGGCGTTTCAATGGATTATTTTCTAACTTAAGAAGTTTTAGCATGGTATTTTTACACTCAATACCTCCAGTTATATATGAAACAGGTGTTAAAAAAAGTGCTAAACATATTAGGACTTTGAACCCGATCTTATCTTCTAAATCTCTGTTATTACAAGACGATAGGAAAAATATAATAAACAATTCTAGACATAAAATTCGATTATTAAATTCCCTATTGGGAAAAACCGTGAAGAACCTGAAATCCAACCCTAAACTCGACCAACTAACGAACTACCTGGATTCATTTTTGACACAGCTCTGCCAATTCGAAGGTATTAGTTCAACTGAACATTTGTTGTAGGAAATTGCTAGCTTAACTTCAGACTATAAGTCTTTTGATGTTACATAACATGTAAAATGGTAAGCAGTATGAGTAATCTATCACTGAAAGTAGGATTATGTATGAGGAGTATCGTTTTAATCAGTAGACAATTTAGCGGATGTGCTTAGTAAGCTCACACTCGGACTCAAGAGAGAGAGAAGAGGCATTAATCGCTTCCTACTCACCGTCTGTCGCATTTTTATGAGGCAGCGACGAGTCACACTCACACAGGCAGTGCCTCATGCGTGTGGAAACGCTTGGCGAGTCTCAAATATGAACTAAAAATTATCCGGTCACTACGATGTGAAAACGAAGAATGTGTGATGTGAAATTGGTCATTTTAGGCAGAATTTCTTTGGTAATTTGCTCAATTTAAATCGCCATAGATGAAATAGAGTTCTTCTGCTAATATCATGAGGTAGCAAACGACCGTCTTAGCACATTCGCTCTGAAAGCTGAATGGAGGAGAAATTAAATTTAATGCAGCTGGTAACTAGTTTCTTCTCTATTGCAGGCTTAAAAGTTAAAAAGAGCTACAACGGCCATTAGCTTTAGCCAACTATCTTACTCAATTAACAACTACTCAGAAATATGTTTGTTTTTTGGAAGTTAGCGTGCTTAATACCATTGAGTGTTTTCGTTTAAAAGGAGAGGAAATGCATAATTCTAGGCCTACCCTAAACCAACATTTATTTACGCGGCTACAGTTGGGGAATAAATGAAAAAATGCATTTCTCCGTGTTTTATCGAACAGGTTGTGGAAATGAAAGCGATCAACCTACTCTTTAAAGTTCAAATGACTTTCAACAAATTAACCACAAACGATGCCTGAACGCTCATGTCATAAGGGTACCTCCACCCAAAATTCAAACCAATATTTTCAATAATACCAGTAAATTACTTGAATGCTGCAATTAATTAGTTGCATAATTAGCAGGAGTCGAAAGATCAACGAGAGTCAACGGAACCTGTTCATACTCGTACATTTAATTTGGGGAATTTAAGCCTTCGTTAAACGAAAGTGCTTCTTTAATGAAGAATATGTAAACACAATCTGTTCAGGAAGTGTACGCTATTATATTAATATATGCCATAATATTCCAAAATTGAAAGAACAACAGCAATCTCCTTGTCAATTTAAAAAATAACGAAGAAACATATTATGATAATAGAAGTTATATATCTCTAGAGGACTCCCCTCGCATTATATTAGGAATGTGAATATGTCCCTAATTTAAATCTTAATCGAATTTAAAAAAGTAAACTTTTTAGGATTTCTTGCCTAAAAATGTAATTACCATATGTTACAGCATGCTTTCCATAATTTCTTTTATTCAGTAAGTATAAATTAAATCAAATATCATTTACACCGTTGTTTTAAAATGGGGCTATTTGGGATCATTATTATTATAAAGCAAGATTAATGTAATGTTTACTCCAAAAAATGCCAAAGGAAATAGATCAAGCAAATCTGCCACTTACGTTGTGTTGCTTGTTGTTTCAGGAGATTTAAATTTATCGTTTCTAATTTGCATGGCAATAGAGGCGCCCGAGTTTTCGCCAATGAGAGTTAAGCCCTCAGGGGAGCCCCCAAAACGTAATGCATTCTCGTGAATCCATTGAAGAGCCTTCCTAACATCTTCGACACCATGATTTGGTCCATATTCATCTGTACCGAAGTCTCCAAATCCAAAAACTCCTAAACGATAGCGAATGATTACGTAGAAGATGTCCAGTTGTTTTATCAAATTGATCGGAATTAGCTTTGGTTGATGGGTTAACAATCCTCTTCCACCAATATAAGCTACGATCGGTTTTGGAGAATAGGACCCATGTCTCCTCCGAATTCCTGATATATTAACAGCATTCCGTAAATTAAAATAGAAACTCAATGTTAGACAATTGGCTACATTTGATGACTCATTCACGCCTTCACGACCAAGTTGGATGCAACTGGAATTCGAAGTCTTTCCTAAAAAACGAACTTCCCCATTTACAAACTGACGTTTAGATGGCGGAACATTCACCCAAAAGGCTAAGTAGCATTCTGCGAATGTGTTAATATGTTTAGGAGAGGCGAAATAGGCTCGTTTTCTAGGCAGTGTAGCGTAAGGAATACCGTCTATCAGATACCAGTCTTCTTTACCAGTATATTCAGGATAAATAACAGCACAATCTGTTTCATAAAAGAGAGATCCTCGTTTGTCTTCAGTATGTAATGAAGGCAAAGTGTGACGCAAGAGCCATGTTTGCAAATGTGCCCGATATATTAGAGCCATTAAAATTACCACCAAGTGGCAACAGATTAGTACAACTAGTAATATCCATAAAATTTCAAGTTTTCGAAGACGCCTTTTGTTTCTATCTTTCCACCAATTCTGCCAGTCATCGCGGCTTGGAAGTAACTCCTCTACATCCAGTATGGTACGTTTTGAAAGTTTTGGATAGATTGACTGGTCCTTCTCATATAATACCTCATAATCCGTAGTCTCTGTATTTGTCACCTGCTCTCCCGCTTCTTGTCTCTTCATATGACTTTTAAATTAAAAACTAAGTCTTCGAATTAATGTAACAAAAAAACGATAATTAGTTTATTTCATAATCTTGCTTTTATTTGACAAGTAAATTAGGAACAATTTTTAGTATTAATACATCAAAGAACTGAATTTTAGAACTTGAAATAAGATTTTAACATTTAAAAGTGCTAAAATCATTCGAGGATGCTGACCTTAAAATCCGTTCTCATGAGGCTTGCACACTTTATACTATTTTCTGAGAAATATTCTGTAATTTTTAAATTATGTCTTCTATACTGTTCTAGGAAATAAAAATTCATTTCAGTAATGAAAATTCGTTTTATAATAACAACTTCTCTTTCGAATACCGACTGTTTATCTAAGTATTATTTGTTTATTTTTGCGCTTATCACTTGGCATATGCGGAAATCAGTCATATTATTGGGGTAGTTTAGAACGTTTACTTTGGTTTTTTTAATGCAGAGATGCGTTAGTATATTATGGAATAGATATCGAAGATTTATTCATTAGTTGAATTCCTTAGCCATTTAACCAGAACTATGATTTTTTAATCTCTTGTTTATCCTGTTTTATAATCCCAAATCCTGGGATTAAGTAGATTCAAAAATATTTTGAACTCCTAATTTAAAATCATATTTATCTAGGCTATATTCCTACATTTGTGAGCAAACTTGTTTTTTTAATAATGGCATACTTTGATTAGTTGATGTAAATTAGTCATCGTGTTTACGCTAAATTATTTTGAGTCTTTTATAATTTGACCAACTATTTATCTACTTAGTCCTCAATATTTGGAATTGTAATCTCTTTGATAAAAACAGAGAGCATACATTTAAATATGTTAATGAGGTGCTAGATTTGTTCCCTCTATTGTCCTCTAGGAAATTTTTTTATTTGTTTTGAACATTGTTGCAGTTTTTATGCCACCCCACCTCTTTTGTTATACCTACCTCCCCAATTCGCAGCATGGCAACAGTTATCAAAGCTGAATCTATTTAATTAAATTTTGTTTAAACTAGCCACCCGTCTTTTGAAAAAATCGATAGTTTGGTAAAGCATTTATTCTATTTTCAATTTGAGTTTGTTTAAACGCATTTACCTTTATTTCCCCCCTTTCTAACGTTTATCTACCTTTATGATAGCCAATATCTGTCTTCACACACAACGACTCCTCTAATTTGTATAAACTGGGTTAGTTTTAATCCGCTTAACATATTTTCATCTGTTTCTTATTAGACTTTGTGGGCCAATGGTTCGAGCGAACTTTAAGCGGTGTTTTGTACTTATGAGCTCAATGTGTCTCGTTTTGGTATTCGTACTAACACCATCACTGTAATACTACCTTTAAAATTGGAGGTGTATTCATTTTCATAAGTTTCGATTAAAATGCTAATTTAATAATCCGATTAGAATGTTATAAAATGGCATAGATCAATGACAAATTTTCTCTGCAATTTATCAGTCTATTGGATGATCTACGCAGTATAGTCTTTTAATTTGTTTTAGCCTGTTGATCCTTGGGGAAAATACGAAATAGATATGTAAACTAAGATCAGTGAAGCATTTGCATTAAACCAGAGACCTTGGAAATAAACGCATAAAAAGAAGGTGAGAAATTAAAAGTTTTTTAATGATCTTCAATAAAACTGGCTTCCTCTTTGACTGGTTGGTGCAGCCACCCCAGTTATCGAGCACTAGTTTACGCACACTTTTTCTGCTGTCTAATTGCATATATAAAATTAAATTATCATTACGAATTTACCCTTGAGTCCGTTTTGCTAGTTAACATTAGGGGGTGAATAGCCGAGTTGATTTGCTGAAAGACGACAACATTATAGATTTTTAAACATAGAGGATTATAACAAGACCATATTGCCAACATCGTGTAAATAGCTATTCATATTATCTAGACTAGGGCTCAATTAACCCAGACACGTAAGGAAGCTGGGAGAAGTATTATAAATCACTAAGTTTTCCCTTTCTTTTCCTATTAAAAGCGGACTTGTTTACAAAGAGCATCAATCAGCTGTCTGTATGGTTAGTAATTTTATACTGATCTGGACTAACAATATTTCACATTCCTCAGCAAAATTTAATGAACTCTGATCAGGGCATCAGGCATATTATCCCTGTATGCTGTTATGGATCCAACATACTCTTCTTTCACCATAAAAGGAATTGTAGCAAACTCTTTTCTTTGAGTTGTTTTAGGTACGGATTCCATAATAACTGGGACTTTTTTAATTATTACCAGCTTCTCTTGTTATAGTTTCTCAGTTGCCTTTTATTAAAGCTGCATCTACTCAAACTCGAGGCAGTGGGAAGGGGAAAGGGAAGACTTATAGCCCACACAACTGTCTATTGCAAAAATAAGTGTTAAATGATTGGTTGCCTGGTTAGCCAATAATAGCAGCAACGGCAGGCAGTCTTACATAACCAGGTTTGAGCGTGGGAATCCACTCAAATCGATAATCTAATGAATGGTGGATGAAGTTGGCGAGTACAACGCAAATATTGGATTTGACGTCCTAATATTCCTTCTAGATCCTACGAAAATGTATACAGATATCACCGAAACTTACAGTAGCTATTTTTAATATCCCTTCTTTCATCTATTGCAACAAGCAAATAGACAAAAAAGCATCAAGTCTAAAATATAACATTATGAAGAAATTTTTTTCCAATTTTTATGAAATTAACAGAGCTAGAGATTTAGCTAAACTCAGTGAGCATAGGATTTTAGGACTGACTCAATGTCCTGCTCAGTCTCCTGCCTCACATCCAACTTCTTCCTCCTTTCTCTCTCATTCATTCCCAGACGTTCAATAGACCCGTGGTCCTAGTTAACTTCTGGTCTTCCCATTCTTCAAAGACTGCTGCTACCTGTTTGGTTTAAGTAGACTATAAGTTTAATTTGGTCTACACTTAAAGGAGCATTTCTATCGGATTAAAGCTACTTTAAGAACTTATGCGCACATTCACACAAACATGTGACCTTTCGATCGAATTTCCAGAAAAAAAAGTTTACAAATTTTTCAACTCTCCTTTCCATATAACTTTTTAATCGGTTTTAGTGTGCTTTTTTACTGTCATTTCTTGTGCCTTTTGAAAAAAGATTGTTTTAGTGAAAAGTTTTATGAGTACGTAAACAATTTTTTACACCAAAGTGACCATTAAAAACTATTTAAAATGATTTATTAGAACCATTACAAAACAAAAGTATCATTTACTTTTGACACTTATCCAATGGGACTTGTTATTTAAAACGGGCTTTTGAACCCTATATAATTTAGCCATTTTAATAGTTTTAAGGCGTTGATGCAGGGTCTATATGGCAGCATACTGCTCCAATAAGAGCCTTAGTTGGATCCTTTTTTAATCATGTAAAGAAACTGAAGTAGATCATTGTTTGGCGATCGAGTTATGAATTGGGTTTGTGTTGCCGATTGTGTTCTGTTAAGATGCTGACCTAGTTAGCTCAGAATGTCGTAAATTTTCGGACTGACACCTTGCCTTCTAACCTAGTCTCTTGAACAAACTAGAACGCAGGTAGAGAATCAAAGGATGACCAGGTGCATTAGATAAAATGAGAGACAGTCAAAGGGGTCGGTGAAGGCCAAGAGAGAAAGAGAGTGGAAAATCTGAGTAGAAGTTACCCACTGAGTTGGTGTTGGTCTTAATCATGCACACCTTAATCTTCAGTATTTTCACTTTGGGTTCGCATCTCCCATTCATTAATGTTTCACAAAGAATATAACAGTAAGTTTCTGAGCAATTTCAATTGAGTTTTCAATGCTTTCTTTAGTTAAACTGCATGCGATTGGTGCTTCTTTTACAACTTACCGATCAAAAATGCTATGATTTCGTCCAAGAAAGTCTCCCATTATCGGTAATATAACTTTGTGCACTCAGCTACATTCTATTGAGGATGATTTGCAAATTATCATGAAATGTGAGCAAAGAATGCTTTATGTACTAACATATTTAGCACTTTTTTTAAATTTTATGCTTCTACCACAAAAGTCACCGAACCCACTTGAAGTTGCCCATACAATTAGCAGAAAAGTGAATTGAAAATGAAGGAAATTGTTAGGAAAAACAATGGGGAAGTTCGCTGTCCAATCAACAAAAAGTCTACCAAATTTTTGCTTTGCGGAAGTGACAAAGGGTGGTTTTTTCAAAATTTAGGTAATGCGTTTGTTTATTAATCTAAATTTGTTTTACGTTTCTCGATCATTGTGGTTTTCCTGGCTTTTAGATTGTCATCCTTTCTTTTTCATTGGATGACTTCCAAAACCCTAAGGACTATTTAGTTATGTTTAGCAATCAATGTAATTAGGTTGCCATAAGAATGTTCATCTTTTCCTAAAAACACGATTTTCAAATAACTTTTCATTAAAATAAAATTTTGATTGAGGTAAATGCACGATCACTGCCTTTTTCGAAGGAGAAATTTCATGAATGCACACTTTAGAGACTTTGTAAACAGAAAAGGCATTTTGTTTAGAATGTACATAAAAACAGTGCAATTATTTTCAAAATTTCCATTCTTTCCAAAGTCAAGAAACTTGCGTAGTGCCAGCATGTTAAGCTAAGTTTGTTGGATAAATGATCTCTCCTTATTTGATGTTACAATGGATGATTATTAAGATTGTAGGATTTCCTAAGCCTCTTTCTAGTTTATTATTAAAAGAGTCCTCGAGCTACCAACCTCATAACTTTCCACTTTGACTCATTAAATAGGAAATACAAGTAGGCACTTTTTCCACCACCATTCTCCATATTTGTGTTTATTTTCTTTGAAGAGTGAATAATCACCTTTTTTGTTTTTTTTGTAAAA
This sequence comes from Hymenolepis microstoma, assembly GCA_000469805.3. Taxonomy (NCBI): domain Eukaryota; kingdom Metazoa; phylum Platyhelminthes; class Cestoda; order Cyclophyllidea; family Hymenolepididae; genus Hymenolepis; species Hymenolepis microstoma. The sequence continues at coordinate 29,538,730 of LR215989.1, forward strand.
ATAGCCTTACGCCCTTTATGTTAAAAGAGATTGATTGCTTAAATGTAATTTTTTCACATGTTCTAGCATACTTATATTGTTTGAATAATAGCTTTTAAATTGAATTTACACTGTAACGAGTGTTTTAATTCAGTCAACAAGATACTGAAATAAACACTGATTATTGCTTTATGTTCGAATGAGTGGAGTGCATTCTGCTGCCTCTATAGAAGTAATTTTTATTGATTTGAAGTCAGATTTCAGCTTATAATTAAAGAATTTTCTATTTTTTAACTGATCTTATTTAATCACCCACTCATGGTTTTCTTCACAATTACATCTATTTCAACTGTAAAGGTTTCCTTAATTTTGCGTAGCGCCGTTTTTTAGTTAATTTTGAATTGGTTTTGGAAATGCGGGATTAAGAAAGTGAACACGATTGCAGTCCTTCATGAGGTTTTCGTTCCCTCTCATTTAACACCAGGATCAAATTGAAAAGAAAAGAAACCCTCTCAGATATCTAGAGACAATGCTAATCGGTGAGGCTAAAGTTAATCCGGAATTGGGCTATACAGAGCTCTTCGATTTAAGGCTTGAAATCGTCAGGTTTCCCCTTCTTCTCACAGTGAGTGTATTATCGAATTGCATTACTCAATTTGTATTTTGATCCTCCTTTTTTAGTAAAATGGATTTGGTTAAGAACATAGCCAGAGAGCGTCTTGAGCTTGGAAGATGGGAAAACTACCTAAATTAGTGTACTTCTGAACTGCAGAAATCGATTAAAACAAAACGGGAAATTGGCGGAGTTGGTGATACAGCACTTTATTCTGAGAACAGAAGAAAGGCAGTACCCATATAACCAGCAATCTGAAGTTGTAATTAAGTGAATGAGCAAATACAAATAATAGGGTGTTAAATAATGGAGTGAAAGTGACAAGCAACATTAAGGCCGAGGTATGAATCATATTTGGATGACTTGACGGATGTATAACCAGTGTAAAACGGTTGATAGCGTAGATATGGAAGAGAAACACTACAGCCCGCCTGGCTCGGTTAAAGCAGCGTTCATTAGTTCTTAAGCTGACTCATTCCATGTTCCACTCGTATTTAGGCTATTATGACCTTTATTTTGCTTAGAAATTAAGGCATCCACACTACTTTGCTCACCTGAATGAGATGTGCCATTAATACACTGTCTGAAATCCTTCGTTTTGCATTACAAATACCTCATTATTACTTTAGCCCAGATTGATGGAACGACAGCTAAATCACCTGTCTCTGTTTATATTATACCTACAAACTACCAGCATACTTTGAAATTTTTAAATTCGCGTTTATATGCGATGGGGTAATATTTAAGATGACCTATACAAAGCATCATGTGAAATCTCAAGCCACTTCTGTAAACAGGAAACATTTCGGCCATTTGAGGAAGATTCAATTCATGTGATTGGCGCAATAACACATTAGGTGATTCCGTCATGAAAACAAATTATATTGTAAAAATTCCATTGAAATTTTAGCTCTGCAGTGAATTTTTGAATATCCAGTTCGTTATGATGAAAATCGTCAGATTAAACTTGAACTTGTCCCCATAAACAGAATAAGCAGTTACGTTAGTATTAGAAAAGAATCTATAGAATTTGTGTTTGGTGTTCATTGGTACACATCCAGTGGAATAGACGATGAAGAGCGCGGTCTAATTCTAGTCGAGAGGAAGCGTAGTAAACTGTGAGTTTCACCTTTGAACACCTCCAATTCGCCTTCCCTCAAGCTAAGTTAAGCGTTGGCGATGCTTCTTGCAACTGGTATGAAAATTTTTGTATTTCTCATTAAGTCCACTGGATCAACGAAAAAATCAGCTAATGCTCGAATTACATGCACAGTTTGGACATGATGAAGCATAAATTATAAAGGTATTACACATGGCATCTGGTAGAAATAATGAAATATGGAGAGGTCTTCCTTGATAATTAAATATATCTCTGGATCTCGGTTTTCAATCTGCGCCTCTATGTTTTTAGCATATTCAGGATAAGTAAAAATTCCATTTCTATTGGAGGTAAATCCTCATAGCAATTTGGATCAACTGTGCCGTTTTTACTGAACGCAGATTTGAATTATCGTATTGTTTCCTGGTCACATATTTCACGACTTATCTTTAATTTGCCTAAAGCAAGAAATATGAGATAGTTGTACCACTCTCATCTGCATTTCAGTGGAGTGTTTGGCCGTATAGGTCAACATTTAGTATATCATTTGGTAACCAAAGAATCGCCAATGAATTCTCACTATTCTCAAAAAATCTATATGGAGTGCTCTCTTATTTCGCCTAAAATTTTTCCTACTTTCAATCATCATTTTGAGTTTCATTCTCTTCAGCCTCTGGACTCATCCTTCAGCTCTTCATGGACGTTCTTCGGTTGTTGAGTTTTACTTTGCTGCCAATCTGTTTTCACTTTAACTATTAATGTCTTGCCACTACTATTGTCACCTTCCTACCCTAAGATGACATAACTCAAAACTCCCAAAAATGTAATAGTTCTGCAACTTTCTTTTCATTCCTTCGTTGCTTCCAGCAGGTATCTATAGAGGTATCAGCAGTTGTCAACCCAGAAAGGAAAAATCATCGCAAGGCTCGATGACCAAACATCACAGAGATTACATTGATGAATTACGGTTTATTATCCAATCATAGTTTACTGTTTGGATATGAATGACAGTATCTAGCGTAAACAAGAGCCTATGTTCCTTATTGTTTTTTCGATAAAATATTTCCAAAATATACATGGGTACTAGATGCTTAGTTGGGGCTGGTATTAACTCCTTAATAGGAACTTCTATATCATCCAAATTCAAGGAAGCCATTCATTTCAATTTTCCTTTAACATTTGCAAATAAATGTCTTGATGGTTACATTAGGTTTAACCCATAAGGTTAAGGAAAAGCAATCTTTTGTCAGGGCAATGCGGTCAAGCAGAAATCTCATCTCTTCAGGCGGATGGGAGGGAATTTTGTTGCATTTGGAAACTTAACCTTTTCGTGTCATGCGGACAAACATTTCGTTTACCTTTTTTGCATAAATCTACTGGTTGCATTTTATTCCACATAAATTCTAACGAAAAACATTCAAAGTAAAGGAGAACTGAGCTTGTGTAGAGCAATAATGGAACTGTAAGTAGCAATTCATACAATTCTGTAATAACTATTGCAACTGTTGATTAAGCAGTCTATTTATAAGAGCAAAACATATTCCAAAAAATCATTACTATTTTTAATCATGAGATAGCCTTTAAACACTCAAAATAGCGAAATCCTCCTTAAGAAGCCAAACTGAAGATCCATTAGGAAAAATTAAGCATATGTGTTCGTGTCCCGATTTTGTCGATCGAGGGATTTAAACAAATGGCTGTTCATGCCGATCCCAGTCACCTTCGCGCTATAGCATCTAGATGAGACTACCATATATGTTTGAAAAATAGCATAACTCATTAGATTTTACCCAAAGGAAACTCCAATGAACTCTTTCATGACTTGTCCAGTCGAACTGTCTAGATGTCGAGAGTACAATGTGCTTGCATATTGATGGAGTTGACAGACCAAATAGAGGATCACCTGTGGGATGTAACATGATCATCTCAAGGCGAAAACTCATGAGGCTTTCTGAAAACTTCTTTGTTCTGAGGAAAGAACATTAAATTTTGCAAACTGCTTACCCAATTAACACTTGGTCCTTTGCGTAATTAACTTACTTAATGGTTCTCTAATTGCATGGTTAAGTAGAGATTTAATCGGTTTATGACTTATTGGGTTTCTTTATGAATAATTTAATGCTGAAATCGTCAATCCTAATCTCTTCCCATACGTCAGATTCTAAACTAAATTATTTGCGAAGATTGATAGTGTACCATTTCATTATCTTCTTCATCTTATTTATTCTTTTTTGCGAATGAAGATCTTGTTTGGCCTTATCAACCAATCTGTCAATTTCGCCCATTTTTTATGCAAAAGTGGGTATACTGCTCTCCACGTTTTTTTGTTTCTTTCGTTGCTATAGCACGTAGCTCATCGTCTCTTTTCAGTGATAACGTCATTTGTAATTGCGTATTTTTTAGGGTGAATATGAAGGATTTCTTCAAAGGATTAATTTCAGTCTGATAAATACCTTGTAAACAATTAGGGAGCAACTTCTTCATATTGTCATATATACCACCTACTTATGATATATCCATCTTCCTTATAAAAATTAAATGCGTTTTCTGATCAAGAGAGTAATTGGAGAGGTGTCCAAGTGTTTTAGTAATACTCTTGTCTATACTAAAAAGTGCATTTAGTCATTTCTCGAATATCTAATAATATTCAATAGAGCTAAGCAATGCTGTTTTATTAATAATGGGTATATCGTTAATTCTCTATTAGCCTCTCCATAAGCAAGTGAATGACCTTTAGAAACCTCAATTTGCTTGTCATTTTAGCTCAGTTTAGAACCCCCCCCCCCCCCCCCCATTTTAAGACACTGCTCTATTTATAACCAGTTCATCTCATATCCAAATGTTTTTTCTCCCTGCTGCTCTGTTTCCTCTAAATTCATGCCAATTTTGTATTTTCTTCTTTATCTTTCTTGAGTCTAGAATGATAAACAATTCCTAAGCTCTGATTTCTTTTTGATAAGCAATTATCTCAGAAATTTAGCAGTGGGTATCTGTTGTTGTTACGAGCAACATAATGTCTCTGATTTCTATTGGTCAATAGTTGTCCTTTCTGACGGGTATTATAAATTAACCATTCCTGGTTGGTGTCTCTTCCTTAATTTCGCCAAAAGCCCTCTTATTAGATTTGCAGAGGCCAGGATTTTGCAGAGGCCAGTAAATTATCTGAAACACTCCATCGAGAATCTTTTTCATTTGTTTTTTATTAATAATACCACTGAGAAATAGCTCATATCTCTTATGCATGCAAAACACCTGCAATCTCTTCTAAATCGATTTTGGCTGACTATTGATTTTTTAGGCTAATATAGAAATTTTATTATTCACCACAAACTACTAAACTGCGCTGCACTGCTTTCCGCTTTCGGGAAGGCGATCTACTATTTCAAGGGTAAATATTGCACACACACACACCTAATAAAAAAGTTCCTAAGGCTACGTTTTTATTTTACTAGCTCTGGATTTAGTTGCACATTATCTATTTGATATATACACACAATTACCATCATTTGTCTAGAACATAAAGCTGTCCTGTTTGTCTACCTCCTAAGGTGCCTTGACGTCATTAATACCTTATTTGCATTTCTCTGTCTGTTTTCGTCCAGTGAAAGAGATCACGTAGCTATCCTTTATTCAAAAATGAATAAGGACACTAATATCTCTCTATGAGTCTAAATCACGTCTATAACCTGCTCTGACAGCCTGGGAAATTTCAATTTATCATGATTTAATGGTAGTCTGCGTCATCGCTACTCATATTATAAATCTAGAATTCGATACACCTTAGGGTATGTCAAATGTCAGTATACGTGATCGATTCAGCACGAGTTAATTTTTGGGGAATGTTTACGGATTTGGTTAAGGCGTGGTTAATGAATATAGATGTTTGATTCACCAGTGACTTGGCCTTCAATCCACCTTACGCTAAAAGTTCCTTTGTCAATAGTTGCTGTTATAAATGGCCTTAGTGAAAAAATATGCCCAATTATTGCACTCTGCCTATTTAACTAGTCATTCTTACCAACAGTGAGTCCACCCTCTGTTTAAGAATGCAGGATACGCCCAGAGTACAAGAGTGACTCAACCCACCGTGCGTTGACTATACCTTCTCTTCCCAGCCTACCTACGTTTCGCTTAGTTTTGGCATAGTTTTCCTAATCTGTTTTTTTGTAAAGCAAGCTAATTAGGAGTTAGTTCTGCCTATTTTGTAAACAATTTGAGGTCTCTTTACTCTCAAAATTGGTTGCCTAACTAAGAATCGTTTTTCCGACCACGTTCTGCAAAGTCAGGTAGTGATTAAGTAATAAAATCAGGTTTCAGTGTTAATGTCTATTGATGTAAAGTAGCAATTAGTGTATATAGCGGAGTATTCATCTAATTATAGAAATAATTAGCTAAATGACATTATGCAAAATATTTTTTAGCGGAAACTCATTTATGGAAGGTCCAAAGGGCATAACATATGGTTCAATTTCGTTTTCCATTGCACAACCGTTCCACATTCTAGATGCCGTGTCGAATGACAAAAACAAGAAAATTCAGTGTCTGCTCGTTTGAAGCAGCTTTTTCTTTGATTATTTTTTTGAAAGTGAGATAAACCTTCGCGTTTTTAAACAGATAATGTTTCTCCCTTTTGCTTAAAGTTAAAAATCAACTTGACGAAACCTCTAGTGCAAATTGATTTTTGTTCAAGCAAAACGGTAATACCACAAATGCATTCACCTTCAGATTAATAATAATAAATGTACCTAGATGACTTGACCAACATGTCAAACAATCAATAAATAGGATAAATGAACCATCACTCAAGAACCTAAAGATCACATCCTTTTGTGTAAATATTCTAACGTTAACTCATGGTGTTAACAACTTCTTCCATTAAGTAACACTCTGATAAGCTGAAGAGTCTAGAAGTAGCCAGACAAATCAATTCTTTTCAATGTCCCGACTCTATGACCCTCTTCTTGCTTTCCTAAAATTGGCAAGTCTTCTCTTTGTTATATTGAGATGACTTGTGAATATTAAAAGCTGGGTTTTTGTTTTAACAAGTGTACTAATAAAAGGATTATTAGTAGCAGTCTCCTTGAGTGTAAAATATCTTAGAAATGTTTAGCCTAACTGCAAATTTCTTAGGTGGGGTAATACTGAGGCTGTCATGGTTGACGCATGACATTGACTGGTTCTCTTTGCTTGGATTTCACATTTTTAAAAGAGTTATTTCCACTAGTGATCTAAATTTTCTACCAATACGGCCATTTGGGAGTATACACTGGCCTAATTTAATTTTTACAGTTGACAAATGGAGTAAACAGTGCACAAAATACATGGTTAATGTTTTTTACGCTGTCAAACTTAATCTTTACGGACGTCATTTCAAACCAAAATTGAAATAGCGGCTTCTTTTCCCTTAATGAGAATTCCGCTTTCCTTGCTATTCCTTTAATGGCAGAAATGAAATAATACTTCATAAATTCTAGAAGTCGTTTTTATTAACTGCCTAAGCGCCAAGGGGCTATGGGAAAGAGATCGTTTTGCCATACTATTAGCTTCACTTTCTAACAAATTCTTCCTCTTAATTTATGCCCTAAAATACACCTAAACGTAAGATGAATAAAATCCAATTATACAATTCGCGACAAGAATAGGCTTCGTTTATCTTTTACCAGGCCGATGCAGGAATAACCTTGACATTATGCGAAGGCCGCTTAGGGATTGGTCGCTTGCAATATTGATGTAGAATATGCAAGCAGTAGGTGAGTGAATGTTTTTCGTCCTTATCATTATGCAGGTCATTTATAAAGGGCAATTTCAGACGCTTAATTTACACCAAAATTTAAGGTGACGATTTTGGCAGAAGCTTTCTTAAAAGCATTTATAAGTAGAATTAAAATTAAGTATTTCCTTTCACTTGTTCCTGACCTATCATTATTGTATTTGATTTACTTCAGTTAATTCGATTTTCAAAATGATTTTGGTTTTTTTAAATTCAGCAAGCAATCTGCCTCACTCTAGTAACAATATGCGTCGCTAATTAAACTTGCCATTTTCTATAGGCCGCTTCCGGATTTGGTCTTATTCCACTGAGGTTACTAGACATATGGGCAATGTTTTCGTATCTTGCATTGACTTTCATTGGGCTTAACTACGGTGTGAAATCCCACTTTTGTAAAATGTTTGGCCTTTACAATTGCGTATTAACCAGAACTGTCGTGACTTTGAGGAATCAATATACCCACTATTCGCAATCTCTCTAATTTAATTATGAAAATTAAATAACATAAGGTTTAAAAGACGACTTTGCCTAAAGGATCCCTGGGATGAAGTTCCTTTAAAATATGACGTGTCATTTCCCCCAGTCACTTGTTTTTGCCACTTTGATTTTTGAGTTGCGCATGCCTCTGAAGACATATTTCTCGGGTTTGAGCAAACAAGATTATGACTCGACCACAGTTTTAACATAGATACTTCATAAATAATCATTGATTAATTCTCCACAATCCCATCTAACAAATTCCACTCGCATAAAATTGTTTCCGAAGTTAGCTAAACCATATGTCAACATTAGCGAGGAAGCAGAACGTAGAGAGAGTAAAATGTTTATGACAAATGTGGCCAATTACAAAACAACTGTACATAAATACATTTAATCCAACTCTTCTCATACGATTGCACTTTCCAGAAAATTCTAGCTCATGCGGGGTTACTTTTGCTGGCGTTGTACTCTTCACCGTGGCAGATTTTTAATAAGTTAAAGTCATTGCAAAGTAAACTGGTCTTAAAACTGAGGAGATTGGTAACCCGGCTGTTGATTCCTCGTCTTTTACCTCGAAACAAAATGTCGGTTTACTTGATTGGTTTATGCTCAAGCACCTAAACTAAAACTTGAATTGATTTTAATAAAATTTGGTTAGAAATGTGGATCTTAGAATACATCTGCGAAGTACCCCTCGTGAGTTTGCTCTGTGAAACTCATAGCAAACCTCAAAATAAACAGATATTACAAAAGGCAATTAGATGGGAAATAATACGATTACAGACATAGTAACCTGAACATCAAGATTCTCATTAAATAAAAAAATCTTTTAACAATGTGCTGAAGTTGTGCAAGCGGAAAAAATGGCTCCTCTTTGAGAAAGATTTTTTAAGGTTCCTTGGAATGATCAAAGACCATCTTATGTCCTGTAGAGTTTTGCCGAAGATTAATTGAAAAATCATATATCTAATTGGTTTTTTAAATCTTCTTCACACATTTTTGAACTAGGACGTGCATTGAGCCTCAATGATGAATGTTCACCAAAGGAACACCTCGTGATTTCTCATTGCACATGATCCTTCAGTGTATATTTCAATCTATTTAAAACAAAATTCTTCTAGATTGATCTTCTGCGCAAATATCCATGATACATTTTCGTAGAAATAGTATTTGAAAAGACTCGATAATATACGCTGTAATCTTTATCGAGCATGTCGAGGTCATATTCACATCATTTGCCACGAGTCAAGTGCAGTTAAGTGTGAAGTCTATTTTTTGCGCATTCATTTTCAAATTATCGCGTTTAATTATATTTATTGCTAGTCTGATAAATCAATCTTATTTTGCGGCTTGAAGATCTAGATATTACCACTTTGTTAGGAGTTTGATTCTCCTATTAGTCAGAATTCACCTATTCAGTTATTTTGTTTCATGTGCTTAAATTACCTTATCAACCATATTTTTGGATACTTTACTCACGTTATTATGATTTTCAATCCATAATATGACTTTTGTAAGCGACTTTATCTCATCTCAACGAGTTTCGTCAAAATTTTATTTAGTTATGTGGTTTTAGTTCTGCTTCACGTGTCTACCATTAAAGTTTTAGGAGTGAGATACTTTACGCAAGCGTCAATAATACACTGTAACGAATGTATCAGGGTGGTCTATTGGTCTTTTTCCAAAGTTGCAACATTCTTCGTGGGTGGCTCACACGTGTCCCACATATTTCCATGCCGCTGTTGCGACCTGTTAGGTCAGGTAAGTGTGAAATTAGCAATTAAAATCTCTATATTTCTCCCCCTCTCTACAAAACCGCCTAATTGGGACACTGTGCACGTGCAAAATGATTCTATTTTCAACACTCGTTAGCTCAAAGCCAATGAAATCCAAAAGTTTAAATAAATAAGTTTATATTAGTAGATTAACTTTTGAGTAAACAATTCAACTTGGGAGGTTTGTCATGCAATCTCACTTAAAGAGCGGCAAAGTTTTTTTCTTGCATTCAAGCTCCTCTAAATTGCGACAAATTGACTTATTCCATAAAATGCATTTGAGAGGGAAGTTTTTCCAAAAATTTAATTTAAAGGCAGTTGCAAATCTTTATGGTTTATTACCCAGCGGTGAATCACCCTCAAGTTTAGTGACTCTTGTCAAAAAAAGGCAGGAGCTATCACGTATGATTGGTGCAAATTTTTTTCGCGGAATAGCTTTTTCGTTATTACTGATAAGTATCGAATTGTTAGTCCAATAAGCGAAACCCAGTTTATGCCATTCCTGGACTTTGAACCAGTAACCCAAATGCGATTCAATGGCACTTAATACGCTTCTAATACCTTAGCGAAAAGAAATCCTTTTACGTTAGTTCCTCGAAAAAATTCGTGGTCTTTGAAAACAAGTCCAAAGTTTTAAACTCTCCAGTTATTCGTTCTTTGTCAATCGACCAGAATTTCTATTATAAGTTATGTATAATGTGATAAATCTAATTAAATTTCACGAGATTTAATTAAGCTAAACATTGCACTGGTCTGTAACTATACAAACTTATAAAAGTTTGAATAAAAGTAGCTTCTAAGCTGTATTTAAGCGGAGTTCTCTTTTCATCAGTAATGTTTAATGATTATCTTCTTTGTTACCCTTCGTCGAACGTTACAAATATGCAGTGAAAATACACTTATCATGATAAACTACTATTTATACCTTTCAGTAGCTAGCTCTCGAATTATTAATCACTTTGGGATCATTTTGTGTGCAGGTCACGTACACTGGAACCATAATTTTCCTAAACCATTTGCCGTATCTCTTGATGCCCATGCGAACTGAAACCATTATCTCTAAAACGTCAACCTAATCCAAGTATTTGGGTCTTGCCAGTTGGAATGGATGGGACATGATGAGCCCCAATTTTACGTTACCTCATAGTAGATCGAGTACACACTTGCGAGAAGAACAGTCATCGTATCAACGCACACAATTAACTATAACCTAAAAATTAGATCAGGAAGTAAGTAGCACTCCTTCTCTTAAGGGGTATCAGTAACCTCCACATTCTGCCACTGTGCTGTACTGGAAGCTGATGTTTTGTGGTAATGTGTATACTGGTAAATCTCATTCGACAGTAAATATTCAAATCGTTAGGCGAATTGAAGAAAATTCGTTTAAAATTAATCGAGCGAGAATATTGTCCCTTGTTTGGGTTAACTGGCACTGACAATTATAACTGTTGCCAATTCTGGTCCAAAAACAGTGATTCCACATATTGTCTGACGTCTGCCTGTCTGAATCGTATCTGTCCCGTCAGGGTAACGATATTTTGTATCCATGTGATTCGGTGGAGGGGTTGGGCATCATGAAGGAAGATACTAGTCAGTTAGTGGCTGAACATATTTCTGACTGTTTATCTGTTATGATTTAGTTTTTGGACTCTATACGTTGAAGTTCTCACAGTTTTTCCTGGAACTGAACTTCTATTCAATAGCCAATAGAGGAGTAGTTTCCTTCCAAAGTTGTCTTCAAATGGCTATAAAGTCTGTTACCTACAATTTCTGTCATTTTCGTCTTGGCAGCGACGTTTAGTCGTTTAACAGCAATAGACCTTATTTCAGTTACTATTAAAGGGTAATTCTAGCTCCATGACAATTGTATGCATATCGATGTCAAGCTTACCAAATTATATATTTTAAGTGGAGAAAGGGTCAAATCACAGTTCAAACTCAGTATTAATTCAAACAAGGGATGGAAATTAATAAGGATTCATAGATCATCATAAAATCGACCTCCGGTAAGAACCTCACATTTTAATAGGTTGATTAAGCTTCAATGCGATTATTTAAAAAGTTTATCGGATTGTGAACGTTCATACATCTAAGACAAATTTACAACTGTGCAATTACACGTCAACTTTAAATGTTCGAATTACAATCATTAGGGTCTTGTGACCTCCAAAGCACCCTTGCGGAGTGAAAAATGCTTCATTTTAGTGTATTTCAGCACCATTTATCTCCCCCTCTTCCGATAGTTCCATTTCCCATTAACGTTTCCAGTATTAAAGTAACAAATAATATATTATGATTATTTAGCTGCTTATCCATATTGAAAAATGACGAACAACAGACCAAAGAACTCCATGAAATAAACTGATAAATATGGGAGGACAATTTCAACAAGTTATCCTAATCTTTCGATACGGTAGCGTATAATTAATATATTAATTTTTGGATAATCCTATTTAGACATGCTTGCGAGATTATATGAATGTTTTTTTTTTCATAAAGCATAGCTACTTTCGAACAGGAAGATACTATCGAAAGCATTTGGTTCATACTATCATGCTTAATTAAAGATTTTAGGAATTCTAAATGAGCAATTTTCTTTTCAGTCTTAACTGAGAGACGACTGTACGTACACCTAACAAACCAACCGATAAAAACAACGAAAGCAGAATAATCACCACAACTCCCCTTATATCCCATTTCTACCACTTCCCTTCCTATCTTTATTTTTCATTACTTATTGTGCCTCTGTACACCTTTTGCACTCCACTAAACTCTTTGTCATCTGATTAGGGAAAGACTACTGTTCCCTTAGGAAGGTAGCAAAGTTTGTAAGGAAATGTCGAACTTCCAAAAGCAGTTCTACCCACTGAATATAGTGCTGCTTTTGTTCTCTCTCATGTTCTTATTTCACCTTCCAGTTCCATTTTTTAATATTCTTTTTTTTCATTTTGAGTGACTAAGCAACTGTGTTACTTTATTGATGGTGAGGTCAATTGCCCGGCTGAATGGTTACCAAATCTTCCTTAATTTCTGCCTAAAGTAATCTTTAAGCAATATTTCTTAGATGAAACTTAGACTTAGAGGTCATATTGAATTCGAAGCTAAACAGTATTTCAAAATGATAGTCTATTTTTCATTAAAATGTGTGTGGAAAGGTCTAAATTAATAGAAATAGTAATTATAGTTTTAAACAAAGCAAATATTCATGTAGTAACTACGTTTTGCCTTTTCTCGAACACCCATAAATGCACACACAGAAGGGTAGGCAGGCGGGCTATAGGAATTCAGGTTAGCTAGCGCAGTAAAATGTTACAGCACCACATAGGGTGTACTCGTTGTCTGCCCATCGAAGGCAGTCAGGCAGACAGGAATGATTCACTCCCCACTGTTCCCCGCTGTCATTTGACGTTCTAGTCTATTCCAGTCGCAACCTGCATAGCTGGCAGGCCTACAGCTCGTACAATGCAAGCTATCCAGCCGGGCTGTTGCACTTTTCCAACCGTGTGTGTATTGGGATAAGGTCAAGTCAATAGAAATCAACGGCGAATCAGATCCTTCATCTTTTAATAACTTGTCACGTAGACTTAAAGGTCAAAATCTGAATTTTATAAAGGCAAAATATACATCATGAAATAATTATCATTGTAATATCTCAGTTTATTTATAAAACATGCCTACTCATTTATATAATCCGGGCAATCGGATATATAGCTATTGTTGTAAATAGATTAAGATATGATTGGAAGAGTTAGTTTATGGAATTCGAGATTTTCACTTTTACTACTCAGCTCACGATTGGGCTTAATGAGACCCCAAGCAGCCCAAGTTGGTGACAAACACTATTCGAGACGAGAATCAGAATTGTTGACTGATTTAACCAAATCAGGCTTTCCATGGCATAGTCATGATTTTGTGTAGGGACTCCAGTTTTCCTCACTGATTTCGGATCTCTTTATTCATTACTCTCATGAAGAGGATCACATCACTACATTCTCATATTCCGTATATGTAATATGAGTAGTACTTAAGTTCAACCATTTGTCCTATAAGCACAGCTAATCGTGAGTGAGCTCTTGCACGTTAAAATAATCTTAGCACATTAGGCTATTGGCAGAAAATGTGCCTGACTGTTACTCTAGGGACCAGTAAGACTCAGATCCCACAAACACCTATTCACAAAGAAAAGTGAAGTTTTAAATTTAACAAAGTAAACAACTGGCTGTAATCGATGTGTAGCAAACAATAAACCTGAATCACTAAAACGGATTTAACAAGACACTTTTGACTTCTTCGACTTTAGCCTCTACTTTCGCCCCTCCCTTTCGCATTTGGAATGTCTTGCTGTTCCTGGGTTTAAATGGCTTACCGTGAGGAAAGCCTGTGACATTTTTTATCCCATCTCATAGCTTTTAAAGTGTTAAACACCTTATGAATTGATTAAAATATCCATTCATTAACAAAGAAAGCATTTAGAATGAATCATGCGCATATATCGATTAGTTTTAAATTAGCTTCAGGAACACATGTGATTTTGGGCGCCACCCGACTCTCAGCTTTCCCTATCTGCGTTTAGTACGTTGCCTAGTTACAATGCCTCAGGCTGATGCTAATGGAATGCGCACCCTGCCACGCACTCTGTATTAATCTCCATATTAATTTATTATGCGAGGCAAAAACTTGACTGCAAATGTTCCAATTGAGTACTAATAAGCTTTTCGATTTCCTTTTCGTTTACCCACCTTCGAGCCATTTTTATTTAAGGCATTTCATTTACAGTGTGAAAAATCAGAATTAAATTTATAGCCCTAATATAAGCTTATCGGTCTTTTGGACATGAATCAGATGGTAAGCATATTGTGTCCTATCTGTAACCCCAAAAAATGAAATTGTGGCTGTAATTTACCCACAAATCTTAATAAGTCATTTCTGCGGGCTAGACTGGCTATATTGCTTCCTATACACCACCTATTTCGCTTCCCTCTAATTGAATATCAGTTTTCTCCAGCTATTCACTCACCATGAGTTGTTCTTATTAAAAAGCCTAAAGAGTGCACAAGAAGCTAAAAAGGAATATCGATTATTGCTATGACCGAGTGCTACAAACTTGAATCACATGACTTGTGATGGAAGTGCTATTTACTGTCTAAAAAAGCACGTCCTAGCACGTCTAAGCGAAATAAGCGAGATCGGGTTTAGTGCTCTCTTCTCTCTTGAGCTAAATACAAAACCAACACATTGGGACATATGCTTTATTAAATACACAAGAACTCTAACGCGTTTGTTATAGAGAGCACCAGTATTCCCTAAGCCTTCCACTTGCTTCTCCCCTGTGAGAAACTGTCCACACACGTGCTGCTTTATATCCTCCCCCTCTCCTCCATTTCATCCCTTCGAAATGACTCACCTGTCCAGGGTTGCACACAAAGGACTGTTAAAGAGGGAGGATGGAGGCAAAAACAGAGAATTGCAGTCTTTGTTTTCAGGCCTAACGCTATATTTACTCATGTACTCAGTCCTCTAATTAGGACTGGGAAATTTGCGCTGACAAAAAGTTTAATAAGCTCCACTGGGAAAGAGATAAATAAACGATGGGACACCAGATAAGCATTTATTAGTAATCAGTGTTCCTAACAGTGCACTTCTAACATAATTATATTTTAACAGCGGTGCCTACCTTTATAGCTCCTTCATGACCTTTAGTGGTCATGAGTCATATGTTAGCAGTGTGATCAAAAATATCTCGCTCGACACTCACACCCACTCACTGCTGATGAAATATTTCAAAAGGGAGTAAGTTATTTACGAAAATTGCCTACCGTTGTTTTTTTGCTATAAATCATACAGTTTTAAATTCTGTTTGTTTACAAATGGTAAATATCTGGTGTCCCTCAGTTCTTTCAGCGTGGCAAAGGCGATTAAATTCTATTGTGTGACTGTCCTGTGGCCGGTACGAATTTCAAAACGCTATGAATTAGGGGGTGTGAAGTAATTTGATGTTGATATATCCCTTACTATTTCACAAAGTCAACACAAACCCCACTACTTTACTGTCAGGCGTTTTCCGTACCCACTTCGATTTTTCCCAGTGAAGAAGCATCTGAACTCTGGGAATATCAAAATAGTTCAATAAGAGTTAGGAGGAAGGGGTGGAGTATAAAGTGAAATCTGATTATCAAAAGCCCTACAACATTTAATTGTTGGTCTCATGTTGCATACAGATGTACCATCCACTACCCAATGTTTTGATATTTCCTATTCAAATATCAAGATTTATACACCGTTTTCGGGATAAATTAGTGTGCGTGGAGCCTAGAATATTTTGGCCAGTTGATTAGGCTAGAAGGTTTACAACCATTTCAGGTACAGGAGCGGAATGATTAGAAGTAACAGGAATTTCTACATAGTGGAGCTCACTCGCGTTGGCTAGGTACAGTCCGATACATTGAGATACAAATTAGACAATACGATAGATCATTAAAGGTAACAGTTCGTTAATCGTTAAGGTTTTTACACTCTAAATTCTATTTTTAATAGTGATCATACTTAAAAGTCGGCATTGATACTTTGTTAAGCATGCGTAGTAGAGAGAGCTGTTACTTAGAGAGTACCTTTTGGTAAAGATTCTGTCGAGATACCGTTTCACGAAAAGATAAACTACATATATGGAATAGATTTCACAACGAAACCGCAGTAAAATCGTAGTTCCCTTTGATCTGTGCGTATTTTTTTACTTAAAGGTTTCGAACCTGCGCTATTGGGTTATAAGGTCACAAACTTCGTATTTTGCCCACGTTCTTTTAAAAAACAAAGAGAGATAGAGGAAAGAGCAATTTACTATTTTAATGCTAAGACCACAAATAAGGACTAGAATTTCGATGACATATGGCGGTGAACGATGAAATGTTTACAAATATATAGGCTGAAAAGCTCTCCTAACCCTAGATGAAGTTTCTTTACTAATAGCCTGTTTGCAAACAACTTTCTTCATAAACTATTCTCTGTATCTACTTTTATAATGGATTTAATCTAAATATTGGAGTGTATAAGAATGCGTTCAGGTATTTGTCATCATCATTTAGTTTAATCAGGGCAACATTATCTATTTCAGCATTTCGGATGTACTTGATGGCACAGTACTCCTGTTTCTTTCCTCACTGTCCTTTTAAAGTGGATTTCAAACTCACTTTTAACCTAATTATTTAAATCTTGGTCACATTTCGCAGAAAAGTCAGTGAAAATCATCTCATTGCCTGCTAGAGAAGAATTCTTAGAGAGAATTGTCAGATTGTAACACAGTATTGACCAAATTAACCTCTTGTAAAACACAACTTGATGTGGAAAGCTTCTTCATAGTTTTCCCATCTTTTATTTCCTGAATTTCAAAGTCGATTGATAAATCGATTAATCAAATAAGTGCAAACGCGTACTGAATCCATTTGAAGATTATTTTTAGTGAATTATATTATGGCTACGGTTAATAATATTATGAAAGTTTTGTATTTATGTTCACGTATATGTTCCTAAACTTGGGTTGATTCTAAATTAAGTTGTTAATGGATTGGTAAGCTTACGTGGAATTCGTACTTTGAAGCACCGAAGTGGACACACAATGATTCGGGATAAAAGTATAATTTCCGTAGGGAACATTTTCAACCCCGTAAGTACTTAGGCAAGATTAATTCACCGTAAGCTGAACGTGATTGCCTTATTGACATTCAATACCGTGGGTACTTTCTTAAAACGGGACTTAGGTTTTCTTTAAATTAATTGATTGACGGATGTCTTTATCTCCCATAAATTATAGTTTACTTTCATCGGTCAGGAGTTCAAAACTCCATAATGCATTTAAAGATTTGTTAAAATATCCCTTCAGTTCACTTGTTTAGTTATTTTGTTCGTTTGGCCGATCGATAACTGCCCGACTGAATATGGCTATTTACGAACTAGTCTTATTAAGTAAAGTAAAGTTATATCGATTTTTTCGCCACCCACCTGTTCTAATTTTATTTACTCTTTTATACTACGCAGATTCAGAAGTCGATGTGGCTTGTCCTATGCCCAATCATCGCAATTTCTCAAGTGATACTTTAAGATTAAATGAGCATTCAAGCTCATTTAACTGATAAGACGAGACAGATATCTCCACCATAATATGGATTCTTAAATGATTTATAATTTTATATGTTTCTTATTGTTTAATTTCATCCCCTAAGAAGAGGGAAAAAGTAAGGTGTCTGGGAGTTTTATTGTGATTTAGGCTGAAAACATCTAGTAAATGCTCTAATCAAATAACGGCTTTGTAAGACAAGTGTCAGTTACAATTCTGCATATTCTTCAATGACAGAATTTTAGCTTCTACAGAAAAGTATCGTGTTGATTCTCGTCACGTCTAATTTTACTAAGATGAACTGCTCAAGGCACCACTCAAGCAGGTATTCAAAGTAGTGTAGTGGAGATGCATTCTCATACTATTTGAACATTTAAGGAATCAGGTACTTTGAAAATAAAGGGGTGGCTTCACTTCATTTTCATTCAAAGAAATGTTGGGACATTCGGTGTGGAAATGGGCACTCTTAAAATAAGTTTCAGAAGTCAGATGAAATATCGCCTAGATCCTCAAACGAGTAACTACATTAATACAGAAAGCGCATTAATATATTTCGATTTTAATGATTGTAATCACTATCCTTCACCTTTACATTTGATCTCAGTCTTTCATGAAAAATCATGGATTATGTGGAGATTGATAAATGTTTACTCAAACTAGTCCTTTTTATTCCCACAATATCCCACACAGATGGTTTGCTACGTTGGCAATTGGGTGGACCTTTCTTCTTCGCCTCTTGATTGTACCGTCAACGAAAGGAGCACGGAGATTTTTCACCTTGAACAGAACTGGAATCAGATCCTGGTGTTTTTCTGGATAGTATTAATTGTTTTATTTAGCCTTCTATATGCAAGAAACCAATTAATCGAGGAAATGGAAGGTAGGTACTTTTTCTACCTTTTCCTAATTGATTTTAATACCATTTGATTGAAGTATGGTAAGTCAATACAACTTTGTTAGCTTTAATTGGTGACAAGTGATCAATTTCCACGAAATAAATATAATAAAACATATCTTTTCCTCAGTAGGGCGGGAAGATATAATTGTAAAAATTGGGATACTAAATGCAGTTCAATATTACAAGAGAAAAAAATGAAATTTAGTCCAAAAGGTAGCAGTAACTCCTTAATATAAAACTTCCAAAGGCGTGAGTGATTAAGAAAATCGAATAAATTCCAATTATATGATGAGGAGTGTTGTGATAACGTTTAACATTTATGAAGACCAGAATAACACTACTCAGCTTACTAGCTTGACCCAATTAGTAGTTAAAATCAGCTGTCTATCATGTTGCGTAAATGCATACATTAACTTGTAATAAGTTGAAAGTCATAAAAAATACTATTCATTCATCAGAAGGACCTTGAACAGTCAGGATGGGGTTCTTAACACAGGCTTTGTTGAGACAATTCTCATGTTAAAAGACGGATATCGAACTAGTCAGTTAGCAATCAATCGGCTAATGTCTGCATCATCACTTTCCTTTATTTATCTTGTTAAAGATATGCCAAGCACCTGTTGTAACTTAAGTAGGCAGACTAACTATGAAATGGAATAGTATTTTTTTTCCTTGTCTACCTTTCTTAGTATTTTAAATTAAGTGAAACGTTTAGTTTTACATTGAACAAGTCGATGAGCTGCGTAATTAGACTGTAGCAATTAGCTTACTCGTTATGCGACACCTGGTGGCTGTCTGGAAATTTTTAAGGGAGATGTTCACTCAAATTTGTGTCGGCTAACTTGATACAATGTTAATTTCAAAGTGAGCAGCGAGTGATCCTAGTGTATGAGTTCGATCTTTTATGGATATTTTTGTGCTTAAATCTGCTGACGGCTAAAGACGACAAGTGCTTTCAACACATTGTTTTTCCTTAACTATCAACTGAATCGCCCAACCAAGCAATTCCTGTGTGACTTAGAAAACTTCAAATTCCTGAAAATCGATCATTAAAATTATACCTCTTAGAAGCGAACTAATACTGTTTATGTAAATAATACTTGGATCTATTTTAGAGGATTATTGCTATAAATTATTTGGGAGATAAAAATATCTCCCAAAAAAATCTCCCTAAACTCTCGCTTATTTACCAAACAATCAAAGTAGGTTGATATTTCTACATAACCATTTGTTTTGCTCTGTCTGCTTTGATTCATAAAACATCACTTAAGGAGAATTGTTGAATTTCCACCTGAACCTCTTTCAATGTCAATCACCATTGATACTTCGCTCACTGAAATAGGGTTGCTTCAGTGAACAGCTAAAATTTCGATTTATTTATATAAATGCTTCTGCTCTACCATCTGAATTTCATGAAAATTTATTCTGGTTTAAAAACGTTATATCTCATACCTGTTGTTTAAATTTGGCGGGGTTCAATCGAATATAATCGGGGCCCTGGGTGAGAGATAGAAATGTCACGATAATTCTCGCGTCATGTCAAAAACACCTGAGAGATGTAAACATAATCGGTGTGACGAAAATGCATCAGTTCTCAATTCTGGCGTCAGATGCAATAAAAATCTTTGAATTTGTCTGAAGTTCCTCATCTACTACAAATAAATTGTTTCGAGCGATTGTTTACGAAAACAAGCCCTAGGAAGAACAGACGTTAAAGGAGACCGATGGAAATGCCATTACTATCCCGTTTCTAAAACGGAGTCTAAAAGGGATATCTACATGGAGAAGAGTGAATGCTCTGAATTCAGATTCTTCCTTAATTTTCCAATAGAACACGCACTTCACCAACGCATACTTGAATGTATCGCTTACCCTTAGTATCTTTCAACACACATACACACACACATATTTATGTGATGCATGTATTTTCTCGATGCATTTGAAGGTGGAACAATATATCGCGAATTTTGAAAACGTTCTTCAACACATGATTACTACAGGCGACTGAAATAAATAAAAAATGACATACACTGCCTTTTCGACTTTTGAAAGAAAAAATGAATGGAAGTTTTAAGACAAATTATCGAAATAATTCAGTCTACTAACAAGCACTAAACACCGCGAAAAAATTTTCGCTCTAATTCAGGAACATATCATGGAAATTTCAATTTGGAACAAGCAGAAAACCAATCACTAACCTAGCATTGTGCAATATGATACCGAATATCGAATGCAGTAAGACTCATAGAAACACCAAATTCTCTATTAGACTTCACTATTACCACATTTCAGCAGAGTTTACACAATAAAAAATTCAAATTTTTTTTGTCATGTGTAATACGACTGGTAATCATATAATGTTCTGTAAATATTCTGTTAACTCCTAAAGCATTGCATTAAATGCTACCTGATTTATGCGTCGAAGATGTAAACCTCGTTTTTTGGGGTTGCTTTTTCTCACATCACTTGCCCATTCATCCCAGCTTTTGGATGTTGACGAAATAAGCCTATTTGTTTCACCTTTTCACTTGCAAATTGGCCTCTCCTTTCGGTTTCGTTGTGCTATCTTTAGCGCCATTTAGTGAAAAATGAAAACATCAAGATTTTTTCTTCAGAATTGATACATTTAATTGGAAATATGGTAAGTAAAGTAGGTCTATCTAGGACGAAGAGTTCTCTAATCTTGTTTCGCATTTTATTTGATTAAATTAAAAATAAACCTTAATCTCCATAATCTTCCCAACCGTATGAATTTGTCATTAGTATTACGTAGCATTTTAGGCATGGCTATAAATGCTTTATTTTCTCAAATAAAATTAGCAATAGGACAAAATTGTATATGATTAAAGTTAACTTTTCGAGAGAAAATACTTGATGAAATATATCCCTCAAAATTTGTCTGTTGCAATTTTTCCTCCAAGTTAAATATAACTTATCCGCGTAATCTCTAGCATTTACATAACTTAGCTTATTTCTACATTTGGATCCAATTTAACTGAAGCTATAGTTTTAATACCTAGTTGATGTACCAGTTTAGGATAATAAATTCGTCTCAGCACACATTTTAGACATGAAGGGATAGAGTCGATGAAACGTCCGAGTTACATTAAAGACTGTGCGGCTGATCGATGTCTATTATGCATGATGAGTCAGAGCCGGAGACATACCCGGAGGCAGTGGGGTCAAGGTGCGTGCGGCATCCCATCTTTGATTTCTTGACGGTTAGTCGTAGTTACTCACTAGACCCCAAATAAAGTGTTTATGGCCATCTGCAGCGCATACCAATTAGTATAAATGCCAGCCTTAAAAAAACCATACAGGACTTTCCTACTGTCTGTTGAAACATGATCTACACGATCGACTCCCCTATTAGTTACGGAATACTATAATGGAATATTGCTAAATTGAAAATGTAAATTACCTCTAGGGATATTCCTACAAGGCGGATATTGTTAGATAATGTGATTAGACGTGATTGTAAGAGTCGCAGGATGCTAGCAGGAAAGAGAGGAAAGGGAGGGAAGAGAGGGATCTAGAACAAGAATCACATGCCACTTCTATGCTGCAGCTACGCGCTTTAGCATAGACTGCGCGTACACTAGTGCGTACATGGTTACGCGGTCATCCGCTGTTTCCATATGAGAATTGATTTTGTTAGTAAACAACTTTTCAACATTTCCCTCCCTTGAACACTCATAGAAGTAACAAAATGTTTTGCTTCAAATCCCATTCACTTCTTATTGTAATTATTCACCACGATTGCATTTGAAATACAAATACAATCGAAAACTAATATCCTCTAATAAGGATGTTGTGTTTGAAGGTTTTCTGGTAACAGATGCAATGTAATTTCAGCAAGCAATAAATCCCAAACTAAGTAAACCCATTCAAATGACCAGACTCGTGATCTAAAATATAATTTGTGCGAAATTTATTTGAACATATTTTAAAAATGTTTCCAAGAGAGCGTTGTTTTAAAGTGCCCTCATGTAAAAAGGTGGTCAGTTTTGTGCATAGCCCTGTTGGTGCAATAGTATTAATTGTAAGACTCTGTAGGAGGTACACATGATTTGTTTTTCTAGGATTAATTTAGAAAAGTTCGACAAAAGACAAAGCTACGGCCCTATGTTCTCCTCATTTACTGTCTATGGTCATCCATGGTTGATGCGGATAAACTATTGTACTTAAAAAAAACAGTGAGTTATTATTAAGGAACTACTAACTTGACCTTTGACCTTGGTTACTTTGATTGTTGATAAAATACCTTTTACTAATTGCGTGGAACGCCTCTTAAGGCATTCTGGATTTTCCACTTGCGCACAAGGTAATGAATGTAGTGTTATGGTGGGCCATGCCTTAAAATTAGGGATCTATCACAGATATCAATGTCTAGACAGACTGATTACGAGTTTCAATCCGGTCAGTTATCAAAATGGAATACAAATTTTAAGAACCATTCACATTATTTTAAAGGAGTTTGCGCGAACGTTCCAGATGGATCCTGATTTATTATCCATTATTTCTAGTATGTTACAATCACTAAATGGTAATTGATGGGCAACCGAGTTTTGTGTGGATATATTTTATTTCAATTTAATCGAAAAGTTGAAGGGTTTTCAAATTGTTAATTAGTGTGCATAAAACAATAAGTGCAATATACAATAATAATGGCTGTGGTTGTAATAATCCAAGTTCGACTCTTGGACTTTGATCGGAATTGAATAAGAAAAACTTATTAGACTGATCAAAGAACTGGAAATCTGTTCAATGTTGTTACTTCCCTTAAAAATAATCGGCAGTGAGTTCATTTTCGCCTCGTACCGACTTACCACAAAGCTCATGATTTATTCGAATGAATTTAATGGGATAATTAAGCCCAGCTTAAGGAATGAGGTACCACTTAGGTGAATCTAATTAGACGACATTTAAAATCAATACTGACATTAAAAACTCTTATTAGCTTCAAATAATACTTTTAAATTAGTAAATTCGAAATTGATTAAGCGCCTTTAGAATTAGCACACAAAATAACTTGTAGACTCAAATTAACTGATTAAAATAAAACCTAATTGAAAAACAGACTTCATTTGTAACGGCATTCTCAGCCAGTACAACTCATCCCGCGCTCGCAGCGGATTCATTGATCTATGTTAGCAGACGATTTGTACCTAATTTTGTTCGCAAATTGATGACGAAGTACCCGTAAGTCGACACACATCTCTTAGTCCTATATTAAATTCAAATACTTAACTCAGAGAGACAAAAACGTTACAGAGAGCGCTTCAAGTGGGAAAAGATAACTAACAAGCACAGTAACCTAAGGCCTCCTAGGATGAGCCTAGAAACCACCCGTTAGATACGGTGATCGTAAATTAATAGCTTAATTCTGGAAAAATTAACGCGGCTAGAAACAATTTTGGCTTTCCTCCAAAAAATCCACCATGCAAAAAGTAAGACTGGACTGGAAATATCATGCTCTATTGCACTTAATGAAAGACATTTTTTCGATGTTCATTTTTTTGAAATACAGAAGTAGTAACAATTTACGTTAAATAAAAGTCTAGGATAAATGCAGATTGACAGCACAGTGGTACCCGACTCCCGAGCGTAACAACAAAGAGGGTTGTAGAGACAAGGGAGGTGGGGGAGGAAGGATAGAGCTAGACACTTTTAAGTGCCCATATTAAAGCAAAAACCGACACTTGCCGGGATTCTTTTTCATCTTTTCAAAATAAATAAGACTGGGAAGTGGTCGTCGATACGGGAACAAGATGAAAACATGACGGAACGTTGAAGGGTGCGGAAATATACATGAGAATAGCAAAATAACTGATAGGGTACTACAAAAGTCCTGTACAATCACGTTTTTTTGCCAAGGACAGCGACATCTCATACATACTGAGAGTAGTGAGCCATCGACTACCTTGCGCTTACGGTAGCTGCCTTGTAATTTTCCTGTTTTATCTTCGCTGAAAGGACCAGAGAATCAGAACAAAGGGCAAAAAAGTTTGAGAGTTGAAAGGAAACTACATTGAGATAACGGGAGCCAGGTATCAGCAAACTCAGCCGCCTAAAGAATCAAGGATTCCCAATTTAACTAAGCGAGCTAATGGGACAAAAATAGCTTAACTAAGTTAACGCACCACATCTACTCCTCCATCTCAGCCTCGCCACTTTCACAAATGGTCTTCAGCTTAGGAGGAACACTGATTGAGACGCTGAGACGCTTGCGTTTGGCTAGGCACCACATTACTCTCGACAAAGGCACTGAAGACTTGGCCGGTGAGTAACTCTCAAGAACTCCACCCTCGTAGAGAGTCCGCGAACAAGCCTCAACTTCATCCCAACTAATCTGTAAAGGGGAAATCATATTGTCCGAAAAAAAAATTCGTAGACATAAAATTCACGAAGTGCTAATTTACATTGCAGAAGTCCGCGATAGGACGTAAATCAGCGAACTCCAACGTCTCAAGAATTTTAAACGCTGGAGATTCGGAATCATTGACACAGGGTGGGGGACAGACCTGCTTGTAGGATACGAGTAAAGCTATTGCCAAGCAGGCGGGGCGGAATTGGGCAGATTTTGTAGAGCAGAGCGCATTCTCTACCTCACGAAGTAGAAAAGTAGGAAGCACAACATCCGGAACTCCTCTGTTTGCGTCAGAGAGTAACGCTGAGAGGAAGTCAAGAGCAGTAGCGGAGGACGAACCAATGGCTGCAATTACATTAGTTCCAAGCTTCGTCAAGACTATCTGGACCATTTTGAGCAAATCATCAGACGAGCCACCACAATCAGCCATTCTGACGAGACTCTCCAAAGTTGGAGGCATTTGCTTTAAAAAAAGAAAATTAAACCAAATTCTACGTTTAAGACTTTTAAATAAATTGGTAAAGACACTTACTTTAATTGAGTCGAACTTAGATGCAATATAGTAGCAGGCCATAGTAAGTATCATCATATACCTTGGCTTGACTTTGACACGGGTAATAAAAACGTCGACCAAGTAGACTGCCTTGCAGAATGTAAGGGAAGAGAGATCGTAGTAGGCTCGATGTAGCGAAAGAAGCCTTCTCAAGGACTCATCTCTCATAGAGGCATCTGCTCTATCATCCTTAACCTTCCATAACGTCAGAGGTAAACAAAGAACATACCGGATTGACCGACAAAAGGCCAGAAATGTTTGCATTAAATTGGTTTTCCAGAGGCAGAATATTCGATAGGGCAAAATTTCGATGGGTCTAAAGAAATGAAATGGTCAAAATTTGCATACCGAAAAATAAGTTTGCTGAGCAAACACCGACGAATAATAAAGATGTCCTGCGAAAACGGGTGAACCATCACTTCTTAAATAGGGATTTCGAGAAATACACTGGTAACCGTTTGAAAATGCCGAAGAATGAGCGGATGAAGATACATTTGTCGATATAGGAAGTCTTTCAGTTTCAATCATTACTCAGGAGGGCTACTAGCGTAATACAAAGAGAAAATCAAATTTTCGCGAAACTAAATAAGTAGTAGTGACCAATCATTTGCGAGCTTCTATTGATTTCATTGGTGGAAAACATAAAAATATAATTTTGAGATTTACAAATATTTTACATTGAACCAATTACTTCCAAACAAATGAGTCATAAATAAATTAAAACTATCAAAATCTTTGATACGTAAACTATGATTGTTTTATTTAATTAAGCTTGAAGGTCGTTTTAGAGTGTCGAATGCCCCTTTTCAGGAATCACGACTCTTTGGACGGTCGGTCGTTGCTATGGTGCTATATTACGTCTTTCCGTTTGCCAGACCGGTAGGTTTTGTTTCGATACTCTTCATCGTATTTACTTTATTTTACTTTTTAAACACATTATGTTAAGTGGAAAACTAATGAATGCGTAAAAACTACCTTTGGCATGGTTCTCATTGCTTTTGTTTTCCTTTAAGGAAATCTAATGCAAATATTGCTCTTTTGGTTTGTTCGTTATGCGAAATATGCTTCCTTGGTGGGTATTTGCGAATGGTCAAATATCGATCTTCTAACCCCGAAATTTGTTTAAGCGAATGATTTGCATATGCATTCCGGGTAGATTCATTTGGATATTTTATGGACAAACGTGAGGTACATTTCAAAATCTCGAAATTGTTTCGGCATTCTTTTTTATCTATCAAAACTTCCCTTTTATGCTCGATTTGCTCTTCGCTATTTTCATTTCTTTTGTAGTTGTTGTTTCTCACCATCAACTTGTATAATGCTTATCTTCAGATATCTTTGGGTCTGGTGAATAGCCAAATTTTCGGCTTCTGGTTCAACATCTTACTGATGGATACAATGCAAGGTCTCTTAGTTGAGCAGAGCTTGTTTATTTCATCTTGTGTCTACAAGTGGACATGCTTTAACACTATGCTCCATCATGCCCTCCCTGTTGTAACCCACCATACAGACTTATTAAAAATCATTTATACAGCTTCAATGTTGTATTCGACTTTTAAGCTTCCCTTTATTGGGGTTTTTTGCTTATGGTCTTGTAGAAGATTTAAAATCTTACTATAGAACTAAAATCGATTCATGAATTTCTAAAATTCAACGTTGGTGCAGCTGTTTGAACATGTAATTCACTTTTCCATGAACCTGGGCCTTAAGAGTTTACCTTTTACATTGCACTCTAAACTAGTTACTGAATTTCTAAAACTCATGGTTTAGTGTGAAGTACCATTGGCGCAAAATCAACTCTGATTATTTTGTTATGTTGATCAACTTAATGGAATGGTGATTTATGTGTGTGCTCTGCCCAGTTTCTCCTGTCATCGAAATTGGGCTTTGCAAATGTTATTAGGGCTGGGGCAAGGGAAAGGGGTAAATGAGTGAATCATACCCTCCTTCAAAGCGCCGTAGCGTACGTGCGTTATCGATTGATGTGGCTGTCTGCCCTTGCCCACATATGCGCATGATCATGTGCAGACCATTTACGTGTCTTAGCCTTGCTTATACCCGTCCTTTGGGTATCATTTGCTCAGTTTTCTTCGTTTTTTTTTCTTTAAGTATGAAGTCAGCTCATCAGTTTGGTTTTCTCGTGATCTTTTTTAAACTGGTTAGTAGGTATCTGAAATCGCAAACTGAAATCAGTGATTTAGTTTGATTCCTAATTTGGGCTAAAAGCGTGCATTTATATTAGGAAATTTTTTTCCGTTACTCGATACTTTTATCTCTGTAAACATCTTCCCTCATCTACTTAATTCACCACTCATTGTTATTTATATTATCGTCGTTTGACCTTTCGTAATACAAGTACTTCTAATAGTTCGGTTGTAGTTTTCATCCCAATATGTTGAATATACTTGATTATTTCTTTATTGAATGGAATAAGGAATAATATTCAGAGATCTTGCTACGCATACTTTTGGTCATTGACTTTGTAACCCCTCTTCAGTTGTGTAACTGTTACTGAGGTATATCGTTTAAATGGTTTATCTCTGTTGGAATAGTCAAACCTCTCCTTCTACTTCAATTTTTAACCGAATTGGCATTGAGATTGTAAAATATTACAAGTTTATGGAACATTTTGTTAAAATATAAACCGTTGGTCTTTACTTTTATGAATCGATTTCTTACTTCTCCGAACCACAGGCATTGCTAATCGATACATTGTTTCTGCTTGATAATCCTGTAAATATTAACAGTCTTCGTTAAAGGCATACTTAAGTGATAACGGCCAGATCCATCAATAGGGTTGAAGTAACATTTTTCTTATTTATTCCACTTCACAGTTTGAAGGGAACATGTACAGTTTTATTGATATTACGTTGATCGCAGAAGTGAGCGTGAATTTGAAGACTTTGATCCAGTTTATGTTTACTTTCTATTAATCACAAGATGGAACATATGAAGTGAGCATTGTTCATTGCATATAAGGTGAACTATCATAGAGCTTATTCGTTAAGTATAAATAGTGCTACTTAACGTTGTAACGACTATTGATTGTTGATTGGTTGAGAAGTTTCTGCGCAAAATTGCACTTGCTCGCTATGCGATTAGTAGTGCCTTCCTGAATGTTCGAGCACACATGAGATTCCCTTGGCCAGCCTTATTGTTGTGTACTCTACGGATTTACTTGGGAGTACAACCCCCAGTATTTCTTATCTTAAACTTGGATCGAGTTATTTAATTCACTTGTGTATCACAAGTTGACTGAAAATTTAACAGCGTTTAGCTTATAGTAGATAATGCAAAATGGACTCGTTCGCCAAATGCGTAAAATACGCAATATGGCTGAGCGGATCATCGGTGCAAATTGTTATTGAGTTCACCAACGAAGTGAATCGGGTTTCATTCTCCTCACGGATAAGACATATTAATATAGAAGAGGAATTTGTTAAAATGTTGATCTTCTACATTTCATAAACTGAATCTCAAAAAGAGGGGGAAGGGTACAGGATACAACGTAAATAGTTGTATTATGATCACTTCCAATCTATCTTAGCACCTCAAAAACATTTCTACAGTCCTGTTCCTATCTTTAATATTGAGTTTGTTATTCCCTAGGGTCTGATAACGGAGTACCAATGGATATAATATAACAGTTGTGTACGGATGCTCAGGAGAAATGTGTGTCTTAGCAACGAATGATTCGACTTCCCCATGGGGATTTGTGCTTTAATAACTACTTAAGTTTGTAGCGGAATGCCACACAAGCAAGCCTTGGTTAAACCTTAGCAATCCTTATGGTAAATTTCCCTCTATGAGATTGGTCCCGAACTTAACTAAGCTACCTCATCCATATCGAGGACTAGGACTTGTCGCGGTTGGGTACCACTGACACAGAGTTTATTCATTAAAATATAATTTTGCTTATGCTGACCATACAGTGACGATTGATTGTTGATTGGCTTAGAGGTCTCTGCGCTCACGACCGCACATGCTCCCTAACGCGATCAGCAGCACGTCGCACTTGACAGCTATGGGATCAGTAGCACGTCGCCCGTTCCAGAATGTTCGAAGGGGCCTAAGATTTCTTAGTTCAACCATGCTAACATTGTGCTCTTCACAGGGTCGATTCCTCCCGCTGTAGTAATCTGCCTAGACCACTTTACGTTCGAGGTGGTGAACAAAAAGCACATGAATTTGAAGTCGAAAATCTCCAATTCATGATTTAGCAATGAGGCGTAACTTTGGTTTCTGCTTGTGAGAAATAATACTTTGATTTGATTTCTCAAGAAATTTCCGATCGTTATGGCGATCAGTAGGGATGTCTTGTCTATTAAAGATGTAATTAAGGAAACATTTAGAGTTTACTTAATTGAGTTTGTTTGAAAATGGGTATTCAGCACATAGAACGATTTACATCCGATAGGCTAAGGTTAATAATAATTATGATGCTCATGAAATCTTGATCTTATGAAATCGTGAGAATTTCGGCATTTTTTTCACGGCAATCTTAGATTCGATTATTGCGACTATAAACCAAGAGGAAGATTCATAAAGTGATTTAATCTTGAGAAAGTGAAAGAAACAGATGGAGTTTGTTTGTGCTTTGGACAGGCAGATGGGAAAAAACGATAGTAAGTTGGGTCAGTTAACGCAGAGGTCATAGAGTTAGAGCAGTTTAATGACAGGGATGACGAAATGGCTGAGTTCATCTTCTGTGAGTTTAGTGCACACTAATATAGTTTAAATTCCCATTGATGTTGTAGTTAGCCAAAGAACGAAGTTCATATGCCTTAGGCATGGGATAGATGAGGGAAAATTTGGTTTTTATATCCCTGAGTTAAATCATGTGAGAATAAAACTGACGGGATTCTTTAGTAGGATACAACATTAGAAGAGCCGTTTGACAGTTGGGGAAATATTTAACACCTAAGATATCCCCCTTTTGATGATAGCACTGAATGACTAACTTACAGCCTAAAGCCTTCCAGTTGAATGGGCTTAGACATTCTATTAAATGCATTTTCTCTTGGTGTTTAGCCTTATTCAAAGTGCACGTTAAGTGTTACAACGGTGTTTATTGCGGATTTTGCCCTCTAAGGGGGTTTGTAGGTTATACATGTATATTCATGAAACAGCATCTACCAGGTTTAACACGCACAGAAATCAATACAAATTTATACATAGCTGAATTTCTATATATTCACATACAAATGTACTGGAAATCAATAAATCAATGATTAAGTCTTGTTTTCATTCACTTTGAAGTCCGAAGATCACAACTCAATGATCAGCTGTCGAGGTTGTTTCAAGCAGACTTATCGACTATATTTGTATGAACAATTATTATCGTAAATAAATTACCTAAAGACAAAGCACGTTTTATTAAAAAAGGAAATTGAAAATGTGTAAGATTGTTTCTTTTTGCGACCCTAGTATTTTGGTGCGTAAACTGAACAATACGCACTTCGTAAGTTCGCAACATTACTCCCCTGGTAAAAAATATATCGATCGAAGAAGTGACGAAATAGTTGCAAATTTCTCTCATAAAATGAGTTATTTTAAGGGTGATCCATGCTGAAACGATGAATGACAGACCCACTGCTAGAGCACTGAAGTTACATGTTGAAATCTCATAAATTATCCTTTAAATACCAAATAGTATTGCTTACGCATAAAGCCCCATTCGTCGTCTATTGAGAATCAGTTTGTTAGGTATCATAACTCAATGGAGCCTCATAGGCGATTATAAAGGCAATATTTGACTACTGTCAAATTATAATATTTTGAGTCTTTGTGGGGTGGATCAAAGAGTCATTGATAAAGAAAGATCACGTACATTAGCACTTGAAATCCTCGATCACGCGTGTAGGCATAAATTGTTAAAATACTTACCTATTTTTTCCCGATTTTTTCATAAGTGGAAAATGTTAGCTGCGAACAAACTTAAGCAAAAAACACGATTGTACTTAAATCATTGTTTTTTGTCAATATACCAAATTGCAGACATAAATCCGCTCTTAGGATATCGATTTTTAGGCCATGATTAATCATACATAGGTTCAACATTGGTTTTGAAATAAATATGCATCATTGGAGCATAAACAAAGAAACCTAAGTCAATCTTGACACCAGGTGTGTTTGAAGCATCTGTTTTTCCAGTGTGTTTATAAATGAGGACAGCGGCACAGTAGTCTAATTTCATCCCACTGATTCAACTGATAGCCTGCGGCAAACGATGTAGTTAACAGCCTGAATTGGAAGAGGGGAGCTTCGTAAGCACGTGATAAGGGTTAAAGTGATTAGGCCCACTGGATGAACAGATCCATTAAATCCTTCCATTCGTTCACCCTCTCCTCCCCTCTGACCTTCCTAGAAATGGAGCTTTCATATGCTAACAGTTGCATTAAAATGCAAATCCTCTTTGCCCGAGTCATGCCTCACTTAGATTGAACAAAAGTAATAATATTCTTATTAAATAGTCTGTACACAGGAGCATCGAGGTTCAATCAAATGCGTAGTATTACTTTTTTTCTGCTAACTCAAGCCCATAAAAATTGTGAATTTATGAATGAAGAAATTGCTTGATGATTCAGCAAACAAGCGAGACCCACGCACAGGTGTTCGTGCAGTTCGCAAGATCCTAGGGCCAATAAAACACACGCGAATATAACGTCACACTTAATACTTGAAGTGCCATTCTGTATTCGAAGTCCCTAGATTGATTAATACGTTCTTGTCTCATAAATAGATCGCTGAGATCTCACATACTGCTGTGAGTAATCGTTGGTTTTCCGAAATGATCACATGATCTAATATGATAAGCAAACAAAGAGTAACCTTGAGATTAAGTTTCGTTAACCACCCATGCGTTCATTGGATAATGGCCACGAGGATAAAACTAGAGTAATCTGATTACTCGTGTACTCTGCTTTCGTGGAAAGGAAAAAAACAGAGTTGAGGATCAAATACCTAATCTTATATGCGCATATGCTAATCGCAACAACTCTCCGAGAAGTAAAACATTTTCTCAGACGCTAGCAAAAAGATTAATTGCCTGGCGTACAATATAAACAGGTTAAGGATGACAATGTTTTCTATTATTCGGGCAAACAATTACGTCACCATAGCTACAGGCATTAATGTTACAAGATGTAGCGAGACTAGCATAGGTCTAATTACAGCAAGCAAAGTTGCCTTTCATTTTACTCTTGACACCATATTTTCAGTAGTTGAGATACAAACAGAAAATGGACAGTGATATTCACGTAAGAGTTATGTTTACAATAAAGATACATTCTTGTTGAAAAAGTCCCACATGCAAACAGAGATCTCGAAACTAGAATATCACTTCTAGGTTTACAAAATGGCAACGAAATGAATAATATTTACAGCGTATTTTGTCATGAAATAAAGGTAATGTGAATGACAGACGAGAGAGCCTTAATTTACCTTTAAAACCTTTAGACAAAAGTGGTTTTTTTCAAATGCCTAGAAATCTGGATTTGTATGCAGTCCTCTAGTTGATATCGATCAGGCCGCTTAATGCGTAAGTGAAGAACAAACAGCAATCAACTCAAATCTGGGTGGCAGAAAAAAATGTATCATAAATTGTTTATTTTCGAATTGCATTCGATTAATTTACATGACAAAAGGCGTTTGCAACTTGAAGTTAAACTGATCGTGGGAAACTTCAAAGCACACGAATTATGCTAAACTAATGTTGCTATTGTGAAAAACAAAACATTTTTGTAAGAAAAGATTTAATTAACTGAACAGGGCGATGTTTAAATTCCCAATTACTTCAAACTGGATCATGGTGAAATGGGATGTTGAATAAAAATTGACAACTTTTGGTCACGAAAAATTGATTTAACAATTAATTATTTGAAAAGTGTGCTCATTTTAGGAACATCGTCAGGCTTAATATGGAGTATATCGAACCATTACGTGATTGAGTACTGATATTGAGGCCATTCTGGAGGCCTAATTAAGTTATAAAAGGAAAGCAGTTAAAACTTGTATTACTTCTCACTTAACTATATGGTGTTGAAAAAAAGGCTGAGAAACTCCTATGGGAAAGTGAACATTATTGTCAGAAGAACAGCAAACCACAGTTTGTTAAATATTGCATCTAAATAGATACATTTTCAACCATAAATTTTAATTCATTCATAGTCTGACGATGCATCGTGCATAATTGGATTCACTGTTTTGCAAAAAAATCGCGTTTTCTCCATTAAATATTCCAAAATTATAAGAAGTTGGACGAATATAATGTGAATTAACGCACTACTAATGTGATTCCATGAATCCAAATGTAAATCCAATGTATGCTTTTTCTGCTTAGCATTAATTCCCAACGACTATAAGTTGAAATTAAGTAAAATTTGTTTAATATCATTTGGAAATAATTCATTAAATAAATGTAATTGGAATGACACCAAGTTCTCTTATCAAAATGAGACCTAGAGGGTAAACTGTCAATGATCAGAAGTGGGTTGATTTCAATCTTTGCTAGTCAAGAGTGAAAATTATGTGAAGGTAAATTATGGAAATTTTTGGTTCAGTGAAGTGGATAATTACAGCAATAAAAAGTACCCAGAACTCTCATCATTGAAGTCACAAAGTAATTTGAATGTTAGAAGTGATGACGTGATATCAGCTGTGGGAAACTATGACAAATTAATTTAGGCTATTTTAGTGACATACACCTAGAAGAGAGCATCAAGGAACAGGACGACTAATTCTTTCAAACCGTAGGTATGTATAGAAGCGATATCTAAGTTAAGTGTGGAACGCATAAATGACTACGAAATTTCTTTAAGACCAAAGGAAGGTCTTTACCTAAAACTGTGCAACTAGAACGGGAAAACTCCATAATCATATAAAAGAAACTGACCTAGCATTAGTTTCACAATTAACTTGCATCTAGTATCCATGTCAGTCAAAATTATCCAATGTTTTGCATCCTACTTTTCTATCACAACCCTATATGGAATGCGAATGTTTGAGTGACAAGGCAAGTGAACCAAATCGGATAATACATTAAATACTGTTAAAGTTTTCACGAAATTGAGAATAAATAGACTCTGATTACGATCCCCATTATGAATTCCTCATTTAAGTAAGACTACCCAGAAGTCCAGCTTATCTGAAATCAATATTTGAGAATGTTCTTCCGCGGTGTAAACAAGATAGCTGAAATAGTACTAATGGTGTTTGAAATGGTATGTTAATATATTCAAGGATTAATAAAAAACAAGGCACACCACTGGGGATTTAAGAAAAAAACAGGAATAAAGACGAGACCAATACAAAAGGGAGGGAAAGCGAACAAAAGAAGACTGACAGAGCAGAAACGAGTACACCCACTGAAGTTGCATATACGATATACAATTTATGAATCCATAGCTTTCCAAAAGAACGCATATTTTGGATCTGCTATGCTTGAAATGTCACATGCTGACTCTTCGTCGTTTTCTTGAATGACCAACAAACGACGCAAAACCGATACCTTAGCACTGCATACCTTAATTCAGCCTGTTTAACACCACTTTGTGGCCCCTCGCATTGCGTTGACACTTATCCTTACTTCACCCTTCGCTCCATCTTTCTCATTCCTTTCAATGGTCCAATATGATCTTTGCTCTCAAATTTTGATCTTCCAATTTGGGCAAGACTGTTGTATCCACTTAATCTTTAGAGGAAATTCAAGATGATTTGCGATTGGGATTCAAATCGAAGCTTAAATAAATGCCGGGAGTGATAAGGCAAGTTTCCACATTGACAAATTTGTAATATGATAACAACGCAGTATGATTTATGGTCTTCAAATGCCTTTCCTTCTCATTTTAATCTTCTTTATTTGAAAATATTTACTTAAACATAGGGAATAATAATAAATAAACCAGTAATTATCGGAAGGAAAGAGAGCTAGAGAGAGAAAGCAGATTGTTAAAAAAGCATTAAGGAAATGAAATTGAAGATAATAACCAGTTTTGTAAAAAACTAATTATGTGGCATACTCTAGAAAGTTTAGGAATTGGAGCGCAAACTTCTTGCCTGATAGGAACACCACAATAAGTTGGGGTTTTAGAGGCCCATAATTTCTTTCTTCACTGAGAAATCTCTCGGAATAAACAAGTGAGAATTAACTCATAAAAAGTGTGAGATTTAATACTACAATAATGAAAGCTGATTTTATAAACGGATAAAATGCTAAAGAAATACGAATTCTCAGTTACATTTAATATTCAAGTTATATTATTAATTGGCTCTAGCATTAATGCCAAAACGTTTTATTAGAACACCTTATTTCCTTCTGCATAGATATGACGAATAGGCAAATATATGAAGAAAGAAATAAAGGATGCTTACACGCCGTTAACCCATACAATAATATTTGTATTAAATGGCAGGCTTTACGATGGTTATCATTAGCCCTTTAGTTGACTTCAGGCTTCACAGTGGAGAAGAACATCAAAGTCACAAAAAGTCAAAAGGGGAAGCAGAAGAGTGATTCACAGATTTAAAAAAGACAGACACAAAGGCAGAGAAAAAGATAAGAGTACTGTGGAAATGGTGGCATACGACATGCAGTCGGGTCATGGCGGTTTGAAGTCAACTGCCGGTTTATAGACTTTTTTGCCGTATGAGCATACGTTGCCCAGGGTGCACCACGGGGAGGTAAGTCTATAGCACACCCCATATAAGAAATAATAGAGATAATTATATCGTCTTTTTATCAACGAACAGAATTCCGTTATGTGAATATTCTCAAACAAACACTTAAGTCAAGTGCTACTGACGTACAAAAGTAGTAGTAAGTTAACCAAATTGAAAGGTGAGCTTATAGGGATGCCTGTAATTCATCTTAAGCTGAGGATAATCGAAGCCATGTAATTTTTTAAGAAAAAATTAGATAAATACGACAAAATGAAATGGTTTTGAGGGAAGCTTGTACGAGTACTAATGATATTAGATTTTACAATGTTGCTGTGTTTCAGATTACAATAAGGCGAACACAAATGGGAAAATTTTACAATCTCAGATCTTGAGAAATAATTCAGTAATAAGCATGCACTTAGACATTACTAAAATTAGCAAGGAGGATAAACATGATAATAGCAAAGTTGTATCAATAGTGCCCAAATAATGAGGAACAGAAGGCGCTCATTTTCTGAGATCCAAAAGCTAACTGGAATACAAATTATATGAGACAGAGGGCACTTGGAGATGCCAAAAATAAATTTAATAACAGTAACTGACGTGAGTTGAATATAGACCCATAAGTTGAACTTTTTTCCCCACAATGGTGAATTCAATATGAACTCTAAGAGGACATAGCACGCATGAGATATGAAATCAATCAAACAGCGCTCAATATACCTATTGCTATTGCTAGCCATAAGACGCCAACAATTGCCAAGAAATTAAGTTAACGTTAACCTTATGCCAATATGCTAGCGCAGTCGGAGGGAGTGTAAAACTCATTTGGTCTGACATGTGAAGAGTAGTGACCAGACGCCCCACTATTCAAGGCAATGAAGTGGATTAGAAGCGTGCCTCTTTCATACGTCGATTAGCACTCCCACTCGAATTGATTCACGAAGTGTTATACCTTCCTTTCCACAATGATCTCTTCACCTGTGAAGGCATCAAATTGTACTAACTGCCAAACCAGCTTGAGCCAAAGGGGTCGCACTTTACAGCTGCTCCCAGTTAGGCAGCTTATCTACTTATTAGTTCTAATCTAAAAGTCTCCTGGGGGTGCTTAATAGGCAACAGAAACTTACAATTTGTTGAATATTTAAGTCAATATGAGTATTGTAAACAACGGTTAAACAACGGCTTTCGATAAGGGTATTGATTGAAAGACCTGAACATTCTAATTAGCGGTATGAAATACAATGAACGCAATTTGTCGAAACTACAGGATCAGCCTTATTTCGATCGTCAAACAGCCCCAGCACTCCATCTTACAATGATTAATTTCAATTTACTACATTAACTCTTAACATTACAGGTGTGAGAGCATTGACTTTAAATCTTAAGAAACCAAGAAAAAAACTAAGGCGAATAAAGATAAAGATCCTACAGATACATAATAAAGTATAACAAAGTACAACTTTTGGATGACAGTCAATCACAGCTTGGATGCCAATTTGAATTGGTAGCGTCGATTAACGAACCACAGCCTCACACTTTCCCTTCCATAACCCAGCGATTCTGCCAGTCTAGTTAATTCATGTCCTAGTAAAATGAAATAAAAAAAATTATCAACAAGCATTTGGAAATGCATCATCTGGTTCCATTTAACATTTTTCGATTCCATAGATATAACATCGAGGGGCAAGTGAATTGGAGTTATCGCCAAACCTGCGCACGAAAAAGTAAACCGTACTCAGTTTGCAACCTTTGATATTCAAAGGTAAAACCTTGAAGTTTCATGCGTCCAGTTTTAATCTTTTTGCTTGTACATTAGCAGCATAAAGGCCAACGTGTCATCCCATCAGGTCAGACGCCAATTCGTACACTGTGAGAAATGGCCACCGCGGTGGTTAAATCTGGATAATAATTGCATAGCTAAGACACGAGTTTCTCAACACAGGACGTTTGCTAAGTGGGAGTTATAATTTTCAATTCGAAGAAAAAAACGGTATGAATTAACTTTAACTAAAGAACATCGTTACCTACCATAAAATTCAATCGGAAAAAGATAAGCTAAAACGACACCAATACCAATCTTGATATATTCAATGAGTGACCTCACTGAAATTTTTGAATTTTTTTTCTGCCTATGAGTACCATCCTACCCGTATATCATTAATTAGACGAGCCACCAGGGATGTTGCTGTTGAGCATTCGGAAGTAGATTAAGCCAGCGAGGCCGGAGTTCCCAGCCAGCAAATATGCCGGAAAGGATAACAGAGACAGAGAGCGTGGACTAATGAAAATATTAGAAATGAGATATAACTATGCTACATAACAAGATGTTTTTTTAATAAGAATTATTTTTACCCAATTCTTCTATGAATCATGCAATCACTAACATTATTCTCTCAATTTCACTTACTATCTTGTCTTGTAAAGAGAATCATGGAACAAAGCTTCCAACTACTCATGCTTAAACTGTAGTTACGTTTAATTGAGAGCAAATGCCTCAATAATTCTTACCTCGAGGCCAGGGATTTAGTGTATAGTGCTCCATCATTTGAGCAACTGCAGCTTCAGTGAAGTGGACGCGTTTCTTGCGATTACGACGCTTTGGAAGTTGGACACTTTCATCCCCATTCTCTTCCCCTTCCCCCACATCATCATAGTTACAGCACGAAGTCTCTTTATTCCCACTAGTGGCAGGTGATATCCTTTCTCGTAAGTCTAGAAGTTCCGTCATGAGGCCATCAGTGGTATTGGTCTCCATGGGGGATGATGATGACGCATGATGGGGAATGAAGTTTCCAATAGCGTCTGAATCTTGAACTCTACATAAAGTCTCCTCTTGTGCTTTCTCTTGCTCTTCGAAACGATCCAACCACTTCTCTAGGTAGGGATTTGCTCGTAATGCAACACGCAAAGTAACTTCGAGGTTCTCAAATCTAAATTTGAACTCAAAGATAAGGACTGCAAGGTTATATAGAAGGGTAGCACTCTATACGATTAAGACTTCCGTTCGTGATTTTAATCTGTCAATCGTAGAATTCTGGATGTTGTTAGGACGCCTAATCGAATATCAGTGTATTCGCACGCTTCATCCAAGATGAAATGAAATATTGATTATTGAAATTCCACACACATTAGGATACGTTAGACTACCATGGCAGGAATTTTGTCTAATAACTATTGGATAATTGTTATTGATAAAATACAACTTTGACATAAGTTTTCGCAATAGGACCTGGGTAGTTGCAACGGAACTTTATAAGAATTTTATACAGATGAAACGTTTCTTGGTATTAAGATGTTAATCATAAAGACCGAGAATGGCAACCCATCTCAGCTTTTTAGGCAGATCACCAAGTATTTTTTACCAAACAGAAGCTTGTGATTGGCACATTTTAAGCAAATATAATAAAGGCGACAAAAAAATAGAAAAGACGTACCTACACAAAAACGTCTGGCTAAATTTAAGTTCACCGACCGAATTTCGACAGATCAATTCACTCAACTTCGCTTGAGATAGACTTCTTTTAATACGATAATCCTTTAGCCTCCCAGCAGTCTGAACCAGTTTGGAGATGTTGTATCCACCAACAATGATATCATCGTTGGTATCTACAATGCTTAACGGCCTAGACAGGATATCTTTCACTGAAAGTTTACAAAAATTTCATAAATACATTTGGCTATAAAAACAACAAAAATTGACAAAAAACAAACCCTTTTGTTTTAAGAGCTTCTGATCATCATCAGAGGCATTAGCTAACTCTGGGGAATTCGAGATATCTGGTAATTCTGGCGGATCAACAACGGAAGAGACATGCGTTCCTTCATTCACTTGAGGATTTGATGAGGGTGGAACAGCAACATGTTTCAAAACAATACTCTCGTTTACTCGTTCGTAAATAAAATTTGCAAGGACCAACTGACCTGCAAAATGAATAAATAAATCATGAGTAATATTGATGGAGGACATATAACATGGACAAGTAAAGCATACCAGAGGCTTCTAAATAGAAGGGAACTTTGTCCGAACCCAGAATGCTTATTGTACTTATAGGAAGTTCGATAAGAATCGAGGAAGAGTTTTGAGAAATAACAGAAGGTACAGTGGGATAATCAGCAAAAATAGAAAGGTCAAGAGCTGATTCGTCTATATGTGCAGGAAATTCTCCCATACGACACTGTTAAAAAGGGAATAATAAGAAAACTGCTGATTTCTTGAAACTGGTTCGATAACTGGCTAAGCAATAAACGTATACGACGATTAATTAATATGAAAAAAACAGAAACAAAACAATAAAAAAAATTACGGCGAGCACAGACCCACAACCATCGGAATACCATTCAAGGACGTCCTTAAAGCGTCTAATAATATTCAAATAATCTTTTTTTTTAAATAAAGGTTAAATAACTATGTGATATCTTGTTATAAAAAATTTTTATTGCATCAAATACTGTTCTTTGAAGAAAAGGTAATTTATTTAGCACTGCATGAAATAAGAGTTACATGGGATGAAATACGTGAATTTGGCCTATTTAATAGCCTCACTAAGTTAAGAACGTAAATTAAAAGAAATTTTCTGAGATATTAAAGCTTAGCATTCTCTTTACCAGCTGATCTCAAATGTTCAGTTCAAGCGTTGTACAGAAAATTGAAAAAAAGTAAGCATTTGACAGCGCAACCCTATTGATTAAATATTTTGTACTCCCAGTGTAGTAGAATTAAACACCTTCCCCAAAATGAAGATAAGTGAAATTACATGATAAATCTCGTAGTTTATTCCTATCGACTAAAGGTTGGACTGTATTAGCGCTTCTACTGAATACCCTTAATCTAATTGGTTATCAACATTTAACTGTTATCTTTGTTAGGTATTTTTTTGGTTGTTCGGTATTATTGTTTTGAAATCTCTATATTCTTATTTCTGTGAATTTTTTAAAATGGCAATTATTAGCTCACTTTAACAATCAGTGACATATTATAATAAAGCTACTTTTTGTTCTATTTTGTGTTAATACTATATTGGGATATTTACTTTTACTTGGAGTGTGATGGATGTGGATTCTATTGATATTGACGAACAATTGGCAATTTTAGAGGAGATTGAAGGTAACATATTCCTATGGTAATACTAACGTTTTTAGCGGAACAAAATGCCAACAGAATATCCCAAATTATTAGTGATAGCGATGAATATCACTTAAAACATGCTAGAAAGCACCTAATCGATCTGAACTTACCCGAAGAAGGACCATCAACCAGCCAGCCTCCTAAAAGACGAAAAACTATTCTTCCAGTTGTCCCTTTTCCACCAACTCTCAAACGTTCCGAGCGTTTCCTTCACAACAGGATCCCAAGTTCTGGAGATTATGTCCCTATTACATTCGCAGATGGGCGACGTCGCTATCTTGGTGTTGAAACAGATTCAAACTCAGCAGATATATCTGTCACTCTGAAGCAACACAAACATCTTCTACCTGAAGATCTCTGCAATCTTATCAATGAGGCAGAACAACTTGTAAGATTGAAGTATTGCACTTGGTTATTTCTATGGTTCTAGGGTAAATTTCAGCGAACTATGGATACTGTCGAGTGCCCTAACGTTTCTACCCAACTTGAGAATCAACTGTGGGTGAAGAAGTATGAGCCCGCTTGTTACTTGGATTTAATATCTGCTGAACATGTTAATCGAAAACTTTTATGTTGGCTTAAAGCCTGGGATCTCAGTGTATTTGGGGTAGAATCCAAAGCGGTTCAATCTCGTGCTTGGCAGCCTGGGGATGCCACAAATGAAGGTGATCAAAAGCCTAAACAGCAGCACTATCAACAGAGACCAGAAGAGGAGATTATGATCGCTCAGATGGACCCCAAAGATGGACGTAGACCAAATTATCGTATTGTCCTGATTTCTGGTCCTCCAGGGTTGGGAAAAACTACGATGGCACATTTGCTCTCTCGTCATGCTGGGTATCAAGTTGTTGAGACGAATGCAAGGTTAGTCGGAAGAATATGCACTCTTTAAAAGCTTAAATCTCGTGTATGTCATTATAGGAGTGGTGAAATAAATTTGACTGTCGGGTTGCTGCTTTTATACATTATGATCCTGGCCTTTGTTGTAGGAAAAAATCCTTGTGTGAATAAATAAAATTGAACGCTCATAGTCTTCGGATGAACATTTGAGGCGTTTTCTGATCCGTGCTTGAATGGAATGCTTAACACTAGATTATCGCTAAATTTTCCGTTGGTTTTATTCTTCCCCATTGCGTCTATTCGATGTTTCCACTTAATTTTCTCCTTTTGCGCTTAGCAACCAATTAGTGTTCATCAGTTTCCCAATGATAATAACTGACGTGAACTGTCCTATTTACATGCTTTTTTCTTGCTAGGCTTTGCTCTTTTTCATTTAGTTTCTTACCACTTGTACACTCGTTTCATCTCCAACCCGGAGATCTCCCATTTACACCTCAATAGCCTGAGAACAATAAAGAATGAAAGCCGAATTTGTGAAAGAATAGGAGTTGTATGAATCTTGCCTGTTCTATTTTTTTTATTCTCCAAGTTGTGGGAAGATAACATTTTTTTCAATTTCAATGATTTCAGTAGAATTCCTGCCGTCTCTCGCATTCTTTTTGTTTGCTTTAAATTTCTCCATAGTAATTTTTCTCTCTAAATTGTGCTATATTTTATTCCTTGTGTTATGATCCACTTTTCTCTGTGGGGCACTATAACCGACTCTTTGATTCCCTTAGAAATTACACTAGTTACAAGTGCAATATGAAACGACCCAAACCACCATGCCTAAAGACGACGCACGTTATAACTTCTATGGGCTGAATTATATTATGCGGAATTCGTTCAAATGCACGGTGGAAAGTAAATAATCTTGAATATAAGAACTATTTTTTTTTGGAGGGGCAAGGGAAATGTAATTTTCATCTATTTAGCACTTATGTCTCTTTTGGAAGTTCAAGTTCCGATAGATTTGCTATATCTTCGTTGACAATTGAAAAGACAACCGACATTTACTCCACTAAAAGTTATATCCATTAATCTCTAGAACTAAGTATGGACGGAGTTATTTTAAATCCAATTATGCTATATTTATTTCCTAGGGCAGGTCGAGTTTTACAACTTTGCATCATGGTGAAATACCAAATAAATAGGGGAAAAATGGTCCACTTTTAAGAGGGAGTATGTTAATTTTTAATGAGAGTGGTTAGGCACTAGAAGTGAAAGTCAAGGAACCATGTGAGCTCTACAATTACCAAGTCAACTGCTTTTTCAATTATCTTGCAGCAAGACCTTAACTTTCGGGGTGCAAATTTCAGAATAGGCCCTATAGATTATTGGCACAGGGAGCGCTTTTTTACCCAAGGAAACATTGGTCAATTCTCTGTCCATTTTATTATATTCATATCTATGTATTCAGAGATGATCGACAATAAGTTACATTGAACGGTTGGTCATTACTTCCTCGGGTCAGGTAAAAGTCATCTTGGGTCCCTGATAGGCCAGTGTTGGAGAAATCCTCCGAAAACCTTGATTACCAGCGTTTGTCGTTACTTTTGGAATCAGTTATATTTGCCCCTTCCTATTCTAGTGATGATCGCAATCCCGGCGCAATGCGCGAACGCTTAGAGTCAGTGGTATCGAGTCAGGCGAGTTTGAATGCCAACGTGGGTGGAGATGGTGGATCTTGCGCAGCACTGAAACCATCCTGTCTTATAATCGATGAAGTGGACGGTGCTCTTCCAGCTGCAGTTGAAGTTCTTGCTGAAGCCGCTGCCACTCCCCTAATTCAGGAGAGAAAACGTAACAAAAAGAAGGCTCTTGTCTTGAAACGCCCCGTCATTTGTATCTGCAATGATTTGTACGTTTAGAACACCTTTTCCCTTTACTATATATTAGGGAGATTAGCGTTTGTACCGCATCTTAAAATCGATATGCTATAAGTTAGAATAATAGCTCAGTGGTTGTGGGACAGAGATAAATGAAACAGATAGTCGTTAACCTACTGCAACACTGATGTGAAATGCAGTGAGATTACACTCAATTTATACAAAAGTCTTCATGCAAAAATGAGTTTTCATAAAAATGGGTTAAATTAACGCATGGTTCGAACCAATAATTTTGAGAAGAAATTCAATTCTCTCTTCTTCTATTTAGGTACGCGCCGTCACTTCGACCCCTTCGTGCACCCGGCGCTTCGTGTTATATTCTGCGTCTGCCACCTATTGATTCCAACCGCTTGGTTGAACGTCTTGATCAAATAGCA
The DNA here is from genome assembly GCA_000469805.3 of Hymenolepis microstoma. Taxonomy (NCBI): domain Eukaryota; kingdom Metazoa; phylum Platyhelminthes; class Cestoda; order Cyclophyllidea; family Hymenolepididae; genus Hymenolepis; species Hymenolepis microstoma. The sequence goes on from LR215989.1 coordinate 29,583,306, forward strand.
AGATTGGAGGACATCGTTATCGACAAGCGATTCCTTTCAATTCTCGCAGAGACTAGTGGAAGAGATATTCGATCATGTCTCAATGTTCTTCAGGTAATTGGCTATCAATATCCTTTGATGCATATTGGTTGGAAAAATGGCTATGGATTTCGCACATATTTGATTGATCCATTACAATAACAAATATTTCCTATAAAATCTTTGGGAAACTGAAAATTTCGTCAAGGACGAGCCATTCTCTTCTGGCTAGAAGAAATATCATTTGCTTTGTCATACAAGGACTTATTATTAGTTCAGTAAAGCAAAAGACCTACCTACTACCAATGAGCTTAATTTTAAAGAGGGCCGTACGGTCCTAAGGGCATTAAAGAGTCTAGTATGTTGAAACTTCGAACCGTCTAATTCATAATGCTGTTGTAAACTAGAATGTATAGTCTACGCCCCTCTTATGTGTGCCCAATGGACATTGCTGGGGCACTGTTCATTCATACCTGTAGAGAGAGAAGCCCACAGCATATGATAACGAGGGTTGACATTGAGTCTGCCTGGCCGCGCACTTTTTACTTCGAGACCAAAATGTGGACTCCGCGGCCTTGAGCCGTATTTGTCGGATTATTCTACAATTTTGAGTATCCTAATTCGTTATCTATCCACACTGTGGTATAATTAGAAAATATAATTTTGACAGAATCTGCTGGTTATGTACAGGATGAATTGAAATTCTCTTTGCCATCTTTTCTAAATATGGTCTTGTAGGCTTAGACTAGGGTTTTATAATTATCAGAGCGAATTTCTGCATTTCAAACAATAACTGTACAAATTATTTTACCCATTTTTGATCATGGCAAAACATTTGAGCGAAAGAAACAGTAACTGAGTTTAATAAAAAGCTTGAAATGAAGAAGTCAAAAAGAGGCAGTAAAGTCAGGACGTTACGTGGCTTAATTCGAATTGTTCATACCCTCGTGTAGGGGGAAGAGTTCACTTTATGACTTTCAGATGACCTAAATAACTTCCATGGCTGGAAATATGTCCACGATTTTCAAATCTTATTGATCGTTTGATTTAGTTCCACGGTTGGTGAGCCAACTTCGATTTGTTTCTAACTCTGTTTACATCCAGTAGATAAATAGTCAATGACGTTTTAAGCGTAGGTGCGCTCACAAGAGTTCACTCTAGATGTACTCTAATGATTTTAGGAGCTATCGAGATGGAATGAAAATCGCCACTAACAAAATCTATAAATCGGAGTTTGTTGACTGAATTCGTAAAGTTACGAAATTATGTGAAAACGTGCACCCCGAAATTTGTCATTACGATGGTAAGAAATTTTGCAATCCGCTATAGAGTAGAAATTAAAATAGTTATGATTTTAAAGTCAAATTGCCCAAAAGCCACGAATTGCGACTTGTCCCAAGTTCTCCAAAATTTTACATGGCATCTCTCCCATCCTCCCATTTGTTTAGATGCTCTCCATGCTTAGAGATAGTAAATTATTTTGATCTACCATGAATGAAGTCGCGCTTATTTATGAAAAGTAGAGCAGTTAACAGCATACTTAAATCATTTATTTGTCCTTAACCCGTTCCCTCTGAACAGTTTGCAAAGGTGACTCAAGTTCATCAGAAGCGACCGCCAACAATGGCCGAGCTGATGGCTGGTTTGGAAGGCTCAATGTCCAAGGATACCCAATATAATCTCTTTTCAGCCTGGCAAGCTGTCTTTACTATTCCCGCACCTCACATTCTCACTCGTCGTATCAACCAAATTAGCAATCAACTTCGCTCTCGTGTCCAACTTCAACAACAGCATCTCGTCTCAGACACTACTCTCAGTGCTAGGTAAGGGCCATGTCTCTCTTGCTGATTTGATATTTGAAGCCATGTTATCATTTAATAAGTTTGATCAAACTGGTAATAATCAATTAATGTGCTGCTTAGTGGGATGTGTCGCCTTTGCTAATTTAAAGTGTTTAGGTGTGGAATGTGAAGACGTGGTCTTGAAACATCAAGCTTGTAAGAAAGATATATTGGTCATGCAATCGCTCTTCTGAATTTCGTCACTGGGTGTTAAATATCCTGTAATTCTCCCGAAATCAGCGCTGCTCTGTTGAATATAAAATGGCGAGAAAGTAGGCAGCCCTAAAATGTATTTAGGAGTATGTGGAGGAAAGGATCAATCTTAAGCAGGTTATGAGGTCGTGAAGTCGGGATCATTGGGTTGCCCATATTTCCAAAAATGGAGGATTCGCATTGGGATGTCGTAATATTCATCCTTAATCAGATGGAAAATTGGACTCATAGATTAGATTTAACTACGCGTGTGTTGTTAATAATGCATTTATCATTAGTACTTTTTTCGGTGTTTCACTTTTGCAGAATTCAAATCACAATGGAGGTATGCGACTCAACTGGCGAGACGCCGAACTTGATTCTGGGCCTGTTCGAAAATTATTTGAACTGCAGAATGAAGGATGCCAGTATGCAAAAAGTATGTTTGAAAATTTACATAAAATCGGTCGATGTTGCTTTAAAATGTTTCATCCCTTGTAGTTGAGTGTTCGGTAGATTTTTCGAACGCATAGATGCCAATCCTGAGTGTTAGCTTATTATTTCAAAGACCGTAGATTCTAGCTTAGCCATCACCCCTTCCTACTTCTTTCATTTTTCACAGCACAACAAGGTGGAGAACGGAGATTGTTTGCTTGCTTGCTGGAGAGCTTTATTGAGAACTGAGAGACTTGTGTGCCTGCTTGTCTGTTCATTTAGAAGAACAAATATTTGCTAAGGAAAACAGTTTAGGAACAAAGGAATTAGGGTACATGCAAGAAGCCTTAGAATCGGGACTAGTCGGTCTGAATCGATCGATTGAATCGACTAGGAGTGATTGATTACATTTCTATTTGGTCACAACCAGATATTTGCAAGTTCTTTTCACGGTTTTTTTCTTCCGGATCTCAGTCTAAACAGATGCTATTAATTTGCTGAATATGAAGCAGTTCTAGGAACTTCCACCTATAAACTTATTGTATCGAAGCTCTCTTTTGGGCTTCTAAGCATGCATCAATGCTTGTGCAAGTTCGATTAGAATAGCTCAGGGCTTAAGCCATCTCAATCGATCGAAATGGTGTTATTGTTAAATTAAATTTGTGGTTGTGTTTCAACGATTGACGGAGCATAATTTCGTACGCAAACGAGAGTATAGCCAGACTTATAATAAACTCTTGGTCTCACTGATATCTCTTACTCTACAGGCTCGCAGTGCCTCGGATTGGTTGGTGTACTCCGACTGCCTCTTACAGCACGCCCAGTCTCAAAATGACTACACCTTCATGCGTTACATTTCTCTCTTGCCAGCCTGGTTTCATCTGGCCTTTGCTAGCACAACACGTCCACTTGCTAAATCTCGATGGACTTTGGCCAATTCGTCGTCATTCTCATCAGCTGTAATTCGTTGGCCCACTGCTTACAATGAAAATACTGTCGCTCAAAATAGAACCATCAGTACGCTTGAAAGCCTTATCGAGAATCAATGGCGTTCAGGTGGTCCGTCGTCTGCACTCACAACTCTAAGGTAATTGAAAAGTGATTTTAATATTTACCATGGATGAGAGATATTATAAACTAAAACTCTACTCTTATGAGATAGGCGGTTTTTACCTCTCTCTCAGACACGTCCACTGCCATAATTATTTCCTTATATGTCTTTTAACTGATTAGAAGGCATAAGCTCTAGCGTTGAGCCTTAAATAAAAATTGATATGGTATTTTCAGATGCTGGTTAAGCCTAAACATCTGGATTTTTTCAGCACTTGTTGAATATGATGTCCCTCAATAATTGGAGATGCACATTGCACCTAGTCTTACTTTGTCAGAAAACTGTCTTAATTGCTCCTTTTTTACAAGATCAGTACAATTCTAATTAAAACTCATAAATGGAAATAGCTTTTGCAGTGCCTAACCCCGCATGTAATAATCACTAATACATTTGTGTTTTTCAGGTTCTTAACTCATCGTCAATTCCTATTGGATGTGGCGAGTTATGTAAACAGACTGCTATCTGTAATGTCAGTTCCTCTTCGACCGGTGAATACACAGCTCTACAATATCCAGGAGAGACAACATCTCTTGCATCTCATCAGCATCATGATCTCCCTGGGTCTTGATTGGGTACCTCATCAAATGCCGGACACTGGAGAACCTACCTATCGTCTTGAACCGTAAGTCGCTTATACCCTCTCACCTACTATAACAATTTGTAGACCCTTAGATACTGTGGCACAGTTTTCGTCCTCAGTTAACAAATCCCCCGATTTGAGGAACCTCCCTTATGCTATAAAACAGATGATGGCTCGTGAATTGACTATGGAGAGGGTACGAAGGGCTGAAGCTGCGAACGTTCCACCTGCGAAGAATGATGAAGAGGGGAATGGTGGGATATCTGCTGGAGGATTACTAAGGCCAACTGCTTCAAAACCACATGTCACTGCCTATACTGATGGTAGAATGAATGTTGTGCCCACGTCAGGTTCTTTTATTGCTTCTAGACTTGCTCCTAAGGCTGCACCATTGATGGCTGCGGCTGAAAAGAAGGTCTGTTTGCCCGTCCAGACATTCATTTAAATTTCCTTATTTTCCTATTGACAAAACCTTGTTCTACTTGTATAGGTTCGAAGGGACTTTTTTGGTAGGCCGATAGTTGAGAGGGAAGTTGAGTCAAAGAGTAAGCAGCTCTTTCTTAACTTTTTTCGAGAGATTGTGCGTTTTGTTAAATGTTAGTTATTTGTGGTGTTTTATATTTCACAGAAAACCAGGAACCTGAAGAGCACTGTCCAATTAATAAAACTGTGTGGTTCAAGTTTAAGGAGGGACATTCAAATGCTGTCAGAAGACCATTTTTCATGAAGCGATTTCTTAAAAGAAATTAATCGTACTTTTGTATAACTTTTAAAAAAAAGAATAGAATAATTATTTTCTGTAACATATTTTACTTTGCACGGCTGTGTTTGGTACGATTTTAATAAAATTGTGTCCGTTGGTAATCAATGAACTGAAACGATGCATATGTAGCGGATTTCCTACACTAATAAGCCCCAACTGTGCTCAGAAACTTTTGTGGCAGATCTTCTTAGTCAGAAAAGCTCTCACGATGATAGAAAGGAGTAAGACGTGTTGCAAGCGAAACGTTTATTGTAAATTATAATATCGACAAACATGATTAGTTATCAAATAAACCTTCCATAGTTTGAGTGAACACTATTAGCTAAATATCTGAGCAATACTCTGCACGTACGGTCGCACACTCCAAGATTTTTCGCTAGAGTTTTTGTTCGAAATAAAGGGCATTGGAAGCGCGAGAAGTCCGTGGTGCTGAAATAAGAGTCTGGGCAAGTATTGTTCACCTCTCCAACCAACCAGGAGTGAATTCTAGCTAATGTGAACTACTTTGTCTCTCCGGTCCCCGGTTCGAATGCCCTTTTGTTCAAAAGTCATTTTGATGTCAGTCTTCAATAACATGTGCCAATGTCATTAAGTCGTCAATTTACTAATTGAAAACCTAGTTTTAGAAAGTAGGATTGGAATGTAGGTAATAATAGATAACTACTTGTAGGAGTCAGTGGAAAGATATGCTTTCAATTTACCATCCTTTTGCACTCAAGAATTGCGTAGTGATTAAGAAGGCAAAGAGATATTAGGAAGGTTATAATTATAGCTTCTTGACAGGTCATGTGCACTCGCCGAAGTGCCAAGATCAACCGTCGTAATTGAACAACCGACCAATGGGCACTAAATTGTCCTAGTCATCCCGAGGATGAACCATGAAATTTAGATGGTGGAGGATCAACTAGCCGCTAAGGAAATGCTAAACAACTCGAGTCCGTGAATCAAAGGATACCACTTCCAACAACTTTTCGCTTCTCCCACTTGCACCACCTATGTGGCTTCCTGTTAATCGACTTTAATTTGCATCCCCGCAATTAAAAAGTTTCAAAAATTCACACCTTTCTCTGCGTTATAATGTATATATACATTTAATATTTATAGTGGTTTTACAGGACATTTGAAGCATTGTTAAATACAATCTCGTGACTTGTTTTCACGTGCCTGGATTTTGACTTAGTTGTTTCGGATTATTCAGAGTCGTGGTGTTCTGTTGCTGCTGCCAAACATCACAGATCGAGTGTGGTGCAGTTCCACTTGTGGACGGTAGATTGAATTGATTTTGCGACTGACTGGAGTGAACTGAACCGGCAGGAGTAATGCGTGCGTTGGGGTCTTTACAGAAGGGTACTGGACAATTTACTCGGTCACAGTGGGCAGAGTGTGGGGCAATGCAACGAATGATTTGATAACACAGGGAACAAAAATCGGTTGAGCGCTGTGGGCAAGCGATATAATGATTGTATGCCATCTTCGTCAGTCCACAATTCCTATATTCACAGCAAGAGCGCTGGCATTGACTAGCATGACAGAGGTCGTCGAGAAAAGTGGGAAGAGCATATGCGGGTGTGGCAGATATTGGTTGGCACTCGAGCATAAAATGAGGATGTTCTTCAGCTTGATGACAGTCAGGACAAAGATAAAAGTCGCGACAGATGTTACATTTCCATCTTTTGCTAATTATTGACTGACAACCACGGCAGAAATATAACTTCATGCTATTATTCTCTTTGTGCAGCTCAAAGAGCATCGATGTTGTTAGAAACTTGGCCTCTCTGAGGATGGCGAAATCCAATTTGTTCCTCTCCACCTCCATGACAAATTTTTCCCTATTCTGCAAGCATTGCCCCCAAATAAGTGGGTCAGGATCGAAAATACGTGCCGGATTGGATGGAGAGTTGAGGCGGACAACATGGAAGTCTTTACGATAATCCTTCAGTGTGTCGTAAAGAAGTCTTCGAGCTGCTTCGTCAAAGGTAAAACAGAGGTTTGGGTTCATCATTATATCGGCCAATGGCATGGAATTTTGCGTTATTTGCCGCACGTTATTGACGGCTTGCTTGTCGAGTGGAAAATAAAGGAAAAAAACAAATACACTCAAAAAGCAAGCAATAACAAAGACAATAAATAAGCAAATAAGTTCCATAATGGATTGAGTGGTACATACGAAGGATCGGAAGATGCCAAGGAGAACTTATCTTGATTAGATAAAGTCTTGGTGTATTGTACTCACTATAGCTGTTCGAGTAGACAAAGGCGATGTGCTTAATGGCGAGAAGAACTCAAGTTAGGTTCAAGAAGTCATACATTGAAGATCTGGCTACCACACAACTAATGGAAGGAGATTTGAAGTTATCTAATAAAATTCCTTCTTCACTGCCAACATGAATAAAGGATGATGCCAACAACGCACCCATTCCTCGTATAACATCATTGACTATTTGTGAAATGAACATTGCAATACAATGCCACAACCGTGAGTGAATGTTTGCTGAAAAGACAGCTACAATCTGACAGAGTATAAATGAGATTGGTGCAAACAGTTTCGCCAGTCCAATTCCTTCCCATTCTCCAGGAAATAGAACTCTTCACCACGCAGTTATTAAAATAAAGGTAAGATTCAAGGAAACCTACCTGTAGACAAAATTCAATGACATCGGGCCAGAGATCTCCTTCAAAGTACGGCATTTCATTGACGTTTCGAGCATCAGACCTCAAGGATTCGTCGTATATATCTTCCACACTCTGTGCGATCAGTTCATTGATTAGTATCTGAAAAATGCCATTGTACAAGACGCGTCGAGCTGCACGATTTCTTATCAGCGGGTTTTGTGAATTTCCAAAGAATATTCTGGCTATTTCGCCTTCCTCCTTTGAACCAGAGTGCAAATGAGCACACCAGAATCCGAGGTTTCGAACATACTCCAAATAGGCAGTTATAATGATCTGATGGAGCACAGCGCATTCACTTTCAGACTGAAAGTATCGAAGACAGTCAACACATTCAATAAACACGCGTCCTCTATTTTGGGACAATGAATTCAATCCATGCTCATGGGAATAGAAACCGAAAATGCACACTTCATTTCCCTCTACCTCCTGGAATGCGAAAACCACCTTTTGTCGATAAGAGAAAGGCTCAGTGGACATCCGTTTCGCATGCAAGTAGGCTCGCATTAGTGGTTTCGCTAGCATAAACTTATCGACGCTAGACAAAACACGAATTCTCACTTTACCGGTAGTAATGCTCTTCTTATTCCTAAGGAAACGGTGCACCCTCTCCTCTATAAAATCGCTCAATCTATTCCTGGGTAGGTTCCTAGCAGTTAGCAGATTTCGAATAGGCGGTTTCTCCAAACGTTGCACACAACTTGTGCAAATATAACCATTTGGCCACATATGCTCCTTGTAGAGAACACATAGGGCATGAAATCGACGTCCACATTCTCGACACCAGATCAAATACTCATCTGCCTGAGCCTTATTCACGAGAATATCACTCAACTGGTTCCTTTGAATGAGTCTATGGGGAGGATTTCATGTTTGGTAAAAAGACCTTAACTTACACAGCAGATTTATTAAGGTCATCTGTGAATATACCCTTGTACTCCAATTTTTCAAAGCATGGATAGCAAATGCGGTAGAGATTTTTGGTAAGAATTGTCTTATCACTAAAAGGAATGGAATTGAAATCAGGCGCAGAAATTATCAACTTACCTATTCACATATTCGAGGTACTCATGCCCTGTTCGGATTGGACATTTATTGCCTGTGTCGCATGTGAATGTGATGGCTTTATAGTAATATGTTCCGCAGCAGTAACCCAGTTTTTGCATGATAGGATCAGCAGAACTGCAAAAGCTCTTAAGAAACTTTACAAGTGGGATCATGAGGTGAAGTTTGTACAACTTACTTCGTTGGCAGCTTTATGGATCGGTTCGTATTCCTCAAAATTTTGTGACACGTATTTGTAGATTTGGTGAAAATCTTTCACAACGTCCCACGGATCTGAATACGAACCGGTTTCTAGTCCATTCATTATTGTACTCAAATCCACCTCTGGCAGTGGAACGCTTCGAGAATTGAATCTTCTTGTTGGTCTCAGGTGTTGGAGGTCTCGAAAATGGTTACCTTCATTGCTAACCATGAGATTTCTAACAAGTGGGACAAATACATCATATATCTCCAACGCGCCCCATTGCTTCCACCTTGTCTTGTCGATTGGGTTCTTTCCACAGACAGGAATCGATTTCTCACTTGCTTTTTCATACTTCTTCGTCCAGTTTTCTTCTTCCAATTCTGACTTCGCAGTGGCGGCCAATTTAAGAGCCATCGCATTATAGGCTTCTATGCCTTTTGCTTCCATAAAAGCTACATATTCAAGCCTTGAAGCATAATCAATCACATCTGATATCATTGGATCGTTATATATCTCAGGACTCGAGTTTGGCAGCACAAAATCTATTCTAAAACTCCGGATTCGTGAGAAACAAAAGGCACTTACATACTATGTATCATTTGAGTGCGGCATTGAGAGGATATGTCCAATGAGTTGATGCTTTCACAATCAAAAGGGACTACTGATAGGTCGGACACCTTTCGTGGTTGTTGGGAGTTTTTATCCGGTGAAGTGGAAATCAATGAAGTGGGTTCACGTGGAGGCCACTGCCATTGAACCGGATTCGGATCAGGTGGAAGTTGTGAATATGGGGAAAATTCAGCGAAGGGATCTACTAAAGGGGTGTTCAGTTCATGTTGGACTCTAACAGGTCGGCAAAATTCGCATTCATCCTCGTTGCAGTTTCGATAATGCTTCAGAAGATCCCACGTTGTTATACACCAGGGTTCTTGGCACTCTAAACCTTCCCAACAGTTAACATAATGCCTATATAACTTTGTTATTTCAGGACAGAAGTCGAAAGGGCAAACATAAGCCTCATTCCAGCTACTTCTGCAAACTTGGACGTGTAGAAGTTTCACCAGCAAATTTTGCGTTATTGTTAGTTGATTAGGTTCCATGTTACCCTCTTCTTCATCACTAAGATATTAAAAAAGGTTGTATATTTAAGTTGAAAGTTAAGTTTCAATTTGAAATTTAAGTACAAAATTTTGTTCTTGTCACACTAACATGAAGGGTGACACGTGGAATTAATTTGAATTGCGTTTAAACATGTTGCAGGCTACCTGGACACAGGAATACATTACAAATCTGTTTTGCATTAAGGTAGCATGAAGATTGATCCATTATATAGCAGTCCGCTGTTGTAAGTTAAAATCACTCACCATTGGAAAGTCCTACTAAGAAGCTAGTGTAGCTATTATCTGGATTCGATTATAAAGTCATAGGTCCTCTCTGCACACCATGTATAATCCTACTGCTTTTCGGGCACTATTTCCATCTTTCGCACACTTTGTAGACTTGAGGCAATTGTATACCTACTAGCCTTGTCCACATTATGTTATTGACTAAAGTTCCATCAAGATCACGAAGACTATAAATGCCAGTTGCACTCGAATTACCCTAGTGGACTAATGGAATGGAGCTGATGTTTGAGTAACTGATGCGAAGCCGGTCAATGCACTTCGAAGCTGCAGAGTTGTTGTTTGTCTCCGGATTGTAAGTTCCAATATGTTGTATCTAAATCACCCATCACTCCTGTCAATATAACGCGCACTCACTCCTCACAGTTTGGCAGTTCTTTGTGGTGTGGATTGTTCTCAGTCTGGTGGTGATTTGATCTCCAAACCCTCAATAACATCAATCAAGTGCTTTGGGTTGAAGCCATTTTCACTTATCTAATCGGATCGAGTCAACTATAACTTGGCTCTATCGAAAACGTGAATAGATCGTAGTAACAGGAACTAGGTCATCTAGTGTTGTGATAGAATGGAAGAGTTTTACTACGTAAAATAGTCAAAAGGTATGAATTGCAAAGGGGGTTACAAATGGAAATCGAAAAAATAAATAGGAAGAACTTGTAACTCACGAAGATTGTTCCATTTTCAATGATATTTCAGAGACAGACAGTCCTTTCTCAAATGCAATTATTGAATTTATGATTCGTACCGAATCAGCATAATGAGTGCAAGTAGTTGGTTAGTTAAATAAAAGTGCATTACCAATCATCTCTCAAGACCTGAAATTGACCTCGAATGCGATTCCAGCCCTAATGACACTAAGGCCACAATAAATGTGGTATAGATAATTTGACCCCGTGAGTGCTATTTTTGCTCATGAACTTAGATATTGCATTGATGCTCTTCAGTGAGGGTTTTAATTGATTTCTTGCCTTTTTGCATTTAATTAACACGTCTCAATGGATTTGCAAACATTGAACACCAAGTGCATTCCTTCTAATCCTCCTCTTACTTTTCTTCCACAAAGGCAGCTGAAATGCTGAAAAACGCTGTGGAATCTTGCTCTCGGTCGGTTTCTCAATTACCTCCTGCCTTCCTTCTAATTGGTGAAAGTTGTATAGTGATTAGGAATAAAAGAGATAGGAGAAAGGCTATAATTTTAGCTTTATGACAGGTCATGTGAGCTACTCAGTCTCTGACAGGTCATGTGCACTCGCCGAAGTGCCAAGATCAACCGTCGTAATTGAACAACCGACCAATGGGCACTAAATTGTCCTAGTCATCCCGAGGATGAACCATGAAATTTAGATGGTGGAGGATCAACTAGCCGCTAAGGAAATGCTAAACAACTCGAGTCCGTGAATCAAAGGATACCACTTCCAACAACTTTTCGCTTCTCCCACTTGCACCACCTATGTGGCTTCCTGTTAATCGACTTTAATTTGCATCCCCGCAATTAAAAAGTTTCAAAAATTCACACCTTTCTCTGCGTTATAATGTATATATACATTTAATATTTATAGTGGTTTTACAGGACATTTGAAGCATTGTTAAATACAATCTCGTGACTTGTTTTCACGTGCCTGGATTTTGACTTAGTTGTTTCGGATTATTCAGAGTCGTGGTGTTCTGTTGCTGCTGCCAAACATCACAGATCGAGTGTGGTGCAGTTCCACTTGTGGACGGTAGATTGAATTGATTTTGCGACTGACTGGAGTGAACTGAACCGGCAGGAGTAATGCGTGCGTTGGGGTCTTTACAGAAGGGTACTGGACAATTTACTCGGTCACAGTGGGCAGAGTGTGGGGCAATGCAACGAATGATTTGATAACACAGGGAACAAAAATCGGTTGAGCGCTGTGGGCAAGCGATATAATGATTGTATGCCATCTTCGTCAAACGTTTCATGAATGATTGTAAATTCCTACCATTTGAGTAGAGTGTCTATCCTGACCACCTTCAAAGAGTATTTAGCGGAATTTTACCTGTAGAATGTGTTTCCAAACGAAACGGTAGGCGGTTGTAGCACGTGCGCTTAAATGCGACAGTCCATGGAAAAGGACGAATAGCTTCCGGCGGTGTGCTTGCGAGACGAGCTGTCTCGGCTTGCCAGTTGAAGCGTCGCCATGAATCCGAGTGTTGGATCCCTGTGTGGGTAGAAGAGAGCGACACTGTAGGTGTAAAAGGAGGGAGCGACATCGTAGGGTTGAAAATAGGGGATGACATCGTATGGGTAGGAAAAGGGAGCGACACCCCGCGCATACACGCCGAGATCTGTTTCCGGATACATTCTGTGGGATTGGGAATGGACGAAAGGAGAGAGTTGACGAAATGATGATCGATCGAGAAGGAAGAAGATCACCAAGCGAGTCGTGCGATAGAAAGGAAATCGCAGCGCCGTGAGAGGTTGTTCTGCTGCTGAGCGGATAGTCAGGCTGGGATCACGTCAGGGTCGCCAATTTGTAGCGGCATGGCGTGGAGTGTAACAAGGGAGGAAGCTTAGTCATTCAAAATGGCGGATTAGCTAAAACGAGCGGAGGCTTTTGATTGGACATTGGCCGTGTGACCTCACACTCAATCTGCACGCGAAGTTGAACGGCCGCACCCTCAAGTCACGCTGTGCGCTCATGCGATAACGTGTCCCACAAGTTCTAGCGATGTGTGTGTATGTGTGTCTTAAATTATTCGTTCCATATAACAGCAATTTTTATCAATCTTCAACTTAACTCCAGATTTTATTTCCTTTTTAATCGTTTTCATCTTATAAAATCGTCTAGTTACATTTACGCTGTTATAATTTCCTCGGCTTAAAAGAAGAAATATTACGAAGGCCTTAGTTGCAATGAGTATTTAATCATTACTTAAACGCCAGTTAGTTTTGAAAAATATTATATTTACTTTAATTGCTTCGAATGAGGCCAAAGCCCAAAAATCCAATTCAACCAGCTAAATTCTATTCCATTATGCGACTTAAGTTTACTTTAAAACTAGGAAAATATGTCATCCAAATTTATGTTTTCTGAGATTGAAATAATCGAAAGCTGTTGTGGCAACTAGATGCATAACTTCGTCCATTATATTGTTGTCCGAAACCAACGAAACTCAATTCAACCATGATGATGCTATCAAATTGAGCCCTTTCTGGGCTGCAAACGCAAAGACTGAAGCCTCACAAATTAATAGGACTTCCCTGGATTTTGAAAAGATTCGCAATGGAAATGCATTGGCATTGTCATAATTGACAAGTTATAAATTTTTCGGTTAGCGTGGATTTCCTATCACCTCCGTACAAATAATTTTAAAGTAAATAGTTTCGTTTGACGGTACTTGGATCTCTTAATATTTTAATCAGTTTTCTGCACATAAACGACTTTTCAAAACTCAAAAAGCATGCATTGGCAGTTAACCAGCTGGGCAATTATATGAATCTCTAAATCAGTAGATCTTTCATTAGTTGGCGAACATGATAGGGATGTTAAAAATATGGATATAGAAAAGGCAATTTAATACATATTATAATGTTCGTATCGCTTGAGATGTAGCATTGTTACATGTGCATTTACTTAAAACTAACGCCCCCTAAAAAATCTTCTTCATTTATGGTTTGTTGTAAAGTAAAAATAATTTAAAAAATACTCGTCATAGTTCTTAAGGTTAATTTTTATTATACTTAAGGACAGCAGGAATGAGTATTACCCACGTAAATATATCCTATAGAATAAAAAGTAGAAGGAAATTAATGACGTATTGTAAATATTGATTAATAGAGGTCTTTATGATTACTATAAAAATGCAGAAATTGTACAATAAACATAATCTAATTAATTGGAAAGTGGATTTTAAATGTTATAATGAATTTATATATTTATATACTGACTTGTTTGCAATCTTCTTGCAATAAGCGCAAGCTTGGAAATATACTAGTGGGGTGGGTCACGTCTTCTTATCTGCTTTTTTCTGACAGTTCGTTTATTTGACGATTCCTTTGAATTGTCACTTTAATTTAAAATAAATTCTAAACGTCTTGAAATATTAAATACACCTTATTTTATACTTTAGACATCATTTTTATCGATTAATAAATTCAAACAATTCATTACCCTATTGTATTTTTTCTTGTAAATTTAGCTTCATTTTTATTCTGTATCTGTGCGTTACACAATGTCATTGGAATCTCTTCCGGTTTTGACATTTACGAAATGTGATTCTTCGACAAAAAGTATTTTGTATCTCTACCACCACATTCATTTAGCTTTTATCAAAAATGGCCTTGAAAAGTTTAATCAACTTTTCGAAAAGTGGAATATGCAAGATTATGACTTTGTTCTGTCCAACAAAACTGTGCATCGTTTCAAAAATCAACAACGCCACTTTATCCACTTTGAGGAGTTTTGCCATTTGAACCGTCGTTTGCGTAAAGCTTGCACCGGTCGCAGCAATTTTTGCATTAAGCATATTATTCGCAGTTTGGACTCAGTAAGCGAACCTAATCAATGTGTCAGTCGAAATTGCATCGATTTTCTACTTTTGGCGGTCAAAAATTGGCACAATGAAATCTGTGTCATTCGCTCATTAGCCAAAAACTGTTGGAAACACACAGAGCGACAAATGCTCACTGGACATTTTGTCAAACTTGCAACTCTAATTCTCTGCGTTCTATCTCGAGTTCTGTAAGTTCCAAAATTTAATGAATGACTTCCAGTATTATGTCGGAAGTGTCAATATCTTTTGCAGTAGAGTTATATAACTCCATTTGGGCAATCCGCGATCAGATTCCAAGTGTTGGAATATCCATCGACTATCTTAGTTGTCTTCCGCAAAATATATCTTTTGAGCCTAATATTACACTCAATAAAGCCTGTACAGCCTTTCTCAAACTCACGTAAGTCCACGATTTCACTTTACTTCGTACTTCTTAGCCAGGAGATTGTCCCAACAGAATCCATTTTAACGGATTCAAAGAAAACACCTCAAACTATTTCTAAGACATCGCATTTATTTAGCGAGGTATGTCACTTGGCTTACGTAAATTAACTCTTTTATCAAGATGTGCACAGTTCCCGAAACACCCAAAATGACTCCTAAAAATAAGAACAAAAATAATGGCAGACATAATAATAGTCCAATTCCTGTTGGGGTGAGTTCAGGTGGTTTTGTGTTAATTAATTTGCTGTTTAGAATAAACCGAAGAAGGTTAATCCTCAGAAGGAGCGACAACAATTGTAAGTTTCAATTATTATTTGATACTTTAGGCTTTCTTTACTACGTGATGCAAAGAATAAATCATCGAAGATGAACTTTATCGATATGTTGTTCAAATAAATCACTTTGTCTTACTCTCAATCCTTTCCGTCTTGCTTGGTGTTTATGTTTTCAAATTCTGCGAATGAACCTATCACGAGTTTCTTGAGATCGAATGCCCTTTATCTTGTAGTCTGTCATGGATTTCGCTGCATACGTCTTGTTTGACGAACTCTATACAAATTTTGACAACTTCTCCAGGGTTGTTCAAGCCAGCGGACTCAGTGTTCGGATACTTGGATTGTATTAAATTCGAATTTGATAATTTTTTTTGAAAATCTAGAGTCTCGGCATACGTGACAGAGAAAAACATAGTGGAAATTCTCTCCCCATCCAAACGAGATGGCTTACCCTGCATTCTTGTGGATGTTTCTCTGCTCTCCGAGGACTTTAAACACGCTCTAAGTGGAGAGGTGGGTTTGGATAGATTAGTCCAATTCATTGGACGTCTCTCCCTATCTCCAGGGGACAAGAAAACATGGTGTCTTCTGGCAATGACCTACAAATTTATGGACGGAGTGGATCTACGGTCGTATGAAGAGGTTGTGCGAATCACTCGCCCTTACGCTAAAGCCATAAACTTTTAGGTGTTGAGATTTTGTTTTTTATAAAAAGAATTATTTTTGCAAATAGCTTTTATCACTCTTTTTGTGCTATATTAGGGAAAATCCCCTGTGTAAGATTTTGAGAACGTGAATTTTACTTGTTTACACATATAGATTGATCTCGCTTTCTCTTTTCGTTTAAATTTACTTGTGGATCGGGTTCGCTTCACAATAAAAGTTTTGGGCCTTTATATATTGATCCAAGTTGCGTTTTTGCAATGACTGAGAGAGGGATCATTATATTACATGAATATTACGTGCTTTTACAAATAGTACTATTCTTTGTTTCTTTTACTAAACGGATATAGCATAGTGAAGATGTAGCAGAATTTGGTAATCTTAGAAGAACCTTTTGTTTCTAGGTCAATTTTTTTTCAATATATATATAATAAAATAACAATGTCAGGAAATGAACATATCAGGGCGGAAGATACAATGCAGAATGGAAGAGGTACTGACACGATGCCAACAAAAGGTAATAAAAAGTAGATGAAAGACAAATATCGGACGCACATAGAATAGGAAAATCAATCATTAAGTTCTTGATCTTTAGTTGTAGTGTGCCGAAACATACGAGGAGGCGGTGTTGTGAAGGTGGCACGCCGATGGGGAGGGGCCATGAAGCGTTTACGGCATTCCCCCGGGCTTCCGCTGTGAATGGGGTTTGCTGCTGAAGTTTTGACCAGAAGGTCTGAGGAAGAACGTCGAAAAGGGACAGTTGGAGTCTCCATTGAAGAGTCTATGCACAGAATGCACGCTTAAAATATGTCATATTAGGTTTGCAAGCTTGTCTAATTTAATTTTAAAGGATTTTTGAAATGTAGTGAGCATTTAGTTGGCTTTAGCAAAGTTTTAAATAAAAGCATTTCAAGACGATCGAAGGTTAGTAATTATATAATTATTGGGTGATTATATTGGCAGAATTACAATTATGTGTATCCATTGGCTTTACCTTTAGCCGATGAGGAGAATACTTTAAAAAACAGGAAACAAATTTTAGATTATTTAGTGTCCACCAATTAGTGGAGAGAGAGACTGTGATCCAATAACAAATAAGTGCCCTCCCAACGCGGATGAAATAGCCAATCATTTACTTTTCATATTCAATGCACTTTCAATTGGTTGCTGTTTGGAAGTAATCCATTGGCTATGGAAATATTTAAATGAATTTAAAGATGAATATGGTCATGAGAAATCAATATTCCCTAAATGACATAACAAATAGAGTACACAGTGGGACAGACAATTTAATGAAACCGACGAAAGTTCAAACAGTACTGTGATTCATAAGGCGAATTTAGATGACACTGGTGCCCACCACAACCTTTACCTTTTATACGTCATATCCATTCGCTGCTTTATTGACATGTTAATTTTAGATTTTAATTTCCGATTTATTGCAGGCATCACTATCAACAACAACAACCAAAGCTGGCACAATGGATCCGAAAAATTGGTCAATTCGCCCAGCAGACCGGCTACACTTCTTCCAACTGCTTTCTAGAGATAAGTAGGATAGTGTGTATTTGTACGACAGTAACGTTCCATGATTGTAAATTGATAAACAACACTAGATAAGTAGGTTTAAAACGCAGCTGCGAAAATAGCTTCGGACATCTAAATTTTTATGAATGTGCAAAAAGCTACCAGGTCAACATGAGGAAATCAATTAATTAATTGCAAAGTTGTTGAAAGAACATTACAAGATTACACGCTCAGATCGATACAAAAATGCTTAAATTGAAATTTTGTTTCGAGAGATTTAAGAGACTTCAGAAAGCTTATATTAAGAAATTCTGATTTTAAAATACATCTCATTATATTTTTTTGTCAATATTTTCTTTCAAGAAAAGATACCCAACATTAGCCGTTCAAGACCGCTAGTAAGATGATGACACAAACGAGGGATTAAAGTGAACAGTTCTAGACATTATTTTCAAGACACTGCAGAGCATCAGAGTGCTAATAATTCAAAACCTTCATGACTTAGATTTAACCAATTTTATCGTGGAGTTGGGTAGAGCATTGAGGCTGAATCGGCAACAAAATGCGGGTGCGAGAATTATCCCAGCAAATTAAGAGTCCTGTTTATTTGATTTATTGAAAATAAACAGATGGAAATAACCCATAACAGCCTACATATAAAGATAACGGTTAATGAAATAGGGCACTATAAAGCAAGACACCGTCGGAGCAACTTACTCGCTTCGTAGGCACTAGAGGGAGAGGCGAGCGAGCTGCACGAATTCGCCGGCCGAATGGTAGAGGTACTAGTAACGACCGTATTTCGACTAGAGCTTGTTGTCGTGGTGGTACAATAAGCATTATTCCCACAGCCAACACCACAGTAACATCCCATGTCATCTTCCTCATGCATATGGTCCCCACTTGAACCGCAATCAAGATTCTCTCTAGAGCTCACTTCGTTGACAATTTCGGACACCTGATCGGAGGTCGAGCAAGCACCCTCTGTTTCGTCAATGCAATCAACACCACCACCAGCACAACTTTCAGCGTTGGATAGACCGGTGAGAGGAAAACTGCTGTCAGTTGCTTGAAGTTCTGAAAGGAGATCCATTGGTTGAGGAATCCGATGCAAAGAACTACCATGTCCTGAAGTCTTCGGCACCGAACTGCAGAAGAGAGGGTATCTCGTTAGTACTAAATCTGTAAGCACGCTGATACATAAGCATAACAAAAAGAAAACAACTGGAGAAAGGGTGTGACGATTTTGTTAATTTTGATCAAGGATACTTCCCATTTTCGCTCAGCCCGAAGAATATGAGCTGTGAATTTTTCAAAAAGGCTCCCTCGAAGAGATGGCTTGTGGTGAATCTGGTTTTAACATAATGAAATGATTCTGATTTGTGACTGTTTGTTGTTGCAAGTGAGCAACAGTGATACTTTCTTACTTGCATGCATTCGCATACAGGATTGCTTTCGTTATTAGACTGGATTCTGGGGGTAATAAATTTCTCTAGCAAGAAACAGTCCCACCCCCAGGCATGCCAGACTATGTTTCGATTGCATTGCAATCATATGGAATATTAATACACAGATGTATCCTCTGCACTCCTTAAAGTAGTTCCCAAAACTGTGTATGTCCAAAACTTGATAAAGATAACTTTATTCAAGCATAGAAGGGGCAATAGCATTCTGGAGTATTTCAGAAATTTATATTCATCTGTGGGGTGCGCGATAGACTTACCTCCACGTGCTGCATCCTGGGCAACGTATACTCATACGGCAAAAAAGTCTATAAATGGGCGGTTGACTTCAAACTACCATGACCCCACTGTATGTCATATTCCACCACTTCCACAGTATTCACCGCACCTTACCTTTTTCTCTTCACCTTTGTGTCTGCCCCCTTTACATCTGTGACTTTGCTGTTCCTCCCCTCCGTGGAGCCCTAAGTCAACTAAAGGGCTACTGATAACTATCATAAAGCCTGCCATTTGATATAAATAAATATCCATCTGTTGAAATAGATTTGAGTTTATGCGTATTGCGATCTTTGAACTTGCAAGCATGAAATTGGCCGCTGCTAGACCATCAACGCAAATAACTCTACCATAAAAAATATTACTATCAATTTGTTTATTTTTATTTACGAAAAGAGTTCTTAAAACGTGTGCGCTTAAAAGCAATTAGTGAGATGACCCCAAAAAACAGGCAATTGCAAGTAGCGTCATAAGGTGAGGAACTTAAAATTCAGCCGAATTTCATGCAATTACCTAAATGTTTGAAAAGAAAAACAGAAAAGAGAGATGGATGGCTTGGGAATATTGCAACCTTCTTGAAACATTAATGCAATTTGAAGTTTTGATCGGCGCTTCTAGCTTTTAAACCGATGTCTGATTGAATCGATATTAGCATATGTACCTTAAACACGATTCGTGGAGTCATTAGGAAGTTCAAACTTGAGATCAATATTGCAACGTGCATATGACCCAGAAGACTTTTGAGAGAACTCGTCTTGTCTGGTTCATTTATCTTGTTCACAATGAGATAGCATGTGGTTAACAGGAACTAAGTAGAAACAAGAAAACACCGCGTTTGATTTAGAGCCCCCAAGCGTTTAAAGTTGTTATAGAATTAGGTGATTGTAAGAATATCCCTTAATAATTACATCAGAAATCTTCGCTTCCCACTCCGCGTATACTGATTAATAAACGCTTTCAAATTGTTAATTTTTTTACTACTTCTATAATTTTTCTATGTTCTATCAATGATAAATATAAAAAGGAACTCACTGCAACACACTTTTTGCATAGATAAATAATTTCCACAAATACAGTGGCAAATCTTTTTTTACTTCAAGGATTCGATCGAAGTGTGGATGGAGGGTTGAATCATACCAACAAAAGAGTAATTGAGGAAAAATCACTGAAATTCTACACCCGTATTACTAAAAACGAAAATAATATTTTCTGATAAAAATGGAATACAAGAAGGATATACTTGGTATACGGTATATCCAATCGAACAAGACCCCATTAAAGAAGCTCCAACCCACGATTGCGCATGGTCTTCGAATCACTCTAGGCAAGTGATTCCGCAACAAGCCATCTTTAAAATAGAACAACTTGAAATTCCCAAAATCCATAGTGTGGGGTTAGCTGAACAAATTTGAGAACACTTAAAGATCGAGAGATATTCGAATAAGCTTACTTTCCTAACCAACTTTTTCAGCTAAATGACGAGTACTTCAAGGAGTTGGATTTTGAATAACAAACTTAACAGCAAAATATTTTGAGTCAAAATAGTTAATGCTGATTGATAACACAGGAGTCATGGGTGTATAAGATGCTTTTTTAAGGAAACAAAACATAAATTAGCATTACTAATAGTTGCACACCTAGGGTGCTTCATGAAATGGCATAGCGAATAAGTGCGCAATAAGTGGTAAAAGTAGGTTGAAATGCAATTTCAAACCGACCTAGAGAAAAGGAGACAAAGCAAAGCAATATTAGTTGAGTACACAACTAGATATGCAATTGGATTCAGATTTTTCTCAGATGTGAACGCTTAAAATCTGAAGGTACGAGAGTGCACCTCAGTTAGTGTGTGCTATTAATTTACATTACCGTTTTTCGTGATCCAGTTAGACAAAAAAGCCGTAATCCGATAATATGGTCAAATGTTACAGAACCCTAAGAATTCGGAGTTTACTACTATTTTTTAGAGAATCACCTTGATCAGTTTAGAAGCAAACATATGTATATAGAATTAAGCAATACAAATCAATTGGCCAAGGTCAACAAGACATGTGGCCAATGAAACCACTCCGAAACACAATCACTGAACAACTAATGAGAATTAAATTTCGTGATTAAATGCTAACAAATGGAAAATTAATGTAACCGTGAAGAGTTTTGGCGAAATTTGAGAATCGATTTTTATTGACAAACAATGGCCGCCGGGAGAAGAGTTAACAAAGTCTCGAGTGCATGTCAACTATACAAAGAGCATATAGCCTTGTTCAACAATTCTTCGATATCAATTATTGCCTCATCTTTAACATTTTTCAAGAACACGAATTAAATGCAATTCCGTTTTAGAGGTTCTATTCCCATATTTTACTGTGAATGGTTTAATCCTTTTGCAAACACGCGACTCCTCACGTAGAAGCCCAGATTTTGTTTAAAAATTACAACTGCTAAATATGAGTGTGCATCTCAGGACGGGGAGCAAGGTAGATGCTAGCCTGTTTAAGAATTCTTAATAAGACATTCGTCCTTAATCAGGGAATAATCTTCCAATTCACTGAAATTGGATTCCACCTCCACCATCAAATATCATTAGTTTCACTATTTTACCAATTTTCTGATTTACTGGGACTTTGCCGACTACTGATATCTGCAATCGAGACATAAGAAAGTCTAATACGCGATCGCGGAACTGGCACAGTAATTTCGAAAATCCTGATCAATAAGAAAAACGATGGAATGGAGAGCAAACTTTATCCTACTCAAGTGGGGTACTGTTAGTATTCACTAACATGGGGAACATTAGGAAAAAAATGAAGATAAATTTGCATATTAACTCTTCCTTTCAGAAGAGCGCTTAAGTAAATAAAAAAGAAGGCATTCAGACGTTTACTCTCAACACAAAATATAAAGTTCGGATCCAGTTGTTCGAGTGCAGAAAATTGCAGTAAAGCTGCCGTGCGAAATTAAGACTATAGGTTCTGCAATCGAATCCCATACTTGTTAAGAAACCGCAGGCGAATGGTAATGTAAATTTTGAATTTAATATGAAAAATCATATTACGGATGCTGAAAAGTCCACTATAAGACAAAAAACGGCTTAACAAAAGCTGATATTGAGGAAATTTCTTTTACTTTCTAAGAAAATTATATATTTTTCCCACGGTCTAGTATGCCAAAGAATGTAATACAAATAATTTGCAATCGGAAATAATACATAAATGGGATTAGCAATAGGCAATTCGGTTATCCCATTTAAAATATGTGATACTTGTTTGATAGAATTAAAAGCCCACTGTTAAATTACTAACAGGATATTATAATGGCTTCAAACATGTTCAACTCCGTGACATTTTTTCGTTTTAATTGTTCACGCATGCTCAACATACATAGTGGATCGTGGAGTTCAAGTTTTAACTGGAAGATGAATACTTGAATATCATAACTGGAAGGTAATGCAAATAATAAGAATAGGAAGAGTTGAAAAGATGCGGACTCACAATCTGGCACGAAAGTTGGTATTTGTGGGTCTGACGGTCACAGAACACTGAGACAGATCCAGTTGACCGGAGAGGTCATCCTGAAGAGCTGAAGCACTTTCCTCCTCTACAGTGCTAGGCAGTCGATAGATCTCAGGACATTCCGAAGCCTTCTGCTCTCCCACAACTAACTATAAGAAAATATAAAATTGGTGCTGTAGAAAGTGGGCTCCAAATAGGCCATTATTGAGAAACATCTTATAAATGAGACAATTAGATATAAAAGGAAATAATAGACGTCTGAGATCACCCGTCTGAGTATATCACCCGTTCAAATCAATGGCCATTGTTCTCTCCACACTCTGCATCCATGTTACCTCCTTACTGATGCGGTCCGTCTGGTCTAGTGAGGTTGCGAGTCTACTTCTAATCTTTACTTTTAACATCCTTTGCACCTTCTAGTAAAAAAGTTATGACATAGGTAATTAACTTCATAGTACATTTAGCTGTTGCGCGTTAGTATTTTTCATGGTTTATAACGTCTATCAGAGGAGAGTGATGAAAGATTTCAACAAGAGGAGACTTTCAACTTCTCAGATTTCCACGATATATCCAAACAACATTAATTTTAGCATTTCAGAAATTATGATAGTCATGAAACAATAAGTGTATAATTGGAACTTTGACTAATAACTCTAATAAACGTTGGCTGGTGATACCACGTTAAAACACACTCCATTAGGGAGGTAGGTCAAACAACTGTTCAAATAAACATTCAAAAACTTACATTGAATTTTTGCACGAGACGAGATTAATACACACTGTACTGAGTAATTCTAGTCGATTAAATGATTTGTAGGAAGCTGGTATTTCATATGAGGGGACAATCCTCTCCTATCCCAAGTCAAGGGATGCGGACACTTGTCATAATGTGCTTGGAAAATTATGTAAAATTGATAAAATACTTATAAAACACCAGGAGTTATCTCTACAACCAGAAAACCAAACTTCTCTTACTATTTAAGGAGCAGTTTCAAAGCAATAGGCTTTATTTGTAGACTTAATATGATCATCAAAAGGACTGCTGATTTTTAAACTGGTAAATTAATTAGTGACTAACGTCTCCATATAGTTATGTTAGAGAAGACTAATTGAGTATACTGACGAAAAGAATACTAGACTCAAGTGATATTTGAACGTCACCTTTCTGAAACATTGACTATACACCTCACCGTTGAAACACTAATGCACAGTCATAATGGGTCATATTTAGTATCATTCAGCATTCATGCAGCCTAGCTAGCGCCTAAAATGATTAGATATCATATGCACTGTTTTCACACATTGACAAGCGAAATGATTGCTAATGCATGCTGATAATAAACAGTAGCCCATTGATATACTTATCACCGAGCATGAATCATTTTCAAACCCCGAATAACTTTACACAGCATTGAAAATTAAGAATGAAATTAAATGGAGAACATTTACATCTAGTAATAAAGTCAAGATAAAGGAACAACAAACCTTAAGCGATACCGACACATCACGTTTGCAAAATACTTAAATACTGCTAATAACTATTGTCATGAGCAATATTATTTAAGTGAGTAACCCACCTGGAAATTCTGTAGCTGAGGACATTCAACTTGGAGAGGGGAATTAGCAGATGAATCTAAGGATAGCAGAGAAGGAGAACAATTTTCTCTGATTAGATCAAAGTAATCCAAATCTTCTGTTGCTTCAATAGCCGTAGAGTCAAGTCCGTCATCAGGTAGATACTATAAAATGAAAGTGAGAGTCAGCACTGCTCATATCTTCAAACAGAAAGATGAGCATACTAATTAGTTATCGATTTCAACCAATTAAGACACAAATAATTTAAAATGTAATACTCATGAATCTTTAATATTTTAGAGTAGAGGGCTAAGCGGAAATGCGAGGGTTACTTACAAATAATTGGTTTCCTCGATTCGAGTTTAGAGATCCACGTCAACCACTCTTCATTACTTTCCTCATTTCAAGTGCATTTTATTAGGGGCTGGCTAGCTTTTAAATTTATTGGGTGTGAGTTTCTTAAAGCTGACATTTCTTCCTAAATGTCATGAGTAGTTATCGAAAAATTTGGTAGCATGGGAGAAATTAAAGGATTATTAGGCTTGACAATCCACTATTTATTACTCACAGTTCACTTTGCAGGTACACAGAGTAAATATACATTAGTTCAACTCAACAGCGCATATCAAATACTGACAGAATGAAGGAAAATGGAATGAGAAGCAATGGAGATATGTATCCCCATCAAGAGCAAATAAAACTACAATAAAATGCCATGGAGTTATCGTGAGACCTCGACCTTCCAATACAATTGGTGATGCAGCACGTTTAATTTCTGTAATTTGAATTAACAAAAAAAACAGCCTCATCTACTTCTAAAAGATATGTAAGTTAACCTCAAATTCAGTTCCTTTATAATCATTCCTATTCTACAAAAGAAACTATACAAAGCATGCGATAATACGCTGTAAGAAGGTGAATGCATTTGAGCTCCAGACAACCTAATTCAACTGAAGTGAAGAATTTTTTATTCCTATCACATATCGGGCCGTTTATTTCGTCTAGTGATGGCTTAGGGCAATGAATTACCTCCTTTTGATTAAGAAAACACACAACACTTTGACTTGGCGCAATTGCATTAGAAACGAAAACGAAAAGCTACGCAAGCAAACTCTATTTACAGCAAACTCATTGGAATACCCGCAACAGATTAACAGGAAAAAAACAAACAATCGGCTTTAAGTATGGAATGCTCTCGGCAGATTTAAATAATTTGAAGAACTCGGGTGCAACTTGAAATTGTGTAAGGGAAACAACGTGAGCGGTAAGATGAAACAGTGCGTTGACGCTTCGCATCAGAATGTACGGACTTGAGACCTGATGGCGTACAGGCATTGATAGGTGGGATCAATTGCGCTAGCTTAAACTGACCATCTTTCTACCATGGAATTAAGAGTAAAATAGGCTTTACATTAATTTCCGGCCCATCTGAAGGATCCTTCTTTACATCCTGCGACACGAATCGTTACATGGTGAGTCCAATAAGTCAAAATTTTAAAGTAATCCGAGTGACGCTGACTCACCCAGACCACATACTAATCAATCAAATACGAAAAAGTTGACACCTACAAAATATGCCGCCATTCATTTCACACGAATTGTGGGGTTTCTCGTGTATAGTTCTGCAAAGCCTTCCTGTTACTCATCTTAAAATGGCGTTATCCTAGTGACAAATACCACTAATGCGATACGAATCGGCCAAAACTCTTGAAACAAATTCATTCACGAGAAGCGTATGGAAATCTCTGATGGAACACAGAGGATAAAGCAATATCAGAAAGAAAAAAGTTCCCATAAAAGTATCCAGAATTTCTGCCAACCCGTTTTAACTAATGCGCATAGTGATTCCATTTTTGGGTGACGTAGAACGATGAGTACCAAATTCGAAAATTCTAAATTTATAGACAAACTTTAACCATTACGTTACAAAGTCAAATCAATTTAGGGCAACGAGGCTTTTAACGCATAGTGTCTGAAAAATTCTATCTCTGTCAGGTGAACCGAGCGTCCATCAATGCATGGAATTAACCTTGCGATCGATTCAGCTATATTAATCCAAGTTAATTATGTGTTAGGAATCGGTAGTTGGTGGCTTCAGATAAACGTGTCAAACGATGACAGGGCTAATCTATAAGACGACTGATAACGTAAAACCAAACTGATAATCGATGTCAGTGTCGTTTTCTTAACCCAAAGGGGACAGTCGCAATAAAGCTCCGATCTCTAATAACAGCAGTGATGGAATGTACTTCTATTTAACAAGCATTTATATCGAAAATAGAAAGGAGTACTGAAAAAAAGACGAATTAATATTGTAATTAAAGAGTTGGCCGATTAACAAAACACATTTCTCGGTCAGTTCTTAATATACGAATAAACAGACTGACCGTGGAAGTAAATCCGTTCGACAACCGCTTTGGCGAATGAATTCTAAGGAGGGAAGGAGGAGATAAATGATCTAAAGACCATCGACAATCCAAGGCTTCAGTTGCCTCAAGAGCTGTCCAATCAACAGGCGACCTTGACTGTCGATAAAGGGAAGGATCTGGCCAAGAAAGAGTGAGACTGCGAGATCCTTGGTTATGAACTTTGCTAGTATATTCCTCGTGAAGAAGAACTCTAAAATGAACTCACCGATTTCTATAGCGATAAAATTGAACACAAAAATATGGTTATTTAAACTGCATACATTTTGGTTTGGAGTTGTTCAAAAGCCATACGAAGTCTCCGGTTATCCCGTGATAGCCTCACCACCTCGTTTTTATAGTTGACCAAATGCTTATTCGTGTCTCTGATAACGTCCTCAAGATATTTCTAAATTTATAGAACGCTTCTCAAGTGGCAATGAGAAGACATTACCTTTTGCTCAAAGCAAGCATCTGCCTTCAATGCGTATTCCTGACATTTCTCACATTTTCCATTATTCAGAGCGGTGGTAGTAAAGTTCTTCAAGCTTACAAATACAAATATACGAGGAAATTATTAACGCAAACTGAAACCTACCTGCTTTGAAAACGAAGCAAATAGGCGAAGTCAATTTGTCCAATGGATGGAAAATTAAGGACTGGATTTCTCATATCGAAGCTGTAAAAGAAAAAGAATGAAATTAAAATGACATAATTAAATGATTTATAAGTGTGCCTTTAAATATTTACCAAAAATCTGAATACTGTAAATCTACAGAGGCAGAAACAACTCGGTGTATTTTTTGACTTAGGAGAACGCTTGATGGGTTATACAGATGACTAAAAATTATAAAGAGACAACAAATACATCAAGACGACTGGAAAATTTACCTAATAACATCAGTGGAATTTAACGAAATATCAAGGTATAAATGTAATCGTTTAGATTGCAGCGCTAGACGAAGAAAGGCACGAAGCTATAGGGATAAATGGCTAATAAAGCTTTTACAGCCCACCTTAGAGAGACCGTTTTGTAGGTTGTCAAGAGCATTTACAAGAGGAACACAACTCTGTGGTATCTTCTCACAAACGTGGGAAACCCATGCCCACACTTTATTATCCTTTCGCCATTTGAAAGGATCTAAAAATATAATAATTATTACACACTACCTTTGAGGGAGTTGAAGAAGAGATTTTCGAAACATGTTAGTAATCCTTGTACACCAGTTGAGCTTTCATCTAAAACCCCTGAGTTTTTTTGTTCAATAACCAAATTCATGTAAGAACTAAAGAAATTAATTTGTACTTGAACTAACCATGTGACTTGGATGAGGTTTTCAATAATAATTGTATTGCCTATATCATTCTCTATTTTCTTCATAAAGTATGGGTAATCGGAGGATCAATGTACATAAGCATTAAGGCAATAATCCCAACCTAGCCAGTGATTTAATTGGTCCTAATGAAGGCATCAAATTATTTACCTTCATACATTTTCTGATAACAGTCTATACTAACAAGAAAATACTTGCTTCAAAGTTTATTAAAATCGCTTATATATTCTAGTTCGTATTAATTTCTTTTATATTTCTGTTCTCAAAACATCTTTACAATAACCTAATACTCTTAACTATGTTCTAGAGAACGTGAAGCTAGCCTCACCACATTTATTCTTTTGACAGAAATGCTAATTACTCTTCTTTATTTTTAGCCGGTCCCATATTTCTGGATTATTTTAGCGAATTTCGCTTGTAATTTTTTTATTTATTGGTGAATAATTCGCATTATGTGAATTAGAATCATTGACCTAAGAAATATTACTATCTAATGGAAATCCCGCAATAATTTGGAATAAATAGTCGGAGGGATGTAAATTCCAGGTAAAAACTATCAATCAGCAATTGTGAGAAGAGAGCAGTTATGTATCGTGTTTCGAATAACATAGATCTACTACCCGGTACTCCTCATTTTTTAATCCAATTTTTCAGGATATAATAAGTTCAAGAAGGGAGTGGCATCTAACATCTATGTTTTATTAGGTTATGGTGAAAGAGATAGTTCGTGAGTGAGAATGTAGTAGTATTGTGTAAATTCGCTTATATGGAAGAAGTAACGTTAAAACGTTGAAGGATGGCGATTTACCACACATACGTAGATATACGTTTTTTGTATGTGTGCACATCATGGCATGCTATATACATCAAATCAGTCACGTCGCTAGATCTGTACAGTAGTGGTCGTTTAGTCAACCTGATTTATTTGTAGATGCAGTAGGATTTACATATATGTATGTCAATCGTGGCACTGAAAGGTGACCGAAAATTTCATAGATGTCTGAGTGCAAATACTCATAAGTAGATACAGCTGAACTGCCTGCAGATACTGTATTTAAAATCTTATTAAAAAATAGTCATTTCTGACTACAAGGTGATGATCAAAACTCCAAGTAAACGTGAATACAGCCGTTTGAAAATTATTTTCAACATCAAATATCATTAATTTCTAATCTTCCTATGTTCTTACATAGGTTTACACATTGGATTAAACCTACCCTAACTTTTTTCGCAGGTATTATTTTGGATTGATATTAAATAATTTTAGTTTAATTGGGTTTATTTATTTTCAAAAAAATTAGTACATATCTTGAAATCAATTTTTTAGACAAAAACTAGTTTCACTTGTTCACATGATAAAATTGAAGAATAGTAGAAAATATTTAATTTTGAAGGTATTTATTTTCAAAAGAAAGTTAGTTTATTATTTATTGAAGTACCTTATGTTGTTTGACCCTGAGGGAGGATATTGGAAAAGTCTAAACGAAAGAGAGACTTCGGAAAATCTTTCTAACAGAATTACAAATATGCATTTTAAGCATGTCGAAGTCGTGGGGAGGCTTTAGCGGTTACTACACAAATAATCACTTTGCTATGCCCTGGTTATTGCCTTAGAATTCTCACTACCTGAAGACATATGCGACAGCAGAGTCCTCCAGCACAAGTAGTTGCTCCACAATTTGCTAGGATATTTTCATAGTAGTGAGATCACAGAGTGAGGCACGCATATTTCATCAATGAGAAATTGCAAAAAATGATCAGTAATTAAAAAATCTACTTTCAGAGAATATTAAATCAAAGGTTAGCTTACAAGATTTTTGCACGCACAATGCAGTTGCTCGCTACACGAATGATTGCTTAACTGCGCTTTCCAGAATACTCTAGTGCTCAGGAGATTCCTTTGATCAGCCTCGAAAGCATATTTAGCTCCACAACGTCCTTCTTAGGCAAAATTAGTTACCGATCGTACTTATAATGATGGTATTATCACTCAAAAGTCTTTTTAAATGCATGAAAATATCATTATTGAAGATATGATTGTGTTTTGTATAATGAAAGGACGTCTTCCGGTATAAGGATATTAATATAAATATCGATAGAAATTCAGTTTAGTTGCGACTTATCTTTCCTGACGGTCTACAAGTTTTGGGAAAAGTAGTTCGGTAATTGACTTTGAAACCTTGAGCTATGTGAGAATGGTAAGACAAGCTTATAGGTGTAGAGAGAAGGTTGACGTTATGTTGATGATTCAGACATTTTCATAAGAAATATGTTTTAAATTGTTATCTTATAGTTTAATCTATCTCTTTTGATATTCAGTCCATTAGAAAATTAAATGAAATTGAAATTATGTAAAGTACGTCTATTGAATTACTAATAGATAATGAAATTTCTTTATGAAAATAGAAAACAGAAACTTTTTAGCAAAGGTTTATCTAGTATATTTCTTTATTGAATATCTATTGGAATGGGGTCGTGAAGTCTTTATGATTTCATTGAAATAGAATTCGTATATCTTAAAAGGCGAGCTTTTTAAATTCTCAATAATACCTAAATATAAATTTGCATGTAAACATGTAAATACAGATAAATTCTTGTAAGCCATAATAACGCATTTATTTGCACTGATTTGGATCGCAATGTTTTGGACGTACACGTTGTGATGGCTCTCTTTACTCCTCTTAATCAGAAACGTCTTACGAACATTTCCGTTGTTCGTATGAGAAAAAATGGCCACAGATATGAATTAGCGTGTTTTCCTAATAAGGTTAAGGCCTGGCGTGATAAATTGCAAGTTTTTTATCATTGGTTCTTATTTTCATAGGGAACCTAATATTGATGAAGTTGTTCAAACGCACGAAATTTTCGCAAATGTATCCAAGGGTCAGTTAGCGAAGAAAACGGAATTATTTCAAGATTTCGAAACCGAAGACGTTGAGGAAATTATTCTGAAACTTCTGCAGGAAGGTGAAATCCCAGTTTCTGAAATTGAACGCAAGTCAATATCTGAGAGTTTGTCTCGGGACATAGCGAAGATCATTTCAGAAAAATGTGTCAATACGGAAACCAATCGACCGTATACCGTTACCATGATTGAAAAAATGATGAAAGAATGCCACATCAACCTACAGCCAAACAAGAGCGCAAAGCATCAGGTTGGCGTTGCTTTTAATGATTGTTCGTTTAATTGTACATTTATTAGCCCTCGTTTTGGCCAAACTGGTGTGTATGAACCTTTATTGGAAGTACATATTTAGAATTTAGGTGTATATATTTTACCCTTTCTAACTTTTGAGGATACTTTCAGTAGGGGTATTTGAAAGCGTTTTATAGAAATCCCTCTTTTAGAAATGATCAAAATCCGAATAGGTGATTGCTTGTAACTTTTGGATTTTAAATCAGTTCATTTATAGTTCTGTGATCGTTTTTTTCGAGTTCAAAGAGAACTTTCTTTTTTCTAGGCGCTCAAAGCTATAGAAAAACTTATCGAATCTGGGAAATATAAGATAAAACCAGCGATGATGGAAATTATAATATCTCTTGATCCAAAAATTGTCGAGGAAGTTTCACCCAAAATCCTCCTCCACGTACATCACATAACTCGACAGGGTCTAAACTCAGAGGGAATATTCGAAATGGTAAGCTCTTTTCTCTTGGTATTTTTTTATGTTTCTCGCATTTAATCGCCTTCATTTCGTTTAATAAGTTTTATGTCTCATCGTAAGGGAACTCCATACTGGTAATCAAATCATGTGTACATGTTAGGTTTTTTGTTTCTGATCGCTTGACTGAGATATGTTCGACCTTCTAATCGAAAGCCTTGGGTTGCTAAGGTTTATATCATGACCGTTTCGATTTCTCAGTTTGCAGAATCGGTACTTTGATTTACAAGACCCGCAGTGTCTACTCGAACTGAATAATCATGCAATAGGAAAGGCCAGAAACGAATGATGGACGAGTATCTTTGACTTTTTCTTTCAAATTGAGTTCCCTTGGTTCTTCTTAATGGCGATTTGTTAACAAATAATTGTCATACTTGGAGTACTTTACGTGTTTAAAATCTTAGACGGTAAAACCTCTCACGTATCAGTTGTCTGAGAAAACTTGTTCAAATTTACTTCCCCCGGTGATCCGAAGCCAAATTATCCCATATAGGTCATGATATCCAGTGGTAATCCAGTGGAGTTTTTGGCCAATCTCAAAAGATGTAGTAAAATGCAAGCTTTTTTTATAACTTCGGTCCATGGATATCTTTATTCCCAAATCAATTATTGCCACTTATCGCCTAAATATCTGGTCTAAGTAAATATGTGTTCAATAACGAGGTGAAATTTCCGAATATTTGATCACATGTTTGCGGTCATGCATATATGCACGTCGATTGGACCTTTCATGTCTTCTTCATGGAATATTAAAAATCTACTGCCTAACAGCTTAGAAGCTAGTCAGTTGAAGCTGTAGAGATAATTTTTGACCAGCTCATTTGCTTAAATTGCACAACGTTATTTTCTGATTCACTGCATTTTCTACCTACTTTTCCTCCTCGTTAATAAGTTGAAAAATCAAGAGTCTTTTATTCGACTCAGTGCTTTCTCTCCACCCACTCCCAACCTTATTTTATTGTTTCTTTTATTTATGATACTTTTCTTGTCGTTTGATTTTGAGCCAGTTAAGCTAATATGTCAAGAATAGGCTGGATATCTTCTCACTGAACTATTAGTCTTTTTAAAGGCTAACACGATTCCACAGCCTTTCTCATGTGACCAAGATCGTGTATAAGGAATATCGTAAAGCAGTTGAAAGGGGGGAGGGAGGGAGGAGTAGGAAGGAGAATAGGAAAATTAAAGCAAATAGGCGTCAGCACTGAGGAAGTGTAATAAAGAGGCCACATCGAGGTACTCAAGGAATATTTGAGTGTTTTGCTCTGCTTGTTCTTCAGATGGGCAAAGATTGTAAGATAATCATCTGAAAATCTTAACTGCATATCTATGAGCTAAATGTGTGTTTCTTCAGCCTTTATCCCCACGTTATTTTGCGTGTTTTATAAAACTAATCCCAGTTTTCGAATATACAGAAAGTAAAAAATGCTAATACATATAATCAAACTGCTGTACGCTCATGTTTCACTCCTTGTCAATTTTTTATATTGTAGAAAGCAGTGATTGAGCAAAAGGACTATCATTTTTTGACTGGAACTCTGAGTGAAGTGGCCAAGAACCGCTACTGTGTGGAGATATTAGGTGCAGCCCGACCAGAACAGGCTTCAGGTGGAAAGAGGAAGCCCCCTCCACCTTCCCACTCTTCCTCCGTTGCCCCTATTCCAGAGCTTACCTCTTCAATCCCTGAAGAAGAATTCCCTGAGGTCGTCTCTCTACCTCCTTCTTCAAAGAAAGAACCTGAAAAGGCACAAACTCATGGTAATAATAATGACAGCGAAGATGAATACGTTCGGGCCGCAAAAATAATCGAGAAGCAGCAGAAGAAGGCTAATAGAAAGCGTAAAAATCGTGCATACGTTAGTGACGAAGATGTGGGCACCTAATTCTTTCCTTTGTACTTATTTTCTGCCACTCTCCCCTTCCTGTATTAAAATAACTTGCCAAAACGTTCTATTTTGTAGATTTAAGAAATGCCATTACCATTGCATTTTGAGGTTCATTGCCGGCCAATCATTTACCACGTACCAAATCCTGTATAGAAACAAACGTACAAAATTGTTGTTAGAGTCGCTAGGCCTCACCAGACTTCCATCAGGCGCCTTGTTAACTGAGTCTTTTTAAGACAAACCATACAATCGTATACAGATTTGTGCATGGCTTGAATAAAATTCTATTTTTAATAAGTTCATTCGCTTGGTGTCTGGACTATCCGGGCTCTCAGTGTCCGATAATATTGATATGAATTCCAGTTGAGATACGGCTACTCGATCACTATGGCTACTTTGTCCACCTAATCAGCTGTAATTAATGCAGAATAATTCGATCTGATCGAAGAAAGACGCCTTTCCCTAAGGGCCATCTAGCATTTTTGTACGTTACTCTAATATTTTCGCACTTACTACTTTCCGCACCAATAAAATCCATCTTACCCCACACAAAGAGATGTCTAATCGGCTACTTAAATGATATTCAAAAAATAAACCTTTGACATTTTTTCAAATGAAATACCTTAATTGCTTGGTTTATTGTCTGTGTATCTCATTGTGATGTATTGCAGTCAGTTTTATCTATATAATACTTCTAAATAAAAACCTATTTAGGCCGCTTCCCTAAGCAGCTTTAGGATGCGCATTCTCCAATGGCTAGTGGAGAAAAAAGCTCTACCTATAACATTTAAGTACCAAGTTGACTATAAGTGTATTTTAGGACTTGTTATTAGTAACAACTAAAAAGCCTACCAGAGTAGACTTGCATGTACGACTTTAAGTATAAAATTCTAATTCCAATCTCATAATGACCCCTATAACACCTCCAAGTACAAATGAATTTATAATCGAAATACAGAAGCTAAATTTCTTCATTTTGAATTCTATCATTTCAGCTAAAACTAAGCACAAACTTTTAGTGCATGACAAATATTGATAGAGGAACGTCTGATGGATTCTCCTCAATTGAAAGAATGACGTGTCATTCGACGTATTTGGGGAGGCCCGACGTATATAAAGGCTTTTATAGTACTTACAGCTCATCTGAGTTCTCCCACCTCCCCCCCCCCTTTCTGTTAAGAGACAATGGCAAACAGAGAGGTTAAAACACAGCTTCATCTTGCATTAACCTAACAGATATATACAACCAATTTTACGACCCCTACCTTGAGGTTTATTGAAAATGGCAAGTTAGAGGCAATGAAATTGGATTTATGCCACTTCAGGTCTTAATGGTTAGCATCTTAGTATTGTAGTGTTGAAACCCTTAAATTAGGAAATAATTAGAAACAAAAATTACTCTCAGTTATAGAGGATGAGGGCCAAAGGCTACATATCCCGGCAAGCCAGTCCTTGAGTGACTCACGTGGCTGTTGGACACTAAATCGCCCACTTCCAACTTTTTAATCGTAACGCTTTTACCCCATAAAGACTCAGCCTGATTCTTCACCACCATTGCCTGCTTGAACCGCCCATACCGATTTTTCCTCTACAAATACACAACCATAATCTTCAGATTGGGTTGGCTCTGATATCCGGGTTTCTACCACACATCTACACCTCTCCGACTCGCATGATCTAATTTGCCATATTTGTGGCAAGTTCTCTATTTACACTTTCCCTTGCCAACTTTATTCTCCGCAGTCCACATCAAAAACCATTTTCTACCCCTCCCCTCCCCTCTTCCGCATTGAGGTAATAACTGCAATAGGAAGAATAAATCGTATGCCACGGTAAATGCCGATGTAGTACTGTATACTCCTCCTTTCATATTCTGGGGTCTTTGAGTTAATTAGGTGTACACAACAGATTTCTGACCTGAATACTCAAACTAAATCTAACCTCGAAGCCTAGGCTATGCCCAATTTCGGGTCCAGCTGAAGAATAGATACACCTTTTCGCTGGATACGAATCCTAATACTTGAACGCCATTAAATAGTGGACAGAAATCACAGAACAGTAGTAAAACTGACACGTTTTCTCTTAAATAGACTGAGAATTTAATCACCAAAAGTAGAATAAGACAAAGCCCGTCGTTCCCTCTTCAACTGTCCCCCTTCTCTCCTTCTCGCAAACAAGGAGATCAAGAAGGCGGAGACCAAACAGGGAAACAGTAGGCGCATCAAGCGAGAAGGGAGGGAGAGAGAGAGAGGGTATGTAGTGGAGGGGAAAAGCATTTGTCAGGGCGAATCAAATGATATTCACACAACATTAAAACGAGCATAGGGAGGGGGCGGGGGAGCCGTTGCAATTGACAGATAAGTTCATCGGTTGATTGTTTGTTTAGTTGATCAAGTCGGAAGAGAGCAAAAACAATACACATACAAAATTACAATATACAGGCTCGAAGGAGTGAGAGAAATTAGTGGGAGAATGAGACCAAGTAATGAAACCTCCCCCGTTTGATCAATGAGAGAAGGATAGTTGAGGCGTGCTTGTATCAATTAAAATAGATCCTTTTTAGCGACAGAAAAAAACAAAATTAAAAGAAGGAGAAGGGAGGGGGTGATAGTCAAAAGCAAAATGCACTATCAATTGTAATGAAAATGTGAATGTGCAGAGGAGTGGAAGAGGGGGTTAAATATCTGCACTTTGTGATAGCCAGTGGATTGAAGAGGAAACAAAAAAAAATGACTACATGACTTGCTAGTTCGTATTTGAAATATCACCTGGCGCGTTTCTATGACAGCATACTCTTCCGTCGATCATCGTAGAAGTCTCCTACAAGAGGAAGTTGAGTTAAGTTGGTGAGGTAGTTAGTATGATTCAATTAAGACAATCAGTTAAGAAAACTAGCAAGGAGCTTTCCCATTGGTTTCAAGTTTAGAATTTGGGAAGTGGAATGGATCTTTCAGCTTTGGCGAAGTGGTCAACGAGGGAATCTGACAAACCAGAAGTCACAGAAATTGACGCTAAGTGACATGGATTCGACTTTGAGATTAAAGGGAAAGTTGCTCATAAAAAACAACACCAGGATACTTTCCTTCTCTTCAAGTCAAATTATAATACTAATCATTTAGTATCCCTTTCAAAACGCGCTTTTACCCATTACTCCTTATAAAATTGGTAAAACAGTTTCCAACGATGAAGAGAGCTTGGCACAAATTCCCCAGTAAATTATTAATCCAAAATTCCCTGCTTCTACCTTAATTACTACTGAATGGCACCAAGTTAGCCAGCTACCCAGAGCCTTGCATGAGAATAATTATAAATTCTTGCATGTAAACGCCAAATCAAGATGAGTTTTATCGTATTACCGCCTTTGTGAAATTTAATCCCTTTGGTAACCTTAAAAACAAACAGAGAACAAATAATTTAGCCCGAAATTTTAAGATGATACACCTAAATTAGTTGTTCAGGTTGAATAAAATCAGTGATGGACTTAACTATAAAAATAAAAAAAATCTTTGCTAGAACCAAATTACTTGCTCTATTTAGAGAGGTAAATTTACTGAAATGGCACGATCGCGTGAAAGAAGTCATCCAGAAAACCAGGAGTCACTTCGTAAAAACTCGAAGTATGGAGCATTACGATGGTTAACCTTGTTCAGAGTGGGGTAATCATGGACAAACAACTGAAACAAAAATTCAGATGAAGTGAGACTTTAGTTGTCCTCCTTCCATATGAAACCTTCCACCCTTCCCCATACCTTGGGCCCTACAGAACCAATTCGCTATTTCCATGTTTATATGCTTTCTCATGATGAAAGATTGCATGTTTTTGTTTGCTGTGGACAATAACACCAATAAACACGAGGCTACCAAACTGGTTTTCCTATCCTAACTATTGGGTGAAAACCAGACAGGTTTCCATTACTTGTAATCGTAACGTTCTTCCTTCAAGCAATTACCAATGACACGCCCGTCTACCAATAGAATTAGCAATAGAACATACTCGACGCATCAAGCAATTTCTCCCATTATTAATGGGGACGAACACAATTTCTGTCTGCATTATCCCTAGGGAGAAGCTGAATTAGCTAGCTGTCTAAGAGACACCTTTTAACTCCAAACATTACTACATTAATCAAGACCTCTCAAAGTTAGAAGTATTTAGCTGTGCCCAGAGCGCAAGATTCCTTATCATAAAGCAAACCCGTATCAAAATATGAATTCATTGTTCCGGTAGCCAGCCCAGCATTAATAAAAATGGCTGACACTATGCAATCTCAGACGCGCGCAGATTAGAAAAACAACTAATCAGCTTACTGATCTTTAGCTCTTTTTGTTTTACAAATGTGCAGACAATAGCAATTACTGCAAGGCATGAAGCTTTTCCAAATAAAAGTAGCAAAAGTATGCGCTCAATTCACCCGCGATGGCTACAATAAGATAAAAGAATTTCAGCAGACCTACTGGAACCCCCTGCTACGACACGCCTGTTAATCTCTTACAGCCCTCTCCCCCTTCCCTCCCTCCCTCAATCTGGATAAAATCCAACTCAACTGTCCCCATAGACGCTTTGTTCCTGCTATGTAAACCTTAGTTAACTTTCCTCTGACCTCCCTAGTTCTAAAAGCTGATGCGCAGTTTACCTTTGGTCTCTGTTCCACCTACCCGATTTGGAAGACTTCGCTTGAAACTATTTCACTCAAAGAACTGCAAAGACCCTAAAGGTGAGTAAACTTTGCTGTAGAAGTCCCTGAACTTCTGATTTACTGAATGAGAGTCATAATTAGCGCTAAAATGCATGTTCACTTTCTTAAAAATAATTGTGCAATAATTTGTGCATTGCATTTGTACGCAATATTTGGCAATGCGCAGATGTACTAATAATGGTATTAGGCAAAATCAATGAGCTGACTCCATCCACATCAACTCACAAGGCATCATTCAAGCGCTGAATATACACACAATTTAATGACTTGCAATTAAACTGCTTACACGAATTACTACCCATTATAAAATATATTTTAGTTGGGAAGAAATTACGACCATCTATGGCATACAAATTCAATTAAATTCAAACCAAACTAGGGGGTTAACTCTAGATATCGCAAACTCAAATCCATTCTGACTGCTCCTTCCACAAGGCTTAGCAGAATACACAATTCTTAAGCTCGTCGAGAGAGACAATTTTCGAGCAAACATTCATCAGTATTAGCCAGTCTCGAGGGTCATTTCGCTCGTTGAACGTAAACATCAATCCAAGCGAAGAAAACCTTAAATATCACAGACCGGCATTAATACGTCCACTTGTTCTTACGGTATCACTTACCAATCATCCGAGCATTGTAGGTAATCGACCCCCCTCCAACAAGTCCACCATTTCCATTATGATATTGCAATTTTTGCTGTTGCTGGTGACCCATATACTGTCCAAAGAGGTTCATAGACGCTGTCCCTGAAGAACTCTGAGCCTGCTTAATATCACAAGAATTTAGAAACACCCCAGTACCTCCAGGTCCGTAGCTGATTATTCCACCGGCACCTTTGTGCTGTTGATGGAAGTATTGGCCATTGTTGTTATTACTACCATTTCCCCCATTTGAGGCCATGGGCATGTAGCATCGAGGGGCAATGACTGGAGGTCGTACAGAGCTGGAACTGCTTCCACTGATTGCCATAGACACTGGACGCTGATAGACGGTGTTTCCACCGCTGACAAAGGCAGTGGCTGTGCTACTGGCACCTGATTGGTGTGGGGGTAAGGGTGGTGGGACTGTGACGCTAGATTGTCGATGAATGTAGGTCTGTTGTTGCTGGTGGTGGTGGTGATGATGATGGGAGGGTTTTTGTTGGGTAAATAGATGTGTTGACTGGTTGTTGGATTGTTGGAGATGAGGATGATTGAGATGGGATTGACTAGGCTTCGGCTGATTCTAAGTAACAAAAAAACAAAACTATTACTATTAACGATAGAAACGTACTTTGTTAAACAAACTATGATGGAATCGAGTGTTCAAGAAAATTTGTATTCACAGAAATTAGCATACGTTAAGAATAACTGAGAGTATCGAAGGAAGAAAACGAATACCATTTAGAAGAATAATAAGCATCATCAAAACAAATAGCTATTCTAGGGGGGAGGAGGGGGGGGGGGAGTTTAGTATGCTCATGAGGACTCATAAGTCTGCAGTGCGTACTTGTCGACTTATACCTCTTTGTATCCCAATTGGCAGGCGACAACTTTGACTAATTATTCATCGACGAACAATCAATGTGAAATTACACGACCACCATGTCGTAATTCATTAGTTACACTTAAAAAAAACTGAATTGCATTCGCATTCGCCATTCCTTCCAATAGCGTATCCTACTCACCTTACTTCATTCCGCGACACTTGTCCAAATCAATTCTTCACTTTTAAAGAGATTCATTCGTTTTGTAAAGGGATTTCAAAGTTTAGTTCAGTAAAACTATGGAAGTAGATTGATTGTTGGGATTGGAGCTACATTAGATAATGAAAATCGGTAAATTGAGTAAACTCAAGACTAAACTTTCTAAAAATATCAACCAATAACATCCAGGCGAAGTTATTCATCAAAGCTATTCTAATTATGAATCAAACTGATTGTGTTAGAATACTATTTACTTATCAAATGATAATAATTTGGAATAAAATCGGTTTTGTGACAAGATGTGGTTGTCAATACTGAGTTAGGAAACTAACTTTAAGAGGTGACTACTATCCATCCTCTAAACTGAGGGTCATCTCGATAAACAAACATTCCAACCAATGAATAGAGGTGGGAATTATTAGAAAATAAACGCACACATTACCATTGATTAGTTGGGAAAATTTATTGATTTAAATGTTAAAATACGAGCCATCACCAACCTCAGATAAGCATAGAACTCAGTCGGTTGAGAAACCCGAAAATTAAAGGCGAAACGGAACGCTTAATATTTTGATGACATTGAATGGGTATTGAGTAATCAAATAGTCTACTTATATAAACAAAACAACCTTCGACTGAATTAGAGATTATGCATTTAACGAAGCACCCGTGAACACCATTTAAGTGTTAACTAAATCTGACAATTTGAATTACGCGCAAGAAGGTGATATAATTACTCATCCGTTTCACTTACAACTGCAACAAAATCACCTTCGTCGCCTCTAAAAGAGAAGTAGTCGTTGACACTTTAACTCCGAGTACTCAACAAGAAATCACTAGATAATCCCAACTCACATTGAATTCATTATACACCACCGGCATCGAGTTTCGATAGCTCACTCCGCCACCACCGCCACCACCATTGGTACTCCTATGCCCATGATGGCCACCATTCTTTGATCCCGAGGGCATCTGAGGAGCAATTCCGGGATCTCGAAAGAGTCTCACTCCGGGGACTTCAAAGACGCTGGCACAATCGGGGAGCTTTGCCAAGGCTTCAAGAGGTAATCCGGACCCTAGCCCTGAAGTAGTTGTGGTAGCCGTGCTGGTTAGAGGCTGGGAGAAGTATTCGTGTTTTAGGGCCTCTGTGGCCAAAATGCGATGGGAGCCGGGATAAACAAGTAGGCTACTGAGAAGGGCTTGACCCGATGGAGAAAATTG
Source organism: Hymenolepis microstoma (assembly GCA_000469805.3). Lineage (NCBI taxonomy): Eukaryota > Metazoa > Platyhelminthes > Cestoda > Cyclophyllidea > Hymenolepididae > Hymenolepis > Hymenolepis microstoma. The sequence goes on from LR215989.1 coordinate 29,624,704, forward strand.
CGGGGAGAGGGGAAAACGACCCAAAGGGGGGTAAGGTCCATAGGTTAGAGCTTTGCTGAATTGAGGGTGGGTGGTTACGCCAGGCCAAGAGGACTCTGTTGGTGTACCTGGAAGAGAGAGGAGAAAATCGTGTGAAAAATGTTACGTTAGGTCAGAACACCTGGAGCACTTTTAAGATGGTGGTGTTTGTACCGTAAGCAAACGTGAACTTGCTCTTACTTGAATAAAACCACTTACAAACCATTCTGAACTACATAGAATGTAAGTCAATTACAAAAAAGACCAGACATAACAAAACCTGCCTTCATTGATTTGATTTCCAAGTAATTGTATGACCTTCAAGTTCTTAGCCATGACTTCACAGAAAAAGACCATTGAAACGCCTAATTATCTCTCTCTCTCTCTTTAAGACACTAACTTCCCTTCGGCTAGTGTGATTTGATCTTACTAAGAGCGGAAAAAATGCATTGTATAATTGTAGAACAGCATCTCAAACGGGGAACGGTGACAATCTAAGCAGGAGGGGGTTGAAAGTGTATCAAACCCGCGTTAAGCAATTGAGTAAACCTAGGAGAGTTAGCACTTTAAAATTGTTGAGGTCTGTGCTTTCTTGAGATGGTAAGTTAATAAATTGAAATTACGGAATAATTTTTTAACCAGAAAGGTGTGGGGAGACAAAACGTTTATTTCGCAAGATGAGCAAATCTGGAACAGATGAGTTCGTTTATGCGAAGAGCTTTAATATGATTCCAACCTAACGACTGTGATGAAACCCCAATTTTAATTCCACCTGAACTCAACCAAATTTTAGCTTTTTAACATGAGTCACATCACAACCGAGAGCATTGTTTTTTGAGAGATGAAAATACATTAATGGATAATTTTTTTTCTTTTTGGCTTGCATTACACTCGCAAACTTCATCCACCATACACTGGACTATCGAGTTGGTTGGATTCCCATGCTCACACACACACACACCTGAATGTGCAAGACCGCCTGTGAAGAAGCCGTCCCTGCAAATTATTGGCTAACCGGGCATCCAGCCATTTATCACCCATTTCGAACCATTATGAACAAAATTATTTTGCAATAGAAAATGGTCTTCTTTGTGTGCCTGGTCAACTATAGTAATTAATAACCGAGAAATTAAAGCAAAATTTCCATTCCTCTTTTTGCCCCCGTTCGATAAATGAGTCAAAATTCACAAAATTAATGAACAGAGGAGATGTGAGTTCTGTTTGGCCGTGGACTCGTGCGAGCATTCCGCACACCAAACAGTTGCTCCCTAATCTATCGAACCATCAAGCAAAATTATTCATCACCCTCTCTCCCTCCCCCTCCCTCTCTTTCTCTATCCTCTCGCTTCCACTTACTTGGGAGTAGATAAGATCAAACACCCTAAATGCGCAAACTTTGACAGCTTTTCCCAACTTTGCATTTTTTTTTCTAAATTCTGGAATACGATTCGCGACTAATAGTAAAATGTGTAAGTTTTTAAGACCAGATTACATTCTATCCCATTGGAGGGAGGAGGTTTAGATTGGTATATTGAAGCAGGCAGGGGGCCCCACATACAGCACTTCAAAGGTAAATGAGAGCTTGGCGATATTAGCAGATAGTTCAGTATTCTGAACTGTCCACATATGCCATAAAGCGAGATTAGTTGCCAAAGTTGTTGTTTCAAGGCCCAACAGACGGAAGTTTAATAGTGTCTAACATAAGTAGAAGTTCATTGATTTATATAAAACCATCATATAGATCACTGAATGCATACCTGTACACTTTCTGCTTGTGACGTTAGAAGATTGAATTAAAAAAGAACGCATTTAAGAGTGCGTATTAACGGTAGAAGCAATAAAATAATCGATATTGAACAATGGTCAAGGGATTTACCTCTAATTCGACCTAATATCCTGATTTTCGGTATCTGCACCCAAATAGGGACAAAGGTATTTATATTGTGACCGAAACGACTTCGCATAAACATAACCAATATCTCGGATAAATGCGCAATTCGGATCGAATGGTCCAATTCCACAAAAGTTCATTCATAAAGTAGAGAGAGGAATTTGAAATGAATCTAGTGACTCTGAGACGATTTGGCATCTCCAGCTACGGCCCAGCTGTCAACCGCCTTATTAGGCGTCAATTCGTTTTACCTTAATGCCACGGGAGAGATCTACTTTCTGTTAGTACTTATTCATGCCTAAGCCTTCCCTCCATATTGGCCATTTTTGAGAGGCCGAAATTACGTGAAATAGACTTATCAACAGCTCATGGAACAACGGAAGGGAGGTAGGGGAAAAGGCAATATCCAAAATTTTGATGGTATTACGATTCACAAGCGGCTGGAATACTTCGAAAACTCAGCCAACTCTTTCTGTCTCATCCGGTAACAGAGAAAGTACTGAACGAATATGCAGAAGTGGATATTTTAAAGGACAAAAACACTTTATTAATAGGAGAATATTAAAGGACTGACACCACCTTTTACAAAACTCCGAGCTTTCTAATTGCATACTTGTTAACATACGCAATCACAAAGGAGCACGTGATAAATGAAAAGCACCATTCACCATTCTGTAGCTAGAGGAGATGAAGATGGTTCTCTCACCTGTATTATAACAGCGATAGTGAAATGTATAGAAGGTCAAATTTACAGTCAGTGGGATTTGTCATTCAACAGCCAACAGTGTTCAACAGCACACTCGGGCTGAGAAGCGGCAACACAGAGCCCCAGCAGCAGAGGCGAAAAACACGAATTCTACCAGTCCGGGAGTCTTTTGAATCATCCTAACCTACTCAGTTGGCCGTTCCACTAGCTGAGTAGTGAAGCGAAACTGAGACCTCTGATTTCATTGATTCAAGCGCGCCTCGATGAGAAAAAGCCTTAAGAATACAATGGAGTAAACTGCGACGCAATCTCAGAAGAAAACTCTTAATTTGCCAATTTATTTCCATTAAATAACATAACATGGAGAGAAGTAAAATTGACTGTTTAGTTTGTAGGCACAGCACATCAATGATTACTTCAATCAACGTAAACAAAACATGTCAAGTTGGCTCTTCTTGATAATTTATCCAACGGAATCTTTTTCAAGAGGATCTCTAAGTGGATTGCTGCAACTCACTTCATGGCTTTGTAGTTGGAAAAAAACGCAGGAAATAAGTGAAAGACACACAAAAACCCACCCAGCCGTTTGAAGATGAGAGTGAGCTCTTCTTCCACAGTGGAGCCAGGGAAAAGAGGCCAGCCAGTTGCCATTTCAAAGAAGATGCATCCAACGCCCCACATATCGATGTGCGTTGAGTACTCTGTAGAACCCAGCAACACGTCCGGCGGTCGGTACCTGAAGTGGAAAAAATAGCAGGAGTTAGAAAACAAGTGACAAAAGATAATTTCCTACACCATTATACAGAAGAGGTGAATTTTATTCGATTGAGATTCAAGAACTTCCCATTCATATGTGATTCATCCACAGTGACGTGATCGTGACAGAAGCTGCCAATCATTCAGTTTTCCTAATGGAGTGTGACTGAACACACTACTCCTGGCCATAGAATTCATTTCAAAAATCTGATTTCCCCTCTCCACGAGGTCAATGGGAGCACATACAATTCAGTTACACTCAAGCGATTTGTGAAATCAACCTACCCTCACCAAAGTGGAGTCTTCTCAACTATTCCTCTGACAGAGTTAATTCTTGGTCTATTTTTTCGGACGCATAGAAACTAAGACTTCCAAATTAACGGTTTGTTGGGATACATTTTTGCTATACTCTTCATCTTCATTCAGCGACGGTTGACTTTTCCGTGAAATGTGAATTAATCGGGGCAATAAAATCCATCAGTAAAAACAATTTAACCGGGTCGTGCACTTAGTGCAGTGACATATCATTAATTCAAGCACTCATGCAGAGACGATACCTTAAGGTGTAATAAAGTATTCCCGAATTTTAATGAAGCATCAAATGACCTTGGTGAAGTGTAAAAGTGCACAGTGAAGAAGAAGAAGGGTGAAAAAGTGGTATGCAGATGTGTTCCTATTTGGCTTATCTTTAGTACATGTGAATTCATTTCCACACCAGGTACACGCAGGAAAAACCTTATGCTTCTGTGTGCCCAATTTGCTGTAAAGATTTATGGGGTATTTTTAAAATGACATTTTATCCCTTAATGGTGTTGCAGACCTTGGAAATGTTCTAGATCATTCACTTTTATGAAGAAATCTTTAAAGGAATCGGTAAAAAGAGAAAATTAAAATCCGAATGCCAATGAAGATGGTACCAGAAGCTTATTTCAAAAGATTGGCCGATTTCAGATGTACGTTTTGATTATATTTTTTCAAAGAATAAGACCCTATTTTATGAATTTTCGGTCATGAAAACTGCAATCTAGTGCGAAAGAAATTAATAATCTTAAAAACTAAGCCCCAATGGCATGGAATGTTCCAGAATATCTCAAGTCATAAGAATTAACTATTAGAAATCCTAAATGAAAGCAATTTTGAAACGTACGTTGGTATGAACAGTAATTACAACTAGCAAGCCTATTCGGGGAAGTGTTTCCCATCTTGGGTAAAAGACTTATACCACGGAAGCTCCATGGGAAAAAATCGCGGTCTAACATTCCTTTATGAGTCAGACTTTGCCAAGAGGATTGGCCGTTCCGCCCACTGGGTGAGCACTGATAAGAGTGACTATCTTCCCCTAATCTAATTGAGGCAGGTAATAAGCTACTGAAATATATAATAAGTAGGTTAATTGTGACAATGTGCTAGCACCCATTATATTGAAAGCCTGGAAACGGAGAGGATTGTGCTTATAAAGTGCTAAATTACGCTACTAAGTTGGCTCCTTAGAACCAAATTTCATGACGTCAGATTATAAATTGAAATGTGAATAGATTGTGTATTTACTTTGAGCCAGTGAAGGTAGTTTAAAGGTATAAATTGATCGAATTGCACTCAGGCTGACAGAGCGACAAACGAATATGATCATATCTTAGTCTCGATTTGACAGACTCAACAATTTTTCACACATGTTAGGATTTCTGTGTTGGATAATAACTTTACATTAGAAAGTAAATAATTAATCAAACCTCTGGACCACTTAAAACAACCAAAAATCAGTACCGCGATCACCAATTTCATCTGGTTAGTATAATTCAACTGAGAATATACAAAGTAGATCATCTAACTCCTCAAAATAAAATTATCCTACGCCTTCTACTTGACTCCTTCACCTTCGGAGATTCTAACTTCCCCCCCCCCTTCCCCTCCCCTCCCCTCCCTCTGGTTCAGCTGCCACAGTGGCGATATGTTCGCAAAACAAACATACAACCTTCAAAAAAACCCAACCACAAGATGCCCGCTAGTATGCGGGTCGCAAATTTCGCAAGCACACACACACACGCACACATGGCCGCACCAAAATCGATCAATAATTGCAAATGCGTGCAACCACAGCTGGCTAATAGGTTCCATACTGAGGGCAGCACCCACGCACTATGCACCAAAACGCTCGGCTTGCACAAACAGAAGGTGATGATCGCGATCGTTAAAGGCAACATGATCTTAAGGCAGCTAAAGGAGTTTGGACCTTAAATAACCTTTAAAATGTGGAAAGATCATGTTTAAAAGAACATACTATGAGGGGTTATTTGAATGGCAGATCCTTAATTTATCCCTCCAAATGTTACTAGTGTGTGCTTGTAATTGATCTGAAGAATAAGATGAACAAAACCACTGCACGACCTGATAAACCAATGTATTGACAGATGAAATATTTCGCATAATAATTTGCATTGCCTTGTCAAGTGTAGCTGACTAATGCGTGAACTTTAAACGACCACATTGGCGCGATCAATGGAAAGAAAGTACAGTTTATATTACATTTTCATTATATTAATGAGTCTAGGCAAAAAATGCATGCGGAGAATATGTGAAAAAAGTTGGTCAGCGGTTCTCATATTTGCCCTAAAATTTAGCAAATTGGGGAGAGATTCAACACCCAGGGAAATTTTCAAAAGGAGTGGTTCAAAACTTAGCCTCAATGGAGATGATCACCAATTTCTTTCGCATTCGGTAGGAACGGGACCTCAGTCCAACCTTTACTCAATCACCCTCAAAACTAGACTCCAAGGCCCAATTTACTTTGAATAAATGCAATCAAAATAAAAATACCGACTCAAAGATAAAAGGAAAATTAAAAAACCGAGGCGATGATGTTTGCTATTTCGTATTCCCTATCAAAAAATTATAGTCACTCGCATAAGTGCTGTTTTTCTCATGTAAAAATTACAATTAAAAAATCGATCGGGGGAGGGGAGGAGAGGATTAAGTGGTAAAAGTGGATAGACAATTGCAAGGGAAATGTGTCCAAGGTTTAACATACACATCGCTACTGAGGAATTGGAAGTAGGCAAAGATAGCAACCTCACCAACCAATAGAAAGCGATTTCCAACACACAGACCAGTATTAACGCATATTGGAATAAAGAAGCCTGAAATAGGCTCTATTTCAAATCACTCCTGTATTGTTTAATGCTCCATCTACCCATAGAGCCCTTAAAGAGTTTTATGCTCTTGCAGTCTACCCTGCCTTATCCACAATGTTTTATCACAAATCCTATTTTGTAAGCACATGAATGTCTTAGTTCGTCGGAGAAAAAAGCTACAATGAAAAATGGAGGCACACACTTATCATTTTCATACCCCCTACCCATCCCCCCTCCCCCCTCGCAATAAAAAGGAAAGAGAAAAGGAGCATGTCAAAAAAACTCACCACAACGTAACGACTTCATTTGAGTAAGTTTTAATGGGGATGGATTTGGCTCGAGCAAGACCGAAATCAGCCAGCTTGAGATCACCACGATCATTAATGAGGAGATTCTGGGGTTTGAGATCACGATGCAGGATTCGACGGGCGTGGCAGAAAGCCAATCCACGAAGGAGTTGATACAAGAAGAGGCGAACGTTCTCTGGGTGCATCAAATTGTGGCATTCGTGGAGGTATTGTTTCAGATCGCGTTGCTGAAAAGATACAGGAGGAGAATAAAATCGTCAAATAGAAAGAAAGAACGTACAAATCTATATCTAGGATAAAATAAAAAAAGAATCTATCTGTTTGGCCTGGAAAAAATAGATTATGACTTGGACCTTCTTTAGTGAGCAATCTAGGATTCAGAATTTGTGTAAAAGTATGCATCCTCTGTTAGACCTTTTCGGACTTTTGTTGAATTTATCCGTAAACATTGTCTAGGCTTAACCTAATGAGTTTCTCTATATACGTCTCTAGGTGGGCGAATTAGCCTGGAACTTTAACAAGGACATTCTGACAAGCGACAATTTGAAAATCTTTGTCTTCCAAAGAATTATATAGAATGAAGTCATCTTAGAATGAGGGGTATCAATTTTTCTAATGCCAAAATGGCATGTTACCTTTAATTGATTGTGCACCGGCAAGTGTCAGTAAATTTACCCTTGAGTGAGCAGTTGTGTGTGCTCATCACTACGTCACAGACATATTTGAGCTGACTAATTCTCAAGCCCATTTCAAGCTATAATCCTGTGCTAATGAACAGCAAATGGAGTCTCTCCAGTAAGAAACTCCAATCTTATTAGACGGATCCTACCACTCGATTGGTGTGTACAGGGGGGCATTGAATCCATGGGCTCTGGCTTCGTAGACAAGCGGGATAACAATTGCTGTAGCTCAAATAATATTTAATACTACAAAATATGAAACCGACTCAATATGGTCCAAGGAAAAGGGAGTGACTAATCGTTGACAGCCGACTCACGTAAACGCCCAATTGCTTCGTGTGTTGTTATGACAACTGAGGGTTTTCTTCAGAGAGTGGAGTTGATACCACGAGGACTAACTACTACTTCATTCATGTTGCCGCGTAGAAAAATAAAGAACCCGTTAATGCGGTGCTGACAATTTAGGATAAAAGATGAGACAATTTGGAAGAATTTAAAAACACAAAAAATAATTGAAAAAGTTTGTTATGAAGTGAGATAAGCGTTACTAAGAGGTCTCATAGATGGTCATAACTCCGGGAGTACTCAGCAAAATTGCTTAGCATTGAGGAACCGTATATCTGTACCTGTAGGCTGTGTGAAATAAAGCATGCAACTAATAGCGAGTGAAAAGAAATAACCGGCACATTGTTGAATATATCACTTTCCATTTCGTTTACCTGCTTTTTGGCTGCTAAAGAAAATTATTTCGAGAAGACCTGGCCAACCACGAAAGTAGATCAGCCCATCTACTAAACACTGAGTATTGTGAAATAATCTAACTCATAAACTCGGGAGGCGAATCATAACGATTGAACATTAGGGTATTAGAAAGCGGGCTTCTTCTTTCATAAGAATATGCACCCAATTTTGAATGAATTAAGGGTCGTGGTGTTCTGGCTTCATGGTTTATTTGCTACTGACAGTCTCTCACTTATTCAATTCGTACGCCACGTTCTCCTTGTGCAAATTACCTTATAGTAAAGCATTGCGATAGGCGATTGGAAATAGATGGTGGTAGATCGGATTGGTATGACAATCGGCAAGATCTGCCACCCAAAAAGCGAAGCCACAATTGCTATCGTGGACACCTCAGCAACTTAAGAAACTACAAGCGAATTCTAATGCTTGACTTTTAAGCAAAATAACTTGTCACAGTCAATTTTTAAATGAAGAATTAGCATGACTCCGGCAAACCGCTTTTTACCGAATGGCATTTTTAGGAAAATATGAATTTTAAATGTTAGCACTTTCCTACAGTCTTTCGTCTGTTTTATTAGCTAACACACACACACAGGCTTTTTATTATATGAAATAAAAATAGTATCTTTATTTTATGCTCGGAGGACAATTAGATTTTTTTGTTCATTAACCAACTGACCAAAGCGAAACAACAGAAAGCAAAATGTAAATTTAAACAAAGAGGAATGGGAGAGAATGGGAATTGCCGATTTACTATTCACCCACATACACACACAGACGCGCGATAAAATAGGCCTAACATTTTCCACACCACTTTGCATAGTTAAAGTGAACCACCACATCGAATGGGGCAATTTTATTGGGGTGCCAGGGTACCGAAGCAAACTAAATGACAATTTTTTACTGTCTCGTTGGCTTGTTTAAATTAAACCTACCAAAATAAACAAACAAATACACCACTAAGTCGACTAGCAATTGAAAATGGGATCAAATCGCAGTGTTCCATCGTCTTCAATCCTGCCAACTTTTTGCCTACTTAAAAAATGAGCATATTGAGAAGTTCCTAAAGCTCAGCCAATCACAAATGAAGGAAAACAAAATTTTGCTCGATGAAATTTACCTTAACGAGATAGGAGATGGAGAAATTAGCGCGAAACCTTCTTAGGACCCACTATAGACTGTAGACTGGAAGTGCCAGTGCATAAAAAACGAAACTTAATTTGTGGGAGGAGTGTAAGTGGAAGGAATGGATAAGCGAACCAAAGGAATAGTTTAAGATGGTCAATCAAATTGTGGACCTGCTTTCGATTCTTCCAATAGCAATGCGAGTTTTCGATATGTTAAACCAATCAACGACCATCGTTGATTGTAGTCGTGTAACTCATAGATCTTGCGACGCTTTAGCATTCTCAAGTTCCAGATTCTTCCCAATTATGCAAAAGAATAGCTTCAATAAAGTAAAGACATTCTTTGAATAAGGATGGATAAGTATTGAACATTTGCGAAATTCCAAGTTTCTCAATCAGATCCTCAATCCTTACGTTGAGGTTAGTGATTTAAAAAAATAAGTACACGAACGAGCGTCGAACCCATAGTCTCTATGTAAGCCATAATCAGTCAAGCATCAACGGAATATCCTAATACAGAAGGTCCTGTAATTTCCAGACCACATAACATAGCTTGTAAACACATCCCAGCACTCTTTTCAGCGGTCTAGACACATTCGTATATTGCAAGAACAATCGCACAAAAAATTTCCAAGGTGTGAATAGTGCCGCAGTTTGTTAGGAAAAACACTCAACCACAATAAGCAAATCTTACCATATATATTCCTCCTCCTTCCTTTTAAGTAATGACTCATCGCATGCACTTGTAAACACTCTCTATTCACCAGACACCCACTCATCAAATCCCACTCCAACATGCTGCTACTGCAGCGGCTATGATGATGTTGCTGCTGCTGCTGATGTATTCCTCCCCACAATGAGTCATAGTCCGGCTGACGCGTACACTCTCCGGTAAAAATTTAAAAGAAGAAGGAGGGAGGGAGGAAAAGAGAGAGATACGCAATCCGATAGCCACAGCCTGTAGATTATGCTAATTGCCTTTTGTAAAATTTGCCCATGAAGGAGGGAACAAGGTGGAAAAGCAATATCTAACGGAGAAGATTAGGAGCCGACTAATGTGCGTATCCCAATGTGATTCACCATTTAAAATTATAAGGGTTTCCGGCTAAGATATCCACTCTGAGAGCCGAAAAAAAAACAAATATGGGAGATACTGGTGATGCTAACAGCTTCAGCAACAAAGAATTCAGAGTACTCTTCAAGCCACCTAGATATCGCCAATCAACCGCCCCTAAATTGTGGGAACAGGAGCCATAGGTGTTGCTACAAGCCTTCTTTAAAATCGTTCTTCGCGCATTGGTAATAAATAAATGTTGATATTTTCATTTCGAAAATGAAAGTCTCTTAGAATGAACTAAGAGCAAAAATACCCATAGTATAAGCCATCACAATGGAATAGTTTGGTAACAGTAAACACCGAATCCTAAATGAATGTTCCACCTATTGGATCTTGAAAGATTGTAGTCAGATCTATCCTCAGTAAAAATTTTAAAGTGATCGGTTAGATGAAAGAGAATGACTGATTAAGAGAGCCGTACAAATGAAAAAGAAGTGTCAGAAAATCAAAACTTTCAAGACCCATATCAGCAATTTGAAATCTCGACGCCAAAGGAGTGCGCAGGTTAATTAAACAAAAATTGCGATTTTTTACTTAGCGGCATTTTCAAAGTCCTGGCGACTCGAAATAGAAACAGGCCCAAATAAACACCAAAAATTTTAGAAATTTGGAAATGTATATGAAAAATTGGATGCAAATAACATTTAAGGTCTTTACTAAAGATACACCTAATCAGGAACAAAAGAAAGAAAGAAAAGAGAAACTCAAATAACGGCTTCTTCAGTTAAATCGTTGTCTAAAAAAGGCATTAATAGGGACAAAGTGGACGTGACTTTGAGATGGGAAAGTTTAAAAATAAGTCCGACCTTAATGACTAAATATTTCCGACAAATGCGCAAATTTAAAGATCTTCCCAACTTAGAGGACAAGAAGGAATTGTGCTGTTAAAAGCAAATTTAATCAAAACATGAAGACAGACGATGAATATGCGCTTTATCAGTCGCTAGAACTCGAGTCACTAAACCGTTTGGAAAACAGATAAGAGAACTCTTCTTCACTCATACGTTTACCTACTCCATGCAAAACCTGTGACAAGGTCTAACACCATATTTCATTCTAAGTGTGGGAGAGGCAGAAAAAAGCACACCAAACCATTTCCAACCCCCCCCCCCCCCACCTCCCCAAAAAAACTTTTTCCTCAAGGAACTGAGAGAAGAAAAAAGAAAACAACTCACAAAACAAAGCAATGATGACTAAGATAGCGTCGTCTAGTTTGGATGAAATTCCAAAAGCGAATGGAGAGAAAAACAGAGAAATAAGAAATAGACTAAACGTATTCCCCCCTCTCTTCCATATACGGGATGCTTGTCTAACCAATGTACCAATGAAGACCATTTTTGCTCTTGTAAAAGAAAAAAGTTTGTTTTTTTTTGCATTCCTTACTCATCCTGATCTCTTAAGCAGTGGATTAGGCAGCAAAAATGTGCTTCAGAATTTTGGGGAAATTCGTGCCCCTGCTTCTGTAAAGTCACAAATTACAATCGTACACGACCCATCAATCTTTGGATTTTATGCGACAAAACTCCATTAAGTGTAAGATGGTGGAAAATTTGCAGCGGATGCAATTGATGGAGGAGGGTGATAGTAAAAGTAAGGCAAGAAGTTTGTGAAAACAATGAATTTGTCTGGATTGATTAGATGTCAATGTACCACTTCCCCCTCCCCCCTTACACCTTGGAACCGACGCGGAGGTACGTAACAATTATTGATTGGCCTATTTAATTTACACAAACCCTTTTATCCTCTCAGTTCAGGTGCTTCCAGTTCCTGCTTTTCCTCCAATCTCTTACCTCTCGCAGCTATTCAGTATAGATCTTTGGTCTCAGCCAAATCTTCTATTTTGGAAAAGACGGAAGTCCTCTTGTAGCAGTAAGGAAGATTCTTGGTATCGTAAGGCGGTTTACCCTAAAATAACGGAGCCACATTCCTTTACAATACTTTATTGGTTATTTAAAGGGTGATTCGTGCTCCTTATCCATACGGAGTACGAACGCGTATACGAATTCCCTTTCTTACAATTTAGAAAAAGGGAATTAATTTTCACATCTTATATAATCCTGATTCCAATTCTGTTCAAACTCTCACACTCCTCTTCTCTCCCAATAAATACGCGAGATAAGAAGCCGAGGTCAAGAGCAAAGACCTGTAATAGTACAACCTGTAGCCAGGGCATAGCCCCATCTATCCTATCTTGGGGGTATGAATTGTATTGCGTCAGAGTCCATTAAGGGCAAGACATTCGCAAAGAAGGTGAACGATTTACTCCGGGTAGAGGGCAATGGGAAAAACGAACAATAATGAAGAAAGTAGTTAGGAAAAACTCGGAGAATTTAACAATTATCTGTGAAAAGGTGACCAAGGTTAAAGTGAACGAAAAAAAACAACAGCTATCAAAGAAAATTATACTCGGGCGGGTTTTTGGGAAGAGGATGGAGCTGAAACCATATATAAGCAAATCGTATAATTGCATCCCCTGGTTAGACACTTTGAAGATATGACGGTACTGGCTGTATGCCAACTTAAGACAATAAACAACTACTGGCCGATTGATAAGTACAAGAATTTATGAATGGAGCACATAAGCTCTCATATACAATAGTAGGGTTCCAGCACTCCACAAAATGCCAACTTAAGAGAGTATATATACTTGGACCGTACGGGATTAAGGATAGAAAAATAAGCATTAGAAAGTGACCCTAATAGTCACAGACACTAATTCTTTCGGGATGGACAATCGCCCATAACTACTCTAAGGGGGATCGGAAAGAAGGGGTGGATTCTAGAAGAGATTCAGCATTGAAATTACTAGCATTTGCTACTTTTTACTTTAGTTAACCGAACATTCAAACAACTTGACCAAAAGAGGTTTGCTAAGTCGTAAGCATGAAGTAAGGAGCAAGTTATAGCAAAATTAAATGGAAAAGTGTCAACAATAGGCAATATTACAATGTCAATTTTGGCAAGAATCAAAGTATTGAAATTGTGTAGCGATCAGCATAAAAAAGACCAAACCCAATTTGAGGGATTGAAAGAGAGACAGCAAGAGATAAAAACAAGTTGCCAAACAAAAGTGAATAGAAGCCAAACCCACTTGTAACATATACGGAATAATAATAAAAATGTAACCACAGATGCAGTGAATCATATCTGGGGACGTGCTAATCAAAATTTGAGCCACAGTGAGGTGAGAATCGGCAGCGCGACAGATGCTCCTTTTATTGACCGCCCAATAAGTCCAACCAATCGGGCAATATCAGACGAGACATAGCTATAAAACATGTCCTTTTATTCCAAAGAACACATCCAAACAAACTAGTAACAAAGTAGTCTCGACAAATTAGAATTATTCACAGCTACCTCCTCTGAGTCCAAAATTAGGTCAGTTTGAATACTTATAGAGCAGAGTAAATAGGATAGCAGGGGATTTAAGACATCTTTTACGATCTGTAGGCCCAATATCCCAGTTTTCTCAGACCGCTAAGAGGACGATAACATCCACACACACACACACACACATACGCACAAGTCAGTTAGGCACAAAAACAAATTTTGATTCTAACTTTTAAATACACACGAACAGGTCTATAATATTAGTAAAGGAGAAATTAGCGCAGAAATTGACAATATTAAAATGCTGTTTTCTCCCAAGGAGAATATTTCCACCCTGACGCAACAACCTTCCTAGGAAAAAATTGACTTTTATTCCAATTGGCAGATCTTCTACTCGGGTTTATCTGATTTTAATAACAAATATCAAGGTTAAACTGGTTTGGCATTTTCGAGTTGGAAAATGATCTGTAGTAAGAATAACTGCAGTGAAAAAGTCAACCAGGCATGTGCAAATGCCACAGCATAATGCTTCGAGGGAGAAAGAAAACGAACTAGAAATGAGCCAATCGCGTGAGAGATGGCGAGATGTTGAAAGCGATCATGCATTTATCGTGGTTTGTGAGAGTGAGTGAGATATAGGTACGAAACATGGCTGTCCACAGCTAAAGGTCACTAGAAGAACAGAAGATAATCCAAGGTTGGAATTAAGTCAATAGCAAGACCGAATGAAGAACTTAGAGGGAAAAGAGGCTTAGGAATAAACGAAAGATTGCTGGTTTTAGATATTATTGGCGAGGCAATACCACCAAGTTCAAAGTACAACGCTCTTGATTAACCAGCGCACTTGCGAGATGAGAGCCTAAACGCCAGGCTACACACACATTTCTTCGCACCCGCAGTAGCAATTATCGGCCAACTAGTTAGTATTTCAAAATTGATCACACTAAGTCATGGATTGGCTTTTTCGCCAAGAGCTAAAGAACTGCGCATGATTTATTTCCTTATGTGCTAGGAAGAACCCGGAGAGGTAAGTATATGCATGAATTAGAGGCCTTAAAAGCTTCCAGAGTTAACATAACTCGACCAGCAATTAATTTTATGACCCAATAAATAGAGTATGCTTGTAGAAATTACACCTCCTTTGTGGCAGCAGATTAGTCACCCTCCTGACTGAAAGGAAACGAAGAGAGGAGCAGAGAAGGCAGAAATAGAGGTACATTTTGGTAGGCGCCGGCGAATCACTGGATTTATTGCATATGTCCGGGGTATTTAGTTAATGATGCACGAGGTAAACATATCCTTGCATCTCATACGCGTTTATACCTAATTTAACAGGAGCAAGAGTAAGTCTCACAACTAGGATGGAGAAGAGCAAGACTAATTTGCTGCGCCATGGTAGTAGCGAAACGGGAAAGTCTGAAAAAGTTTCGTTCCTCATGACTGGTGATTGGAAAATGAAATGGCATTTTTTTTAATTGAAAAAAAGAGGAGAAAGAGAAGGAGAGAATGCGCTTGGGTGGGTCGGAACGTTAGAAAAGTCGACTTAGCAATTTATAAAATAAAAAAATTATCGTGCCGATTGCCATTAATCGGTATGAATTTGTAGAGGTCTAGTGAATTTAAAATGTTTATATCGAAATTCTTAAAATTTGAAGATTATAAATGTACAATATAAAAATGCGATCACTGCATAACACATCTAGAAAGAGAAAAGGATGTACACCGAAATGTTACTCACAAGTGCATAAGTAGTATATGGAAGGAATAGCACAAGTTGGCCGAGGTAAGATTATTACCAACATAACGCTTGAGAACTAATTCTGAAAACTATGATCAAAGCAATTTCGAAGGGAGACAAAAGGTGAGTGATTGAAAATATCCATTCAGAAAGAGATTGTCTAAGTGAAAGCCTAGGAGTGCTTTCTATTCTTCTTAAAGATAAAATAGAGAAACAAATATAAGGACTAGATACAAAGACAGCAAACGAAAATCAACATTGCCCGGGGGACCTTAACACCACCAGCAAAACACCTGGAAATATTGACGGTGGGCATGAGCTTAAAGGCACACTTAGTGTCTACTGATTAATTTAAAATGGAAGGCTTTCAGGAATACATACATACCTATATCATGTTAACGTCAGTCAATAAATTTAAACAGTTCCCCCGGCACCTACGTACTGTTCTAACTATCGACTTGCCCAGATAACGACCTAACTTCTTTTTCAGCTCTACATTGGAAGCAATACATGGAGATGCAACAAATCAATCACTGTTTATGTTTTCTGACAGATGCATGAACTAGAAACACACCAAAGTTGACATGGAGCTGGAAAGATTAACGACAAGTGTCCATAATAAATGTCTGCAAAAAAACCAAGAATGAAATTTTAAAAAGGCAGATATTTACCAGATACTCAAATACTAGCGTGAGGGACTTCTCAGTGTGAATAATGTCGTGCAGAGTGACAATGTTGGCATGACGAAGGTCACGAAGGAGACTGACTTCTCGGATGGCTGTGCATGGAGCACCTTCCTCATGTTCCAGTCGAATTTCCTTCAAGGCCACCAAGTTCTCCGTAAGAAGACTTCGACCTTTGTAGACCGTTGCATAGGTACCCTACAGAAGGGGAAGAAGAGAAGGAATAGTATTACAATCGTCTAGAGGCGCGACGTGAGAAAGAAATGAATTTTAAAATATTGATGAAATTTCGGCCAAGAAACAGCGTTAACCAAAGCACGAAAGATGAACACAATTTTTCAGAGGACTCCCCAAAAGTGGCAACATTTGTTACGAAAGGAAAGGGAAAAATTTATAACTATCGCCTCCATTTCCCTTGTAACGTCACAAAAAGCTAGGAATTTCCAGAAGATTCTAGGAGTAGATTTACATTAATTATTTGTTGCCTAAATCAAAAACGTTATTCTCGTGATTCGCTATTTACACATTTGGAGGAGCTCAATCCACAATGTAACAATTAATCGATTCTGCTTCAAGGAAGTGCAAAGCGATTACTACCGCATTTGCATAGGATATAGAAGAAATAGGAACAGAGAATGGAAAACTTCAATATTAATATCAGTAGGAAACTTGTGAAGTTTTTTAACCAAGTTAAGTGAACAAAATCTATTTCGGAGATAAGTAGCAAAAAAATAACGTTGCTACTGAGATTCATCGACACACCACAACTATGTAGGAAAAACAGTTGGTCAGTGTCCACCAAGATTTTGTCAAAATTGACATACTATGCTAAAATGGGATGCAACGTAAACATTTCGAAGGGAAGCTTACAATTCAAGCAAAGACGTCAAAACCAGATTATTTAAGTCCAATGAATGTGTAACCCTCGATTTGTCGGGCTGAAGTAATTGTAGTCAAATTATAAAAGCTTATTTGAAGCAACAAACACAGGGAAATATACTAGCCTGAGAAAAATACATTTAATAACATATTTCTCTTTGAGACAAAAGATAATACGCATTTTTATTATCCATTGTCCATTAAATTTACCATGACCCTTGTAATTCTACAATTGACTACTTTGTGTTAACGAATAATTGCAAGGTTATAATTGGGGTTTGGGCTAGTGTCTGACTCATGCTGGTCCTTCTAGTCGCTCTCGGAGCGTAAAACAGGGGGAAGTCGAGGTGGTGGTGGTATACTATTGGGCCTATAAGAAGTGGAGCATGGTAAACACGACTTTTATTCATTCACAGATGAATTCCAAAGGAAAACATGAGCACCTACATCGGGATCTATGCTCTAGGAAAGCCTTGCAGAGATTGAAGGACAAATAGAGAATAAGTAGGTCCTGTCCACAGTCCACAATGCATAAATGTCTGCATTAGGGTAGGGCGACTGGGAAGATCACTCTAATATTACCTTCCACAAGGAAATTCACCTCGAATTCAGTGGCTGAGTGAACTTGTGTTAAGTGATGGATAACCAAGATCCAATTTCGTGAAGTAATGTTGTGAAATAGGGTCAAATCCAATAACTGACAAAACAAAACGCAAAGCATAGTCGGCATATAATGGGAAAAAGGGTACACATTCCTTCTCCTTCGATCATGTTGAACTAACGACTACTTGTCACTGGCTGTAAATTGCCAACGTAACAGCAGCTATTAAAAAGCATAATGAGCTACTCTACAAGTGCGTAGCAATTAAATCGAAAAAAGTGTTTCTTTTTTGCTTTTCTCACATCTGATACACATTAAGAGAGTAGCAACAGACACGCATAATAAACAGATAAAAAATGCAGTAGGCTTTTATAAAGACGTGTGTTTTCTTATTGAACTTTTTTCTTTTTTTCCTAAGGCCTTTAACTGACCTCTCTTATGAGCAGTGTTAAATAACTGAGAATGATTATGTCAATCTCAATTCTGTGAAATTGTGAAGCCTAACGAATGTGGAAATATATCTGGAAATGAAGGTACGCTTTTGCAGACCATCGACATAAAAACGCTATATTGTAAGCATAAAAATGGGCACAGCTAGACAAGATCTCGCCATCGAAAATATCAGACATGACGCAAACTAGAATGTTACAGTAATCTATAAAGCAGGTACAAGGGGTACTGTTCAGTACCTAGCATTCAAGCCTTGGGATTTGAGAAGTCTATTGCTAAACAATTGGTCAATATTCAGTTCAACTTTTCAGCATCACATTACCATCTCCTCTCAGTGCTTCTCTAGATCAACCTCTTGAAATGCTTGTGGTCAATAACTTCATAAGGAAAAAGTACCAGTTTTCTACATTGATCGAAACTATACACGCCAGTATATCGCCAGTATAATATTCGAAGCACCAAAGTGAATAAGTGTCATAATATCTTTAAGTAAAATTTGCACGGAGTTCGTGTGTTTAATGAGTGTGAAATGAAAACGGAATTACTACATTACAAACGAAAGTTCCCTTGAGACTGAGAAACGGTGAGACTGTCTTTTTCATCACAACCGATTTCGCGTAAATGTTGCAAAAACAGCAAAAAAAGACACAAAACTACGCATTAAAAGCAAAGCGGCTGACCAATTAAGACGCCAAAGTCAGTAAGAAAAAAACTTATTCGCACATATAGCTTGCTGTTCTCTGAGTAAATCAAAGTATTGCTTTTTGAATTAACCGATTCACAACTTTGAGGCTGGAAGAATAAGATCTGCCAACATCAAAAGTCTTACCAATTTGTGGATTTGCCGATGTCAGTGTATGCGAAATAGATTGGTAACAAAAGTGCATACAAGTCGGCATCTGGGTTCGCTTTCCACAAAACAACAACTTTCATAACAAGCCACCAGCCAACCTTACCGGCGGCATTAAACAGCTACAGACAAAGTGGACTTTCCCTAACAAATAGTCTAATTTCACTCTTACATTCCCCTAACAAATACAATACCCAGAGGTGTAAAGCTGATCTCTAGGATACAAAACTTTACATGATGGATAAATAAATGCACAGTTGCATTGTGATATTGATTAGATGTTTTATGGTGAAGAGGTGAAAAAATCAGCCGTATAGCAACGACGATAGCGTTTAACACTAATACACTGAGGTACGTTAGTAAGCCAAACCCTACCAATAATTAACATTTTTAACGTAAGAGACTTAGGAGTTAACCAAGAATTTTGCTTTTGTCATAGTGCAAAGGGAGAGAGAGAGAGAGCTATAGGTAGGGGGTAGGAAGCGTAACAAAATATTTCGCCTTTCCCTACTACTGCTCCAACACTGCCGTCATTCACCTAAAGCCGTGGTGGTTACTATTTTTAGCTAGGTGGACATATGGGGGAGAAGAGTTGGGAGAGAAGCTGACGGGAGTACACAAAGCACTTCCTCTCCACTATACTATGCCTGACTTCAGATTGACTAATTGCTAGTGTATCTCGCCCCTCATACTCTCTCCCGCTTCTGTGGAAAGAGGAGACTAGACTGTAAGTTAATGGGCGATTTTCTGATATGATAACCTTGGAAACCTCAAGGTGATTGGACAATATGCGTCGGTTAGGAGTCATTTAGCTGACAACTAAGAGATTTACAACACAATAACTAATATTCTAACTGCTACTGCAGCTATTGACTAAACTAAGAGAGAGAGAGAGAGAGCTAAAAAGAATACAGAAGAGTATTTTTTGTACCAGATCAACTGCGAAAATTACCACTGAAGAGAAAGGGAGATAAGCAAGTCATCACCCCAAGATGATTACATAGTTAGATCAGCCTATTTAGGGACTAAGAAAATTCCGACATGTCACACACGTCAAATTCAATGTAACTGTACAAAAACCATATCACAGAAGGAATAGAGAAAGCACTTTGGAATCAGCCTCACTGAAAATCTGTTACCAAAGATTGATCATTATTATTCATTGCGATTGAATATCTTAGTAAACACCGTCAACATTGTCAACTTGCATGTCCTCAAAGCCAGAGGTCACCAGATTCGATGTTCAGTGGTCCACACTCAATGAATGCCATGACCAACCGCACTGACTACAATTAGTCAGGCTCCAAAGCGAAACCTTGCAACTGAAGTTAAAATTACAAATCTATACGTTCCATAATCTACTACTCATCAAAGCTCATTTATCAGCATTCATTGCTTAAAAACACCTAAAGAGTACTTAGCTCTTAACCACGAATTTCTCAAAAAAAGCAGAAAAAAAACTTGATTATGAAAAAAGGATTAAATCGAAAATAAAGTGGAATATGTCCCCCCCCCCCCCCAATCCAGCCCTTTTTCCTATTAATTCCCATCTCTCATTTATGAGATACTTCTGGCTTAACTTTAAATGTCTGAAAGCATCGTAAACAAGCAACAGATGCATAAGAAATTCAATAAAAATACTCGAAACCCAGCAGGAAAAAAGAAGGAATTAAAAAGCCAAACTACTGATCGTTTCGTCCCCTCTCCTCGCACAGTTGGACTTTTAAAGTAATATTTATCGCAATGACAAAACGCTGATGTATTTCGTAGGTGCTTATGCAGCACGATTGCAGATTCGCTTGGTTACTTTCCCTGCTGCGCTCATTTTTGAAGCCACACACGCTGGCTGTGTACTGTGTATTTTACTGCACATGGGACAAATTTGATGCGTGCAAGAAAGATGGACTTTCTGAAGGTTGCTCACAGTGATTATAGCCCAACATTAAAAGATTGTGTGTGCGTGTGTGTGTATGTGACTTCGGTTTTGCCACCACAAAAGTTGTAAACTTAATTTCAAAGTTGGAGTCAAGTCAAATCAGTTCACTCAGAGCACAAGGGGGATTTACAAGACGATTTGATCATTAGATATCGTTCTGCATCAGTTTTATATTTACCATAAGAGGGGATATTGTGAGAGAATCACGTTTTGTAGGGCTCAGATCACTAAGCACTGAACATCGTGGATAGAAATTCGTTCAATTTGACGCTCTATTCAGTTTCTTGGTAGTGTAATAACTCAAAAAATACATTAGAAATTTTCTAAGTAAAAAGAACTCAGATCTACATAAATGGCTTTTGAAACACAGTTTTTTAATATTACAACGATCTAAACCTAGGTGCTTTGAAATACACAAAATCAAGCTTTAAAACCGCAAGACTGGATCAACGTTTCTTAAACAGTCCTAGATCCACGCTCTTATACTCCTTATACTCCTCAGGATGCGCGCACAACCCACTACTGAAGATTTATTGAGAAAACTAGGAAGAGCCAAGAGGCAACAGAACGATTCAATGCTTCAGTAAGGTGTGCCGTATTAGGCATGGAGAATAACAGCAGCCATAAACGCTGCCTACCTACTTCTGCCCTCTACTAACAGCACGGCACACAAACCCATAAAGCACGGCACAACTAAGTGGGCCAGAGCATAAAAACTGCCAACCAATGTCAGTAGCGTGTGTACACAGCACCGCAACATCCCTTTCTCCCCCGCCCCCCCCCCCCCTCCTTCAAAAGCTTCAAGAGGAGTGTCATGAGGAAATGTTTCTGCGGTTAACATAGAGAGTGAAGGCGGGCCGGGGTGGGGATTATTTCTTCTGACAGCCCAGTGTATGTGCAAGGAGATGGAAAGGGAGAAGCGTAGGGTGTATAAACACCACAAGCAAATGCATGCAGCGATGATTGCCATACCCACAACGCGAAGGAATGAACGAGGGGATATGTGTAAACGATTAAGTCAGTGAGGTGATCATATTTTCACATTCAGTCCCACGTTCCTGCCTATTAGTCATCTGGCGGATCATTTCTTTGACCGAGACGAATGGCCATTTAGCAGGCGAGGGAGCAATGTAATGGACGTAAATATGGGAGGCTGCGACCACAAAAGACGGTCATTTACCAACACAGAAAGTGCGAAGCTAGTGAAGGCAATTAACGCATGTCAAGAGAGTAGAGGCAAGCGGTTTAGGAGGGGTCAGGAAAAATGAGTCACTCCGCTAGTTTACTTAACCTATTACTTAGCACTATTTACTTGACCAAGAACAAGGGTAAGAACAACTAAGTTCATATTGCGAGAACATCGCTTGTCGAGCATTGGTAAGGTAAAAATTTTACCCATTTCAATTTTGCTCTGTTAAGGTTGCAACGAATACGACTTAGCATCATACTGTCCCAACCAGTGGAAGAAAAAAAAATGCATTTAAGTGACAAGACTGACCAACATAATTAAACGGCCGGTCCATAAACACTTGATAATGTAGACAAGAATGTGCTTAGTTATGCATGAAGCGAGTCATGGAGTTAGAACTTAGGGATATTGACAATACATCAAGCAAATAACCCGGATGCAAAAAAACCATTGAAGGAAAGCTCTTCAAAGTCAGATTGTTATGCCACGCTCTGGGTTAGAAAATGATGATAACTTCCGATAAAACCTCCAGAGATCCTAGGCAAAATTTAAAGAATCGACCGAAAGTCTGTTCCTAATTCCTAATTATTTTTTTTAGCAGTATTTTGAAATTTGAAATTGCAAAGATAATTGAAACAGGAGAACAAAGTGAGTACCATTCATGTGATATCTAAGTCCCCTCCTCCCCTCTCCCTCACCGACTGGACCCATGACAAATTGAATTCGAGACACGACGAGTTGAGCATGATTGACATCTCCAGTTGCAAAATACCTGTCAATATCTACATAACCAAATGGAGCTGACAGAATACATCAAGATGTGATCTAGTAAAGACTTCACAAATATCCTAGTTTATTCTTTCAATTGAAGTTAGGACGAATGTGTGTTCCTGATGTTTCATCTATAAGTTAATACGCTTCCTAGCCTAAAACAACCATATTCCACAGAGTAAAAATAAGATATTTCCCGTAGAATCAAAAGCCTTACAACTTCATATTCATTCAACAACTAATCAGCAATAAGTTTATTTAGCTTTGAAACCATGAATCCGTATTTAAACAAGACCTAGAAGCCTCGGCAGCAACCGTCATAAGCACCTGTCTACAGGAAACGTTTACAACTCCGACAAGTGCCTTAACGACGCATACAAATATGCAGTTGGTAGCCAACTTGGTCACGAAACAAAAGCTAATTTAGAAATGAACACAAACACTTGTTGATGCAATTGTGGGCATTAACTTCTGTGTGATTTATTAAGGCTTTGGTGATGCAATTATGGAGATGGGTGGTGAGTACTAAATTACCATATTTATTTGCGCAAGACGAGTCTTGGTAAACCGAATCAACTATTTTCGATTTAGTTGAACGCAGTTTATAGTACGCCTAAGTGGACGCTTGACAGTATCTGAAAAGCCTGGACTGGGTATGACTGTCAAAGATAATTATGAAGTGAATGCTTTGATATAGACTCACCTGCCCAAGGAGATCCAGCTTCGCGTAGGATTGCAACTTCCCAAAACCGATTTCGGACTGAAAATGACAGAAGAGAAAAAATTTGTGACTTAAAATTTGACAAAGCAAACGGTGTTGAATTAATTAGATAGAAATTTTAAGGAATACAATTTACACTAACACACACGTCTAGTCACACTCTATCCTGTGAATAAATTACTCATTGTACTCTCATTAGAAGTACTACGATCTACAGCACAACAAATAGGGCCAACTTACTGTAAGAGAGTTATAATGCGTCCTAATAATTACCCCTAACTAACCTACAGTGATGTAAGAAGGATGAGAGGAAGATTTAAACCAAATTCCAAAAAAATTACATGAAAAACAAGTCAGCGAGGCAAAATATGATGGAAGCAAGTGGCAATCAGTCATCAAAAGTACACTGCAACAAAATAAAAAAAACAGTCAAAAAAAAAATCATCACGTGAATCGTTTTTCACAAATACAACTTGTCACAAATAACAAGGTGAATTAGAATAACCCGAATGGTCAAATGTGGGGTAAATGGCGTTGAAGAGAGTTGTTAAAAATATCGCCTAAAAGCGGATATGTTTGGATTAGCAGCAACGGAACTATCGCTCTTGCCAAAACAGTTTGATTGAAAAGTAAATACTTATATTTTCGTATACTCAAGTTATTGGTCTAATGTGAAATCTGGAAGGAAAGAAGTTGTTGGAGTGCGAAGATGATGATACAGGCTCGGATAATCAATTCTTCAAAATGTGTCACGTGAAACTTAAGACCACTGATTGTACAGTTTAATAAATTGTAGTATCAGCGATTCGTATTTGAAATACAACCTCGTGTGTGCACTTCTCGTATTTCATTCCTACATGCAAACGGAGTAAAAATTGAATGTTTATCTAGTAAAAGTGGGAGAGAGACATCCCTTAATCACCCGATGTGTTGATTCATTAAAAGACGGTTATTGCAAGCCAACTTCATTCATTTATCATGAGGCAATTAAAGGAAATATGCGTTAAAAACAACATTAACATGCTATTGATTATAAATTATGCATGCGATATTAAGTATTAGAACTTCCGCCATCTTCTGCAACTCTTTGTCACTGCTCTTGTAGCTTTTCGATCCACTTAATCGATTGGCTGAAGTAACAGCTGTTTGGATAAACATTCGCCTCTCATACAACGATAAACAATCGTGCCTAAATAATACAAGCACCCCGACCACTTTCAATAAAAAAATTGGAATAAGCTAACTAGTAAAACGCTGAGGAAAAAAGAAGCAAAGAAATATAGAACTCCCTGAGGCTTTCAACTTCATCTCATCACTTTCTTGCCAACTCTCTGCTTGTCTTATCCACCGGCTTGTGATCATGACATGAAATACATTGGTGGAGGCAGCATTTAATTCACCTCCCAAGGCAGGTTTAAAGATCACAGACACGAGAAATCACCCACAAACAAAGTGATTTAATTAAGGAGATTGAATTTCGTGATACTTCGTGAACTACACTCCTCACGAAAAATGATGCATCAAGAAACCAAAGAAGGCAAAAGTCTTGACGCACTTCGACTTCATCACCGACATCTACTCTATCTCTCCTTTTCTCACGTTCTACTTTACCTGAGTTAAAACTTGCACATTTTGTTGAACAATGGTTAATGCTAAAAGTGCGTGGTATAGTAACAAACCCTGAGGCATTTTCAGTTAAAATATCAGATTATAATCCGCTACAGAAAAGTCATTTAATAAATAGGGGAGAGAATTATATACTACAAAGAGAAAAAGACCACAATGGTTAAATAATTGGTATGCGGAGGCTTAATTAGATCCAAATGAGTATTACCCGTATGCGGGCGAGTAACAGCGTGAAAAAAGTCGAAGAACAAGTGGATAGGCGGAAAGGCGTGAAATGACGTCATAATTCTAATACACATTGATCTGGGCACGTGACTGTTAAAGGGAGTGACGTAGGAGGGTTGTAAGAATTCCACAATTGGAGAGACCATGAGAATATCTTCAGAATACCGACATACATTTCTAATGAAGATTAGAGAGATGAATAAAAACAGTCCACTTTGACCATATCTCTACTTCAAACCCATTTATAGCCAGAGCCAATGCCCCCAGACCACCTAAACTGCCCGCTCTATAAAACGAAGACCGTATAAGGCGAGGATTTGTAGGGGTGATATTAGTTTAAAAGAAGATTTTGAAGCCACACTAAAGGGAGTAAGAGATGAGTAAACGTAGTAAGTAATATGTCAAAATCAGAAACAAACCCACTTTTTTTCGAATAAGTGTAGCCCATAAATTTCAAAGAAATGCATGCATGATTGCATTTAATCAGTTTGAAAGAAGGAGGCAGGAAGTGGGTATGAGAAGAGAATGAAAATTGCCTTAAGAGCATGACGGTAATGACAGAGGAGATGTATTTTTTAACTTTAGTGAATATGTTAATGGAAGTGGTAAACAGAAAAATCAAATTTACCAAAAAAGTAACAATTGGAAGAACATAATGAGCTGGGCTGTTGCAGATAGATCGAAGTTAAATGACCAACCGCTGAAGTAAGTAAACTGAACAATCTATGAAAAATGAAGATATCTTCACCCCCTGTACACTTGGAAGAAAAATTTTGAAATTGAGCACCATGAAACCACAAGGTAAACTCTTCCCTCATGAAACCATGGACAACTTGTTGTTCATATTGCGCTGATTTTGCTACCCACTGTCTCTTACCATACTCGTAGGCTTACCTTTATTAAAAGCTGCACTTTTTGCATTGTCGCGGGTAAAATAATACATTTTAAAAAGGGGAAGAATAGATGTTAAGAGAAGCTCTCGTAACTTTTGATAAGCTTAGCCTGTAAGTCATTGGAAGATAGGATGCTTGGATGGCTTTTCAAACCTGTCAGACCCAAATGCCGATTCTGACTGTAAACTAACCAGAACCACGGAGACAAGTTTGAGACCCTTATTCAGGTCTGAACAGGTTTTCGGAAATCCTTATCACATGCAGTCAAATGAGGTGAATTGATCATGTTAAATTTTTGTAAATAACTATCTTGTAAACAAGCGAGACTGACACTAAATTGTTACAATGCAACTAACAGGGCGGAATTGAGTGAGAAGCATTGTATAATGTTGTATAATTATCTACATAATAACAAGCATGCATACGAGCTCAATAGACTAAACCACCACAGAATCGACACATTTATATCCTCTTTCTGACTTTTCATCGCTAGAGCTTTTAAGCAATTGACACAAAATGACTTATCGCAATTACGGAAAAATCGATATTTGTATTTTCCAAATACAAAAAGATGGGCTGTAATTTGAGGTAACAAACCTCTGCCAACAACCCACTTGATCTGAGCAACTTAGTGAATAACTAGAAATAGCCTCATGACCAAATCAGATGCAACTTAAAGTCAATATGCAGAAGCTTAACTCACAAGAGGGCGAGCAATAAGCACATTAAATACCCTTAATTGTGGAAATAACACCAAATTAGTGCGTACCAGGCTGAGGTAAAGCAAGATTTTCGCCCTAATTAAGAGTATAGCAAGTAAGGAAAAAAGGAAAGTGTATGCTTTCGCAAAAAAACAACTACTTCCATCTACCCCAATTCTTCCTCCCAAAATCGCGCATATATATATATAATATATATAATAGTCACAAATACATTTACCTAATTGGTAACTATAAGAATGTACGAGATATATCCCCCAAAAGAAAATATAAGTACGCGGAAGGAAATGCCTTATTAAAATGCAAAAATAACAAGGGAGAAGAAAAGGTGAGTTCACGAAATTTGATGCTGCCATTTTATTAAAAAAAAGTGGAAAGTTCAACAAAGGTAGGCTGGGGGGAGAGAGAAGATGTTGAAATGTCACAAGTAATTAGGGTCTAAATTTTGACAGCTTAGGCAGGAAAATAGGAAGGGAAGGATACTAGAACTTCTCATATACTCGGGTTCATAAAATGGGAACCATAGTCCCATTGCATTTAAAGGATATTGGTTATTATAGCTAGCCTGCGATTAGATGAACTCGGGTGTACCAAGCCCTTTCGATTCAGTCTACTGGCCAATTCCGTTTTTTAAACACCGAGGAAAATAACTGCAACTTAGGACTCTAGAAATCAGAACTAGAAAATTTAACCCTATTAATGCAAGGTCAAGGTGTAACTAAACAGACAAAGATAAATTTATACATCACACAAAATCAATTCACTTGGACTTTCAAGCTCTACACTATCGCCTTTATCACTTATTTAGACCATTCTGCTGCTTTTCTTTTCTAGTTACTTCCAAAATTTTAAAGTGTCGATCTCTGCAAGGCTAAAATGTACCGGTCCAATTCACATTAATGAAAAGGCAGTGAAGAGTGGCAAACCACACTGGTCGCTGAGAGATAGAGGGACAACCGACCTTGAGTTTCTAGCCAGAGATGAATGCTGGAAAAACGCATTTCTACATAGAAATACGGTACCCTATAAGGATTTTTAGTTGAAAGGTGTCTTCTCAGAATGCACCTCAATTGAATAGCCCATTTCATAATGCAGAGCAATTAAAATTAAACATTTGTGTTAGTTACAACACAACAGTCTGTGTGGTAAGTGGGGGAGGGGGGAGGGGGGGGGGATGGGGCGGAGGCACAAAAGTACAAAGAACCTAAACAGACATAAATTATTGGTCTGCGCAGAAAACAGAACTGCGTATTTTGAATGAGATGGAGCTGGTAAGAGCAAAAGACGGGGAAAGCAAACAAGATACTCTTTTCCCTTTAAGGAGCTTAAAAACTGGAGGGGAGGGCTTTAAACAGCGTATTTAAGAGAGAAAGAAGGTTGGAAAGAAATAGAGGTGATTAAGATCTTCTATTAATCACCTTGATCATGTGATACCAAGGAGTAAATCAGATTCTTCGCAAATCATTACACAGTAAGCCGAGGTCCTTATAATGACCCCTTAAACTGCGTGAATCACAAAGCTTTGACATAGCAATTCATAGCTACCAACACCTGGCTTAGCTAACCATTCAATTAAATCCACTGTGTATCGCGGATAAGAACTAGACCAGGAATTCATGGAATAAACCATAACAATTGACCCTTGGAACATAGCACAGTGGTTCGCATTGCTTATGTGAGAGTGGACAACTCAATGTTTGCGGAAACTAATTAACAATTCTCGAGATTCTGAATTAATTAACATATACTCATATTCAACTCTCCACATCCCGTTTCATACCATTATAGGCAATTTAGCCTATTGAGATAGTACCATTGCATAGTTAGAACTATTAAAATCGTTTTGTACTGCCCTGAACATTGAAAAAATGCAATTTTTAATCACGAAAAAGCATATAAATTAAGTCAAGGTAGAATCGTAAAAGGAGAATGGAGCTGTATCTCGTAGGTAAATAGGAATTTCTCCAAATACATGCGCACCTTACACTCCCTTAAATGTCAAGACTCCATCATTCAGTTAAAATAGGTAAAAGTGACATTTTTCCATCCATTAATGCTAACACAGCAGTTCATTATCGCGAAAAATTTACACATACACTAGCTCACTTTAAACTAATTACAATTTTCCAGAATTTTCTCACGGGATTTGAAGCAGGGATGTTAAATACCATGAACACAGGTTATATCCCCTCTGATAGTAAGATGTTAGTGGTCTTGAAATGGCCTATCTCATAGCTATAGAGCTTACGTAAGCATTTGCCTGGAATGCTAATAAGAGAAAAAGCACCACGCTGAAATGGAATGCATGCGCACCAGAAGGCTGATTCACTAAACACAGTGATCATATGAAATGCAGAATACATCATTAGAAAGAAATTAATAAATAGGATGGTAAGCTTTTTGTATGGCACCGAAATAATTCTGAAATATTAACTCAAAATGTTTCCACAACTCTGCAGGAGGGCATCAGAGAAACATCAAAACATTCCACTGCGCTCAAAGTCGCAACGTCATATCGATTATTGATTCTCACTCTCACTAGCGCACTATGACTCCTTTTGTCCATAGCATTTTCGCTGCTAATATTTACTACTTTTCTGATCTCCACTCAATTTGGGTAGGGGAATTTTATCCAAAAAACAACAACAACAGAATTCATTTTCTAAGCATTATTATGCAGTTTAATGGTTAGATAGAAATGGCCAAAAGGCAAGTAAGTGTTCGTCTTTGGTGCATGACATCTCTGTTCACTTGGTTTGGAGTCAACGACAGTCCAAAGTGATCCACTACTAATCAATAAAAACTTTCTAATGGGAAAATTGTTTCTGCTAAATGCAGTAGATCGATTATATACTTAATAAGAAGGCGTGTTTCTGGATCGAAAACCCAGTAGATATTTGAAATCAATGATGTCAAAAGGAGACGCACAAACTGCCCTCATATACGGCGCAAAATAAACAACTATCATGCGATAAACGAGACCCATTATATAGCAAGAGAGCATCACAGGCGTTAAAATCACTTATCGAAGGTAGAGAGAAGGTACATTGGAGTATTCTAGTGTCCCGCATTTTGCTTTGAATCAACCAGTGTCATTGGTCTTGTGAGCTCTGAATTAGCTTACTTTAGTCATCAAACTACTGGCACAACTCCTTAAGAAACATGTGTTTCACCTTTCAATATTGCCAGATACATCCGATATTTGCCTCCTACACCATTCACTTGCCTTCAAAAATAAAAATTGTGGATAATTTGTAGATAAAACACATTAATAACAGAAAGACATACGAATCCCTAATACACAAGAAGACTGAATATAAATAAAAAAAATTAGTATAAAAAACATCCCAACATTATTCATGATGCTCATAATTTCAAATAAGATAATCCCACCCACAGACTAAACTATTCTAAGGTTATTAAACCTCTGAGATATTAAGAAATGATTTGCGATTTTAGTCCACTGAGATTAACCCAATTCGTGTTTCAAGTAATATTCTTTTTCAAGACTGTGAACGAACCGAAAGGACTTTAATACCTGGTACTAACTATAGGGCAGGGCAAAAGGAGGTGGATACATGTGAACTTTAGGCGAAAAGGGATTTGGTAAAAGTGAAAAGACAACTCTAGAGCAACTTCATACCACAAACAAAACGCAAAAAAAAGATTAAAATAATACCTACTCTGAGGTTCTTACAAAGTACAGGCGAAATGTCAGCACAGAATTAAAGAGAGGGAAAAAGTAACGATCTTTTTAAAGACATTTAATATGTCTACACTGACGTCACAATTAAGACGTGTTGTTTTGAGCACAATCATAACAAACACGACTTAATATTTCTAATATTCACAAAGAAAGATAGGGGACTGTTGTAGGGATATCAATAATCAGTCAGTTAAAACAAGCCTGTCCTCCCAACTCTATAAAGGGCGAAGAATCGATAAATTTAATTAGTCCGCGACATATAAGTGTAAAAAAACAAAAAATAATTGAATTAACAAGATCTAGAATGACCAAAAACGTACGAAGGAAACAAAATTTTGCGAGACATTTATTAATGGAATTCTTGAACTGACACAATAGAATTTATAAATGTACAAGTCTTCAAGCTTATTAAACACGAAATAAGTCTCACTGCTAAAGCAAAAACGTAAAGGCTATCTTAGGAAAAATGATTTAAGATTTCTACAACTCCATCTTCATGAAGTTAAAATGGATATCTTTGCGTTACAAAATATCGTTTTCTTTCAAATTAATAAAAAAAATTGAAGACCGCGTTTTTCTTCCATTACGCACGGCAATAAGTATGGAATAGGTTAAGTAATGGTAGTTTAAACGAGATGCAATTTATAACCAGGTCTTACCAAGGATATACGACGCTCCCTCCTAGTCATAGGTTCCTCCAGTAACTGAATAGCTTTTTGCCTTAAATGAGGTGGCAAGTGAAGACTAGCTGGCAATGAGAGACGCTTGGAAGTTCCTGTGGCGATACCATCATTTCCGTTACTACTCGAGCTAACTACTCCACTTGCCTGCCCTCGTAGCCTATTTCTTACATCCTCTGGTCGTCTACGTACCTCTTTCATGCGAGCATACAATTCCTGAGCCGAAGTGCCTGTTCTTCGTGAAACCTGTGCAACAGTTGCTGCAAATCCCGTTTCCATTGAATCTGTGACAGAACTAGGTCCAACTGGATTTGTCGTGGAATCTGGATGAGGTTGCGTCAGAACGGTTGAAGATATAGGGGCGTTCGAATTAGAATTTCCTTCTTCTGCCTCTTCGTCTTCCTCAGCAATTGTCGTTCCAGCAACGAATCTCGGCAACCGCTGAGGTGTACCTGAAGCCGGGCTGCTGACCGAACCATTATTCTTCGGTGGTGAGGTGAATAAGCTATTTCCTGAAGCTGCAGTACTCACATCTCCAGTTAAACGAAGATTATTAGACAGTGCTGTGGACAGAGAACTCATTTCTGAAGTACACGAGGACGTGGACGAGGAAGAGCAACTCGATTTCGGCCAGGAAAAACGATTTGACGAAAATGATGCGTTAGCCGCAGCAGAAGAATCCACACTTCCAGAGTACATTTTTGAACTGGCAAAGGTGTTCGACGAAGAGGAGGAATTCGAAGAGTAGAGGTAGGACGAGACAGAAGGCTGATTAATTCCACTATCTGGAGTTTGAGGTGGCTTTAGACCGATGAAAGAAGTCTGTTGAATGGGCTGCTGTTGCATAAAGGGGGAGATAGAAGGACTATTAGCTGTTGGTGGCGTAACAATAACTAGATCGCTAATTGCACGACGGTGGGAGACATCAGCAAGAGCATCATCCGAAAAAGAGGTGCTTGGAATAGCGCAGGTGGGTAGACCGACACAGGTGGAGAAGTGAGGGGTTGTGCTTGTTTTCGGGAGAGGAGAAGCAAGGGAATTCTTCTTAAAGAGGTTTCCAAACTTGAACCCCTTCTGCTTGCGATCTAAATGAAAAAAAAAAACAAATCAATAAAAGTTAATTGTGAAACATTATACGAAAAGTTGGCTTGGTTTTTAAGTGCTTCATAACGAAATACGCGTGGAGATTTAGTGCGAATTCCTTATATGCACTACCACCATCAGCAACATCATCGTAGTCCATCATTAAGGAAGAAATTATGGAGTATGAGGCAAAATTTGACTGACTAGGATAATTGCTTCTGACAAGAGGGAGATATCCTTCTGGAGGTACTGTAATGCTGGGCAATTTACACGATTGCCCAAAGACTTTTTCGCAAGAAAAATTACTAAAACCAACAAGCGAAAGAGGAGGGGGTGAGGGAGGGAGATGAGGGAGGTTCTAGAAGCTAGAGGAGGAAAGAATGCACATTTGCCCACAGTGGAAGGAATGCGAATTAGCTTAGGATAGTTACAGCTGTAGAGTAAGGTCCAATGGACACTTTTAGCAAGCAGGTAATTACTTGCTGTAGGAGAAAATAAGGTCGAATTTTTGACAGTTAAAAATTGAACAGAAAAGCAAAGTGGCAGAAAAAAATTCTAGATCAAAAGGACTACTTTACATCACAAGTTGTAAATAATTCCGAACAAACGAATGTCCAATGATTCCTACTGCTGGAATCAATAGATCGTCGCAAATACGTTTTTTGGGATCCCATCACAGGGACAATTGATCGGTAAATTAGTTTAAGTTAGTAGCTGTGAGAAAAGATTGAAATGATGTTATTGTGAAAAAATTTCAAACCACGGGCTCGAAATCCTATGATATATCTCTGCATTAATAAAAGTACTAATTGTGACGTCTCATGCATTTTGTGGATCGTTCCAAATCTCGCAGTATGTATCTACTCAAATTATATTTCATAATAACAATTAATCATCAGGCTTTTGTATGAATAAGAAGAGAGCGTCGACATAAATTCATATAAGTACCTGATAGAGACAAAAAAGGTTGTGAATAATGTTAGAATCTGTTATGTAATTATAAACTCTCGCAGCGATTTTTTAATGAGTTGTAAAAGCGTGAAGTGCGGAGTAAGAACTCAGTTTTCGTGGAAAAAAACACCACCAACAATATCATGGATTAAGGTTTTAGTTAACTTTAACGAAGAATTATCTATTGGAATTAGTTATTACACATTTTTTTATGGAGTCGGTTAGAACGAGATCTTCAAAACTTACGAGGCATCTCTCTCAAGAGGGTTTCACGGATTTACCTAGAGGCGAGAGATTGGGAATAAATTATTAATAAAACTGTGTCGCGATAGCAAGAAGTCCATTTTATCGAATATATAAAGTGAAAAAGCAATTAAAGGGCCATATCTAATAAATTAATTAATTAATGAGAAGGATGAGAAAACGGGTCAACCAAAAGGACTACAATTACTATGGTAAGAATAATCCAGTGCAACACCAAATGAAATGTTTTCTTTTATTATTATTTAATTAAGAAGAATAAATAAATCGTAAAGTGGACTTGCCTAGACATTACGATTGGATGATTTTGAAGGAGGCATAAGGGTGATTACTTACGAACTGACTGGAGCGAAATAAGAAAAGTGGCCTATCGATAAAGCAAGAGCTGCTGCCATTTTGACAAGGAAGCTTTCGGAATGCTAATCTTAAAAAGTATGCAAAATACGAACAGTATTGAACTTTGAAATTATTGGATGGAGCATTTTATTCTAAAAAAACCACTACCAAACATAATCTTAATAAACATTATTTTGTCATTAACACTCTCAAACCCTGGTTACTTCGAATGCAAGCCAATTTGATCGAACAGACAGATGAGCTTTCAATATCCAATTCAATGGAGGTGAGAGGAGTACAATTTGAAATATTTCCATCTTGAATGGGGAAGTTTCTTTGATCTTGAGTAATAATTGGTAGCATTTCTTCCTTAACACCTCAATAGTCAGAAACATTTGTGCAGTCTTGGCTTTTAAAAACACTTTATGATTATATAGCGAAAATCACAAAGGCTTCCTTCCGATATTGAAAACTTATGAAAGAAACTTAAGAAAAACCTGACACACACGTAAGTGCGTATATTTGCGTAATGGGTCAGAAGTTGTAATGGTGTTGGTAGATTTTTAATGACCCATGACCTCAGAGGTTTGAATTTTGCGAGAAGCACGTGTAAAACCCACCAAGGGCGCTTAGTCTTACATTAATAGCAGCAAAATCATTCTGAATCAGTAAAGTAATCCGAAAAACAAGTATACCGACAAGAGAAATTTAATCATCGACATCTAGTACCTAGTTCAGTAGTATATAAGGGGTCATGCCCTTCTCTTCCCTTTTTGTCAGACTGAACGAATGTTAAAGACCATAATAATTTAAATGCATTAAAGAAAAGTTAGTAACTGTGGGACACTAAAGCTCCTTCCAAAACTAGCTATCCGGAGTTGAATAATTGTTGAGTAATTGCGCACGTAAGGTATAATGTTGCCACATTGACGACGCTCAGACGCAAGGTGGTAGGAAGGGATCAACAAAAATGGACTAAATTTTAAGTTAGAAAAAAAAACATTTACTTCCAATTCAGCAGCACCGAAAGAGCATGAACTAACCTAATTTCGAAATTATAAATAATCAATAGAATGATGATAATGATTATCCTGAAAATGGGAATATGGGAATTGCGGCGAAAAAGGGCATGTCGACAGAGACTGTAAAAATAAGTCCAGCTCACATAATCGTAAAAATATTACAATATGATTTGTTTACAGTTTACTTGTATTTAAATGAATATTTATAAACCATTTTTAGTTTCATATAGCTAGAATTCACTTACATCCTTTTAGAAAAAACCTTTCAACATTCCATTCTTTGTAAATGAAGCGTAGGCTAGAAAGCCGAAGCGGAAGGGCTCCACAAACCTGCCAATAATTACTCAGAAAATAAACTAACTTGTTGAAATCCATTGATATTTCAATTACATTAAGAATGACAACTGCGATAAAGTTAAGAGCTCTGAACCAATCTCGCGAACCCCACTTGATATACAAACTTTCTAGTAACTGTGAAATTCTATTTAACGACAAGTTAGGTTGATTTGAAACAGAACGTGATTAAAGCGGGAATAGGGTGAGATATTTTGCAACTAGTCTAAAATTTAGACAATTGTACTCGTGTTCTACGTATTCAAACACTACGTCTTTTAACATCATGGAAAAAAAAGAAAATATTACCAAAGAACATGACGAAACTGGTTAATAAGAGTTCATTAAACATCTTCATATTACAAATACCACGGCATTTTGGTCAACGAGATGAAGGAATGACAAGAGTTGTCAATTAAACTCCATAAGAATGAAATATGTACGGAAGGCCTGAAAAACGCCTACAGCTCATGAAATATTTTTTTCTAGTGTTTTTACGTATATGCTTAAAATAGAAAAACGATAGATTACATTTTCACAACCCACTTTCACAGATAATAGAAATGGAAAGTAAATCCTTAATTTTAAGATGTAATTATAACTTAAATCCTCCCATATTCCAACTTGGTTACTTTCCTCTTTAAGTGAAAAGTAAAGAGATATATGGAGAAAACGACTGAGCTATATATAGTTAATTTAAGTAATATAGTTATTGATTTAAGGCAGGAAAGCAACAATGAGAATAGAAAGGCATTCTGTCAAAAAAAAACAGATCAGTAATGACCAATTTATTACAATCAGCGAAAGATTATTTACATCCATTGTGCTAGTTTCGTTACCAAATACTACCATATTGACAAAAATAGTCATTGGAAGGTTAGTGATGACATAACGAATAATTACTCGCGGTAATAATCCCAATTAACTTACAGGTGGCTCGATCAACAGATTCAGCGTTTCGAGTGGGTCTTTTATTGATAGTCCAGAGAAAAGGCATGATTTAAAAATTCAAGCGAGGACAACTAGGGCATAATAATCATTCCTCAATAGTAAGAGCATATAAGTATATCCGTGAAAGAGTGGAAGGAGGGGGAGCAGTAACTGGGCTTCTATGATATCAAGCGAGCAGGAGCGGACGCCCAAAAATGTAAGAATGTGTGCGCGTTTGTGGAAATGGGATGCAATAGGTGCGTGTGCTACCCCATGCGTGCACCCACGTGTCAGCCTCCGGTAATCTAATTGGTGGGCTTCCTGAATAGAGACGCACAGATACTAAATAGCTTGTTGCATCAGTTGTGGAAGATAATTAGAGTAATTTTGTTGATGAGAAAAGAACGACCAAAAAATAAAATGCACACTAACAGTGTGAAGGAGGTAAGTAGTAATTGAACTAATAAATAAATTCAGAAAAGCGATTCTGGCAAAAACTTAAGAAGACGAAATATAAATGCAGTGTACAGGGGATAAGACACCAAGGGATAATGTTCGGCTTTAAAATCAAAGTAGTTAAAGTTAGTTAGACTTAAATAACTTAAAGTACATTAGAAAAAAACAATAACAGCAAATGAAATTAAAATTTAATAATTATAATAATGAGCACTTTATATCGCCGAAGTTGCATAGAACAATGCAAGAACAAATTATTGCAATATTATACATTTTAAAATGTGAAAAAAACACATCAGGTCAGAAAAATGGTAAAAAAATATCGGTATTAATGAAACAATATTCCCTTACTTGGCATCTGAAAATTTACTAGCACATCCGGACGGCAAATTTAAAACCGCCCAATCCGAAATACTAGGATAGCGTAGTATTCACGGAAAAAAGTTGGAAAGATGTTTCCTTAAATAGCAAAGATTTCAGTCATAGGGGACAGAATCAATTAGTGCGCTCAGCGTGCACAGTGAAATGAACTATATTAATTACCTTGAATTAAAATGGTAAAAATAATCAATATCCTAAAAATTAAATAATCAGTTATTATATCTATTCCAATTTTGAATTTTGGTTTTATAATTAATTGGAATAATTTTGCCCCTGTTTGATAAACATATAATTGAAATTTTATTTAATCAAGGACAAAACGTATTCTTAGCACCAATATCTTCTGTATGTTGTTTTTAGCATGAACATAAAATTGCTTTCATAACTAGATAAATTGTATGGTGTCATGTGTTTTAAAGTTTTTAAATTTTCTTCGAAAATAGGGAATTTTTCTTATCAATCCTCAAAGCCCAATGAAACAGATTAAAGTATGGTCTTTTGATTTTGTTCTTTTGGCATAAGCGGACTAAATTTTGCAAGATACCACTTTATTTGTTGATCTTTTCTGAGGTGACTATACTTGCCCGGGGGTGTCAGACCTTTTTTTAGCTCACTATCGGAATTTTGAATTAGATTCGCCCTCAGATGCAATCGTATGTCCTACTATGTTGCAGACTTCATGAGAGCCTATTCATACATTACTATTTTCTCCGAACGCCTCACTAACTCTACTAGGTAGTGACTCTTGCACTCCCATGCAATCTTTGCTTCTCATTAACCGCTCTAGTTATGATAGGTTTTGCCAACTAGATCGAGCTCGGAACAAACTTTCTTTCTCTTTAATGGTTGTGACGAGGGGAACTGAAAGCAGTAGTTGCACACTAGTTTGTCGGATCTAAGTTTTAACTTATGATTGAAATGGTCGTTGAAATGCCTATTTTCTCATTATATGTAATTGAAAATCAGGTTCTGAAATACATCACTTACTTATAAGTGTGCTTTTGCTAATTTACTAAATAAATGTTCCACGATAAAGTGAAAGTTTCTCAAAATTGCAGAATAAAAACTTTAGTTTATTCATTTTTGACAATTATTTGCCTTGTCAAGCTATAGGATGGTGCATGAATATTAATTCCAACAGTTGCAATAAAATACCTTAAAAGGTGTGACAAAATCATCTTTTTGTTTGAAAAATAAGATTTACCAGCAAAAAAGAGAGGATATTTTAAATTAAATACGGTTTTATGATTTTGCGATCAGTCATAATTTATTCGAAGGCCAAATATTTCCGCTTCTATTAAAATTGAAGTCCTGTGCGTAACGTGAAATTTGAATGGATCAATCGCCTTCTGCAGAAAATAACGGAGAACAAAATAGCAAAAGTGCTAATAGCTTAAACAATCGAGGAAGAGGTAACAGACGCTCAAGAAGACCATATCACTACCGGAATTCTACTAAAAATTCAACTGATGGACCTAATAAGAAACGGGAAATAAGAAGTAGGGGTGGATACAATCGTCGACGCAATGGAAATGGTCGCTCTAGTGCCCACCACCGATATGATAGACAAACAGACCCTAGATGCCCTCTAACAGAAGATGAGTCACGAATTGGCGTCACTTCACAAGCAAGTTCGTCTTTAGATGAACCCGCATTAGGATGCGTAACAGTTCTTGAAGATTCGTTAAAGAATTTAAGTTTAAGAGGTTTGTGACTTTATTTCTCCATATATTGTTGATTACTATTTACAATATGATTTTTAGAGGCAAATATGGAACAGTTTTTACGTGGTACGTACGAATGCTCTATTTGTTTTCTGAAAATCAAACCCCGGGATGCAATTTGGTCTTGTGATAAATGCTATGGATCCTTCCACTTAAATTGCATGATAAAATGGGCCAATGTGGGTTTGGAGAACGTCGAAAATGTTCAAGCTACATGCTTAGCTTGGAAGTGTCCACATTGCCAGAAAGTTCATACTCCATCGACGAATCCCCTCACATATCGATGCTTTTGTGGAAAGGTCTCGAGGCCAGAGTATCGACCTGGAGTTTCCACAATGCCTCATGGGTGTGATGAAATCTGTGGAAAGTCAAAGGCCAACCTAAATCCAAATGCTCTTGACAATCCTAGGATTCAATCTTGTCCACATAACTGTACAGAGTTAGTTTCTAATGTCTGCTATTTTTTGTTACTTTATAAGTAATTTAAATGGGAATCCTTTTTTGCTTCAAATGACTTCATTATCCGGCATTGCACCGTTGATAAAAAATTTCTCCTCTTCCCTCATCCATCTTATTGAACCATATATATTCATTTAGCTCATCTTTAAAGTTGAATTTTTTTATTATATGTTTGCATACTTGGCGGTGATAGTGGGCGTTTGCTTATTAATTGCATAATCTTATGCAATGTTTGCATATTTTGTGGTCTTACGGTTGATATTTACCGTGCTCATCCGCACTACCTAATTTTGGGTATGCTTTCCTTCAGGCATTGTCAGCACTTCTCCAGAAGACTTGGAAAGTATTATTCGATAAATGAAGCGAAAATTTAGCTTAACCCAACGTTTCGTTACATTTAAGAGAAGTTTTTATTGATACTTTCTTTAAATCGAAATGGCATTAGTTGTTTTCTGTTCACCTTTCAATATTTCAATCTCCATTCTTTTCTTATCCTTCATCCTTTTGCTCTTTGTATTGTGTTCTTTTATGCGCAACGTATTCTCACGTATTCTCCTAAACATTTATCACAGGCATTTGTTCTACAGTCAAATTATGTTTTGTCGATAGAGATCTCACTTCGTCATTTTCTTACGTCCATTCAGTTATATCCATTTGTAAATTGGCATTTCTTCATAGTGTATAAGTTGTAAATAGGAGCGAGGTTGTTGGTCAATTTTGGGATATATTTTAATGCTAAAATTTTTTCATTTAGAATTAATTTATTAATTCCTAGGGGAAACAATTACTTGACTCATGATAAATTTTGCAATAAGTCCAATAAAAAGCTTATGATTCTACAAATTTCAAGTCTTTGTTACCATTTGATGCTTAAAATGGTCAAGCGATTGAACATTTGATTATAATTAGCTGATTACATTATTTAATAATAGTGGATGATTAGATTAGGTCTAATGTGCATTGTAATCAAAGTTGTTTTATTTAATGTGTGAAATTTTATTTACCGTTATTCCAGTGTCGCGAAGTTAGCCTTTTTGAAAAGCTTAATTGCCCCCTAGTTCTTCTCTAATCATTTCTCTTTGGTTGCATGGAATGGGGTCTTTCCAACACTTTTGTTTATCAAGGTTACTATTATTTACACTCCTTCATAATTTTTAAATTGCACGTGAAATGTGAGTTGCTGTTGGTTATAATGCTAAGATGATAGAAAGCTTCGCTTAATTCCGTGTTTATCATTCAGTATGGTTTATGTGTCTATTTTAATGGCCAATTAGGTTAATAGAATTTCAATCCTCCCCTGTGTCTTTTGCGCTAACTAAATGTCATGGAATGAATTATTATACAAAACCCTTTTTACTAAAAAGCTTCAGTAATCAGTTTTATTACCAAGGGAAAATACTCTTTCTAGTATATAAAATCAAATATAAATCTTAAAACATCTTGAATGATTAGCATCATTAAATCCTCTTAATTAAGAACCTTAATTCTTAATGGTTAAACATTGGGCCCATTGCATAATTTCGAATTTAGTCTCCCTTTCGTAGTAGTGGTAATCATTAAGGTGTTTACTCCTATTTTTTTCAGGCTTTGTCACCCTGGTCCCTGTCCGCCATGCACAGCCATGGTGCAGCTCTCTTGTCCCTGCGGACGCGTCGTCAAGACCACACGATGTGGTGAGGAGCCTCCCTTGCCATGTGGTGCTCCTTGTGGTCGTTCTTTAAATAAAGACTGCTGCATCTTCGGCACTCATGTCTGCCCTCTCAACTGCCATGATGGTGAATGCCCACCTTGTGAAAAGCTCATCAAATCTGGTAGGACGATACTAATTTCATTTCATTTCTCGTTTTCGTCGTGTTTTTAATTCCAATCGGTAACTGTTGTCCATACATTCTTTATCTATTAACACAACCATTTGGTTATGTTTGGGAGACCCCGTTTTCTTATTCTTGTTAGTTATTAAAATAGTCTTATTTTCAAGAACATTATATAG
The DNA here is from genome assembly GCA_000469805.3 of Hymenolepis microstoma. NCBI lineage: Eukaryota > Metazoa > Platyhelminthes > Cestoda > Cyclophyllidea > Hymenolepididae > Hymenolepis > Hymenolepis microstoma. The sequence continues at coordinate 29,666,099 of LR215989.1, forward strand.
AGTTAAACGTTACATGCGTTCTATCTTCCAATCTCTCTCTGTGGGCTGATTGTTTTGGTCAAGTGATATCGCTTTGTGCACTCACGTTTTCTTCCAGTTATCTTTCTGTTGAGATAAGGCTTCTCACTTGAATAGTTTTTTTTTCCGAAATGGTGTCTCTAAGTAAAATTTTACTCTAGAGGAAATACCTAAACATATGACAGTGAAGTAATCATGTTATAGGTGGTGAAGCAGAATGTATAGAATAAGGCCTTATCTTATCAAGACCGTTGCATCATCTGAGTTAGTGAAGTCACCTATCTTCAAATCAAATTTTGCGCTTTTTCCCCAATTTTGATTAAATTAGTGTATCTGTTCCTTTCCTTAGTGAAAAAACATCACCCTTAGTATTCGGAGTTGAGACGCTGGTATTGAATCACAATTATGGCTCCTGTAATCGAATCGTTGTATTTGGTTATCTCCCTAAAGGAAATATTTCCAAAATGTCATTTTTTTCCGAAATACTCCTCATCCCCATCCATAAATTATCTCTCGAATATATCCAGGCGATATCGTAAAAAGATTGGCCTTGATATGAGAGGGTGATAAGGTCAGCCTTATTTTTACTTTGCTTATTGTGTGTTTCTTTGCTGTCAATATGTTCAACATTTATTGACTTCAAATACTCCATGCACTTGACGCAATTGCCCAAAATCCCGTCCATTATCTTCTTCATAATCAATCAAGCTTTATTAAACTCTGGTGTTTATTATTCCATTTTGGATTCAACAAAAAAAGCCAATCAATATGACAGCACAAATACATGGTTTCAGGCTCTGTGGGAAAAATGTTCTCAAGAAAGTGTTTTGGTTTTCTTGGTATGATTTATGGGAGAATGTAATTTTCTAAATAAGAACTTTCTGTGTACTCTGGCTAAATAATATCAGAGGGAACGAATGAGCATAATGGGTCTGGTAGCGTGTAAGGAAGCCGTGAAGAGGCATCAGTAAGTACTAAGAGGGAGGGTGGGGGGGGGAGAGAGAGTATAAGAGTAGAGCGATCTCAGCGTCATAGACCTCTGGTTAGTCATATATCAGTAATTTTCCCACTGGCCCACTATGCATTTGTGTTGGTTTGTGCGGTTGAAAGTGCCTCCACCTTAGTTGTCTAGGTTGCATGCTTAATTTACTTCAAATTCCTCATATGCAGCATGTTTGGGTGTTGGTGATTTTCGAATAAGGTGGGAAAAACATCATACAGCACCAAGTTCCCACCTCTGAAATGTCAGTTAAATGCACGAAAAGCTGCCCTTACCCAACAAGCTCGTCGTGCCTGCTATTTTCGGAGGGTTCTTGTAATCAGCTTTTTACTTCGAATATTTTTATTCTCGCCAAATTTTTACTTATCGTTAGTTTGTTTACTTGTCAGATGTTTGATTGTCTCTTGGTATTTTTCAGTTCGTTCACTTTGTTTATGAGATTATATATGGGTTCAGTGATGACATTTCACTGATGCCTTTTAGTTATGTAATTGAACCAAATCTAATTAACATAATGCATCTCTGCCGCAACTAGATTTTCGCCTTATGTGTTCAGCTGTGCTTATATTTTCCTCACTGAATGCCTTTTAATGAGACAATCTTGCTTGAGATTTAGGGCACACCATTTGTGTGCTGGGGGTTATTTTTAGTTAGAGAGAGAGAGATTTCTACTTTGCGAAAGTTAAATGTCAGTAATTTCGTTCAAGTGTGGATTAAAACCGAGCGAAAGCTTTTACCTAATTTGTGCTGTATTAAATGATCGCACAACCTTTTGAAATTGGATGTTACATGCGGAAGGCAAAAATGCTCAAGCCATTTCAGGCACCAGTCTGCCTTTCGGTGTATTTGATTCGTATAGGATTAGAGCCCAATTGAAGTGGAGAGGAGGAATGATGGATATGGAGTGAGGTAAAGCTCTATCTACGTTAATTAACTAAACACGTGACTGCCCTTATTCGTGTAGGATTCGTTAATTCATTGACTTACTATGTTGAGGGCAGTCTTGGTTGTTCAGAATTCCCATTTCCCCACATAATGTCATCATTCTATAACCTTTATTCCCCATTAATCTTTATTTCCATTTGTTATTTTGAAATGCCAATTTAATTTTCAATCATGTGTGCATATGAACAGTATCGAGTGTTAATATGTAACACTCCTAACTCCTTGATTATCTCAAATTCATATGCTGTTTTAAAGCCCAGATACGTTTTCAGCAGAGCGAGAACCCCATACACAGTGATTGAATTCGTTATTAACTGTAGTCGTACCAATGGTCTATCTTCGAAGCCTTTTTAAACAAATTTCCTCAACGGCTCTTAGTACCTATTTCCTTGTTGCTTTCCGTAATTTAGGACGAACTCAATTATTTAATTCCCTACTGTTAGGAAAGAATGTTACTCTTGGTGATTGGCCATTTAGATGGAAGTGCTCGTTTTTGCGAAAAATCATTTTTTTGATAATTTAGACTTAAATGACAGACATTTTATATTGTTTGCATTTTTTGGTTCTTTTAAATTAGTTGACCTTAAAATATTCTTCTAAACTAAAAGTATCAACATATGGAGGCTAATTAAATGGAGCATCTCGGTCGATATCCATTTTCCAGTGATCGGAGTGGTCAGTCGCATTGCTTAAGTTCGGTTAATCCAGGGTATTGGAAAAATTGTGCTTATTTTTCAAGGGGTCTATGCGATTCTAGTATTCTACCTCATAGTAAGTGATTTAAAATTTCTATAGCGGCGTGGGAATATCAGTATGTACCTCTGCAGATGAGATTTGTTCTACTTCCCAATCTTACAACTGTGTGACTTCACTAAACGCACCTAATTTGGTTTGTAAAAACGTGAATACTAAAAAGATCATTTAACTGCAAACTTGCAGACTACAGTTCTTCACTAAGCAGCTTTCATGCCAAGGTGTAGTTGAGTTTAATTAACGTAAACAGTGATAGTAAATCTATTCATAGTTCCCTACGTTCAAATTGACGATATAAAGTTGAGCTCTCCCACCAAGCTCCTATTAGTGATAATATCCGTCTAGCATATTTCAATTTTTTTTTCTAACACAGTTATTCAACGGTCTATTTTCGGCTCTGTACTAATATTTGTTCCGTGAACATGTTCAGCATCATATCGCATCATTTTTGCTCAAATGCCCTTTGGGTTGGGAGTGACACTTTTAGAGGCATGAATTAACATTTTTCGCTGAGTTAGCCATGCCAGACTAGAAATCGTCATTTCACCTTTAATTTCAAATGGTTTCAAATAGGTTCTCTTAATTTTTGGGAATACCACATAGAAATCGTACAAATGTTTGTACTCAGACACGGTGGAGGAAATGACTTGTTAGCTTTTTTCCCTGAGAGACAAATAGTTCAACATTATTTATGAGCAAAAAATTTCATCTTATTGTTTAGGGTAAAGATGTTCAACCCCAAAGCAATCTGAGAGCACTTCAGACGTTGCATGTTGATTATTTTCACCAGGATTTGGACCCCTACAAGCCATTACTGATAGTAATTGTCAAGTGCTTACATTCCACCGATGTTAATTGTGTGTTTTAAGTTTGAAGTCAGACGGTAGGAAATGAGATGATGTGTCAAACTGAGGACGACGTATAAATTTTTATGACGACTTATTAAAATTCCTGGTTGAGTTAGACACTCGATGAGCTGTGGAGGTATTATCGCAGAAACTCATTCCCATCGTATACTGTGCAACGACAATTGAATCGCATCGGTAAATGGTATGAGGTAGGTATTTCTTTGTCGCCATATCTTCTTTCCCGGTATAAGGGCAGCACGTGAGCTTCATTTTTGTCAAGACAACAAAAGACTCATTCTCTTTGCACCGAATTGTTATCGGGGACGAAGGGTGGTTTGTTTACGACATCGTTATTGGGGTAAAAGAATGGGTGTCTCCAAATGAAACGCTCATTCCGCCCTTTAATTCCAGCCCTGGTCTACTCTTGGGAAACTTCTTTTATGTATTTGGTGGAATTTACATGGTATAATCCAATAGGGATAGCTTAAATCGGGAGAGAAACAATTGCAGATGAAGTTTATTGTTGACAAACTGGGAAGAATAAACAAGAAATTGAAAGGCAAACGTTCAAGTTCATTTAGACAGATAAGAGATAATGCTTCAACTAAAGAAAGAATGACCTCTCGAAAAGGTGGGAGTTGGTTGTATCACTTCCTCCATATTCGTCAGATCTCGCTCTTTCCGATTATCACCTTTTAGGTTGATGGAACATACTGAAGGAGATAAACGATTTCTAAATGCGAATGAAGTGGAAAACCTCTTGAACGATTATTTTAATTCAAAACAGCAATTACAAGAGTAATGGCAAAGAGTTGCAGAAGATGGCGGAAGTTCTAATATTTAATATCGCATGCATAATTTAAAATCATTAACATTTTAATGCTGTTTTCTAAATGCGTAATTTCTTACCGTTACTCTTAACTAAACGTGTTGCTAGCACTTGCAGAATACGTTAAGGCGAATTGTCGTTTTAATTCTCCTCCCGAGTAGATACGTATTATCCAAAATTAAAAAAAGTTAAAATACATGTTGAATACAATCCAAAGTATTCCCCCAATTACTAGGAGTGAGTTATTTTCGCGGCCATCTAAATGGGGTATTTAATTGTATTGCGCTAATGATCTCCGCAAAAGCGATTGTGGATAGTTTGTTCATACATCTTTTACAATTAATCACCAGTAATAAAGAAATAACACAGTACGCGCATGCTTTCTGCAATTAAGGAGAGGGCGTATATGGCGGAAAATGTCCTCCCTCCATCCTTTATTGGATAGAGGATCAATACATGTTGGGGCATATCTTCTGACGACACAATTGCCGCTTTTTAAATAACTCTTGTGCCATATTTAGAAATTTGAAGTTGTAATCTCATTTACTTACCTCCGAACACAAACCACAGCTAATTTTCTGGCCAATGCTGATAGTGTTGATTTGCTATCCTAAATATCACTAGATTATTTCTGATAACCCCTTCAAACTTGATGATTGATTGGATGGCGGAATCCAGTTTTTTTCCCACCTTCGTAGAAAGACGTTTATTTGCTACTTAGGAGTAATTGGGAGTACTGATCAGTCATCACGAAGATGAATGATAGTTTTGCTAACAGATAGTCTTAGGCTTTATGCTTGTCAAGCACTCATCAATGTCGACGAATCAGTTACCTTTAAATCTATATTTGATATTTCTCACTCATTGTACTTATGGTGATCAATTTAATTAATTAGTATCTAGTTGTTGTTGCAGTTTGTTCTTCATTATTCGCTATAAAACTATTTGCATTCAGGATAAAATGCGTTTAAAGTTTATAGGGGTGTTGATGGTATTATGTAGTGGTATTCAAATGCGAAACGTTAAATTCGAATGAAAATAATCTCTTTTGGGCTTTCAAACTTCTTAGTATGCTATTGCGGGCGTCAAGACGAAGTGGTACGCTGTGGCAGCGTCAAAGCCAAACGCTACAATCTCTCCGAACTCCAAACTCCTTATGACGGTGACTTGGATCTCTGTGATGTGGAAATGTTCTTTGAAGGGACTGATGAAGAGAAAGCGATCCTACTGGCAACTCCAGATGGATCTCTAACAGCCCTCTTTGTGGGCACCGTGTTCAGTTGCGAACAGAGATGTGATAGGCCACTGGATTGTGGGCACCACTCGTGTGCAGATATTTGTCATCCCGGCGAGTGCAAATCGTGTCCACTTCTGCCGCAGAATTGTATGACGTGTCCTTGTGGGAGAGTACCTCTTTCGAAATTGGTATGTTCTCTATTGTGTATAGGTGCCTATATCATATCTTGTGGGTTTTATGAGGTTTCAGTGCCTTCGGTGCCATGATATCGGCACGGGCAAGATTAGGGCTTCTTTCCACTTTTATTAAGCTACTAAACGTGTATCCTGGGATACCTAGTCTATCACTTTAGCCCCCGTAGCTTTAGCTCCATTTTATTCTGAGTTAGAAGGCTGGTGTAGTGCCCGATTGCATATATTCAACTGATTTACGCAGGAGCTGTTCTTCGATAACCCGTCTCACATAACCAGATACAATTCAAATAAAGGGGAGTTTCTATGATTTTTGCTCTGAATTGAGAACAGTATACAAAATTCTTATCAATTTAAGAGATCACCACAAATATGACCAATGGCGCCTCAATGAGTTTTGCGTTATGACATATCAACGCCAATTCTATTAAGGTCATTCATTCTTTACATCTGAAATGTAAATTTAACTTGATTATCTCATTTTTTTCGAATTTATCATTCTTCTACAAGGCAAATATGATATATGCGCTCATTGTGGCCTTATTTTGGTCCCACCGTATATTGGAATTCAAATTGAATTGGCACTTTTAATTTTAAAGATATGATTAGTACTCGTGGGGGAGAGGGTTAAGGCGTTGGTGTGGTTGAAATAGGTTCTTTTTATTATGTCCATATATATTTATAGCGTGATCCACACGGCACATTTCAGTACGCTTGTAATCTAGCTAGCCGGACGGAAATATGCAAAATAGACGAATATCCATTTGGTTCTGGACGGGTGTTTGTGGTCATTAAGACAAGATAGCAGCTTTATCACATCCTTTGTAGTCTCTATCCTTCCTTGCCCTCATTTGTACCCTCAAAATGACTTACGCTACACTCATTCACATATACTCGCCTTTTCTAGAAGTTGTGCCCTAACAATGATATATTTTAATCACACTTTCTAGCAAGGGTTTTTCATTTCTGTATTGATTAGTCAGCGAAGATTTCCAGTCTATCAGCTTAGTATTAGCACTGAGATGTAAACATACTGTTGGTGGGCGTAATTTGAATCGACGGCTAAAAGTCGATGAGATTAATTTGTTTCCAATTTGAGACAGTTTCCAAGGGGTTAAAGTGCGTGCTTTCCGCACTATTGTCCACTTTTCTACATTCTGTCAATTACTCCCATTTCACATAAATGATTTTTGACGTATTATTATCGTAGCTTTGCTGAGGCAAAAGTTTTTAGCTATCTCTGTTATGCTAGAAGTGCAGGCTACTGAAAACCACGTAGCAGATCATTTTACCTCCTCAACTATCGTGAAAGAAAATTGATTGAAGTGGTGTAAGACTGGCCTTCCTTTGTTAAAATAAACACGGGCCAATAAGCTGTGAAGCGTGAGGTGCCCATTCATTTAACTCTAAATCCAAAAATTCGGCCCCTTTTTGATCCTCTCATCTTTCTCATTTATTAGAATTTCCAATAACTGCCGTTTTAATGCTTTCCACAAAATTTATCGTACCAAAGTACTTTAATTTTATTTGTTTATACCAACGGAAGTGCAAAATGAATTTTAAAATTGCCATTATGGAATGTTTAAGGTAGACCTAATATGGTTTAAAGGAAGGTGATCGAGTGTGGATGCGGAGGTTCCAAGTCAATTAAAAATTCTGACAAAATTTGGTCTCTGGATTAGGGTTATACGCACCCTTATTCCTTGCCTTCAGTCTACTCCTTCATGTTTTCTGTCATCCCTTAGCACATATCTCCGGATGGGTTCTTGTTTTCTCGAATAAATGAGTGTTCTGACCAGTTGATTAATTCAAATTGTTGGTCAACCATAATATAACTTAACTTCTAATAGCCAATGTACCACTTGGATAATTTCGTGTTGTAAAAAAAGACACGATTTTTAATTAATTTAGTAGACGTTTTTGACGTTCATGGTTGTCTAACGGAATTAGGAATAGGTTTTTTTCTAAGAACGTGCGCAACCTCCAGAACCAAATCATCAAATTCGACTAAGAATGCCAAAATGCTGGGTGGGTAATTATAATGCTCCACAGGGCTCTATCTCTCTATCTTCAATGTACTGAAATTTGAAAGCCATGCTTCCTCTTCCAATGCTTCTGCCCAATTCTTACTCTGTGCACAACGTAGTGTGAAAGGGATGAGAATGATTTTATCACCTCCCTTGTTTGGGATTGTAGTTGGATACTTTTGGAATAATAATGTACACTTTTGTTTTAAACGATGACCAAGTGAATTACGTAAGTACATATTTGTGTTTTATGATCTGGTTGGCATTTTCAGAATTGTCACTCATTTCTTACTTTGAATAAATTTCCTATTCAAAGAGGCCACTTTAATGCAGCGTCATTAATGATTGAATCTTGCGTATTTTTAACAACGAATTAATTGATAAAAATCCGGTCTTCTAAAGAAAATATCTAAACGCTTAGGAAGTTTTTTATGAGATCTCGTTTATCGCTCTCAGTTTCTCTTCTGTCTGATTCGTATCCTAGATGCGATCTGTTCATGGAAGGGCTTGTTACTTATACTGTTATTATTATTATTATTATTAAGGGATGAAATCAAGGTATCAAAGGTCTATTTGATTCTGGATTCTCAACGTAATATATTTACTTCGTGAGTAGTCCACATTCCAAAATTTCAAATTGAAGAATCGCCAACTCCATTGCTGAGTTTGCTCTCGTCTACCATGGGTTATTTACTTCTCGTCATTTCAAATTGCTTTTACTCATGAGGTTGACTGTCAAAATGGTCTTACGTGATATTTGGCGGCTTATATGTTTCTAATTTTCCGGGTTTGTATCTTAAAAAATATTCACCATTTTTGAGTTTTCTGGGCGGTTGTTTTGTAGCTCGCGAAGCAATAAATAAAATATGGAATTACTATTCAATGGTTTTCAGTAGCCGACGCCTTTGATCGTTAATGGGAGTGGTGTGAAGTTGCTTCTGACATCGATTTACTTAGTTTTTATTAAATCACTTTCAGGTTATGAACGGTGATAGTTATGGCAATCGTAGATCATGCACTGACCCCATCCCCGTTTGCCCCAACATCTGTGATCGTCCAAACCCCATTTGTGGTCACCCCTGTCCCGAGAAGTGCCACCAAGGTCCTGAGTGCCCACCCTGCAAACTCACCACCCAAATCAACTGTCGTTGTGGAAAGTCCTCCAAAGAGATTCCCTGTTATCAATATGCTCTGGCTGTAAAGAATGATCCTAGTGAGTTTGCTCACTGCATTGCCATTTCTTCCTTGAGCGACTGCTGAGGGGGGGGGGGGGTGCAATTATCAAGCGTAATAGTTCGTGACCTTTCAGGCCGAAACCTACCAGTACATTAGTAGGAATGGTTAATCACCACATATTGGTATTCATAACCACGAACAATTTGCACTATCCTTGCCAAATAAGATTTCTAAAATGGCCCAAAAAAGCGAGAGAGATAGAAAGTCAAATAATCAAAGAAAGCTCCTCCTACTTTGAATTCCAGATTTATTAGGTTGTCTGCATCTTTCCTCTCAACTATTCGACTATTCTCGCTTCCAAATAACTACAGTTGATGTGTTTTAATGGGCATTGACATATTCTATTCCTTAAGTTAAAATATATGAATACGCGCTTTTTTTATTTCAGCCTCGATCCAATTCCTTTGCAATAGAGTTTGCGCAAAGAAAAAGACTTGCGGGCGTCATAAGTGCAATCGAAAATGTTGCGATGTAAGTTCAAATTCACACAAATTACCCTCGTTAGAGGTGAACTGCTTCTTAAACAATTAAGCCGAGAGTGTGTGTACATTCACTTCCCTCTACACCGCTGAACACCGACGAGTCCAATTAAGCTTTAACGTCTTCCTACCGGTTACAACGTTTGCGTAAAGGAGTTAGCCACCTAACCTCCTTTCTTATAATTTGCACTGTCAATTGCGTACTTTCGTATAATTATTCTTAATTCAAGGCTCTCCAACCAAATAAAGGCGACTTATTTCCGTGATTATGACATTCAGAGCCAAAGAGTGCATTTTAGAGATGTGAAAGAATGTCAAATGTAGAACCCGTGATTATGGATTCTAGCATAGCTCCCTTCGATGCATTCTTCCGTCTAATTCGCATTATTACGTTAGCCATTTTCAGTTGTCAAATAGGAAGGAAAATAGATAATATTATTCAAAGATTACTAATTGAATGCTGATTATACAGATTATTACTATTTGATCGTATTCAGTTACCTAGGTTAGTACGTAATCGATTTTCTGCGGTCCAATTTGCAATAACAGAGTATTGATATATTTGTGTTGTTTATTTATTGCAAGATACAAAAGAATCTGAAGACTGATTAGAGTTTTAGAAGGGAGGTAATTTTGATGATCTTGTCAACATCCCTCAATGAGTAATTGGTTTAAAATATAAGTAGCTGGATTGAGAAATACTAATCAGAGTTCAGCTAAAAGTCTTGGTACTAGAACGCGAATATCATCGTGATGGTTGTCAAGTGAGGCGAATCGGGGATGTAATTATTATTCGTTGTCATAAGTGCACAGTCGCAGGGAACAAATAATAATGATAGTTCAAAGTCATCCAGTCTACAAATTCCAGTCGTATCTCATTACTAGATGCTCAAATTAGGGGCTGCAATTTTTCGTAATAGCTTAACTTGACATTGGTATCCAATCCGGTGAAGCTATTTGGGTGATTATTGGATGCCTGACTTAACTTCGTGTGCTGGCACCTACGTCTCAGGTACAGACGGCAAGCGAACCACTTGATATTCCACTTTCATTTGACTTACGAATTATTGTATGGGAATTCCGATTAAAATTCCTATTGCAACACATTTTTCACGGAATCTTCATTAAAACCTCATTTGTGTAGTCGTAGGCAACTGTTAAATAGATATTTTTTTCAATATCTACACAGATAGTCTGCAAAACGGAAGGCTACACATTTTGGTGCCGATGGAAGTTGTACAAGAAGACTATTTATGGTCTAAGCTTGTTCACTTTTTATGTAGATGGTGATACATTCCTGTCAGGAGATCTGCGGTCGAACTCTATCCTGTGGGAAGCATACTTGTGAGGACCGATGTCATTGCGGTCCTTGTGGATCCTGCTGGCGTGGTGTAATCTACGAGGAAATCTACTGTCACTGTGGATATACCTGCCTGACTCCACCGCAACCCTGTGGGACAAAACCTCCTGATTGCGATCGACTCTGCACTCGACAACACGCTTGCACGCACGAGGTTCGACACAACTGCCACTCTGAACCTGAGTGCCCAAAGTGCACGGAACTGACAGTGAAGCGATGCATTGGAGGTAAGTCATCTATTATGCTTTCTTTATCGTTATATTCCGCTATATCATACTGAACAGATTTCACAGTTTTTGTCATTGTGAGAGAACGGCTGAAATCACCACGGAGTAAGCCAATTACTCAAAGGAAATTAAGAGGTGGGGAATATTTGGACAGTATTGTCAAGGTATCAAAGAGCCCTGTTTCATTCGACTTCCTCCAAATTTCTTGATTCACAACTTGGACTACTGAGCAAATTCTTATCCAAAATATGTTTGTGCAAGCTTGAGAAATGTGAATGATATTACTTGTCATTAAGCAGTACATTTTATTTTAACCCTACAGATTTGAGATAGTTATCTTCGTAATGAATTTTTGTTGTATCTGTAGCAAAGTCAAGATTTATGACTGTATACGATAAATGAAGACCCTCTTTCTGTTCGGTGTAGTCATCAATCGATGCCTCTATTGAATGTTAGGCTGAATTGCTTGCTTTCAATCGTAAATAGCCCTTCTTTTTGAGAAACTTGAATTGTACCAATATCTTAGCTGGTAATATTAGCCGGTGCGATTGATCTTGTTTCTGGAGATGATTTGCAACATTCCTGAATAGTGGAAAGGCATGATGTAGTCTTTCGTCATGAAACTTACATTCAGCAAGTCATTTATCAGCTTTAATCAGTGATTGTGTTTCTAATAGTCCTTATTCCTCATTTAAAGATCATACGTGGATGTACAACGTGCCCTGTTTCATTACTGTAATTACATGTGGCAACATCTGCGACAAACTGATTGCTGGTTGCTCACACCGTTGTCAACGCCAATGTCACGCTGGTAGCTGCCTTCCTGATGCTCAAAAGTGTACTCAACCCTGCACTAATCCCCGATCAGGCTGTGGTCACCCCTGCGGTCAACCTTGTCATGAGGCCAAGGGCATTACCTGCGAGGTAGCCTATCGAAATTCAAAGTGCCAAGTTCTCATCGCGCTCGTATGCTCGTGTGGTTTTCGTAAGGAAGAACAACGCTGTTGCCAAGTGAAGGGTCTCGTTGCAAGCTTGAGTCAGAAAGATCCCAACTTCCTTCTCCGTCAACCCACTATTCCAGGGCTTCCATTTGGGCTGCCTACAAATGAAATTCTTCCATGCGATAACTCCTGTGCAATGGCTAAGAGGTTGGCAGAGGGAAAAACCAAAGGAGAAGCAGAGGAAACAGCCACTAAAATGTGGGCTCGCGGAGGTCATGCTATTGATGAGATGCAGCTGTCTGCATTTCCCCCACCTGAATATCCTGATAATCTCAAGCAATACGCCTCAAATAACAGCACATTTGCTAATGCTGTGGAAGAAGTGTTTTGCGATATTGTACAGGAGGTGAGTTTCATTTTTACTCTCCTCTTATTTGCAAAAAAACTAATTCTTACCTAATTTCTTTTCAAAGGCCTTAGACTCCTTAAAACCTAACGAACGTGGTATAATTGTGCCTGGGAAAGTGATAACTCATAACTTTAGCCCAATGCAAAAGAGTAAACGTTGGTTTATAAAGGAACTAGCCGAGTTTTACGGCATTCAGTGCGTTGAAATGGACCCGAAACCGAATACCTTTGTGCAGGCAATTGCCAAATCGGGTTGGGCAAAGTTTCCAGGCGGCACCTCGAAGCACAATTGCGTTACTTTGTCGAAACAAATTGAAGCTTCCTTTGTGGGTGCAGTTAAGTTGAATCCTAATGTACAGAAACCAGTACACGTTTCGCAAAAACCAGCTCCTCTACGGTGCGATAATACGAGCACCTCTTCTTCTACGGCCCGTCGTCTTTTAGCCTTCAACGCAATCGCATCTGAAGCTTCAAAAACAAACTAGGATCAAAATACTTTCTCTGTTCTCAAAAGTTTCTTCTTGTGTCTTTCAACTTTTTTAAAATGCACAAGCGGGAAGTAAAATCCTGTTTCCACGAGAGTTTTAAAATTTGCGCTTTGTTTTTGGATCAGTGAATGTTACTGGTGGTAATAGTTAAATATTGGAACACAGACAAAAAACGATTGGCTATTCATGTATGAGTAGTAGGAAATAAGATTCCTTTCCTGCAAATGTCTCTGGAACCTGATCCATTGGATTGGTTAATGATACTACTGAGGTGAACTAGTTCACAAGTTGGTTGAGTCTTTCTTGATGGAATTATGTACTAACTTCTATAAAACCTATCTCTTCCTTGCAGTCATTACTGTGTTAACTCATTTATCGATTTTTCGCTTCCTACCGCCGACGTTCTATTCTTCTTTTTAACCTTCGCATGATTCATTGTTGGGTCTCGAACCACATCCTTTGTCAACCTACATTGTGAGCCCTAGTCTTTCATCTGCCAAACCGCTGTCAGTCTACAGGTTATACATCGGATGTCTTCTTCCTTTTCGAATTAAGTATTTGCTCACACCATGTTTTCGCCCTATTGTAATAAAGTTTTAATAATGATTGAGTGAATAAAGCTAGGTTACACCTCCGTGGTAGTTTGGTAACTGATATCCCCTTAATTTCTCAATGCATTTATGAGATGAGTTCGCCTTTCTGTGAATGAAATTCGGGTAGGTTATGGTTGTCTGGAATTCAAATGAATTCGATATGGGTATTAGCCTCAAATATGTGGCGTTAAAATTTATTTTCGAGTTTTGACCACAGGCGAACGTCTAAAAGTGGGAATCAACCAAACACTCCAATGTGGGATAAGTGGGGATGAGTGAAGTAGGCGAAAATGTTGAAGCCTCATTTTATTTGGGATTGTGGTACAGTGAGAATTATCTATTCTTTGATGAGGTATATAACTGACTGAAGTGTCCTTAGTTAAATTTACTGGTTTGATCCATTTGTTTCCCGTTGAGTTCCCGTTGAGTTCAAAAGGGTTTGGTAGTCAGTTAAAAAGTCATTCCGACGGCTTTATATCGTCCCTTCTTGCAGCTAAAGAAGGGCTGATAATGCTGGTAGTAATGTTTAAGGCATTTGAATCCTTTCAACCGTTAATTGTTTGGACACTCCTCGCTGCACGAGGAGAACAGAGACACTGACTTTCAACAGGGTAATTGTGCTCTATAAAAACGTCAATTAGGTTGGGTTTCATCGCATATAATCTAGTCACTGAATATTGCTGTCCACTTTAAGCAACCGCCCGTATTTTTGTCATTTGGGTCATTAAAGTCAACGATTCGACGACACCACATCGGTTATTGCTCTTCGATATTTACATTAAAAATTTTTTGAGTTTTGATGATGAGAGAGAACGAGTGGCTATCGCGGCTGCACTGTCTTTCAAAGCAGCAATCTTGGTGCGCTATTCCGGAAGAATTTGTTGACTACTTTGAGTTTTACTTATTGGGATGCAAATTAACCCTCTGACGCCCCACAGGACCGTATGGTCCTCTTTCAAAATGAGCTCCATTGGTATCTAGACTCGCAACAGAAGGCGCTATTGCCGCCTGAAACATATTTAATGCGTCTATAGCCTATGCCTGATACCACCAAAGCTCATCACGTCGGCGACAGTCTGCTGGGAGACGCGTGAGCGCTGTTGGATGCATTTCTCTAAAAATAATTCGGACTTGAAAGGGTTAATGAAAGATCGTGTTTTCAGAATTTGCTGAAAAGTGTGAATTATTTGCTATTTTCACGAAAGCCTTGAACTTTTCCCAAATATCAGTAATTGAATCATTTAGCTATTATTGCTATTCCCGTGGAACTGTTAGAATTAGAATGACCACCATTTAGCTGTCAAATTTTGCCATTCTAAAAGTTGATTCTCGAGCATATAAATGATTTTGTGCCTGTTGGATATCCTTTTGTTCCCCGCAGAGTTGGACAGATCTGAAATTAAAATGTACGTTTTGTGAACGCTAAACGTAATTTATGACCAAATAATTGACCAGAAATTGAAGTCAAATCCTTGTATACAGCGATTTCAATTTTGGTTGGATTTTGAATTTACCTTTGCTAGATAACTTAGCTTACACTTATTCTAAAGTAGGATTTCGCTAATTTATGTCTTAAAATTACTACTCACATTGAAGATGACGAAAGTAGGAAGAAAGCGGTAAATTTGTAAAAGGTCTACTTAGTGCTGAGGTATTTATATGTATTCATCACATCATCGACTACTAAATGTAAAGTTGAAACTCAAAGGAGTACTTTGACACAGAGAGCACTGAAACTGTTTAGTAATTAATGGTAGATTGAGTTGTACTGATGCATAGAAAATAGTCTGGACATTGAAAGCATCCTACTATACAGGCGACCTGTTTCAGATCTTCTGTTTATTTACATGATGTGCTTTTAGTGGCTTAATTTAGGTTTTTTCGAGGATTTCAATTTTATTTAGGCCACTCGTGATCACTTATCGAGACTCCACATGTGGCCTCGGATTTCCTTGTGATAACTACGTAAATGCATTCTTCACCAGTTGGCATAAACGATCTCCTTCCGTCTCTTGAATCACTGTCCCTCATCAATAAATTTTTCGCCCCTTTCTTTTCCTCCCTCTTTAGAGAAAGTACAACTTGAAGAATAGCTTGGAAAAATCCATATATTTCAAATGGGTGTCCTTCATATATTCCAGAGTTTAAATATCTGGGATTTGAAATCGAAATTCAGGGGTGAGTTTAGTGTTGCTTATCGTAGTATCTCAATCAATTTGTCTCTTCTAATAGTCTCAGAAAATGAATTATGTTTGTATGTTATCTACGGAATTTAAATAATGTAAATATAGATGGATTAGAATTCATTAAATTTTGACTCATTTATAAGTGACGTTGAAGTGAATTAACGACACCAATTGAATTCTGGATTTTCTATATTCAAACTAATACTGACAACGGTGCTTTTAGAAAAAAAAACATTAATATTCCCAACACCATTGCAAATCATATCTATATTCTGGGAATAAAAGTTTGAAGTACTTGTAATTGCTCTCTTGATGCTCAAAGCGCTCTTTTGATTTTATAAACGAAAGGCTAAGAACTAAGGCAAAATATTTGAAACTAGTACGAATTAATTTCTGTTTGTATTGGAGATGCTGAATAAATAGTCACAAGAATGCGAGGTATATTATGGTAAATGAAGATTCTAATTCCAGACCGTTTTTTGGGCAGTTTGCTATATTTCGGACAATCCTATTACTAAAACTACTCCCAACTACTTTCCAACACATAGCTTCAGGGCTGCCGCCGTGGACATTTAAAAGCAACTGCATGAAAAGTTATTTACAGCTAGCGCAACCAGAAATGAATTATGCAGAGTCTAACGTACGCGAGGGAACACAGTCGTTGGTTGTAATGTGGGCAGTAACCCCTCCCCCATTCCCTCCCGCGCTTCTGACATATTTTTTCCACACTAAACTTAAGTCCACCGCTTTATTAGCTGATCGCGTTTTAATCTAAAATTGCCTAGACTCCGAGGCGGGAGATTCCGGGTCTTAAAGAGTTCTGAAAGGTATGCACGTTTATGATCAAATGATTGTGGGAGGTTCGTAGACAGTGTAAATGTACTTACCGAATAAATGACAGCTTCGGTGGAATATAGGTACAGCTGAACTGGATAGCGTATCAAAATGCTGGAAGAAGGATTACAGACCGCCAGGTTACGGTAAACTTTTTCGTAAATATTGAAAGAAAAAATAGTGTCATAAAAACCTATTATTATAAAGATGAATTTGCTTACTTTGTGGCGCGTCAGTTCATGTAAAAAATGTCTCCTTAATGGCAGCACGTTTTATCGGTTTTAAATACAGTAATCGTTTTAATTATTAAATTAGGTATACGACTTGTTAGTTATTGAAATTCTACACAAAGTAGCCTTCATAATAATTTAGATGGTTTTTTCCTATTCTATGTTATAAGCACCACAATAGAAAAGTCGGTTTTATTCAGTAGTTTTAGTATGGCAAAATACGCAAATACTTGATCAAATTAACGTAAACATGTAAAATTAAATCATTAACACGCGGTAGACACAAAATAATGAAATATTTCTTTGGAGGAATATGAATTGAAGTGGAACAGATGTGAGATTTTCATCTGAAATATCTCAATAGCGCCTACTCTTTCGATTAAAAGTGAGAGAGCAATGCAGTTATTCAATTTCAACAGTTATAATATTTTGTAATACTAAAATTACAGTCTATTTGAGATGAAGACACATTTGTCTGCTATTGCAATAACTGTCATACGTGTTGATAAAATAATTACTATTGAAAATAGCTGTTCGATTCTCCTAAAAATTGGACCCTGGTGGCTGTAGTTGGCCTGTTTTCATAGCCGATATGGTCAAATTATCTAAACTGCCATTGTTTAGTGCACAAATAAAACGCCCATATATAACCAATATAAATCGGTATGATTGTTATTGCTTCGTTATGCTCACTACCCTCCACAAACAATGCTAACAAAGAGACTCTGTCTCGATTTCCCCCATAAAATTGACTGATAATATTGTTAAGTTAATGCAGACATTTTAAATTTTCTGAACCAAATTGACCCTCGACTTCTACTTATATGATGGCACCTCCAGATGGTTATTCTACTTTGTCTAATTAAATACTTTTTCAAGAGAACAATATACATGTATGGTCTACAATGCACAAGGTGAGTCTGGCTGGATTTTGACATTGGATTACACATCTGCATCTACTAATGAACATTGGCTTCTGGATCTTGAAGTACACCATGACTGTGTTGATAAAAAGAAGAAAGGAAAAATCATAAATAGGTCAAGAAGGAAAGCTTGCGAATCCATTATGACCTTGAGAGAATTACGATTATTTGGTACCCATTTATGTATGATGAATATGCGCGATTCGAATTCCGGCTTCACTTGGCAATTTCTCAAGATTTAAATTAATAAAGTATTTCCATCTCTTATTAGTTTAAATGGAGAGTGTTTAATATTTATTAACAATGGGGGGACTATTTTGAGTTATATTTAACATAAACAGAAATAACTATTTATAGACAGTAATGAAATAGGCGATTTGATATTCTCATAGGAGATTTAATTACATATTAGGCTTCTCCGCGCGGTAGAGTATTCGATTGAAATGAAATGCGTTTGGAAAACTTATGAGCCATTTCAACAATTGGGAAAAGTGATTGTTTATTCTAGTTACTAATGCATTATTAACGAATGATTACTTGTCTACACGTATTTTTTTCATAAAAATACTATCTCTTGTCAATTTTAGACTATTAAGATGAACGAATTTCACAATAAAATGAATATTTAAGACTTTTTGACATATTAATCGTTTGAGAGACATATTTCAGCATAAGTATGACTATTATGGCATTACTTGAATGCATACGCCTCTTGAGTCTAATGCAATTTTAAAGAAAATAAAAAATAAATTAAACAGTTGTTATGGCCTTCAAAGTTTCAAAATGGACTTAATTACCTTATTTAAATTTTAACAGGGGATTAAACAACGATTTCTACCGTTTTCCGGATAATCTCTGGCAATAGTCACAGTTTTTGGCGTATTTTAACACTTGTGCAAAATTTTGAATAATTCATATTAAAACGAATAATCCTGCCAACCGGCTATCTTAGTACCCTTTTTTGGATAAAAATGCTCATTTTTCCCAGGAGCTACAAATCTTCAAAATTAAAAATTACGCTTCATAAAGGCCTTTTTATCGCAAAAACATTAAAGTTAGTTCAATTTAATTGAAAATTCTGCATAAAATTAAGAGTATTCCCAGGGCGATAAGTGCTGATAGATAGGACATATGAATTGATTTTTTATCAGAAAAATATCATTGCCAATTATATATCACACACTATAAGATATTAATTCTTTTAAAATTCCTCACAGGTGTAACTTCAATATGAGAGGATTGAAGGAATCGAATAGAAGTCGAAGATAAGCCGTGTCCTCTAGAGATTCTCAACATTTTAATATGAATTGCACGGGTTCACGATCTAGCATTTCGAATCTCATACCTCATTCCCAATTTCCTGAGTGAACTCGTGTTAGCGGTGTCCGGAACTTTTTAACCAGCCGACTAATTAAGAGGAGTCGTCAATCGCTTTTTTTGCCCAAACAGCTAAGGAATTTGACATGACGGGACCCAAATGATTCATCCAAGGCGAGCGCATCAGTGCATAAAATAGGGTTTCACTCTAAAATGCTACTCATTGCCTTTTTAGGCTAAATTTAACAGTTTCTTATGAGATTTATCCTTCGTTAACTTGACAGCTTCATTTCTTAATTCGAGCCAACAGAATCGTGGTATTTATTCGCATTTCTCTATTGCACAATTAAAAAGCAATTTCCGTACAATCTTCGATCACGTTCTTTGGGGGCTTTTCTGACAAATTGTTACATAACGGAATGTCAATAATTTTTGGCTTAACACTATTTTGTAGGCTACTTTTTGTTTTCAACTTGATTTTTCAAAATAAAAAAAAACAATTAACTTTGCATTACTGTCGTAGTCGCGCTAATGGACCCGCAATATAATTTGAAATAACTTTACTCTTAATTGGAAACTTTCCTGAATGAATGAATTAAAATATTAAGTTTTCCTTTTGTTAATTGGAATAATAAATTAATTGGTCTGCTTTCTCGCAAGAAAACGCGATTTAGTTACTGAAAGAAACATCATTAGTTTTTCTAATTGAACAGCATAATTCAGAGGCCACAGAGAGTAAAAACGACTAATTATTTAATTTGTTGGTTTTCAAACCACTTCGCGCAGTCTATTGAAGGTTTTTTCTTTTGCGACGTGAAACATTTGGCACTTTACAAGCTTCGACCAAGGTTGCTGTCTACTTTTTTTCTTGGCAAAATTTAAACACTTCAACCCCAATTTCCCGATTTAACTAGTTTATTTAACTGGTATTTTAACAATGATTGTCAGTTTAAGCAACTAACTACCGTTCTAACATCACGTTGGAAATTATTTTCAGTTGAAATATTCCATCGAGGTTTGAAGCTGTTTGTCAAAAAATGGTGCCAAATATGAATAATTAACAGGAGAGTTTTAGCGTTCTAGTGGGTCATAGGAATTCGTGTTCCAGAGGTTTAAGCGCTACTCGCCGCGCTCCATCTCGAGTTCTGAGTGTGTGTGTGGAGTTTGCAGCGTAACTATGGCTGAACAAGGAAATCTCACGTTCACGCAGATCGGCGCAAGTGGGCAGACCTCTCAGCCAACCACTAAACAATAGCGCTGCATGGTTTAAAATACTTTTAATTTCATTTTAATAACTAGGCTCTCTGTATGTAATGCACAATCCGAATATGCCTTTTCTCGTCATACATCTGTTTCCCCCCCCCCCCCCCCCCTACATTGTTGAAGGGATCTTGCCATAACGATTACTGAGGAGGATTACTCGGGTAGCAATACGCTGCCTATGCTTCTGCAAAAAAGCCATGATTTAACAAAACATCACACCTGCTACCTGTATTAATTATCCAATCTCCCAGCAATTTAATAATTTTTTAATTGTACATTTGAGTTTATTGAATGGGTAGGGGAGACAGAAATGACGGACATGATTTCTACTCGTATTTTCAATTTGAATGTTGAAAATTAGACAGATGATACAAATGTAATGATATTGTGATATATATCTGTGAACATTTCACCATTGTTTATCATTTATCACTATTAGGCTCACAAGACAGCAATTTATAATTTTGGGGTTCAACTGAAATCGGCTACCGAAGAGTGTAATAAATCGTGAGGTGATGAAAGCAGCATCATGGTGTCAAAGAGCCCGATTTTAGGGTTTTTGCTGCACGATATTTATTAACCGCACCGTTCAAGTTCCAAAATTCAGATTTCATGAACCGTCAGTAAATGTTTGCCAACGTTCTTCCATGCTTTTTGGCCGGTGATATTATTGTTCATTTTAATTTTCCATCCAACGATTAAGAAGGCAAATCGTTTATCTTTCTATCAATGATCTCATGATAATTCAACCATTACCTGGAGTGATTTGAGGGGTTAAGTGAAATGAAAAAATTTATTTCATTAGATCTTTACCACCTTGACGCATTGCATTTCCACGGCTAGTATCTATTAGTATTATAACAGCCCATAAATTCTATTTTAAACAACAATTATGTAAGAAAATCATTGCTAATGTTAGCACTCCTATTTTTTGCGTTAAGCCAAGTTGTACTTCCCAAAATTCAAGGCTTCTTAAAGAAATGAGGAGAAAGTATTTTCACGAACGGAGCCTAAATAGGAAAATAATGCAAAGCGCCTCTTCGCTGTTATTAAATTTAGTACCTCGGATAAAATAAAGACCAATGCTACATCTGCGAAAATGCGTTGAATGCTTGGTTAGTCTTTTACCCCTAAACTTATCCGATTAGAAATGGCACATGAGCAGGAATTTCTTACACTTTTAAGCGGTTTAACTATTGCGTAATGACACGAAAGAAGTCATTTTTCATGCAATTATAATTTTTAATATGATTTAATTACTCTATATCCTCACAATTGCTTGTTAAGAAAGGGGGTGTTTTATTCTTTGTGGTTTCCTATTATGTGGAATGCAAATTTATTCGTTTGCAGGAAAAAAACATTTATTGAGTGATTCGATTGTCATCTTATATCACACACCTTTCTGCCCCTACTAAAACCATTTCCATAAATATTGTGGAATGAATGAATAAATGAACGACTATTTCAAAGTGTCAACAACACTCTCCATAACCAGGCTCTAAGGAGGCTGCTTATAGCTCCTCACAAATAGAAGAGGTGGTGAAATATTAACTGAAATAAACTTCTTTTGAGACAGAGCAAAAGGCTCAGGGTTGGAGGAAAGGTGTGTAGGAAATCTATTACACATTGTGAGCAATTGTCTTCGTGCTTATGCAAATTTAGACGTAAGAGTACTCTTAAATCGACTATGTCACCCAAAATGCAACTATATTTTTCAAAAGAGCAGGGAAATTTTTCGAGTTCTAACTCACTTATGTTAATGTTCAACCCAGTTTGCCCTTGGGGTAACGAATTCATTAAAAATTCGTAAAAATCATTTTTCGTACGGCGTTTTAATTAAACAAGAGAATTAGGAAGCGATGAACAGGTTTTCGGTGCAAAGACAATCAATAACCAATAGTCAACAGTATAGCCTCCGCCGGCTAGACTCAATAACATTGCATTCTATTTATTCATTTTAAGTAGATACTATCTGAATGCTCTCCGAGAAAGTGAAACCATCCGTTTTTGCATAAGGTAGCTAAACCTTTTTGCTTCTGAAAAAAGCAAAGGCCAATAGAGCCGTCCAATTTGGCTTTCGGGAAAAGGAACAAGTGGATAACGCAAATTAAACCAGAAAGTTAAAAGAATCGTTTGAAAATTAATTCGTGATGGTAGACGAGAGATATTTAATTTCTACGATATAATCCCTTTGCGTTTTGTCTAATTTCAAAATTCCTTCAATGTTTTCCCTCTTGCGATTTCCAGAACTTGTTGAATAGTTGATCAAATTGGATTTTGCATTACGTATTCAGGAGATCCTTTTATTCTATTAGCTAGGATATTGGTAAATGGCAATGCAGTTCAATCTAGACGATCTACAGTCGTAAATTTAGGTGGTAAGTTATTGGACAACACAAAGGTAGCGATTTTTAAGAGCTATCACGTGTTTAATCACACAAATTGTAAATTTGTGCTTGGGAATGATGCCGTAAAGTGATTGGAAACACCTAGATGGTAGTAATAAACGTCACGCCAAATGCCTCCAATTTTGGTTTTCGGTTAGTAGCCCTTAAGCTATTCTTGAACCCAGTCATAAACCTCTGGAGAAATACTCAACTTTTGACTTTGTTACACTACAAAAAGAATATTAAATTTTCATTAAAATTAACCGTCAAATGCTTAACAAGGGAGTGCTTCGCATGGTCTATTTCATTATTATGAGTTAAAGTGATGCAAAAACCCAACAATTATTAATTGCGAGGGCAAAGAAACCCGGTATAGTAAAGTTAAATAAGAAATAATAGGAAAGAATAAAAAAGGGAGCATTCAAACAAAATTCTTCATTTTATTTTCAAATTCCAAGTGTAAAATTTGCTGCTTTGAATGGCGGATTCACTTCTTCACTTTCTGAAATTCAAATACATTAGTTAGTTCATGATATTGAGCCGCGGTACTGAGTTTACTCCAATATCAATAAGTATATCTTATCTTCTAATTTCTATAAGCTTGTAAAAATCAATGTAGAAATTGGCGTCATGTTTAAAATAATATAATCTGACATATTGTCATTTAATATGCTATACTAGTTTAAAGAGGTTGATAATAAGTTTCTTTAATTTGAAATAAAAGTCAAAATGGTTTTACGAAATTATTTTCTTTCGCATTACTTTGCTTAACTTAATCTTAATATGTTTTTTGAATAAGAGCGAACGTTATTTACAAATTGAAATGAACAAATTTTACAAAATGTCCCCAAGTAAAAATCCACTGGCGTAATTTTTGAAAGGAGCGTGATTCTTAACTTGCTGAGATTTTACCAAATTATAAATTTTGGGTCAACAAATAGAAGCTTTGCTGTGCATTGGAAGTCGTTCACACTTCATTTCCACATCATAGCTATGTCCGATCACGTCATGATGAGGACAATCACCAGTTATCGATTAGTCCCTTTCTGACCAATCAAATTCTGCCTTTTCCGACCAATTGGATTTTAATCGAATTCAGTTCTGGTTGTGTAAGCAGGATTTCAGTTGTATTAATAAATCTGGTCTGATATGGCTACTAAGCTTACTTGATGGTGTATTAAAACAGTATGTATATCAAAACTGTTCGATAATCAAAAACGTTCAAATGACACGAATCAGTGTCTTTTAATCAAAATTATTTTGTTATACTTATGTGAAAGTTATTCAACGCTATCAGAAAGATTAATCGTGGATTCGTCATTATGAACTAAAATCATTTAAATAGAATACAAGGAAACTTGCATACTTAATTTCTCAATTATGAGAAATTTGACCAATGCAAAGTCATTACTTCAAAATTATTTTCTTTTTCGTAATTGGATATTATGATTAAAAGGGAAATGAAAAATTGTGAGAGAAGATAAAATAAAGTGATTCAAATACAAATAGCTGAGTAATTGGGGTTTCATCCTAATTGGATACAGTAAATTCTCCATTAGGGAAAAGTCTTAAAACAAAGTAAGATAAAAAAGTTTTTGATAAAAATTTCTAGACACTATGAACAAAATAACTTTGTTACCCTGAGGAAGTTTGGTGAAATCAATTTTAAAGAAGATGAAGATATATTCCCCATCTTAAATACTTTATTACGGTTGCAGGTCGACCAAAATTTAGGTGTAAATAAAAAGTGCAAATATAAAAACCCATAGCATGTAAATTGTAATCAATTTTTCAATTCAAACTTCGAAAATTTTAAATAAGTAATCATTTATAATTAAGTTCGCTTCATTTTTATTATGTATTATCCTTCTAATTCCATGAAAATGCACAAATAATAATAATAAAAACGACGGGAATTTTATACATTTTAGAAATAGGCGCGTTAAATGTAGCAATTATGTTATATTTATTTATTTTAGACTAACTGTTAAGGCATTTCTGGAAATTTTTATAATGGTAAAGCATTTGCGGTGATTGAACGCACAAAAAAGGAATATTTGCTGATGATGGTGGTGCAGCATTCAAAAGCAGTTAAAAAAAGGCTTTTACTGTAATCTCAAAAAGCCATCGCAGCGCATTCCATGAAAAGGACCCCAATTGAGGTAAAACAACTTTGATGGGTTAATTGATCTTATCAGTAGTAAGCGTAATTCAGGAGAAAACAAAATGGAGACGACGCCATGCAGGGCGTTAAAAAGTCGCTTAGTGGTAGTGACCACTGGGCTATTAAATGTCCTTTGGAAGAGATAGCTGCCTAACTTTCACTTTTTTGCCTCCTCCTCCTACTCCTCCTCCTCTGTATTCCACACAAACTATCCTTTTCTCATTTCAGTCTCGCTGACCAACAAATTGTTAAGGCAAGAAGGGTAAAATTAGCGAGCCGAGGGGAAAGCGAAAAATAACCGAGCAAAGTGAAATCACTTCTGTAATTTTATTCGCTATTAAGTTAATACAAAGGTTGGTCACGCCCCCATTGGCCTATATACACCTTCTTACAATCACGGGCATATGGATGAAAGCAGCAAAAAGACTTGCATTTTAGTAAAGCTCAGCTGAGTTTTTCAGTCATAATTACCTTTTTAAGATCGAAATTCACTTTTTATTTACAAATTAATTCTTTCTTAAAAGCGCACTCATTCCCATTTCGGTTTAAATGGCAACATTTAAACATTTAAGCAAATTGAGATTGTTAAACAAATTTAAATAAATTTTTAAAAAAGAAATTTTAAAATATTATCTCTTGGGAGAAAAGTGGAGCGAACAATTTTGCCAGACGTCTTGTAAGTCCTTCTCCACTCCGATAATCAAATTGAAATTTATTCGAAGTAGCAGAAACACTTGATAAGGGTAATAAAAAATTCAAAAATAACTATATCTCCTCGCGATGTCTTGAAACAATTTCCTAGCAATCCACCAGTCTAGGGCTAAAAAATTAAGCATCCTCACAATAGAAAAATTCAACTACAATTTTTGTACAAGTAAAAATTGTTTGAAAATGTGTGCTCAAATAGTTGATGTGGCGAAATTGCGAGGGATTCAAGTAATGTGCAAAGTTAGAAGGGGATTTGGTGGAGGCGGGTGGGGAAGTGTTTTGTTTAGACAAATAATTAAGTCGAGTTTCACTGCATTTGAAATAAGAAAAAAATTGCTCTTTCATTCTCCCATGCAAAGCTGTTTTTTAACTCCATTTTACACCACTTAACCATAAATGCCTGAAGTAATTAATTACCTTTTGATCTGGTAAGTAAGACCAGAAATGGAGTTTAAAGATGAGAGAGCTATGAAATGAATTAGAAAATGACATTGTATTAACAAACTTGGCATTCAAATATTTCTAAGAGTCCCAGACATTGTCGATTTGTGACGTTTGAGCCAGAGTTTTGGCATTTCATTAGCTGGACTCCAAGAAATTAGTCCCAAGAGAAAGTACTTATCCTACATAAGAGGGTACTTAGTAGTTTATTTGCCTTCTATCACCATCTCTTCTTACGGTATATTTGGAATGAATTGTCTGTCTGGTGGACAGTGAAAAATATTTGGTATTTATTGAGACAGTTTACTCAAGTAATGGAAACTTACCTTTAAGTTAATTTACTAATGGCAGTTTTTAAACTGTTTGAAGAAGAATACTTTGGTGACAACAATTGTGGTACTTTCATTCATTTTAAAATCTCTTAAATGGTATCATTCATCTATTTCGGTTAGTTTATTACGATTTCCGATAATCATGTGTTTATAAGACCCAATATTTCATACA
The DNA here is from genome assembly GCA_000469805.3 of Hymenolepis microstoma. Lineage (NCBI taxonomy): Eukaryota > Metazoa > Platyhelminthes > Cestoda > Cyclophyllidea > Hymenolepididae > Hymenolepis > Hymenolepis microstoma. The sequence continues at coordinate 29,692,636 of LR215989.1, forward strand.
CGAATTGAATCAAAAAATGAATATTGAAGACTTTGCAGGTTGGAACCTAATGCAAGCCAAACATTTGAAATTCCAATTTTCTGAATATTTTCATGATTGAAGTATTTTGTTCTTGGCTTGGAAAAGGTGATTAAAATATGAAATAATAATTCATGCATGCCCTAATTGGTGGCAAATGAGCGAATCGCACTGGTTAAATGGAAAAATGACGGTATATCAATAATCAAAGCATTTATAATAATTTAATTTGTTAGATGGAATGAAATTAATTCAGATCCTGGCGCATTGAAAAGGAATTTTTAGGGTGTTTTAAAATTACAAAATTTTACATTTCAACATTTAAGTTTAGTTCTGAAAATTCTATTAATTGAAAATTTTCCCTTCATCTCGTTGGGCAACGTAAGTAGGGAAAAACAAAACGCATGAAAGCAGAGGGAAAGCGAGGTTGCATGGTCGAGAGGAAAATTTTGAACGCATTTTAACATTTGTTTATCACGCATTTATCAAACACCTGTGGCATAGAGTCATACACATCTGCAAACCCTTATCAGTTAATTTAAAGCTCTTGTTAAGTTGCTTGTTTTTTTACAAATATAGCTATAAAATTTCATGATTTGATCTAGCTCACACAATTGGAGGATGGGTATTGTCACTCCTGTCTACTAATCTGTTTGATCGGAATTTTGCTGATTGACCTCAAGGCTCAAAAGACATGATAGTGATGACATGAATGTCACCCACAGATACAAAATAAATTGGAGCAGATTTGTTTGATTCAGCATGGAAGTATAAATCGCTTCAATAACTTTGAAAATACCCTTTGGGATTCTCAAGTCTCCTAGCATTTAAAGTAACTGAGAATTGTAATTTTAAAATAAAAATTTAAAGGTATAATCGCTATTTATTTTTCTTTCAGTACTGAAATAAAAACGGAAGGAGTTCTTATCACGTCAGTACAGTTCTTTATATTTTTTGATATGGTACATTATTATTTTGTAAGGAAATCTTGTCGATTATTTTCGTATGGTTTTCAACTTTATATTCCACTTCTAAAATTGCCTAAAGTTTCAAGAATTTGATTTTTAAAAGAGGTCACTATTTCATCTTAAAGGGTAAAGTACATTTGCCTCAATATTTGAATGAAAACCTGACAAATTGTAATAGACTACAAATATAAAGCAATGACTGTGGTGAAAATTTAAATACACCACATTTCGTTGACTTTGTACACTCTTGAAAGTCAATTTACTGTTAATTCATTGACAATAGAGCATATTACAGGGGAAATTATTTGATCGCATTCGATTCACTTACATGAACCAAAAGTAAATTGTATTAGCATCGTATCTTGGTAATTACTTAATGTAAACGAAGTATATTCCTTTCATTACTCATTCAACTGAAACGCTTAAAATTAAAAGAAAAATATTCAAGGAATCCAAGGTTTCAAATAAGTTATATTCTTATGAATCCGATTACTATTTTTGTTTAAATCTGTCAAAGATTTAAACTAGTATTTGAATGAAAGTAGAAAACAATTTTATAGCATTTAAACAGTATTTAAAGAAATATTTTGTTTTGTGTCAACTTAGCATCTTGATGCCAAAAATTTTCTTGTGAAAGCTACACATTTTCAACCAGAAAATGGACGAGAAGACTTCAATTTTGAATTATTAGTAGTTCTTCACGTAGTTTGCCACTTATAGCAGGGATTAAGGAATTTTTTTCAACCTGTTATACGGCACACACGCTGAAATTGAATATTTGCACTTTTACAGCTCACAAACCGCTACTATATAACACCAGGTCACCCCACTAAATTGGGCGTCCAGTGTTATCCACAGTGCACACACCACCTTCCTCTCATGCACCCAATTTTAATGACAGCATTACAAAACCGAACTCTTTGAAATTTATTAAATATGCTCAATTGTATTAAGTTAGTTGCTAGTCCCACCTCTTTGCCAATGGTTACAATAAGGGGCAAATAAAATGCTGTAGTATAGCCAACTACGGGATCAAGCCAACTGGTCGATCAGATGGGAATATAATTTTCATGCATGAATTTGAATGACAAATAATGGAATTCAGAGAAGAGAAAATTGCTCTCTGAACCCCGCTTATTTCGAATATGTGAACACTAACCTGTATTAACGGTGCTCCGATTTTTCTGTCTGCTTAATCATACCAACCTGCCCTATTTCAAACCTAGTTTGCTCTATCCTTATTTAAGTGTTGTCGCAAAATTGAGGTTTGTAAAAAGTGTTTTACAGCAATAGTCAATAAATTAGAATATAATTTTAAAAAAATTATTAACAATTCATGACTTAGTTGAATCTGGTAGGACGATTTTTTATATTAAAATCCCTCATGACAATAGGCACAGAGTCTGAGTCGTGTTCGATGAGCATATTATGAGATAGGAGAACCTAAAAGCGAATTTTGGATGTGTGACAACACCAAGTGGACGTTGTGGACGTGGGAGTGGATAGCGTGGAAGTTATGTACATAAACGTGGTTAGATGCGTCCAGAACCACCATACTTCTTGGCACGAATTTCAGCAAATCATTTTTCGCATACATTTTCAATGGGACGTTGATAATGGAGATAATCGCAAGAGCGCGAACAGTACTTATTAAAACGTATGCAATTCTAAATATGTCAGATGGAGTACTCATGTTTGAATACTCTTGAGAATACCAGAGTATAGGCTCTTGAACGTTCACACTTAGTATGTTTTTTTGTGAAAAAAGGGGGTTGTTAATATTCAGGTATTCAGGTAACGCCGGTAAAATGACTTTTGTTCATATCTATGAACGCTACCCAGGTATGCAGGAATGAAAAGTTTAAAAGCACTATTGATAGTGTCCACTAGTGGTCAGTAAGTTGAAAGACGAGTGATTGTGTGTGTGAGGAGAGAGAGAGAGAGAAAGGAATGAATAAGCTGAATATGAAGGAAAAGACGAAGATGGAAGTGTCAGAATGGCTTTGGAAAGCTCACGCTAATTATCGATATGCGACTTCGTATTGAAAAATAAAACGAAAATGCAATGGCCCTACTCAATTAATGCATGTATTCGGATAAAAATTTCCCGAAAGTCCAACTTGGGGTCCGAATTTATATTTTGGATCTTCAAAATGCAATCTTTTTTGCACAGGATGAAGGAGATATTTTTAGCTGCCATGTGCCGTCAATACGAAATAAGACCACTTTATTTACATCAATTGAACTAGCTACCGAAAATGAAGGCCGTATTCCGATAAATTACTTTCCTCAAAATTATTCACAATATACCAATACCAAATACTTTTTTAATTTTAACACGTTTTTCGAAATCCTCTTACTGTGTATAACTCTCATTCCAGTAGTTCATTAATTTACAACTACTGACACCAAATTGGGCTTTTCTATTAAATTTCTCAATACCAATATTAGGTCTCAAGGCCAGAGTTCCTAGCTCCTTGGCACTTCTCACGCAGTTTCTAAAGTTGGAGAAATAGATCAGCCAATTCACTGAGTTCGAACATGTTCATTTGAACCAGCCAACAACTGTCACTTTTTCCAGATCGAATTCATCAAGATTAGCTATTTAGAGGCGCTGAAATGTTTGTTGGTGCTACTGATCTTATGTTGCAATAATTACATCCCAGGATGGCAAGATATATAAATATTGAGGTCAAGAGTGATATTTCATGTTATGAGGGCTTAGCGACATATGAATGAACGGGTGTTGATCTTGAAAAGGTCAGTAATATCAGCTTAGGATATCAGCCACTTTAGATAGTCAAAGTGCAACTATTTCGGTTCAACAGAGTTCCCCATTTGACATGAAACACAAAAGCACAACCACCCAATCATGGATGTTCTTTTACTAATTGGCTTGAATTTGTGAAATTTTCTTCCCACGATAGACCATTCATGTTAATTGATTTTTAGGGTTTATAATTCCTCGATGATGTGATATGTCAGGCAGCATCTTTATAGCAGGCAGATTTGATCATTATGGTGCATCCAAGATACGATTTTAGGAGGCGTTTAAATGGCCGATGAAAAGGAGGGTTCTTGGGCCAACGATTCCTGCATGACTCAAATTGCCAATTAAAAATTATATCCTCGTGGCTTGAGCATCCGGAAGCATTCAATTCAGCTAGAGCACCGCTTCATTAAAAGCACCCTGTTGCAGTAGCGCTGAGTATTGATTTTGAAGGTAGAAGACTTATAAATCGTTTTTTTGGTGGTGAAAATGGAGAGCTACCATTTTCCACTAGTTTTAATTTGCGGATAGCACTTCCTGTCGCGTAAGAAGGAAAATTCAAGCGGACTACTTCTTTGATATCTGGAGATTCGAAAAGAAATTTAACCAGACAAAATCAATTTTTTGTAAATACTGGGCTTTTTCACAGTTATAATCGACAAAAATGCAAATTCTGAGATAGAGTACGATATAGACCCAAAATTTGCAAAATCTAGGCAAGAATTCTGAGAAGAATCTGAAAAAATTGAAATGGTTATATTGCATATCCAAATATTTAAAAATCAATGAAGGATATCACTAACTTATTCCTTTGCCAGTTATTCGCAATATTTGGCGGTGAAATTCTCGAGAAATCTAATTTCAAGGAGTGCCCTTAAAAAATATACTTGCAAATGGAAATGCGGAAACTCAGTAATTGCAAAAAGGGTCTGTAAATTCTTTCAGCAAAATAAAATCTCCCTAATCAGGGAAGTGCATTTTGGCAACTGCAAAGAAGCGAAGATTTTATTCTTGCAGTTGTTTAAAGTGAAAGCATTGTTAGTTTTCACAAACTCCACTTTCAAAATTTTCTCCTATACTGCTGCGTTAAATTGCATCAAAATTAGTGTAAAGTAGAGGGGAACAAATGACTCAAAGTTAATTTAAAATACACATATAAAATAGCAAGTTATTTAATCAACATTCCAGTTGTCATGCTAAGCCGACGTGGAATTAGAAATTTTAAATTAACACCACATTTTGATTTATATTTTTAATATACTAACAAATGTTACCACCTGCATCATTGTCACGTGGATTACACCACAAATTAATAAACCTTTGCTGTGTGTGAAATCTAGACTAGTATAGTCATTGTAAATTTTAGTTAAACAAACAATATTGATTGTCGATAGAAGGACATTAAGTACATATTTTAAGATATTCATTCGAGAAATCTTATAATCTTACTTTCGACTGATGAGATAGGAGATATTAACGCATTAAAATATACACAAGTCACTTGGAAGTACGCTTCAGGTAAAATTCTCAAATCCCTATTGCCCATGTTGTTTGTTACCTTGCAAACTGTTCGTAGTTCTGTATAGCAAAACACGCAATAATAAAATTGCAATTTTAAATGGTTATTCATAAAATGATAGCACACGCGGATCTGGGTTTCATGGAAATCACTCGCGCGCACGCGCTGGCTTAATTTTACCGCTAAGCATAAAAGTGTAGCGTCACTTCAAAGATGCTGAAGTCTTAAAAAGAAAATCCGAGGTGCATTATGTTAAAAAAAGCAACATTTTTTTATCCGAACGACAGAAGAAAACTTAAATTTCAAGTCTTTATATCTTTACTCTTACCTGGTTACATATCCCGACGAACACACTGTCGAAGGGTGTACATTTTCATTGCAGGCCAATACTGTGCTAAGGAAATTAAGTGCTTTCGTTCTCTCTAATCAATTAAGCAAATAAATTAGGAAATAGCAAAAAGTGCCTTTACGAGGGAAAAGCGCTTTGCAAGAGAAAAGATGCTAAGTAGATCTATTGATTATGAAAACTTACATTTCACTTGCTATAATGCACGAATATAATGCTCCATTAATAAGAAAAACCGATGAATGCGTTTCCCGCATCAATTTAATATGCAAATATTATTTATACTCACTTATGACAATCTATATTGTTGTTTAAATCTAAGATGTGTTTTATTTTTTTAATATTGCAGTTTATTATTGGCAATTTTAAAATAATCCCTTCAAAGCATTTTGTCTGCAAAGCCCTCGCTATATTCGCGTTTATGCATCCTATTACACCTGCCACAATGTCTGCTTGCCACAAATGCTTAATATTTATTTATTTAATAATATTAGAATTTCAAGCTATCCGCTGAGCACAGTATTGCAATTATGATATTTTTTAGTAAATTTGGATTTAAGAACCTTAACTACTATTTAAATTCAATTGTTCTTGTCTTGAAGTTGCATCAATCGAAGCTGCAGGTGATATTTGGGCAATTCTTTACTTAATTTCAATTTACAGAACCATTTAAAATACTAAGAATGCTAGAATCCGATCGAGAATTTAAAAAATGTGATTGCAATACCTGCAAAGCCTCCTGCGCGTTTGTTCAATCTGAAATAAGGCATCGTTAAGTTGGCTGAGTTTGCTTCTTTACGGGCTGTATTTATACGAGCATGTTAAAAACAAAGCAATGCGATAGATTTATAGGTTGCTTGTTGCAGACAAAGTTTCAATTAAACATAAACGAAGCGATTGCGCCTGTTGAATAAAGGACAAATGTTTTACCCAAGAATAACTCAATAAGTTGTAATAAATTATTTCATTTAGCTGTGCATCATATTTGTTTAAATGTGGCAAACTGGTGGGTCATTGCCTCGGACAATTTTGAAGGAAAGCACACCCTTACGGCATTTACGCGTTATTTTGGGTTCCGTTGTTTGTGTTTGCTTTGGAGGTCAATTAGGCCATAATCGTTTTGTTTATATGTTAAAAGCCTTAATTTCTGCTTTGGCAACTGAAGACTCGAAAAGTAATTAAAAAATTATTAGTCAATCAGTATTGCCTTCTTATAGTTTTTTACAAATTCAAAGAGACAAAAAGTAAATATACTTTTGTAATTTAAAGATGAAAACGATTGACAAATTGAGGCAATTAGTCAATTGTGGAACCTTGAATAGCGATTTTCTAAAACTTATTAGATTTTGAAATCCATATTTTTTGTTTGTTCAATGTCTAGCTTCAATACGAACCCCAACGAAACCTCGCGAAAACAATGCTAATGTAAGATACCCTAATTCTTAGTCATTTCCGTAGATTTGTTTGATTTTGAAACTAACCTAGTTTTGTGAGTGCAACAAAGGCACATTCAATTAAAAATATCGGTAAATACAGCTACTATTTTGCTCACCAGCTTCACTCTGGCTTTGTATCATCAAAATTTGATTGCTTTTGCAAAATTACTAATTCATTAAATATTATAAAAGTTTAAAGCCCAGTAAGTGAGAATTTTTCCTCAAATAAATATATTCGATTATTGGGAAATTTACCTTAGTGAAAATAAAGTACATGGCTTTGAACAATTTCAGCCTATAGGTGTCTATGGTATTTACAAAAAAAGTATGCAAGTTAGATGTATTTGGCTAATTAAAAATTAAAATAAAATATGAAATTAATGCAAAATTTATTGTACGTTATTTTTAGTCAAGCGCGTCACTGTTATCTGCTATGTAAATATGTAGTTAAATCCTTAAGACATAAAAACTTGACCGTTGGTCCAAGGAACGAATCATGAAATAAAAAGCTTTAAACACTGAGTGAATATTCTTCAACACAAATCAGATAATCAAATCAATGGCATATTTTATATGTTTCACTTCCTCAAAAAGAACTTCATACGCAATTGGGTTATTACTTAGCATAATGTAGTAAGTGCGTAGTATAATTGGAAAACCGTTTTCGACACCAGAAATTCCCCTATAAAGTGATTTACACATGATCAGCCTTCCGGACGATCTGCTACCGGACGACGCAGACTTAATTTTACATAAATACTACTTAACTACATGTTTTGGAATGTCACATAGGCATATAAATCGCACTGTAATAGGAGAGTAATACTATTTTTCTTAAACCTCTTGAGCAATTATACCCTGTAAGAGCAAAATTAAAATCACCCCAGTTTGAACTCATTTGAAAGCATTTAAATTAAATATGAATCAATATTGCCATTATGACTGAAATAATGCGGTTTCCGTTAAAGATGTTTGTATAGTAAAATGAATTATTGCATTTAACTAACGCGTTATCACAAATTTACCCGCCTTCTTTAAAAAAATTGATTAAAATTGTGACTTTGGTCTCATGAGTCAACTGTGACAGTTCTTCATTCAAGAGTATTTTTAATAACAGTGTCCTCTGTTTAATGAAATTTGATTTAATTGTTACTATTGTTAAAGTTTGAGGTATAGAAAATTACATTCTTTATTTCATCATTTTGCATTTTAAAATATATTTAAGTGGTGTTTTTTTCATAATTTAAAAAAATCTTCACAGGGAGGCTTTTAGCCATCCACTTCCTCTAACGAATAAGAGGAAATATATTTTACAGTCGCAATTAATTTGTCATTTTCTTCTCGACATAATATTTAACAGGTTGCAATTTAGACAGCTAAGAGTTTTCTTTCACGCCGCAGTTTTGTGATTACATAAAAAATAAATTTCAAAATAGCTTAATGGACTTATATTTGCTAAACATTTCGTATAATTAGCATCTTAGTTTTATGAAATCAAATTTGCTTCATAGCTTTTCTTTTTACGAAGTCCAATGCTTTTGGAATTAAATTTGGGCGATACTACCGGCACACCCTAATTAATTTAGCGTAAATTTGCCGCTCACTAAGATTTTGGATGATTAAAAGTTGTTTGAAACATTTATTTTGGCGGTAATTTGACCACCAAATGAAATCTCAATAAGGGAAAGAATGTATCGCAACACGAAATTACCAAGCTCCAAAATTTTGCACAAAGGAAGTTAATTTTTTAAAATTATTTTCATTTGCCACTGTTAATGATCTAACTTATATTTGCTGTCATAATTTTACTTTAAGAAGCTAAGTGAAATTGTATCTCGCGATGACTTTATTTGAAATGTTAACGGTCAGGTCATTTAAACCTATATGGCAGACTAATGATAGTAATAGAATTAACAACACAAATAAAGTCAAACAGTAAAAGCCCATTTTACTAAAAATTATTTTGTGTTTGAAACACTAAAGCCCAATTATATCTGTTTTGAAACCTTTATTCAACTGATGGATGATTTTGCAATGCATCCATAATATTGCACAGTGGTTTATTGAAAGTTGTTTGTGAGCTCCCTTAGGAATCGGAATCATCGATTTACGCTTAAATCTGCATACAAAGATGCAATTTGTTAAGCTTACTAGATTCAGTTTGTGAAGCTAATGATTTCTAAAAAAGGAAGTCGGAATCAAGATCGGTTTGTCCGAATAATTTGTAGTCCTAGTACATTTAGACATACCTCAGTCTGATTCAACTTGGATATGGTAATGCCTGTGTGACAGAGCTTAATTTAATAATTTAACCCCATGGTTTCTGTGAGTATTTATATTCACTATATTCAGAGCCTATTGTAAATTAAATTAAGTGATTCGTCGTGACGATGGGATTTTGAAAAAGATTTCAAACAGTCAAGAACTCACCGAAATTAAATCAACGCGAAAATCATAAGTGCTCTTTCATTACTAAAACTTGCAAAGTAAAAACCGATTATTTTGGTTAAAACAGAATCTAAATTATTAATCTAAATTATTTTATCGGGGGTAAATAGATCGTTTAAACAAAAAAATAACTTATTGATGATTTAAATATTCACTTCGTAAACAACTTGTCCCGCCTATGCACCAATTACTTTGCTCTGATTGGCGTGATACGATTGGTTAATAGTTGACCAATGACACACACGGAGACTAACAAGTGATAAATCGAAAGCTTGGCTTCGGCATTGGATAGCATTTGACCAATCAGTGGGATCACGCTTTGCAGTCAAATTATTTAACATACAAAGTGACTTTTTTTGGGGCACTGCAACACAAAAGTAGACGAACGCACAAAAGATGTGCCCATCTAGTGTTGACTGTGAAGCGGTCATGCCATTGGCGAGCATTAGTCGGAAAATTAAACAGGAGGATCTAGTCGAAAATTCGACCAGCAGATGGAATTATGCCCCAGATAAGACTGTTTCTCTTCGATTTCTTATGTCGAGGCGTGTGAGTTGTTTGTACAAGTAAAATTTTCTCTCTTTTTATGACTATTAAAATTGCTTTATTAAAATTTCAGGAAGCTGGATGCTTAATCGGAAAGGTAATGGGTATTTTCAGATGTAACAAAATCGCATTTTTAGAATGGTGAAACAATCAGTTTCCTTCGAAAGAGAGTAAGTATTAATCGAAACCCTATTCAAAATGAAATCATTTTGGATTGTCATTGAATTTTTATTGTCGCTCAGTGATATTCTTGTTCACCTTTTGGAAAAAGCCACATTCCAAGAAAGGAGAGGCCTTTTAAAAAACAATTTGACTTCTATTAGATTCGTCATTATATCACAGATTACGCTTCAAATGTGGTAATATGAGTTGAATAATTGAGAAATAGTTTAAGTGTATTCTTATAAGACAAGTAATGGTCTTCTTTGTTCATTGACAGAAGTAGCTTTAAAGCTATAAAGAAGATTAATTGAGAAAAGTGGGAAAAATTAGGAGAAATAATCAGCAAAACTATTTTTCAAATTGCTAAACTAAATTTAGATTTGTTTTAGAATTATTTTTTTGTATTGGTACTCACATCAAAGCAAATAGATGGGCAATTTTATTAATGTTTGGAGAGCACTTGAATACAGGAACTGTTGAGATAAGAAATTGAGTTGAAATGGACACAAATTTAGGTCAGGGAGAGATTTCGCATTATTAATTTTTTTCAGATCTGTGTTTACTTTAAATTCTTGTGCAGTCCAACTCAGCATATCACCTTTATCAACTCCATTAAAAAGGGGCTTTATTAGAGGGAATTAGAACTTCTGGTATCCCACTTAAGTAGTGGAGGGAGACGGTTTGTTAGAATAGTAGATCGTGGACCTGACCTTGTGTTTTTGCGTCTGTAGCCAATTAAAAATGTGATCATTTCAATTATTTGATTTGATGGATGCATTTCATTATCTTTTACTAAGCCAGTTATTAGCAGGAGAATTATGAATACCTCCTGTAGGGCTCATTTTAGATTTACTCAGTATATATGTATGTAAGGTGTCTTAGAATATTTATTACGTCAGGAGTGGATTGATTCATGAAATAATAAATAGAAATTTTATTAATTTTTAAAAATATGTATATAATTATGACTTTATATTTAAATAGTTGGTTTTCAAGAAACAATGGATGAAAAGAAAAAAAACGAGCATAAATGTTTGCACCTTTCCAGAAATCTAGATAGTTAGAAGTAGACCGCAGTAGTTGAATACGCTTTATGTTCAGAGTTGCATTTCCCCCCTCTCTGATGCTTTTAAGTGAAAGTTTGCTTAATTCTCTCTATTCTGAGTACTTTCTTCTTTTCGCAGAGTGGAGCAAAAATAAAGATATCAGACAAAGGGGCGAAGGAGAGAGTCGTTTTCATTTCCGGTTCCATCGCTGCAGTTGTGCGTGTTATCAGACAATTTTGTCGTGAATTTGCCTGGGTAAATTTAAAATTTTATTAACACGTTCTTTGCTTACTTATTTGTTAACCCAACTATTTCTACGTTTTACATCTCAGTCCCCCCAAATAGGCGAATTTTTTCTCATATTTATGAGGAGATTGAAAGGTTTCACTCATGCAGTTTTGATTGCACTCTTATCATTATCAATCTTCAAAAATTTGCTTTCAGGAGTAAAGGAAGTCAGGAAATCAAAGGGCCTACTTTATTTAAATTCTGGAAGCACTGATTTTATCCTTCTACGCTCAAGATGTAGTATTTATTTTCTAATTTCCCCATGTTCCACAATTCAGCTTTGTTGAAATGGACTTTGGGTTTCATGGCAGCGTTAGATAGTTTGCGAATTGTGGATGTTTAGTTGAACTAACTAGATTTAGTGGTAATCGATTATTTGAGGCTGACAGTGATATTGTAAACAGAGTTAAGGTTACTAGTCCTTCTTCTATCCCCATAACTGAAATCGAAGATTTTTGAGAGAAGATTTTCAGTTACATCTATGGCGTGTGGCGTGAGGACTTATCCTCAAAGATGGGGCAAATATTGATTACACTTTATCAGAATTGAGAAGTTAAATTTCCTTTTAATCAAAGTTTGCCTTATTCTTTTTTATTATGATTTTAAATGCCCAAATTAGAAATTTCTCATATTGATTACTTTTTTGCACTCTTGTTCTCGGTGGATGATTGAGTTACGGGAACTGTAGCATTACAAATTGTCAAGAACTATCGTTTAAAATTTAAAAAAACACCACACACACACACACGTTGAGTGTGGAATTGACTTTATTGAACACACAATACAATTCGGGGTTACTTTCTACAGCTCTCTAGATATGCACAAACACACTTCATCCATACACAGCAATATAAAAATGAACTAAATCTGTCATTAAATTTAAACTCATTGCTTAATAACAATTTATCATTAAAATCCCAAAAAGTACATTATTGAAACTATTGATAGTGCACTTTATACATGTATATGTCAAATGCCCAATGGAGGATGCCCATGACGTAGATGTTTCAGAGATTTGCAGGTCTCAAATCAAAGCGCCTTTATGCATATTATCACAATAAGTCCAATTTTTAATCCATTCTGGTCTTTATTTTTAAAAATGTTTATTTTCTCCCAAACACAGGTCTCTTCAGATTACGTGGACGTGGAAAATGCTTCCAATATCTCCAAATTTGTATTTCGGATACTCCTACCAGCGTCACTTTGTGGCCACTTAATTGGTCAACAGGGTGAATGTATTCATAAACTACGACAGGTGAGGTCATTTTCGGTGATCTCCAACAATCAGATCACCGTTCTTTAGTTGGGTTACCAAATTTAAAAAAATATTAATAACTTGACAATGGCCAGACAAGACCTATTATATCACTCAGTTTGGATTGTATTTATATTATTTTTTGGTCAAATTAAACTGTATATAAGTAGTATGTAAAATTGTTCTGCATTAACTTTCTTTTCCTAGACAATGTTGAAGTAACATCCGCATAGGTATGACCAAGGCAAGGGTGAACTTTATCTCCATTCTAATGCCCTCTTAAAGTTCACATATTCCACTCTATTTAGTCTTAACTGGTATAAACCGTTTAACCACGTTTTCAAACTATCCACATAGGAAAAGGCTTTTGAATAGCCACAGTACCCTCAAAAGGTATCAAAATTGGCAAAATTTGCATCTATTTCGTTATAAATATTTTTGAAAATAGATCGGAGTGGGGAATAACGTACCGCCACTTCGTCAATCGATAATTACTTGCAAATGTATTCACTATCCCTACTTCTGATCTGGAGTTACTTCCTTCTCTGCTAAAATAGAAATTATTTTATTAAAAAACGCACCCCTTTCTCTTCATCTAATAAATATGGAGATAATAACGTCTTTACCTGCTCTATTCCTCTTACATTTGCACCGAGACACCACATAATTCATATTTTCTCTGCAGTAATCTTGCTCTTCCTGAACGTGCTTTCGAATGCTTTCACAACAGCGTTCCACATACCTTCAAAATACCATTATTGACTCTAAACATAATTTAGATAATTTAGTAAGCATATTTTTTTGGTTATTCAACAGAATGTTTAATACTTCCGACGCATATTTTATAAGTCAACTCTAAATATATTGAACAATAGTTAATACAAAATTTTAAAAATTTAAGAATTCTCCTGGCCTCATTTTGAAAAAGAAGCGAACTTTTCACCGTGTCCTGCACTTCAGGTCTATCACCTATTTGTGAAATTTCACTTTAAATAGTCCTGTAACGAAATAGAATTGCATAAAAACTTGTGTTTTAAAAAGTTCCTAATACAATTCAAATTTTCTTTTACTTAAACTAAATTTCATGATTAATACTGAATCTTTTTTCTCTAGATAACTGGCTCGTTGCTAAAAATTACGCGCCAGAAGCTTCCAAATTCCACAGAGAGGATATTATTTATCTACGGTACTGTTACCTCCATTACTGCTTGCCTCGAGATGATTTGTGCACACTTGGGTGAGGTAAGCCTAGGCTAAGATGAACTTGGTGTATAATAAAGAACGTAAATCACAATTGTCTGTATGGCTATACGCACCTGATAAAAACCTCGAGGAATGCATGGGTAACTAACTGGTAGCTTCGCAAAAAACGAAGGAGTAAAAAAACTGCTTGAATGCTATTCGTTACAGAAATTTGCCCTTCATTATTTTTCTGAGGTCCCTTGGGATGAAAAGTTTTCAACCGCCATGTCGACTCTTAGCCACTGGTCTTTCGTGATATTTTAAAAAGACTAATTCGACTATTATATATTTCAATTTTTCTTTGGATGAACCATAATTGCTGTCATAATCCACTTATTTCATGTCATTGTGAAAATGAAATGTGTTGGTTTACCGTGATCAGCTTTTGCATTAGATATACTGGTCCATGCAATTAGAATATCGCTTAAATGACCTATCGGAAAAGAACACAGAGATCTTGTGAAATTTATTAGATATATATCTTTAGAATCGACTTAGAAATAAGCCGGCTACTAGAGCTGAAATAACTTTAATTTAATCTACCATTTTTGGACTGTGACTTAGTAAATATGATGCAGGACCATTCATTATCTCCCTACCTCGGTAGGAATAAATGAATTCATGCAGCAAAAGCATGTGTATAAATATTTACCCAACTTCAGGAAGTAATGGGAAAATTTGACTTTTAAATAGTAAACCGCCCATTAACCAATTGTTACACAACCCGAACACAAACACCTGATGGTGGGCAATTCTTTGTCATCATGGCTTTACTCTTATTGCCTTTAAAATGCAATTTCCTTAATCATTGATTGTAACACTGTTGACATATTTCAGTTGCTTCCATAATTAATGCTCTGAGCAACTTTTAATTAATTTGGGTGCGGTAGTATTTGTAATAAGTGATGAAGCGCCTTGGGATTCTGTAATTCAAGTAACGAGTAACTCTTCAATGTTCTCAATTTCATCCACCCGTCTGCCATTCAACTCTTCATCCATTACTGGAATATTTTGATATTTCTTATGTTATTACGCCTTCGTATATTTCAAAAATTTGTTGTAATACAAATGCGATTCATAGCCCATATCTATGTTCTAGGTTAAATACCAGTCCCATGAAATACCCTATATTCCTGCAGCGGAAGCTTTTAATCCCTCGCGTTTGTATTCCAAAGTGCCTTCGTCCTTTCCATGGAATATGAAATTCGCAACATCAGTTTTGTCTAAGCCTTGGCTAATCCGAGATCGACGATGGAAATCTGATGTACGTAATTGGTTAAATAGAATCGATTATCGCTTTTTGCGCCTAAATTATAAACAACTTTTCAGTAAAAGAAACTTTTCAGATCCCGCTGTTGGAATTAACAGTTTTAATTAGAGATATTTCCCCACAGTTTGTAATAATTTCCTGTTATAGTAAGTAGGTAATTAAACCCGTTAATGGAAAAGTTATATTAGATACATTTTTTTATCAGAAAAATCCGTGAGGATAATTTTTAATTTCATTTAATATGACCTTAGTCTGTACTTATATAAACTACAGGGGAACAGGATTTCAGAAATTTCAACCATTTTGTCATTGTATTATATTTTAAGGCAAGTGGCAATAAAACAACATCATTTCAAATTGATCACGTTCGTCTTTTTTTTATTTACCCTGATTTACGAGGAAATTAATGCACGAGTGTTTCACTTGCCTGAACTTGAAAAATAAAAATATAAAATATGGAAACGCGAAATATATACATCCATTGTATTTGAGGAAAATATTGTTAGTGAATTTTTTATAAAGGGTCTTAGTGGCTTGATTTTTATACAAATTGATGGAAATTATAAATGGTTTACCTACTTTCTCATTTATGCGCATAATTAATTTATCACACAAGTAACGTGCTTAAATACAAGTCCCTCCGAGCAGTTCGTTGTCTGAGGCAATGAGGGAAAATATTCGTGTTTTCTTTTCGAATCCTAAATTATAAAGTCCCGTCCTTTTTATTGAGTTCAGAGCATTGCTTTGGGAAAAAATTTCCTTATTCATTTCTATCGGTTTCCTACTAATGGTCGCATTAGCAGTTGTCTGAATACCATCATCAGATATGTAAGCACAAATGCCTATTTTATTTTGCGAATTCGCTGGAATTTTGTCTTATGATTATGCCTGATCATGATTAAAATTTAAAATTGTTATAATTGGAGTGCCAAATAAAAGATGTTTGAAGTTTTAAGAATTCAAATTGAAACTCCCAATTTATGCCTTAGCATTTGTTGAATGAGAATTTCGCAACTATAAAATGCATTTTTTTAATAAAAAACCCAATAAAAGCTTGTAAACTCATTTTAATTATATGCCTAATCCTTCATTAATTAATGCTTTTTTGTTATTTTTAGAATCGGAATTTTCTAAATGACATCTTGCCTAGTCAAGGTAAGGAAACGATTACAAAATTTAAATTAATTGATTTTTCAAGTATGTGACGAAGCTTTAAGGAAAATTACATTTTAAATTAACCAATGGAATGGAATGGTAATTTTTTAGATGGGAAAATATGACAATTCCTACGGTAAATACATTAAATCTCCATTGTTTATCATTTCACAAGGTTTGATTTTTTCCAAGCAAGATTGAAAGGAAATATTTCTACGCATATTTGAGTTCTTTTTATTTAAATAAAAATATTTTCACACACACACCGTCTTTCAAGGGTCTGACACTGAAATGCTACTAGTTCTGGTCGTAACAAATGTCTTACTGTTTGCACACCAGCATGTCATGAGAAGTGTCTCACCATTACATAAACGTTTATATTAATAAAACCATTGGTTATAAATTAGTTAAACCATTAGACATATATCTATAAGAATCCAGGAATAAATCTTCTAAGTATCTAACACAAAAAATGAACTTTTTATCTAAATAAAACTGTAACCACCACCAACCTAGATTCCGGGTATGTGAAAAAAAATGTTAGTTGAAAAGGAGCTAAAGGGTAGATTCTTAATCAATTATTCATCAACCTACATAATTAAGAGCAGGTAAAACTTTGCTCCTTTTCACCTCAAAACTTCGACATATCAAGATATAGAACCGTTGGACTAGATATAGAGAGTTGCTACAGAACGCGAATCTTAGATAACAAGTCGAAATGGGACCTAGATGGAACCGAATGACGTAAATGCAACTATAATTTACCAGCAAAGGTTAAAAGCGGTCAAGAAATAGAACTGAATTGAGTTCATTTCATAGTGGGCATTGGAAAGAATTGACAAAAATATTTAGTGATCAAATACTTCAAATGTATTAAAGTTTACTGTATAAATAAATTACCCTATAGCGCTTTCTGGTTAAAAATGGTACGTAACATTACGTAAGCTAAATTTAATTCAATAACGTCCTAAGTATTTGATTATATAAATGATTTGAATTTCATGCCAGTAATTCGTTTTCAGAGATATTCACTATTTACTAGTACTCTTAACCAAGTACAGTTGGTTATTAAACATTTCCAACTATTTCACTATAAGTTCTTTGTTTTAAAACCAGTTCAACTGAAAAGTGGACCACAGGTACGCTCTTTATTAACATCCTCTGCCACACTTCCACCTACCACTTCTCGGTTCTCCCCAATGCCTCAGACATATCCATCGGTTGCCTTTTCTACCAACTGCTACTGTCCGGCTTCTCTTATCAGCAATATTCTCCTGGCCGCAACTCATTTTGCAGAGGACGTGGTGAGACGGGATTTGCTCATCGCTAACGATCTTATTGGCTGCGTTATTGGACGGGGTGGAATGAAAATTAATGAAATTCGTAAGGTAAATCTTTACGCCATCCATATCTTTCTCTCGCACATTGAAAGGTCTCTTTTCAGGCTCAAATAATAAGTGAAATTAATTAGGGATTTTTTCGACAGAATTGCGTGTGAATTAAATTAAGCGAGTTAAAGAATTTAAAAATAACCCTTAGACAAACGGAAAGGAAGTCAGATTTTGTGGCAAATAAAAGGAAAGTAATACTAAATTCATACTTTCACATATAATAGTAACATAATGATTAGAGTGTGTAAAATAGCCTAAAATAAGTGGACTTAAACACATTCATTATTAAAATTTTTAAGCTGTATAACAATCTGCAATCCACTGAACTCAACTAACCCAATTTTTTAATTAGGAATTTTACCTTTTTTTGCTAATTACTGAAGTGTGACTCCTCTGTTGGCTTTTCCCAAAATTTCAATAAATATTTTTACGGGAAATCCACGTTGAGGTGGTTTCTCATTTGGAGCTGGGATTTATTAGGGTGGTGGTTATAAAAATATTTTATCTAATTTGCAATCAACCCATAACCAATTAACACCTTTCTAACCTCTGCAGGCCTCCCAAGCAACGATCCACATTTCAAATGACGAGAATTCACTTCAGCAACAGCACCGCTCACGCCTAATTACCATTACTGGGTCGCCTAAGGCTGTTCATTCCGCTGTTGATATGATTAATGCCAGGTAAAATTAATTTAAAAATAAATACATTAATTCACATGTGGCTTTCAAAGAGTTACAAAATATTAAAACCTATCACATTCAATTTAATAATTTCTGGTAAATTATGATCTCTCTGAAGTATTTAAAAATGGGCTGTCAAGACTTCTTTTTTATTAACTCTTAAAATAGGAATAATTATTTTAACTATTGTTTGTCAAATAGGAGAATTTTTAAGAGTCCAGCCAAACTATTCGAGAATATATTTGCGAACATCTTGACTTAAAATATTGCATTAATTAATGCTCTAGTTTTTCTTTTTAAAAAAAGCTCTTTGAAATATTTAATTTCTACCTTTGTTTATTTTTAGTCTACAGTGTCGTGAGGTAAGATTCATTTATGAAATAAATTTTTAAGATAATTAAATATTGTTCTGAATTTTTCGCCTATTTTAGGCTACATTGATGCCTTCGGAAATCACCCAACCTATTTTGTAGTCGAATTCTATATTCACTTAGAGCTAGCCACTTTTTACCACACCGTTATTGTATGACGCTCCCATTTATATGTAAATAAAACCTGAATACCTATTTCTCTCTTTTTTTGCTACGTACTTCATATGCTTTGTTCTACAGTTGACCTAAATATCTGGCTTTGAAGATAGTGGAATGCATGTGATTACCAATGTGCACGGGAAGATTTTTACCTTGGGGAAGTAAGGTAGGGAAGTCTAGACATGCTATTTCAAAGGCTTGCTTTGACAAGCTTTTCTTTGACAAAGTGAAGGAACTTCAGTGGTTGTGGTCGAATGCACTTATATTGAATTCAATGGGCGATAAATTATGAACTCTAAAATACGTAAAGTTGAAGCGGAATAAAGCTCAACGTGTTTGCGATAGATAATTTAGTCAATAAAATGTCCGCATGACATGTGTGAAGAACACTGAGTCTTTGACAATTTTTTATGAAGAGTGTAGGCAAATGAAGACAATCATTAAAAAAAACAGATTATCTCAAACACATCCTTATAAAGAGGACAAATATTTTATAGTTTTAAACAACTGCATTGACCTACCTCATGTTCAAATTTAGATGATATCGCCGAAAACCATATTTTCATTAGTTCACTTACAGAATTGTATAAATTCATTCCTCCACGAAAATAGCTGCTTTTAATAAATATTCGCCAGAAATAAGTCAAATTTTTCTTTAAAAAAGAGTAACAAATACCAGTGTGAATGTGAAGTGGCAAAACTACGGACATTAAAAAAGGCTCTTGACTTAAAAAAATGGATCGATTTCTAAATACTACACATTCAGGCAGTGTTAATTTGCATTAGATCAATTTGATTTGCACCCTTTGGGAAAGGAGATCGATTAGGGAGGATTTTTTTAGGCTCATAAGGTAGGATTGTCTTGGCAGCTTCTCTTCTTATCTATGACATTGTACCGCTATAATGAACCAGGGTGGATCTCTGCAACCAATCATAATTAATGTAGTGTTATTAAGAATTCCAGATGCGGTAAAAATAGCTGTTCCCAATTTAGTCTGACCACTAAAATGGAGGCCGACTAAACAAAGCTCAAACCAGTGGAGTTGTTATTTAGCCTCAGAATGATCACTTCCAACTGCTTGTCTTCGATTCGCCGAACCCTCTTATCAGTGTTTTGCTACACGCTGCCACTAACAATTTTGGAATAAAAGAGGAAACAAGTTGATATTATTTTTTGATCTTCCAAAACCAATGCTCTGTACTTATATACGAGGCCCTTCCTAATTAATCAAGTGCCACTGGAATAACTGCATTTCTTCTTAAGAGTTAGCCCAGCGGAATCTGGTGTCAGATAGACTGGAAAAGATATTTCATTGTTCTCAAATGCATAGAGCAGCTCAAATTTTTTGAATTCCATTTGTTGCCTTATGACTCAAGGCCACTTAAGCACCTCATTTTCTACAAAAATATCCGAACGGGCACTTCATATGCCAAGATTCCTTGAGGACACAGTCATTAGAAATAATCAAGTGGTCTACCAAGCAGAAGACTGTGTATTCAGATGTAAATCGAAGTATCAGATTGTTCCAAATAATGATTGAATACAAACATATTGAATATCTCCGAATTCCTTTCATTTCTAGATTTCGCAACTGAAATAATTAAACTGTTGGCTACTTACTTACATTTTATTTGTGAGACAACTGAAATAGTTTATTTGCTGCATATAAATCTGCATAAAATGGCAGTGCTGTGTCACTAGTTACTTAATTTTAATTGACGAAAGAGAAATTGCTCAAATTTGACCAACTAATCGAGCATCTCTCAGTCCACTTAGTTGTAGCATTTTATTTTGACAGCTTTCAAACTCGAGAAAAATGAGAAATTTCAATATTCTTAGTACTATATTTCTGCTCAGCATAAATAAGGAAAGATAAATTAAATTTTTTACAGAAGTTAAATACAATCAAATAAATTTGTAAGTAGAATACAATACTCTAAATTTACATTAGAAAAATACATTTGAATGGAGCAAATTTGTTTCAATATATTGACCTGAGCTAATACCGCTTGTGTATTCATTGTTCAAAATTCGTAAGACGTGTATTTCCGTCTTTAAAGGGTAGAGGACAAGGTAAGTTGAGTACTGTGGAAGTGGTCGAATATAATATACAGTAGTTGGGCCATGGTAATTTGAAGCCAAATGCCGGTTTATAAACCTTTTTGCCGTAGAGTGTACCACGTGGAGGTAAGGCTATCGCGCACCCCTTCTAGATATTAATTGCTGAAAAAGTACCGAGTCTGTGCTACTAGTGGTTGTCAATTTATCATCATCGAAGATGAATCAGCAGGAAATGAAATGAGCCTCCCATGCCCACTGATTCGTTATCATGTCGGGCGCGTTAGCGCTTTCTTAAGGAAAGAAACAGTTTCGTTGCTTACTTCACTTGCTTTAATAAATGAATACTTAATCAATAAAAGTTAAATAAACAACTAACTATTACTTATTCATAAATCGCGTTAAATTGTAAGTTTTTAGATTGCAAAGCCTGCCACTAAGGTAATGTCGAGTTTTTACCTCCTCTGTTTTCGCCGTGGTATACATATTCATCCATATTCCCATGACGAGAGCAAACGAATCATTTCCGTCTATTTTCTGCTTACAAATTTTTGTTTTTTACATATTGAGAATGAAATTATATTGATAAGATTTAAAACAAGTTATTATGCAGTAATTAAACAGTAATATGAAGAATTACTTTTACTACGAGAAATAGGAAGTTTAAAGAAAAGCATCAGGGCTTCGAGGTAGTAATAACTTGACTAGGTGTATAAAGTTTGAATTTGTGAACCTCCATCGAGGTGAATTTGCAACGCAGTGTATATATACATATGGCAATTACAATTTAACTAAAGTTTACTCTGATTTTGACCCTCTATAAGTAATTTCACAATTCTTTTCGGGAAACAGACGTAGATCGCTCCTGGCTGTTATCTAGCAGGAGGAGAATTGACCCCTGAACATTTATAACATTTCATTTTTATATAATGCCTTTGTCTGATCAATAAAATGTCCAGAGCTAGCTCCATTCAGTCTTAACATTGTCGCCCTAGTCTGAGTCAACTGTAATCTAGCAAGATCTGGTGTACTGGCATACCATAGCATTTAACACTTCTTGAATTGGTCAGTGGCCATATTTGTGAGTAACTCACTATTAGTATAATACTACAAACGCTTTATAAAACTGTGACCAAACTGCGTCCTTATAAAACTCCATCTGGGATCATTTTATCTTCTTCTATTTTGGAAGATATCTTGGTAATCCGGAAGAATTTTAACGTCACCAAAAATTGTTGAATTTAATATGTGGTTCCTGTTGTTTCTTTAAATAAATTTAATTGATTAATAACAAATTGTAAATTTCTCAAAATTTTTTAAATTAAGAATATTAAAGCCTGAAATCGTTTGTTTGTTTTAAATGTAAAAGTAAATAAATCGTATTTTAAAGAACCAATTGCCGAGTAGGTTCGCGCGGTCAGATCACTCGGCTAGAGGCGATTTCGATCTCGCCAACACTGAATGAAAGACTCTCTCACAGCCTTGCCAATTTTAATAATATTTTAACTAAATCACTGTCTGATCGTTACGTGCTGCCTATCTTTTTTCAAAACTTTCCGCGAAGTTCATCTTAAGCAATTTTTTGACAAAAATACAGATTTTGTCACTTCTCCTTAAAATTCACAAATTTGGCTGAAACAGCCTATTATGTATTTCTATCATTTATTTCCAATGACAGAACTAAAGAGTCTAAAAATTTTCATCAGATGAAACAGCCAATTACAGAGGAAGAAGTTTAAAGAGGGCAGCTATATTCAATCTTATGAAATGGTCAAATCTTATAGAATGGTCAAACTGAGAGTGATAGACTCTGGAGAATCCCATTTATCTGCTCTCCGGAGTCAACAGATAACATATTATTCTACATTTTATTACACAACTCCTCTTATGAAGATATGGGTGCTATGATTTCATGTCATTTCTTAGCCATTCTTCTCGCTTATACTTGCTGTTTTATCCATCCATTGGACAAAGACATCTTCCATAGGGCTGACTGTCTTTGGTCTGTCAGTGCTATCTTATCGCACTTTCACCTCCAATCATCCGAGCACCCACATCTACATTTCCCATTCTACGCATGTCTTCTTGTTATGCTGTGGATGCTCAGTAATACGACGGGTTGATTTTTTTGTGGTCTTAAGACGATTATTCCGTCAAAATGTGGTTGGTATTTTCGAGATTGCCCGGTGGTACTTAACCAACATTTTTATTGATCGCAATAGCTAATAGCTTAACTTCTTTCTATTTTTTTAACCCCTACTTCTGTTAAATTGGGCAAGGTATTTACTTAACTGCGTTGATATAAAAAAAAATATTTGTAGCGACTTGTTTAAATTTGCTTGTCTTCATTGTGGTAATTGATGTTTTGAATCAGTCAAACTTTTATCTTATAATACGTGGTCATTCGGTCGAGCTATTTGGAGAGGGGGAAGGCATGACTTTTCTTATAAAAATTGTACATGCAGTGTTGAAAGTAAGCCAGACCATTCAGTATCTATCTTCAAAGGATGGTAAATAACCAGCAACAGTTTTGGACTAGAATTAGTCAGGCCCGTGTATGATGTTTTTGTGAAACCGCCTGCACCGCACTTTGACAACTTCAAGTTTCCTGCCTGTAAGCTTATGAAAAGGTACCCAAATTAGGATATATCAAATGGCT
Source organism: Hymenolepis microstoma (assembly GCA_000469805.3). NCBI lineage: Eukaryota > Metazoa > Platyhelminthes > Cestoda > Cyclophyllidea > Hymenolepididae > Hymenolepis > Hymenolepis microstoma. The sequence goes on from LR215989.1 coordinate 29,716,427, forward strand.
TCGCAACGGCCTAATGAATAGAAATACCGAAAAGCCGCAGCAACAAGAGAGAGAGATAAAAAAAATCTGACAGAATTTGATACAAAGTATTTGTATACTTCTAACCGAGAAAAAAAGAAGTTTTCAATGTATAACTGATGATTTCAACAGTGGAGGAGAAGGAAAGAAACAGTATCCATCCAAGCAAGTGCCTGTTACTCGCAAGAGGCAAGACAAGGGAAAGGAGAAACTATAGAAATCTGAAGGGACAACTTCTTCAAAACTGTTTCATTTGTAATCAATACATCAGTATCAACAAAAGCAATACGCAAAACAACGGCAACACCATGTTGCTAGCTATAGTCTAGGCTTCTAAGATCTAGGCTTCGGTTTCATTAGTTCTTACAAGTTGATAACTCCTAAATTGGCAACTTTGGTTCTTGTTGCACCTGCCTCAATAAACTGGTGATCCTGTGAGCACTCATCTTTCTGCGCAACAATGACTGTGAAATTCTATATGGGCTTATTTTATAGCTAGTATACCTCTTCGAAATCTTCAGTACAAAGTCGAGCTGCTACTCCTTCTAGCGTTAATCCCACATGACGGGAGGCCGTCGGAGATGATAAAATGTTGCTTTTGGCAAACAATCAGATAGAAGATGGAACACTTTTGCTCATTGAAGTTGGACTTTTACTTTAGTGGTAGATTAAATCTTAAAAATACAAGTAACGCGGAAGAGAACGAAAGGTGAATCAAATACAAAAAAAACGGTGAAGAAGATTGGATTAAAATGATAAATTAACACAACGGTGACCCATCAGGTGCACCAAATATGTCAGTATCTCAAATAATACACACGACCGAGTTCATTCAACACTTCAGTAGGTAATCTGATTCAGTTGAAATGCATGACTCAAGAACGAAGAAATAGGTATCGCAGAAGTAAATAAATGCAGAAATTCAATTGGCGTCAATCAACACTTGAATTAGGTATTTATGACGGTTTAATATCAAGCCACGCATTTTATTACCATCGGCCCTTCAATAATGCTTGCCTGCATTTTCGTGGAAGAGTCGCACCCACACCTTTCCTAAAATGCCACACAGTGAACTAGTCATTCTCAAATGCAAGCATTCTAAGCACTCTCCAGTTTAATACTTCCAATTATAGTGCGCAAAAAACGCGAATTAATTCCCTTCTGAATTAGTTAAAAATAACGCGACAATAGATGGCGGCGATGTGTTGCTTATTTTACCTTCTCCGCCAGTCTAATAAATTCTGACTTATCTGGGCAAATGATCTCCCTTGTCATGGCAGAACGAAGGAAAAAAACATAACCTGTGAAATGGCTTTTTTCCTTCTACAGACTTATTTGCTATTTTGTCTTTAACAGATAATAATTCGATCATTAATCTTGCTTGAAAACAAGCATAGACGATGCATTTCATATGCATGCATCAAAAAGCTTCTAAGCTTGAGGAGAGAAGTACAATTTAAGTGCTGATATTTGAAAGTAAAAAGCTCACTTGAGAATGCTAAAAACCTGATCTTATTCCCGGACCAACTGATTTCTCACAGCTATGAATATTTGCATATTTTGTGGGAACACTGGCGCCTATCAAATTCACGCGGGGATATCTCTGAACTGGGTTAAAATTAGTAATTAATAATCAGTGTTCTTCGTATTTTCAAGGCAGTGCTGACCATATTTTGCAGCTTTTCAGTAATGGAAATCATGTGAATAAGGGGGAGGGGGTGGGAAGAGAGGCTTGAAATTGACAGTGGATTCAGGTTTCTTCAGTTTGGAAAGCGTTAATTTGTCATATATATCCACGATATTCAAGCGCCCTGGCCAGACGATTAAGGTCGTTGATTGGACATGCAGTCTCAGTCTATTGGCTCCATGTTAAAATAGGAGAAGATATCTTGAATTAGCCATGATTCAGTTGACACAACAGCGTTCATTGGAATTCGCTCATTTGGATCCTAATAAGAGTGCTGGTTAGCGATGATTTTCATTTTGATAGTGCTTAAAAATCAATCGGTATACTAAATGCTACATGAAGGAGGTATTTCCTCTCAACGTCCCAACGTTCTGTTTGACCAATTTTGGCTCATTAATCTCGTTTCCTTACTACCTTTTAATTCAATTTTACGGTATGATCATCTGACAGTCAAAATTCCATGTTTTACACCATTTAGCGTCCACCAGTTTTCCCGCTTAATAATGGGACGCTCTGCGCTTTCTCCCCGTGCTGATAATCAATACCGTTCTGCCATTTTATCGATTTCGGTTCGTTGCTGGTGTCCTCATGTATTCTTCATTCGTTTGGTTTGAGGAGTGTGTTAGCAACTAGGACGATCTCTACTTTCTTGCGAGAATAAGTCTTGGCCAAATGTGCTTTTCTCTTATAAATATGGTGATTCTGACTCAAATGACTGGAACGTCAATCCCTACATGCCGAATTTATTGGTAACAGAAGCCAACTTTTTCAAGGATATTCTTCCCACAGTACGACATTAGAAGAAGACTAAATATTAGATATTTTTCTGCGAATGACTTAATGATCTACATTTTTTGATAAAGGATTATTTACAGTGCTCATTTAACGTCTTTACAAAATTATTGCCTCAAAACAGTGGTATTGATCAGTAATCCAACGAGTATGTTTTCGCCATTCATATCACAAGTAATAAATCAACTCCCCTGCGAGCCCAAGTCTAAATTTGGTAACATAAACGTCCTCATGAAGCAGAGAGTTTGTTAAAGAGAGCTGTTAGGATAGTGATAACAACAGTAAACCCAAAGAAATGACTCTGTCAAAAATATTCATTAATTTTTTTTGAGAAACTGTAATTCTATAGTTACTAAGTCTTGGTAAACGGCACAATGTGATTCAAACATTGGACTGTGACTATTTGGTTTGCGGGTAAAGTAATGATTGGATATAACACCACGTTAATGATATTATTAGATTAGCAGCCCACAAACATTTGTCATAGTGTTCATTGAAGTATTGTAACGAGTTCCGCTTCTAAAAGTCAAAAGTCCTTTAACTCAACTACGCCACTTCCGCAAGAAAATGTGTTAGTTTATGGTTTGTGAAACGCATTGAAAAATACCTACAGTGCTCTAAGATTTACGGTGGGAACATACATTGGGTACTGTTACAGGTTTATATTAACTACTAATTTTCAGAAAACGCATGAAGAGTTGTTTAAGAGCCTCAAAACTTAAATGTTAAACAAGTACTAGTCATGAAAGGTGAAATAGTGCGATTGATAACTTTTTACCTCAAATAATTCCGCGATTTTGTCATGTTGGAGCTTAGTTAAAAAAGCGATTGATCGAAAGTTGCATTAAGCGGCGGTTCTAAACAGAGAGGGATATTCCTCAGTTTCGAATAGTTTCAACCAGTTCAGTCAATTAATAGCAGCTCACAGTCTAATCACAAATCTTCATTAAGGCACATCTTATAGATAAGACAAATTGATAGGAGAGAGCATAAAGCCCCTAAGATGTGCGGAAGACGGAAATAAGGACCAAGGAGGGTAAAGATTGAAAATGGGTGGGGGTAGAATGTGGTCATTTACAATCATGTTCCTCAAATTCCATCATGAGCGATTGCGATCGATGGGTATGTAATCAGATGTAACCAATGACCGCATTCCTATTGCAGTTCGACTCCTTCATTGGTCCACTCGTGAAAAAACGAGGGTTTCGGTTTGATGGAGCAAGATTGTTAGCCCAGGTCTTAAAGGCATTGAGCTCATAATTGTAGTAAATATTGAATGGCTTTCGCGTGGCAAAGCCTTTTGCATGCATGCAATATTTTTAGGTTTGCAGCAATTAACCTAACTTACATGCATCTACGGATTTTTCAATTCCAATGCAAAAATAGTTCATACTGAGAAGAAAAATTCAAGTTTTAAATTTTTATGGCAAAAGTATATAAGCCAAAGATTTTTGTGAAGCATTGATAAACAGTATCGTCTGTATTTCCATTATATAAAGAAACATGATTTAAATCCGTCGAATAATGTTGAATTTGCAGTAGATTTATCCTTTGAAACCTGGGTCGATCCGGTTTCTGGACACTAGTTATGTCTGCAAATTGATTATGAAAATGGGAATATGTGATTGACTGGAACTTTGACTGACCCCAAGGGTTTTCTCTTAACCAGCCTTATCTGTTGAAATATTTACCTTACGAGTCATTTGGCAAGGTAGGAGTAAAGTCATATTCTGAATTTTACCGACTTAAACTTCTTATTCCCGCAGTTCACAGTTCTGCCAATAGTATGAATTCCTTTCTACTGTTAAGAAGCCTTACTGCCATTCCAACAATCAAAGCTCTGATGCAACTGGATTTAAAGCGGCAAGTCGTCCAACTGTGAACCTGGAACGATCTGGGATACTGCATTTACCAAACCTTCTTAAAAATACTATCACTACAATTAACCAGCACAGTCTGCAATACTCGCAGGCTATGTATTTATTTCCACTACAGACAAACCTTACTAGTCAGCTTTTTGACCCCTTTCCATTTTGTTGTGTGGTAATCAACACGTTACACAGATCAACCCTGCAAATCTAGACCTTTTCCATGTCACCTTCCTCCGGCAGCCCTAACAAAGTCTGCAAGTAGGGGCGGGGGGGGGGAGGTGGGAGGGTTGGGAGTCAAGGAAAGTGGTTATACCTAGGCTTTAAGAAGGGAGAAATTACATCTTGCGTGGAAAAAAAGAAATCACCTCACGTGTTATACGCGCATACGAGCCACGTATGTACACATTCTCTGGTCATTAGTTGCTGCTTACGAAGTGTTAGAACTATTTCTCCTCATTTTATTTCCTCGAACACTAATATGGTTTGCACCAATAAAAGCGAAATTTCAAAAAAGTGCATTTCCTTATGCAGCTTTTTCCGCCTTTTTTTATCCATCTATTCCTCAAACCACTGTAAAAAAAGCTTATCCGCGCACGAATTTTTAGGATTTAAGTAAGATTTGGGGAATGGAACATATTGAAACTACCCCAGTAAACATATCATAGTAAATCCTATTTACATGGCAAAAAATACCGACTGCACTAATTCCAAGCCATAAATTATCATTTTCTGCCTCACCAACATACAAATGAGGGCTGAGAGTGGCTTATTTTTCACTTTTTTATATTTTGAATGGAAGGATTATATGGTTTATTTTGCGCTTCTAAATGTGCAATTTTCTGCAGAGAATACTGAAGCCAATCAAAATGACCTGAACATATATGCCGGTGCCTAAGTGGTTTTGCCTTTCTTGGTACTTAAAATTGCTTTCATAATGCGCGTACTACTTTCATTCATTGTCTTCACTATTCAATTTACTGACTTCCACATATGGTTGAGGAGACGATTTATGTCCCACCTACCAAAAATATTGCATTGATTTTCTCTGTACAAAGCATTCTCATTATGGGTTCCTCTTTCCCGCATTATCCTAATTTCAGCCCTCTATCTGGTCACAACTTATTCCAGTTAGTATATTACAATTTGACTAAGGCAACTACGTTCCTCGATTTGAAAAGGAAACTCACATTTATTTATTTCCTATGACATAGTAAAATGGTATCTCGACTTCCCTCCTTGAGAAAAATCCAAACACATATGGGAAGAAAAGCTCATTCACTTTTAAAAACGAGTAATTAAGCAATAGAAGTGAGAGTCGAAGAATCAGGGGTGCCTCATTTTGCCTAAGATCAGAACAATTAGATCCAATTCTTTTCAATTTGAACCTAGATAGGAATAATTTTATCAGGCGTGTATTTCGATATCTCTAAAGCAAAAAGCCTCTACGCCTTAAGCACGTAGATTGAATTTGTTCTATTGAGAAAGCCAAATCATCAATAAACTCCAACGATTCTTGAAAAGTAACTAATGATGAGGGAGTGAACGTGTTTACGTAGACAGTGGGTAAGCGAGATCAAGCAGAGTTGAAGAAAACAGGCGTGGTGCTGACGAGGCTTGGTTGACATATTCCCTTTGACCGTTCAATTCGATAGCTAATAGGCTATCGTGCGAAAATATGAACGATCATATGTCCACTTGCTTGCTTTGTAGTAGCCAGGTGTCTATAGATATATACTGATTTTCACCATTGGCAAAGTATTTGCAGCATATAGAGTGAATGCCCAATTCAGTTGCATTTAAATCTAAGTTGGCTATTTTAGCCAGATTGAGTTAAAGCACAGATTTCAATTTTTGTCAAAAAAACATGCTGCTGAAGAATAAGTTTACTCACCTTATGGAAAAAATAAATTAGCGTCTTCCTGCTTGCCAAAATGCCCCAACAAAGAGACGAAAACAGTATTAAAGGCTTACAACTTGCCCCGTGGAAAATATACATTAAAATGTTTCACTTCATTGCAATATTTCCATATATTTTCCCATTTAACAATTGGGAAAGAAAACGCCTTTTTGGCAGTTATTTCTTATATAGACAACATAAATTCGTACAATCAAATCTCTTACTTTAATGTCCCTTTAACCAAATTTGACCAGAAGTAATTGAGTAGGCAATCAAAAATTTCATCAGGATTTTGTTTTGGGGAACTTTTATTAGTTGGACAGTTGAATGAATGCCAATTTTAAGTCAATATCAGGAACAGAATGTAACACTGTAAAGGCGCAGCGGAAGAGGACATGTCTGTCCAGCTTAATCGATATTAGCCCTATGGTTTGAGATAGCGGAATCCCTTAGGTTCGAATAGATCATTCTTATCTTTACTAGAAATTGGCTAATTTAGAACTCGTTTGTTCTGTTACAAACTGGCAGAGAAAAAAATCGGCAACGTAACCACTCTTCTAATACTTAAAATATCTGATTGGGAGCTTTTGCAGATTTCTTCATAAATCGAGACAACTCAACAACTTAAAGAGGTCAATGTATTGGAAGAACAAGATAGAAAAGAAAGTCAAATTACAGGAAAAATAATCATAAATCTTGCTAAAATCTGGAGCTTTTTGTCCGATTCATATCCTTGATAGACTATTTTCTTACTATATATTTACGCTTCATCCACTTCTTCGACAAGTCCTCATTTCGCAAACCTATTAGAATGATTTTAGTGGGCTAATTTTGGAGGTTTTGAAGGTTTGGTTTGCGGGCATATTCAGTTTTCTAATTTACCAATGGTAAGTTGGTAACTGTGATTGGCAGTTAGTGCAGATCATTAATCATTCCAATCTTAATTTTGTGATTTCTGACTTGACGATCATCGATGCACATTAGTCCTTGTGATTACCGATCTACGCATGAAATGGACAATATGATCGCAGTAACAGACTTATACATATCAATACTAAACTAACCTGTTTATGAGACGTCAAAATGCGTACCTTGTTTAAAGCACTGGATGACTAAATTTGTTACATACTTATTTTAATTAAAATCCATATTGTATGTGTAACGACATCCACTTATCAACCCAAAAGGGACTCTCAATAAGTTAGTTTTTGGAAAACAGTTTAATGAATTAAACGATAGCGAAATGTTTCCGAAGATACACAAAATTATTACATGCAGAACTCCTTTCAGTTTGAGTATATGCACCATGTCTAATATTCTGAATTCAAACACGTGACATTCTCACTCTTTTACATACTTACCGCTATCTCCCTTGCCACTTGGTATCTGCTTTGGCTCATTTTCGACTCATTTCATATGATTAAAACTGGAAAGATTTGTTTGCATTGCTGTGGGCGTCAATAGCGATGTTGAAACTCCCTCTAATCAACGCACTTTTATCTGTTACACGCTTTTGACCACGTAGTATGCAGCTTTTAATGCACCTTTTGTGATAGCCTAGCTTCTTCTGATATGTTAGCACAGACGGAAACCTTATTTTAATTTGCAGTTTCTACTGTCAGTGAATGAAAGCACCTCAAGGAACTCTGCTAAAATTAACTTTTCGGCAGTTCGCCCCGGCTTTGTCAAGAGCTGTAAGATGTTGAATGTCATATAAGATCATGTAGCCATTTTCGCCTTGGGAAAGGAAGGGAAATAAATGGACAAGACCGACCATCGTGAATAAAGCCAGCGTGAGACAAATCCTGAAAGTTGAGTTTTGGAACGTGAGTCACCTATTAAGTACAATTTTGAATAACAAATCAAATGAAGTGACACTTTCTTGTACCTTCAATAACTTTTCAAATATTTTTTCTCAGTTAACCGATTTCATCACTTTTCCTCAAATGAAATTTGCAAATTTTGTGAATTATCGAGTATAATAATAAAATATTTTCGCCCTGAAATTGCACTCTTACCAATCTCATTAGAGCCCTTGTGCCTGCAATAGATCAATTTCTAGCAGTTTATACAACTTAAAAAATTGATAAGGTTTAATTACGTTGAAGTCCAATTTTTTAACATTCAACTTGGACAAAGGCGTAGAATTATTTGATTGAAAAGGTTTCGTAATTCTTTATAAACACAAACATTGTCAAACAATGGAACAGGTAAATTGTCAAATTATAGCATGCAACGAGGGAATTATGGCATTTAATAAATATTGCACACCCTAGGGCTATAATTCAAGCATTGATTTAAGTAAACACGCGATTAATTGCCCCATTTATGTTCACGTTAAGGCAAATATTAATATTCAGAAAAGCGGGTGTTCTATTGCAACCTTTTTTCCCCATTTCAGAACCATCAAATTTTCTAGATAGAAAATGGAATGTAGGTTGGCTTTACAAGCAAAGTTACTATCGACCACAATTCCCTGGGATGTTCTCAGTGATGATTTATGCATTAACTGATACGCACACACACACAAATTTTGCAAGGACGCAGAAAATATTAAATGGAAAAGGAAGGAGGACTTCAATTTATTAAATTGTTTTAGAATATGGAATAGTGGTTAATGTTAAATTCTTCAATATTTTATGTCGAATTAAATGACATTTAAACTAGTTTAGAGAATTTTCAATTTTGGGAATATCAACATTGTAGTCCAATAAATGCCTTAGCTTTTCAAATTTAATATCCACAGTAACTGCATTCCAGAAGCGTCTGAAGCTTTGTAGTTCTTTAGGACAAAGCGACACAAAGCATTTATTTCACTGCCAAAATGCTCAAATGTCACAACCCCCCCCCCCCCCCCCCCCCACTTACATTCGGTACAATGTGAAAAGCTGTATAATGCATGCCTGTGGTGGAACACTTTGACTTTAGAAACTTGTTATGACACAATAAGTACTAATTTCAGGCCAATGAGACGCGTTTAAATTGTCAGTCATAATATCGAGTCTTTTATAGCTCCCTTTGTCTTATAGTTACGACCATTTTGTTAATTCAAGAGATTTTTGAGGAAAAAGAGTATTTATTGCTCAATATTTCCTTTAAGTGCCTTGTCGTTTAACTTCTAAAGGCTAAGTTTGAAATGAAGAAAGATTAGGCTAACTGGATATATCCCATAAACAAGTAACTTCAGTACCAGAAATTTGCCATTCACATTAAAAATTAGCCCTTAAAATCTGAAAAAAATTATAGACATAAACACTAGTGAGTTAACTCGAGTTTTTATTATAAATATCAGTATAATTCAGTCTTAATTTATGGAATTGGCTGTCTTTTTGGAGCTTACAGAAATACTAACATCGCTGAGACCGCCATTAACGTATGTCACAAGAACTGAAGGAAAGAAGTACTAATTTTTTATAGTGTCCATTGAATGAAGTTAGAGATAGTCGGAAAAAATGACTTAGGAACGGACAGCTGGTTTCATCGTAACTCTTTCGAACGGCAGATATTTACTCACTTGAGGCAAAAATGTTTTGATCAAAGTAAATCAGTTATTTCCAACATTGCAGTCACTTTGGTATCTTTTATTTCCGAGATATTCTCCACAACTAACAACCTCATCGCCTTTTAACAGGCAAATTTATTTAACCAGACAGTTTGGAGAATGAACGAAGCATATAATGTCATATCTAGACGTATTGAACTAATATTTAGGAGTTTTATGAGTAATATTGAACAGTGCTACGGTAGATTCTGAGTGCCATTCCGCAAAAGTAAAACATAATTAGTTAATATTTGGTTGAAAAAGGCAAGACACATCATGGAGTGTTTATATTTCCTATTTCATATACCATTATTAACAAGAGGCGCTGCATTAAATTTGTGGAGAAGGGCGAATGGTTGGATAGGGAAAGGGGTGAATTAAGTCATAATTGAGGAGTACTATTTCAAAAAAGTTTAACAACAGAGCGAATTAAGTGTTTTACAATTAAGGTAGCAAATATCAACTTGATGGAATTGGAATGGGAGTTCAATACGTTTGCACGTGCTGGGTTTACTGTCGGTTTTCTCTATTCATACTTTGGATTTGCTGAGCTATATCGATGACTAGATTCATCTGAACGATTTGCTGATGAAGACTTACGCTATATAAAAAAGGCATTCACTCTATATCATGGAATCAGTTGGGCATGGAACTATGGCTTTCAGACTTACGTATGATTAATGTAGAATATGGCCAAACGCACAGCGCCCGGACTTCCTTTGATAGTAATACGGCGAAGATTCGAACCTTCTTCTGCATCCGAAATTTTAATGAACGCTTTTGATTCCTATAGAAGAACGGAAGAACGATGATTTAAGGCTTAAATCGAACTGAAAACATTTCGAATGGTTAGTAAACCTACTTGACGAATGGCGTTGATCTTTGCACCACCCCGACCGATTATGCACCCAATTAATTCATCTGGAAGAAGAAGAGATCTTGTTACTTCTTCAAATGGTGTTTGAACATCTTGCCGTGGCAAGCACCAAGGTGCATTACTTCTGCTTTGGTAAATATCTACAAAAAATTAGAATTTTACTCTAAAATGAATAACATGTAGAAATAAATAAATAATTGCTAAACTATTAACATCCTATTATTTATAATTAAATTTCTAATCATTATCTTGAAAATAAAATCGTAAAATTTAAACTACCTTTTCTTTTTGATAAATATGCGGACTAAGAGAGACAGTGTCATAGAAGCAACCAATACTTCAATTGAGCACACAAAGATCTTTAATAAACCCGTCGAAATACACCTTAATTAATAAATTTTTGCTTTTTATCGAATTATATTGAATCAAATTTAGAGGTAAATGAAGGTTCACTTCAGATGAAAACACTTCCTTCATCTAAATAACCTCGCGACTTTCCTGATATATTTGATTTTAAAAATATCTCCCAGGTTTCAAGAAGAAATTAGAAACAAGTCGATGTAACAATATTCTAAATTATTAAAATATATAATTGAGGCAAACAAAGTATTTCATAATCCTTCCACAACTTGCGTCAGTGCTGCTCTTACACTAATTTTAACTTAATTAATTTGAAGTCAAAACAATTCAAAGGTATTCAGTTAAGGAAAGCTAAATTAAAACTAGAGAAAATTAAATAATCTATCAGCAGGGGCAAAATCTTATCAGAAAGACGAAAAAAAATACGTAGGACAGTGGACTATAAAACAAATAAAACTTATTGTTTTACACGTTTGAGGGAATGTGAAAAATGCAGGGGGAAATACCAGAAAATATATATGTATTTATAACACCACAAAATAGAAATGCGTTTATCAAAGCTCACCGAACGGCATGGGGACTATTTGAGATCAAATACAAAATTAAAGTGATGATTTAATATCCCTTTCCTTGGCCGAACCGATGAGTTGTGTTCAGATGGGCAAAAAGCCTAATAGGATAATCGATTTTTGAAATATGATAGCTTTACTCTGATCGGCATTGGAAGGAGTACAAGGACTTTAAGCCAAAAGATATTTGCCATCAACAGATAACTAAAAATCAAAGTGCATTCAGGTATTTTCTTGTAGCCATCCTTGAATTTGATTATGGAAGTACTTTGTTTAAATTTCAATTTGCTACCGTTCTTACGCAAATCAATATACATATGAAAACACTGGGATCTTCATTATCTACGTCTTTAAAGCATTGGATTTATCATTCTCTTTTATTCCTATAAACAGAATAAACTCTAACTGTATTTATGATGTTCTGTAAATATAAACTATGTATACTACTAGAAACATTTTTAGTGATCCTGCGAAGTATTCCATTTTTGAGTTTTATTAACTGTGTTAAGGATAATAAATTGTAAATGCGTTTTACTTGATGAAATTTTTTGCCATTAATCAAAATGTTTCGTGTGTGAAATATTTTGCCCTGAATCTTAGCATGAATCCTTAGGATTTATTGTTAATTTAATGACTCACTTTGTTTATAGCTTTGATCACTTAATAAATCAACACTATATGGAAGTATTTTATTTAAAATAATTAATTAGCGCCACTTTCTCATTAAGAATTAACAAAACTTCTGCGTTTCGATTCATTTGCACCCTCAATTTTAGCCGTATAATTATATGCACTTCTCTCAGAGTAGTAAATGGCAATCTGTATTCTTCCGGTACTTTCAATACCAAGACTGTGTGTTTGAGCATACTTGTGCTTTTCTTATTATTCCATTTTCATATTGAAATCCACGATAAAGCGCTACAAGATTTAGGAATTTCTATGATTGGAAGACAATTGAAACTGAGCAAAATAAATTGAAAGACTCAGAGAAGTAATGAGAATAAAGTGAGCTTATGAAAGGGGTCATAACTCACTTTTCAATTGCTTCCATTCGTTCTCCTGCCAGCAATGTCCAGAGCTCATTGATAGTTTGAATAACTAAGATAATTGGTTCTACTCTTCATTTCCTTTTAATTTCAAAAATTTGAAACACTGAACGTTAGCAAGTCATTTTTTTACAAGTTCTTATACTTGACGATCAGGTAGAGTACTACTTCATTAAATATAAGTACTGAATTAATCAAAATATTTACCAATTTATTAGCTACGTCAGTTGAAATTTTAAGGAAAGCGGTTGTCAAGAAAGGGAAAACAGCTTCAAAATGCAGAAATTATTGTTTTCCCGATAATTGGTGATTTCAGCTTAATTTGGATATCGATTATATTTTTTAAAGTTTGTTCGAGATTTCGTTTGCTCTCGTCTTTGTCAAAATTAACGGCATAACCTATTCCATTGATTTAACTTAAATCTATTTCCCTCTTAGATTTTGTCCATTCTGTACATCAAGATGGCAGTTTGTCTTATTTATAAGTCCATTAAATATTTCATTAATTAATACTCTTCAACACTGTCGTATTATTAGTTACTCCTGTTTCTGTCTTTTTAATTAAGGCTTTCACTAGATTTCTAAAATATTAAAATTGGGCCAGTCTTAGAGATATGCATGAAATAAGTTCGCTTATCTCAATCAAGTTTACTAAATCAATAAAAACCAAATACGAATAAGAGTCTTCTTAATATAATCGATCTTGGAGATCGAAGTTCTGCCAAACGTATGACAACTTTTGTCCAGAGTAATTGACATGACGTAAGCTAAAATATTGACAAGTGTGTACCTATTAGCAAAATAATAATGATGCGACTTTAAATTTTGTACTTTTTTGGTAGAATAAACTCATCTAACAGCACGAAGGATTGGATACGTCATGTCCTGTCACATATGTTATTCGTTTTATTCATTAACAAAGAAGTTGGCATTATTTAAGAAATACAATTAATATTTCATCAAATCTCTCGAATTAGTCAATGTGGAAATTAACTGAGGCCTGTTTTTACATCTATCAATGCCCATCTAGGTTAAACCGTTCCGAAAACCACTTGATCCTCCCAGTTTCAACCCAGGACAGCCACTTGACATGCATTTATTGTATCGCCACGCAGTTATATATACCAACCTATTCTATCCAGTTTGATTAATTTGTGCTTCTTTAAGTAGATAAAAACAAATTAATAACAGTTCCATGCTTCAATGTGTGCAAAAAATACAATTCTTGTTTACATTAATTTTATTTAAAACAAAACTTACCAAGTTCCCCAACGTTTATTGAAATCTTATACTTTATTAAGGAATGGATAAGCATTTGATTGAAATAATATAACAATCCCAGTGTGTTGGCTGTGCATGTCTGTAATGTTTGAAGTAACGCGTTCGATTCCTGTCGGTAGACATCATTTCGCGGAATGGCCAACAGCACTTGTTGGGTTTAGTTAACAAAGAGGATTGTCAAATTTTGTTTATGGTCAGGGGAGCTCCTGACACCACTCTTAGCCTAAGGGGGTAATTGGAGAACTCTCAGAAGTGCATGAACAGCTCGCACGGACTGTCATGTTTAACTCAAAACCATAACTCCACCAATAGTAGTACGCGCGGTTTAAGAAAGAAGGCCAAACCGTTTTTTACTCTATATATATTTTTTATCTACCATTATTTCTAATATACACCAATTAAAAAAATATTATATGTTACACCAATGGTTCTCTTCAAAAATAGGAGTTGCTTTTCAATGAACTTGTATATTTATTGCAGGGAAATCGTTTTGAAAGACCGTAGTTTGGAAAAGAGTTCTTTATTGACAGAGTTTGTGCATATCATGAAAATATGCAGTCATCGACCTCAAAGATTCTACAAATTGAAGTTGCTGGCTCCCTTAATCTACTATTAAGTGATCCAGCCAAAAAATATTGGATTTAATTTTATAATTAAGGAACCAGGCTGACTTATAGGTCTGCTTCCTCAATGCCGGGCTTACAAAGTAACAAGTGTACAGTTACTAGCTTGCGAGTTTTAAATAGTTGGTCATTCGACGACTCACGAAAGACAAAGTTAGCCGTTTTCCCATGTCTATTGCGATCTAGGTTGCCCTCTCTCATTACGGGCGCCCCTTCCTTACTTTCCAATTCTTCGTTCTATAATGTCCCCTTTTTCCTATTATTCACCTCAGTTTTCAGATAGATCTGGAGTTCTACTTTACTTGTGGAAGGTTATTGTTCATCGTTAGCTTTAATAAAATCGAATATACTATGAGTGGGATAAGAGTAGTGGATATCCTGCCTGATTTGGTGGAGCTTTGAGAAAAGTTTTATTGGCAGAATAAGAGATGGCTTTTAATTGGGCGTCAAAAGAGTTCAATAAGTCCACGCCACAGTATATTTTCCTTCACCATTTTCTATTGAAATATTATAACTAAATAATTTAAAATTATTGCACAGTCTTTTTTATAATAGCCATAATTAAGTATTCGGCTGCAAATACTTCTGTACAACACTAAATCTACCACTGTCATCTCCAATTACGTCTCTTTAGTCACCATAAGGAAGAACACCCACCTAGAGCGCAGTCGAATGCACAATTTATAACACTGATAAGTAAGCCTTTCAATCCATAGCAATAAATCTGCTGCAAATAAATTCCCGAAATAAAATATATTCAACATTGCAAACTAGAAACCAGTAGCGATTTCGTTTCTAGTTGAAGTAAGTAGGAACTACTCAGGTTTTAACAAACACTAATTTAGTTTCATTTATTTAATCACTTTTGAGGGACAAAATTTGGCCTATTATTACGATGACGATGTCTTGAAGATGGTGAAAAAATTAAAAGGAATTTTTTAAAGTAAAATGTAGTAAAGTAGTCATCGATCAATAACATATAAGATATGGATTTTCAAGCGCTTTTCCGCAGTAATAATGAAAAAAAAACGATAATAGGTTAATAGTATTAAAAGACTGAAAGTGGTAAATAGAATCTGAGTGGATCGAGGGAGAGAGAGGAGAGAGCTTAGTAGCGCGGAAGCGGGAACTCCTCTATTGAAGAGCATTTGCAATCTTGTAGGCCCTCAAAAATTTTCATCAGTACTCTATTACTAGTGTGTAAGCCATTCGACCAAATATTAAGATTTGTTAATAAATGAATGCGATGTATTTTCACGCATATTTAATCTATTTGTCCCAGTTTAGTGTAAAATTAATCTATCAATTAATGTCCGAAGATGTGGCTTTCAGTTGTAGGAATAAAAAATGCAGTAATCTTAATTTTGTGAGGCAGAAATAAGAGGAAGTGTATTCAAAATTTGGACTAGTTCTTGGAAAGGTTCAGAAAAACAACTGCTTTCCTTAAGTTCCTTACTACTGCCTGTCTATTAACAAGGAGAGCCACTTCTAGCGAAACCAGGAAAAGATAATTCATTTGACTCCATATTCAAGAGACAAAGGAGCACGGTTGAAGGTAAATTAATTCAACCACTTGTACTGAAGAAATGGGGGTCAGTGGAAACGAATAAAAAACGAAGCAGAGTACTACACAACCATCGAAAAAATGGGAAGAAATGAATTTTCATTTGAGATTTGTTTGTTCCTTCCTATTCAAGTGCAATCAGTTTATAATCTTAAGATTGAATGGTTCATATTACGCGTGATTATTGACTTCTAAGAGAATTGAGTTTCTGATGATTTGCAAAAGATTGCTTAAGAGTGAGATAGCAGCTTCAGCTTTAATTAATGGCCTTAATTATGCAAATTAAGTTATTTTTTAATCAATTAGTTGAATTTTATTTTTCAATTTATTTAACCTTAAATGATGCGAATTTCTGTTCTTAATTTAACATGTGTGGGACACGTCATCGCATGAGCGCACAGCGTGACTTGAAGGTGCGGCCGTTCAACTTCGCGTGCGGATTGAGTGTGAGGATACACAGCCAATGTCCAATCAAGAGCCTCCGCTCGTTTTACTCAATCCGCCATTTTGAATGACTAAGTTTCCTCCCTTGTTACACTCCACGCCATGCTTGCCTAGAATAGACGTGTTTTCTGGGTACCTCTGTAGCTAATTCCGCTACACATGTGATAAGATTACAAAACAATGGGGAAAATATGTCAAGAATGTTTTTGTACTTGAAAAGAGAATAAAGCAGTAGCATTTTGTCTAGTACTTTTAATTGTCATCGAGCATGGTTTAGACAAATATGATCATGGATGTCTAGACTAGCATTAGTGAAACAGGCCATGCGAAGACTTTGGTTTATAAGAGATTTAATTTAACCCAACCCAAGATGAAAGTGCTATTTTTGTTCGATTTTTCAATAGCTGCTAGTTCAAACCAATAGCAAGACGTCGATCCTTCTCTATGCATAACAACAATCGAAATCCAGTACTACAAGCTCGGGCGGTGCTATCTATCCCAACTTAGCTTTTGAAGCTTTTGTCTGAAGTAATTTAGAAGAAAGCGGATTAATGTAAAAATTTCAACCATTCCTTCAAATTCTAAAAATCGCAAGCCGAAAAATGTTCAATATCAAAGATGAAAGCAGTTCTAGCGCAAGCCATCATATACGCGCATTTATTAATAGATAAAATGTTCATCATACTGTTCAGACAAGTAAATGTATGCCTACCGCTGAAGAAAAATGTTCGGGAGAGTGACTAGAGAGATTTCGTTCATGGAATTCGTAGATTTCAATTTGTTTCCTTTTCTACTCTAAAGAATGTACACAACAGTTCTTTTCAACCTTTAGAGAAGGTTTATATTGCACTTGATATCAAAACTGGAAATTGCATTCTAATATTTGACGGTTCAACCACCCATTTTGTTCACTGGAATTAGAGCAATCCCAAATTGGTCGTTGAAAATCTGAGTTGATCATTTCACCAGTGAAACATTGATCCTTTGAGACGCGTCAT
Organism: Hymenolepis microstoma; assembly: GCA_000469805.3. Taxonomy (NCBI): domain Eukaryota; kingdom Metazoa; phylum Platyhelminthes; class Cestoda; order Cyclophyllidea; family Hymenolepididae; genus Hymenolepis; species Hymenolepis microstoma. The sequence continues at coordinate 29,733,995 of LR215989.1, forward strand.
CGCATGAGCGTACAGCGTGACTTGAAGGTGCGGTCGTTCAACTTCGCGTACGGATTGAGTGTGAGGATACACAGCCGATGGCCAATCAAGAGCCTCCGCTCGTTTTACTTAATCCGCCATTTTGAATGACTACGTTTCCTCCCTTGTTACACTCCACGCCATGGATGTCTAGAATAGATGCGTCCCCTGGATACCTCTGTCTCTTCTTAGTTTTGCAATAGCTTAGCTGATTGTGGGGGGGTCTTACGAACTAGGAGAATCCGCCAGTGAGGTTTCTGAGTGCAGTCCGGCTACAGTCCTACCAATAACTATAGCACTTTGTTTCTTGTGTGCAAACTTTTGCACTTTGCTGGCAGTTGCATACCTTCGAATTTCATTCGAATTCCGTTGAGATAAAGATTTTCATTTTTAAGGACTAAGATTGACTATTTTGATTTTTGATCACAAAAAGTCAGGTCATATCAATATTTTTTCTTATCGCTTCTTGTTCCTATCGATGTCCAATAAATCAAACGAAGGCTTTAAGGAAAAACCTGGAAGAGGTTCTCTACAGCTCCTCACGATCTATTAAACGAGTTTTGGGTTTTTAAATTAACGTTTTATTCCCTTTTATTGTTAAAATGTAAAATTGTTTAACATAGCTAATTTCAATGGAATATTTTGCAAGTAATCTGACTTACTAAAACGTCGATAATATGTCTCAAAAATCGAAATTAAAAAGCAATAATATAAGCGTTCCTGACTGTTAAATGGGATTTTATTTTTACTTTTAAATACTAATAAGTAGATTCTTTTCTTATTATTTTTACTAATCTAGTGTGAATAAGTTGCAGTAAGGCGCACGACAGTGTCATCTTCAATCACAACTCAAATGACTACAAATTTCCTACACTGAACTAAAAATCTAGTAAACCTAACGTTCACAAGTTTATTACACCTACAAAACCGCAGAATCAAACCGCACACTATTACATTTCTTAAGAAAAATATAAATAATCCTGTACCACAATACCTACGAATCAGCACATCAAGGATTCTATTTCGTTTGTGCATAAATATGTTTTCCAAAATTCATTTTATGTAAAGAATTTGAATTACGGAACCTTTCTATTGAAAAGCGGCGTTTTATATTTCTTTAGTAATTCAGACTTATTCAGCGTAGTTGGTCATTTTTCTTCTGGATGTGGATTGTTAGGCGTCGAGTCCGTGACCCCTGACTTTAAGACAAAAAGGAGTAATCGCTGCATCAGTAGTGCACAATTCTATTAATTTGACCTCGTGATACTAGCTTTCAACAATTTAATTGTTTTTTATTGCATCTACATCAGCGTAGGCAATTTCCAACCAAGTATGGCCCGCATTCCCCTGCTCCGTTAACTGCGATTTATGAAAATAAATAAAATCTCTCCTAAATGTAACATTTCCATAAAAATTCCTCACTCGAGCAATAATAAATACGTGTAATATTGCTGCGTGCATTTGGAAAAGCGGTAGTGTAGCACTTAGAATCAGCGTTTACTCCAGGTACATTAGCTTGATATACAAAAATGTCCAATTTAAGGGAGTGCATCCGCAGAATGGTCCATGCTACTGCTCACAACAGGGAAATGAATTTGATCGGGAGTATTTCTTATCATGCTATTTCAAAATTTCCACATTTTCTCTCGACTGCAGTTGAAAAACATGCTTTTGAACCTATTTTTATCAGCTCAACGAACAAGATCAGCAAACATGGTCTTAGTAGCGTTAGTGGATGACAAAGCGAGAAATCGACAAAATTATTAAACCGAATGATTGTTGGAGATTAATCTGTTAAATACTTCGTTCGAAGCCTCATGAAAATGTGTGGTTTTAGCCTCAAATTATTCCTCAATTGGGGAAAATTTTGAATGTACTTGTTTAAATAAATAAAAAAGTTGAACTTTGATAAAAAGATGAGGCTGGTATATGTATAAATGATTTTGTAAAACGGAAAACTTTCAATAATGGGAAACAAAAAAGACCATGGAATAGGATTTTCTGAAAATGGAATGAAGAAATCGCATACACATCACCTCATTTCAGCTATCATTCTTAAATCCATGAAGGGTGACTTTTATATATTAAGATTTAAATGCCTATGCTGTCTTAATTGTAAATGCTGCTACTGATCCCCATAAGGAAATGTAAAACGCAAAATTAATATTTTAATTTAATAAGAATTAATGAAAGTTGACTCTATTCTTCTTCAGGTTAAAATTTAAATTTTTCTACAAATTTCTTAATTTTTGAACATTTTTAAGGCTTTAAATTATTTCTCATTATCCTTACACCCAAACAATAATTGTATTTTGACATAATTTTTCCATAATTTCAATGGGAACAGCCGCAAAACTAACTCATATTAATACATGTGCAGCTGGGCGCAAAATGTGCCATTACAATTTTGATAGTTCCAAACTGTTCAACACTGAAGACACCTTGATCGTAGATGGAATGCTTACTCTGATTTGATTGGGTTTAACGAAAAATGCCATCTCTTAGAAGGTGAGTGAAAAATGAACTGCTATACTCAGACAAATCCCTTGAGATGCTGAAAAGTTGTTGAGATGCAAAATTGTAAAAACTGAAATAAATAGACAGTCTTGTCTTGTTTTACTAATCCGATGGATCGATAGAACCTATAAACCCTCAAATTTCTCTAACAGATGATAAATTAAAAGCAATATAGTAGTTTTGAAGCGTCTTGATGTGATTTTAAAAAAATTATATGATTTCCTGAAGATACACTTTTGTCACATTTAACCATAAGCTTGGGGAAATGTAAAAAAGCTTGAATTGTAATTAATTTTAACCAAGAAAAAAATAATTACATTTTAGGATAAAGTAGATGCTAAATGAATGGCATGTACTTTAAACTTTCATAAAAAAACAAAACAAGCACTTCAGGAAAAAGGAATCTTTCAGATTGACGCAGAAACAGTGTCCTTACTTTAAGCCATTTTATTTAGAAACGGAGGGATTAGAGGATTAGAATCGATAGATTTTCCGAATTCGGAATGTCTATACACTCTAATACAAATACACGTTTTTCAAGAGTTTGAGCGCCTCATAAAATAGTTCCGTTAAATAATACTTGATTTCCAAGTTACTCTTTATCTCTATCTATAAACATTGGCAAAGAAACAACATTGTTTGCTTGTGTTACAAATCTAGTAAAACAAGTTGACTATATAACTTCGAATCGTTCCTGCTTATTGTCATAAGCAACAAATATTTTGAGTATTATTTGCTCCTTGTGACTGTATTTCTCTATTCTTGGCAGATTTTAATAAAAAAAGATAAAATTGCAGTCTTTTGCCACGTAAAGTACGCGCAACATACTTCCGGTTGTATCTAAGGCCAAACAAGATTTCCATTGTTTGTGCAGGTGGTTTTAAAGCATGTTGTTATAGCTGGGTTGTGTTGCATTCTTAAGCAATTTTATGCAATTTCCATTGCATGAGAACTAGCTCACAAAAGAAACAGAAACGCGAATCTCACAATCCGAAATGGTATGCGTTTTTGCATGCGCAAAATGAGCTCCTAAAAATAGATATCTCTATTTTGCCATAACCATAATATTAAAAGGCAAGAGAAATTCTTGCAGACATCAAACCGAAATCGGCTTCTCATAAAATCGATATTCATGGGAAGGTAAATGGAACGAACCTTCTACTTGGCGTTAATGAAATGCAAATATGAGTTAAATCAACTTTTTGCACAACCTTTGTTAGTGTATTTCGAGACAAAACGTCTTTGCCCTGAGGAGGGATAAATGTGTAATTTTTGAGCCAACAAAGGCCATGTTGGGCAAAATACCAAGAACTTAAATCTGAGATAAAGAAAAGCCTTCTATTCATTTACTTATCACTTATGGAGAATTTACGTTTGTGCAATGCAATATTATTGTCCGTTGGCAGAAGAAGAAACCAAATCTAGCTTTGATTGCAAGTGGGCTAGTAAAATGACTTCAGGAAAATTTAAAGGATAATAAAAGGGATCAGAATCTTTTGTACTCATCGAGTAGTTTCGATCTTCAACAAACTGTCCTAATGCTTTCAGAGCCTGGAAAACAACTTCAATCTGTCTGTCATTAAGTGAATACGCTTTATTTATATTTTTTGGCAAATATTTTAATGGTTTTGATACAGTGGTCGATATTTATATTTCCAAAGTTAAGCAAACAGTTGCTAACCTCAGCACATTCTGTGAATGTCCCCCCCCTCCCCCGCCCAAGTAAAAATTGACCTTTCTTCATTGTCTACCCTGGCCGATTGAAGTTTATTCTGCTATCTGGTATAATTTCTTTCACGAAACATTTGCAAACATTCGCAAATATTCGTGCTTAGTTTTCAGGAATAAAATACGTAACAAATCTCTACCAATAGCATCAAAAACTATTTTTGCTTGGTCACTAGATCGCAATTACAGAACGGTGATGATAGCGATATAACTATAATCTGCTTTATTTCTCATACAAATATGCTTGATTGCCAAATGCTGAGACCTCACCGCTTTTTGAAGGAAAAGCTGATGTCATTGTTAAGATAATATCGAATGAAATACCGCATAAACATCATGTTCAAGATAGGGTACTTGTCTCATTGTTTTCATTCCGACTATATATATACATACTCATACTGCAACAAAGTCTACAAACCAGCAGTTGACTTCAAACTACCATGACCCTACTATGTCATATTCGACCACTTCCGCAGTACTCACTCTACTTTTTTCCCTACCTTTATGTCTGTCTCTTTTACATTTGTGAATCACTCTTCTGTTCCTCCCACCCCCTCGACTTTTGTGACTTTGATGTTCCTCCCGGATGTGAAGTCCGAAGTCATAAAGCCTGCCATTTGATATAAATAAATATTTCTACTCACTCGAGCATTCCTGAAATTTTGATTGGTTGGTCATTGACTCTTCAGTGAAACCATCAGTATTCGGCTTGATTTTGTATTGTTAGTCAAACAAGAAGGTCTACTTTTCCACCTTTGCGTTAAATGAAATCTATCCGCTTGAGACAGTCATTCTATTTGCACTCTTGGAAGTATTCAACTTCCAGACAGGCTATCTGTCAATCATCCGACCGAAATATTTAATATTAATTTCAAAAGTGGATGATAAGCATGACTATAGCGTAATCATTGGTTCAATTAAATTTGATTTAGTCGGGACCTGAACACTCAAACTTTTTCATGAAACGACGTATTGAAGTTACAATTCCTAAGTGTGCCTTAATGAACATTGGAATTTATTAACTTAACAAGTGGGAAAATAACACAGAAATAAGGTATACACAATCTCAAAAATCCATATTTCCGTAGACTTCTATTTTCTAAATAATAGGTAGGCTGTCGCTATAAACAAAATAAAATCCAATTGGCGCATCTCTCTCTTAAAAATTAGTCTGAATTCTAGATTTGAAAAAAATTGAAAGTACCCACTTTTGAGAGTTTACCTCAAGCGAATTTTATTCTTTAAACTCTACTTCGTTAAGTTCACGCAAACTCTTTAAAATTTAATAAGATCGAGCTACTCTGTTGGTTTTTGGAAAAAATTAACTGAGATTTCAAGACCGATTATCGCAAATTGCCAACAGGTTAATGAGCGCTAGAGATTGTGGGTAAGATTTTAATCAATAATCCATGGGATGAATTTACGATTTTGATCCCATCATGTGGATATTCTGCAACTCTAATCTAAGGATCATCTGAATTTACACATTCAGTCCTCTCTTTTCGATTCCCACCGTTCATCCCTTTTTAAAGTATACTTATCCCTTTTCAGACATCCTTCTCCATTAAAAAAAATATTCAATTCTAAAACTTTGTTGCATGTTACAATATTCGGCAATGATTCAATTTTCAGTAAATAACCGAAGATTTTCCGAACTTATACGTTCGATTTCACAAGTAATTGAATTACTTCGCAAAGTTTCTTTGGCCTGAGACATTTGGTAAATGTCAGAGCTGGAAAAAAGGAAATCTTAAACATTGATGACTATTCTTCAACACTTCAATGAAAACACCTCGAAATTTGACCAATGAACAAATGACACAGACCAGCATTTTGTCTTGAAATGAGCAATGCACATCAAATATGAGATCTCATCTTTTTTTGTCAATTAAGATGTTATGGCACAATCTGACCCTCATATATTGGCTGCTAGTCGAGGCAGAACAGGTAAATAAAACCGTAATCTTGTTCATATTTTAGTATTGATTTGGGTTTGTAACAAAACATCAATATATTTTCGGTCATTTTCAAACCATTAATTTGAAATCTTCATCTTTATTTTCGTCTCAGTAGACGTTTTAATTAATTTTTTAAATACCACGTTTTCCATATATTTAAGTCAAATATAATCCACAACTTAGATCAATTCTTAAATTCTGAACTAAATAAAGCATCAACTGCTCTCCCAATTGAATTCGTAACAAAAACAATAGTAAAAATATATTTGAATAAAACTGACTTTACCCTCTGATTTTAACAACCTTTACTAGTATCAATGAGAATTTTAACTCAAGTCAGGTAAGTAAGTAAAGGTGAAATTACAGTGGCCGCCAACTTGTCTCGTGACATAGTGGGGATCTGAAATTTTTCCGGTGCAATTAGCCATACTGGCAATTTCTACAGAGTGCAAATTCCAGTAAAAAAGCAGTCATGAACAGTTGGTGACTATTGGAAGGCAAAAAAGGGAGTGGCGATGATTACATTTTTTTATTGCTTTACAGTTTATTTTTATTAAACATGCATGAGAGACGTGGCTGATTAAATAGCACTGTTTTGCCAGTTTTATAAAAAAGTGAAATGACCAAGAGGAAGCGACTTTTCCTTTTACTATATCCTACGGTGGACATACTAATCATAATGTCCACAAGTGAAAAGCTTCCTTTCCAAATCCGCGGGAAAATCTTGAGGAATCGAAGAAATTAGAGAGAAGTGATAAGCGGGCTGTAGGCGTGGATAAATAGACTAAGGACTGCTTCACCAGATTTAAGTGAACACGCGCTTTCAAACGAAATCGCTTTTAAATTTGAATGCGTGCAGAAACCGAGTGCAGTCAGTATATCTGGTGACCACGTATGAAATCGCATCTGTAGAATATTAAAGTTTAATTTTCACTTATGTTTACTTTTAAGGGGCTCACACTCTCTCTCTCTCCTCCTCAGATCCCCTTCTCTTCCGTACAAATAGCTTCTATTCCGTCTCAACTAAAATTTTGAAACAATTGTTCTGTAACGAGAATGCAGAAGTTGCTTGTAGAATGCAAACACACGAACTACGACATGATAGCAATTTACCGTATCAAATCTCCTTTATCAGATTTGGTAATAAGAGCAAAAAAATAACCGATCAATCTTGAGAGCAGAATAAAAGTACACTATTAGAAAAAAATCAATACTTCCTTTATTTTCTACAGACTGAGATTAGCTAAAATATGTAGCAATTCAAAGCCCTCCCTGCCAGGGAGGTAGACATGTGATAGATTTTTATTATACCAGCTGGAGTTGTTCATTTAGGTTACTTGCATTTTTCATAACTGTTGTTTATCAACTAGAATTAAGGTCTTGCTGCAGATAGAAACTAGTTAGCAATAGAATAACAAATGAAATTTTTCGCTTAATAACAGATTCGAATAATATTCATATCAAATTCTTACGCACAATTTGATTTCACGTCTCATTCGAGGATTTATGGATGGATTAACAGATGGTAATCTCAAATTAGTTCTTAGTAAAATTGCATTTTAATAATTCTTATTATTATATCAAATGACGGTCTTTACAATAATTATCATTAGCCCTTTAGTTGAATTCTGGGTTCCCAGTATCTCTGAGGTTCTGTCATTGTCTGTAGGGTTGGACACCGTATCAGATGGGTCTTTTCCATTTCCTCCTGAAGGTCACATAGGGAGACATGTTGGTTGGGCCTATACTCCTATTCTGTGAAGATGTTTCGCCAGTTATTTCATATTTAAAAGTCATTTAACTCTATAAAATTAGGAAATAACGCTACCTTTCAAGTCCAAATAATCCAGCGTTTATCAAAAGCATATTCACTTAAAACATTTAAATTATAAAATAGTTCAAATTAGGTCATGGTTGCCTGAATAAAAATCAAGGCTGCTGTAGTTTACAAGACCATACTACCATGGATACTTCAGCGCTGCAATAAAATCTTAAGAAAGATCAGTAATCAAGCTACCACTATGATTTCTTGCTATCTTTTTATCGTGTCATTTCTTCCCACCAACAGGTGTATTTTTTCAACCATGATCGGAATCCAACATTCCGGATTCTATGACACATAGGCAAAACTCCCATCTCCCGAACACTTACAGTCATATCTTTCGGCCAGCTCCTTCGTTCTCCTATCTATGGTATCTCAAAAACCTACTGCTTCTTATTAATGTATTAATGTTATCTGTAACTTCACATCTAGTGCTCCGAGTATTTATCTCTCAACAGACCTCTAAAATGAGAAAATTGCATTTAGTTGTGGTCACAACGTTCATTTAAAGTGCTAGGATGAGAAACTAATCTGTGTTTTTAGACTTTACAATTTGACCACCAGGCAGTAAACTTTGTTCACTTTCCTCCAATTCATTTTTTGCTCAGGAGGGAGAATGGAGGGTTCAAAGTGAAGTGGGTGGGTGGGTGGATAATAGATTGGGCTGATAGGTGACTAAGGATTAGCTCAGATATTGGTTGTAGACATAAAATCCCAACTGATCATTGATACAACCCACATACATCTATTTTCCAGACAGACCACCAACATAGGATACTGGATAAACATCAGCTTAGTAATTGGTCTGGAAAAGAGGCAGTTCAAGTACCATGTTTTTCTAACCAGATGTGTATTTTCTCTCTCTCTCTCTCTCTCTCTCTCTCTCTCTCTCTCTCTCTATCGGCCTCGCCATCCTCAGTGTATTCGTACTTTGTCATTAAAACTTTTCATTTCCTTTTAAGGTGAGTAAGTCCATCATATCAGATTGTAAGAAGAATGCACATAAGCCACCGAAAACTGTGTACGTCAGCCTTATTATCAGATTATATGTATTCGTGTTTAGGTTATTTAATCTATTAAACCACTTAAAATATTTGCCCAATTAAGTATTAGCGAATTTTATCCTTGCTTTTATTTACCACTTATAGTAACATAAAAATGGAAATTGCTGTCTGAAGAAAAGGATGTTAAAACAGTCTATTAAGTATGAAGATAATTAATTAGGTGTAGAAAATAACGCCAAGATAACAGAACATTCTTTCGAAATTACAGGTTGCAATATGCATATATTCTGCAGTATTACTTGTAAAACATTAAATGCTTGCACGGCAGAAATTGTCTCGCATTCCGCAGTCTACAAATTTACCAATCGGTTGAATTAAAAATTTCAAACACAAGTTCCTTCTGCAAGCAAGATTACAAACAAGTGGTTTTAATATAGCAGAATTCATTCGAAGTCAACTTTTATAACAGCATTAAATATATTTCCTTGGAATTGGGTTTTGATGCATTAAAATTTTTTAAATGACAATTCCTTGGATTACGGAATGAACCCTTTAACGCCTTGCAGGACCGCACGGTTCTCTTTCAAAATAACCTCCATTGGTACTAGACTCGTAAGAGAAGGCGTTATTGGTGTTTGAAACATATTCACTATGTCTATAGCCTTCTCCTGATTCCACCAAAACTCACCACGTTGGCATCAGTCTTCTGTGAGACACGTGTGAGTGCGGTTGGATACATTTTCAAATGATAATTCTAGCGTTAAAGGGCTAGTGGACCTCACTCCACACCCCCCTCTCAATGCTAGTTATTTAATAAGAAGAAATTCTTCGTATACCCGAAGTTTTCTGAAACTCAACATAGCATTAATGAAAACGACTTTTTGCTTTGCATTCTCTATTAAGTATTTTGTATTTTAGAGTTATTGCAAAATATGGATGGAAGCTGTGAGAAAGTTCCTCATTCTGGTCAAATTTAGTTTGTGTGAAATGAATGAATTGCGACGTTACAAAAAGAAGCAAAATGCTTTTCAAGAAAAGAAGCGTTAAAAGCTATAATAAATGTCATTGCACTAGGAGCACTAATTGGCAATGACAAGGAATTCTCACTACATGTAAAAAGAGCCATGATTTTGAAATAATTTTGGGATTAAAAAGTAATCAATGATAGCAATAAATTATTTTCCCATTATATAGTGCCATTAGGTGTAAAAAATGATGCGTCCATTGGGAAAGCATATTTTAGACCTGTGGATTAGAATTCATCTAACTCTAATTCATTACGTATTTTATTAACAATTCAGCTTACATTAAAATGATGATCGCATAAAATTGCTATTAACTTAAAACTATTTTCGTGGTAAATATAGCATATGTAAATTATTTATTCCAAATTAAACGAGTGTTGAAATGTTTGCCAATTACAATTCCCGGGATTTGAGTAGTTACAAAAAGCGAACAACACAAAATTGCTCGTCAACTGTCAGTTTTTATTCGGTGTTCTACTAGACCGTTTTATTTATTAAAATTTAGTAAATTTCTCTATTAAAAATAGGCTCATTGTAGTTAATGATGGCCCCTTTTATATGTAGGAATAAATATTTGAGGTAAGTATGTACAGCCGAAAATTTCATTTTGGAGTTTATACCAATAACGAAAAGGCTTTGTGCAATAGATTGAAGGTACATTGTGGACAAAATCCACATCCACACCACTACGTTCTTTGAGCCTTCTCCTTTTACTCAGTATATCTCTTCAACCGACAGTCTCCCATTTCTCCCAAATTGCTGTGCGGTAAAGACTGTGTGGGGACACAACTTCAGCATGACTAATGCAGAATCGATGACCAATACCAACTACGATCAATCAAGGTCAATCCCAGTACACGATTTTCCGACCAATCAATGATCCAAGTTATATGAGGTCATCATATCATAAAGTGTATATAATTACTAAGTTCCACGTCATAGACACAGATAGTACACAGCACATCATACTAAAAAAACGTATCCATAGTATACGTCTATTTCTTCTTCTGGGAGACTTACCACCTAGGAGAATTTGTCACTGGGGTTTCTGAGAACAGTCAAGGCTTATTAAGGTAGCTAATCCGCTACAACTGGTAATTGTAAAGAAAAAGTAGATGATAACGCATTGATGCCAGATACTCAGCTCCTTCAACGTATAAAATCATTAGTTTTGCTTAATTTGAAAGCCAAAAGGCCACGAATCAATAATTTCAAAATGACTTGAATCATTTTAATTTTCCCTAAATCTAATTCTACTGTTTAATTTGCAGGTTTCTGAATGATTTGATGTCGCTGATATTCAGAGTTTTTTGACTGGCTGTATTAAACCAATGACCTGTTGTGTCAAATCGCCTCATTAATACCATGTTAACAGCTTAGAGCCGGTAGTCTAGCTATCTATATTCATTTAACATTATGGAACATACTATGTCGCACTCAAATAGATATTTACATTATATATATATATATATATGTTCTATTTTTCAGATTTTCCTGATATTTTTATTGTTTTAGTTGTCAATATATAGCATTATAAGATGGTTTCTCAAGAAAATTTGTTCAAAATATATTGAATTATAATTACTGGTTATAAATGCCTTTTCTCTCCAACTGAAATAGAATTTCATCCATTAAATAAACTTCAAATTATTTTTTAAGATTTTTTTTTAATTCGCTTTTGAAACTTGACAACTTGAACTTGTCAGATATGTGAGATTTAATCGGCACATTTTAGAGTTCAGTGACTGTCAAAAGGTTTCCACAAGTGGCACATTATTGCTGTAAAATGTTGGTTGTTTTTGTAAGATTTTAACTATATATTCGTTTAGTAATATAAATTCAATTTATTTTAAAATTGTTTCCAGTATAAGAATTAGACAAAAGGGTTCATTTATACTAATTTCTAGAAAATAGAAGAGAAAGCTTTTTGAGGTCCGATAATAGCTTTTTCATTTGGACGTTCTTTCCCAGCTTTGACTTGCAATTTTTGGTTCTGAAATTTTTGTTAGTTGAAATATGTTCTATTCACTTCGTTGAATTGCTTCGATTATGGAATAATTTGCTGAAAGTGCACGTTCAGCAGTGCAGAAAACTACATCTTTTGATTGGCCAATTACTCCCCCTCAAATACTTGTTGTATCTAACGGGATGAAAATCTAAAGGGACCGCCCATTCGGTTCCTTTGTAAAATATCGAATGATTATCCACCCTCCTGGGTATAAACTTAACTTATACAGTGTTCAGGAGGGATCTTCCCAAAAGTGTGCATAAAAACACTTATCCACTCGTTTTATGCGGATAATTACTCCCTTCACGAAAAGGTCAGCCGTTAAGGTCAATGGTTATATAATTTATTGTATATGATTGGATTAATTAGCGTTATCGACTAGGCCGAAGCTAGAATCTAAACAAGTGGCAAGGAACTTGTTTTCTTAGCAAGTATAACGAAAAATGAGAAAAAAATTAATGAAGTGGACTGGATTACAGCAAACTGCAAGAAACCCACGTTTTCTTTCTTCAGTCGAAAATCAATAAGAACATGGTCACACCTGCTTAAGCAAAAACGACTTCAGGCTAACAATTCAATATTGAAAATCAATGCAAGTAGAAAGCAGCCGAAAATGCCTTCCATAAACTTAGGGTACACCCATTTTAGTTCTAAAATTATTGAAAACACTTTATATTTTATAATTACTTTAATTAGACCGGAGATTATTTTCAATTTAATTAAGCCCCATTAAACATATCATTGTTTTAAATAATTATACAGCTAATTATATCCTTCAAAGTCTGCAGAGAGCCTGAGTGTTTAGGTATAAAGTAAGAATAGATACTGTACTTTTACATGCTTGCAAACACTTTGAACACCAATAGAATCTAATGGAATATATTTCGAAGCATGGAAGGGCGCAGTTTTACCCGACCATCAACGAGCAACACGGTTTGTATAAATCAATCAGACTTCTTGTGATCAACTATAGCCCTGTTATTTTTTACGTGCAATGGAGAGAATGATTAACTTCGTATCTTGAAGATACAATTTTGGCTAAGCGAACGAAAATAGTACTTAATACTGAATAGACTACATGCTTTTGCCAATAACGGATTATTGTTTTTCATTTTAGGTCAGTGATGCGTAAATTACCTTAAAATCGTTCAAAATATCTTGACTACATTTTAATTTTGGTATGTTGTCGTCCAGTTCTAAATAAATTTAAGATGCTGTGGATGTGATGACTTGAATCAATGTCTAAAATCATTTTTTCATTCCTAGATTCAACTAGTTTCTACAAAAGCTTTCTACCTCCTTAAAATAAGTCAAAGGACCATTGAATCGCCTCCTTCAAAAAAACAAATAGCTATTACTTTTCTGCTTACTATGAAAGGGCGTTTGTAAGCGGAATCCATGCAACAACAAAACATGCTTCCGACTCAGTACAATCCAGATTTGATGCTAGTCATCGTTGAAAATACCTTAAGTTAAGGTGCGGAAGCTGAGATGTCACTTTTTCCCAAGAGGTCCCGGGAAGGCTGTGGCTCATATATCGCGTTACGTTGAAAATATCAGAAAAGAACACTGGAAGATTTGTGAACGAAGCCCTTTTCAATGTCTTGTGGCAAAGAACTTTCAGAAATTCGTCTATGGTCGTCCCTTTAATCTCCTAACAGCCCAAAAACGTTATCAATATTTGAATCAAAGGAGGTCATTTCAGCATATTCGGTGAACCGTTTTCAGCCTGACCAATGGTTTTGACCGCACATGATTTTGAAATTAAATATTGAAAGACTACCAAGTTCGTGAAACCTGATGAATAGCCATGGTTAACTGCGAATCAATAAATTCCTGCGATACATATATATATATATATATATATATATATATATATATATATATATATACTGCATTCTGGTCCACTAAATCACGAACATTCCAGTCAATAAAGTGGAAATAAAACGCGTTTCAATAGAAAATTCAGTCATCCGAAAAGCTAAGAAGTTTGTGAAAGGGATTTGCTGGACCTATTCCACCATCCTAAGGAGCTATCTATCTCCGACTCTTCTCTAATGCTTAATGATAAGACTTCTTCGACAGTTTCGCATTAGTCATTTAGATATAAATCCATTGAAAACGTTAGTCAATGTGTACTGTCAGTGGGTGGGATTGGACGAAGACAGGACTGCATGTCAAAACTTGTCCCAAGTGCCAAAAGGCTTCAGGACACAATGGCGTAGGGTGTATATTGATTTTACTGATCCTATCACCTTCACGTCCACACGGCAGTTGCAAACTCACACGCAAGTGGCCGGAAGTAGTATCAATGCCATTAACAAATATGGCATGGATTATAAACATTACTGATTGTATTTTCACATCAAAAGATAGAGAGAGAGAGAGAGCAAAGAAAGGATCTGTTTGAAAGTTCCTAATGGCTTGCAGAATGACTCCTCATTCGATGTTAGGCGGTGAAACTCCTGAGGAACAAATAATGAGAAGAACAGTTCGAAATGTCAGTCACGCTATGATGCTGAAGAACAGGACAAATGAACCAGAGGATAATTCAATAAAATGTTGTGTTCACTGTCAGTGATCCATGGTTGTTTGTGATTTTCGACTTTGCCAGTTTTGGACAGCATGAATTGCAGCTGAAGGAGGGAGAAAAGTCTCCTTAAAATGAAAGAGATCAGTATCAACCCTTGTTTAAACCCTGCCAGATACTCATTCATGCCCATTTTCCCATTATTTTTGTCAGATTTAAATCTGTTGACTCAACAATTCACATAGGTGGACTGTAAGAGCTTGACCATAAATTTTAGTAATGGATTTAATAGCCTTGCCGGAATTAAGGCCTGATGAAAGTAATCAGCACGCAATACCTGATCTGTTCTCTGTCTGCTTTAGGGTTGGACATTTTTGCCCATAACAATAAACTGAAATGTATTCCTCATGAATAATGCTAAACAACTTGTCTACTAGAAAAATAATTTACACAGTTGTTTCCTTCACTGTGTCTGGACACAAACTGAACTCAAGCGTCCATTTTTAAAATGCTCGATTTCTTTATGATACACCCAACAATAAATGTTAACTTTTTTAAATTTGTCTTTCTACCTTTTTTTCTTCCTTTAATTTGGTGACTATTTTTAGATTCTCATCTGCAATTGCATTAAAAAGCCAAAAAAATATAATTTTTACTATTCTGCAACTAGTGCACGAAAACAGCGAAAAATAGCGAAGATCACTATTCAAATTTTTTATCTTTGTTCTTTTTTTTTAAATTATTACCGCTAATTTTACCACCTAAATTATTGATGAATATTAAAAAAATATTGTTTTCCTCTAAGCATTCGATTGTAAACAAAATGGGAAGAACCAATCACATTGAAGGATAGCTGCAGTTGCATTTTATCATTCCTTTGCGTATTCTATAAGCGCTTTTTCTGAGCACAGTCAATTTTGCACATCAATATGCAATATCACTGGGATTTTGGACTTTCTTGGGATAAATTAACAAAAATTAAATGTTGTTCGATAGTTTAAAGAATAAAAATGGGGTATATCAAAATTTTCCCTTTGACATTCTCTGTGATTTGTATACGTTTTTTTTAAATTTGACAAAATTTCAATTGTCATGACTACAATGAGATGAAACCACGCGTACAGATGCACCATCAAAACCCGCATAAATAATTG
Organism: Hymenolepis microstoma; assembly: GCA_000469805.3. Lineage (NCBI taxonomy): Eukaryota > Metazoa > Platyhelminthes > Cestoda > Cyclophyllidea > Hymenolepididae > Hymenolepis > Hymenolepis microstoma. The sequence goes on from LR215989.1 coordinate 29,749,759, forward strand.
AACGACTAGTGAAGAGTAATTTGGAATTTAAAATTGAATTGATAAAAAAATATGGCCATGTAGATAGAGGACCCAGATTAGGAGGAACCGAGTGGACATATTTTTAGTGTTTTTCGATAAAAGTGTTAGACTAATGACTTTGTATATACCTCCAAGCATATCGAGGCAAGAAAACTTATAATTCAATTAACTTCTAATATAAAGGGCACTCACGAACTGGCTTGAAATCTCGAAAAACCCGCCAACTTTTCTTACTTACCCCTTTTAAGTGTGCCTCTTAAGCAACGCTTATTATCTTCTAATCCTCTTAAGGCATAAAATATGAAATCATTTCCCTCACTCTACAAATGTGCGCAGCACTGCAAGGTTTTGTTTTCTGCCAAAATCCTACCTCATAAAAGGGGATTTTATGCCAAAAGCTGGTTTAATGGGCAAATTTTTTAACACATTCACCTCAATTATATTTTCGATTTGTGACCATCTGCGAGAATTCCTCAATAGAATTTACTGAATTGCGCTCTTTTTTTCAGAATTCGTTAGGATGAAGGAAACGTATATTCTGTGAGAGAGAATATTTCCATTTGATTTTCAATACATTTTAGACTGGGAAGGAATTGTAATCAACTTTGGCGACTTACTTTGAAATAAGAATAGATTTTAATAAAATATGCCTTGAATGAAAGCTAGCATTGAACAGAAATAAATAGGTGTGATAGAATTTCACCCAACGCGGCTTAACATTCTGCCGATTATGCTAGAGATGAATCATTAATTTTGGGATAGTATAGATTAATGGCCCTTATAACACCGATATGAAAAGAAAAAACATCTAAAAATGTTTCCATCTGGCCTGTTTGTACACTTTTAATAGACAACTCATACTGATGTTAAACCTCAAGTCTTCTACACTTAAATTTTGCCAGTTCTCAACTGCGCTTTGGTTTTAAACATAAGAACATGTTAGATCCGTTGCCTTCTGTCGTATATACCGTTTAGATATTTTTTATATAGCATTAATATTAATAGTAGGAATTCCCCACTGAATCCACCCAGTCGTTAGAGTCTATCTGTTTATTCATGTATACGCCAGCTATTCATTTCGACTTCATTTTATTCTTTCCTAAGATTGTTTAAATCGACGCCCAATGTCACTACTGGCCCTTAAAATGGCAGCAATATCGATTAATAGCACAATATTAAGATTGATTAGCCAACGCTGAGTTTAAACTAAGTCGTTCTCGTTCAAACGTCTTCGTTGATGCTTCTGTTCGATAAGATAATTAATTGGGTCCTGTTTACAACTTATTCATGCATATGAAATTTATTTAACTCTCAAGGCTCGGCAAAAAGGATTCTCTAATCAAGGACACTAAATTTTAATCCAGAACAGGGTTATTCAATGACGTAATAAATAATGGTATTTGAGTTAAAGCTGTCAACTGAATGACACGTTTTTAGGGCAGAGTAACATGCTGATTGAATCAAATACTACTCGCATTTCAAAAGGTGGGCAGATGGAAATTACTTAAATAGGACAAATGGGTGATAAATCTATCACCAATTTATATCCACTCAATTTTAGCGAACGAAGATGCTGAGGAATAATGACGAGGAATATGACGAATAATTAAAGGTAGTAATCATTTTAGATTAATATAAAGACTAAAATATTTGCCTTAAAGCATTAATGAAGGAAGCACATGAGATAATGGCCAAATGCTTAATTTTATAACTCAATATTACTACTTTATAAAAACGCATGCTTTCAAACTCCAAGTTGTGAATAGGGATGGCCAGTAGCTGAAACGACAGTTTTTTTAATAAGAGCGTGGATGTTTGCAAAGAATTGGATTTGCGACAAATGATTGGCTGTCTGATTAGACAATCATTGTAGTACTAATTAATTCAGTGATTATCTCAATTATCAAGGTGTGAGCATTAAATTCCAATAATCGATAAGCCAATGCAAGATTTGCTCGGGCCCTCCATCAGTACCCGGTGAAGTTTTCTAAATAATTTAGTAAAATGTCGAGATGACCTGTAAACTTTTAAGAGTGAAGTCGATGGTTAAATGAAGGGGGAAATCAATGAAGAATAAGGACTGAACAGCATAAAGCTCATTTTTTAAAAGCTGGTAAATTGAACAGTTGTACAACAAGATATTTAAACAACCTGTCAACTATAATAAGCAGATTGAATAACAACAGCTACTAAACGCCAGAATCAACAATTCCTTTGGTTTTAATTAGGTGCAGTCTAATTATATAATTTTACTAAGCATGTTCTGCAGGCTACCATTAATCATTTAAGTAAAAGTTTGAAAATCACCTCTGCAATAAAAATTTCAATTTTTACTCCTTATTTAACAAAACTGTATTCTTCAAACTCCAAGGTGAGACTGAAAGTTTAAAATACCCGAGCACAGTATTGCCACTAAACCAGTCTAACGATAAACCGTGATAGAACCAACCTTCAAATTGGCTTTAATTTTCTTAAGCTAGGAAACCCTGCTCCAGAGGGATTTGAGAAATACTGCAAAAATTACTTCTAGTTGCGTGCGGTTTTTAGCGGAAATAAGAGCAATTCTTTTTACTCTGTGGGATGCCGAATACCAGTGACTTCTAATACCAAACCTTTGGGTGTTTTATAATTGCAAAATATACTATTAACGAAACTATCATATAACTGAATTTATTCCTCAATCTGGACATTTAAAAATTCGAGAAAATATTCCTCCATGAATCTTTCTCTCTTAAAAGGAGTTAACTTCCATAAATATAAAATCAAAAATTACTGACCACAAAAAGTGGGAAGTTTTTAATCTAGCAGGTTGAAAGCCCTTCTCTTAATTTAGAAATCATAACGTTAAATGAAGTATTCTATGTTTTTTTTAAACTCTCATTGAAATAGGAATAGCAGTAGATCAGTTTCTTTAGTAAAAAGTCACTAAGCGTAGGCAAAATGGGAGTTTGATTCAGTTCGAATTTAGTTAAAATAGTATGAAATAAATTTAACGCTTCGAATTAAGTTCCATTTAGCCTGCTCAAACTGCTTTCGACTGTCGAAGTCAGTTTTGGAATTTGCCAGTGAATTAAAATTAGTAAAAAATATCTTTTCAATTGCATGCTCTGAATTTCGAGTCGTAATTTTTAATTTGAAAGACTTTTCCCTGTCAGTCTAATATATTTTTTAAAATAATTTTGCTAAGTCACCTTTCCTTGGACGAATTTACGACGGAATTTAGAGCAGCCACGCAAATTAGTTGATTTCACTATTGATTGCCTTTAATTTCATTCATTTAGAATGGAATAATACGTCTTTATTGCAATAAAATCGGTTCTGATCAGAAGCAAGTTAATCAATCTTAGTAACCAGTGATACGTTGAATGACGTAGTGGAATCTAGTAACTAGTGGCACTTGAGAGGTGATTAGGAAGTTGAAAATTAGTACAGGTTCTATTCTACCTTTAAATTCACATTCTGTAAGAAGTCTACATCGTGTGAACTACCACCACATAGCATATTCTATTCCTTCCATTAAGAAAAGTGTGAGCGTCACATGACCTGGATAGTGAGCATTTATCCCGAAATCGCTCTTATTCTGCCTAATCAGAATAATCAGTGTGGATGGCCACCCATGTCGTTGGAGTTAATGCTTACTTATAAATCTCGTGTGTAGTATTCTGTTCAGCTGTATATATTGACGGATGTAGGATTTTATCTCCACATTACTGAGCCATTCGTTTTGTTTCATTTTTAAAGGTTTCTTGAAGCACGACCTAAAACAATAGGATTTTAGGTACTTGAAGTCTCTGGGTATCTTCGTGCGATGGTTCGATAGTAACAAAAGCATTGCATTCATTTCTACAGACAGTCGAATTAGAGTTTCAGTCTCACATTCCACTACTTTTGTTGGTATTCTATTAGCGTTGGTCTTTGTGGTGCTTTAGGTGTTTCATTCATGAAGGCCGGATCAGTTCACCGACTTTCTTGTTATCTTGATTAATTTGTCTTAGGCGTGACTTAGTACCCTAAATGTGACGATACCCTTAGCAATGACTTGGTAGACCTTTAATCTGGCTTCTGTGTTCCCTTTTATAAGCTCCACTCGTTTTCTGTCCAAATCACTTGCCTGTGTGTGATGTTAATACATCTCTATTTTGTCTTAAAGGATTGTTTTTTAACAATGAGACGATATTATTAATGTGAATTTTAATTGAGTGAACTGTAGTAACTTATGCTTTGCTAAATCTCTCGCTAGCAGGTGCAGTTACTTGGCTCTAAAAAGACGTGGAGAATCCGTGGTAGCGTAACTAATCACGGATTTCATTCTAACTGGCATCGAACTCTTACTATGGCGGATATAAACTCGCCCGCAAACCTGGAGATTCAAGGAACATCAGGAAACATAATGAGTTGGTGGTGATTTTGTGTTAGCATGTAACTTATATTAGTGCAACATCAATTTTGTTTGTTTTAAATATCCAGTGCCCTGCCACTCCATTGCACTATTGATTGTATTTCTAAAATTACCTCAAGTATGGTAAGTGCAGTTAGCTAAGCGTTAATTTTGGGCAAAATTAACAACGTTAAGTACACTTTATGGGAATGCGCACTTCTATTCCTGGGGTTAGGCTATAGTTCACTTAACACTCATCTACACGTTGAGTCATACTAAATACATTTAACTGGCAATAAGGGCTTGGAATACTCAATGTGCAATTCTCAAAAGTTCCCGAAACTGAATGTACATAAATGCGTAAGCTTTACTTGTGTTTACTCGCGAAGATTTACGCATTAACTTAGTTTAGCGCAGCTCCCATTATCCTACAAATTACTTGGCTATTTTAAGAAAATTATTTATTTGAGGCGATTCTACAGCTTGGATGAAGTAAGGTTTTCTTGATACTACAAATTTCAGTACAAGTGACTTTACTCCTTGAAAGGCGATTGCAACAACACAGGAGGTAACGTCAAGACAACAGTCAGATTGGACTCAGATTGTACAAGGCTTACTAAATGTCTCTTTCCATTCCCAATATTCAAGATTCACGATTATTCATATGCATTGCAACAAATGCCTCTCTATAACTTTTCAGTGACCGGTATTTTTAACTCATGTAAGGAAGGTCGTTTTTTCTGGAGCGATTCACTAGGAGTTGACAGCTTTAGCGTAGCAAAGATGAGCCATACAGAAATGTTGAGGAGGCAGAGCTCCTGTAAGTTTTGGTTATTCAATGTGTGCGTTGACAACTTCCGTTTTGTTACATTAGACTAAGGTAATTGCTTCCGATCGCTGAAAATTGCAAGGACACTCGATCTCCAATTTGATATTATAAAGTCAAATAATTCTTAAATATCTAAAAATATTTCGTGTATCCACATTTGAACTAAGTTAATAATTGACCTACTTGAATGGAATGCTAACCATCTTGTACTTGGAAAAAAATCAGATTTGATACCGGATAGTTCTCCCCTCCCAATTTGCTGTGCCTATATTATATATATCGGATTCTTTACAAATGCGTTCTAAGCTGAGGATTTCCTGATGATAGGTGAAAATATAATAGTAAATGAAAGCTTCTATGATATTTGCAAGAAATCGTGTGACCTTTCATAACAAGTTTTCGTCAAATATCGGCTAGATTGTACTTCAATAGAGCAATCCCATGCTTGAATCCGAATTCGTATTGATTTTTGTATAGCATGCCGATTTATGCGATGGATTGTAAACACCCCTGTGGTTGGTTAATAATAGACTGATATCTGCCCCAGGACGATATATGCACTTTACCAGACTACTCCAGCAGACTAAGGCGTGGAGAAAGTATTGCACACAATAGTGGCCATATTCTTTAATTACGAGAACCGTTAGTCGCAAATCGCATACCAATTGGGTTTCATTTTGTCGCCTTCTTCGCAAAGTACTACCATGGGCTCACCTACCTAGCCTTTAAACAGATCATCAGTTTCCCCAATTATACAACATCCACATTGTGAAATATAAATGATACAATTCTATTTTATTGGTTTAAAGATCCTGATCCCCTCTATCAAATCAATACCACCTACTCTCCTGAACTCCAATTTTCGACTATTCTACTTGGAAAGAGTACTGGGGTAGTAGTGCTATCAACTAATAAACCAGCGCCTCCTACTGTTTTCTCTAAGTCGATTTATATTTACAGTCCACACTGAATGTGTGAATTAAAAAATAAACATCTTTCTGATGGATTGTTCGTTTCTATATTCGCTGTTAACTTCTGTGTGTAACCTTTAGTTCTGACATTCATATTAATGTGAACGTTTTCCAGTCATTTCGTTGTGCAGCCTTGAGTAATTATAAGCAAGCACGCATCAAGCAGTATCAAATATTAGAAAAGTAGTCGCAAGACAAATTCCTTCATTAGGCGCTTGCAATTGTTAGCACTATTCGCACAAACTCCACTTGTCCCAAAACTAAAAACTAGTGAGAAAATTATCTCCCACAACAGGTTTAAAAAAATAATTTTAAAATGCGACAACTTGATTCCTACAAACCAACAAAAAATCGTAATTTACACATTACAGTCTTATCTGGAACCCAGAAAAATGAGTAGACAAATTTGGTAAAAATACTTAATTTATCTACATAATGACAAGCTATAACTTAATACGAAAGAATTAAGTAGAAAGTAGTCACAATCCAGCAACAGGATCGCGCAACATTTTGATAACCGCCGCTGGATCGTCGGCACCCGTCACCGCACTCCCCGAGACAATCATATTGGCACCATTCTAAAAAGTGATTAAATCATACTACTGAATATTTATCAGTAAAAATATATAGAACGTCAATTGTGACAAATTTAGTGCCCCAAATGTGTTGAGCGAATAGAGACATGTGCGTAAAACGCGAAAATAAGTAGAATAAGCATCGACACCGATGATTTCGCTTTAAAGATTACCATACCTCAATACATTCGCGAATTGTCTTTGGACCGACACCTCCATCAACTTCAATGTTTAATTCGTGGTATTTCTCACGAAGAGCTTTGACCTAAAACGAGAGGAAACAAATTGAGTAGCAATGAACAAATTAATACCATTTATGAATTGAGCCGGTTCTTCTATGTTATAGGTGAATGAATAAAAGGTACAGTCATTCTTGACAGGGTAGGAGTTGGTTAACAAATATACAGCATGGCAGGCCTCGCTTTTAATATTGGGAAAGAGACTGAAATCAAGTAACAATAGGTTCAAAAGCTGATAAAGGAGAAAGAATTGAAAGTAAAAAATATTGGTATCGACTTATCAACTGATCATACTTGATTTGGTTTTTAGACTCAGGTTGTGCACTTTATCCTTAATCCTTGATTAAATAAATTTGATCAAAACGTGCAGGCTGAGCTCTTAAGAATGGCAGCGTAATACGAACAGAATTTTTGCAACAGAAAACGGATCACCTCACAATTCCAATAGCAAAAGAACATTTTAGTGCAGCGCAAAGTAAGAAAGTATGCAGACACGGCGTTTGTGATCTAAGGCATAACGATTGCTAGCACAAGAAGGTTCTAAGCCAAAACAGAAACGATTAGATTGAACTAATAGCTAGCGTTGAAGGCGCTTCGTAATGTAGAAATTGTTTCGTCCACTGAGTTCATTTTTAAAATCAGCTAATTTTATGAACGCTTTGAAACCTGTTTTTTAGGTTAGAAAGCAAACCTATTTGAGTACATAACACGAAAAATTAAATCTCAATTGCAAAAAGATGAGTACCCAGCTGCATGCCTTACGCTTCAACTTGGCGGCTATGCCACTTTGGTGACTGAAAGTTTTTTAATCTCTGCTTTGAAACAAGCTCGACCAAATGTGATGGGATGTGAGTTTTCCTGCTAGAACTCGGCTACCCCGCACTTCAGTACACTTTATCCTTCTATAAATACAAAATTAACTGTGTTGTAAATATAACGAGCATTCTGCACAACCGTAATACTTTTCGAAAACAATATTGGACTGCCTAAGTAGAAGCTTAGTTCAACCAACAGCTTCGAGCCTCCAGCAGCTTTGTTTACAATTCTGGTTTGGAGCGGGAGGTGCCAGTCTTTTCTAAATTGACCATTTGAAATCTTAAAACTCATATCTGTCCTATGGCTAAGAATTACAAGATTGCAATAAAACCACTCTTAATTGAACAGTGGAAGAAATCAACAAGGATTAAATCTTTTTTTTAAATAATACTTAAGGCAATGCAAAATACATTTTCTTATTGATAAATCGAACATTGTTGGACGAATTTATATATGAGTAATCGATGGTAGCAAGGCTAATTAGAGGACTCAGTCAAAAGTGTCTAAAGTGAAAGCACAAATCAAAATTAAATGTCTCCGAGTATAAGCCAAAACATTAAGTAAAATGCTAAATGATTAAAATACGAAATCTGGTTATTCAAGTGGTCGTCTTGAACTGATAATATGTGCCAACTTCAGAACATTTAAGTGCACTATAGAAGATTTTATAATTAGCGAATGCAATTGATCCTAAATAACTACAGACAACGTCGAAAACTACCTTTGGCATCATGTCAACCATGAAGCTTTGACCACCAAAACCAGGTTCCACAGTCATAACAAGAATCATATCAACTAGATCCACGTAGGGGAAGACTTCCTCAACCGCAGTCTTTGGTTTGATCCCCAAACCGACCTAGAAGAAGAAGAGGTAGAAATCATAACGATAAGGAGAACATGAAAGAAAAGCTCCTAACATCTCAATACCTTCATGTCGGCTTCACGAATTTTGCGAATACAACGCTTGACGTCATCGGCAGCTTCGAGGTGAAACGTATACTGGGTGGCACCCGCGTTGCGCATGCCTTCAATCCACTAGATGATGATTAAACAAACAACATAAGAAAGGTTAGCATAAACATCACACCCAGTAATCAGTTCCTCCATCACCAAAAAAAGTAGAAGTACGCTTGGAGGTCACATTTTGATTGTTGTAAAGAATGGTAAAGAGAAAGTTCGAGGTAAAACAGTGAGATGGTACGGAGGTGAGGCAATAGGGAGATATTAGAACAAAACAGAAGTTAGAGGTGTAAAATAATATAGTTATCGGAGTCACACTAACCATTTCACCTATGCAACCAGAGAAGTTTTGTAATTTCAGAAACCAGTTAGAATAGCATTTTTCATGGCTCATCTTAGTCATATAGGGCCTCAATGGCGTCTCGAATTAGGTCAGCAGCGCAACTGACCATTCCGCACTGATGAAAAACAGTGACCAATACGCCATCAACTACAACAGTCTCAAAACATGATTTTTAAGTGGCACCGCAGACCCAATTTAGGGAATAAAACAAGCTAAACCAAATTTTCCAAACCGCTAATATGTAAAGTAACAATTGCGTTCCTTAACAAAAGTCTAACCACGACTCTATGCAACATAGACTACGAATAAAAGGTGTAGCAACAACGACAGTCTACTGGAATAGCAATTTTTTAATACATTCTACTTCCTTCTTCATCTAACTACATAAGACTGCCAAAAATTAATATTTTGAGGGAAGTGCTAAAGTAGAATTGATCAGGAATACTATGATGAACGAGGAAATAACAAGCTCTAAGTATATATTAGATCTCAAAGGCAAAAAGCGTCCCGAGTCTTGCCTGCCTGTTTTCCATTGAGGCAAGATTCAGGTAAACAGAGGTGACATGACAAACCGCGAGAGTAAATCATTCAATTAACGAGCACGTGGACATAATCTCAACCTTGAATCTGGGAATGAATTCGCTAGATTTAAACACTGCAAAGTCAATTATATTCCTTATGAGAATGTGATCATCTCATTGCTTCTCCAATTCGCACCAAGCAAAGCTATTGTTTCCTTGCTTCTTAATAACCCATTCCTTCCCCCTCATTATTCTCTTGAATACCGATTTTGATGTCTTTAATGGTTCCTTGACTCAGAGGCTTTCTTATGAGGAAAAGTTGTAAAAGGCACTAATAGTAGTACTTTTTATTCAATTCTTTTTTGATAGGATAAATACTAAATACTAAATTATAGTTTTATGAAAAAACTCATATCGAGAATTAAGAAAAATGCAGCCGTGGTAAAAAGGTATCGAAGTAAAATAATTGAGAAATGATGCAAAATTATAAGAAAAGACAGAAATAGTACATATTAAGAAGCCATTATACCTTTTCAGGCTCAGCTACCATCATATGAAGATCTAAGAAAGTCCCCCTTGGAAGTTTTGGCTTTAGACAGGCCACAACAGGATGGCCGAAAGTGATATTGGGAACGAAGTGTCCGTCCATAACGTCCAAATGAAGGTAATCGGCACCAGCATCAATAAGCGTGGTAGATAAGTCGGTTAAGGAGGCGAGGTCACCATTGAGTACCGACGGACCTATCCAGACCTTGTTTGAGCAGGGGAGATTTTCCCAGTGTTCATGATTCGAGAAAGCTTATAAATAAAGACAGTAACCCCAATTTATTAGAGTGCAAGAAGAAAGAAGGGGTTAAGAGAAAGTAAATAATCCTTTCTAAGGTGCAAACATTTAATGGCATATGAAAAGCACCTTTAACGAAAATCCATGCATGTTTTAAAACATATATTTTTCGAAAATAGACAAAAATAATAAAATATACCTAAAAAGTCATTAAACAGAACACAAACCCATACCCGACATCTAAAAAAGTATCAGATACTAGAAAGCCCACTGACCTTGAAGCAGGTGAAAGTGAATTTTAGTTCGCTAATAATAGAAATTAATATTTGCAAACGGATTTTTAAAAATATATTTTCGACTATTTTTATTATAGCATAACTAAATGTGGCGTTTGATATCAGAAGTAAATTTATTGATGACAAGGGGATAGATTAATGTAAAAATACGAAATAATCTATATGCTGTTAATTTACATTAATAATATTCAAAAATAAAATAACAGTCCTTCTTCTTAGTCATTAAACCTGCAACTGTATACAACTCATGCATTTTTAAACAATTCGATAAATTTTGAGTTACCTATTTGTAAGCGCGTTATATGAGGAAACATAGAAAGGTCAACTTTACCATATGTTATCGCGCGAAATTGAACTAGCTTGCAATTACCGAAAATGCAGGCAGCCTTTACTTGAAACAGCTGTCGTAACTATTTGTCAACATATATTTTGCCCTGCTCATGGTCCAAATCTTGAGTCTGGGCATCATCGAACTAATTGTCCAGCTTGCAATTCACCGCTTGACAGAAATGCAAACGATTTTATTGAAGTACTCATCCTGTATCTTAATCGTGTAATTATTTTTAAAGGTTGATTTACAACCGTCTGATCGTTTTAAGTCCCTGATTCTTGCTGGACAATCTCCATATGTTATATTAGATATTACAAAAAGGGCCATCAGTTTTTTCCAATTGCAGCAATCTTTAAGATCTCAATTTGTAGAATATGTTGCGGCAAAATCTGTTGAGAAGACTAGACTATTAGAAAAAGAGCTTAAATCTCTGACGCTTAAGATGAAAGAAGAAAATTCTGTCCATGAACATATGAAGAAAGCCGTATGTTTTCAATTTTTTCTTCATTCTTCAGTTAACTCATGAGTGTGAAGAACTGCGATCCAAATTGATTGCATCTGATCAAAGGCTATCCCAACTTGAACGAGAATGTCAAAAGTTAAGAGCTTCTTCGCGAAATGATGGTCCAAATATTAGCTCCACGGAATCAGACCTTTTGAACAGGTCATTTGTGCGACCAGGTAACATGCCTAAGCAATCCTGGAATCCTGATCTAAAACGAGCTCATGAGGCTATGCGAATTTCGCCGGAAACAGTGTCAGATTACAGTCCGATGAAAAGCTCTGTTCGTCTTAATCAAGATGGACATCTGTTCGATCAATCTTTTCGACCAAATCGTGGTTCTCCATTTCGATTCGTACCCGTTAACCCAACTGCGCGTGAAACTAAAAATGATTCTACTTCAAAGACATTCCAATTTAACTTCAGTAAGTGCTATTTGTGCATGTACTTGATGTTTTTCTTTCTTCTAGGTAACGATCGTCATCGAAATCGTAAACCGGGTTTTCCCGATTTCACCGGAACTCTCAGCAGATGACATTTTGACTTTTTTTGTTATTTTTGTAAACCACGTTGATTTGTATATTGTCAGTTAGTTTAATGACATTCAAATACATAACCAAAACTTTGCTGAAGTGAATAGATTTGATGCTTTTATCAGTAGGTTCGAGATTTGTAATAATTCATTTGAGAAGAAATGCTCCAGAATTTTTGAGCTGATTTCCCATTTGTCACCTTAAAATCTTACTTTAATCTAATAACCACCCAGTAGGTAAAAAGATCATCTAATTAATAAATTTATGAAATTTTGACATACATGATGGTTACTGAGTTGTCCAATTTATAGTTCTAGGTAGCTTTTTGACTACCAATATCTACCAATATATAGATTGACATAACTTTCCACTTCTCAACATTTTTACCACCATTTTTTTACCCCAAAACGCCAAGGGAATTTTCCAATATCCTTTAATTTGAAATGTATCACAAATACACTAATTTATTGCTATTACTGTTAATTAAATCTAGTCGAAATTCCAGTACTGAGTTAAAATTTGCTGCCTGACCTTCGTTGTTGTATTATGCACTTTAATAAAAATTCATTTTAGATAAAATTTCCTCCTAATTATCAAATATTGACGATGTCACCATTTTCTGTTTGTCTAACTTGCACACTATTGCCAAGTCACACCTCTTTTATATTTGAAGTGAAATCCGCGTATAATTTGTATGAATTCACAAAGTATGATAAATTAAACGCTCTCTAGCCAACCTGTACATATCAGGTTATATCACTGCAGGTCTAAGTTCCATCGTTACAAGTGAATCTGTCTCCATCACGCTACCTCCCAGGCTCCCTACTTATCTCTTATTGTCTATTTGCTGCATTTTCTCCGATCAAACCTTCGACTGATATTATCTGTTCTCTTATTCGATTACTCTGAAGTACTTACTCCACTACAAATGATAAACCTCTACAATCCGTATTGTCTGCCTAATTTATTGAAAGAATTAAAATTCCTTTTAATAATAAGGCTGCTGTTCAACACATTTATCGGATAATTGTTTATCGGAATATTTTTTTCGGAAAGAGTATGATATTCGGTTAAAAAATATGTTATTTCCTTTTAAACGATCATTTGAAGTGGCTGGCACAAAATCCGCTATAAACACTGGGGATGGCAGTCTAAAATTTATCCTTTCAACCATCTTTGCTATTTCTAAGACTTGAAGCATCCATAATTTGGACACTGGAAATCAATGTTGGACATTACTCCTGAGGACCAGTGATCCTGTCGATGCTACAAAAGTATAGACCTGACAGCTTCGCATTTTGGCCTTTCGTTCGAACTCTTAAGGTAGGGATTTATGGTATTAGGGATTGGAATTGACCTCGTAACCATGACGCCAAGACTAAACCAAAGACTTTCTTGGTGTCTTGATCAATTTACCTTGCGGTAGCCATTACCTTGTTTAAGCTTTCATTTTAGTTCTTTTTGAAATCTAAGGACTCTATATACCAGCCTTAAAACTTTGAACATCTTACCGTTCCCCATCCTGCACCATTGCTCCACTAAACTACGTCTTCTTTGCTTATTGATTCTGTATTTCAAATCCTTCCAACAGGGAAATGGTTCCGATATAATTGCCTGCTTTTGCTTTTCTTTTTGAAGGGACAAAGGTAGTTGGATCACGAGAATTAAAAGCATCACCAATATCCTCTTTATATGGATGCTTCAGGTTTGCCCAAATCAGGATATCATGAGTAAAATATAACCACAGGTGTATTAAGCACTAATTAAGGAAAAAGACCTTAGAAATGAAAGGAAAGCGTCAATGTACCTTGAATGGAAACTGGGTTAGGATAAAGAGATAGGGAAAAGATACGCTATTTTGAACTAACGCTTTGGCGTTCTTCTTTCACAAAATAAGCTATGATTGGAAAAGTTCGTAAACATAGGTCAACATATGTGATCGAAAAACAGTTGCAAATATTTATTTCAAATCATGTCCTCTTAGTGGAGGAAAAGACGGAATCTTATAAATTAAAAGAATTAGGGAAAATGATAACTGCTTTGAACACCGGAACTTAGATGTAAAAATATAGGGTAGATCATTAGGAGAAGTACTGTCTTCTTTTCTCAAGCAAAAGGTAAGATCGAACATTGTACGATGATACTAACTAATTCTAGGAACCGATGGTGTATCAAATCTGTCAAAATTCAGTCTCCGCGATGTCGACATTCCGGTTGTGTTTGCCACCTGGAATCGATTCAAATTAATGCTACTGATTTATATTAAGTAGAAATGATCTTATCAAAAATGTCAGCATATAGTGATAGAATGACACTTCTTAACAATGCGGGAACTAGACCCAAATTCTGACTTTGAAAAAGGAAAAATTTCCAATCATTTGAGTTTAAGATGTTTTCCCTGCTCTGGATCATGTTCAGCGATCAAAATTTGCAGGATTATTTATTTCTACTTGCTCCAAGATATTTCACATAGTTATTCAAAGAAAATATCTCAGCTTGACTCTGTGGATCGTTAGGTTATCTCTACCTTGCGTTCAATCAAACAAATCTATTAGACCAGGGGTAGTTAGGGCTGAGCGGAAACATGATCGAATACCCTTAGTCTCCAAGCAAATTAAAAGACTACTGTACCTTGCCTGAATCTCAGTCACCTGGCATTATTTCATCGCTTGTAGGAGTGATGTACAGTCATTTCATGCACATTAAACAGGATCGCTTTCATGGTAATATTTATAGGCTTAGAACCCCTTAGATAAGACATTTGTATTCCATCAAATTTTAAATTCATTTTTGCAGGAAACCACAAATCGAAAAGAAGTTTCTCAGGAAGTCAAATAATCCTTATATTTTATTTTAAAGAGACCACACAGATGCATAGAAGTTGGAAATGCCTTGTGCGATAACTTCGTAAAGTTTGCTAAAAGCCAATGACAAGAAAAAATTTAAAAAAATGTTACATGATAATCATATAATTAAGGAAATGCACCTTAATATGGTTTCTGTCTGTTTAAATTGCCACTAAAATATAGAACAAAAGAACAGCGTTTTAGTAAAGCATCAATGAAAGGCGATATTTGTGGCAAAATATTTAATACGTAATTTCACACAATTCTCATAAATCAAGAATTCTTACCCCGGCCCATAGTTGCAGACCACGTAAACAGCATTGAATCCACTGAATGTGCATCTACTAACACCGCATCCAACATGAGTTGTGTCGGCCCAAACGAGCTAAAATAGAAACAAAGCAATTTATATCTTTGTTCTTCTTTCTCATAACATCACTTCTAAATCTGAGTTGCTTACCTGAGTATAATGTCCACAAACTCCACTGCAGTAGTTGCTATTGTAATTATAATCCTTGTACTCATCAAACCACATTTTAACATTTCTGCAAACGAGATATTAATTTAAATTTATTTTGCATAAAATAATAGATTGCAATACTCAATAGGCAGTAATTTAATTGATTAAAGAGCCCTGGCATAGAACCCTGCTAATGGGCAACAGTTTGACGTGGTCAAATTTAACGACTTGCATGGAAAAACTATTAATCTTATTAGAATACATATAATTTAGAAAAGTCTTTCACTGATATTTCATTACATTTGTGCTTAAATAAGGCAGAAGATAGAGTGGGTAGGTAGCGAGTACTCGGTTAACAACTTACTGGGCAACGCTTGATGAATAGGCAATATTCTGTCCTACCCACCACCATTGAGCCGTCTTTCGATCATCACTCCCGTCGTGTTCGAATATGCAACTATCAGCATGTTTTTGAGCTGAGGCTTCCAATTCTGTGCTCCATTCCTAGGTTGAAAGTAAATGTATTACACATAGTGTAAGGCTCATCTCCACGTCTAAACCCAAGTGTTGCATTGAACATACCAGGTCCTTGAGCTTCGAAGATCCTGGTTGGTTAGGAACTTTTCCTCCCGCGACTTCGCGGCGATATTGATTGTGAAGGTCAAGTAGTTCCTGCTTTTCCTTGCTCAAACTGCCACTCGGAGTATTGTTGTTAACGGTGGTGTGTTCTTCCTCCTCTGGACATTTACAGCATTTCTGATTCCTGTAGTAGTATGCTGCCCTCACTTGGTAGATGCATAGGAGAACGAGTACTAGAGCGTTTAATGCCTGCATTATGTTGCGCTTAATTGAAAAAGAATTACTTCAACTGCGATTTATATACGCCTGATTTCTAGTGCTGATTGGATATTTCATTCGTGTGACAAATATTCGTGCCTACTTTGGCACTTCACAGTGGGTGTACTCTTCGATTGCAAAGTTCTATCCTTGTAAATTCATTCGGTCAGTGAGCATTTCCAATGGCAAATTGTTCATAATTTGCAAAACAGAACGTCTGCAAATGCATTGATTCCTACTAATGGAGTACAGTTTTCATACCTTAATTATTATTTAAATTTAATAACTTTTAATAATTTTGTTAATAATTTTGTTTCATTGTTAACAAGATCTTTTGAGGTATATGCAAAGTCTTAAGCTTTTCCTCGAATTAAAAGAAAGCTTATTCTCGTACATTTAGGGCATTCTTCTTTAAAGTTGTCACACCCTTAACAAATTTCAACTGTGACCCCAGGGGCGATTCAATACGATAATTCTCCATCCATATGTTGTAGTCGTTAGAAATTTCATTACTTAAAAAGACACATAAGTGACTAGTAGTAGTTAATTAATAAGGGCGTTTTTTCTACTATTAGTCGCTTTCTTGAATGTATTTGACTTCCATTTTGGAAATTAATTACCGAAATCGATTTGTCATTTGTAAATCTATTCCTCATTACCCCTCCACAACTCCTTAAGGACTCATTGATGCGCTATTCGATGCATAATTTCTCCTGTTTGTTAAGTAGTAAATGAGATAAATCCTATTCTTGAAGCAAAATATCCCATTTGGTGCGATATCTACAATAACCTATCTTAATTTGCCTCTGCGACACTCTTTCTGTTAAATCAAATCATACTGCACGGAGGAGAACAAGTGGATCTGTGAAGCCTCTCGTTTGAATAATGCTTATAGCCATTGTGCACAATTGACGTTCCACTATACCGATAGAATCCGAAAACCCCAGTCACTTCTGTGTCAATAGTTGTAGCGCTTTTCATAAGAAAAAACAGAAGAATGAGGTACCTTTCAGTAGGTTAACCTAACTATCTGTAATCTTATAGGCACAAGTTGCCTTTGGTCAAATATAATTAAACCATACTTTGCCTTTATGAAGCCCTACGATTGATGGAAATTGGCTTCTCATCTGACATACAGATCGCATATGCTAAAGGTTTGCTAAATGTACACTTGCCTGAGTTGACGAGCAAGAAAAAGATTGCTATCACTTTCGTCTGATTGATACATCGATTTTCAATTTTAGCTTAATGATTTTGCTTCCTTTGAAAAATGTAGATAAAACAATGTGTGCTTTTTCCATCGCCCTCAGTTAATTTAAAACTTCAAATCGCTCTTCACGAAATGCTCTTCCCTTAACTTTCGATTGAATTAATAATTCTACAGATCCCGGCGGTTAAATATGACACTGTCACAGCAACTCCTTGTTAGCCTTAACTGAAGCCAGCGCTGGTTACTTTGCGCATTCAAAATGTATAAACGGAAAGTAACACAGAAATTCTCACATGTTCATTCCCATGTCAGCTATCAAGTGTTTTAAATGCGGAATTCTAAATTTATGAAACGTAAAATTCTGGGTAAAAAAAATTGATCTAATCTTATGGGCTCGTAGAACAACAGGGGAGGGAAAAAAGGAACGCCAAGATAATGATATTAATTAACAGACTGCGCAACCAAATACTCAACTAAGTCGGCTGATTAAGAACCTCCAAATATGGAGGGAATGTACTCACTCGATTACCTCCCGAATCAAGTGCTAGAATGGTAATTTGAGGAAATTTTATTTATTAACAAGGAAATTCGTTAATTAAGAATGACGGATTTGGATGGTCAGATCGTTAAAGGGGATAAAGAAATATAAGATTGAATTATCATTTGCCCAAAACGACGATCGTCAACATCTTTTCTTTCTTTAAAATATATTTTTGGCACTTGGCCATTTTCTATCCAACCATCTGCCTCTTGACTTCTTCTTCCCTTTTCGAATTCATTTTATCTATTTGTGACTTCCCGTTGAATTGAATCCTTAATATTGGCATATATGTCATCTCATTCATGGAAGGAGATGAACTACGTGAATCATGACACCATTGTTAGTCTTATAGTAGTTGGGCAATCCACCACAGAATGGGATTTTTTTCGATGAATCGGTGGTTTAAATTTCAAATTCAAATTCCAGTTTTACCACCTATTAAGAGAGCAAATTGAACAAATTGTTTTTTATTTTTTAGTTTACTTAATTACTTTACCTTCGGAATTTTTTCGCTTTGCCTCATATATTCTCTTAACCCTAATTGTAACTTTGTGGTAACGTTTTTCAAATTCATCCCATTAATACTTCGTTAAGTAGTTCTCCATTTAAGATGACAATAAGTGGGA
Source organism: Hymenolepis microstoma (assembly GCA_000469805.3). Classification (NCBI taxonomy): domain Eukaryota; kingdom Metazoa; phylum Platyhelminthes; class Cestoda; order Cyclophyllidea; family Hymenolepididae; genus Hymenolepis; species Hymenolepis microstoma. The sequence goes on from LR215989.1 coordinate 29,768,378, forward strand.
AAAAATTCATATGAAGTCTTAGGACATACTGCATGTGAGTAAAGTGGTAGAATTCCACTAATATTAGTATTTTCCGTTTAAAGTTAATAGTCCCTAACAAATCATTTTTGGGTTAATTAACTCATGCCTTCCGAGCGAACCTGGTCAAGCAGGTATGAGGGAATTGAGTTCGAAGATTCCAATTAACCAAATGAATAGGGTATTGTTTTGTTTTAATTCGGTTTTCATATTAAAACAACCTATCTCTTTGCAAGTACTCCTTACTTGATCTTCCATAAATACAACGTTAACAATGAACAAAATCAACACCGACGATTATTTCGAAGAATTAGTGAATATTAGGCGCTGAGTGTTAGAAATCAGGATTTTTTAAGAGCCTCGCTGCATCTATATCTTTTCATAATTGTCAACAACTTTTAAAACGCGGTCGTTTCTATGGCCCCATTAGTATCCATATACCTCGCGTTATTACGTTCATGAAATACTAAGCTTAATCACCGCAAATGAAAGATTAAAGTTACGCTTTTATATTAAATTTTAGGCATAAAAATGGGCTATTTGACAGTCACTCACCAGTCAGCGTTTTAGCGTCAGTGGCCCTCATTAAATTTTATACAGAAGCCAATACAGAAAGTTAAAATCAATAGAAGTAAAAAAGTGTCTATTAAATTGGGCTATCCTTTTTAGACAGTTGTAAAATGTCCTGGGGGTGAAATTGATTTTATTATTTACCTTTGCTATCACTAAGACGCTGTGAAGTGTTCGAGGACAGGTGGCTCATTTTGTGAGGTGTCCGACTAATGGGTAGTTTTACTCACAGCTCCTATTCTTCACGGTCAGCAAGTCTTGATTTTAGTTAACCTATGACTTCTTTCATCTTAAAGTGGATTGGAGGCGAATATCTCGCAAAATATTGAGATCCTACAAATAAATCCAATTTTGATACTTTGCAATCAAAACTAGGCACGTGCTTGAAATACGCATTTTTTCGTAAATTGTAGCGTGACGATTGTAATGATCACTTCAAACAAAAATACCAACGTTAGTAGTATTATTTTTATCACCTTACTTAGATAGATAGGAAATGCAAGGCTCCAACCAATGCGGAGAAGGAGAGGTTTGTAAAGTTTGGTTTTAAAAGTAAATTGTTTCACCGTTTTTTGCGAACAAAAGATACCTCCTTGTTGTTAGAGTATCTTGGCTTAAAGTTTTTTTCAAAATTACTACATAACCATTAGGGCTTAATTTTAAAGATTGTAGGATTGAAATTTCACTAAGTATCAATCTTTGAGAACTGAAACCGATATGCATAGGTGATCGCATACTCTAAAAAGACACCTCTTCCTCTAGATTTTTGGGCGAATTTAAATTGCATTAGAAATAAGATACTTGCAGTCCACTCAGAACGATATAAGTTTGATTCGCATGGTCTCGCTCATGTCAAGACTGCCTTTGTCCACCTTTAGGTAACCGATATGCTTGCATTTGAGTGACGCCTGTGGTGTCCTTGACTCATTTTATTGCCATCTAAGATACAAATGGTTTTTAGCTTAAAGTTAGTAGGCGTTCTCCTAATCGGCCTACTGAATGTACAGCTTCCAGACTTCTGACTTCGGAGGGGCTATATTCTTGAATTGATTATTTGTAACAAGTAACCAACACTATAAATTGCTTCTTTACCAGACAGTCATGTTATTTATTCTTCTTATCAACAATTCAAATTCCCATTTTCTCTCTTTCTATATATTGGTTTTTCGCCTTTTAAAACCTACTGATTAAGAGATAAATTAAATGCACTCGATCTTCTCGAATCGGGTCTCTTGAATATGTTTAACTTATGGCTAAATCCATCCAATAATCCATTGTCTATCTCATGAAAGAAATTTGTTACTCGTCTCAGCCCCAGTCTTGAATTGAAATTTTCTACTAGAGTCAAATTTGCTTGGTGGTTTTATAATTTCATTTAAGCTGATAGGCTGATTCTTAACCAAAATTTTAACCCCTCTCCCCCCTCCCCCTCTTCTCCTCCCTTCCCCCCCCTCCCCCCCCCCCCCAATTCCAGTCAATTTGGTTCTTAAAGTTAACATTTTATTGGCGACTGGTGCGAAAAAAAGACATTTAAATTGTTGAGGGTACATATACATATTATGATTATTATTATTATAGGGTTCGAGAGTACAACTGAACTTCTACCTCCTTACGATCTTCCCCCCAACTTTCCCCCACAAAACCGGATGTAGAAAGGGCAAAGTAGGGTTCGTTGGGCAAAGGAGGTGAGTAAGCATGTGACTGCAAGTTCTGAGGGAGGGGCGTGTCCTTTGGGGATGATGTGTGTGTCTTAGTCTAAATCCATCGACTAAGTTCGTTGATTTGTCAGTACATAGTTTAAATTTTAAGCAGGAAAAAAAAAGAAAAATTAATTATCTTATATTAAGAATTTTTTATCTGAATAGCTGAAAAACCGGCAGATTTTAATTTTGCAGGCAGTTATGTGCCTCACACGACGAAACATCTGCTGTACTTTAATAAAATTAAAATTAACTCAAACTAATACGAATTTAAATGATGGGAGCCAATTTATAATTTCAGGGAAAATACAATCATACTCTTTGGCATGCGCATTGCCATCGTCATGGCAACTAGTCATAAACTTAGAAATGTGCTGTTTCTTGATTTCAGCTTGATCTATTTGATATGATCAAGTTATTTAATGTTGAAAAGAAAGTAAATAATTCTAATTTTGAAGAAAAAAAGAATTTCCCTGTCTCAACTTTCTTCTGAAGCCCTTCTGAAGCTCTATTTTTCGATAAGTCTTTGAAGAAATTTAGTGAAAATTGCATTACGTAGTTTTTTCATGGATGTAGGAGGGCATTCGTTTGTTTTATCATAATCTCACATTTGACAAATGAATTGAATACTTGCTACGCCTCAAACGCTCTCTCAGCCTAAAATTGTCCAGTTGGGTACAAGCCCGCTAAAAAAAGAAGTTGACTAGGCAACAACACACCTCCTATTTTTGAGCTGAAGGATGAGAATTTTCATGTTATTATTTCAAATTAAAACCATTTCTGCAAAATGAAGTGGTAATATTTTCAGAACTTTGAATTTCAAAGCCAAATTTTGCAAATTAAAAGCTAAAAAGATAGAATATCAGTTTGTTTAGTAAGGCCTTGCAGAGTTCTCTCTCTTCAAATCACTTGAATTTGTAAGCTATGCATTCACTAGCTTAATTCCTTTATTCGATACCACCTTCAAAAAAAAGTCGCCATATTGTTGCAAACTAGATCAAATTAATCAAGGCAAAGGAAGCATTTTCATACTCGGAACTGGGCGACTTTTCAACTACTGGCTAGTCGTTACGATTTGTCGTCAGGGTTACAGAGACACTTGATTCTTATTTGACTACTATGATAGTGTACCGGATGAATTCTAATTAGTATAATGAAAATAAATATTAGCGCCGAATTTGCCTTGTAGCCCTTTTCAATTAGCAAAATGATGCCGAGTTACAATGCACAATCACTCGTTCAGTAAAATCCTGTTTAGGCAAGCATTTCATATATCCTTTGAAGTCATCACAGATTTTGACATTACTTATAATATTAGATTAGATTTGTTCTAACTCCCATTTGATCAGATTTTTTAAGGTTACCTTATTATATGAGTGAGGTACGCGATAGACTTATCTCCGCGTGGTGCACCCTGGGCAACGTATACTCATATGGCAAAAAAGTCTATAAACCGACAGTTGACTTCAAACTACCATGACCCCACTTTCATAGAACTCACCTTACCTTTTTCTCTACCTTTGTGTCTGTCTCATTTACATCTGTAAATCACTTTACCGTTCCTTCTCTCGACTTTTTGTGACTTTGATGTTCCTCCCCTCTGTGAAGCCCGAATTCAACTAAAGGGCTAATGATAGCTATCACAAAGCCTGCCATTTGCTATAAAAAATCATATGAGTAGTGATTAATAAAAGCATGCAAGATACCTCTTTTAACTTAAATCTTTCATCCTTTCGCCCTAACTGCATTTTTTTCATTTTTCCTACTCTGTCTCGCCCTTTTCTCACATTGGCTACATATTTGAATTGTACATTTGCTTTGAAAAAAATCTTTAACTTCCAATTATCGAACAAGACATTTTTTCACTGTTATTGACAGAAATGGAAATCCATTTATAAAGGACAGAAATATCAATCATAATTGTCGAGTGGTTAGCCCATGATCCATGCCGTCTGCTTGTATCAACACCCAATATTATTGGAAATCAAAAGCACAGCCTGTCGGTTTCTGAAACAAAAAAAAACAAGTTGTTTTTTCATGGTAAAAAAAGGCAGAATCGTGGATTATTTTATCTGCGATTTTAAATTTTGAAAGAAGTTATTCATTGAAACTAATTGTGTGAAAACAGCAAAATTATTAAAATGCTTATCCACTTGATACCTACCGCAGTTTTCCCTCTCAAACACAATTAGATATTTCAACCAATCGTGAGATGTTTCGACAAGTATAAAACCACTCCATTTTCATGAAACTTAAATCGCAACTGAACACAAAAATGAAGAAAAGTCTCATTAGTTTCCTTTTGCTTATCTGTCTCGTCACCTTTCAGGCCCAAGCTTGGTGGGCACATTCGTGCTGTGCTTGTCCCGGCGACGTGGAACCAGGAGACGATTTCATGATCTTCACTGGAGGTATTGACGATGAAGATCTTGGCAAACGGAGTATCCTTTATGTTCCTGCAAATAGACGTGGGCGTACCTTATAAACTTCCTTTCTAATTCTCTCCTCTAATTTTATCATTACAAGATTTGACGTAATATGAAATAATGTGCAGGGCTATATTAATTTGCCTAAATAAAAAGCAAATGTTTGAAATGGTCTTCATTGTTCATTTTATTTACATTAGTATTGGCATTCGGTGTGCTCCATAACTTCTTATATGCACGAGTATGGATTTAAGTGTGATCATTTCATCACATAAATAAGTAAAATATAATTATTTTTCACTTACAGTTACTGGTTAAAAAAGGGAGATTATTGATTTGGCATATGCACTGACCTATTAGTTTAGGCATAGACATTAAGTTAGCAGCCAAATTGCACTGCCTATGGGAAATAAATTATGGTGGAAGCTTTCAAATTCAGTATAATTCAACTTTACACTTATCAAGTTTTAAAATTGAGGGGTGATTGAGCAGAGATGACATGGATAGGGGAATGTGTAGTTGAGCTATATTTGTGAGTAAGTCCTTTTTGTCAATCATAATTAACCATTGTGGTTGACTAATCACATCAACGGGAGTGCATCGTAAAGCCTTAATCCTGTGAACTCTGAGTGTGTGGACATGTCAATTACCAGTTAAATTTCAAAGCAGTCAAATATTCAGTTTTACCAACTGAGTGCACTTTTGCCAGTTCTTTTCGTATGCTGTAAAGGAAGAAATATCATACTAACTTTAAAGATCCCTATCTAAAATACTGATGTGTTTTTGTTTACATCAATTATCGGTAGGTACTATTTTAATAAAGTTCTCAGGGGTTATCCCGTTTGTACTTTCTCTTTCTTGGGCGAGAAGAAAGTACACTACACTTTAATCTACTCTGAGGTTGAAAAGAGCAAATAATCAGATTGTACAGTTAGCCACTTTCTATGAAGTACATTTGCAAACTCAACAAAATAATTTAATATTAAATAACTTGTGCATTTTTTATAAAACTAGAAACGGGGCACTTATAGCATGAAAGTTTAATTTGGAATTGTTGGACGTACAATTACGTGTTGAGAAATTGGCGAAATGTTTGCTTACAGAATTACATAAACCGTCAGAAAAACTATACAAATTTGCTTTGTCAGTAATTATGCCTATCCACAATCGAGATGAATGAGGCGTCCTTATTCCAAGAGGCACAACCTTCTTTGGTCTAGTTTCAAGTGCTACGAATACTCTTACAACAGGCACAAATGACAAATGGTAGAAGGTATCATCAAAGCTCGGCGTGGTAGCGTGATATATGAAGCGGATTCAGATGGCCAAACTCGGGAGCATCAACTGAATTATCTCCGACCTCGGTTCGAAGCAGTACCAAAAGTGAAGTTAGGTCCTTTGAGGACCATCTTGGATGTTTTTGACCTTCCTCTGTTTTTGAAAACTGGAACTCTGGAACTAAAACCCATTAATCAACACGAGTGTTGTTCTGGACGCTTCAGTAAACTCCAAATGCAATTGTCGTTCAAAACTTTTAGATTTGAAGCTTTCGCCTGGAGGTGTTGGATTAAGGCAAATACTTTATTGAAGGAAAGTAAAAATGACCATTTTCAAGGTTTTTATACCTTTCGTTGGTATTTGCAAAGCTAACATATTTGTTAGAAGGCAAAAATTGTTAAAATTATGGCATAATGCAGTTGGAGATGGGCTTTAAAGTAGCAATAGCATTCATACAATATTTTGTCTTTTTACCAAGCACTGGGTTAGTGTTGAGCTAGTTAATCGTAGCAGAAATTCAACTTGGTCTTCTCGTCTAGTTTTTGCTTACTGAAATCGTTCTGGAACTAGTTACAGAGCTTGACGTATCGAGCATCACTCTAAGAAAGCTCAACTTTAGTAGGCTTCCAGCAGTAATACGACCGCTGTCCAGTGGGATCTTTCGGCACAAGCAAGAGCATCCTGCGACGTATAGCCTTGTTTATTACTTGCGTAATAAAACCCAGGCTATTAAGCGTACACTCCTACATTATGAAAATGCAACCATGTATCAACCGAGCACAATAGTTGATTAACACTCATCTGATATCCTCGATCACTCTTGTCATAACCAAAACGCCTAATTTGCACACCAATCAGTTACTGATAAATTATGAGTTGTGATTACCTCAAATCATTAGATTTTTCAGAAAATACCTAACTAATCTGAATTGCATTCTATAGCCAAGTATCGTATTTGTGCATCGCTTCCACTCAATTGTCAGTATTTAATCAACGTAAGTGATGATGTATCTTAATTCGCATCCATGGCGATTGATTTTGTTTTTCCCACTTATTCTTATTAATATTACTACTTTAGCCATATATGTCGACTCCTGATGCTAGAAGGAAGCAAAGGAGGCTGACGCCCCAAGAGAAGTTGCAACTGCCCATCATGCATGCTGTAAATTGCAAACACTTCGGGCCTTGTTCTCTTCGTGGCTGTGAACGCGGAAGGAAGGTGTTGGAACATGCTAAAATATGCCCTTCAGGGGAGAACTGCCCGATGCCCGATTGCTTAATCGCCAAATATTATCTGAAAATATTGTGTATTTACTGCAGAGCTGTACATTCGTCTAATCCAAAATACTTCACACTGCATTACAAATTGTTACCTAATTCAGATTTCAGTTATACTACCAAAATTGTACCTAAACCATGTCGAAATTTGGTACTTTCAAAAGTAACCAGCGTGTGTAGGGCGTCATGGATAAGGAAACTGTAAGATATTCCACTTCCTTAATATCATTATTAAAAAGTGTTCTTTCAGCGGTTAAAGTACCTGAGCCAAAAAGCTTTTACGGATTAAAAATGTGCAATCTTCACTATTACTATACGGAATTAGAGTCAATTTTATTTTATAATTCGAGAACCCCAGCTGAATACTACGATTCTCTTGAGGTGATTGATAAACAGCTCCAAAGAAGAAAGAGAGTCTCAAATACTGACCTTTTGAAAGTTACATGGAAGAAGTGGACGCGCGCAGAACTCCTAACTAGTTTTCTAGGTCTTCTCGAATACCTATTCAAGGATGAACATGCATCATGGTTTCGATTTCCAGTAGATATTGTCGCTCTCAATATACCGGATTACAGAGAAATCGTCAAATTTCCAATGGATCTGTCAACTATAAGGCATAAATTAGAGTGTAAGGAGTACGAAGATCCTTGGGATGTGGTGGAGGATTTCAATTTAATATTCCATAATGCCAAATTATATAATGCAAGAGCTTCTATTATTTATTCTTGCACTTGTAAAGTACACAAATTCGTTTTTATTCATTCGTTCACGTTTCCCATGTAGATTTATGAGTTATTCAATAAGGAGATCGATTATATAATGCAGGCGATGGGATTTTGTTGCGGTCAAAATTATTTCTTTTACAGAATGTTACGCTGCGCTTCTCGAAATTGTGCCATAAGTTGGAATAACTTGTACTACTTATATAGAAATGAGTAAGATGATATTAAGATTATATTTTAACTATTTGCTATTTAGAGAGACGAACTTTGAGTATTTGCAATGCAGTAATTGCTATAACAGAATGGGATTGCGAATTCATGTGACAAACCCTATTACAAATCAATTTATGTAAGTCTTATTATGAAACATTAAAATACCAAGTAATTTTAAATGATTCAGCCAAGCGACTGAATGCCGTGATTTTTTAGTGCCCTATGGTCTAACCTTGTTAATAGTTTGGCTTTAAAATGATAATTGGTGACGTTATTTAACTTTCGTTTGTGGGAAACAACGCTAGCATGGCTGAAGCAAAGAAGCTCTTGCGCACTAGAAAATTCTAGAACGTTGCGAGCGTGATCCCAACCGCAATAGGGGGCGGATGGGATTACGAAGTCATAGACCTCTCACCCAATCAGAAACCGCTAATCATGGCATGGTCAATGCAGCCAAAATTGTCTATAATGACTTAGCTCACGACATAAAGACACAACCCAAGTAAAGCATTCTATCTCATACGTCTGTTTCCTCTGTATCTTTGAGGTACCTTTTCCAATCCTGGGAACCCTTCGAAAGTAGGAGGTTTGTATATATAGAGATTATTGAATGTAAGTCAAGGCTTGTTAGTGTAGCAGTTCGCTACAGTTTCCAAAAATTACTTAATAAGGACAACTCAGACTTTTATGGAAGTGTTCCAGTTGGATCCACTTACAAATTTTATTCTATTTTTCCCTTATTTCTTTTCAATTTCATTATGCCACTTTTTAATGTTTTCAAACTCAGAGTTTACGTTTTTGTTAAATGGGACTCCAATAAAATCTTTTGGCTGATATAGTAGAGGAAAATGGATGGTAAGGAGTTGTCGACCTTCTAGAGAATCTTAGATTCCAAACCAGACTTGAGCACATCTTCAACGTCAAGGGGGAAATGTTAGAGTGACTTCCTGTCTTCTTAAAAAAAACAAGCACTTAATTTAAAGTTAATGCGTAGTATTAATGTCATTTTAGGGCAGTGAGAAAGAGTGATTTTAAAAAATATGTAAATATGGATAAAAGCGACGAGGAGTTCGTTCAATGTAGACGTTGTGGTCGCCGTTTTCATCGGATCTGTGCTCTTCATTTGGACGAAGTTTGGACTGATGGATACTTCTGTCCACTGTGTCTTCAGAGTCTAGGAATAGCACGACATATCAACCCGTTCACTGCCGAAAATCTGCCTAGTAATGAGTTAAGCAACTTTCTTGAAAGAAGAGTGAATGATTTTCTGACTGCAGTAGGCGCCAATGAGTGCAAAGTAATCATTCGAGTAGCTTCAAGTTCCTACAGCTTTATTAACATTATGCCATTGATTAAAGAGCATTTAATAACGAAGGGAAGAGGAGCCGGTGATTCCATATATTGCACTAAGGGCATTTTTGTATTTCAAAAAATCCATGGGAAAGAGGTTTGCTTATTCGGTTTTTTCGCTCAAGAACATGGGATTGAATCCTTGGAGCAGAATCGGGGAGCGGTGTACCTGGCCTACGTGGACTCCGTTCAGTACTTTCACCCAAGGAGGTACAGAACCAGTACATATCACATCATTTTAAATTCCTATTTCGAATATGCAAAGGAGAGAGGATTTGTAAGGGCATATTTATGGGCCTGTCCGCCGTTGAACAATAGCTATTACATATTCAACGGACGTCCAGTGCATCAACTAATTCCTGATCTCAAGCGTCTTCGAAATTGGTACATGATAATGCTCCAGAAAGCAAAGCAGAAGAAGATTATTGAAGATTTCACGGATATCCAATCGGAATTCAGAATTCGTGAAATTCGATATCTATATGAAATTCCGTACTTTGACGGAGACTATTGGCCCGGTGAATTAGAAACAATACTTAAGGTTCGTTACAATTAATTAATGCCGTCCAGTTCGGAATGAGCTTTGTCACTATAAATGTATATTTTTATTCACATTCACCATACCTTTTGGCCAAATAATTACTCTATTTACCCATTTAAACACTCATTCAATCGCCCGAAAGTGGCCGAAATCCTCGTGAATTTATCATGACAGTTCCATACATTGCAAAGGTGAGGGGATGTAGAGGTCACTGAGAATAAATTTAAGGTATCAAAGACTTTTCCTTTGACCTGCGAATCCCAATTTTCACTCCACTCGCTAACTATGTGGTTCATCTATCAAAGTTAAGAACTCATAATTTGTTTCATCGATTGGAGTGAGTTCTTGTCCAGAGCACATCGATTCCTTTTTTCACCAAAACGCTGGACAGTTTTCTTCTCTTATTCAGTACAACATTGTTCCTTTTGGCAGGTATATTTTCTTTTACCATTCAATTTCCGTGATCGTCACACTCGTAATTTATTCATATCCGTCCAGCAGGGATTATGAGTCAAATGATTGCAACAGTTTTACCATTAATAATATATCTGCTTATATGCAAAACTGTGAGCTAAACTATGGCTTAGAGAGGGATAATTTCAGGAAGACACGTAAGCTCTCTAATTTCTAACAGTATATGTGCTACGATTTTTGCAACTTTTATTGAACTTACCGTTAATATTGTGAATGGGATTTTGATATTTGTGGCTTTTAACCAACCTTTTTCTTAACAGGGTTTGGCGCGTCAATTGGAGAAAATGCAAAAGGTTTCATTACGCAAACATGAGCTTAAATTGTTAAAGTTGTTTCATTGTGCTTGAGGCAATTCCCTTGAGTTGTTATTTTACCAGTAGTAGTTGAGAATTCACTTTGTTACCTTTAACTTCGATGAGTATACCGGCATACCGGAAAGCTTCACTTGTGTCTTGATAGATTTGTCATAGCAGAGTCTTGTATATCCGTGCAGTTAAATCATTTAGTGGTGGAAAATTCAAAATAAGACCCACAACGCAGAAATTTGAGGGAAATATTTTGATAGGGTCGGTGAAAGTAAGGATATAGCCAATCTAAGATTGCAAGATAGCACATTTTTGTATTTTTTCTTGCCATTAAGAATGCAATGGAGAGCACTAACAAAGAAATTGACAACGAGGAAGCTTTCGAAAACGCAATACAAAAAGGGTTACGCGACTCCCTTAATCGTTTAAGCAGAGGCTACTTCGTTATAACTCTTAAAAGTCGGCCACATTTCATTCCACGAGTAGAAACTATTTTCATTACGAGTGAAATCATGAATAACTGGGATTCGTTTCTCAATTACTCAACCCAGGGTTTGCTGGAATTTTCCACTCTGCGAAGAGCGAAATTTTCAACAATGCGAATAACCTACGAACTGCATATGGAACACCGATGGAGTCATGAGTACTGCAATATTTGCCTTACTATGGTAGAACTCATACACACTTGTACTGTATGCAAATTCTTCAACTTATGCCAAGACTGCTATTCGAGAGTGAATCATCCTCATATGATGCTTCAAACTCTGACAGGTCACAAATCTTTCAACTCCTCTACCTCTGCAGGGGAGAAGCCAGCCATCCATAAACCGGTTTCCAGTTCTGATGTGGATCTTACTAAAGACATGGGTTGTTCCAATGATAATTTGGAAGAAAACTTACCACATCATTCAAGAGTCCAACCTTGAATTGAGTGGGATTTACACTTATACTCCTTACTCTTTTGTCTCAAATGTTTTAACCTACGGATAAATACATTAATTTTAAAGGTTTTCATTAATATTTCTTTGTAATTATACAAGTTCGGATGATTTTAGTATGGGAAATAATGGAATATTTGCAACGTCAGAGGTGACGGTATTCGGGCTATCAAGCGATAAAGGGTCTTTGAGACGCAGCAACTTGAGTAGGATTGACTCCCAGCCCCTCCTCCACAACAAGCACATCTACTTTCTTCCTGTGGCAGCGTAACTTCACTTCATCATTAAGCAGCCTATTCAAGCGTAATCCTTACAGTGCATTTCCGTTGCAAATTATTTCCAAATTTCACCGTTAAATTTCCCCATGTAAATGAAAGTGGCCAGCCAATGAAAAATGTTTATTACAGCACCTTAGTCAGTATCGAATTTTCTGTGGACGTTATTAAATCAATCGGTTAAAGATTAATGACATGATAACAAATATGCATTAAAACGAATCGCAGATGTCAACTGTCAGGGATCCATGAACACTTGCAGGTCTGCGTTTACCTAGCAATTAGAACAGTCGTTCCCGTTGATCTAAACCAGTCAATAAAAGAGTGTTTATTAGAGACTGTCTAATGCTATGTTTTTACTTAAAATACTTTACCAGTTGACTTTAACACTGCAGGAAGACTAACCTTAGAATAACCTTAATGTAGAGCTAGCTCAGTGTATTCTCCTGGGAAATTCCACAGCCTAGCTTCCAATCCTTTTATCGGAATGCTTCTTTCAAGGCATCAGATACCAGAGCGAAAGTAAAAAGTAGGCTTTCACAAAGTCATGGGGGACAAAAATTGAGCAAGACACCAAAGAAGTCTTTAGGCCATCATGATCAAAATAGCTTGGCTCGATTCAATCGGTAGAAGTAATGATATCTTTGTTAGCAAACGGATATTTATGTATGCTTCAGTGGGATTTGGAATTGCAAGCAATGCGAAAAGATTATGTTAATTGGAGAAATTTTTGATTTTGTTTGTAGCATATAGCAAATGCCAGTGTGTATGCCTTTCAGGGTAGTATTTAAGGACTGGAAGCTAATTATGTACGGTGTTTAAATGTTCAATTTTTTGACAAGTTGGGGCCTTAATTTTCTTGAAAAGTTATTATTGCTTCACATGGATAAAAGATTGATAACATTATCTCACCCAGTCATCACTATGCATAAAAATTCGAAAGTCATTATAATGTCATTGAAGTGTCACTTAAATAGTGACAACAGTACCTATAGTAACTTCTTCCAAATTGACCTGGGTTAGGCACCTGTGGTAGCTTTTGCTTTATGCGGAACAATTCATGTACATTATAGACATAAATGCATGCAAATTATAAAGTTCCACCGATTAAGCACTAAATGAGGAATTACACTAGTTTCTAATGATAAGAGTCATATACAAAGAAGTCACATATTATGCAGGCATGTTTCAATTTAAAAATTGGCAAAATAATCTGTGTCCAAGTACTTGAAGATATTTCTTTTGAAGTCTCATTATCGAAAGTTTATAAGTAGTTAGTTAGCTAAATTTTCTTTTAACTTTCCCTTAAGGGAAATATTCACATCACTTGTCTTGATTATATGAAGAGCATTCTGAAGCCACTCTTATTAGAGACCCGTATTACATCACCTCTCGTACTGATTATAATTATAACGAAGATAGTTGGTCATCCACGCTACTCTATGCGTATAGATGAAAATTTATCTCATAACATCTGACATAACAAAGGTACCCTCTAATTTCTGTGTAACCTTAAAGATTTTTACCACCGTTGTTGATGCAGCCTAGTTAACCAAAAATCACAGGACACGTAAATATCATAAAGCCGGACTCTACTCCAAAATTATGCAAGATAACGACCTGGCAATTTAGCACATTTTAAAAAATACGTAAACTTGATGAATGCAATAAATTGTTAACTTAAATTTTCTTGGATGATACCATTAATTTACCAAAGTATAATTAATGCCTAAATATTGTTCTAGATGATAAATTATTTTTCATACTTATCCAAAATCGTATTTTATGGTCATTAGACGCCTTGCCGTTAATTCTAAATAAAAGCCTTTAATGACTAACATATTCTGTTCACACACCATTAACCATCAAAGATGTTTGTCTTCGTAAAATAATATGATTCTTCTTATTAAACTATCCATTTCGGAAATTTTTAGCTGGAATGCACAAAACACTCTTCTCATTGAGTAGTTGAAATGTAAACTTACTTAAACTATTACAATATTCATAAAAAACAAAATTTTATCACAGTTAATGGCAAATAATTAATAACTATATTATGAATTACTTCCTTTCCCACTTTCTTAATTTCTGCCTAAATTCCATGAGGTTGGAGCCATAGGTTAAAAATATACGACCGGAGACACTAAACAGAGCGATAGAAAGGCTAAATATATGATCTCAACCACATGAGACAACTTCAGTCGAGTTCTAATTAGCTTGCGTTGGCTTAAATCTCATACATAGGCACATGTCCATTTAATGTACCACAAGATGGTGGAGGAAAGGTTTAAAATTATATTTCCTTGGCTTTTAATTAGGGGTTGTGTGTCTGGTTATTAATATTAATACAAAATAGATGGTGATTTGCTCTTGCTAATGGTAAAGTCTGGAAACTCCTCTATCAGGTAGTGTCAAAATTTCCATTATGGGGTGACGATAATTTTGTGCCTCAAGTTGGGCTTCCATGAAGAAAAAAGAATTAGCTAATCAAATTTTTTCCCACTCTCATTCTGCTAAAATTCAGGAAATCGGAACTTATGCATAATCAAAGCCGACGTAATGACCGTTTCGAGTTCCCAATCTTTGATGATTTTAGCCATTTTCACTTTTAGAGGTATTGAACAAAAACGTTTCACTGATCAACAAATAATTTGTCTGATAATTCAAAATTTCTCTGGTAAATTCTGTTCCATAATAATTGAGGCGGTATCGTGTGATTTTATTGAACATCAAACCCCTTGGAATTTTCATTTGTAGACGTTTGCATGTTTCTAAAGTAATTTTTTATTTTTCCTCTAGTAAAAAGTTTTTTTCTGCTCGTTTTCGTTCAAGATCACAACTGTACCACTTACATAATTTAGCTGCTTAAATTTTTCTATAATTCTCGGTTGTATTCCCAAGGAAGAATAAAGTATAATTACCAATCTGAAAGGCTTATCAGAACCGTGAAAGTCAGATTCGTCACGCTCGACTTAACCGTGATTAGCCCCTCAGACTCGCCCGGTAACTTCTAATGAGGCTTCCTTCTGGCGGATAAAAAGATTAAGTGAACCACTTCAGTCAGCAACTGAGTGGAATTCTGAGGCCATCTTCAAAGTATGCCGAATAAAACATCCTTAGAAATAGGACCTCAAGTGTTGGCCTAAGGCATATAGTAATGAGGTCAAGTCAATTTTAATAATTAAACCCAAAAAATTAACGGGACTCAAATCAAATCTATCTTCGTTGCTGCCCGTCAATAATGCACTTCTCTGGCAAGAGTTAAATTTTGCAGTTTCGTTGAGAAATGAAATTAAAGTGGACTTTCATAAGATAAGGAGGTTTTGTATGCGACTTAAAATGTGATTCCTGCCTATACAAATTGAATCAAATGAAACAACGCGTTCGTAGCAAATATAAGAAACCAAAAGGCAAAATAGAGGCTCTCGTCATTGAAATTTAAACAAAAACAGTGGGTGCATTTAGAGTCAAATTAAAGGCGTCATCTTGAAAATAAAGCATAATGAGCCTCTGCTATTGAAATAATATCTAATCCATTATAATGGATTTATGTCAGTAATCGTGATGGATGAATTATACTGCATGAAAATGTCAGAATTTATGAGGGAAGAATCTTTATATTTTGGGATTATCATAAAGCTTCATGACTTAAACAGACTGTAACCTATCATCTAGCGTTAATTTACTCCTCTCAGTTTAATAAGGACACAAACACTCATAAAATTTTAGTAACGAGGTTATATTTAGTTACTATGCCGATACTAAAATTACTGCCGTCCAATACTGTGGAACAGACAGAGAGGTATCTGCACGTGATGCAACCTTTGCAGATTGGGAGAATCACTCGATCACTATGGCTGTGGCAGCGGCATGGTCATGCCTTAGTAATCAGGGGAGTCATGTTGATTATGATGAGCTGAAGGGGATAATATATTCCGCAAGGACACGAATTCGGTTGTTAGGTGGGAAGATGAAACAATGCACAAAATGTAAATTACCTAATTTAATCATCTAACACAATTTGTTATACCATTTTAAACCATAAAACCTAGTGCCAAATGGCCTACATTTAGATAGACAGATGGACTGACCAGAAAATGCAATGAACGGACAATTTAACCAAATTTTGCTATATGCAAGGAAAAGATTAAACACTTAGCCCTGAGTTGAAATATTAGGTCTACAATCTTTCTCCGTCGCTTTCCAAAAGATGGCGGTAGTAGTCAGTAGTAGTTGAAGTATATTAATCACAGATGTCGAACACTTTGTTTTGACATTTGTGAATATAAACTTTCTTTGATATAACTTAATTTGTGTTTGCATAATAATACAATTTATAATTAAATATGTCCGAATTTAAATCGAATTCTCATCATTTGCGGGAAGTACTGCTTTTTTATTTCAATATCAAAAATCTGCAGACTGGCCGAGGCTCACCGGATTATCTCATCAGATATGGCAAAACGGTTATTAGTGACAGAACGTGTTGGCGGGAATAGTTGCAACGCTTAAGAGCGGTGATTTTGCCGTCGAAGACCGGCACAGTGGTGGAGGGGAAAAATTTGTTGAAGATGAAGAATTGGAGACGAGCAATTCTTATTGAAGACTCGTGTCAAACTGAAGAAGAATTATCAAAATCATTGGGTGCGTATCAGT
The DNA here is from genome assembly GCA_000469805.3 of Hymenolepis microstoma. NCBI lineage: Eukaryota > Metazoa > Platyhelminthes > Cestoda > Cyclophyllidea > Hymenolepididae > Hymenolepis > Hymenolepis microstoma. The sequence goes on from LR215989.1 coordinate 29,785,122, forward strand.
TAGCAAGCAATTCGAAAACGCTTGAAACAGTTGGGAAGGATTGAGAAAGAGGGATATTGGTTATCCCACGAGTTATTTTACGATTTGAAACCAAGAGATGTCTGTCGAGCGACGTTTGTTTGCTTGTGAAGAGCTGCTGCTTAAAAGGCAAACGCGGAAGGGATTTCTTCATCGCATTGTTACTGGAGACGAAAAATGGGTACATTGCAATAACCCTAGGCAGAAAATCATGGAAATTGCCCTGTGGTCATACTGCTCGGCCGACGAATATCCATGGCTCAGAAGTCATGCTCATGCTTTGCATTTGGTGGGGGGACCAGCTTGGCGTAATTTATTATGAGCTTCTGAAACCGTCTGAAACCATCACAGGTGAGCGTTATAGAATGCAATTGATGCACCTGAGCCGTGCTCAAGAAAAAAGAAGAACAAGGAGAGACACGATAAGGTTATTTTACAGCATGATAATGCTAGACCACACATTGCCAAGTTGGTGGTAAAAAATATCTGGAAACGTTGAAATGGGAAACGTTGAAATGTCTCCAGATGTTATTCTGTCCGATTTCGTACAACGGCTCACGGCGTGGCTGACCAGCACTTCAGCTTGTGTGAAGAAGTGAAAAATTGTATCGACCCATGGACCTTATTGAAAGGTGAGAAATTTTTTTCGTCGCGGGATTCGCCTGCTGCTCGAGAGATGGGCCAAAGTGATAGCTAACGGTGGACAATACTTTGTATGTAATCGTTTTGTTTTAATAAAGCCTCAAATTAAACAAACGGCGGGAACAAAGTTGTAGTGGAGGGGACGGTTTTTAACATTTGAAAAAGTGAAGCAATTCGTAACTAATCCCCAACCCACATGCAAAAATCAAATGAGATTGCGATTCTGACGTCATCTTTGATATCTCCTTCCCCCTTGACCTTTATGCTGCATTTTGACCTTGCTACCCGCAATAAAAATTACACATTTTGTCCGCTTTGTGGTAGATTATTGCAATACTTAGCAATACTTAATAAATGAGCAAGTTTTGTGAATTATTTGCAATAAGTTGCCATAAGTTCCCTTCGCAATTGTTTGAGACGTGCCACAGTCTATCCTTTAGGTGTAAATATCCTTTCCTTTAACCTCGATATTTTCCAATACGCACATGCTTCGATGACACCAATGTTCTTTGTTACTTCTCTCAAAATTCTTGACGCTCAGATATAAGAGTTGTCACTTAAATGTTTCCAAGTGCTTTCATGGTACGCAGTATCTAGACACGACCTTGAATTCAAAACCAAAATCGGATCTAATAGTAATTACCTCCTTACATTGTAGAATCCCAAAACTCTGACAATCTAACTCAATCATCAGTCAAACCGTTACTCTGGACGCTTCAGAAAGCCTCTGAAAGGAGTCAAAGTGGAGCTAAAATACAACTTTACGAATCAGCAACCTTTATAGGAACGTGAGGTTGAATTAAAATAACCAGTTATTGCCTTTCATTCATTACTTTCTTAAGGAAACAAAGGCACAAGATAAATATTTGTTTTTACTCGACCTAAATCTCCTAATTTTACTACTTTTCCAGAAACTGCGATGTGAAAAATTCAACCGCCAAATTAAAGGATCTAAAGGAGTGATTTCGTTTTTCCCAATTTACTAATTTAAAAATGGAAGTCAATATCGTTCAACTACTTGTTCAAGAGGTCTTAATCTCCCTCAATTATCTAGCAACAAAAGATCGGTGATAATAACTTTTTGCATATATAGACTGGTCTTTTAAAAAGGATCGCCCACATTCATGAAGTAGAAGCAATTAATCCATTCTCAACACCGATCCAGAAAATATAACGGTTTTATAATGTAGAATTATAAATATAAATTAAATATTATACCCAGGAGGAACAATTCTCTTGCATTATATCATCATTTTAGGGATTCATTCAATTAACGTTAGAAATTCTCCTGCCAAGTCTTTGGCGAAAGATTAAAGCTTTCACCTGGTTTTCCTTAAACAAATCATCAAGTTGTGCAGTGCGTGCAGTCGTACGCAAAGATCTAATCTTGTCGCGATTGGCCAATTATCGCGAATTACCGCGCACATCATTCACCTTAGATGCGTTCGTGATGAAAGGGAGGGGGTGGAGGAAGGTAGATCCTGATAAACGGAGGCGCAAACCAACAGAATCAAGGAGGAAATCAGTATATCATTTGGCGACGTAAACCCTGAAAAGGCATGATCACTTTTAACTTAAAATTTGTTCACTCTTACCGATTTATCCAGTTCGCTGCAGGTTGCATATTTCAAACACATCGCAATCAGTTGCAATACTAAAACTAAGGAAGTATATGCACTCTACAAAAGGTTGCGTTTCCAGGCAATTCGTTCTAGTCTTTATATGCCCATTTTTAAAGATCCATTTTCGAGATGGTCATGTGAGAATCATTCAAATAACGACTATTCTACTTAATTCAAAATTAGTAGAGAGCCACAGCTTCCTACAGAATATGCTACGTTCCAGTTGATTAGCATTGACAACACTATTAGGCATATAATTCAAGCGCAATTCTTATAAGGATGTGCTCAAACCACTTCTATGCTAATTTATTTTCACTCCCACTGCTATTTAAGTACGCTTATTCTGTTTGTTGTAAAGCTGTTGATCTCATTTCTCAACACATAACTGATAGTGAAATTTATTTTGAGCTTTTAAAGTTATTTAAATGAAAAGGATATTCTAGTTAGCTTGGATTGTGCGATTGCAATTTTTGATACGAACAGAGCTGGTTTATTGTACTTATTTCACTGTTTGACCGGTGAATGGTAGCGACAACCAAAAAAATAATCAGTACCAGACACCTTTGCAAAGTAGAAGACAGGATGAAGTTATAATGTCAGATAAAAATTGAGCGAAAGTGATCAAATCTCAAAAGGATACTTTTTGTGAATTTATTGGGTCATCTTTTTTGTATAATATCTTCCTAAAACAATTACTGAATCTTGCTAGCCTTCAAATGGCTCAAATCTCAAGTAGCCAGACATAGTCCCAGACTTATGACCACTCATTTCTATCCAACAAGTATAAATCACAGCACTAAAATCAATGTTTCGATCGTCTTATCTCCGACCTTGACCCGCGGATTGTTTACTAAGTTTGTATCCCTATTGGTCAAAATCCATTAACTGTGCCATGACATTTCAGTGCCACCCTCTCTCTCTCTCTCTCTCTTTCTGAGGAATCAAGGAGAAGTCAGTTTATTTATTTATTAAACTTAATTTAAATGGCGGAATGAGTGGGGCTTATACTCCATCCAGTCATCAAGATATTTAAATACCCAGGAAGTCACTACTCTTCTGTTTATCTCCCATGCGTCAATCACACAACAGTTCAAATAACGCCTTAACTCAACCATTTAAAATGGCATTTTAAATACCGCTACCATATAACCTTGTATTGCTAATTTATCATAAGGTCTACTTGAACTTGTTTCTATATTTTCTCTAAAAATACATTACTCATTATTAACATTGCTTGTAATTTAGGCATAAACCGCCAGCATTTTGTATCAGCTAATTACTATAATATGCATTTTGATCGTCTAAGGGTTCAATGAATACGTTGATCTTCCCTTCAATTGGTTTCAAAGCACATGAATGTTCATATGGCGTAAGTTTCTAGGGAGACTTTAAGTTTTAGTTAAAACCAGAATTTCGCATCTAATTTGGGCTACATGTCAGCGATAGTATAGCCTACAATTGTATAATCCCTTAGTCTGGGCGAAATGAATTAGGTTTAATCTTTAAAATCCATTGCATTTAAGATTACCTAGGGTATTAAAGCCTACCTCTTCTAGATGAATGAATAAGCTTCTAGGTGTTAATCCTCCGTCATTTTTCGCGAGGTGATTGGGCCTCTCATTTCTTCATTGCTCCATACCTGACATTATTCTTTCTTTCAGGTTCGCTACTTATCATTAAATGCTGGAAAACTTTACTAATATTGTAGAAATCACTTGTCAATGCAAAATAAATTTTCAGAACTAAACATGTGACACTTGTATGTAGGGATGCAAGGATTTCTAACCCAACATGGTCATTTTATGTTTAGGGAAGGAAAGTAGTGCATTTGCAGAAAAATGTCATTGTTCAGTTTGACCTACTTAAGTCTCCTTTACCACCTCGACCCAACCAAAATTACAAAATCAATATCCAATAATGTTGTATTCTTATTTGAATTTTATGGTTGGAATTACATTGAATTCTTTTGTGTCATCAAGTGTAAGCGTTACCCTTTAATTAATATCCCCCTTTCGAAAGTGATGATAAATATTTAGGCAAATAATTAGAATATGTGAGTTTATAGGCTTTATTCATTTTCCATTGAATTTAAAGCTAAATTCTTTGTGGCGGGTATAATGTGGAAGGAAGGTAATGATTACATAAACAAAATCGCGACACTAAGTCAGACAAAACATACTCCCCTCCCACCCCCCTCCCCCCCTCCCCCCTCCCTTCCTCTTCCCCTCCCCCCCATCCCCTCATCCCTCAGAGCTAAATGATAATTTCTTTCTCTTTGAATGAATTGTCCTTTACATGATTTTCACACACACGCACACGTGGCCGTTTAAGGCATCACATAGGGAGGACTGGAAGAGGACTCATGTTTTATTACCTAATAATTAATGTCTATATGTGTTTGTTAATAAACATCAATAAGGACAAAAGTGACTTTGGTGAGTTTAGGCGGAACATTTTGGAGTCAAGTTAGAGCAGAATCTTACTGCAATTGACTGTGTAAAAATAAAACGTTATTTAATGGGATTATCAAGACCAAAATAAATCAACTTGGCACGCTTGAATTAATCCACTAGTTGAATCAGTAACTTCTAATGAGAACTCCTTCCAGGAGGTTGGTAGATTAAGTGGACCACTTCAGTCAGCAACTGAGTAGTATACTTAATCCACCTTCAACATTTATCAAACAAACTCTGCCTTTTTTCAGTAAAAATAAGAACAGGATTTTAAATGTTAGCCAATGGCACAATTTTATTGGCTCAAGTTAATTCACAAAATAAAAGTCGAATCGACTAGCTTTAATTACTCCAGTTAATATGTAAATTTAAATTTTATCCAGAATACTGTTTCTTTAAATAACTAACAAGTTTGTTGACTAATCGGACTTGGGAGTACTGTCTATAATCATGACTAACTTGAGCAAGATTCAACAGTGCTACTATAGTGCAAATGTTATCAAATTAACTTTTATTGAAACTGATTAAAACCAACAGAATAAAGTGTTCCCGAATATTTCATGGCTGTAAGGTCCTGAAGTTGACATTTTGGAACAAGCAGTCTGTGTACGTTTTAATTAGTTCATCAAACTACAAATTCCACGTAATGGGCATAAAACCTGTCACCACGTGATAAACGGAGCTGATTACTTAATTTGCCCCTATTAGTATGATAACCAGGCTGTTGATAACCCTAATTAACAGTAAACTGACGTTCTAGTCGCTATAGCAATAGACAACATTTTTTACAAGGGAATAAACAAAGGAGTTTGAGGATGAGAGAAAAGCATGATCCTATTAGTGATTTCGAACATTACGGGTGTCGTGGTGCAATGATCCTCTCCTTTATTGGATCTACAGATCTTCAATTTTTCCTGTGGTTTGAATTGGGATACAAAATGCCTTGAATCTAAAACTCTCCATATCGTTATCTCAGGCAAAAAAAACTACCAGATATGCTATTTATCAATGAGTATTCTTCCTTCCTTTATTGAAACCTGGAAGGCATAATTAGGCAGACAAATCATGCGTAAGTCTGATAGGAAATACCTCATCTCTGTTTTTTCTTGGGCTTTTTATTTCACTCTGTCACCCGTAATTGTCCCTACGTTGCCAACAGTGATATCCAAATGACAGCAATTATATTTAAACATAAATTTTAGTACATGAAAATCACTCCTCCATTAGTAATCTAACGGTTAAGTAACATTTGAGTGCAAACTTAAAAAACATTTTTTTCAGCGATTTTCCACCTTATAGCCAACCGTAATTATTAACTTAATTAAAATTTATGAAGCTTGAGAGAAGTTAGCAAAACATGACTCGGGTAGATGGAAGGCATTCTCAATCTACCATCTCTCGTAACGCCCAGAATTAACTAATGGGGTTGGCCAAAGTGAATATCAAGCTTGTGGGGTGGGGAGTGAGGTCAAAAGAGTATTGAGAGTAACGTCAGAGTGTCAAATAGTTTTACTTTATCTCATGTTTGAGTTCGGCTTATACACCATTTACCTAATAGATATTTCAGATTCAACGATTCAACGTTCACCATTTGTTCATTGGATTGTAGCACATGACTGCCACCGGTGGTCAGTGATTTTTCGACCGGTTTCTCAATCGAAGAAGAGTCGATCTTGAATTATATTCCCGACTTTCTCGATGGTTCACAAGGAGAACTTTTCACAGGTGATAGTTGGCAGAGATGCAATTACAATTGAATCGGACAACATCTGATTAAATATGCATATGATGATTAAACGTAATTCCATTTGACATTCCCAAAATATATATTTTTTATATTTATGATATTTTAAAGCCTTTAAGGAAGTTCGGAAACGGGCAATTTCATAATTATATGTAATTTTTATTAATGAAATAAAATGAAAAATTTTGCTTAATTGATAAGGCTGAATATAAGAAGGAAATTTAATGTGGTGGCAGGCTTAAAAATATCGGTGGCTTTAATATCAGTGTTCTATCAAGAGGCACTCATTCAAATGGCCAAAATGTTTGAGGTCAGTCTCCTTGAAACAGCAAAGAAATGATTAGGTAATGAGAATTTGACTTCATTTTTGCCCAATCATTTTACAGCAATCAAACGAATATTCAAACAACCCACATATTCATTTTTTCACATAGATCGAAAACAATGATATTTCTACACTCGTCGTTACATTTAATATGGTCACCCAACGTAAGTTCTGAATAGATCCAGTAACTCGTGTCTGCTATTGAACTAATTTGAGAAACCCACTCAAATTATTCCGGTATGATACAAGCTGTTTTAGCCTAGCTTGTCGATCTGAAATTGTCATAATCTCTATTTAGACAGTTAGGATAAAAACTTCACCTATCGGAGTTTCTATTTCAACCTGAATACGAAAATCCATGGCAGACTGTACGCATTGAACCTGAATTGCATTCCACCTCTTTTGAATCACCCATAAATTAAACACTTTATAACTCAGGATGTTTCACACAAACTGATGGTAAGCTTCAATTTTGGTTCAAGTTCATCGTCTTAGTCATGCTTGCGAATTAACCCGTAACAACTTCTACATTTAATTTGCATGATACATAGAGATCTTTAATGAAAAGTTCTGAAACGTTTTAGAACTAAATGTTTACACCATTAAAAGTAAGTTCAGCTTTGATCTAATAAGTTTAATTCCCCATACGGAGTACAGAAGAGTCTCTCTTGCATTGTTTGCTTTTCCTATTAATACTGTCAAACACCATAATTTTTTATCAGATCAGTTTGGCGTCCTTAGGGAGAGGAATTATTGCTTGTCCTCTCTAACCTCAATTTCAATCTGAATCCCTTGAGCAAAGGAAGATTATGATCACAGACATGAGACAACGAGATTAAATTAGGTGAAAAACTCCCAATCTCCCTTTGAGACAACGTATTCCATTTTATGCTTGAATGGATCGTCTTTAGCCAAATTCATGCTCGCAAACACGGAGAGGAAGGGAGATTGAGAAATACAAAGGAGAGCTATACCCTCTTATATAATAATTATGGGGTTATATGCACGATAATGGTGTTGGACGCGGTCTAATTCATTATTCCCTCTCACTATTAGCATATATTAATTAGATGCTCCCGAAAAAGTCATTCAGATGCTCAAACATGCCAAAATAGGAAGGAAACTGGAAGGAGGCGAAGGTATCTAATATGAATGGTTAGAACAGGAAGTTTGAACAGAAAAAAATGTGATAGGTCGATTTCAAAATTAGGCGCAAACATAATCAAACAATAACGAGTTAAACGGAGAGGACTTTGAAATGAAACACTACAATCAACATGGAACATTAAGACCAAGAAAGGGTCAACTATGTTAAGTTAATACTAGAGCACATGACACTTTAAGTACCAATAGTCACTAATGTCCACTAAGGGTTAGATGTTCTTAGAATTTGCTTCTATGATGTAAATTATTTCCAAACTGCAACTTATAAAACACGGTTATTTCTGCAAATTTTAACCATTAATTTGTATAGGTCAATGCAGTATCTCTGGTTTCGTGGAAAAATTACATTCGTTTAAATTGAGATATCACCCTTCTTAACAATTCAAACAAGCATTTTCGATTGATCTGACTCAGAGAAGTGAGTTGCCGAGCCTTCTATATAACTTTCCAACCAAATCTAATTGTTTTACTCATTTTCGTTCAAATATAGAAGATTTAAGACAATTTATACACTCGAGATTATCAGAACCGCAACATAGACTTGAAGCACTTGACTTAATCCTCCCCTAATCGCCTATTTGACCTAGAAACTCCTAATAAAGGCTCATTCTGGGGGAGGGGGAGAGGGGGGGAGGGAAGGGGAGGGGGGGGAGGGGGGATAAAAAGTTTAATTGGACCACTTCACCAACTGCTTTCTTGTTTGTTTGGAGTCTATTTTCAAAATTTTCACACAAGATTAGACTTTTCTCTTTAATAATTAGGATTATAGCAGCATGGAAACAAAACAAAACATAAGTCCCTGCCACAGGCGAATATTGACGAGATCAAGTGAATTCTAATGAGAATTCAAACGCCTAAACACGCTGATTCGACTTTGACTGGCAATCTACCAATAAGCCAAAGTTCTCAGTTTTGAAATTGATTTTGATTCAGTTAGCCTAAAATGTCATATAATGACAGGAACAATTTTGTCCGCTATGATGATGAAAATGGCATGGACTCTCAGCATAGGCAATTGGAAATCTGTGCTTTTCTTAAATATATAAATGATACAGTCAAGGAAAAAAAACAGATTTGTTTTGCAGAAAACTATGGCATTGTAAAATTCAGTGAATCTAAATGTATCCCATTTTTCCCAAGACCAGTGAATCTAAAAGGTCTTCAATTCTGTGACAAAATATCATACTTTTCTTCGGAAAATTCAGCTGCAAAATTTGTGTATTTCAGTAGAGGGAATTTATTTTCATACGAGCGTTTATTGAATGTCTTCTTTTGCACTACTTTAGTAACTGTAAATGAGCATTAAATTGTTAAGTAAATCCAATTCACAGTGACCGACTAATTTACCACCTCGCGAATGGTACAACCTGTGGCCCAGTAATTGACATAGTTGGTTACAGTGTCTAGGTTACGAATCCCAAACATGATAATCGTACTGCTGATAACTCGAATTAGCAACAAGCCGATGTCTGGTTGCTATAGCACTACTGAGATCAGTACCGCTCCTTAGTAAAGAATAAACAACTATGCTCTCAGTAGGGTGCGCCTGCACATGGCAAACGACCATGAAATTAAACTCTAAGGGTGTTGCAGCACACTATTCATTCGCCCTAGTGGACATATGGTTCCTCAGGCCACTGAGCCATATTTGAGGGGTACGAAGACGGCTCTACTTAGGTCGCCAAATGGCACCGAGTTCTTAAAGCTTAAAATAAGTGGCGGCTCAAGGAGAAGCGGGTATTTTTATTAAATTTATTAAATTACATATCAATATTTTTTCGTAAATTTATAACGAAATTCTTTTTAGTACCAAAACTAATTAAAGAGATGAATGAAAAAGGAAGTTCGGATTTACGTCATAAATTTTATTGATTTAAGCCAATATAGTGTTAGCGTTAAAATTGGCTACTCAAATGTATTACCGCCCTTCAGATTCTAAAATTTTTTAATCGTATGCATGTATCTAGAGATGATCCATTTAATTATTCTTCCAAAATTTGAAAAAATCACCTTTAGGCTATACGCGAATACCGATATCTAGGCCAAATTCAAATTCTTTACTATCCACAAACACATCAAATCAAACAGTTGGTGTCAATTTTTATTTCGCACTCCCAAATAATTAAATTAGAATTTAGATCTACTCTAATCTTCCTTTCCTTTCATTTCATTTTGCCATCTTGTTGCTTACACCCCGTTGTTGTTTCTTGCCCCCGATTCCAAATTCTTTCAAAAATAGAAATTCTATGTGAAGCAAATCCAAACCCAATAAATCGAGTTGTCTGTCCCTATTACCTGACAATAAAATCTCTGATGATTAGTGGTGAAAAAAATTTTCTTGTCAAAATGAAGATCTGGTTTTCGTTTCAGATAAATCTCCAGTTTTCACTTAATTAGCATCACAGAAAGTTTGATTAATATCACTGCTAATTGAACAAGTATTTAAAGCCCCAATTTGACAACAGTTGAAGCTATAAATAGAAGTAATTTTTATCCATCTCACATAAAGGTAAAAAGAAATTTACCAAAATAATGTACAGTTTAAGTTTTATCTCATTTTAATATAAAGGATTCGGTCATACACAAGCAGAAATTATCCAGTTTAATTTTAATTTAATCCTTAAAAAGTGTTATATGATAAATGTGGTGGAGGTCGAAGGAACTTTCACCAAGAGTTATTTCCTCCACAACTTTCAGCCAATCAAATTGTCAAGGGGCTAAACGCATGTAATCGAAATATAAACCTGATTTCGATTGGTCAATTATAATGATGGGCCGTGCACAGAACTTACATTTTACCGGTGAGTGAGGCTGCAAATTTTACTAATCCAATGGCCTGGAAAATATTTATTGAATTTATTGTAAAAATCAATCCACAATTCACTTCGATCAAATAACAATATTTTCGATATACTATTTTGCTCGTTGCATGAAATCAGTTCATTTGTTACTACCACTAGTAATATTAATAACGATTTTTAATAATTTGGAATTATTATTTATTGATTATTATTAATTGAAGCAGATAGTCTTTTTTATATTTACAGCTTTTATTAAATCAACACTATTACGCTTATTTCTAGCATTAATAATATCCTTTAAGGGCCCTCTAGAGGCAGCACTTCCTTGACGAACCACACCTTCGTGTATTGCGTGACGACAGGAGAAAGCCGTCCATTCTCAAAGGGGTTGATCGCTTCACTTCAATCAGTATCCTTGGTTTGTCAGAAAGTTAATCTCATTCGCTATGGAAGCACCAAGTGGATTTTGATTATATAAAGGTCAATCCGGTAATATATTCAAGCGTTATTGGGGATAAAATTACAACTTCGTTCCTTAACCTGTCAATCTTATTCACAAAAGTTCAATTGACCTATATCTATTTCCTTATGCTCTTAAGCTGAAATTTAAATATTTTGAAATCAATAAATGAAACAAAGAAATTCAAACACTAGTATGCATTATTTTAATGTAGCCTGTAATTGAAAAGGTGTTTTCCAACACCAAACTTGGCTAGAGTGTGCCATACCTGACTTGATCTGGTGGGAGAATAGAATTCCATCACTCTCACATATTAGCTCGACTTAACCAATGCAATTGGTCATTCCACTCACTGGACGCGTACTGATGTGAATCGAACCCATGACCTCCGATATGTAGACTCGCAGTGCGCATTGTATTTAATTCCATAACGCTCCGAGATGTGACACACTGTAATCAAATCTCGAAGTTAGGATAGCAGAATGAAAACTTGCAAAATCTCTCAAAATAAGTGTGAATGGGAATCAGGTGGTACGACTCTTTCCAATCCATTTGAGTCTATTCCTCTAAAAAAGGTGCTAAATGCAACCGTTTCTCAGCACATTCTACTTGCTGCAAAGTCATTTCAAAAGCATCATTAGGCAGCCAATTCGAGCGTAATTCGCCTCAGAAACTAGAGTCCATTTCCCTATCTAATTCCTTCTTTTAGAGATAGATAAATTTTTCAATTCATTTCCTCTTGCAATGTCAAGTTTTGTCAAAATTGGTTTAAATATTTTTAAATACATTTGACAAATGCTGTTTTTCACCGAACGATATGCCTAAAAATAATTGTGTGCATTCAAAAAAATTGAATTACCTGCGGGTAATTCGAATAATAATCCATAATAACAAAAAGCACACAGCCATCCGCTTTTCTGGCGAATGTATTTAACGAACGAAGTTGGAATTGTCTAAGTTTCCGTTGATAATCCTGTTTTTTGCAATTGAAATTAAAAAAAATTAGACGATTGGCAAACCTTTCGATTAATCCAATAGCATTTACTGCCGAGATGACACGACTTATCCAATCAGATATTTAACAGATAACCTTTCCGGATTAAACCAGTCCAAAATGGTTGGTTAAGTCAGCTTCAAACTAATGCAAAGGTGGAGCAAACAGGAATTGATGTCAAGGAACTAAAGAGAGGAAAGAGCTATCGGAATTGCGCCTGCCATTTAACCGCGGAATATGGGACTCCCGTCAACAGGCCACTACAATTTCTTAAGTAAGCACCCACCGTAGGTCTTCGATTAGTTTCAAACAAACTCCAAAGTAGCCGATAGTGGGTGAATTGAGAACAAAAGCATTAGATGTAGAATTGCATATATTAAGTGTCAGAGAGTACAAATTCCAAAAACCCAGTGATATATTCAGTAAGCGGAATAGTCACATTGGTCAGTGAGTCTTAGTAAAGGTATGTCTCTACACAAGTTGCGTCTTGGCGAAAATCCTGTGTCATGAATGACGAAAGTAAGGATCAGTTGGATTTCTTCTCATAAGATGTTCTCTCTTCCTTTCAAACCACATGCTGGTACCTATCTCCAGAATAAAATTTAGCATTTAAGTGGAGAGGATAGTTACACTGAGACTATTCCCTTCTGTAAGGACCTGTTGCCATCATTTGGATGAAAGTGCAACATGATAGATATTCTAAATGAATATATTTACTCCACAGCCTAGATCAATATTTCTGAATAAAGTTAAATAGTTTATCCTATCATTTCAACTGTTTCAGAATTCAGGAAGTGACTTCTCTTCCGTTTATCCTGAGCATGTCAATCAAATTAATGCGTACATTATCCCCAATACATACTTTTTCAATACATGTTTGGAAATGCGACTACTTTGGAAAGTTTCTTTAATATAATCTGGACTGAGTCATTCAACATGAGGTCTTCTTAAATTGGGAGTACCACTAAGCAACCGCATGTTTTAAAGGCAACATTAAAATGTTATTTTTTAAACTGTGCACAAGATGCTAGATAATATCACTTCCACCATTATTAGCAAAACTTCTCCATTTCTCATATAGTTTTTCGACCTCCTGGAAGAAAAAACCTTGACCTTTCGAAGTAAAGCAATCGTTCAAGTGGTTTTCCACTTCAGTCGCATTTGGAAATCGTCTATCTCCTTCAATACAATCTATAATCCTGAAAAGGTGATAATCGGAAGGGGTGAGTTTTGGCGTTTTTTGTTGGGAGATTATTGCTTTGTGGGGCCAGACATTGGCAAGTTGAAGTATTTCTCCTTTTCAGTTTATCTATTAACAGCTTGCTTATTTATCCAAGTTGGCGAAAACACTAAACTTCGTCTATAACTGTTTCATTAAATTTTATCTATTTTTAATGGTCTATCCTACGTATATCCAGTCACAGAAGAAATCATTGACGAGTCAATACTGGCTTGATGGATGGAATGAATGCTTGATTAGGAGATAACCACCTCTTTGTACCCGCTAATCCAATCGCAAAAGACGAAATTAATATACTCAGGAATGAGTTCGTTTAAAATAGGAGGATTTTTGAGTTTTCAAGACACCAAAGAAATGCTTCTGCTTCTCCACTCATCATTGTTAAAATGGAGAGCTGATGTAATTTCAATCGAATTCCCACTCCATTCAAGTTACCATGCGACTCAATAGCAATTGTTCAGTTCGCCATGAACATGCGAGTTCCCTCAATAATTACCCTACTGTTTAGTGCGATTCTGTTTCAACTATGGATTTTACCACGTCAAGATCGAAATTTGTAGGATTCCTCATTCATGCTCACCTTTTCTTTATTATTGTCCGATTTCAGTTTATCAATCTAGCAATTGATAACAGAGGACTGTAATGGAGTTAGCAGCCTTGCTGGAGCTCAAGGTCTGATGAAAGCAATCAGCAGGCAATGTCTGACGTGTTCTCTGCCTGCCTTAGGGTTGGACATTTTTACTCTTAACAATAAACTGAAATCCATTCCTCATGAATAATGTTAAACAACTTGTCTACTAGGAAACGAAACTTACCGCATTATTTCCCTTCACTGTATATGACCATACCAAAGTCCTCAATTCTACCAATTTCTTATATCACCAATTCTAATCCAAACAATCCAATAATGCAAACACTTATCTTTCGTTATAATTTGTTCTTATATTATTACCCTCCCCCCCCCTCCCTCCCTTGTTTTGGGGATGATATCCCTTCGATGGGTTCATTAAAAGCAGAGGAATTATGATTTTTGACATTGAAAACGGCATTAAATCCGAACAAAATTTAACACGCCCTAATTTCTTTATGCGACAAAATGTCTCCTTCTGCTTGGATGAACTTTCTTTGGTTCAAATCATGCATGTGTCCGTTTACTATGACACTGAGGGCAGAGGGCGGGGGTTCTCCCTCCAACTTAATAATTAGGGGTTATGGAAAGATTTACGGTGTTTAACATGATCTAATTAACGATTTCATTTCAGTATTTGTACATTTTGTCTAAATGTCTGTGTAAAATCTCCTTCAACAATATGAAAACCGGTATGATATTCCATTTTATTGAAAATTCTCACCAATCTCGCATTGCCCAATTAGTCAAGTTTATTCAAGTTCCATGCCTAGTTAATCTCTAGCCATTTTTGAGTGTAGTAATTTTTCAAGCTATGTGTAATTTCTTAATCTCGCAATTCCAAGTAAAGTGGCATTTGGCTGCTTTAGAAAATACATATACCAGGAATTAAATTAAATTGAACATATGGTTTAGTAATGTCAACCTCACCGTTGGAATTACAGAGCCGCTGGTTGATATAAGCCAGAGAATTACTTGTTCATGATCTAGGTTGTTCACTAGAAGCATAGTCATTGATGTATTAGTTGGATATTGGCCAACAGTTCAATGTGTACCATTTCACACAAATTTGCTTTTCATATAAAGGTGTTTGTGTTACAGGCGAAGAAGGTCACAGAAAATGAAAATTGTTTATGTCCACATTCAAGATCAAATGCAATTATCAGAGCAATTAAAAAGGTGAAGTTGACACGCCCCACCTAATATTTAAATCGACTTAGTTACTCCTAACGGGGGCTACCTCAGGCGGATAGAAGGATTGAACAGATCAGTTCACTCAGCGACTGATTTGAATTCAGAATTTACTGACCACGGTTTGTGTCTCCTCTCTCTCTGTGAAAAAGAGGATTAGAGAAGGAGGCATGGCAACGAGACTTCATTTGTCAGCCTAAGGTGTATGTAGGAACTGATTAAGTCAGTTCTAACAAGTATCTAGACGATAGATGTTAAGGGGATTTAACTGACTAATATTCAAAAATGTTATTCGAATCATGCGCGATTATCAGAACATTTTAGCAGGTTTTGATATATAAAATTAATTCAGCATGACTAGAGCCCTATCCTAAATAATTTTGTAACCATTGATACCTTCTACCTTCCAAAAAGAATGTTATTCGGTTTGCAAAATCATCACGTGTCACAAGTCTTGATTAATAATATAGCGGTTTCCAATGACAGGCAATCTAAAATTCCCTGCTCAAAGGCACCATACAATTTGATGCCGACACAACCTGTAACCTAGTGATAAATGTAACAGCATGATAAACGATTAATATCCTGAACTAGCAACAAGGTGGTAGCCTAGTTGCTACAGTGCTACTGAGATCGATGTCGTCCCTTACTTCATTATAAACAGATATCTCAGCAGGGAAGAGGTACCTTCACAGAGTTTTGGACGGGGAAATTCAGAAGGGGAGAGAAAGCATGACCTCAGTAGCGAACACTATGAGTGTCGCAGTACCCTAATGGGCCTACCATTCATCAGGTTACACCTATCAATTAAAGGGGGGAGGGGTGGGGAGAACAGGGGGTTTCCTCCGAGAAGAAAGCAGGTAGATTTAAGGACACAGCTTCGGTCGTTAGGGCACATAAGGAATTCTTTAAAAGCCTGGATAAAATATTAAGGGATTTGACGACTTTATTGAACTTAAGAAAGACAAAAATGTGGACTCAAGGAACTGCAGACTATTAGGTCATCAGATAACTAAAGTTCCAGAAAGTGGTAAGCAATTGATAAATGGTTGAACGACTCCAAAATTAAGGATTATGGGTGTGCAATACTGCTCCACTAATATCTACCAAATTTCCTTGAAGCCTATCTCCAACCAAATGCTCTCAACAATCTTGTAGAACAAAATTCAATAGAAAAAGGCCCTAATTGTAAATGAAAAGATGTTGAAGAATTCATTTTTGTCCTATATGCACTTCTTTCCTTCGGAGCATATTGAGCAGTCCTCCCTCAGTCACACATTTGGTATGAACTTTCTAAACCTTATTTGATTTCAACTGATAAGTGAAGATTTACTTTTTATTTATTTAAACTTAAATTAAATACATGAAACATTTCAACTGATTATAAAGTAAGCAGGAATCAAGATTGTTGATAAAAGGCAGTTTCGCGCCACGCTTCTTCTTTATATAGAGAGAATTTATTCAAGCGCAAACAGAAAATTTAAATCTAATTTACTTTTTAAAATTAGTTATCATAACCGCGGAAGAATGAGTTCTCACCTGGCATAATTTCGTCCATAAACCACTAGCCAATCAAATTATCCAAATGGCTCAATGCACGCAGTCAAGTGGACTGGCCAGATCGTGTCGCGATTGGCCAATTATCACGGTTGGCCGCGCACACAGCTTACCTTATATGCTATGTGTTTGGCTGGGGTCGAGCCTAAAGGGGGAGGCGATGGAGCTTAATCTGAGCGCTGGTTTAAACCAATAAACTCTCACGGCCAGGTGGAAAGATTCAATAAGAGTGGATTCTTCAGGCTCTTCCTGTTTTCTTCGATCGCACGCTACCTCTCCACTTAATCTTCGGTCCATCGTCGAGAGAGACGCTCGCACGAGTGCACTTATCGCTTCATTGAGCTGAAATAATTTAATACCAAACCGCTACAACACCGCCACCACCTCTATTCCTAATAAGCCATAGTTCTTCCTAATTTCATTTCACAAAAATTAATCCACTGGAAATCGATTGCCGAGACTGGGAGGAGACAATGTCTGGTATGTAAGAAAATTGATTTTGTTGCATTCTTTTTACAATGTGTATTCAGTTCTCTGATAGCTTAGTTCGTCAATATACTATGCATAATTTCTCAACATTGTTTCTCCAAAATAATTAGCAAATTAATTTAAACAAAAAATCTGTCTGTACTTCCGCCAAACTACATTTAAGATAGACTTGCACTTTCGGTTCATTATTCGTAAAATGTGCATTTCAAAGATCAATTGCTCTTACCTAAGCCTCTCACTGAATTAATTTTTCATTACACTGTACTGACTGATTTCTAATTCTTCTTATAATTTAAAGTTGATTATCGCCCCAAACACGGATTGAAATCAAAGTCTCTAGAATGTAAAATATTCTTCAGCAAAATTCCAATTAAGCATAGGTCATTTCTAACAATGAAATTTTAGAAACAAATTTGCATTGAGTTAATTGCTCTTATTTTAAATATAAAGCTTAGATATAATTGATCAAAATTCAATAAATTGAAGTGATATTGGACATATATATATATAACATACTTTTAAGTGATTTGGCTCTAATAGGTGGTGTCAGTTTTAAGCTAATCTAACCATCAGATCGGCATCTTTAGGTGGCGAAAAAATACTTGACCCTGCTGAAATAACACTTATGGATGACCCCAGAGTAGAGCTCTTGATAGCTCGATTCATTGGGCACCAGCACCCCTCACCTCTCCAGATTTTCGATCCATATCTATTTCAAACACCCGAGTGTCACGCTGGGTGTATCAAGATTGTGGATCTGACTGCCGCAGGTGTCACAAATGAAGTAGATACGTTTTTGAGAGGAGTAAATTGGGCAGATTGGACCAAAGATTTCATTTATCAGGTGTACTATACAATTGGTTATCATTTTTAATAATTTCGCGTTGTTTTAGGCCGAAGTTTGATGTTGTTCATATTCTTGAAGTGAATAGAAACACTTGGAAATACATGTAACTTTCATGTTAAAAATGGGCAATTTTCATTTTACATAAGCTCTTATCACCCGTTAAGTAGACGTAATTGAAATTAAAAGTCATTGAAAGCAATTTTAACCAGGTCACTCAGGAGTGAATCAACTTGGCGGAGCATTCGTAAATGGGCGCCCGCTGCCAGATTCCATTCGTCGAAAGATTGTTGAGATGGCTCAGGCTGGAGCCCGACCATGTGATATCTCTCGAATGCTACAAGTTTCTAATGGTTGTGTCTCCAAAATCCTTTGTCGATTCTATGAAACTGGCTCCATCAGACCAAAGGCTATTGGTGGAAGCAAACCACGAGTGGCTACAGACGCTGTGGTGGGAAAAATCGCTGAACTCAAACGTGAATGCCCCTCCATTTTCGCGTGGGAGATTCGAGATAGACTCATTCAGTGTGGCGTGTGCAAATCGGATAATGTACCTAGTGTAAGTTCATGATCCCTTTCGCTCATTTCTGTTATTGTGAGGTCTTCTTAAAGATTTAGCCGTTCTGAAGATTTAAACTATTATCTTGGACACTAAATTTAGCCGGGGTGTGGATATGGGGTCTTGGTTAGTGGCACTCGTCATACAAAAAAAACTCACAAGCTTAAATTTTGTCATACGTGCCCAGAATTCAATAACAAACTTGTTCTAATGAAAGAGGTTGAACCAACTTTTCACCTGCATTTTAGAAGACTATGATCCATTCTATGCGCTAGATGAGAATATTTTCTATTTAGGTTCATTGCTTAGTTTTGCGTTAAGATTGCGGTATATAGCCGTATGTTGGGCGAGATTAATTGAAAGCTCCGTACACCGAAATTGGAGTATTAGCTCTCACTCGAGCGTACGGCCATGTTAAAGCTATCACATCCGATCTCCTGGCAAAATCGATTTGTCTATCGGCTATGAGGATTAGGGAGTTGCTTAAGAAGACCTTTCCGAGATTTGGACATGTGAATGGGTCTAGCAATGCGGGAAAATCATAAACCCCAAACACAAATGGACCAAAATTCTCCTTACTATCCCAATCACTCGACATTCTATAATTTCTATAGTTGAGTGATGAGCTATTTTACAGGAAATAGCAATAAAATTTGGTAGATGGCTAACAAAGATGAGGCTAATAAGAAATATCCCTAAACACGCGCACCAATCAAAAAGAAAAACTGTTGCCCCAAATGCACACTTCCTCCGTGCACTAACACAATCTCATTTGCGGGTGTTTTGCCAGAATAAAAAAGATCCAATGATGGGTGGGAGGGGGGTAGGGAGGACGGAGGTGAAGGCGAGGGCTCTCACTAAATAAATTGGACGAGAGAAAAAACGAAAAAAGCCAACGACAGCACGCCACTCAGGTGGTAAGAGAGCCA
The DNA here is from genome assembly GCA_000469805.3 of Hymenolepis microstoma. Classification (NCBI taxonomy): domain Eukaryota; kingdom Metazoa; phylum Platyhelminthes; class Cestoda; order Cyclophyllidea; family Hymenolepididae; genus Hymenolepis; species Hymenolepis microstoma. Next base: position 29,804,782 of record LR215989.1, read on the forward strand.
AATTTGAAAGAATTGAGGAGTTGATTTCCGGCGTTCTTTGCGATTTCCTTGTGCCTTTTACTTGCTTTTAGCAGGATGTCCCGTCATCTACTGCTAGAAAATATTCAAATTCTCTGTTAGTAATTAATTTGAAATAAAAGATGCTAGTCAGCAGCGCCTATATTGATGAAATAGGTGGTAATTTTGTCTTATCTCCAATTTTCAGGTTTCCTCCATAAATCGAGTTCTTCGAAGTTTAATCACCGAATCCCAAAAGAGGATTCAAGATACAGAGCCCAACATGCCATTGCAAAATTCCATTCAACCTTACACGAATCAGCCAAATTTTTCCACATCAGGAAGAGACACATTCCCTCATTTTGGAGCCGTTTATGCTTCCACTTCAGTTTCAATAAATCCCACAGAATACCAAGTTTCTGTAGCTCCAGATATGTATAGCCGATTGAATCACTTCCTTCATCAAGGAAACACCACATGGTCACAAATGTATACACAGACAAATCTAACATCGACTGAGAAACCAACTTCAGAAATCTACTATCACCCACCAGTTTCAATAGTACCTGATCATTCTGGGTACAGTATTTCCTCAAATTTAGCTCATAATGGCCCGAGGAAGGCCTGCGCTGTTTCCGTTCTTAGTCCAATGCGCAGCCAAAGTAAGACTTCCGCATTATCTTTAACACCTATGCTAACTATAGCTAATCAAATTCAGCAAGAGCAGCAACCCTACGGAATATCAGGAATGGTATCACAAGATATTTCCGCGCCCGCACCGGCTGTCACTACATTTGCAACCCTTGATTGGATGGCAACAACAGATGGTCGTAAGCGTTCTGCAGCAAGTAGTATTGAGAGTTTTGAAAGTGATGCTGCTTCCTCGCCTGTGATTTCAGATGGAGGCGAAGAAAAGAAACCCTACATTCGCTATCGCACAACATTTAATCAAAAACAGGTCGCCATTTTGGAAAAGGGTGAGTTTGAATTAAAAAAAATTGATTAACTCAGAGAATTTTTCAGCCTGATAGAGGGGTAAAGGAGAAAGTGGTTTATAGAGAGGAAGGTGGTCGTGATTTACGCTTGATTAAACTCTCGGTCTTCTCAATTTTAAGCTAGTCCAGGTAGATGGGGATAGGGGTGGGAGTGGATGTTAAATCACCCCTTCCATCTTCCGCTTGAAAACGCTCGTTCATAAACACACCGAAAGATTGCAGCATAGCCGAAATCGACTCGAGCAACAAATAAGCCAATAAAAAATGGGGAACATTTTGCCCCAACCTTATGATTAAGCAAAACAATGCATTGTTTAATCGATTATTGGATTAGCCAAACGTATGTACAATTACCCGTTTCTCTACATTTTTGATAGAGTTCGAACGAAGTCACTATCCGGAATACTCGGTTCGTGAAGATCTTTCCGAGAAGACAGGACTTCCAGAATCTAGGATTCAAGTTTGGTTCGCAAATCGCCGAGCGAAGTATCGCAAGGAATGCAGACACCAAAGTTCAAGTGAAGAGGGCTCCATTGCACCTACTCTGATGGCAAACTGTGAGAAGAATACACAAGCTTCTGAAGCTCAACCTGCATTAGCAGAAACATATATAGAAGGAAGTACAACATTCAACCAACCAATAACTTGGCCATACGATCTTCATACGCATGAAGAGTGGCTTGATCAGACAAAAAACTCGTGGTTCTATGAAAGATCTTCCTCCACTAATAGGAATACCGTTTCTACGGCATTTTACAATTCCACGGTAAGCTAAATAAGTTGTACTATACTTTCTACTTAAATTATATCAGTAAAATAGCATTTATACCATTTTAGATTACGAGTCCGCCAAAGTTAACTCCGATTTACCCCAGATACACAAATGAAATAATTACGAATCGGCCGGTGATATCGCACTCTATTTCACAGGATACCCGTCCAGCTTTGAGTGATAGCAACAGCACTGAGAGTGATGGTCTTGGGAGTGGAGTTGAAGTAAGCGATTATTCAAACGCCGGTACAGTAACAACCAATACGCATACTCCCAGTTATGTTCCAAATTCTCACATGCGGACAATACATAACTATTCGCCAATTTACTCTACAAATCCGGTTATCAGTCTTCCACAGCATCACTTGGTGTAAACTCCATTCGTACGCTAACTGAAATAAAAGAATAAACTCGTTGTAACTATTCATATTTAAGCAGCAACGATTACTGCCATTTTCCATTTACCACAAAACTATCTTTAAAGAAACGGCCGATTTTAAAACTATTGAGAGATAATTCTGCTTTTTAAAATAAAGCAGTTCATATTATGTGATTTACTATAGTTTCTTAAGACCAGGATGACTATAAGTGCCAGCTGCGTGCGAATTACACTAGTGGACTAACGGAGAGGAGCTGATGTTTGAGTAACTGATGCGAAGCCTACCAATGCACTTCGAAGCTGCAGAAGTGTGTTTTGTCTCGGGATTGTGAGTTCCAATATGTTGTATCTAAATCACTCCTCACAGCTCGACAGTTCTTTGTGGTGTGGATTGTTCTCAGTCTGGTGGTGTTTTGATCTCAAAAACCTCAATGAAATAGCAAAATTTTTCATAACTATACAAGGCCTTTATTCGGTCAATCAAGTGCTTCGGGTTGAAGCCATTTTCACTTATCTAACCAAATCGAGTCAACCATAACTGGGCTCTACCGAGTGTGTGGATGGATCGTAGTAACAGGAACTAGGCCATCTTGTGTTGTAATAGAATGGAAGAGTTTTATTTCGAGAAACACTAACATTCTAAAAATCAAATAGTCAAATGGTGTGAATTGCAAACGGGTAAGAAATGAAAAAGCAAACGACCAATCAAAAACCCAAACACATAAATAAAAGAATTTGTAACTCACAAAAATTGTTCCATCTTCAATGAGATCGCCGAGACACAGACAGTCCTTACTCAACTGCAATTATTGTATTTATGTTTCGTACTGATTAGTTAAATAAAAGTGCAGTACCAATCATCTCTCAAGGCCTGAAATTAATCTCCAATTCAATTCCAGCAATAATGGCACTAAGGCCACAATAAATGTGGTGTAGATAATTTGACCTCATATGTGCTATTTGTGCTCATGAACTGAAATATTGCAATAATGCTCTTCAGTGAGCGTTTTAATTGATTTCATTGCCTTTCTGCATCTGGTCAACATGTCTCAATGGATTTGCAAACATAGAACACCAAGTGCATTCCTTCCAATCCTCCTCTTACTTGTCTTCCACAGAGGCAGCTGGAATGCTGATAAAAGCTGTGGAACCTTGCTCTCGTTCGGTTTCTCAGTTACCGACTTATATGACTTTAGCATACTCATCCATTCATAAACGTAAGAAGAGGAGGTAGACGAAGCCAGTAGACCACTTTAAAAATGGTCTCAGACAATATAAACCCAGCTGGTCTTCACTTTCAAAGGTTGTTCATCTTTCATACTGCCAATATCTCAGCAGGGTGTAGGTGTAGAGAAGCAGCTTTCAGAATTAGATTAGCAGATGTGAGGAAGCTGGACACTTGAGGTTAACTTAGCCCCGCAATTTGTACTTACCCTAGACGAGCGTAAATTTTCTATGAACTTGATGTGGTTTGACTATGTAACCAGCCACTTTGGATAAGATGTAATTTCTTTAAAATGAGATTGAATCTATCTCCAGCACCACCGAATCATCCGATGTCATTGATGAATTTAGTTATAAATTTGAGTTCATCCACAGTAGAGTTCGCCAATTAATTCAACATTGATTGCTTCTAGTCTACCTCATAGTTGTAAGGACTTGAAAAATCTTCTCTACGGTTTCTGCAATCAGAAGGTACTCACTTAAACTCCACAAACACATAGAATTTTTTGTCCAAAATAAGGGATTTTGAAAGAGCGAGATGTCCTTGGTGCTGAAATAAGAGTCTGAGCAAGTATTGGTCGCCTCTCCAACCAACCAGGAGTGAATTCTAGCTAATGTGAACTACTTTGTCTAACCAGTTCCCGGTTCGAATGCCACTGCCATATAGCTTGCACTCAATGAAGACATTCACAACTGCTCCTTTAAACAAGAGCTGCAGACGACAACTTTTCTTAAGACATACTACTCCATAGTCTATTTTACTACACGCGATTTTCTTGACTTTTATCATCCTAACGAGTTTCATGTAAGAGGCTGCAGCTTTCAGTTAATTGCGACGACCGAGTTTCGCTTTACGAAACGGATAACCTCTATTGCATATCAGAAGTTAACTAGTTAGAGCCGGGTTTGAGAGCGTTTTTCAACATTCCATTGAATATAGAACCATTTTTGTGAGTCTGAGAGAGTATTGTTGATCTAACCAACCAACCAAGAGTGAATTGCAACTACATAATATCTCCGGATCTCGGTTCGAATGCCTTAATGTTCAAAAGTCATTTTGATGTCAGTTTCAAAACAATGTACCAATGTCTTTAAGTCGTCAACCTACCAATCAGAAACCTAGTTTTAAAAATTAGGATTCGAATGTAAGAAAAGACATGCTTTCAATTTACCATCAGTTTGCACTCAATAGTTGCATGGTGATTAAGTAGACAAAGATATATTAGAAAGGCTATAATTATAGCTTTATATATATAACATTTGTAGCGGTTTTACAGGACATTTAAGCGTTGTTAGTTTGTTGCTTTCTCGTGCCAGAATTTTGACTTAGTTGATTGGGGTTATTCAATGTCGTGGTGTTCTTTTACCGCCTCCAAACATCACAGATCGAGTGTGGTGCAGTTCGACTTGTGGACAGTCGATTGAATTGCTCTTGCGACTGAGTGAAGTGAACTGAAGGAGCATGATTTATGCTCGCTTTGAATTTTTCACTGGACAATTATCACTGCTACAGATGGCCGAGTGCGCGCGAATGCGAAGATCGATTCGGTAGAGTGCTTTGAACATTTTATGTAATGAACGTATGCCATCTTCGCCAGTCAAGAATTTCTATATTTACAGCAAGAGTTCTGGTATTGATTAGCATGAGTGAAGTCATCGAGAAAGGTGGAAAGAGCATATGCGGGTGTGACAGACGTTGGTTGGCACTCGAGCATAAAATGAGGATGTCCTCCCACTTGATGACAGTCAGGACAGAGGTAAAAGTCGCAACAGATGTTACATTTCCATCTTTTGCTAATTAATGACTGACAAACGCGACAGAAATATAACTCCATGCCATTATTCTCCTTATGCAGTTCAAAGAGCATTGTTGTCGTTAGAAATTTGGCCTCTCTAAGGATGGCGAAATTAAACTTGCGACACTCCACCCACATGACAAATTTTTCCCTATTCTGCAAGAATTGCCACCGAATTAGTGGGTCAGGATCGACGATACGTGGCAGATAGCCTAGGGTGAAAACATGGAAACAATCCCGGTAATCCCTCACTGTGTCGTAAAGGTTTTTGTAAGTTGAGTCGTCAAAGGTAAAACGAAGGTTTGGATTCCTCATTATATCGACCAATGGTATGGGACTTTGCGTTATTTGCTGCACTTTAGTGATGGCTTCCTTGATGAGGGCAAAATAAAGGAAAAAAGCACAAATACATTCAAAAAGCAAGCAAAAACAAAGACGACAAATAAGCGAATAAGTTCCACGATGAATCGGGTGGTACATACGAAGGACCGGAAGATGTCAGGAGAACTTATCTTGGTTAAATCAAGTCTTGGTGTATTGTACCCACTATAGCCGTTCGAGTAGACAAACGTGATGTGCTTGATGGCGAGGAGAAGTGAAGTTAGATTGAGGCAGACAGATATTGAAGATCTGGCTACCACACAACCAATGAAAGGAGATTTGAAGTTATCTAATAAAATTCCTTCTTTACTGCCAACATGAATAAAGGATGATGCCAACAACGCACCCATTCCTCGTATAACATCATTGACTGTTTGTGAAATGAATAATGCAATACAATGCCACAACCGTGAGTGAATGTTTGCTGAAAAGACAGCAACAATCTGATAGAGTATAAATGAGATTGGTGCAAACTGTTTCGCCAGTCCAATTCCTTCCCATTCTCCAGGAAATAGAACTCTTCACCACGCAGTTATTAAAATAAAGGTAAGATTCAAAGAAACCTACCTGTAGACAAAATTCAATGACATCGGGCCAGAGATCTCCCTCAAAATACGGAACTTGAGCGATACCCAGAGCAAAGGATTCGTCGTACACGTCTTTCACACTCTCTGCGATAGATTCATTGGCTAGTATCTGAAGAATGCCATCATAAAAATTGCGTCGAGCTGCACGATTTCGCATCAGCGGGTTTTGTGAATTTCCAAAAAATATTCCCTCTATTTCACCTTCCTGCTTTGTACCAGAGTACAAATGAGCACACCAGAATCCGAGGTTTCGAACATACTCCAAATAGGCAGTCAGTATGGTCTGATAGAGCAGAACAGATTCACTATCAGGCTGAAAGTATGGAAGACAGTCAACGCATTCAATAAACACGCGTCCTCTATTTTGAGGTAATGAATTCAACCCATGCTCATGAGAATAGAATCCGAAAATGCACACTTCATTTCCGTCTACTTCCTGGAATGCGAAAACCACCTTTTGTCGATAAGAGAAAGGCTCAGTTGACATCCTTTCCTCCTGCAAGTAGGCTCGCATTAGTGGTTTCACTTGCATAAACTTGTCGACACTAGAGAGGACACGAATTATCACTTCACCGCTAACAATGTACTTCAGGAAACGGTGCACCCTCTCCTCTATAAAATCGCTCAATCTATTCCTGGGTAGGTTCCTAGCAGTTAGCAGATTTCGAATTGGCGGTTTCTCCAAACGTTGCACACAACTTTTGCAAATATAACCATTTGGCCACATATGCTCCTTGTAGAGAACACATAGGGCATGAAATCGACGTCCACATTCTCGACACCTGATCGAATGCTCATCTTGGTGAGCCTTATTCACGAGAATATCACTCAACTGTTTCCTTGGAATAGGTCTATGGAGAGGATTTCATGTTTGGTAAGAAGACATTGACTTACACTCCAGATTTATTAGGGTCATCTGCGAACATAGCCCTGTAATCCAATTTTTCAAAGCATTGATAGCAAATGCGGTAGAGATTTTTGGAAAGATTCTCCTGCTTAACACTAATAGGAATGGAATTGGGGCTAGGCGAAGAAATTCTCAACTTACCTATTCACATATTCGAGATATTTTTGCCCTGATTTGATTGGACATCTATTGCCTGTGTCGCATGTGAATGTGATGTCTTTATAGTAATAGGTTGCGCAGCAGTAACCCAGTTTTTGCATGATAGGATCAGCAGAACTGCAAAATCTCTTAAGAAACTTTACAAGTGGGATCATGAGGTGAAGATTGTACAACTTACTTCGCTGGCGGCTTTATGGATCGATTCGGATTCCTCAAAATTTTGTGACACGTATTTGTAAATTTGGTGAAAATCTTTCACAACGTCCCACGGATCTGAATACAAACCATTTTCCAGTCCAATCATTATTTTATTCAAATCCACCTCTGGCAGTGGAAATCTACCAGATGTGGATCTTATTGTTGGCCTCAGGTATCGGAGGTCTCGGAACCAGTCACCGTCAATGCTAATCAAGATATCCCTAACAAGTGGGACAAATTCACCATATATCTCCAACGCTTCCCATTGCTTCCTCCTTTTAATGTCGATTGGGTTCCTTTTACAGACAGGAATCGATTTCTCACTTGCTCTTGCATACTTCTTTGTCCAGTTTTCTTCTTCCAATTCCGACTTTGCAGTGGTAGCCAATTTAAGAGCTTCCGTATTATAGGCTTCTATGCTTTTTGCTACCGCAAAAGCTATATATTCAAGTCTCGAAGCATTATCAATCACATCATTTATCATTGGATCGCCATATATCTCAGGACTCGAGTTTGGCAGCACAAAATCTATTCTAAAACTCCGGATTCGTGAGAAACAAAAGGCACTTACATACTATGTATCATTTGAGTGCGGCATTGAGAGGATATGCCCAATGAGTTGATGCTTTCACAAGCAAAAGGGACTACTGGTAGGTCAGACACCTTTCGTGGTTTTCGGGAGTTTTTATTTGAGGAAGTGGAAATCAATGAAGTAAATTCACGTGGGGGCCACTGACATTGAACCGGATTCGGATCAGATGGAAGTTGTGAATAAGAGCCAAATGAATTGAAGGGGTCCATTGAATAGCAGTTTAGTAGGTGTTGGGCTCTAACACGTCGACAATTACTGCATTCATCCTCCTTGCAGCTTCGATAATGCTTCAGAAGTTCTCGCGTTGTTTTACACCAGTCCACTTGACATTTTAAACTTTTCCAGCAATAAATATGTTGCCTAAATAACTTTGCTGTTTCAGGACAGAAGTCGAAAGGGCAAACATATGCATTATTCCAGCTATTTCTGCAAACTCGGACGTGTAGAAGATTCACCAGCAAATTTTCCATCGTGGTTAGTTCTGCTGGTTCCCTGTTACCCACTTCTTCGTCACTAAGGTGTTAAAAAGTTGTGGATTTAATTTTAATGTTAATTTTCACTTCGAACTTTAAGTACCAGATTTTATTCTTCTCACACTATTAAAATGTGGCGTGACACGTGTAATCAATTTGAATTGCATTTAAACATGTTGTAGGCTAACTGGACTCAGGACTACATTGCAAGTCTCCGTTGCTTTAATGTAGCACGAAGATTGATCCATTATATAGCAGTTGGCTGTTTTAAGTTGACATTACTCACCATTGCTATGTCCTAATAAGACCTACTTTAGCTATCGTCTGGATTCGATTATAAAGTCATAGGTCCTCTCGACACACCAGGTGCATACATAGTGTTCCTCGGGCACTGTTTCTATCTTTCGCACACTTCGCAGACTTGAGGCATTTGTATACTTTCTAGTCTTATCCACATTATGTTATTAACTAAAGTTCCATCAAGATCACGATAACTATAAATGCCAGTTACACTAGTGTACTAACGCAGAAGAGCTGATGTTTGAGTAACTGATGCGAAGCCTACCAATGCACTTCGAAGCTGCAGAAGTGTGTTTTGTCTCGGGATTGTGAGTTCCAATATGTTGTATCTAAATCACCCCTAACAGCTCGACAGTTCTTTGTGGTGTGGATTGTTCTCAGTCTGGTGATGATTTGATTTCCAAACCCTCAACGACATAGCAATATTTTTCACAAATATACTAACGCAGAAGAGCTGATGTTTGAGTAACTGATGCGAAGCCCACCAATGCACTTCGAATATACAAGGCCTTTATTCGGTCAATCAAGTGCTTCGGGTTGAAGCCATTTTCACTTATCTAACCAAATCGAGTCAACCATAACTGGGCTCTACCGAGTGTGTGGATGGATCGTAGTAACAGGAACTAGGCCATCTTGTGTTGTAATAGAATGGAAGAGTTTTATTTCGTGAAAATCTATCTCCCTATCATATAAATTGTCAAATGATATTAATAGCAAAAGGGCAACAAATGAAAAAATAGACATACAAATAAATAAATTAATAAGAGGAACTTGTGACTTACCAAAATTGTTCCATTTTGAATGAGATCGCAGAGACACAGTCAGTCCTTACTCAAATGCAATTATCGAATTTATGGTTTTTACCAAATAAATTATTAAAAACGTTGTGGATTTAAGTTCAAAGTTTGAAGTGAAGTTGAATCTTGAATATTATTCACAGAATTTTATTCTCGTCACACTTTTAACATGAGGCCTGGCGCATGGAATTTGTTTGATTTTCGTTTGAACATTTTGCAGGCTAAATGGGCTCTGGAGAGCGTTACTAATCTCTTTTGCACTAATGCAGCAAAAAAAGTCGATCCATTTTATGGCTGTACGCTGTTGTAAGTTAACATTACTCAGACTGCATTCTGGGAGAGGGAGTGATAGAAAATGGCCACTAGACCAGAAAGGACTAGTCTAGACCAAGTCCTAATTGGCTTAATGTGGAATCAATTGAGAAGGAATATCAGCTCACTCATCTATCCTCATTCGACTTCTATGCTCGACGTGGCAGGTTATAATTAGCCCGACAACGGACTAATTGATTAATTGTGTTTGACGTCGCCCTTCCTCAACTTGCCACACTAATGACGTGGAAGTGACATATTCCTGGCGTGATACCATAGTAATATGTGAGCTGAACACACTACTTGTTAAAAATACCAAAAGACTCTTTAGGGGATAGATATACAGCATCAGTCCAAAGCAAGAGGAGGAGCACTTGTTGAGTGACGAACCTTTTGGCGCTTTGGCCTAAAGTAATGCTTATCTCAACTAACACCCTACCTTATAAAACAGTCAAATTATATGATTCGCATTTAACAATATTTTAAATGTCCTATAAAACCACCATAAATGTTATATGTATATAAATGGTGTCCCAAAAAAATGTATTCACTATAAAATTAATTGCAATCGTGGCGAACGATGAGAATTTATTATTTAATAAGCGTAAAATATAAGTATAATGTTATAGTTTTTTACTGGTTGTTCTCAAACTGACGTCCATTTTGATCCAGACACTGCTGACAAAGCCAAGCAATGAAATGGCCCACATCATGAAATAGTTTCCATGGGATTTGGATGCCTTCATGCAAAATGGCTTCTCTTAATTCAGTGACTGTCGCAGGCTTTGCTCCATAGACTTCGTGTTTTAAGTGTCTCCACAAGAAAAAATCTAGTCGTATAAGGTCTGGTGAACGGGAGGATATTCTACAAAACTTCTTTGTCCAATTCACTTGTTTGGCAAGACCTCATCAAGTTAAATTGATATGATGATCTACATTGACATGCGGATTCTCAGGCCCCCAATTTGTAAAATTATGGCAGTTAATGTAACCATATAATTTGAATGTGACTTCATCATTCCACACAATCTTTTATGGAAAACCTACATTACTCACACATTGTTATAAATATCAATCTCACGTCCAGCCTGTCATAGAGACTTTCTCGGACTCCGCTGAAATCTATCCAGTACTTTTTCTTTCTTTGTTGAGCTTGTTGACTTTCGTATTCTTTCAGAATACTGTTTGTGAACGCTATCAACAGATCCATCTGATTCAAACTTATCTCTAAATCGAAAGATTGTAACATGGGTTGTTCCTAATTTGTCTTTGCACTTCAGCTGTGTTTTCGCGCTACCAATAGTACCTCAAAATAAATTTTATTTCTTCAAAATTAAATCTAGTTGTAATTCTCGTGTTGAGGGGTTGAATCTATAAAAAATACTAACAGTCAAGTTACGGACTATTTAAAATACCGTAAATGTTATAAAAAACAAAAAAATGGTATTCATAAAAACTTTTTGAAATAATAATAATAATAATAACAAGAAAACTTTAAGATTACAAATATTTTAAGCGTGTATAAATTCATTTCTAACACCCCATATATATATGTATTTAACGATGACTGGGACAATTTAGTGCCCATTGGTCGGTTGTTCAATTAAGATTGTTGGTCTTGGCACCTCGGCGAGTTTGACTTTCAGAGATTGAGTGGCTCACATGGCATGTCAAAAAGCTATAATAATAACCTTCCTAATATCTCGTTGTATTCCTAATCACTATACAACTTTCACAAATTAGAAGGAAGGAAGGAAGGAAGGAAGGAAGGAGGTAATTGAGAAACCAACCGAGAGCAAGGTTCCACAGCGTTTATCAGTATTCCAGCTGCCTCTGTGGAAGACAAGTAAGAGGAGGATTGGAAGGAATGCACTTGGTGTTCTATGTTTGCAAATCCATTGAGACATGTTGACCAGATGCAGAAAGGCAATGAAATCAATTAAAACGCTCACTGAAGAGCATTATTGCAATATTTCAGTTCATGAGCACAAATAGCACATATGAGGTCAAATTATCTACACCACATTTATTGTGGCCTTAGTGCCATTATTGCTGGAATTGAATTGGAGATTAATTTCAGGCCTTGAGAGATGATTGGTACTGCACTTTTATTTAACTAATCAGTACGAAACATAAATACAATAATTGCAGTTGAGTAAGGACTGTCTGTGTCTCGGCGATCTCATTGAAGATGGAACAATTTTTGTGAGTTACAAATTCTTTTATTTATGTGTTTGGGTTTTTGATTGGTCGTTTGCTTTTTCATTTCTTACCCGTTTGCAATTCACACCATTTGACTATTTGATTTTTAGAATGTTAGTGTTTCTCGAAATAAAACTCTTCCATTCTATTACAACACAAGATGGCCTAGTTCCTGTTACTACGATCCATCCACACACTCGGTAGAGCCCAGTTATGGTTGACTCGATTTGGTTAGATAAGTGAAAATGGCTTCAACCCGAAGCACTTGATTGACCGAATAAAGGCCTTGTATATTCGAAGTGCATTGGTGGGCTTCGCATCAGTTACTCAAACATCAGCTCTTCTGCGTTAGTACACTAGTGTAACTGGCATTTATAGTTATCGTGATCTTGATGGAACTTTAGTTAATAACATAATGTGGATAAGACTAGAAAGTATACAAATGCCTCAAGTCTGCGAAGTGTGCGAAAGATAGAAACAGTGCCCGAGGAACACTATGTATGCACCTGGTGTGTCGAGAGGACCTATGACTTTATAATCGAATCCAGACGATAGCTAAAGTAGGTCTTATTAGGACATAGCAATGGTGAGTAATGTCAACTTAAAACAGCCAACTGCTATATAATGGATCAATCTTCGTGCTACATTAAAGCAACGGAGACTTGCAATGTAGTCCTGAGTCCAGTTAGCCTACAACATGTTTAAATGCAATTCAAATTGATTACACGTGTCACGCCACATTTTAATAGTGTGAGAAGAATAAAATCTGGTACTTAAAGTTCGAAGTGAAAATTAACATTAAAATTAAATCCACAACTTTTTAACACCTTAGTGACGAAGAAGTGGGTAACAGGGAACCAGCAGAACTAGCCACGATGGAATATATGCTGGTGAATATTCTAAGCGCTAAAGATCCCAAAAGATACTGTATTCATCCATACGGTTACTCTTACGAATTCAGTCCTGAAAAGAAAGAGTTATATGGGGAACATTTAAATTTTTCGAAATGTCTACAAGGCCAAGAGGACTGGTGTAAAACAATGTACGCAGTTCTGGAGCATTATCGAAACTGCAAGGAAGATGAATGCAAATTTTGCCGACGTGTTAGAGGCCAAAATGAACTAAACAAATGTTCAATGGAACCCCTAATTCAATTACCCTCTTATTCACAACTTCCACCTGATATGAATCCGGTTCAATGTGGATTCAGTTCAGTGATTTCGACTTCACCGAATATAAACTATCGACAACCACGAAAGGTGTCCGACCTACCAGTAGTCCCTTTTGCTTGTGAAAGCATCAACTCATTGGGCATATCCTCTCAATGCCGCACTCAAATGATACATAGTATGTAAGTGCCTTTTGTTTCTCACGAATCCGGAGTTTTAGAATAGATTTTGTGCTGCAAAACTCGAATCCGGAGATATATAACGATCCAATGATAAATGATGTGATTGATAATGCTTCGAGACTTGAATATATAGCTTTTGCGGTAGCAAAAAGCATAGAAGCCTATAATACGGAAGCTCTTAAATTGGCTACCACTGCAAAGTCGGAATTGGAAGAAGAAAACTGGACAAAGAAGTATGCAAGAGCAAGTGAGAAATCGATTCCTGTCTGTGAAAGGAAACCAATCGACATTAAAAGGTGGAAGCAATGGGAAGCGTCGGAGATATATGGTGAATTTGTCCCACTTGTTAGGGATATCTTGATTAGCATTGACGGTGACTGGTTCCGAGACCTCCGATACCTGAGGCCAACAATAAGATCCACATCTGGTAGAGTTTCACTGCCAGAGGTGGATTTGAATAAAATAATGATTGGACTGGAAAATGGTTTGTATTCAGATCCGTGGGACGTTGTGAAAGATTTTCACCAAATTTACAAATACGTGTCACAAAATTTTGAGGAATCCGAATCGATCCATAAAGCCGCCAACAAAGTAAGTTGTAAAATCTTCACCTCATGATCCCACTTGTAAAGTTTCTTAAGAGATTTTGCAGTTCTGCTGATCCTATCATGCAAAAACTGGGTTACTGCTGCGCAACCTATTACTATAAAGACATCACATTCACATGCGACACAGGCAATAGATGTCCAATCAAATCAAGGCAAAAATATCTCGAATATGTGAATAGGTAAGTTGAGAATTTCTTCGTCTAGCCCCAATTCCATTCCTTTTAGTGATAAGAGTTTGCTTTCAAAAAATCTCTACCGCATTTGCCATCCGTGCTTTAAAGAATTGGAGTGCAAGGCAAGATGCAGAGATTATCCTTATATCTATGTTAGGTAAGTCAATGTCTTCTTAACAAACATGAAATCCTCTCCATAGACCTTTTCCAAGGAACCATTTGAGTGATATTCTCGTGAATAAGGCTCACCAAGATGAGCATTCGATCAGGTGTCGAGAATGTGGACGTCGATTTCATGCCCTGTGCGTTCTCTACGTGCAGCATATGTGGCCAAATGGTTATATTTGCAAAAGTTGTGTGCAACGTTTGGAGAAACCGCCAATTCGAAATCTGCTAACTGCTAGGAACCTACCCAGGAATAGATTGAGCGATTTTATAGAGGAGAGGGTGCACCGTTTCCTGAAGTACATTGTTAGCGGTGAAGTGATAATTCGTGTCCTCTCTAGTGTCGACAAGTTTATGCAAGTGAAACCACTAATGCGAGCCTACTTGCAGGAGGAAAGGATGTCAACTGAGCCTTTCTCTTATCGACAAAAGGTGGTTTTCGCATTCCAGGAAGTAGACGGAAATGAAGTGTGCATTTTCGGATTCTATTCTCATGAGCATGGGTTGAATTCATTACCTCAAAATAGAGGACGCGTGTTTATTGAATGCGTTGACTGTCTTCCATACTTTCAGCCTGATAGTGAATCTGTTCTGCTCTATCAGACCATACTGACTGCCTATTTGGAGTATGTTCGAAACCTCGGATTCTGGTGTGCTCATTTGTACTCTGGTACAAAGCAGGAAGGTGAAATAGAGGGAATATTCTTTGGAAATTCACAAAACTCGATGATGCAAACGCGTGCAGATCGACGAAACTTTTATAACAACCTTTTTTTGATACTTATCAATGAATTTATCGCAGAAGGCGTGGAAGACATATACGACGAGTTCCTGATATCTGATGCTCGATACATCACCGAAATACCGTACTTTGAAGGAGATCCCTGGCCCGATGTCATTGAATTTTGTCTACAGGTAGGTTTCTTTGAATCTTACCTTTATTTTAATAACTGCGTGGTGAAGAGTTCTATTTCCTGGAGAATGGGAAGGAATTGGACTGGCGAAACAGTTTGCACCAATCTCATTTATACTCTATCAGATTGTTGCTGTCTTTTCAGCAAACATTCACTCACGGTTGTGGCATTGTATTGCATTATTCATTTCACAAACAGTCAATGATGTTATACGAGGAATGGGTGCGTTGTTGGCATCATCCCTTATTCATGTTGGCAGTAAAGAAGGAATTTTATTAGATAACTTCAAATCTCCTTTCATTGGTTGTGTGGTAGCCAGATCTTCAATATCTGTCTGCCTCAATCTAACTTCACTTCTCCTCGCCATCAAGCACATCACGTTTGTCTACTCGAACGGCTATAGTGAGTACAATACACCAAGACTTGATTTAACCAAGATAAGTTCTCCTGACATCTTCCGGTCCTTCGTATGTACCACCCGATTCATCGTGGAACTTATTCGCTTATTTGTCGTCTTTGTTTTTGCTTGCTTTTTGAGTGTATTTGTGCTTTTTTCCTTTATTTTGCCCTCATCAAGGAAGCCATCACTAAAGTGCAGCAAATAACGCAAAGTCCCATACCATTGGTCGATATAATGAGGAATCCAAACCTTCGTTTTACCTTTGAGGATGCGGCTCGGAAACTTCTTTACGACAAACTGAAGAATTACCGAGAAGATTTCCATGTTGTTCGACTCAACTCTCCAACCCATCTGTCATGTATTGTCGATCCCGATCCACTTATTGGGGGGCAAATACTGCAGAATAGGAAAAAATTTGTCATGGAGGTGGAGAGGAACAAATTGAATTTCGCCATCCTCAGAGAGGCCAAATTTCTAACGACAACAATGCTCTTTGAACTGCATAAGGAGAATAATGGCATGGAGTTATATTTCTGTCGCGTTTGTCAGTCATTAATTAGCAAAAGATGGAAATGCAACATCTGTTGCGACTTTTACCTCTGTCCTGACTGTCATCAAGTTGGAGGACATCCTCATTTTATGCTCGAGTGCCAACCAACGTCTGCCCCACCCCCATATACTCTTAACAATTTTTTCGAAGCCGTCTATCGTGAAAGTAATTCACAAAGTTTTTTTGTGCAATGCTTTGAATGTTTTATAAAATCACCATAACTATTATAAGCTGATATATAATATATATAACAACGCAGAGGAAGGTGAGAACTTTTGGCATTTTTTAATTGCTTGAATGTACATTGAAGTCGATTAGCAGGAAGTCACATAGATGCTGCAAGTGGGAGAGGGGAAAAGTTGTTGAAAGTGGAGGTGAGGTATCCAACAATCTTATTTCCTTTGATTCTTAGACTCGAGTTGTTCAGCATGTCCTTAGCGGCTAGTTGACCCTCCACCATCTAAATTTCATGCTTCGTTCCCGGGATGACTGGGACAATTTAGTGCCCATTGGTCGGTTGTTCAATTAAGATTGTTGGTCTTGGCACCTCGGCGAGTTTGACTTTCAGAGATTGAGTGGCTCACATGGCATGTCAAAAAGCTATAATAATAACCTTCCTAATATCTCGTTGTATTCCTAATCACTATACAACTTTCACAAATTAGAAGGAAGGAAGGAAGGAAGGAAGGAAGGAGGTAATTGAGAAACCAACCGAGAGCAAGGTTCCACAGCGTTTATCAGTATTCCAGCTGCCTCTGTGGAAGACAAGTAAGAGGAGGATTGGAAGGAATGCACTTGGTGTTCTATGTTTGCAAATCCATTGAGACATGTTGACCAGATGCAGAAAGGCAATGAAATCAATTAAAACGCTCACTGAAGAGCATTATTGCAATATTTCAGTTCATGAGCACAAATAGCACATATGAGGTCAAATTATCTACACCACATTTATTGTGGCCTTAGTGCCATTATTGCTGGAATTGAATTGGAGATTAATTTCAGGCCTTGAGAGATGATTGGTACTGCACTTTTATTTAACTAATCAGTACGAAACATAAATACAATAATTGCAGTTGAGTAAGGACTGTCTGTGTCTCGGCGATCTCATTGAAGATGGAACAATTTTTGGGATTTGCAAATTTTTTTTAATATATTTGTTTATATATCTGGGTTTTTGATTTGTCGTTTGCTTTTTCATTTCTTACCTCCACCACACCATTTGACTATTTGATATTTTAGAATGTTAGTGTTTTACGTAGTAGAACTCTTCCATTCTATTACAACACAAGATGGCCTAGTTCCTGTTACTACGATCCATCCACACACTCGATAGAGCCCAGTTATGGTTGACTCGATTTGGTTAGATAAGTGAAAATGGCTTCAACCCGAAGCACATGATTGACCAAATAAAGGCCTTGTATATTTGTGAAAAATATTGCTATGTCGTTGAGGGTTCGGAAATCAAATCATCACCAGACTGAGAACAATCCACACCACAAAGAACTGTCGAGCTGTTAGGGGTGATTTAGATACAACATATTGGAACTCACAATCCCGAGACAAAACACACTTCTGCAGCTTCGAAGTGCATTGGTAGGCTTCGCATCAGTTACTCAAACATCAGCTCTTCTGCGTTAGTACACTAGTGTAACTGGCATTTATAGTCATCGTGATCTTGATGGAACTTTAGTTAATAACATAATGTGGATAAGACAAGTAGGTATACAATTGCTTCAAGTCTGCAAAGTATGCAAAAGATGGAAACAGTGCCCGAGGTAAACTAGGTATATACATGGTGAGTCGAGAGAACCTATGACTTTACAATCAAATCCAGACAATAGCTAAAGTAGGTTTTTAGTAAGACTTCTCAATTGTCCACCCTCTGTGTAGGCGTAGGCTCGGATTTTATTCAGGGGCTTGAGAGAATACTCCTAACACGGCTGAAGTTGATGCAGTGAACATATAACTTATAAAATTTCTAATTGTCGGGAGCAGTTGGTCCTATAAAAGGCAATACTAGAATGCCAAATTGTCATCAGCGACGCCGATCATGCATTAAATGCAAGTTCTTTCAATAGAGAGATGACAAAATTCTGAATCCTATTGACCAAATCTCCCGCTCCTTTTTCTTCAACTGTTTCCTCTCAACAACAGCCATCCTTACCCTCTTCATTGATGCATGAACTTAGCAGTAGCTAAGTAAGCTGGTGTATGGTTTTGCATTTGGGAATTTGAGCAAACGAATCGTTTTATACAACCTTTGATACTAGTGAGTGCCATCACAAACTAATTTTAACATATGAAAGATTTTGTCGGCACTATCCCAACCTCCCTGAGGTTATCGCTTGGTACAGCGCTGGTATCGGCTCATGAATAGACAAAATCACCATTATTTCATTAAGTTGGCTCGAATAAATAAATAAAATTGTACTTTCGGGTAAGAACAGTCAGCATCCGCACTGACTAACTGATTTGTGTCCCATATGTGTCAGGAGTGGGCTCTCAATTTCTCTGGAACAAACCGAGGCGCACGCCTACGCTCAGAGTGGATGGGTAGGAAACATTACAGGAGGCAGTACTTGAAGCTTAGTGTGAGCACTGTCTGAATCAGATTGCATAGTCGCTGGTCGCCCCCTCTCACCATTTGTAATGGTTGTATTTCTTGATCACTATCTCCGTTTTTCACGCACCTTAGAGACTTGGTGTCGTTGATATATATCGGTGAAGCTGCCATTACCGCCCTCAATTGCATAAAAGGAGGTCACGGCTTCGAAGCATAGAGACGATATGAACTTTGAGTGACCTAATTATTACACATCGAACACAGTCAACACACGAATAGGTACATCGTCTAACTCTCCCTCATTTTCTCTCCAAAACGCTGCCCCCACCCCCCCCCCTCCCAACATAGACTCTCCCTCCTCTGACTTGGAAAGAATATTCGCATCTTGTCAGCGTGTAGAATAACTAGATTGCAAGAGGAACATGTATGGGCCTAGCTCAGGCTGATTATAAAAGTGACGTTACTTGGGACAAGCATTACTTTAGGCCTATAAAAAGAGCGCCAAAAGGTTCGTCACTCAACAAGTGCTCCTCCTCTTGCTTTGGACTGATGCTGTATATCTATCCCCTAAAGAGTCTTTTGGTATTTTTAACAAGTAGTGTGTTCAGCTCACATATTACTATGGTATCACGCCAGGAATATGTCACTTCCACGTCATTAGTGTGGCAAGTTGAGGAAGGGCGACGTCAAACACAATTAATCAATTAGTCCGTTGTCGGGCTAATTATAACCTGCCACGTCGAGCATAGAAGTCGAATGAGGATAGATGAGTGAGCTGATATTCCTTCTCAATTGATTCCACATTAAGCCAATTAGGACTTGGTCTAGACTAGTCCTTTCTGGTCTAGTGGCCATTTTCTATCACTCCCTCTCCCAGAATGCAGTCTGAGTAATGTTAACTTACAACAGCGTACAGCCATAAAATGGATCGACTTTTTTTGCTGCATTAGTGCAAAAGAGATTAGTAACGCTCTCCAGAGCCCATTTAGCCTGCAAAATGTTCAAACGAAAGTCAAATTAATTCCACGCGTTAGCTCTCATGTTAATACTGTGACAAGAATATAATTTGGTACTTAAAATTCAAATCGAAACTTAGTTCTTAAATTTGAACTCAAATCCACATGATTTTTAATATCTTAGTGATAAAGAATTTGTTAACATGGAACCTAAAGAACTAACAATAACGCAAAATTTGCTGGTGAAACTTCTACACGTGCAAGTTTGCAGAAGTAGCTGGAATGAGGCTTATGTTTGCCCTTTCGACTTCTGTCCTGAAATAACACAGTTGTATAGGCATTATGCTAACTGTTGGGAAGGTAAAGAGTGCAAAGAGGACGGGTGTAAAACAACGGGAGAACTTCTGAAGCATTATCGAAACTGCGAGGAGGATGAATGCAAATTTTGCCGACCTGTTAGAGTCCAAAATGAACTAAACAAACGTGCAATGGAACCCCTAACTCAATTACCCTCTTATTCACAACTTCCACCTGATCCGAATCCGGTTCAATGGCAGTGGCCCCCACGTGAATCCACTTCATTGATTTCCACTTCACCGGATAAAAACTCCCAACAACCACGAAAGGTGTCCGACCTATCAGTAGTCCCTTTTACTTGTGAAAGCATCAACTCATTGGGCATATCCTCTCAATGCCGCACTCAAATGATACATAGTATGTAAGTGCCTTTTGTTTCTCACGAATCCGGAGTTTTAGAATAGATTTTGTGCTGCCAAACTCGAGTCCTGAGATATATGGCGATCCAATGATAAATGATGTGATTGATAATGCTTCGAGACTTGAATATATAGCTTTTGTGGAAGCAAAAAGCATAGAAGCCTATAATGCGGAAGCTCTTAAATTGGCTGCCACTGCAAAGTCGGAATTGGAAGAAGAAAACTGGACAAAGAAGTATGCAAGAGCAAGTGAGAAATCGATTCCTGTCTGTGAAACGAACCTAATCGACAAGACAAGGTGGAAGCAATGGGGCACGTTGGAGATATACGATATATTTGTCCCACTTGTAAGGGATCAATTAGATGGCAATGAAGGTTGCTGGTTCCGAGATCTCCAACACCTAAGGCCAACAATAAGATCCACATCTGGTAGAGTTTCACTGCCAGAGGTGGATTTGAATAAAATAATGATTGGACTGGAAAATGGTTTGTATTCAGATCCGTGGGACGTTGTGAAAGATTTTCACCAAATTTACAAATACGTGTCACAAAATTTTGAGGAATCCGAATCGATCCATAAAGCCGCCAACAAAGTAAGTTGTAAAATCTTCACCTCATGATCCCACTTGTAAAGTTTCTTAAGAGATTTTGCAGTTCTGCTGATCCTATCATGCAAAAACTGGGTTACTGCTGCGCAACCTATTACTATAAAGACATCACATTCACATGCGACACTGACAATAGATGTCAAATCAAATCAGGGCATAAGTATCTCGAATACGTGAATAGGTAAGTTGAGAATTTCTTCGCCTAGCCCCAATTCCATTCCTATTAGTGTTAAGCAGGAGGAGCTTTCCAAAAATCTCTACCGCATTTGCTATCAATGCTTTGAAAAATTGCATTACATGGCTATGTTCAAAGATGATCCTAATAAATCTGGAGTGTAAGTCAATGTCTTCTTAACAAACATGAAATCCTCTCCATAGACTTATTCCAAGGAACCAGTTGAGTGATATTCTCGTGAATAAGGCTCACGCAGATGAGCATTTGATCAGATGTCAAGAATGTGGACGTCGATTTCATGCCCTTTGCGTTCTCTACAATAAGCATTTGTGGCCAAATGGTTATATTTGCAAAAGTTGTGTGCAACGTTTGGAGAAACCGCCAATTCGGAATCTGCTAACTGCTAGGAACCTACCCAGGAATAGATTGAGCGATTTTATAGAGGAGAGGGTGCACCGTTTCCTTGAGAATATGATGAGCAATTTCACCGGTGAAGTGATAATTCGTGTCCTCTCTAGTGTCGACAAGTTTATGCAAGTGAAACCACTAATGCGAGCCTACTTGCAGGAGGAAAGGATGTCAACTGAGCCTTTCTCTTATCGACAAAAGGTGGTTTTCGCATTCCAGGAAGTAGACGGAAATGAAGTGTGCATTTTCGGATTCTATTCTCATGAGCATGGGTTGAATTCATTACCTCAAAATAGAGGACGCGTGTTTATTGAATGCGTTGACTGTCTTCCATACTTTCAGCCTGATAGTGAATCTGTTCTGCTCTATCAGACCATACTGACTGCCTATTTGGAGTATGTTCGAAACTTCGGATTCTGGTGTGCTCATTTGTACTCTGGTACAAAGCAGGAAGGTGAAATAGAGGGAATATTCTTTGGAAATTCACAAAACTCGATGATGAGGAATCGTTCAGCTCGACGCTCCTTTTATAATGGCATTTTTCAGATCCTTATCAATGAATCTATCGCACAGAGTGTGGAAGACGTGTACAACCAATATTTTGATCGAAGCATCACTGAAATACCGTACTTTGAAGGAGACCTCTGGCCCGATGTCATTGAATTTTGTCTACAGGTAGGTTTCTTTGAATCTTACCTTTATTTTAATAACTGCGTGGTGAAGAGTTCTATTTCCTGGAGAATGGGAAGGAATTGGACTGGCGAAACAGTTTGCACCAATCTCATTTATACTCTATCAGATTGTTGCTGTCTTTTCAGCAAACATTCACTCACGGTTGTGGCATTGTATTGCATTATTCATTTCACAAACAGTCAATGATGTTATACGAGGAATGGGTGCGTTGTTGGCATCATCCCTTATTCATGTTGGCAGTAAAGAAGGAATTTTATTAGATAACTTCAAATCTCCTTTCATTGGTTGTGTGGTAGCCAGATCTTCAATATCTGTCTGCCTCAATCTAACTTCACTTCTCCTCGCCATCAAGCACATCACGTTTGTCTACTCGAACGGCTATAGTGAGTACAATACACCAAGACTTGATTTAACCAAGATAAGTTCTCCTGACATCTTCCGGTCCTTCGTATGTACCACCCGATTCATCGTGGAACTTATTCGCTTATTTGTCGTCTTTGTTTTTGCTTGCTTTTTGAGTGTATTTGTGCTTTTTTCCTTTATTTTGCCCTCATCAAGGAAGCCATCACTAAAGTGCAGCAAATAACGCAAAGTCCCATACCATTGGTCGATATAATGAGGAATCCAAACCTTCGTTTTACCTTTGAGGATGCGGCTCGGAAACTTCTTTACGACACGCTGAAGGATTATCGGAAAGACTTCCATGTAGTTCACCTCAATTTTACATCCAATCTGCGATGTATCGTCGATTCTGACCCACTTATTTGGGGGCAATTCTTGCAGAATAGGGAAAAATTTGTCATGGAGGTGGAGAGGAACAAATTGAATTTCGCCATCCTCAGAGAGGCCAAATTTCTAACGACAACAATGCTCTTTGAACTGCATAAGGAGAATAATGGCATGGAGTTATATTTCTGTCGCGTTTGTCAGTCATTAATTAGCAAAAGATGGAAATGTAACATCTGTTGCGACTTTTACCTCTGTCCTGACTGTCATCAAGTTGGAGGACATCCTCATTTTATGCTCGAGTGCCAACCAACGTCTGCCACACCTGCATATGCTCTTTCTACCTTTCTCGATGACTTCACTCATGATAATCCATGCCAGTCATGAGATTGTATTTAACGAATTTTTTAAATATCACCATCAATATTAAATGTGCATGAACACCGTAGACAAATCGACTCCTCCAATCATAATATGTTACCATTCTGTAATTACTGTACATTTCGAGCCCCAGACTTAAACACTGTTTAGCTCTCGGATATTGATATTAACGTCTTTTGGATACTTCCCCCCCCCCTCATCTCTTAGTCAAATTTGTGTTACCTGAGTTCGGTTGCTTCCAACTACTAAAAATCGAAATAAATTTACACATTTATTAGCTTAATAGTAATATTAATGGGATGTTTTCTACGGCAACCGCAACTATATATGCATCTTGACTATTTTTAACTACGGGTTAAGCACTACTCAGTTTAATAAGGCATGCTTGATGAGGTGTGGCCAAATCATTTTCCAGACAATTAAAAACTATTTTAAGAAAAAGAGGTTATATTAGATAGAAAGGTGAAGAACTAGAAGATATTTAATTGTAACTTCACATATAGTAGTGCTTAACGTATTGAGTAGGTGTGAAATTAAGGCCAAGGTGAAATGCAGTGAAAGTGAATGATATAAAGACTTAGAGCTCCTCGTGTCCAAGAGGACGTCCATAATTGAGCGCCTGGCTGCCCACGAACAGAGTTTGATGCTCAAGAACCTCTTTCTCTTGCAACTTTCCATCCTATAAAATAGGAGAAAATAAATTATCACTAACAGCTACTTAATATACTCTAAGTAGAAATAATTTCGAGTGATTCCAATTACTGGATGAGATTAGTGTTGGCTTTTTTTACGTACCTTATCGTCATCGGCATGATAGATGAGGTGCTTGGCTTCAGCTTCAACAGGATCGTAATCAGTTGGCATGATCCATTCACCAATTTCCTGCCTATCCATACGCTTATCACCGTTCTTGTCACGGTGGACCAAGAATTGTTCCTTCTCCTTTTGGCCCCAATCATCAAGAGGACCCTTAGGATCAAATTGTCTGCCAAAGGATCTGGCTAAATCAACTAAAAGGGGAAATTTCAATCTTTAGATGCACCTTTTAGGGCACAACAGACTAGAAAGTCAAACTCCTACCATAGTAAATTATTCATGCCGAAGCGCATGCACATGCTGCAATTTTTGAATCTTCGCCATAATGCTAATGAAATTATAAAGGACCACATGCGACATATTCTTTGGGACATACCAAGATATTCATCAATTGAGATATAGCCATCCTTATCTGTATCTACGCTGTCAAGTGTTTCCTGAGTAATGAAAAGGCTGGCATAATAGTCAGATGACATGGAGATGTAAACTGGCATTTGGGAAGATAAGTTACCTCAACGACCACGTTGCGCATTCTAGGGTAGTCTTGCGGATGAAGGAAGGCGCCATATTCGTCCAAACTGAGCTTGTTATCAAAGTTCATATCAGCAGCATTCCAACGTCGTTCATCAGCCCTCTTCATCTTGATGTATTGAGCATGACGTTCGGAATCAGAAGAAATTTCTGTAAGGAAAAAAATAGGCATGAGTACGAGTTCGACACTTATCAGTGTACATCAAGTGGATGCTATGGCCAATCGTACTAGCATCAGAATTAGCTTTTAATCTGTAAGTTTCTAGGGAACTATTCCTATTACCAAGACGAATTTTGGGAAAATACTTTTATGTCTATTTTCCTTACTTCCCTATCACCAAGCCGATTAATCTTTCAAATATATTTCCAACTTTAGTTTAGAAAAGCGTATGATAATAAATGAAAGCAGTAGCTTTATCTAGGGAATTGAGCTTGTGAAGTATCACGTAGCCACTAATACTAGCCCAGATATCAACGTGGCAAGGTCAGTCAACCCTGACCTACTTTCGACCAATTAGGGAAAAGGACAATGCAGTGGTACCAACGCGGACAACGCAGGCAACCAATCAGAGGCGAAGTGTGCAGTTGTAAAGTTTCCTGTGCAGAAATGATGATGCGACTATTGCCACGTTGGCAAATTGAGATCGGAAAAAAGTTGCAAATTTCGTATTTGCATATATAAAAAAGTCATCCAAATGAAAGAAACGCTAAGAGAAATGCCGGTTGAGAAATAAATAAAGGATATTTTAACGAAAGAGCAAAATGCAAATTAATGGTATAGTATAATTAGCTCAAAGAGAAGTAATAACGACTCTCTATGATTTAATAGTTATTCAAGTGACTTCAACACTGATTAAATCGAAGAAATGATGGATAGAATACAATACATATTTGTAAAATCAGAAGAGCTTATGATGCTTTACCCTCAGGACAGTAAAGATAAGAGAACCTTAAATTGCTGAGTTTTGGAAAACTTCCAGAAGTCATAGCAAGGGTCTTAACTCATGATAACAAATAAGGATAATTAATTTAAGCAAAAGAATTAATTCCAGAATTGAGATCATGGTAATCACAAAATGGGAAGGTTATAATTCTAATTAAATGCAAATTCATGTCTATGCTAAATATCTGGATGCATGGTTAGCAGAATTTTATCAAAATTTACATAAACCGATGAGTTATAAGTAAAATTCAAAAAGCAGTCATTCAGTCATGTAATATCACCATGACTACTTATACCCAAATAAATACGAAAAATTATCTATCCTACCGTCTTCAACACCATAGGTCCTCTCCAGGTAATCCCTCCATGCAAGAGGTTCATTTTTGTTTGCGTTAAGATTCTTCCAGTGACGATTGGCGTCAGCGCGAACCGCAGTCTTGGAAACGAAAGAAATCCATCGCTTCAATTCGACTTCTGAAACGGCTTTGTCTCCATCTTGATCAATCTTCTTGAAGATTTCACTATAATTTCAAAATATCTTTAATGTTGCAACTTACGTTAAACGTTCTCTGGATTCCTTATCCGTAAGTTTATCGAATTCTGCAGCCAACTCTTTACCAAGGAATGCTTCATGATCGAACTTGAGATTATGGAGCTCGGGGTTTTCTTCATTATGATCATGTTCACTCAATTCCTAGAGGAGGAACTAATGAAATATATTTCAGCCTACCCTTCGTTCTGGGTGAGGTTTGGCCTTCGTGAGGATGAAGGAAGCAAACAGGAAAAAGACTACGTACCGCATTGCGCGATTTTAGGTAAGTGATAACGCTAGGCGAATTTATAGAGCGGCGAGATACTAATGACCAATGAAGAGAATAAGTCTATTGGATTAAACAAATGTTAATTCGCAAAAATGCGAGCAATAAATATAAGGTTATATTATTTAACTGTTTAAATAAACTTGAAAATATTTAAAAATTATTCTGAGAAATATATTTTACTTTAATCGTTTTGTATATGCGTCAGGATATAGTTAACATTTACCGTCCCTAATGTTAAAATCTATTTTAAATAAATCATAGTGAAACTATTCAAGTATGTAGAATACTAAGAAATTTGATAATTACTTATGGCATTATTTTCACAAAAATTACGGTTTTTATGCCTCGTTGTTTTCATAAGGAATTTATCAAATAGTCATCTCAACTTTATCTTTTGATAACTTTAATTATTGCTAATTGCTTTTGTATATACATGCATACCGTGACTATGTGATTGGTTCCGTTGCTTTATAGAGAAGGATTATTAAATAACTTACGAAAGGAATCAGATTGAGATGACCTTAGTCCTTTTTTTCAGGTCGAGAATATTTCTCCTTTGTATAATTTAATCGAATTGTTAAAACAGGATCGTTTTTTTGAGTGTATGCATCTAAATTTACGTAATCACATTTTGATTGTTGAACGTACCTCTCAAACTTTTAATGACTACATTGAATCAGTTCATTTAAAATTTGTCACCCATTCAAGATACTGTTTACTTTCATACCGTACCAAATTGAATTGAAATAAAATAGACTCAACTGTGTCTATTTTCTCTCAGGATCTGGATCTTTAAACCAAGGCGGTCAATTGGGAATAGAGGCACTAGAATAGGGGCAATGTTACTTTTTCAAATGGGTTAACAATTGAATTCCTGCTATTCCACTGCCAATTGGTAAACTCTGTCATCTCTTTATGAAATTAAATCCGTGGATAAAAGTCAAAATTTCCCTTCGGGTTTTCAAAATGTGTAATTTATGGAAAGCCTGACTGATGAATCACCATTAGTTCAACTAGTGCACGTTATTCAAATATATTTTGCACCAAATATGTGTGCATTTCGGTAAAGATGCCTAATATATGACATTTATAAATGCTATTAAGTACGATATGATGCAAACAGTAATAATAATTATATATATGACAACTTTTAAATAACGCAAGTACCCGAACTTAGTTAAGATTAAGTCCAACAAATGATAGAAAGGAGGTGATCAAAAAAGACAGTAAGAACATGAAGATACCAAGGGGTCTAACTCCATTTGATATTTGGATTTGAGTTGTATAATATTTGCGCATTGGAGAGTACACCGTACATAATTATAATTTTATGATTTGTTCTCTGAATTTCAGTATTGCCCTATCAAAGCTGTCTAGAGCTAAATTGGTTGATTTTATGATTTGGGTGAACTTTGCCCCTTAGATGGATTTTTTTCTAAGTTTTGGTGAGCGGAATTGTCTTACATATTATAAAACAGCTTACGTTATCGCATCTTTGTGAGTAATGCAGAGCTAAAGTTTGTAACTTCATTCTATGAAATAACTAAAGCATTACATGTTTCATAGTTCGCGTTAAATATTCCCGCTTTAACTATGGAAAACTCAAGCCTATTGCTTACTTATACTTACCGAGCACTAAATTAATCAGTGAAACTCATTTTAACCTTAAAGAATGATAATCTATATACGTTACCTAAATTATTCTCCCACCAGAGTCTCCATGACAATATTTGTTATTGCTATCGAAGCCTCATCTCTCGTACTTTCAAATTTAAATCGCGGTTTATTCAATGCAAGTTAACAAACACAATTTATTGTGTTCTGCTTGTTTCCAACCGTAGTTTGCACATGTTGTCCACTAGCTATTGTATTATCTTCTACCGTCTGGTTCTCGTTTATTATTTCTCAAACTCTAATTAAACTTTTTTTGTTTCTGTGATAGCAGCTGTCTATCTCTGCACTAGCTTCATGATAATTCATTTCCATTAATTTATATTATGCTAACATTCAGACAAACCAATGGCATCCTCTCAAATCCTAAGTTTCTAATATGCGGAATAAACGGATTTGTAAGTTTAGCGCAAAGGCAAACATGATAGAGCTCTCAAGATTTCATTTCGAATGTACTTTTAATAATGAGATACTAGTGAAGAATAAAGAGATAGATAAAGTCACTCAAAAGCCCATGGTTCAAACCATATTAATTCCGGAATTTTCTAGTTATGCCGCTTGTAAGAAATTGACCAATCTTGTACCTCCAGAATTCGATCAAATCATACCTTGACATCCCTACTTCATTATGAATACTATTAGACTTCGTCTTCATTCCTTATCTTATTCAGATACTATCTTTTATAAGTTTGCAGTTCTTCTTTGCCTAAACTACAGCTGTTCAGACACGTGGAAGGGGCAAAGCGAAGACTTACAGCCCAAACCACCTTTTTTTATTAACATAATAATTTTGCTTATATAGGAGAACATGTGATAGATGAGTGGCTGCCTGGTTAATCAATAATCTCAGCCACCTCTTCTTCACAGCTGCTCTAACGGCTCGATGCGTGGGCGTGGGAATTCAACAATCGATAATCTAATGCATGAAGCATGAAGATAATGAATTTCCTCTCTAGTGTAGAGGAAATATTCGACTAAGCGTAATGAAGTTGCGACTTCTAGTCAGCACTAAGTCAATTAGTCAAAATCAAGTATTAGTACATCTCACAACTGACTTCTTTCGGTGATGATATAACTCTGGTGGGGTTAAAACTGTCTTATTTACAGCGCTGAGTATTCGATCTCAGAATTCTAATAAACAAAAAATAGCAACCTGACCATCATATTTAAAGTGATCCATTTTTTAATTATTGAATTAACTAATTGTAGCATCTGTTGAATTGTTGTCTATTCAAAACAATGAAAGATAATACAATGAAAATGCCCTTAGAAATTTCTAGACTTGGAAGAATTTCTTTCGGTTGATATTGCGGTAGTAGCACGGTGGCCACGTACGCGTATTTGGCTGCCACGCAGACTCCCTTAGGGAGAACCAATTAGCGAGGCCCACGTTGGACTAAAGGCCCAGACACGTTAGTTGCACACGTGGCGCTAAAACCGGATTCAAGAAGGCAATTTTTTCACTCGATAAATACCATTTTATAAAATTTTAATTAACGGTCTTTTTTCGAAATTCGCTTTTAAGATTGGCACACAGGAATCACAAGAGCTTACCTTTGGTGTCTTGGTATTATTATTTCAAAAAAAGCACTATGGACTTTGTATTCAGCATTCTGCCTTTGTATTGAGACATTGCCGATCGTATGCGAGTAACAGCGCTTAAAAATATATGTACTTGGTCAGAAGTCGAACTGTTCTATCGATGCAGAGAACTTGACTTATTTCATAAATGTAGTTTCCATACCATAGTGCGAGGAAAACAATTTATATTACCATAATCAAAATATTACTCACAATTTAACAGGCACTTTTCTTCTGTCTCCTTAGAATTCATGTGCGTTATATACCATCTTTAATAATTTAATAATGTTTACAAGCTTATTGCCATACCAAGTGTACTTTAGCCTTTTTTTGGCTTTTTCATCATTAATGAATAGCGTTTTAAGATGATATCACAAAAGTGAGCAGGTCGCCATATACACATTTCTTGGTCCAATTTGTTCACCCAATATTACCTTAACAAGTTTATTCAGTGTATAGTAATACTAATAATAACAACAGCTGACTGGAATCAGATATTTCCAGGGACGAGAAACGTCAAGTTCTGGAATGAATGTGACAAAAATTTTTAAATTTCAGAAAAAACTAGCAGGTAACTCAAGAATCAATCAAAAATTGTAATTTGTGATGGCTTGGAAAGCACAACGATACACAAATACAAAATTGAACATTCTGGAATGCTCGGTAATGCGTGCAGAGGCCTTCTTACCTATTCAGCGATTAATGTTCATTCAAGTTGCCCTTAATGCATCGATTTACTAATCAAGTTTGTTGTGAGCATCATTTGCAATAAATACTATTCACTCTATTCGGTCTGTTTTCTCATTATTGTTGAAATAGTTTAGCTGATTTCGGAGCAAATTTACACATTAGTGGATTTTGTCAGAATGAAACATTTGCGTTCAGTGGGGCTTATGTGTGTACCTTCCACTACGCTGGCATATTTGAGTCAATATGAGCCCGATATTGAGCACTTTTCAAGAACAAACTCGATTCAGGATTGGAGTAATATCGATCTCAAAATATGTATGTTTGGCCATCACTTATTGCGTTTCCAAAATGCATTAATCAACCTATGAATTCTAAAAGCAAGCGTAACATTCTAAAATGTGCTTTTATTAGTGACAAAAACTTCGATCAACATTAAATAATTAAATACCTAACTGAAATCAGTGAATTTGTGCGTTTCGGATATAAGGCACAGTTAATGCTGAGGAGAGCATTTTGCTATCTATCCTCTGCAAAATAAAATCACCACATGGCAACTATTCACGTATACATCTTGAGAGACCTGTCCTAAATTAAATTTTTCAAAAACAATGCTTTTGCTTATTAATGCCCTATTTTTATCATATGTTTTCAAAAAATGCAATACTCCTTCCCAAATCCAATTAAGCGAAGACTGCATTTTCGATGTGTCTATATTAAATTGTTACTAATAAAAAGGAAATTAGTGGGCAGCAAAAGTATCAGTGAGTATCAGGTTCAATGGCCTACGACGGAGGCAGTTTGAGGGAGAAGTAAATAAAAGAAGAGATCAGAAACCAGAAGAGAATGGAACCAGTGTTGCACATTAACCAGGTCAAAATGGCGGAGGATAGAAGAGCTAAGCTTTCGCTGGCAAACATGAGGAGATATATAGGTATGTGTGTGGGAAGGGAGGGGAGAATGTAAAGTTACGTTTATTTACAATGCAACCAGAGAAGGATAAGCATGCAGAGGGGAGGAAGGGCAGTGAAAGGTGATCAAATGTAGTCTGTCGGTTTTCAGATCACTTACGCACGAACTGGTAGGTAGAGGATGTCACAAATGCATTAGGATTTTGGATGTAAGTTTGATGAGTAGATATATATGTAGGTACGGTCGTTAGGACTTTGTTTTTGAGGGAGGGGGAGGAGCAGCACCCTTCTTTGTTCTTGTAGCAACCAATGACTGCGCTGCCATTCTAGGTGACGATGGTGTTACAGTGGTAGCGACGGCGGTAGTTATTGTACTTGAAGGGGGATTTGTTGCAGAACCCGTAACAGTTGTTGCTATTGTTGTTGGCGTTTGGCTATCTGATTTTGACTCCATGAGCTCTCTTGCCTTTTGGGCAGCTGCGGTGGCGAGCTAAAATTAAAAGCATTGGAATATACTACTGAAATGAATTAAGTAAATAGATATCTTTGGAACCAATTTTATTTTCGCCTGTTAATCAAAATCTTTTAGAATCATATTTAGAACGGGATTTCACACTAACCAAAGTAAGTCTAATTGGTTTAAAAAACATGCTATACAATCAGTAAGAGTCGCTCAAATTATCTCAAATTGTATTAACAAGCAAAAAGCATTAATCATGCGCCAGTAGGTCAGAACGCACCAGTTAGGGAAGCAAAAAATGCGGAAAAGTTAGACATTAAGGAATTAGCTAATCAATCTACCCTCTCATCTTACCCCATTTATCTTCAGTGAGATCTCTGAAAGTTAGAGAAAAAATGCAAACAAGTTTAGCTACACGACACTAGGGCCAACAAAGAGCATGCGTGTACATGGGGTGAATGCAAAAGAAGAATTAACTTACAATAGCCGAGGTGGGAAGATGCGGTTGGCTACTAACCACCGATTGGGTTGTGATGGTTGTTGGTACATTGGCGACAGCAGTGGAAGGGAGTGATTTTTCGATACTTACAACAGCAGCTACTTCATCGTCCTCTGCATCGCCATTTTGTGAATATCCATTCCCAATTACACCATCAACATCAGAGTCTGAGGAACGATTTCGAGCCGCGGCAGCCGCCGCTGCCTCCATTGCAAGGACACGAGGTGCGGGCCCAAGCGCAGCTGCTGCAAGTGGAGCTGTAGCGCGATAGCGCTGAACCAAGGTCTCTAATTCTCGAGCAAGAATGAGACGAGCATTAGTTGCCGAGGAGGGAATTTGCAATATAAGGGCAAGTTGGTTGGCGTCCACTTCCGTGTGGAGACCTAGTAAACCACCATGGACGCCAGAGCCATTTAGATGACTTGCATATTCTCGTAGGCCGATTTGATCTAGCCAAGCTTGCACGCGTTCACAGGTCCAAACAAGGAGATCTAAGTGAAAACAATATTGTAAGTTATCACAGCTACTTAAATTACATAAGTAAATATATTATATTCTAACCGATATTATCGCGGAGCAGACTTTCCCTCTGCCTGCGTTCCAACTCAGCTCGATCGTAGTTAAGACGCTTAAGGCAGACAATTCCATATAGAAGACTAGTTCTGTGCATAGCGTCTACCATTTTTAGATGTGTTCGTAGATCGCGTTTGGTGAGATGATCAAGCATTCGGGCGTCAACCAGGCATTCCATAAAGGCGGGTCGGTATTGTGCTAGGCCTAGACCTGGGAGCCAAACGTTGCCTATCCATTCGTGATCCATATCACCAAAAGCCAAACGGCTGCAAATAATATTTTTATAATTTTTCTTAATGTGTACATAATAATCACCAAGCATACCTTGTATTGGGTCTAGGAGTGGGGGTGGGAGCAGTCAACGCTACCATTTCTTGAATAGCTAGTCGGAGTTTAAGTCGATGGAGAGGGTTACTAATGCCTATTTCTCGTTGGATCTCTTGTTCTGAGAGAGCAGCCATTATTGCACCGGATTTCACATTGGCTCGACAGGCCGCCACATACCACGCCGGCATTCCCACCCACAACTGCAAAAAAATAAAACAATACTACTTATTTAATATACGCAATAACTTTATGAATTCTGTTGGTTATGGAAGATATAAAAGTCCACCAGACATAAGGCAAAATGTTAGTAGGTCGGCATTATGTGTTCCACTTAAAACCCGTTTTACAGTTGTATGGTCAAGCGAGAATCACTCATTTAAGGAACTCAAGTTGGCTTCAATCCAGTTCAAAAAAGATATATTTGTTCTTCGCAATTAATGTGGTATATAGATCAGCCAGGCAGACAAGGCGTTCAGTTGACTGAAAATTTTAGATAATTGAAATAAAATAAACTAGTAATAATCATATTTAAGAAATCCAAATGAAACATTTCTGCCTCTTCATCACTGTTAATAGTCAATACTACTTAAAGACTATTCTGTTAATAAGATAATTCTGATGTGTTCGGTACATTCAAGTGGACTCATAAGATTCGTCGCTTGCACACTGGATTACCGATTATAGGCTTTCAATGTCCGTATCTGGATTTATAGCACCACTGCCACCGCCATAGAAGAAAGTATCATTGCAATTATTGACCAGACTGTCAATTACCTATCAGATAATCACTTTTATACTACGTTAATAAAGAGAAAAAGACGGCTTGAGCAGAAGGTCTTTACTCTTCTTTCTTATTGCTGTGATCTGAGTAATTGTGGTTTTGAAAAGAATGAATTAGGAGTTATAAACGTTTCCCTCTCTTTAGCTTAAATTAATTATTCTTTTTCCGGCTACCTACCTCAAGCCAGGCGACAATAGTCGGTCCATTCCACTGAGCAAATGGAAGGTGGGCTTCCATGGCCTCTTCAAGTAATTCCTCCTTCTTTTTTCGCCTGCGTTCTTCCAGAGGCTGGGCTGCTGGCAAACCGGTTCCAGGAGAAAAGTTGTTTGGTGGTCGGCCGTATTGACCTGGTGTCGTGTAGGGGGAAGGTTGCAGCATGCCGTCAGAATCCTCAGCATCTAAATTAGACGTAACAATGGTACCTATTAAAGCCAGCTCCACCTCAAATAAATAAATCTAAGAATTAGTTCCTGCCTAAATGCCGTTTTCCCTAGGCTATCTTTCAAAACTGAAATAACACCGATAAAAGATCCAAACCGCAGATCCAATGCTCTTTCCCAGGATGAACACTAATCATGACAAACTCTCTATTGATTCAAGCAGTGGCATAACTTCCAAGCAGTTATTGTATAGTTCCTGTAAATTGCCATCCTAAGACTTCCTAGAAATAACCACAACTATATCGGAGTCAATTGACGCCAAGATAATAAGGATGGAAATTAGGCTACGTAGCATCACAATAGTGCCCAAATAGACCTACTTGAAAAAACTATGAAATATATCAAAGATGCTCGATGATACCATCATTCTATTCCCAATGTCGAAACGAAGTATACTGAAATGAACTCACTTGTCTAGGGCTCTCGTTATAAATAAAATAAGATGTTCTAACCCATAATTACGCCCTCATTAATTGTCAAATCAAAACAAGATGTTCATAAATATGGAGGTCTGAGTTTGAGTACCCAGGTTTCTTCGGGTAGTTGCTTTTATATGGAAGAAGGGCCTCATGCAGATAAAGAGACGAGGAGTCAGGAAACATTTTTGATCCAAGTAAAAGACTCCAGTAAAACTAGATCAGCTATGGTGGAAAAACTCTCCATAGAAAAAAAAAATTCTAAGAAGCCTTGATAGAAGACAAACCAAACAAGACATAGTCTCATCTTGCCAGTCATTTCTTCCCACGCATTCGCTAAAATCGCAAAAGGTCCCCAAATTAGATCTGCCCCGGTACCATCTAAGGGAAATTCCCAATAAATTTCACCCCAACATCGTGATAGCTACAACATGGTTCAGAAATAGAAAAATCGTTTGCTAATGCCTACCATCTGCTCAGTTAAAATAAAATTTGAAAACTATTATTACAGATGAGAAGTCAGAGGCCACGGGACCAGTGGTCAGGAATGGACATCCAGTGATGGAGAGGGCTAACCACAATCAACAATAACGGCTGTAAGGTGAGAATTTCTCAAAAGAGCGGTTCCAGGTTACTTTTCCACTACCCACCCATCAAGTAATATTAGTACCCCTCTCGTAAAAAGTATTTACTTTATAATTTGAAAGTCTGGCAGAAAGTAATAGAAGACAGTCGTTTAATAAGTAATAGCAGCCTATTTCGCAGTAAGACATTGTGTTTTGCATAATAATAATAACGTAAAGAGGACAGTTGTGTTCTTCTTAACAGAATCAAATAACACCCTTCCCCCAACCCCAGTGTTAACTAGTTTTCGCATAACACTAACACAAATGAGGGATTTAGGTTATTTGGTTTCATATTTTACGCCGACATTTGATCACCAACGTCAGGGCAATATGAGTTTCCACCTGCACAAGTATTCTGAAATGACAGCAGAGGCATGAGATAATTGTACGAAACGAAACGTTGCATTCAAAGTAAATAGGAAAAAATATCGGCAATGATAAAGCCTGTGCCATAGGCGGGTAAAACGCCTTTGATTTGATTATTGATTTTTCCCAATTTTCTACTACAGAATGTATGCCTTCGTGCTGTTTTGTTTATCAAT
Source organism: Hymenolepis microstoma (assembly GCA_000469805.3). NCBI lineage: Eukaryota > Metazoa > Platyhelminthes > Cestoda > Cyclophyllidea > Hymenolepididae > Hymenolepis > Hymenolepis microstoma. The sequence goes on from LR215989.1 coordinate 29,840,865, forward strand.
TACAACCCCTCCTCCCCCCTCCCCTCCCCTAGCCCATGACTCACTCCTCCACTCCCATTTTCTGTCTTCTTTCTTTCTTGTTCACGATAAAGTGAGCAACAGTGCCATCAGCTTGCTCTATTCCCTTAAACCATTGTATGAGCAAATTATACAAAACAGCTAGGTGCGGTCAGATTTTGATCTGCCTTACTTATGTGGGTACTTTCATGGGAGTGCTCTCGGTTACTGAGATGCCGCCGACTCGAATGCCACCCCACGACTTGATTTGTGCGAGTATTGGGTGGAAGTTAACACCTATACACTAATGGCATAATCAAAGAACTCTAGTATTCGTATAGAAGTCAATTTTCGGAGAGTTAATGGCAAAATTAATTAAAACGTAAATGAAAAAGAAGGAATGAGTGAGATCTAAGTTATGTTGATAGGTCTTTCATTACGAATGACAACTGAACGTCAAACAAGGACCAGATCTTATTTCATTTCATTTACGCATTCTAACTAGACCAACTATCAAGGTTTCAGAAACTAATGAGACGGGCAGAGATGGCACTAAGGCCGCCAAGTGACGATGTGCATCGTCCACCAGTCTTGAATAATGCTTCTCCCATGCGTTTACGACGTCTTGTCATAAATTTATTCAATAAATTGATCACATTATGCGAAAATGTAGGGCTCGCGATCTGTAAATTTTATTTCTTCCGTTGTGAACAACTGGATATGTTTGCTTTTAATTTTAGCCCTGATTTTGGGGATCTTTTTATTTTCTATTAAATACACACAGACGCACACACAAACTCGTTACATTTTGAAATCATAAATCTTTCATGGAAATTGTGTTTATTCAAGATTTGTATGATATACTTTCATAAAAAAGGTTTGCCATTGTCTTAAAATTTGAAAAGCACTAATTCTATATTTACCTGGATTGTCTTCGGGAAATGATCTGGTATTTCATTCTTTTTTTAAACCAAAATTTGGATCGGCCAAATATATTTACTAAATTTTGCTAAAAATCCTTTTCAATTTCGAAATATCATCCGTGATTAGGCGCCTTGATTCTTCCTATTTCAGAATCTATAAAGTCCTAATGGCCTCGATAAGAAACCAGCTAAATGCATACAAAAAACACCAAGCAAGTTATGGCATTCTTTTGTCACTTAACAAGTGCAAGTCGACCTTAGAAGATTTAATTGTGAAAGCGAAAGATTGGAATATCGAGGAAAATCACGAATTACCTAAACGATTTGTTGTTTAAATTTTTGTCTTGAAAGTCGACTATGAATATATGGGGAAGTCATAGATACAGGTTCTATTTGACGGTAGGAGTAAAGGCGGCGGCAGCTAAAAGGCACAGCTACCTGTCGAATGACGGTTCATGAACTAATTCATTGCCAAAAGTTGACAAATTTAACCCACCCAAGAACCTAATTTGAAACCCGGTGACTCACTGAATTTTCTATCGTTATAGCAACAATCCTTGGGAATAGCCAATCATAAAATAATCGTGCTAATAAAATTTCACGTGCATGTTCGCTTAGTTAAAAGGAATCGAAGCATCGAAGAAGCTTAGAGACTTCAAACGAGTTCACTCAATTTTATGCTTGATTGTGAAACTAATAGTACCAATAAATTATCGCTAACAGAACGAGAAAAAGACTCGAAAAATCAGGTAAGAGAGCTTCTGCAGTTTCTCCACGATTTGACGAATCATTTCACCTTTCTGCCTAAAAAATATTGAGTTTCAAATCAATTCTCCTGAGGTTATTAACGATTTGTCAAAAATATTTTATGCATGCATATTGAGTACCGATCACCCTCTCTCCATCTCGTGTAACCTACAACCTAATGCAGGCATCCATGTTATGATTCGAATTTTTACTGTCTTCTGTATTTGTTGAGGTGCCTAAAAGTTTGGTAGGGGCACTGGTTCAGTAGTATTTATTTGTACTATAATGAAAATCCAAAACTCTAGATATTTCTATTGGTTAATTACATTTCTATCCTTAGTCGCTCAATAACTGCAATTTCGGTCAAAAAATCAATATATTATCAGTAGTTATCAGTTAGTAGTAATTTAATCGGAGGCTACGGAATCTAAAACGACCTTCCAAACAGTTGCGTCCGATCACTCAACAGAGCTGTTATCTCTCAGTGAAGGTTTGACGGTAAAATATTACCTCATAAACTGAGAAGCTAAACTTGACCCAGCTAAAAAGATGTAAATGCCATAATAAGGGTCAGTGAGGTATCACTATAAGGCAGTGGTTCGGGTCCAATTTGCTAAATTATTTAAATTAGGGTAGAAATTTCTTAATCAGAAGTCCTTTCAAATTCGCGCATTTAAAAGGTGCATCTTGGACTTATCGACGCACTTAAATTTTAGGGACACAATTTAATGAGGAAACCAAACAATCACTTTTGAAAAAACCTATGGGAAATTACGGATTCGTCTAAAATCAGAATGACTTTGCAGTTTCGATTTTAATTAGAAGGAGTAAGACAATTAAAGACGGCAATGGGATATCATATTTAATTTTTCTGCTAAAATGCGCACCTCAGACGGAGTGATATATTAATAAAATTTAATTAAAAATTACCATTATTAGCCAGTTTGAGAAATCAAAAAAAGTACTCACTTTTCATGGCACCTACGAAATTGCTTTCCGATTCGCACTTTTAATGCGCTTATAAACAAATGCACCTATTTAAATGAGTCTGTACGGTACTCGATATTTTCTAACTGGGAAGGCAGGAGGGAGGGTTAGAGTACCACTCCAAAGTTAGCAGAGAAATTGAGATACCAGGGAAAACGCTACACAACACAGATGAGTTTACTCGACACTACGTCCATAAAAATCAAAACTTGTAAAAGTTATTTCTTACTAACATGGTAGGAAAAATACGAATCCCATTTTTGGTTGTCTCATCTGTGCTATATTCAAAATATAAACTGTTAAATACCGTGTGAGTTCGTTGCTTTCTCAGGCATTGGGGAAAAATGAATTGAAATAGAAATATTAACCCTTGCAGATTAAAAAACGATTAATTAGCATTGTACGTGATATAGAAACATTGGCATCAATTCGGGACGAATCATAAAATTTGAATTTTCAACTTGAGACTTATAATTTAATAAGTATCTATTCAATCCCATTTCACAGACCAAATGAAGTAGGGGTCTTTGATATCTTGACGTTACTCTCAGCACCTTTTGGATCCCCCCCCCCTGTATCATTTATCGAACTTTCTTTTAATTGATTTTAATTGTTTTGTATTATTAAGTGTTATAATGGCAGCCGATAAATTGCGGTTTCAATGCCCTAGATTTTTCATTTCACTTAATTTGAACAGATCGCATATCCCTTAATAAGTATCATTATCTTTTCAGCATAAGGATGAAAAGGTAACATGTGTCTAGGGTCGAATTGGCGGGTCTATCGAGGGTTGCTCAATGGTGGTAACGAAAGTAGGACCAGTGGCTTTATTCCCAGGGTAGGCATCAATAGGTCGGCATTAACATAAAAATGTTTAAAAGCCTCTTAGTGATTTCAAATTTTTCCCACTTATAACTTCTGCTGGCTAAAGTTGCATATTAACATAATTTAGTAAATTATGCGTCACTAATTGCCAACTTTCGGACTCATCTTTGGCTAGGCTAGACAGCTAATCATTACATACACATATATCCATATCGACGTTTCCTTAAAAATTGGAATAAAGTGCTTCCATATTTACTAATTTACAGAGCCAACTGCAGCTGTTACTTCAGTTGCTATCCAACGGACTCATTTCCAATAGAGTCATATGGAGAAATAGCTGGAATACAAAATTTCTGCCTTGGTTCCAAAATCACTTTGGTGCTTTACTTCCAGTATTTATCAAAAATAGACATCCTTCTTGGATACATTTGCAGGCTTTGGTTTGTACCTCGGCAATGCAATCTGAAGGGTAATTTTTTCACTCTCCTAGCAAACGTTAGAAAAATTACATCTTGGAGGGTATTTGTTACTAAGATATCTTTGCAGATTAATTTGGTTAACTAGGTCACATGGAAACTAGGACACTTGAAGAAGGAATTCATAGGAATCAAAGCGATGAGGTTCTGGACATGCAAAAAAGTAAGTGCTGGGCTACACCATGATCGAATATTGAGATCCCAAAATTCGCAGCTGGTTTATTTTTGTAAATGACACTAATGAGGTGATTGTCGATGAGAGATGAGACAATTATCCGAAAACACGTGTTTGACCTTCAGACATGGTCTCTCTCTTTGCCTCCTCAAACAACTGTAACTTGGTAAAATGTACCAATATTTGATCTATGGAATGCAATTACTCTCAGAGTATTTAGAGTAGTTTTCAATAACTTACATCAGAGAAAGATATTTGTCTCAGCTTGTGCCAGCTAAAACACTCCGGAATAATGAGGATGCGAACGATGTAGCTTGCCATTTTTTCGCCCAAAGCCATTTGTGATGTAAGATTGCTGGTGGCATCAAAGAAAATGGACTTAGCAAGGAATGGAAGTCGAAAAAAAGGATTTCAAACCATCCATCACGTCCAGATTTTATGTTAATGTGAACATTAATAGCTCATTTCGCCCATTATATAGACTAAATCCAAACATTAGGGTAATCAGATAATTACACAAGTTATGTGAAGTAAATTAAAACTATGAAATATCTAAACACAGCCCACTCTTCCTTCTCATAATTCTCTCTGGTTGGTTAAAGCGCCTGGAAAATCGAACTCTGTTCACTATTGCCTCAGGTTATAAACAAAAGCATCAAATTACCAAACACGTTCACTGAAAAAAACAATTTCTCATAAAAAACTAACCTAAATGCAAACAATATACAGTACAGAAAAGGTGAAAAGACACGCTTATACTATTCTAGACAGGCTCAGGGAACGAATTCGTTGTGAAAAATACTGGTGTGGATGTGGGCCCCGTATATATTACCTATTAGCTCATCTAAGTAATTTGAACATGCAACCGAAAATGACTGTCACCACTCTCCTGTAGTACTCTAAATAGATTCGGAGACTTTCAATTAAGCGTGAATGGATATTACTTCCATGTATACTGCTAAGTATTACGTTCAAATAGTTTGTGCTTACCTTGCTGTTGCAACTGCTGCTGCTGACGCTGAGCTAGCTGATAAAGGTGTTGCTGTTGCATTTCTTTATGCCGGAGGAATTGTAAGTGCTGCTGTTGCTGGTGTTGAAGTAGCTGTTTCTGTTGCATTTGTGCTGCAGCTTGAGAATTATAGGCAATACCAAGTGAGGGTGAAGTGGAAGCCAAGCGCTGTTGGCGATGGATTACAGGGCTCTGAGGCAGACCGATCTGTGGTTGATCCTTCCCACCCCGCTTAAAGATTCGACCCAGTGTACCCGTTATCGATTTCTTCTTACTGGGAGTTGGTGAGGGAGCAAACTGTGAACTGCCTGGACCAACGCGTTGAAGGAACATCGGTTTGGGAGTTCCAGGTATTCCCATCGTAGATGTGGGCGGAGTATTTGTGGAAGTCGGATAATGTTGATGGGGATGGTGGTGATGATGTGTGTTCATCAGGGGAACATCACCCTCATGTGGAAAGTGGGTATTGTAGGGTGAGGAAGCCGGTACCAAACCTCCTTGATTTATCTGTTTTGTTACTGAAGCAGGATCGGATTTTGAGCTCGCGCTCGAACCTGGACTCTCTAGCAAAGCACCTGAGGTTGCTACTGGGACATTTCCCATCAGAGTCCTGTAAGGATGTCTAAGAAAAAATATGTTCATTCAAAATGTGAATATAAGTTCAAAAAATAAGTGATTTCATTCCTTCATAAAGTCATGCAACGATTAAATCAGGTTCCAAATTATACATCAATTCTTAATCATGCTAGCAAATGCGATCTATTCAGCACGAGAGGATGCAATACCTAGATGGTGGAGCAGCATTGGCAGTGCTACTAGAAGCAACAATTCTGTACGAGGGGACAGAATGACGCCTGTTGTTGGTATCAGTCCCAACGGCATCTTGAGAGAGCTTTTGCTGGGCAGGGGAAGCAGTAGAAGTCATGCGGATTTGAGGTTTGGGTGGAACTGGACTGGCCGAATTTGGACGTCCACTTTCATTCAAACGCAAAGCTTCGGCTTCCATTAAACGCTGCAAGCTGCGATTCCGTCCACTGCTGCTATTTTTGATTACGACGATTAATCACAACATTATAGTTATCACAGTAAGCGCAAATCAGAGTCAACAATCAAGAGTAAGAAGTCGAGAGTAAACTTACAAAATATGAGTATTATTTGATGAGTTGTTAGATTGTCTAAGAGGTGAGGGAGCGCCGACACCATTAACTGATTGGTTTGGATAGGGCTGTCCCATACTGCTGGAAGCTCGTTGAGCAGGATATGAGAGGTCTTCAGGAACCTAAAAATTGAACCATAGGTTGGATAGCCGATCGTGGAATAAGTTAATTTTGTGCAAGAGAGCATTCTTTGGATTGGTAGGGGACACTAGAAGCGGGTCAACAGTCGTAGTATCCAAAGGAGAGAAAATCACCGACTTTGAGGGTTATTAAAAATGCAATGCATGTTCTATCACCACCGAGAACTTTAAGCTCTGAAGTTAAACCAACGTGCAATGGAAACTATTGCCGATAAATTATAGAACTAAATTATTACAGAAGGCCGAATTAACAATTTAAAACTATATTTTCACTTCCAGATTATCCGCCGGATGTGAACAATTATCTAATCGGTAGACAAAATTACTCTCGAACCTATGCTTATCATGCGTTATAGTAAAGTGTTAACTTGATTATTTGACAATATTCGGTTCCTCAGGTGGTTTTGCCTTCAGTTACTGAAAAAGAAATTCCTCAAGCCCAATGGTAACTACAATTAACTTGGATAAAGGAAGATTATCTTGGAGTTAATTTTTTCGAAAGCTCCCATTCCAGCCTCCCTCTTGCTGATTTTGATCAATAGGTACGGTGGACATTCCAAAACACCACAAGTGGGATGACGAATATCGATCATCTGGCCTAGTAGTTGCAAATGCGATTGACAACCAAAGGAATCACCGTAGGCTTGGAGTAACCAAAAGATCAAAATGAAGACCAAAAATCTTAATACATTATTAAAATAATCTGATTCACCTACACTGGTGGCATCGGTTAAGGTCCTCGACTTCCACTTATCTAATTATGATTGATTATGAATTGCCTAAATTAAATGTGCAACTATACGCATACTCCACTCTCTTGATTTTTTTACGTTACCTCCAGAAATTATTGTAAGTAAATGATGAATAATGATCTAAGAATATATCAGGCTATGGCTACAAAAAAAATTATTAATAAATCAAATAGAGCGTGCAGTTGCTGCAAGCAGCTTCCGTGTAACATTCGTGCATAATTTAAACAACAAAACAAGCATGCAAATCATGAGCAAATACTCGCCCATTAAGTTTTATTTTTCACCATGCGCATTGGAAAGCAGGATTATTAGCCTCTCCAATGTGTTATATGTATATACCTTCTGGCCATTGTTATCCGGGCGCCATATAGGTAACTGGCTAACACTGACATTGTCCGGTCCGAACTCATACGGACTTTCCTGGGCATTATTGATGTTATTACTCAGCATTTCATTGACACCGGGGTTCGAACCATGGCGTTTGAAATTACTTGGAGAGTTAATTCCAAATTCGTTTGGCTTTTGTGGCTGAAAGTATGAGGTTTTAGGCATGGGTAGACGATACAACATTTAATTTGAGACAACACGATAGATGCTGGCAGACTAACCTGGCAAAGAAGTTGTGCCATGGCAGAGTTGGCGCGTTGGGGAGCTGGAGTACCAGAGGGGAAAAGAGGACCTGCACGACCAGTAGCATAGGAATGGGACCCAGCAGCTGTAGTGACCCTATGTGGTGGTACCATAGCTGCACCATAACCAGTAGTCATGACAGTGTGGAGGGTTGTGGGAGTACCAACACGTGCTGTAAGGGGAGATGGTGGAGGAGACCAACCAGTTGGACCGAAACCGGGAAGGTGAGGAGGTACAGAAGCGGAATTTGCGTGATTTACGCCACCCATTTGTTGTTGGCCTCCAATAGCAGTAGTGGACTCAAAGAGGTAGGGATTCGATTGTTGTACCACTCGGGATTCTAACTCTTCTGCGAGTTGTTCAGTATTCTGCTTTTCCTCCTGTAGGCATCAGATACTTTTATTTAATACTTACATGATGTGATTTATTTTATCCCCTCGAAAACGCCCAACAGTCCACATGATAACTCTCTTCGAATGTAATACTTGTCCACATCAGTTGAAATAGCTGAGTTAGGATGGTGGATTTATTTGAAAAGTGTGCTGGACCAGAGTTTGTATTCGGATATAAGTTTACTAAACCATAATTGCGACTAGTGAACAAACACTATGGTAAACCCCTCTTTTTGTAAAAAAATCTTCATTCTGTCATCACTTGTTCGACTAAAAATTTAAACATTAATAAAAGTACTGCATTTGAAGTCGCGAATAGACACCTTATCACTCCGTACAGTGGAATTTTCCTTTATTTATGACATAACAGTCGATAAAATGCACAAGACTGGGAGCTTTCTTTATTCCAAGTCTGTCAGATTCATCAAGCCAACAGGCTTTCAGAGGGAAAACATAAATGTCTCCTTTTTCCTTTTCCTTCGCTCTTTTTCCCTTTGTCTTAATTGTGTCTCCTTGCAATTGCCCTTACTTATTGCCGACATAATTCTGATCTCTAACTTAAACCACCTTACCAATTAGAGGTTATTTTTAAGTTTATATTTTTCAAATCCCAAATCAGAACGTATATTTCATTGATTTGAACGAATAAAGGTGATATTCGAAATCTTTTCGTTTGATCTGTTTGCAATCGGTCTACTGGTTTGTCATTTATTTACTGCAAAAATAATTGAGTGCTATGTCTATGAGCTAGAGCTACGACAACAAAGCAAAAGCAAATTTCGATTACCTAGCTTTATCTTTATTAACCACCAACGTTCTATCAAACCGAAGCATAAAACGTACCTGAATCAACTTGATCTCATTGTTGATTGCATCAAGTTGGTCTTGGATTAGCATAGCCAAGGCCTGAGCATCACTGGTGGTCTGGGAACTAGCAGAAGGCTTGCCATCCGGTGAAAGATTTTCTGGAGCAGCAGATGTTGGACTAACTGTGGATGATGCACCATCGATGTTCTAAAATACATAGAATCAAGTCCATATCCATACCTATTACTAAAATAACCAATTCAGTAATATCTCGATTGAAACTTTGGGAACCCTGTAAGGAGTACGAGGTAGATGATGAAAACACCTCATTACAAAGTCTAAGTCAATCTCATCCTAGGGGTATCTAAAATATCTATTGACATGTACTACTTAAATATCTAACCCACTAAGTTCTTATTTCGAAAACTAAAGTATACTATATGGCAACGACAGTTGTTTGCCATAAGTGCAGGGAATCTCGCAAAAATTAAAAAGTGGTCATAGTTCCTCCTTAGGGCAAAATAAATGCGCAGGAGAGCGGAATGAGAATGCAAATGAAATATGATAGCCCGGAACGGCCGACGCTGCTGTAGCTGTTAGATATATGCAGGAGATTGAAGAACAAATTATGGCTACCTATGTCTCTCAATGATTTACTACGCCATCGATTAGGTTAATTATTCTTATGCCCATTTAGCGGTTTTGGCGTCTGATATTTAGAGCCGTATATAAATTCCTAGTTTACCATTCTTGTGTCTGAATCACAAACGGTTTTTTTAATCCTCGCTTCTGAAATTTGAGTTAAATTTGGTTTAACAACGCTGTACAGATATAATAACCATTGGGCAGTTTCATGGATAGAAGAGTTGGGGATTTTCAAACTAACTACATAGTCTTCTGGCTATTCAAGCAGCAGTTAAGAGTTGTATACAGCAAACAGTGCAAGGTGTGTGTACGCGTTTCTGTAGGGCGAACGCGATACATGATTCTCTTGCAGCACAATCTTATGAGTCCCAAACTAGGCCACACACCACTGGCGTACATGTGGCAGCTCCAATCTCGGCACGATGATGATTCACCTCTTGGATGCCAAAAAATTGAAACTGAACTCTCTTTCGTTCGGCCAAGCCCTGGACACATTAAGCAACACGTATGCACCTTGGGCCTGCAAAACCGTTAATATCCTTACTACCAGATAGGTTTCTTATGTTTACCAATTTTATATCGATTTCATCAAAATTAATTCATATATGAATCATTTCTAGACCTGTAAGCTACTTGTTGATTTTCTCTCCCCCTGATGCCTGACACTAAACTACTTTTCTGTCAAAGGATTAAGGGGTTGCTGCCTTCTCTGGTCTCCCTATCTCCATCCTATCTTGCATACTTGAATTTCATGCACGTAGAAATTGTAAAAGCTCTTCAATTTTAAGTCCGAATCTCGCAGACAATAATTTTGGAAGATATAAACTCGCAAAATTCTTTCGGAACCCACATTTTCAGCTTTCGATGAAGGTCTGCCAAGCGACGCAGTGGTAAAACCGGAGAAGCCGTCATCTAAAATGTAAATGAAAGGATCAGGTCACCGTACTAGTATTAATGCCTTTGATCGGAAAGTGTGAATGGGTTAGACAATAGCGATTAATTATTCATTTCACGTGAACCACATATGAATTATTTTCAAAAATTAGAGTACAGAATGGTTGCAGATTGCGTCACTGACAAAAATTGTCAAAGCCATTGCGTAAAACAGTGCAAAGATGTGCGACGGATAAATTAGTTACTGCATGTAAAGGTCTGCTATTTGAAAATGGTCTGAAGTGTTAGAAGATGAGGTTTACTGTTTTGCAAACCACGGTACTATTTACTCGACCTTTCAACTGATTAAAATCGATTAAAATTCAACTATCCCAAAGATCCTCGGCTTGGAAATCACTACAATAGGGACCACTCAGTGATCGCTAATTGCATTAGATGATACATCACCATCGTAAACAACGTAGAAATATTTTTTTGTGAACATCGATTAATTGTTTCACCTCTGTTTGTTTGTCTGAATTGGTTAAAAAGCATGTTTAATTAGACTAGCAGAAGAAAATAAGGCAAACTGCAATCATTTCTGATTTTTAAATTTCTTTGCTTTCTCACTCCAATGTTAATGTATTTTCAAATGACAAAATGACAATATTTAGGCTTTTCAAAATAGTATATACTAAAGCAAGTCGACTTATGATTTTTTGATAATGACTACAAGAAACACACCCTTAGTCTACATAACTCGCCATATCTGGATATTTTGTCAAATGTGGAGAGCAGAAAACTGAACTTAGTGGTTTTAAAAAAACGAACCCTCAATTTGACTACTAGGGTGATGAAACTTCAGAGGTCAGATGATGTGCTAGCAGCTAATAAATACCCCCACCCACATCACTGCCTTTACGGCATCGCATCATATGTGCGCACCCTGTTGCACATGCACTGATTAAGGCCGCTAACTATCACACCGCAAGCGGTTTATCGATCCACGCGTGGACGCACACACAGTGCAAGTGCGAACGTGTGCAGCAAAGGCAACACGCACGCACGTGGCCGCTGGCGCATATTAGAAATTTAATGCAACACAAAATGTGCAACGCTTTTTTGGACACAGACGTACGCGCAAATTAGGCCTCAGCCGAAAGTAGCATGATGTATCATCCTCATTTGCGTAAAGCGTAAAGAAACTGCCCCTTCTTCGCATTCTACTTCTAAGCCAGCTAAAGAGGAGATATCGGTGTGCAAGCCTACCACGATGAGCAATAAAAAGTGCCTTTGGTTGGCGCATGGCATTTTACGACTATGCGTTGACTTGATGGTTATAGTGCGACAAGATAGATGCTAATCATGTGTCTAGAACGCACCTTACCACCTCAACATAGTGGATATGGCCTGGTGTGAGCTAGCTAGTTCGATCGATATTGTAGGGTCTATAGGAAAATACTCAGCTTGTGTTAATTCTTTGCGGAAAAACGCAATGATTCAATTTTATATTTGAATAGACCGATGCAATGCGAATAGCACAACTCATAATGATTTTTAGCACTCCCACACCAACAAAAAGGTGGGATACTTAACATGCCAACTTTCTTAACACCATTGTCAAATACAATAAAATTAAGATCAAATACTGCCCAACTCTAAATAAATTGTCCAACAGATCAAGACGAAGATACGTCGGAAATTGAAATTAGCACCCAAAAAGATAGGATTTGAAATTAATTATGAATAATAACGGCACTACTACAAACTCCTGTTTTTTGGAATAAACTGATCGTGGGCATTTATCAAAATACTAATTTTTCAACAGAGAGAGAGGCACTATGGCAACATCCCTCTGTCAAAGTCAAGCATTGGAAAGCATTTTCCTGGAAACACCCATTCTTTAAACTAGTTCAATATCGGAAGTTTATTTTCTTCTGGCGTCAGATAACTTAGCTGGTTCGTGGATATGTGACCAGGAAGCTATAAGAGAATTCAAATCTCTTTCCATGAAAAGTTGTTCAAATTCCTGCAATTATCTAAAAAATAATTATTCTCCATAGAAATTAACGTTACGCCCAACCTGAAGATGTTAAGGATTGAGCTGTAAGTTGGAACTCAAGCTCGAGAGATATCTCTATTTTTCAAGTAAGACATCTTCATAATTTACCTTCCTGATGGATAACTGTACCGCTGAAACCACACATTTTTATATACAATTCGTATTCGTAATACGAACTTTTACTGTTCATTTCTTGGTCCAACAGACAATGATTTGCCTTCAACAGACTCATCATGTCAAAACAAATTTACAATTAGGATTAAGCTAATCAACTACCGGATAACTCCCCCTCCCTCCATTTTGTAAATTTATCAAGATCGAAGCTAGGAGCTAAAAAGAAAATTCCAAAAAGCATAACTTCCTAATCTAAATGAAGTTTTAAACTTTTAAAGCTACAAATCGTATAGTTTGAAGGAGCTTTAATTGAACTGATGAAAAAGACATGCTATTTGTGAAACTAGCATTCGACAAGCAAAAGGTCTCGGGGTCAAATGAATTAGCAATTTTGCCTTCTAAGAGGTCATATTGGCAGGTGACCTTAGATTAATATCTGATTCTTTCCGGATTTATCAGATTAGAAGAAAAAAATGTGGGCCTAAAACTTAAGTGTTACGTAATCGCAGCTTGTAAGAGTTCAAATAAAAAGAGAGCCTGACGCGTCATACGACGATTTCAACATCAACAAAAGCCGTCCAATAGAGGCGTGCTTTGAAGTGTGGGAGGAGAGAGAGGGAGCGAGATGGAGACAGGGTCAATAGTATTGTCAAAAGCGCCCAATCAACGCTAGCGAACAAGACGACTTGGCAAGGGACAATGTCGCTCCCAACGCATCCGTACATACACTCCCCCTATCCACTATTTGATTGAAATTTGAAACAATTGAGTTAAAGGCTATGTACCATCGAATTTACCATCTCATGAAGCCGATCAGGCTACAATTTGGCCTAAAAAGTGGAGTATTAGAAGGAAAGACCAATATCCCATCTCACTTTTGATCGATCTATGTTGAAAACCAGAGAAAAATTGAACTCAGCTTCAAAACTTCATTCCAAACGTTTCCCATTTTTCCACACAAACAGTGGTCTTCTATGAAGGTAAGCGTAATATTAGTTCTGCAAAAGTACAACACAGTGAGCTGGATCTGTCTTGAAGCAGATACACTGAGTTGACTTGGACAATTTCACCTCCCCAAACTACCCATGACTTCGCCCTGAATATTAGTTAAAGGATTTGTTATTCTGATATATGTTGGCGTAATACTGAAGCTTGAACTATGAAACAAGCAGACATCATGAATATCGTGGAGTTCGGATAAAGGAAGATTTTTAATAGAGTGATTTTTTATTATTACCTATGCCGAACAATTGTCAATTTTCTTACCCACCCCAATATACTCATAATCAAGATTCGAACATCTTTGTTTGCCAGTATACTATCTAATCTCATTACGTTCAAAATAACTACTAAAATGATGGAGATTTCAATAAATAAGGAAGACCTAGATGCTGGGCATATTGATGGCAAAAGCCTATTATAATGTGTTTACCACAGTTTTAGATTTACGACTAATTTCAAGAAATATAAACTGATGAGTTATTGCATAGAAACGTACACTGCGATTTTGTTCACCACTTTACTTATGGACCTTTTGCGTAGCAGCATTTACTAACCATATACGATCTTATCTCTCCCAGTTCAGTCCCACGGACCGCCTTTTAGCACTAAGAAATACATGGGCGGCTCGGGTAACTAAACAAAAATACATACCGATTAATATGGATTTGCAAATTGACAACAGCCTAGGAATTCAGTACATAGCCGTATGCCGTCTTTTGAATGGAATGGTAGTAAGAATAACTATTACCCATGTATCAGTTTCTAAGTGAAAAGGAGAAGGGGAGTCGATAGAATATGAAATCAGTATGCACGTAGGGGGAATACGTATTTAGTGCTAATTCATCCAGGCGCGAATGATAGCACATCCAAGTACAAGAATGGGGCAAATCTACCATGACTTTAGTTAATCGAATAATCGATAGACAAGTAACTGAATGAGCCAGTCTGTGATTGAATGGAAGTAGCTACATTGCCCAAAATAACAAACATCTGCTCTAGGTGGCTATTTAAAAATAGGCGTCTTTTATTTGTAATACCCATCCCAGGCATTCAAACCACACAATCGATTTAAAACTATGGAATAAATTATGATGAAAATATATCCCAATTTTTAATCTCGAAAATGAGCAAATGGGTACGAAGTTCGACAATAACGTTTCAAGAAATGAGGATGTTGAAAATTCGATAACAAATCAACTCGAGCACATCACGAGAAGGGTGAAGTAAATAAATCGATAATAGCAAATTACCTTTTGTTTATAGTAAGTGTATCTGATCTTTTACATTTAGAGAGAATAGACCTAATTGACTTAAGATACGCGAAATCATGGAGGCCCATTCAAACTCTTATTTCAAACATTTTGGATAATTTAGATTCCATGAAAGTCACTCCGTTTTAAAATTGGATGTGACTTCGATTTCGAATTGCACAATAGAAGTTATTTCACAAAATCCAAAATAGAGATCTATGACCTTCTTTTCTGTACCAAATGGTCAGACTAATCAAATTAACACTGCAGCGCAATATGCGCAAGTTAGGTTTAGGTGATTTCTCGCCAGACCTATTAAGCCCGACTTGGTATCACCTTTTTATCACCATGCCAACTAGGTTATTAAATGCACACACAGTGTTGAAAGCGATGTTTGGTGTTAAGCGATTGCCATGAAAGAAGGAAGTAAAAAGCTAGCAGCAATAAGAGTGCTTCCAGAAATAGATTTGATTGGGGTGAAGTAATTAGTGAAGGGGTGACCAATGTGTTAGAAATTAGAGAGACCAAAGTGTAATGGGAGCGGGTAAGTGTGGCAAACACACATTTAGGCGCTAAGATTGAGGATCCTCCAAAGCTATTCCTCTGGCTACTACTGAGTCGTTTCATTGGCGTCATGTAGTCATCATGGAACACAACTGTGTTGGAAAGATAGAGACTGGCAGGTCGATGTGGAGGAAATGTACGCTGATAGTGGTGAGCCAGTCGTTCCTGATTTTGTTGCTGTTGCAGTCGCAAGGTGCCCGATATTGGATGAAACACTGTGTTAGTGAGAGGTGTGACCATTAGTGACAGTTGAGACTATCTAATCAGTTAACAGTCGGTCCTACTTAATAGTATTTGTAGACTTTGGTCCAATGTGTAGCTAAAAATATGCCTACTGCTGCAACGCCTTGCACTTATGTGACTGACTTGATATGAGCCTAATCATACTGAAATGGCTAATATTATTGGAACAGCGAAAACTGAGAGACCGTAGGAAGTCCACTGAATGGATATTTTAATGAGTTAGCCATGAAATATTGTTTTGTAGAATGCAACCGGAGTGATCATTAAGGAAAGGCGTATGTAAAATGGCAAGATTCGAACAGAAAGGCCTTGATAGGCAACCCATTGGGGAAATTGAATGTGATCTATTTTTACACATGCCATGCATAC
This sequence comes from Hymenolepis microstoma, assembly GCA_000469805.3. Taxonomy (NCBI): domain Eukaryota; kingdom Metazoa; phylum Platyhelminthes; class Cestoda; order Cyclophyllidea; family Hymenolepididae; genus Hymenolepis; species Hymenolepis microstoma. Next base: position 29,857,004 of record LR215989.1, read on the forward strand.
CTCCAAACGTAAGTTAAGTGACAGTTGACAACAGCAAATAACTATCAACATTCCGCATGCAAAAATATAACCGGAGGGGGGGGGGAGAAGGCAAGTATATACCGATATTCTGAATCAACACTTACTGTTGAGGTTAGTTAAATCTAAGGATTCAGCCAGAGAAGCTTGTCTACGAACCCTATCAAGCTCATTGACAAGACGATCGCGTTCAGACTGGATGGATTCCACTTGACGTCGAACACGATCTAATTCACCGGTCAGCTGGTTCTTTTCCTCCATTACTGCCATCTTCTCACGAAGGTGGGTTTGTAATCGTTCGTTTGACTCCAGTAAAAGTTTGTCAACCTGCAAGATGAAAGCAAATAAATATGGTTGATCGAATTTTGTATATCATTAAAAAGTCGTAGGAAAAGTCTTGAGCAATTTTGGTGCTATGCTAAAATTGTAACTAATGTCATCTAGCCCCACAAGACATAAGTAAATCAGGCTGATCCGAATAAGCGTGAAATTAAGTCATCCAGTAGGACCTAGATATATTTTCTCCCATAGATTTGGAAACCACTTCATAAAATTTGAGCATTGAGATAACTGCAAAAGTGTATGATCCTGCTTTCGATAACTTGGACAAGTCAATGCTTTTAGAATTTTAACAACAACTAAGATTCCAAATACCCTAATTTCACCTCACTTGCTTCCTCATGATTAAAATGTGGTCAATAGCAATATCTGTAAGAAAATAATAGTTACCGTTAAGACTGAAAGTGAATGAAACGGCTACATAATGCGAACTCCGCATCTACAGGGACTTTAGAAAAATGGCCTTATAGTCAGGAAAATAGTTAGAAAACACTGATTTTCAACAAGATTTGAGACTCATCCCGTCACACAATAACGAAGTTATGTGTTATTTTTAGTGATTTGATGACTACATGAGATATCTTCAACAAGACACAATTGCAAATGTTTAAATTGATCGGCGATCTGATTCCTACACGATTATCCAACTGTTACAACAAGCGCGCTACCCAGTCCGAACTAAATGCGGGTAATACAAAAGGATGTACCACTTGACACTTTATGTAAATGCACGGCCCAATGAAGTTTTCCTCCTAAAAATTCTGACAGAATGAAAAAGTGGTGGGGTGAAGAAAGTGGAGCCAAATAATACTTTTTGCCTCTCAAAAAACGGCGTGAAATTTCTCATTATGTTTGATAAAGATAATTTTGAACATGTTTTTCTCGTATTTTTTCAATCTGGTGTGCTCTACTTTTAAACCAGATCAAGTGCTAACTAAATTTATTGAAACAAGCACAGAACTGGATCTGAAGGTGAAAAGGGAAAATTATACGATACGCACCTTTATGAAGTGCACTTTTTTGCCGAACTCGCTGGTTAGAAGTTTTCACACCAGAAATAAGTACATGTTGGCTATGACATTTTAATCCAAGATTGAAGGAGGGCTTCGTCTTGTAAACTGATTTATTTTAGTACCACGAGGAAAGGTTAAATTGAAAACCGCAGTGCAAAACGATATCACTTTGCTAGAAGTATTAGATGCGACAATAAGGTGATAATGTTGGGGAAGAGTTTTTGGTTAATATCAATGAAATCTACTAAGGTAGAAAGATTTCCAAAAGGAAGGCGTAACTTTTTTCAAAGTGAAGAAATAAACAAAGAACCAGTATCCTCATAAATAGATACTCGGCTTATTTCCAAAGTTATTCACTTTGAAAATTTAGATATCATTGATCACTGAGTACATTCGAATAACAATTTGTCTTAAAATTTTAGCACAAATCTATGCACGCACAGAGGGAGAGAGAGAGAGAGATCAAAAGGAGAAAACAACTTGATGATTATTGATCGTGGGGGGAGGGGGAGGGGGGAGTAATACTTTTCAATATCACCGAGTTTCTCTGTGGTCAAGAAAGAACGTGAACAGCCGCGCAGTCCAGTCAAAACTTCTCTAAAGGTGATTCATTTGCGCCGACCAACACAGTTGAGAAATCTCCCACGACCCACATCCAATTTCGGGGAGTTGAATGGGGATACGAAAACCAAAGCTAAGGTGTGTTTTGTACTGAATTGCCCGATGAAATAGCTTTTTTAATTAATTTATCAATGTAATTATTACAACGTAAAATACTTCCGCATATTTTTAATCGGTTTATACTATTTCCTTTTCGTAATTGCTCGGTGCATATCAGATACTCTAACAACAGCAATGAAGCGTCTACAATTGCTGCATCCACTCAATAAACTATGAACGTTTACCGAATTGAATACAGTTGATTTCCTAAGAACAGCTGGTCAAGATGTCCTAATGTAGTATCTCAATTAAATTGCATTTTCTAATATCCACTCAAGCAAATTCAACATAGTCCTATCCCATGGGGATAAAATGGCGATTCCAAGCAAAGATCGTAAATAAAAGAGATTTCTTCATTTTGATGGAGATTTGGATGAATTTAATTTGAGATCAGTGGCTAACTTGAAGGAGATTGTCTTCTCTAATTTCATTTTCAAAAAGAATGCTGTGGTCATAACATTAAAGTCATAAATCATTTAGTCAAAAGGGAACAAAATTGCCTGCTGAAAGAACAAAAAATGTCTTCTATATATGAAATAGCATGGGCTTCTGTTATAGTTGTATGGCTTTCGGCTGAAATGAACAAATGTTCATACACGTGTGTTTCTAGACTTTTGGAACAAACCCAGAGTGTTCCTAAAAAAACATTGCGAAGGGAATTTAAAAGGTTGTGCAAAAAAACCCCAACCAAGCCCCAAAGACTACACTAAACACAGTAGCCCTGGGACCAGTAAATGACATTTAGCAATCACGCCGATGTCTGCCGAATAAGGAGAATGTCCTATTTTCTCTTACTTCATATGAAAACTTATCATAAATTGCATTGAAATGGCAGTTATCCTCAGGGGATTCTCCATGAAATAAAGACCTTGATTTTAAATTACGTCTTATCATTCATTACGTAAAGATGGATAAAAGAAATGGGTCAACGTAATCTCATTCAAATTTTGATTCTCGATTCAATTGATAGTTTAACCAAAAATTTACTTTTATCAGTGAAATCACCTTAATTTTTTGAAGGTTACACTACTATGATTTGCTGTTACGAAGGGTCCATTGGTCACATTGTAAGTTACTCAAGGCTACTTCAACTTAAACTTTGTAATTCCACTAAGGGCCATGGTAACACTATACTTGGGCAGAGGGAGGATATCTAGGAGTCCTTCTGTTGAGAACCTCGCACTCGGTCCACCATTTTATTGACCAGAATCAATCTGTGCTGTTAGTCATTCACATTACTGGTAACGTATGATTAAAGAGTATCGATAAAGTGACCCCTGGTTTGTTTGGAAGACATGCGAACAAGGTTTAATTGAAGCTCATAACCTTAGAAAGGCTGTAAGCAAAATCTGATCCCCTATTTCAACTCCCTTCGCTCATGATCAATGGTAAAACCAGAACGAAATAATTCACTATGAACCACTTTTTTATTCCTTAACCTGAACTCACTTTGAGAGAGCGCTTTTTATGTTACTCATAGGCTAATTTTGGCAAGAAATACCGACTTAGCTCCAATTCCAAATTCAGGTTAAAAAGGACTGCTAGAAGAAAATTAGCATCTTAATTCGGAGAAAAGAGTGTTTGATTCATCATTAATAGTGGAATATTTCCTATTATATCGATAGAAAATACATCGTGATTTATCTAAATCAGAGCAGTTCACTCTAGATAATGAGAATCTCGTAACCATGGAAGAAAAAATGCAATCTTACCGTTGCAGTAAGTCGAGCACTATGCTCCTCATTGAGTCTTTCACGTTGTCTAGCTCGTTGTAGTTCAGCCTGCGTTTCCGCCATGGCAGCCTGTACCTCTCGTAGCCGATCATCGGCTTGGCTGAGCTCTGCCCGCATTGCTCGAATATTGGACTCTTTATCATCCACAGAGTTCCCAGCTTGATCTAACGTGGTGTCAGCATTACCGGAGGCTATAGACGACAGCTGGCCACCTTCTTGGCTTTGATACTTCTCAAGGAGCACTTGGAGGTCTTCGTTTTTGTTTCGCAGCATGTCCAATTCAACTCGTAGGTGATTACCTCGCTCTTCAGACTAGAAAAAAAATTGTTAAGGAGAAGGGGCTATTAGACACAACTTTCAAATTAATTATTTTGTACCCACTTAGTTCCTATTGCTTACTGCTTAAGCGGACTGGCAAATTTTTCTCAGGTCCGTTGCGAAAAAATCGCTTTTAAATCTTTATATCGAGCAGAAGATAGTTCGAAGCCCCCTGTTTCATGAATTGATACTAGATCATTGGTCAGAATTCTGAGCTCTTGATATGCGATGATGGGTGAAAAACACATGAGGATGCCAATTAAAAACCATCAATCCAAAAGACATAAAAAATCTGCCATAGCAACCTCGGTTGTAAATTGGAAAGAAATGTCAATAATTATTGCTCTAGCAGCTTGTTAACACGCTAGTGACACAACACAACACCGCCTAACTATGTAGATCTGTTCAGTTGCACTTGACTCATCTACATTAATGACGAACGTAGGTGGGTACCATTATCAATCCGAGTTCCCATCCATTAATTTGTTCCAATTTGTTTCAATGTGAATAGAAGCGAGATTACCGAACTCGTCACGCCTAGCCCCTTCCAGCATTGCCAACCATACAAGCTCGCCAACTTGCCTCGTTCCCTTTAACAATTAACTCAAATGAATTTAAAATTATTTAAAGTACAGTTGACAAAGCGCAAATAAAAAATGATTATTCTTTCTTTCAAGCAATAGTTGCTTTAAGGTTGAATTATATTTTTCTATTCCAAAGCGATCTTAAATTTAGTGTTTAAAATTTACCAATTTAAATAAACAAAGTGCAATGAATGCCGTGTGATTGGTTCAAATTAAGAAGAGGATAGGAACAGCTCGTACATCATTTAATATAGCCTAAAATAGCATTGTAGATGAGCGTTGTGCATATTTTGGTGTTTGTAGAAATTACAAACAGTAAGATAACACACTGAGCTTTAAAAATCGATTGCTAGGATAAATTCTTTTAAAGGAAGAAATCGTCACCATTTACGTATTCCGTTTTCATTTCCATCTTACCTAGTAATTCTGTCCTTGATTTTCTTCTTAAAATGTGGAGAATACGCTATCAAACGACGGGGTAAACTCAAATATGATTAAGTTGCAAAATCCTGCAGAAAAATAGCAGCTTTTCTTGTTTACCTTGGGTGAATTGTATTGAGTAGTGCCCTATTAACTGATCACTGTTCATCTTGTCTACTTTTGTTGACTGAGCATAAACTTATGAGTCAAATTAAGAAGATGGAAGAAAATATGAAGTTTGAAAGTAAACTAACCTGTTTGAGTTCAGAATCCCGACTAATAAGATCAGCACCAATACGATTAGCTTTTTCATGAGCTGCGGTAGCGTCATGCTGGGCTGCGAGATAGCGCTGTTCCAGCGTCGAGATTCGTGCCTCTTGGTCTTCCCGCTGTGCCTCAGACTCGCGGAGGTCTCGTTGCATTCTTGTCACCTTCAAATGAAAAAAATTAAATATTACAATCAGCTAAACTTAGTTCTGCAATGCTAAGAATATGCAATCCGCCTATTGTCAAGTAAGATTATCTTGTGTCGCAACCTTTGGAGGCAGCGAAGCACATTGACATTGCTAAACCGATTGTCATAAAATATGAACTACTCAGTGAGTAAATATTTTAGAACCCAAATTCGAAACTCAAATCAATTAGAACTGCTTGGCACATTGTCTTTGATCTCAAAGTGTTCAGTTCTTTCCATTCATAGTTCATTGGATTTTCCTTCGTTCCGATGAGTTACACTGCAATTTACTAACAAGGATAAGAGTAAGCTATGAAGACTTCGAAATTGATGGACTTTTATACGTCTTTTTAGAGGGCTTACTTCATTGATATGATATTGAAAGGTTCATAACAGGCTATTTAACATGAGCTATATAAATGTTTATTTTGTAGATAAATTTTGATCTCTCACAGTGTATATATTTGAATTGGCTTCATTAATGGCATTCTTTAGAGAAACAACACCAAACAATGCCAGGAATATGGATTTGAATAGTGTCAGATCATCCCCTCTGTTTGTTGAAATAACAAGACTGTTAGAATTTGCATATGAAGAAGTTTTATTCCAATGTAACGTATCGCCGTGAAAATATACGCACAAATCTTCTCCAGAAACTGTGCTTTCGGCTTTCCTAAATGACACAAAGGCTTCAATAATATGAGTATTCAAAGTTAAATCCAGAAAGTTCATTTTAAAATCCCCAATTCCTAATCAACTGACTGACAAATTATTATGATCGCGTAATATTCTAACCATTAATCTTGATTTATGTGACCTAATTACAATTCTATTAATGGCTTCTCCATCGCACAATACGGAATGGAATAAAGTAACCCCCTCCCCACCCCTTGTTAGGCTGACACGCCTGCATAGAGCCCAGAGCGCTTACACAAGCAAGTATTTGGTTAAAAAATAAGCCACACAGAGGCATAAACAGAAGCTGGCTAAACAGCGTGACGTCGACGCCCCTCTACGATCCACTAATGCCAATAAAGCCTCATTTTGAGAAGCTCAGTTAATCCCGCCTAGAGATTAAAGGATGAGGTGTGAATTAATGCTGGATACTGTGTGGAAGATATTGAATACTAGTGTGCCGAATTATCGGTTATTGATTTCCTAAGCTCGTGATTGGGAGCGCAATCTCGGCTTCCTTAGATTATTGGCTAACCAGGCAGCCATAATTCCCAATGCTTGTTATCGAATTTAGTTTCGTGATAATGAACCATTGTTTAAGTACGGGACTTCTGCCTTCTTTCTATTGGATCTGAGAAATTTTAGTTATAATATCAGATGGCCAAGGTAAGAGAGGCCCCATGTGAAGACAGAAGGGTAAATTAATACTTTACTTTTGTTTAAGAATAGTAAATACAGAATGTTATGAATAAAAACACACCGAGCATTCAACAGTTTACAGGAGGAGTTGAAAGTGTCCATTTTCAACTTCGATACACAGATCAGCACGGCTCTTTTATTGTGAATAAAATGCATTATATCAGTTGACAGTAGGAGATATAACTTTAAGAATGGTGTAATTTGCGCTAGTTCTTATATGTTAGCAATGCATAATATTAAGGAATGTTAATAATCGTAGTAGGTAGTCTCAAACTCCATTACTGAATATGCTATTCTCTCTAAGATAAGCGTTAGGTAAAAAAACGAATTCACAGATGGTCTTGGCGTTGTTTTTTTGGCAAATCAAGAGCTTGGATATTCAGATACCGATAAGTTAATTGAATTTCACACATTTAAAAGGCAAATTCGAATGAAAAAAGAAAAAAATGCGAAACGATTGTGCATACCCGGTTTATTTCATACCCAGGACAGGCACTTTAAAATTATGTGAACACAATTCGATTTTTCAGTTCTAAATTTATCTAGAACTGTTCTTCTGAATTGAAAATGGCATTCCGTCACTCTTCTCACTCTATAAGTAACAGTGCCTAAACAGTTTCTACAATGAATCATTTGTCATGGGTCATTTATGCTAATTATTATTATTTTTTTTATTATGTCAAATAATTGGGCAAATTTGTTAATCATCCATCAGAACAGTTTCGGTGTTCTGACCTTTAAAATACGGTCCATCCAGGAACCTCAGGTGAATTTCAATTTGTAGCAGATGAATACTAGTAAGAAAGTAAGCACTTAAATAAAAAAAGGAAAACATGAAGGATATTCATTTACAGCTTTTGAGATTATAAAATGGTACACAAAGAGCGCTAGAAAAGGAAAATAAAAAAGACAAAAGTGGAAAAAGGAAAAAAATCTAAACGCTCGCGAAGAGAAAATCAGAATGAGTAATGACAGCACTTGTCCTAGCAAATAATATACGTAAGTGTGCCATAAAAGAGAGGATTTTAAAATTGCGACCAAGACGGGGGATTAATGAGGCGTGGTAGTTGCCAGAACATGGGAAATAGAGCCATGGTTCTGAGCATCAATTCGCTAGAATGTCAGTAACTGGGGTTTCATGAAAGAATATTCTTGTAAGACTTAAAGGAGCTGTCTTACGGAATGACAAAAGAATGAACTCCAAGGGAGGGATTGGAATAAAATAGTCCTCAAAATGGTTATACACGATATAATTCATACTGATTTAGCATTTATGCATGAAAATTGTACTTGGTCATTGCCTGATAAATTAATTTTTTGTAGTATTGCATCATACAAGTCATTTAGTTTTTGACATTTTTCGCCCACAGTTAGATTAAAATTGGTACTTTGACTTGGAGACACATGCAATCCTACTATTTCAGATCAGCCGCGGTTGTAAATGTGCACTACCGTCGGAGGTAATCTCCTTAACCTAGATTACCAGAAGTTCCGCTTAATTGGAGTCTCTTTTGAGTTAGAAAGCGAATATAATATGCGAATTCGATTACCAATACAACATGCATGTGCACGTATTCCATCCATTATCCATCCCACAAGTCCATAGGGAGCGACATATTTTGCAATTCACCTGCCAAGACGAAGTATCTCATTTGACATGAATTTAATAACCTCGCTCTTCAGTTTTCCATGCAAACTTATCGCCTAAATAGGCAATATAGACCTCAAGGAAAAATTCCAAAAAGAGTATTAATTAATTGGCGAAAAACCTAGTTCTGACTTAAAGAGGAGCCGTGTATCAAATGAAATTCCACTTTGTCATACAACCTTAATCAATATCCTTTTCTACAAGATTAGAACCATTAGAATTATTCCAATTTTCGAAATACGTAAAGATACCATTCCACAAATATATCAAACATATAATTTTACCTGATCCTGCGCCCGTCCAAGCTCTTTCTGCAGCGTGGAGATTGTCGAGTCTAGATCACGAGCTCTTTCAGTCACTTCGACGAGTTTTCTCTCGGTGGCAGCGGCACTGGCGGCGGCTGCAGCGGCAACGGCAGCATAGTTGGTGGGGCCGCTTCCGTCTATGGTGTCATTGCCATCACCACAAGTTCCATTCATAGGGGAATCTCCTGGAGTTTGGGGATCTACAGAGGCGTCCTTTCCATCCTTCTTGCCGTCTAAATCTGAGACCACTCCATTGCCTTTATTAAAGAAACATGGTAATGATTTTAGGAACACATCCCTATTTATGAATATTTTTAAATGAACGGATCGTCTCAAAAAAAGAGAGGAGAAAACCAAAACACTGTGGTAAATAATCTAACAACTGTGATTAATTGATTAGTAATTGTATCAAGCCGGTTAGCTAAAGTTCAAATCAAAAAAGGACAAAATTCAGCTAGATTGTTTTGTTTGAAAATGGAGTGGATCATGGGAGTTAGACCTTACATGTAAATTTTCCACCTAGTAAATGGACCAAAGAGAATATAACTCCCATTTTATATGTAGATTTCAAACAGAGTTTACCGCGTTCATAGTGAGTGGTAGTTGGTCCTAGGTGCACCATAGAGTAACTCTAACAGGGGCAGTGACCTCGGATATTAGCATCAAATAGTTTGGAAGTTCCAATCACTTGATACTCCCAAAGGATTTTGGAGCTAAATATTACGGTACCACTAAATTGAATCCCTCATTTGTGGGCAAAATATTGACAATTATTATTTATTTTCTTGAACGGGAATGTATAACAACAAAAATTATTAAGTTTTCACTCTTAAAGGGATTCTTTCACCAAACTAAGGTATTCTGAAGCATCCTATTCTTGGGTCATTGGTGAGTTTTTACCATCGAGGTTTTTGTGTAATTTGGTTCTGATATCAATCAATTAATAGAATTAGTTTGCTACTATACCCTCCTCTAAATTGCAGTAACTGCAAACGAAGAAATTGTCAAAATAATACAGATCGAAAGTTTTTATCCCATATTTCGGGAGTCATAGCCAATAGAAACAAAAGGAAGATTTGTATATAAATATGTAGACTAGAAAAAAGGAAGACAAAAAAACATGAGGTTCTGCTTGGGGGATGTGAAAAATGGCAATTCTGTTGTTATAACGCCAGGAAGTCCCTGTGTTTTTTTCATTGTAAGTGAAAGCTAATTCTATTCTATAAATCAGACGCAGTAAGGTGACGCAAAGTAGCGAGTATACGCACCCACGCACCTAGTCTGAGATCACTTCACAGTAAATTAAGTTGCTTCCACATTTGAACTATTCCGCGTAAAAGTGATTCCTTATTCGCTCAACCCCTATCAGCGTTTTATCTGTTATCTCCATAGTTGCTTTTTTTGTTTTCAATTCGTTAAATTGCTTTGAATCAACCATCTGCCAATCAGAAAGCGAAAAACTGAGTGGTGATTCCTCTCAGAAGGCTATTTTCTATTTAATTCAAAGGAAAAAAAGGTAATGAGATGACGCCGGAGTAAGGTTGGTAACCCAACTAATAATTTGTAAAAGTAGAAAAAAAATCAAACGCTTGGGAAGGCTTATAATCTTGGATTCTCTCTCTCTTATTGACATTGTAAGAAACCAGTTAAATAATTATCCGTGCTCAATTAGAGATGCTTCTAAGATGTCAAATAAGCCTTGAAAATATAAATCAAGTCCCAATCACGAATAAATTAATATGGAGGTTCTAAATTTAACTGCATTTCAAGAATATCTTAATGGCCTAATTTGTTCTCTCATTGCCACATTTTATTTTTAAATAAAAGGTTGCAATTTTGGAATAAATGGGTAGCTGTAGCCCTGACACACAAATTATTAAACAAACTGGACCTAAAAATTAAAGTTGGTAGAATGCTTTTGAAACTCAATACGGTTGTAAAAACTACAATTTGCTAAAAATAGTGACAAAACCGCAATAGAATATGAAATTCGGACTGCGCTGATTTCTTAAAGTGTAGACACGGGAAACAGGGTAGGAGAGAGAGACAAACTAAGCGATGTCATATGACTAAAGGATTCTGCAAGGAAATTTTAATGTTATGATGATAAAGTGGACCGCACTTGAAGCAAAGATAGCCCATGGCAAGGAAGTTGTTTAGTAATAAGGTAAAATGATATTCGAAGTCATCTTAAGAGCCCATACAACTTTCTTCAACTGTGAGGAATAGAAAAAGGAAGATCTCTTTCGGTGTTATCAATTTCCATTAGAGGTTTGGAGACTTAAATTACTAAAAGAACATTTCAGAATGATATTGCCACCAAATGTCCAACACTTCCATTTTATTCCGCTCAATTTACTCAAATCCCTAAGTAAAAGTTATACCTTTGCACTTTCCTATAACCCATAAGAATAGTCTTAACAGGAATCAGAAACCCTAGGGGAGGGGAGAGGGGGGGAGAAAGGAGGAGCAGAGAGAATCAGATAACCACCAACGACCACTTCGTAAAACCAAGAGCTATAAAAATAACATAGAGGGTTATTTCAACTTATTTCAATGCTATGAGGAAGGAATCAGTCCAGATCGTGTGACTTACTAGGACATTACTGACACGGATATCTCTGAGAGGGATAAAACTTAAAACGAATAGGCTGGAAGATTTTTTCCTCCGTTAACAATAATACAATGTCCTGAGATTTAACAAAGGAGCAATAATTGATGCTGAAGGCAAAATGGTTCAGTTCTCAAAACAGGGCTAGGGGAGAGGGAGGTGAGGGAAGTTTCAGAGTGCAGAAATTAATTTCTTAGTGTCGACGGCAGACACGCACACACCTGCGCATATAAAAAAGGGTGTGTGTGTGTGTGTGATAGAGAGAGAGACATCAGAGAACAACGAAAGATCTATTGAGTCGTAAATAAATGAAGCTCTCTTTTCATTAATTTTGCGCTACATCATACCATGTCGAAAGACGTATACTGGGAGGTATCAATATATAATATGTGACTCGTAATAAATATTCGAGGAGAGAAAAAATTCAGTAATTACATTCATTTCAATCATTTAAAGTTCATTTCCAAGACATCAATTGGAGATTTAAGGACCAGTATGGAAGCTTATAAGACGGAAGGACAATTTTAGCTATTTGTTGTGGTGGGAAAGAATTTTAGCACAGATAGACAGATAGAGCCTCAAGGAAGTGGATCGAACTTGAAAAAATAAATGCATCAAAAGAGTCACACTGAAGTTCTTTTTATTTCAATTAAGGTCTTTTACTTCACAGATTCAGTCCTTTTTTTAGTTTTTGAATGTTTTAATGTTCAGAGCTTAATGACAACTTATTCTTAATTCAGATGGCTAGACAACTACTCTGGATTTTTACATTTTTAGTCCAAGCTATCAGGAAGATGAGAAAGAGTGATTTTTTCATTTTATCAAAGTTCATTCGATTTCACTATCCATCAAGGTCAACCTTCTCTCAACCCATGTTTAGTCAAGCAAAAGCTACTGATTTCCCATTTAATCGATCAAATATGCATGATAACTGGAGGAAATAGGTATAGGAATACCTTAGACCAATGAAAACTTAGGTAATTTAACAGTTGTAAGCATTTAGTAGACGAGGCAATGATGGCAAGGTGATCACTAATACATTGAAACTGACATCATGAATTGTAAAATCGATTGGAATTTATAAAATTGGAGAGTTATTTCTTCCTCAAAGATCCTTCTCCTCAGTGTGCTTGGAATTCAGGTAATAAAAAGGAAGCGACATTTTGAAGGAAGTTAGGAAAAGATCTCAATAACATATCATATTTGATAGTAAGCATTAACCAATGTAAAATTGGAATCTATCTAACGAAACTCATGAATTTTATTGCATTCGTTTCGATTTATGCCGAGCATCTAATTCATGGATTCAAATGCTTAAATTTGAGACGTTGGATAATAATTAAATTTGTGCTTTTCTCCAACTCAAGCAATTGAACCCTGACATTAGAAGTGCTCACTCAGGTTCCAATAAAACCGATTATTGTTTTCAAGAGAGTACATAGGCACTTTTTAATATGGTGCAATCATACCGACCTTATCAACTTCATCAACAACTCTCTATAACTAAATTAACTCCAAAGCTTTGTCAACATTGATGTAACGGTATAAAAGCATTAGTATAACCTAAGTTGCCCCCGGTAAATTGTTGTTTTCCGGTTGATTTTAATTTACTGCTACACTTTCGTTCTACAACCTAGAGACTGGCGTCCCGTTATTAAGGAAATTAATTAGTATACGTAGATTGGACTGCGTGGATATCGATTAGCTCACCGTTTAACTAATAATGTGGCAACAAAACTGCATTCTCAAGCACGAGCATAAAAAAGCAATAATCGATAAAACAGAACAATAAAAGAAAATACCCTATTTGACTTCTTAACTATCTGATTGCAAAGTTATTCATTAACCAGACGTGGACTAGAGAGGACCCTAGATTTCAAAATTAAGTGAATGTAACATGAGGCGTCGTGGTGGTGAAAAAAAGCGAGAGAAAACAGAAAATGAATCAACCCTACACGTGACTCATTCAGGTGCGAATGCCGACGGCGTGAATTCACGTGCCAAACCAAAGCAAATTGAATTAACTGCCTCTACACCAGTAGGCATGCTTGACTACATCTTTTCTCCATTTCGTTTCTCCCTCTCCCCATCTTTCATACTGCATGACATGGCAGTGCTGGTGATGACAATATCGATATTGACGCCGCTAGTGGAGTTTAAATCAATGGGGGCCAGATAGCCGAGTGGTGATATCAAAAAATACTAAAAAGCACGATTTTTTGCAATTCGAACTCTAACAGCGTAAGAACAACAATTTAACAAAACATAAGTAGAATAAAAACCTATCAAACAATTAACAACAATCGAGGGAATTTATTAAGAAATAGATAAAATTCAAAAGCGTGTTAAATGTACCTTGTTACAAAATTATGTGTTTCTTCTCATTTAGTTGAAATAACGCTTAATCTTTACGTTGACTACAAGGGCTGAAAACCGGTACAAAAAAACTACATATTTAGGAAAAAATTAAATAATTTTCCACAATAACAACAGTAATTTATTCTTTCCGTGTTGTGGGTTGTGACATTGGCCGTTAGAAAGTGACAGGAATAAGTGGTGTATTAAATTTAAATAAGGATAGAATTCAGGATTCTTCACATTGGTGTCGAAGCCTCCATCGGAACACAGAATAAAAAGGCTTTTTAGTTATTGTACCGAGTTCCACATTAAATATCAAAAAAATTGACAGTACGACCAAAGCGAAATTCGTAGTATTCGATTTGGCTAAGAATTCAAAGGAGCGAAGATTTTGTCTGCTATTCAATGAATGACAACAGCATGACTAATTTTAATTTAATGTGTAATTTCACTCGACATTTGACTTTCTTCTATTCAACATTATTGCGACTGTTAAGTGTCAGAAAAGTTATTTAGAATAAATTGACAGAAAGTGCCAGCAGAGGTAATTACTACATATTGTAACTAGAAGGTACAAACTGTGTAAAACCACGAAATTTACTCATTTCACTCATTAGATGGAAGTAATAAGGTATTTACTCAATTAAAATTGTTATAAGGTGCCAATTTTATCAAACACCGACGGCTAGACAAACGCTGTAGCGAAGAGAACTAGTTGGAAGTCGAATATAGAGCCTCTATAAGCTATAGAGAACGTACTATTCATTGAAAGAGAGGTGAAATCTGAAGATATTCAACTATAAAAAGAAGATACTGACCTTGGGATAGAGCGCCTCATAAAATCATGAAATGTATAAATTCGATCGAGTCATTACTTTTTATTAATTGATTGTAGAGTGTTCACGAACTTGGACTTGAATCTATGTGAATTTCACCAAATAATTCAAATTCATTTGAAATTAAAAATACTTGAAGCTGGAATCAAACAATTCCAAAACAACAGGAGCAGCAAGTTGAGACGTTACGAAGCAAATGAACTCAATTGTCTCATCTTATAATTAGGTTCGACAAGAATATAGATGGCAGAAATTTCGCTTTCCTACCAGACAGATCCATTGGGCTGATTACACAAAACCCGTTTGAAATGCAAGTGAGGAATCTTCAATCCCACACCGACACACACAACCTTTCATTGAAAGGTTTCTGAAGTTACATTTCCAAAATAACAACGCGTTTAAATTTCCTCGTTCTTGATAATGATACATTGGAGTAGATAGCAAAATTACCCATGACGATGCCAAATATTTTTTACAAAGATAAATACTGGGAAAGCATTCGAACAAGAGAAAAATCCAGAAAAGAGTGAAACCGAGAGGGAGGAGGGGGATCAAGATGTAATTAAGTCTGACTATCAAAAGTCTCATTTTATACGAATTTTGGAAGCAGAGAATTAAACGCAGGAGCAAGAACCAGTACGTAACTTCCTAATCTTCAAGCGTAATAATTCTTCGCTCAGGTTCAAGTGAATTCGTAAACGACATTTCGAGTTTACGGACCAATTAACTTAATTCTGGGGTTAGTCATCCCACCTCTTCTCTTCTTAAAGTCAAGAGTAAATAAATTATAGCACCGATTGTTTCTACATTATTGTCTGCCTCATATCCGCCATGAAACCACAATAATTTTAGCTGCGTGCTGCTACATGCGCCACCCCTCCCCCTGCTCTCCCCGCCTTCTAACGATAAAAGTGCTGCGCAAATTAGGTGACACGTTTGACATTTTGGCGATTAGAAACCCAGATTGCTTCCTGCCTTCTGCTTTATTTTCACTTCATTCAGTTTGCCCTAGACTTTTTGAAACCATAATTACTTATTCACACTACGAAATATTTCAATCTGCAAATACTAAACAAATAGGCGAAAAAAGGAATAAACTATCTCCCTAAAAACATGGACAGATTTAGATAGAGGAAAACATGCGTTTGTTTAAATAGTTAGAATTCATATAAAGTCTTTCCTCGACCAATTTTCCTATTAACTCAAGTGTAAATCAGCTCTGAACAAGAGACGGACGCAAAGTCATTCTCCGGCGAATAAAGGTATGAATGCCGTCTAAATCATTTCCATTATTTTCACCCAATTTACACCTTTTCTTTCTCAAGCTCAAGTTCCCCTTGTTATCTTTCTGGACCTTTTTGAATAAAAGGATGCACACTATTTTTTTCGTACGAAAATAGGTGCATAGAATGGCATTACTTTCAACAGAATAGTATTCATCAATCAACGACTAAAACACACCTTTTATTCAATGGATGCCTTAACTAAAGACACTATTCGAGGAAGAGTTCATGTCTGCGGATTCAATTGAACACCTTTGCTCCTCATTCCAATTTTACGAAAAAAACTGTTATGATAAACCATTAGCCTTAGAAGCTTCTATCATGCGATTAATTATGTATGCGGTTTTTTCTAAGAATGGATAGATTGCACGAATTAATGCAGAGCAAATTCGAGAGTCCAGATGTAGACACGGTGAACGTCACAATTGATACCAAATTGTGACTTATTTTGTAGACCGTATGGTCTACTTAACAATTTACAACCACATGTCAATAAATGAATTATTTACTTTTCACAGAGACTGTTAAACAAATGGGTGTACTTTGTACGGTGTGTAATATAAATGGCACTCGTTGTCAAGATCTTCGATGTGTATTGAGTGGCTTAGAATTTAAGTGAGGATGCAATATCCCTTTGTCTAAACAGAACAGAAGTATATCTTTTCATTTCTATTTGTCTAAACAGTAGCAATACGCCTTTTTTCAAGGAATTTCACTTTCATATGGATTAAAGAAAATGAAAACTAACCCAAATCTTCTTCTACTGACGCGCCTGTTTGCCAAATGTTTCATTTCTTTGGGGTAATTGTTGGATAGAGATTACATATTACCAACACAGATTTATGAAAAAAGTACTATACTTCCAACATTGTGTATTTATTGCATACAAATACACTATTCACCACGTGTCCTTGAAAGTCAACCAATACGTGGGATGATTAGTAAAAATACTCCTAATATTGTCGAACAACAAATGAATCTTGGAAATTTGGGCTCTGGCAAAGTGTTCCAAATATCAAATAATAGAAAACTTAGTTCGTATGACGAAGTGTAGCTCAATTAAATTTGCTTATAACTCGGTAATTATTTCTACTTTAACATGGCAAAATAACAGGTCAGATGTTTACACAAATAATGTAAGATCTTAGATAAGTTAGCCCGCTAAGGTTTGACTCTAAAAATGAGTTTCAGTGATGCAGCATCTTGATGAATCTTCGTTTATGCTCAAAATTATGACCCTAGCCGAGGGGTCACTTGATTGGTCCGCACATTCTCACGATCTCAATATAGATACTATTGCGTAGACCAAATACTTCACATGAAGCTCCACTTCATTTCAGTTAAGTTTAGAGATTGGCTATTAACTGACGCTCTCATAAAAAAACTAATTTTAAACAGTGACCTTAAAATCACACCTTCATTCGCATCATTTATGGCGATATAAAGTGATTTTGAATCTCCACTAGCAGTCATCTTTCAGAGGCCAACTTCCAAGTGAAGTTCAAAGGCTTGAATGGGTGCCATAAATTCTCAAATTTGGTCAAATTTGAAAAATGTATTATGAATCCTCTTTGATTGGGGAGTTGAAAATAAAAAAACAGAATGACTTATGTCAACAGCAGACTTGCTTCGTCAATATAACGCTGGATGATGCTGGAATCCACAGGTAAGCATTGAAAAAGATTTGCCTCAATTGAGGATCACAGCATTAGTGACAATAAAGAAGCAAAGGGCGCTATCGGAAAGGAGAAAAATTATGCTCAAATGGAAGATACATTGAAAAGTTTTCCGTTGCTTCAATCAAACACCTACTACCAGTTCGATCTAATCCATAATAAGTTCTTTTAAACCACTTTCAAATTTTCAGCGTATAGATTTGTCACGACAGTTGATAGAGGCTTGCACATTATTTGTCCAATAAAAAAAACACTTTAATAAAAAAATCTCGAGCAAGAGCGAAGGCTTGTGAAATATTTAAAGACCTCAGCTCAGAACAGTATCATAATGCTGAAAACGGACTATCTGTTATCCAGAGTTCTAATAAAGCACTCACATTGTACGTGCTTCTAAATTAAGCTGTCAAACATATGTCAGTTCGAGTATTTAAGGCAGAAGAACAAATGCTACTAAGGAGATTCTTCCTTTACCCTTTAACACCCTGCAGGATCGTAGGTCCTCTCTCATAACAGAAGACGCTATTGCCGTTCGAAGCATGTTCAATACGCATATAGCCTTCGCCCGATACCAATAAAACTCATCATGTCGGCGACATCAGTCTGCTGTGAGACACGTGTGAGTGTGGTTGGGTGTATTTTTCAAAAAATTATTTGGACGTTAAAGGATTGAATATTACTTTTGATACTTGAAACATCAAAATTCAATCTAATTTCCAACTGAGAAAACGCTAAAAATGTGAAAGTCATATGAAATATCAAATTCCTGCGTAACATTTAAATTTTAAATATAAACTCTTTAAAATCACCAGTGCTAGCAGCAATATTAGCGAGAGCAGCAGCTAATTGTTCCCGAAGGGATGCTCGATCAGTGGCAGAAGATCGAACCTCTTCTTCAAGTTGAGCAGCCCGTTCTAGGGCAGCACGCAGTCGTTCTCTTAGACGAGTGTCCATGGCTTTGTGGTGCTCAAAGAGAGATTTCAGGGCCTTGAGCACTTCGACTTCTGAACTGACGCCTCCTGGACTAGACATTTGACGTTTTACCACTGTCATTCGTAGAGAACGCTCGTGTCGAGCTACCAGGCACTCCAGGTGTTCCAATAGCAGCTATACATGACAAAATAATGAGTAGGCATTCCTCGAATATTTATTTAGCTCAGAAGCTCTACTAATATTTACGCTTTCACTGAAAGGAAACGCTATTTTTTAGCTCTGAGTTAGCATGATACATTCTCTCCAGAGAAAATAGCACCCAATTTCTCTAACGTATAATATTAATTTATACCACCCTTCATTACCATCACTGGATGTAAACAGATGGATAATGAGTCTGTGATCCATGCTTTGGCAAACCCTCATCTTAAACCCCATGATAATGGCTTGTTAGATAGTTTTAGATTCGTTGAATTAGGAAGTATACGAGTTCATACTTTTACCGGCAATTTGCACAACATTATTTCTCATGGCAGAGTACAGATATTCTTAGTTAGTCAGAGGGTACCATTTTGCTAAGAATATGTGAAATGGTTTGCCATTTTAAGTGGTTATAAGCTTACACTATCTAAAGTCGTCATTCACAAAACCTTAGAACTATAAAATAAGCAAAGAAACATCAATAATAGTTTATTCTCACTTGATTTCCGATCTGTCAAAAAGAGGGAAAGTCAATAAATCATTAAAAACATAAGTGAGTTATTCATCATTGATCCTCACAATTATATTGAATCTAAATTTGATTTTTCTTGAGTCTCGAAGAGTAGTTTATGTCAATGTTATGATTAAATGAAAAAGTTGTAACTTTACGGCAAATAGGGATCTACCAGAGCCTCATTTAAAGCGCTGTTTTTTATCCAAAAGAAAATACAGCCTTGCGGTAGGCCTTGGCTTCAAAGGAGACCAAAATCTTCTTTAATGTAATTAACTAACGGGTCCAAATCCACAGTTACAAGAAAAGCACAACAGAGGGATTAACGTTTTTATAAGTACCCAATCAAGAGAGGAAGAGGATTAATAGGATGAAAAAAGAGGAATTATGCCATAGTAATGGCCAGTCTGACTGATGCACAATGGCGTATAACCATCGTTTGAATCTTGCAAAAGGAATTTTAACATTCGAAACTGGAAAAAATATGTTGTAAAGGAGAAGGTCTGGTTAAAAATATTGTGTAATGGAACTTACTCGGGTATTATTTCGTTCAGCCTTTAGCTCTTGGATTTCATCCTCACGTTCCATTAACTGATCACGATAGAATTGAACATCCTTGGCTAATAAGGCGATATCCTGAATAATTGCATTAATTTTGCATTAATTGTACTAATGCGTACGCAAAAAGTAAATTTCAAATAAATCGATGCATAAACTGTTAATTATTACAGGAATATAAAGATATAAATAAATATAGAACATAGAAAAGGTATAATCGAGCGATTAATTCTAACCTCCGGAATCTTTTCACGAAGTTGGCGTGATAGACAGTCCTTTTCACGTTCAAGTTCGCTGAGACGATTCTGCGAATAGTTAAGCTGTTCTTGAGCTTCCTGAAAGTTCTCCATCAAGCGATCACGCTCGTCCAATATACTCAATAGCATATCTTCAACAGTATTTCCCTCTGCACTGACTTGTGAATCCCGATCACCTTGGCTTGAATTGCCATCCTCGGTAATTGTTGGCATAATATCACACATTTTAAAGGGTTTACCAGGTTTTTGATTTGTAATATCTCCAAAAGCAATGAGTAAATTATGTACACAAAATTATGCAATCCGTCGATGTCGAGAAGCCAAGAATTCAAAAGTAGAAGTTAATAGTCAGATCATTCATAAATTAAACAAAAATTATTGAAATACAGAAGAAAAGTAAGAAATGAAAGCGTGAAGAAATGGCTTCGACAAAATCATAAATTCGGGAAATTAGACATCATCTACTATATATCTCATTAGTCTAATTAAACAATGAAATGTGAAATACCTTATTTAAGGCATAAATTTTTAGTTGCAAATTCAGTTAAAGTTTAAATTTAATTTTTAATTTTGTTAACTTTTGCAGATGTTCTGTATATTTTCATATTTTTTCATATACGTTTTGAAATTTGAAAACATGTCATTATTGACATTAATAAGTTATGGATTGCAATATGCGATTTTATGTTAAGAAGCAATATGCGCATGACTATTTGATAGCACTATAACATTATTCTGAATTTGCTTAATAAATATTTTAAGTATCATTGCTTTATTAAAATTTCTCGTTCTCCGTATAGCAAAACAAGTATGTAATCGACATCGTTAATGAGTTCTAACTATATACTTTTTGAAATACCTGAAATTTGTCAATTTTCTTTAATGAATTCTTTTGACTTATAAAAGTACAAAAACGTTTCATGATTGTTTTAGGTCTTAGTAAAAGTGAAGATTTACTTTGATTGGTCTAAGGTTGTATGTACTTTCGAAAGTGAAGCCAGTTTTATTGAAATCGAATATATCTAAAGGCTTTCTATTAATCAGGTGAATTAAAAATGTTTAGTAACTAGGTTGGTACAATACTGTTTCTGCAAATGTCGTAAAAACCTGGCAGTCGAAATTTATAAGATCTTTTCAACGACAACTAAAGGCTTCACATGCTAGTATGTTTGCGTATACGTTTCATCGGAGACGTTGGCAACCAGAATGATTGATGAATTAAGAATAAACCCTAAATCTGTTCCCAATTTAATGAACAATAAATATGGGCTTCTTCACGGACAACTTTAAACTGATCTAGCTACGAATGGAACCTGACTTATTTCTTCCACTATACCACAGTTCCGAAGATTTTTAATTTCGATCTAGTTAATAATTCTAAATCTACTCCGTTCGTAATGGGAGAGACTGAATGTTTGTACCTTTATTCTAGTGGAGTTGTTTAAAAAAATAAGTTTAAAATAAAACTTGTATATTTTTTTGGGAACAGAGAAAGAAAATTGTAAAACGAATAGAATTAAGCTCCTTTGTTATGATGCTCTCCTTCTTCACCATGGGCAGTTTCTTTACCGTGTTTACATTCATGGTCAGGTTTTCCCATGTGGTGATGGCCGCCACCTCTTGGGTGTTGTTCTAAAATTTTAACAAAATTTAAGAAGAATAGTACTCACTTCCGAATATAAGATGCTAATTATCATAACTTATTTTTGATAAATTTATGCTCTTCTATTCTGTTATGAAAAAGTAAAAAATAAATGTTATAGTACAGCGATATTACAAAAATTTATCATTGATAACTAAAATTAATTCCACTTATGTCGTAGAATGGAATATTAAAATAGTGAATCGAATGTATTTCATCTGAACCTATACTCGAATTATTTAATAATTGTATTCCTTTTGCTATTATTGTTAACTATGTATCTGGAAGTCAGTACCAAGTGTAAATGATAACTAGTTAAAGCAAAGAGACATTGTTGTTAAAAGCATCAAATGCGAATAATAATAACACTTACTACCATCCTTATGTTCACCTGGCTTGCCATCATGATCCATATGTGGCCTCGTTTTTTTCATAAAGTCTTCTCCCTTTGGAATCATTGAGAAATTTAAAAAAATCATAAACAAAAATGTCAAATAAAACGTATTCTTGAAATAAAACAAACTCACATCGTCATGGGGCATTCTCAAATTATTTAATCTATGTGAAAGAAAGTGGTTACTATATTTAGCAAAGCAGAATAAAAATGCATAAGAAAGCATGTTTAATTCATAGCTCAAATATGTAAAAGTTATCTACGGTTAAAGAACAGCAATTTAGTCTAATAAGAATTAAAGCATGTATTTATAGTATTCTGGGCTGTACGCATCGTGGCTCATTAACTCGTTAGTTCATCGTGTGCAAGTGAGGTCCCTGGGGCTTCACATGAGGAAACACATAAAGGAAAAGTACTCTTCTTGTTCATTCGCCTGTGCATTTTAACCTTATAATAGTTAACCCTAATAAATTGCCACAGGGGAATAGGGTACAGTAATCACGGTGAGTAAAGATCAGTTAATGTCAAACGATTCAGAAAGCTGAAAAGCCTGAGAATCCCAAACACATGGGCTACTCGAAGGTACACATAGGTATTCTCTCTAGATTTATTTCTTGCATCCCTTTTACCCTCCTATAAATACGAGGAATTTCTACTACACAAATCAAAGGAAAAGAGCAAACAGACAAGGCGATAACGTGTAATGTCCTTCCTGGTAATCACCAAACAGCTGTATGATTTATGTAGTGTTAGATAATTGGATGAGCAAAAGGTACGTAAGAGGGAAACTGGTGGGACTAAAAAGCGAACGGAAATTAGTCAACCATTAGTTGTCTGACAATTGTACACGATGCGACTTATATCTATATTGTGTTTTAATTAATTTGATCAAAACCAGCAAATTGTTAGGAACGAAAAAGAAAGTAGGTTAAAAAACGAAAAATTTAAATTCAGATCGTAAATGCACTTGCTCTTCCATATACTGAGAATATCAGGCTGATATTACCTAGTGTATAACGTATCAAATAATTCAATGTGTGTTCTATGTATTCATTTCTGTTCCACCAATTTATTTGCTCTAATCAATTATTTCCTCTGCTTTAGGAAACAATTATTCTTTCAGACTAGTTTTACGCGTTGAAATTTAAAATAATTACGCCCAAGAGTGTTTGCTTCACTTTACATCCGCATTTAGCATTGTGTTTGCGAAATGCCTTTACTTACTATCTCCACTTTATTCAACCCACTTATTAGAGGTGAGGCTAGATGCTTGTGTGACACTTAACATTAATACTAACACACCACAGACCAACAGAGCTAAACACTTCAAGCAATATTTCAAGATCAACAGACCTAATAGCTGTTATAGTTTGTGGAGTACAAAAAACTGTCATGGCTGAACAAAGGAATCTCGTGCGCACTCAGACAGACACGAAGGTGCGGGTTTACTACTTGTCGTGTAGGGAGCAAGTGTGGTCGTGAGCATAGATGCCTCTCAGCCATCTACCAATCGATAGTGCCTACATGGTTTAACAAACCCGTCATTGTATTTTAATGACTGAGCGATTTTATTTATTAGCATAGAGAAAAACTATGCCTTTCATTGCAACTTTACTGCGTTTTTTCTCAACACAAAGCAACCTCTGTCTTAGAATGTAACTGCGATGGATTCTTATTGTTTTTTCTTTACGTATTGTGGTTTTTCCCATCTTGACAGCTGATTATATTTCTGTAAGTGCATTGAAAAACACTTGTAGTAACACGTGTGAAAATGACAATATTCTTATAAAGTACGCACACATTCCGGTTTATACAGGCTTTTATTTTCCCATATATTTGGATCTATTTTTGTAAAAATTTATTTATTTACAAAAACATTAGGAATCTTTCTTTCGGATTTTAGGGGAAACCACATTAAGGCTCATTACTGTTCAACGTATTAAAATGTACTCATATAAACTCTAGACATGGGATGCTTTCACTCGCATTAAAATGTGTAAATCCATTAATAATTTGTTGTAAAATGTGAGAAAAGTTAAGTCACTTGAATTCCTCTCTATAAAAATTCCGTAGAATTAGCTCCAACCAGCAGATTACCACTTATATTTGGAAAGTTGTAAAAACTTAGTGGAGCGTCGTGTTCGACCAAGTTGAGTTTGGCGGCATCCTTCTACAAAGTGGAGTATTATACTAGATACCCATGGAAAACAATAGCTTTCGCAAACAGGAAAAGTGAGTTTTCAGTGTAGAACAAAGGGGATAGAGAGGTCGAAATAGAGTGTTAGGATGGGACTTGGGAGCGGAAGAGGTAATGTGTTGATAAGGATAAATTATGGTGGAGTGAGCATCAGTGGGCTGTTTTCGTATTTTACTAGTATGCTTACATTAATCCTTTAACATCCGAATTATTTTTGAAAAATGCACCCAACCGCACTCATGAGTGTCTCACAGCAGACTGATGCCGCCGACGTGATGAGTTTTAGTGGTGTCAGGAGAAGGGTAAAGGCGTATTGAACATGTTTCGTACGGCAATGGCGCCTTCTGTTACGAGTCTAGTACCAATGGAGCTTATTTTGAAAGAGGACCGTACGGTCCTGCAGGGCGTTAAAGGATTAAGATGAGCAAACCCTACTCGATTTAATTTACTCATGTTAGTTTCACCTTCTATTTCCAATAATAAAAACCACATCTTAAGTTGTTTTACTATCCATATTCACAAAACTTAGCACTGAATATTTATTGATTTTGGTTTCCAATCGAATTTTAAGCCAATTTATATCTAAGCGATTACAGTGAACATAGCATATCCAAAAAATCTGCATTTTGTAGGATTATCTATTAATATAAAAATTTCTGTCTTGTGTAGTAT
Organism: Hymenolepis microstoma; assembly: GCA_000469805.3. Classification (NCBI taxonomy): domain Eukaryota; kingdom Metazoa; phylum Platyhelminthes; class Cestoda; order Cyclophyllidea; family Hymenolepididae; genus Hymenolepis; species Hymenolepis microstoma. The sequence continues at coordinate 29,882,056 of LR215989.1, forward strand.
TAAATGGTGACCAACTTCCGTTTATGCCAAGTTGTTTTAACTTATTGCTAATTGATTTACAAAAAGCGCAATCTGTCGATGCAGGTTAATGCTCTTCTTTGCCCTAAAAGCATCGCAATAACAAATACTACCACTGTAACTAATCACATCTTATCTATGCAGTCTGGGATAGACGACACCTACCTTGTATTCGCGCAGTGTGCATTTTCATCTGGTCTTAAACGGATCGGAGCGATTTTTGGAATGTATGATTATGAAATCTCTAAGTGCAAAAGCAGAACGACGAACAGAACAATTTGGCTCACGATAACCTTCGGTGCCAAACTACATTCGGGCTCAGCGTCCCTAAAGTTCAAACAGGAACCAATCGACAGTTGACCCCAAGCTAATCTTCAAGTGTCACACTCCTCCACCACAATTAATGTTATCACAGAGGATGAGAATTCACTCATTCCACTGACTGCAAATTAAAATTACTACTACAAAAAAATGGTAGAAAGGTTTTTAGGCTTTGTCTCACTATTTACATAAATTCTATTTCTTAACAAATTTACGCTGGGCTAGGGTAATGTCCAATACATACCTTGGAGTAAATTGTAATAATACGAGAGTGAGTGAAAAAGTTCTTAAACAAATTTCATAATTTATTTATTTAACAAGTGATTACAGTCATTTTTTTCCATTGTTGTCTATACACTTTTGCGATCTTTATTTCCATCTGTATATTCCATCATGGTAGAACTTTGGGGTCTGTCTCTGGTACCATGAAATTACATGCTTTTTCACTCCATCTAAAGACGTAAATCAGGTGCCTTTAAGGTGTTCTTGGAGCTTAAGAAGCAAATAAAGTGTGAGGGATCAAGGTCTGCACTATAAGGAGGACATGGAAGTGTTTCCCCTTCGAAATTCGCGCAACAGGGCCGAGACAGATATTGAAGAAGTACTGAAAGTGGTGAAACAAAACTTCACTATGCAGTTTACTGCATCGTTATTTGGTGAGGGATGTTTTCAACTTCTTCGAAACGCCTTTACAATAACTTGAGGTGACAGATTTCGGTCCTCCTAGAAAGTCTATCAATATCACTTCTTTTGAATTTTAAAAAATAGCGACCATGAACTTCTAAACAGATCTTTCACCTTTAAACTTGACAGGCCCAGATGTTCTCTTCGCATCCCATTCTTTTGATTGGATTTTGTTTACTGCATCAAATTGGCAGATTCAGGTTTCATTTCCAGTCGCACAGCTCTTAAAAATTGATGCCCCTTTGCTCCCATCGTTGCCAAAGTAGTTAAAGAGAGTTCAGCTCTTTGGATCAGTTGTTGCTCCTGTAACGCTTTTGGAACCCACTGTGCCCATAGAGAACTTGTTCAAGCCAGGATTTTCAGTGGAGTGAAAATGCTCATTCGTGTGCGTTTCCTACTTCATTGGCAATTTCCATCTTGTTCCACTAGGTTCTGCACAGGAGAGATGTTTTCTTGATGTCTTGCTGTAGTGGGTCTCCCTCCACGTGGGTCGTCATCAAGTTGCACTCTTCCCTCTTTTAAAGTCTTTAATCCAAGTATACATAACTACTCCACATGGCGAAGAATCCCCATAAACCTGTTGCAAAGCTTCTATGATTTGACCGGGTTTTCAAGTTAGTTTAATTACAAATTTTATGCCAGCTCCAATCCCAAAATTTGTCGTCTGGATGGTTGAAAAGTGCAAGCTATTTTGAGACACAACCTGTCTTGATCCTGACCTTGCATAGAACGATCGGACAGTTGTATGCTATTAACAAAGCCCTAAAGACACGTTTGAACTTGTACATTTTCGTTCTCTTTAAAGTTATGTCATTTGTCTGAGAAATTTTTGCCTCATCCTCGTACTAATTCGTATAAATTACAAGAATTCACATTGAGTAAATTCTGGTGCATTTAAAGCACCTTGCCTCTTCCTATTAGATGCTGTAAATAAATCATATCAGCAGAACCAAACATTCAATTCAATCAACTGCTCATTACCCTACGTTGTAAATATCGTCCACTTCGACTTCACCAAGAATTAAATCACGTAACTCGATCTTCGAAGCATCTGAATAGTACAAAGTGAACATTATTCCTAAGAAGAAAATATACAATTTGACACTTTTTAGACTATGCGGCTATTTCATGCTTCAAATCTGAAAATTTATATAAATTGTCATGACTACTGATATTAAAACGCAAGTAAATAAATATTCAATGGTAAATTTCAGTAAAGGTAATTAGCGTAATGTAAGACTTGGTAAAAACATTTTTCAAGTAATCGTTTGCTTCCAGTGGTGCCCGTCGTTGACGGTCGATATCGAGCAGTAACGACGTGCGAGAAGAGGTTGGGCTTGGGATAATTTATTCTAGAAGGCTCCTTTGATGGCAAATTGGTTTTTTTCGAGGATTGCTAAGATTCAGTCAAAGGCTTATTTGCGTTATATCCGTTAAACCCTTTTAAAAATCACAAACAATTTAAGAACATCAAATTACTATTTCCAGCAGAAACTTCAAAGCAGTGATTTTTCTTGAAATGGTAAAAGAAAAGATAACTTAAAGCCGGTCAGCTGGGGAAATTGCATTACACTACCCAGGTGGGTTTATACTTCCTAGTATTAGAACTGTATCGAAATTGTGACTTCTGTCTTGGCGCACCGCGAAAATATATGCCGTACCACAAACGCTGATTCATCTAATTCCCGGTTGGGGAGTCTGATTACAATGCCAACCCAGTTAAGCATTCCAAATAGCCCAACACAATAGCAATAGAGTGAAAATGAATTTAAATACGTTGGAACTTTATAAATTACATCTCTCGCTGTGGCACAGTGTGTAAGATCTTTCACAGTGTATAAACTAGGCGTTATTTTCAATATATTTACATATTCTGCCTGAATTATCGGCTGCCCTTTTACAATCACAATGACTTACACAGGATAAAACCAGGTGGCCCCTCAAACAGTATCGTATTTCACCTGTCCATCACAGCCCGGATCGTCCTTACTCAGTACTGATGCTTCCCCACCCCGTATCTCCCGATCATTTCCAACTGTCCAATATTTGTGGTTCTCCACAACTCTTGGTCCACTCACTCGGGAATGTCATTTCAAAGACTGCCAACTGCTACAAAGCTATTTCGAAGCCCAGTAAATAAGTTTGTATTTTAGAGTTTACTTGGACTTGATCAACTGGTACAAATGGATGTTGCGGTCACTAAATACGTCCTTAAGGGTTTTAGCCTTGGGAACCTCGACATGGCAACCGTATTTGGTGCGTTGAACTAACAACGCATTACTCACTGGTTCTTCTCACAAAAAGCGTTAAATTAGAGTAACTATTGAATGAGGGTTGCATCAACAACTGTAATGGCTCACAAGTATATTTTTTTTCTCTATAGATGCGATCGGTACCTCCAAATTATTTAAGAAAGAGCCTAGAAAGGTCCCCTCGATAACCAGAATAGTCCAGATAAGGAATGGAAACAGCCTTCAAAATCGAATATATCCCATTTTTCCGGATTGGAGACAAAACAACTACATTAGTTTACATATGCACACTACAGTAGACTACTTCTCCCACATATACATGGGCTAATGGTAACTACTATAAAGCCTGCCATTTGATATAATAATAACTTTTCCCACATACTCCTAATGAATGCCTTATGGCTTACACAAGTTAACGTCTCTTTAAGCATTGCCTATTGCTTCATCACAATGATATATAGTATCATTCAACTGAATGCGTCAGTGACTATTCACCCCAAATGGTTGAATAAATATGCCTTAATTTGTGAGAACCAGATCTTGTCATCTAAGACCACCTTGATTCCGCAGTTATAAGGATGAGGAGGCTATAGGTAATTCGTAATGAAAAATAGAAAGCCCAGTCACTTCGCGGTTTATTTACAAAGAACGGTGTTGTAAGGGTGGAAAATTAGAGATGAAAGCCAACAGCTAGGACTAAAAGAACCAAGGACCACGAAATTGCCTTTAATCTTAAGCACTACCAGCACCTGTGCTCTCAACTTCAATTAGTTCGTAACAGATTGAAAGAACCACATGTCCAGTTCTAACGGAATGGGATAGGGTACATTAGAGGTTTTAACTCTTCCGTATCCTTATTTCAGTTCAGTTGTTAGGACGTAGTGGTAGGCCCATTCACCTTTAAGACAATTTGTCGATCGGGCGTCCACCCTCATAGCCTTGACTCCGACCTTAATAATTTTATCCACAAATAATAGGATTAAGAATAAAACCTCCGACATACTGACAACTACTGATAACAAAGTAAATTCCATGTGGCCTAATGAGACTAATTATTCGACCACTAGGCCACAGAACTGATTTTAAAGAAAACTCGGAGATACCACTAAAGGTGAGGAAATTGAAAAGAGTATGCGAAAATATATCTGAATAAAACTCACAAAGGGACATCAGTTATTTAGTGATTAATAAAGAATAAAGTTTAAGTAGAGCAACAGAGTGAAAACAAGCAACACGGAGTCCATTAAATATAAATGCGCGCTTAGAAACCACATGATGGCAAACTTGACTACTTACGTAAATAGCGCACCTGTCAATTGAACAAGAAATTTCACAAACTCAAGTTGGAAGCCAAAACAGGGGGAATGTACAGACCATTATAAATGACTATTTATTTGAAAATATCGACATACATTTACATAAGGACGTCTTTCATTTGAGCGTTTAATTTAAGCCTTTGAGGCGGCAGCAACGGGTTTAGCTTCACCGCTTCCGCCCTTTTTCTTCTTTCCACCAGTGGATTTCACTGGTTGCATCATGATTTCCTTCACTTCAGCATCCTTGGTCTTGTATTCACTCTTGTATAGAGAGGCATCAAAAGGCAGGCCAGTAATTTTCATCAAACCATTCGGCATTAGAACCGCAGTAAACTTGAATTGAGCAACAAACTCATTATCTTTTTCCACCAACACAGGCATTGGAGTGATAACTTTGTGAGTTGCGCATTCAGTTACGGCATAACGTGCTGAC